>OY728150.1:2074906729-2077406729 GCA_963277665.1 Viscum album
ATAGTTTTGATGGGTACTATAAAAGGGTTATTTCCTGACTTATCATGAGTGGATGAACCCATGATGGTGTTGGCGAAGAATGAAAAACTGAATGTGTAAAAAAAATGATTCTAGAATGTAGCTGATGAAGAGCTTGACATGTTCTCCTCTCCTATGGATTCTCGTGGAGGGAACTGATTATGTGGTGTTCTGTGACACATCAGGAACAGTGTGTGGTAGTATCCTGATGTAGGGGAAGTACTGATTTCTTATGTCTAATGAAAATTGAGGCCACATGAGATAATCTATACAATTGATGAGCATTAGTTGGCAGTGGCAGTCTTAGAATTGAATATGTGGCGACACTACCTTATGGGAAAATGATTGAACATAAATACTAAAAATAATTGTCTCATGTATATATTTTCTTAAGGGAATCTAAATTTGAGATAGTGATGTTGGATAGTGTTCCTCCAAGATTTCAAATTCGAGATAGTCTATACATATTGGAAGGGGATCATGGTGGAAGATGCTCCCTGGAGAAGATCGAGTTCGTAGCTACTGAATGAGGCCTCAGAGCAGTTTTCCTCCCTTCATATAGGTTTCATCGATAGAGAGGAGAAAAAATTTTATATCCATTCGATGGAAGTTTCTCCTCCACTATTACATTGAGTAAGTGAGGCACAAATTGGAGATGTCTGCCGTGAGACTACACATTCCTAGATGTATCAAGGGTATTCCCCTGATGGATAATCAAAAGGTGGAAAGCATATAATCCTTTTAAAAGGATGCACCACAGTACCAATGGTGTTGCTGGAGGATGTGTTGAGAGAGTTTCATACATCCCCTTTGGTGGTACATTCACCTGTGGTGATGTTGTACCATGACCACCAAAATCAGAACTGGTGGTCGGGGATGAAGAAGCCAATTAAAGAGTTTGTCATGAGATGCCCCACTTTTTATCAAGTGAAGGCTGAGCACCTAGTTCCATCAGGTTTGACATAACCACTCATGGTTACAGAGTGGAAGTGATATGGGATATCAATGGACTTTGGGATTGGATTACCACGTATGTCCAGGTGGAACGATACCATATGGGTGTTTGTAGAATGACGCACCATGTCAGCTCACTTACAACCCATTCAAGTGTAGGGTTCATTAGATAGAGTGGGATTCCTCTATGTGTAACGCCCCGACCCTAGTTACCCAGAGTCGGTGCATTATTACATAACATTGGCATGATCACAATAAATATCAAATCTCGAAAGACCGATTGGTTTAGTAGCCTTGGAAACACTAGATATATTCATAAGTTTTACATTACATCATTAAACGAAAAACTACTACAACAACATATTGTCTCCATAATCCACACTCATATCCCCACATAATATCCCTGCAGGTCATTCATAACTTACTTCTTCACTTCCTGGGAAAAATAAAACATAGAAAAGGGGTGAGCTCAAATGCCCAGTAAGGATAACAATATAGCGGAAACTTTCATAAATAAGAATAAACATTTAAGGCAACGCATTACAAAAACAAAAGCCTTTTAAACATTAACTTCAACATAGTATGGCAAAAGTAAAATGAAATAATGCCATTTACTTATTCACATGGTTATTCTACTAATCGAATAATCACATGAAAAAATCAATAACCACTTTCATAATGTTGGAATTCATAATGCCAGACTATCATAACCACATAGACAAGGCCTCGTGCCAAGACTATAAATAAGATTTTGTCAAGGCCTTGTGCCAAGACACTAGTTTGTCTCATGAGACCTACCGATGCATCGAGGAGCTATAGCGGGCTCCACCCGTCACATATTAAGTCCAATGCATTCCCATATGAAAAGGTTTAAACATAACATAAACATTCGTATTAAACTAGCATACGAAATGTCAATACTTTCACCATAAACCACGAATGGTATATAAAAAATAGCACATCCACAGTCAAACATATCACAAAACCTTCAATACAATATAAAAGTTTTGTATCATATTATATCATCCTCAAATAAGCATAAAATCCATTAAAGGATGTTGACATATGAGAAATCAAAACTCTTTTTAAAGAAATATCTCTTTCTATTTTGAAATCATTTAAGAGACATATATTTATAAAATAAAACATTTTCTTTGAAAATATTCTTATAAGCTTGTATGGGAAGCTTTGACGATTTTATAACGGCGGAAAATAACCGCACCCGCCGTATAAGTTAAAAAAACATTTTTATCTTAATTCTGTCGAAAAGGTTAAAAAGCACCTTGTTTGGAAAACGACGGAATGATTCCTCTTATAAAAATTCAAAAAAAGGAATAAATGACTTTAACCCATATTCTTGTAAAAATGTTTTGAAATACATTTTGAAGAAACATGGATGTGGATGATAACGAGATCCCAGTAGATTATTACGTATAAACAACCTCGGATAATGAAGAGATTGTGAAATAACCCTTACCTTGTAATTTTCCTTGGTTGGGGTCGGTTAACCTCCTGTATAATGGTGAAATAATTGTTATTAAATTATACAAGAATCATATACATTAATATGATATCATATATGATCTTTTAACATTGCTTTATTAATAATATCTTAGTATTATCGTCGTTTCAGGTGATAATCGATTCATTCTTCTTAAATGTTTGGTTACGTAAGACATGTTTGTAATGGATAGATTAAATCTTATTCATAATCAGAATGATATTAACATTATGTTTAACCCAAAAATGAGAATAAGACTTGAATGGATACGATGGAGGATGGATCTCACCGCGTTCGTGGAGACGGTAGTCCGTACGTACGCACGAACGCTACTTCCATTTAATTTTAATTTTAAAAGAATTGAATCCAAATGATACATAGGTATATTACTATTCCAGTATAATATAATATTTTATATATGTTACTTAAGTTCATTAACACCATCCTTTATACGTTCCATGTGTGGTATGAACGAGTCATATCATTTTAAGGGGGCGGTAGTCCGCACTTCCTCAAATGAAATTATCGTATGTATATACAACATGAAACGAATAATGGTATGAAATAAAATGGAATTATAGAAGCTTATATATAAAATATATATCATTAATATCATATTTAATTACAGTGCCATCATAATGGCCACCATGAGAGGCGGTAAGATGTATTTGAACAATCATCGTTTCGTGAGGCGTTAGTTTGCCATCCACAGACTCATTATGTTCATCATCCATTAGATGGAGTTGTGTGTATGTGTAGTTTGAATCCTTCTTATAACAACATCCTAGTATATTGAGGATACTTGTGTTGTTTCAAAAGAAAGGAAATAAAAAGAGTTTGGGGGTTGGAGAAGCAAAATAAATGAAAATAATTTAAGAGAAAACGTTACCTTTAATTTAGGTAACTCACTTTGGTTGGAACCAAAGGACTTCTTGAAATGATTTCTGCCTAAGGGGAAGCTTCAAGGAGGAGGATAGGGATGTGGGGAGCTTAGTTGGGCAGAGTTTGGACGAGCCAAGTGGCTTGAGAGGTGTGAGGAATGAGTAGAAGTGGTCTCCTTTTATAAGGGAGAAGAGGGGATCTTTAGGAAAGAGTGAACGTATTACTTTATAATATAATTATATTCGGTTTATAATGGTCCAAAAATCATTGAGGTCGAATATAAGATGACTAATATTCTAAATAACATCAACCAATAAGAATTGGACAGGTTTTAGATAATATTTTAATCATTATAATCTTATTTATTTAAATGATTTATTAATGAGGTAAACATTGCATCATTATTGTGTCATTAATAATTTAAATTATTTGATGTCTAAAAATTATAAATAAAATATCATTATGTAGGAAATCTTTTTATCTTTCTAATGAATATTTATAATCGAAAATCCAACATGTATAACCCTATGTAAAAATTGTTCTTCTAAAAGATGTAAGCTTATGCCATTTTTATTTTTATTTTAACTTTATTAATATAAAGTGTCCCTACCACATACAAGTGGCTCCAAGGGGTCCCCAAATTGACCCAAGGATGCTCCTGGTCGGGTATGTGTCCACCAATAAGGTTAGGACACGTTTTAGGGTAATTTTGTATTATTATAATATTATTTTTTAACCCTTATTTACTGGATTTACCCTTAACCATGGTAAATAAAATATTTACCACAGTAATTATTCAAAATGTCTAAAAATAAAAGTTACCTATTTACACAATTTGGAAATCCTGATTCCAAATATGGAATCCATTTTTCTAAATTCAAAACACAGAAGTGGCAGAAATTAATTTAAAATTAATTCCCGCTGTCAAAACAAAAAGCGTGTTTTTAAGAGGTAATAACTATCAAAAGATTGACACTTGTTTATGTTCGGTTTAATTGTAAAGTTATGTCCAACGACCAACATTATATTAAATGGTAAAAATATATTCTAAATATACTTTAAAACCACTCAAATTTACAATTTATCACTATTATTTATTTTGATTAAAAAAGTTGTTTTTAATTAAAATTTAGTAATTTTCACTATTCATCAAAATATAAAAGTTATCCGAAAAGTACCAAAATTTCACCCTAGGCTAATTTCGATATTCCGAATCCAAAAATGAAGTTCATTTTGAAATATAAAATATATATGATTTCAAAAAGTAGGTATTACTATTCATAACAGCTAGTTTGATTAGTTATGGTGTGTTAGAACTCGGTGTTGCGTACAACACACGCTATCACATTATTCAAAGAGAAGTGTACCGTAGAAGCTTGGGGTGTTACATTCTCCCCTCCTTCAAATAATTGCATCCTCGCAATTTCTAGGGTATTACTACATAAAAAGACTCGGGTGGTTCTTCATCATAAGTTCCTCGGGTTCCCACGTTGCCTCTTCCATCTTATGGTTTCTCCACAAAACTTTTACCAGACGCGTCGTCCGGTTTCTCAGCACTTGTTCTCTCGTATCAAGAATCTTGACGGGATCTTGACAATAAGACAGATCGGGTTCCAGTTCTAATTCCTCATAGGTGAGTACATGCGTTGGGTTAGGCATGTATTTTCTCAACAGAGATACGTGGAACACATCGTGAACTTTGGAGAGACTTGGCGGCATTGCCAATCGGTAAGCTACAGCCCCAATTCGTTCTAGAATTTCGAAAGGTCCGATGTACCTGGGACTCAATTTACCTTTCTTTCCAAAACGTATGACTCCCTTCCATGGAGATACCTTTAGGAAAACATGATCACCGACTTGAAATTCCAAATCCTTCCTTCGATTATCGGCATAGCTCTTCTGCCTACTTTGAGCTGCTTTGATGTGATTTTGGATTACTTTCACCTTTTCCACCGTTTCCTCCACCAGTTCTGGGCCTACAAGTTTTCTTTCACCAACGTCATCCCAACAGGTTGGTGTACGACATCTCTTTCCGTATAACGCTTCATATGGTGCCATCTGTATACTCGAATGGAAGCTATTGTTATAGGAAAATTCTACCAGTGGTAAATATTGATCCCACATACCCTGAAAGTCAAGTGAGCAAGATCTCAACATGTCTTATAAGGTTTGAATAGTCCGTTCTGATGGTCCATCTATCTGAGGGTGGTAAGCAGTGCTCAAATGAAGTTCAGTATCTAGGGATTTCTGAAGACTTTTCCAAAATCTTGAAGTAAAACGGGGATCACGATCAGAAACAATCGATAGGGGTACACCATGAAGTCTCACAACTTCATTAATGTATAGTCTTGCTAGACGTTCTAGGGGTAGATCTTCTCTTATAGCAAGAAAATGTGCTGACTTGGTAAGACTATCAACAATAACCCATATTGCATCGTTCCTTCTAGGAGTCTTTGGTAGCCCCATGGCAAAGTCCATCATAATATTGTCCCATTTCCACTCCGGCATAGGAAGAGGTTGCATGACTCCTCCAGGCTATTGCCTTCCAGCTTTCACTTGTTGACAAACCATACATCTTGACACAAAATCAGCAATCTCCCTCTTCATATTGTCCCTCCAAAAATGTTCTTTCAAATCTCTATACATTTTGGTGCTCCCAGGGTGTATAGAGAAATTGGATCTATGAGCATCATCTAGAAATTCCCTTTTTAGATCAGGTATATTGGGAACACAAAGTCTCTTCCCGAATTTCAAAATTCCATCTTCATACACAAAGTCTCTCAATCTCCCATCATTCACAGCTTTAATCTTCTTTTGGAATTCTTCATCATCGGTCTGAGAACTCTTAATCTTTTCTAGTAAAGATGGTTTGGCAACCATTTGAAAAAGCATTGATGTTTCACCTTCCCTGGTTATTCCCATGTCCATCTTCACTAGATCCATAAAAATTGGATCCCTTTCAATTCTCATATTGTTCAAAACTCCATGGTCTTTTCTACTCAAAGCATCTGCCACCTTGTTTGCCTTCCCTGGGTGGTAGTGTATCGTACAATCATAATCTTGAGTAATTCAAGCCATCTCCTTTGCCTCATGTTGAGTTCTTTTTGTGAGAAAATATACTTCAAACTCTTGTGATCAGTATAAATCTCACATTTTTCACCATAGAGGTAGTGCCTCCATATCTTCAAAGCAAAGATCACTGCTGCTAACTCGAGATCATGAGTAGGATAGTTTTGTTCATGAATTTTCAACTGTCGTGATGCATAGGAAATAACTCTATCATTCTGCATAAGGACACAACCAAGTCCTTTCTTCGATGCATCACTATAAATAACGAACCCATCATTCCCCGATGGTAGAGTCAATATAGGAGCATTGACTAATCTTCTCTTCAGTTCTTCGAAACATTCTTCACACTCTTTTGTCCAATCAAATTTAACCTCTTTACGTGTGAGCTTCGTTAATGGGTTAGCCAATCGGGCAAAATTCTGGACGAAACGTCGATAATAACCTGCCAAACCAATAAAACTGCGTACCTCAGTTATACTCATAGGTGCTGGCCATTCTTGGATTGCTTTGGTCTTAGAAGGATCAACAGAGATTCCATCTTTAGAGACAATATGGCCAAGAAAAGAAATCTCCTGAAGACAGAATTCAAACTTGCTAAAATTCCCATATAATTCATGCCTCCTCAGAGTCTTCAAGATAATGCACAAGTGATTTTCATGATCTTCGTAGGTTTTGGAGTATACCAAGATATCATCAATAAATACCAACACAAATTCATCGAGATACTCCTTGAAAACTCTATTCATTAGATCCATGAATATAGAGGGTGCATTAGTCAATCCAAACGGCATTACAGTAAACTCGTAATGCCCGTACCTGGTTCAAAATGCTGTTTTCAGAATGTCTTCCTTCTTCACACACAACTGATGGTATCCAGATCGAAGGTCAATCTTTGAAAAGTATTGAGCTCCATGCAGTTGGTCAAATAAATCATCAATACGAGGTAGGGGATACTTGTTCTTTATCGTTATGGCATTGATCTCCCTGTAGTCGATACATAACCTCATAGATCCATCTTTCTTTTTAACAAAAAGAACAGGGGCTCCCCATGGAGAAACACTAGGGAGAATAAATCCCTTATTACTCAATTCCTCTAGTTGTTTCTTTAGTTCGACTAACTCTACAGTGGCCATTCTATAAGGGGTCTTCGATATAGGCCTTGATCCAGGAATCAAATCAATGGAAAACTCAACTTCTCGTTCTGGAGGATGTCCAGGTAAATCTTCTGGAAATACATCTACAAATTCTTTCACAACAGGTACATCCTCTATTTGAACATTCCTTTCCTCACCCACAGTTATTTCATTCTCTTCCTCCCCAATAATTGAATTTAGTTGAGCTATTGAGGGTGGATCTAAATAAGAATTAGGTGGTGATGATTCTGCTCTAAAAATAAGGTGTTCCTTATCATTATCATCAAGAATCGTAACGTCTTTCTTCTTAAAATAAATCTTCGCATCATAGTCCGAAAGCCAGTCCATACCGAGGATTATATCAAACTCAATCATAGGTATGACGATGAGATCAGCAGATAAAGAAAATTTATGTGCTCTAATGGGGACTAATTCACAAAACTTTGTTGCAACGATACTTCCCTTAGGAGTTTTAACTAACAACTCCCTTATTAAATCAAATTGGAAATATCTAATTTTATTAGCAAACTGGGAAGATATGAAACAATGAGATGATCCAGAATCAAATAATGCATTTGCTAAACTTGAGGAAACCATTAAATTACCTGCCACCACGTCTTTCGGAGCTTCTACCTCAGCAGTAGTGATAGCATAAGCCTGGCCTTGATCCCTCGGCCTTTTCTGAGGTAAGTTCTCCTGATGCTTAGGGCATGCATTTGCATAATGCCCCATCTCCCTGCAATTGTAGCACTGAACGTTGGTATCTTCCTTCTTCCCCTTGCAATCATGAGCTTGGTGGACTTTTTCACCACACTTGTAACAGACTCCCATTCCCTTCAAGCAAGTACTAGGATGTTTCTTCCCGCATTTACCACAAGATGGATATTCAACCATTCCCTTCTTCCCCTTATTTCCATTCCCAGATTGATCAGCAGGTCTCTTCTTCTCTTGCTTTGCTTTAAAGTCATAAGACTTAGAGAATTCCTTTTCGGTCTTGATAGCACATGAGACAATGTCTTAATACGATGAAAAGGATTGTGAGACTAATGCTCGACGGAGAAATGGTTTTAACCCATCAAAGAAACGATCAATCTTACTTCTTGGGTTGGGAATATAATCTCCAGCATACCTCGCTAACATTGTAAAGTTAGCCTCATACTTTGTGACATTCTCATCCTCCTTCTGTCTCAGACTCAGAAATTGCCTTTCCATATCTGCTCGATGGTCGCGAGGGAAGTATTTTTCTAAAAACAGATCTTTGAACTCCCTCCATTCCATATTTGATACTTCATCATCTTCCTTCATGTTCTGAATCAATGACCACCATTGATCAGCATCTCCAGTGAGGCGGTAAACTGCCATGATAACTTTTTCCCTTTCACTGCTCCCCAAATCCTGAAATATTTTCTCTAGGGAAAATATCCATTGCTCAGCTACTAAGGGATTTGTATTCCTATTTAACGTTGGTGGTTGTTTCCTCATGAATCGATCTAACATTGATCCTCCACGCTGCGGATCAGGGTGCTCCATACGGGTAAGGTTATTATTCATAACCTGAGTAAGTTGTCCCAGTATGGTGATTAGCTGATCAGCACCAGTTGCATCACCAACCCCACTATAATTATCTTGAGCAGGAGGGAAATCCCTACATGGAGTGCGTGCATTGATACGGTTTCCATTTCTTCCACTAGGCGCCATTTCTAAACAATGGCATAAACTAGATCAGTTTATGAATCAAAATACATAATCCCATACTTATAAAACACTAAACATAAATTGAACTATTTATGGATATAATCCATAATCATAATAATGTTTTCTTTGAGAAAGTATATACTCATAAACCCTTCATAATGATTTGTAATGAAAATGAGAGTTATCCTAAGCATATCCCCCGGGTGTGTCGTAACCAAGAGTGCAGCAAGGCCCGTTGTCGTGCACCAGTTCCCGTTAGAGTCTAGCTCAAAGCGGTGTTTTCGGGTTTTACCCCTAGGTACATCTGTGCCAGAGCCGCCTCTACCTGCTCGTATCCAGACATGGATGTATTGCTTGGAAAACTCACAAAATCTCTACAATACCAAAATTCTAGGAAGTACTTCTATACTAATCCTCAAAGTTCATCTTAGGTCTACGTGCTCTAATCAGAGTTTATCTAAATCTAGCTTCCAAGGTTTGTACTAAACTTCCTCTGATAGCAACTGTAACGCCCCGACCCTAGTTACCCAGAGTCGGTGCATTATTACATAACATTGGCATGATCACAAGAAATATAAAATCTCGAAAGACCGACTGGTTTAGTAGACTTGGAAACACTAGATATATTCATAAGTTTTACATTACATCATTAAACGAAAAACTACTACAACAACATATTGTCTCTATAATCCACACTCATATCCCCACATAATATCCCTGTAGGTCATTCATAACTTACTTCTTCACTTCCTGGGAAAAATAAAACATAGAAAAGGGGTGAGCTCAAATGCCCAGTAAGGATAACAATATAGCAGAAACTTTCATAAATAAGAATAAACATTTAAGGCAATGCATTACTAAAACAAAAGCCTTTTAAACTTTAACTTCAACATAGTATGGAAAAAGTAAAATGAAATAATTCCATTTACTTATTCTCATGGTTATTCTACTAATCGAATAATCACATCCAAAAATCAATAACCACTTTCATAATGTTGGAATGCATAATGCCAGACTATCTAAACCACATAGCCAAGGCCTCATGCCAAGACTACAAATAAGATTTTGTCAAGGCCTTGTGCCAAGACACTAGTTTGTCTCATGAGACCTACCGATGCATCGAGGAGCTATAGCGGGCTCCACCCGTCACATATTAAGTCCAATGCATTCCCATATGAAAAGGTTTAAACATAACATAAACATTCGTATTAAACTAGCATACGAAATTTCAATACTTTCACCATAAACCATGAATGGTATATAAAAAATAGCACATCCACAGTCAAACATATCACAAAACCTTCAATACAATATAAAAGTTTTGTATCATATTATATCATCCTCAAATAAGCATAAAATCCATTAAAGGATGTTGACATAGATGAAATCAAAACTCTTTTTAAAGAAATATCTATTTCTATTTTGAAATCATTTAAGAGACATATATTTATAAAATAAAACATTTTCTTCGAAAATATTCTTATAATCTTGTAAGGGAAGCTTTGACGATTTTATAACGGCGGAAAATAACCGCACCCGCCGTATAAGTTAAAAAAAACATTCTTATCCTAATTCTGTCGAAAAGGTTAAAAAGCACCTTGTTTGGAAAACGACGGAAAGATTCCTCTTATAAAAAGTCAAAAAAAGGTATAAATGACTTTAACCCATATTCTTGTAAAAATGTTTTGAAATACATTTTGAAGAAACATGGATGTGGATGATAACGAGATCCCAGTAGATTATTACGTATAAACAACCTCGGATAATGAAGAGATTGTGAAATAACCCTTACCTTGTACTTTTCCTTGGTTGGGGTCGGTTAACCTCCTGTATAATGGTGAAATAATTGTTATTAAATTATACAAGAATCATATACATTAATATGATATCATATATGATCTTTTAACATTGCTTTATTAATAATATCTTAGTATTATCGTCGTTTCAGGTGATAATCGATTCGTTCTTCTTAAATGTTTGGTTACGTAAGACATGTTTGTAATGGATAGATTAAATCTTATTCATAATAAGAATGATATTAACATTATTTTTAACCCTAAAATGAGAATAAGACTTGAATGGATACGATGGAGGATGGATCTCACCGCGTTCGTGGAGACGGTAGTCCGTACGTATGCACGAACGCTACTTCCATTTAATTTTTATTTTAAAAAATTGAATCCAAATGATACATAGGTATATTACTATTCCAGTATAATATAATATTTTATATATGTTACTTAAGTTCGTTAACACCATCCTTTATACGTTCCATGTGTGGTATGAACGAGTCATATCATTTTAAGGGGGCGGTAGTCCGCACTTCCTCAAATGAAATTATCGTATGTATATACAACATGAAACGAATAATGGTATGAAATAAAATAAAATTAAATAAGCATATATATAAAATATATATATTAATATCATATTTAATTACAGTGCCTTCATAATGGCCACCATGATAGGCGGTAAGATGTATTTGAACAATCATCGTTTCGTGATGCGTTAGTTTTCCATCCACAGAATCATTATGTTCATCATCCATTAGATGGAGTTGTGTGTATGTGTAGTTTGAATCCTTCTTATAACAACATCCTAGTATATTGAGGATACTTGTGTTGTTTCAAAAGAAAGGAAATAAAAAGAGTTTGGGGGTTGGAGAAGCAAAATAAATGAAAATAATTTAAGAGAAAACGTTACCTTTAATTTAGGTAACTCACTTTGGTTGGAACCAAAGGACTTCTTGAAATGCTTTCTGCCTAAGGGGAAGCTTCAAGGAGGAGGAGAGGGATGTGGGGAGCTTAGTTGGGCAGAGTTTGGACGAGCCAAGTGGCTTGAGAGGTGTGAGGAATGAGTAGAAGTGGTCTCCTTTTATAAGGGAGAAGAGGGGCTCTTTAGGAAAGAGTGAAAGTATAACTTTATAATATAATTATATTCGGTTTATAATGGTCCAAAAATCATTGAGGTCAAAGATAAGATGACTCATATTCTAAATAACATCAACCAATAAGAATTGGACAGGTTTTAGATAATATTTTAATAATTATAATCTTATTTATTTAAATGATTTATTAATGAGGTAAACATTGCATCATTATTGTGTCATTAATAATTTAAATTAGTTGATGTCTAAAAATTATAAATAAAATATCATTATGTAGTAAATCGTTTTATCTTTCTAATGAATATTTATAATCGAAAATCCAACATGTATAACCCTATGTAAAAATTGTTCTTCTAAAAGATGTAAGCTTATGTCATTTTTATTTTTATTTTAACTTTATTAATATAAAGTGTCCCTACCACATACAAGTGGATCCAAGGGGTCCCCAAATTGACCCAAGGATTCTCATGGTCGGGTATGTGTCCAACAATAAGGTTAGGACACGTTTTAGGGTAATTTTGTATTATTATAATATTATTTTTTAACCCTTATTTACCGGATTTACCGTTAACCATGGTAAATAAAATATTTACCACAGTAATTATTCAAAATGTCTAAAAATAAAAGTTACCTATTTACACAATTTGGACATCCTGATTCCAAATATGGAATCCATTTTTCTAAATTCAAAACACAGAAGTGGAAGAAATTAATTTAAAATTAATTCCCGCTGTCAAAACAAAAAGCGTGTTTTTAAGAGGTAATAACTATCAAAAGATTGACACTTGTTTATGTTCGGTTTAATTGTAAAGTTATGTCCAACGACCAACATTATATTAAATGGTAAAAATATATTCTAAATATACTTTAAAACCACTCAAATTCACAATTTATCACTATTAATTATTTTGATTAAAAAAGTTGTTTTTAATTAAAATTTAGTAATTTTCACTATTCATCAAAATATAAAAGTTATCCGAAAAGTACCAAAATTTCACCCTAGGCTAATTTCGATATTCCGAATCCAAAAATGAAGTTCATTTTGAAATATAAAATATATATGATTTCAAAAAGTATGTATTACTATTCATAACGGCTAGTTTGATTAGTTATGGTGTGTTAGAACTCGGTGTTGCGTATAACACACGCTATCACATTATTCAAAGAGAAGCGTACCGTAGAAGCTTGGGGTGTTACATTCTCCCCTCCTTCAAATAATTGCGTCCTCGCAATTTCTAGGGTATTACTGCATAAAAAGACTCGGGTGGTTCTTCATCATAAGTTCCTCGGGTTCCCACGTTGCCTCTTCCATCTTATGGTTTCTCCAAAAAACTTTTACCAAACACGTCGTCCGGTTTCTCAGCACTTGTTCTCTCGTATCAAGAATCATGACGGGCTCTTCACAATAAGACAGATCGGGTTCCAGTTCTAATTCCTCATAGGTGAGTACATGCATTGGGTCAGGCATGTATTTTCTCAACAGAGATACGTGGAACACATCGTGAACTTTGGAGAGACTTGGCGGCATTGCCAATCGGTAAGCTACAGCCCCAATTCGTTCTAGAATTTCGAAAGGTCCGATGTACCTGGGACTCAATTTACCTTTCTTTCCAAAACGTATGACTCCCTTCCATGGAGATACCTTTAGGAAAACATGATCACCGACTTGAAATTCCAAATCCTTCCTTCGATTATCGGCATAGCTCTTCTGCCTACTTTGAGATGCTTTGATGTGATTTTGGATTACTTTCACCTTTTCCACCGTTTCCTCCACCAGTTCTGGGCCTACAAGTTTTCTTTCACCAACGTCATCTCAACAGGTTGGTGTACGACATCTCTTGCCGTATAACGCTTCATATGGTGCCATCTGTATACTCGAATGGAAGCTATTGTTATAGGAAAATTCTACCAGTGGTAAATATTGATCCCACATACCCTGAAAGTCAAGTGAGCAAGATCTCAACATGTCTTCTAAGGTTTGAATAGTCCGTTCTGATTGTCCATCTGTCTGAGGGTGGTAAGCAGTGCTCAAATGAAGTTCAGTATCCAGGGATTTCTGAAGACTTTTCCATAATCTTGAAGTAAAATGGGGATCACGATCAGAAACAATCGATAGGTGTACACCATGAAGTCTCAAAACTTCATTAATGTATAGTCTTGCTAGACGTTCCAGGGGTAGATCTTCTCTTATAGCAAGAAAATGTGCTGACATGGTAAGGCGATCAACAATAACCCATATTGCATCGTTCCTTCTAGGAGTCTTTGGTAGCCCCATGACAAAGTCCATCGTAATATTGTCCCATTTCCACTGCGGTATAGGAAGAGGTTGCATGACTCCTCCAGGCTGTTGCCTTCCAGCTTTCACTTGTTGACAAACCATACATCTTGACACAAAATCAGCAATCTCCCTCTTCATATTGTCCCTCCAAAAATGTTCTTTCAAATCTCTATACATTTTTGTGCTCCCAGGGTGTATAGAGAAATTGGAACTATGAGCATCATCGAGCAATTCCCTTTTTAGATCAGGTATATTGGGAACACAAAGTCTATTCCCGAATTTCAAAATTCCATCTTCATACACAAAGTCTCTCAATCTCCCATCATTCACAGCTTTAATCTTCTTTTGGAATTCTTCATCATCGGTCTGAGAAATCTTAATCCTTTCTTGTAAAGATGGTTTGGCAACCATTTGAAAAAGCATTGATGTTTCACCTTCCCTGGTTATTCCCATGTCCATCTTCACTAGATCCATAAAAATTGGATCCCTTTCAATTCTCATATTGTTCAAAACTACATGGTCTTTTCTACTCAAAGCATCTACCACCTTGTTTGCCTTCCCTGGGTGGTAGTGTATCGTACAATCATAATCCTTGAGTAATTCAAGCCATCTCCTTTGCCTCATGTTGAGTTCTTTTTGTGAGAAGATATACTTCAAACTCTTGTGATCAGTATAAATCTCACATTTTTCACCATAGAGGTAGTGCCTCCATATCTTCAAAGCAAAGATCACTGCTGCTAACTCGAGATCATGAGTAGGATAGTTTTGTTCATGAATTTTCAACTGTCGTGATGCATAGGCAATAACTCTATCATTCTGCATAAGGACACAACCAAGTCCTTTCTTCGATGCATCACTATAAATAACGAACCCATCATTCCCCGATGGTAGAGTCAATATAGGAGCATTGACTAATCTTCTCTTCAGTTCTTCGAAACATTCTTCACACTCTTTTGTCCAAACAAATTTAACCCCTTTACGTGTGACCTTCGTTAATGGGTTAGCCAATCAGGCAAAATTCTGGACGAAACGTCGATAATAACCTGCCAAACCAATAAAAATGCGTACCTCAGTTATACTCGTAGGTGCTGGCCATTCTTGGATTGCTTTGGTCTTAGAAGGATCAACAGAGATTCCATCTTTAGAGACAATATGGCCAAGAAAAGAAATCTCCTGAAGCCAGAATTCACAATTGCTAAACTTCCCATATAATTCATGCCTCTTCAGAGTCTTCAAGATAATGCGCAAGTGATTTTCATGATCTTCGTAGGTTTTGGAGTATACCAAGATATCATCAATAAATACCACCACAAATTCATCGATATACTCCTTGAAAACTCTATTCATTAGATCCATGAATACAGAGGGTGCATTAGTCAATCCAAACGGCATTACAGTAAACTCGTAATGCCCGTACCTGGTTCGAAATGCTGTTTTCGGAATGTCTTCCTTCTTCACACACAACTGATGGTATCCAGATCGAAGGTCAATCTTTGAAAAGTATTGAGCTCCATGCAGTTGGTCAAATAAATCATCAATACGACGTAGGGGATACTTGTTCTTTATCGTTATGGCATTGATCTCCCTGTAGTCGATACATAACCTCATAGATCCATCTTTCTTTTTAACAAAAAGAACAGTGGCTCCCCATGGAGAAACACTAGGGCGAATAAATCCCTTATTACTCAATTCCTCTAGTTGTTTCTTTAGTTCGACTAATTCTACAGTGGCCATTCTATAAGGGGTCTTCGATATAGGCCTTGATCCAGGAATCAAATCAATGGAAAACTCAACTTCTCGTTCTGGAGGATGTCCAGGTAAATCTTCTGGAAATACATCTACAAATTCTTTCACAACAGGTACATCCTCTATTTGAACATTCCTTTCCTCACCCACAGTTATTTTATTCTCTTCCTCCCCAATAATTGAATTTAGTTGAGCTATTGAGGGTGGATCTAAATAAGAATTAGGTGGTGAAGATTCTGCTCTAAAAATAAGGTGTTCCTTATCATTATCATCAAGAATCGTAACCTCTTTCTTATTACAATAAATCTTCGCATCATAGTCCGAAAGCTAGTCCATACCGAGGATTATTTCAAACTCAATCATAGGTATGACGATGAGATCAGCAGATAAAGAAAATTTATGTGCTCTAATGGGGACTGATTCACAAAACTTTGTTGCAACGATACTTCCCTTAGGAGTTTTAACTGACAACTCCCTTATTAAATCAAATTGGAAATATCTAATTTTCTTAGCAAACTGGGAAGATATGAAACAATGCGATGATATAGAATCAAATAATGCATTTGCTAAACTTGAGGAAACCATTAAATTACCTGCCACCACGTCTTTCGGAGCTTCTACCTCAGCAGTAGTGATAGCATAAGCCTGGCCTTGATCCCTCGGCCTTTTCTGAGGTAAGTTCTCCTGACGCTTAGGGCATGCATTTGCATAATGCCCCATCTCCCTGCAATTGTAGCCCTGAATGTTGGTAGCTTCCTTCTTCCCCTTGCAATCATGAGCTTGGTGGCCTTTTTCACCACACTTGTAACAGACTCCCATTCCCTTCAAGCAAGTACCAGGATGTTTCTTCCCGTATTTACCACAAGATGGATATTCAACCTTTCCCTTCTTCCCCTTATTTCCATTCCCAGATTGATCAGCAGGTCTCTTCTTCTCTTGCTTTGCTTTAAAGTCATAAGACTTAGATAATTTCTTTTCGGTCTTGATAGCACATGAGACAATGTCTTCGTACGATGAAAAGGATTGTGAGACTAATGCTCGACGGAGAAATGGTTTTAACCCATCAAATAAACGATCAATCTTACTTCTTGGGTTGCGAATATAATCTCCAGCATACCTCGCTAACCTTGTAATGTTAGCCTCATACTTTGTGACATTCTCATCCTCCTTCTATCTCAGACTCAGAAATTGCCTTTCCATATCTGCTCGATGGTCGCGAGGGAAGTATTTTTCTAAAAAACAGATCTTTGAACTCCCTCCATTCCATATTTGATACTTCATCATCTTCCTTCATGTTCTGAATCAATGACCACCATTGATCAGCATCTCCAGTGAGGCGGTAAACTGCCATGATAACTTTTTCCCTTTCACTTCTTCCCAAAGCCTGAAATATTTTCTCTAGGGAAAATATCCATTGCTCAGCTACTAAGGGATTTGTATTCCCATTGAACGTTGGTGGTTGTTTCCTCATTAATAGATCTAACATTGATCCTCCACGCTACGGAACAGGGTTCTCCATACGGGTAAGGTTATTATTCATAACCTGAGTAAGTTGTCCCAGTATGGTGAATAGCTGATCAGCACCAGTTGCATCACCAGCCCCACTATAATTATCTTGAGCAGGAGGGAAATCCGTACATGGAGTGCGTGCATTGATACAGTTTCCATTTCTTCCACTAGGCGCCATTTCTAAACAATGGCATAAACTAGATCAGTTTATGAATCAAAATACATAATCCCATACTTATAAAACACTTAACATAAATTGAACTATTTATGGATATAATCCATAATCATAAGAATGTTTTCTTTGAGGATGTATATACTCATAAACCCTTCATAATGATTTGTAAAGAAAATGAGAGTTATCCTAAGCATATCCCCCGGGAGTGTCGTAACCAAGAGTGCAGCAAGGCCCGTTGTCGTGCACCGGTTCCCGTTCGAGTCTAGCTCAAAGCGGTGTTTTCGGGTTTTACCCCTAGGTACATCTGTGCCAGAGCCGCCTCTACCTGCTCGTATCCAGACAGGGATGTATTTCTTGGAAAACTCACAAAATCTCTACAATACCAAAATTCTAGGAAGTTCTTCTATACTAATCCTCAAAGTTCATCTTAGGTCTACGTGCTCTAATCAGAGTTTATCTAAATCTAGCTTCCAAGGTTTGTACTAAACTTCCTCTGATACCAACTGTAACGCCCCGACCCTAGTTACCCAGAGTCGGTGCATTATTACTTAACATTGGCATGATCACAAGAAATATCAAATCTCGAAAGACCGATTGGTTTAGTAGCCTTAGAAACACTAGATATATTCATAAGTTTTACATTACATCATTAAATGAAAAACTACTACAACAACATATTGTCTCCACAATCCACACTCATATCCCCACATAATATCCCTACAGGTCATTCATAACTTACTTCTTCACTTCCTGGGAAAAATAAAACATAGAAAAGGGGTGAGCTCAAATGCCCAGTAAGGATAACAATATAGCGGAAACTTTCATAAATAAGAATAAACATTTAAGGCAATGCATTACTAAAACAAAAGCCTTTTAAACTTTAACTTCAACATAGTATGGCAAAAGTAAAATGAAATAATGCCATTTACTTATTCACATGGTTATTCTACTAATCGAATAATCACATGCAAAAATAAATAACCACTTTCATAATGTTGGAATCCATAATGCCAGACTATCATAACCACATAGCCAAGGCCTCGTGCCAAGACTACAAATAAGATTTTTTCAAGGCCTTGTGCCAAGAAACTAGTTTGTCTCATGAGACCTACCGATGCATCGAGGAGCTATAGCGGGCTCCACCCGTCACATATTAAGTCCAATGCATTCCCATATGAAAAGGTTTAAACATAACATAAACATTCGTATTAAACTAGCATACGAAATGTCAAAACTTTCACCATAAACCATGAATGGTATATAAAAAATAGCACATCCACAGTCAAACATATCACAAAACCTTCAATACAATATAAAAGTTTTGTATCATATTATATCATCCTCAAATAAGCATAAAATCCATTAAAGGATGTTGACATAGATGAAATCAAAACTCTTTTTAAAGAAATATCTCTTTCTATTTTGAAATCATTTAAGAGACATATATTTATAAAATAAAACATTTTCTTTGAAAATATTCTTATAATCTTGTAAGGGAAGCTTTGACGATTTTATAACGGCGGAAAATAACCGCACCCGCCGTATATGTTAAAAAACATTCTTATCCTAATTCTGTCGAAAAGGTTAAAAAGCACCTTGTTTGGAAAACGACGGAAAGATTCCTCTTATAAAAAGTCAAAAAAAGGTATAAATGACTTTAACCCATATTCTTGTAAAAATGTTTTGAAATACATTTTGAAGAAACATGGATGTGGATGATAACGAGATCCCAGTAGATTATTACGTATAAACAACCTCGGATAATGAAGAGATTGTGAAATAACCCTTACCTTGTACTTTTCCTTGGTTGGGGTCGGTTAACCTCCTGTATAATGGTGAAATAATTGTTATTAAATTATACAATAATCATATACATTAATATGATATCATATATGATCTTTTAACATTGCTTTATTAATAATATCTTAGTATTATCGTCGTTTCAGGTGATAATCGATTCGTTCTTCTTAAATGTTTGGTTACGTAAGACATGTTTGTAATGGATAGATTAAATCTTATTCATAATCAGAATGATATTAACATTATTTTTAACCCTAAAATGAGAATAAGACTTGAATGGATACGATGGAGGATGGATCTCACCGCGTTCGTGGAGACGGTAGTCCGTACGTACGCACGAACGCTACTTCCATTTAATTTTTATTTTAAAAGAATTGAATCCAAATGATACATAGGTATATTACTATTCCAGTATAATATAATATTTTATATATGTTACTTAATTTCATTAACACCATCCTTTATACGTTCCATGTGTGGTATGAACGAGTCATATCATTTTAAGGGGGCGGTAGTCCGCACTTCCTCAAATGAAATTATCGTATGTATATACAACATGAAATGAATAATGGTATGAAATAAAATGGAATTACAGAAGCTTATATATAAAATATATATCATTAATATCATATTTAATTACAGTGCCATCATAATGGCCACCATGAGAGGCGGTAAGATGTATTTGAACAATCATCGTTTCATGAGGCCTTAGTTTGCCATCCACAGAAACATTATGTTCATCATCCATTAGATGGAGTTGTGTGTATGTGTAGTTTGAATACTTCTTATAACAATATCCTAGTATATTGAGGATACTGGTGTTGTTACAAAAGAAAGGAAATAAAAAGATTTTGGGGGTTGGCGAAGCAAAATAAATGAAAATAATTTAAGAGAAAACGTTACCTTTAATTTAGGTAACTCACTTTGGTTGGAACCAAAGGACTTCTTGAAATGCTTTCTGCCTAAGGGAAAGCTTCAAGGAGGAGTAGAGGGATGTGGGGAGCTTAGTTGGGCAGAGTTTGGACGGGCCAAGTGGCTTGAGAGGTGTGAGGAATGAGTAGAAGTGGTCTCCTTTTATAAGGGAGAAGAGGGTTTCTTTAGGAAAGAGTGCAAATATTACTTTATAATATAATTATATTCGGTTTATAATGGTCCAAAAATCATTGAGGTCGAATATAAGATGACTAATATTCTAAATAACATCAACCAATAAGAATTGGACAGGTTTTAGATAATATTTTAATCATTATAATCTTATTTATTTAAATGATTTATTAATGAGGTAAACATTGCATCATTATTGTGTCATTAATAATTTAAATTATATGATGTATAAAAATTATAAATAAAATATCATTATGTAGGAAATCTTTTTAGCTTTCTAATGAATATTTATAATCGAAAATCAAACATGTATAACCCTATGTAAAAATTGTTCTTCTAAAAGATGTAAGCTTATGCCATTTTTATTTTTATTTTAAATTTATTAATATAAAGTGTCCCTACCACATACAAGTGGCTCCAAGGGGTCCCCAAATTGACCCAAGGATGCTCATGGTCGGTTATGTGTCCACCAATAAGGTTATGACACGTTTTAGGGTAATTTTGTATTATTATAATATTATTTTTTAACCCTTATTTACCGGATTTACCCTTAACCATGGTAAACAAAATATTTACCACAGTAATTATTCAAAATGTCTAAAAATAAAAGTTACCTATTTACACAATTTGGACATACTGATTCAAAATATGGAATCCATTTTTCTAAATTCAAAACACAGAAGTGGCAGAAATTAATTTAAAATTAATTCCCGCTGTCAAAACAAAAAGCGTGTTTTTAAGAGGTAATAACTATCAAAAGATTGACACTTGTTTATGTTCGGTTTAATTGTAAAGTTATGTCCAACGACCAACATTATATTAAATGGTAAAAATATATTCTAAATATACTTTAAAACCACTCAAATTCACAATTTATCACTATTAATTATTTTGATTAAAAAAGTTGTTTTTAATTAAAATTTAGTAATTTTCACTATTCATCAAAATATAAAAGTTATCCGAAAAGTACCAAAATTTCACCCTAGGCTAATTTCGATATTCCGAATCCAAAATTGAAGTTCATTTTGAAATATAAAATATATATGATTTCAAAAAGTAGGTATTACTATTCATAACGGCTAGTTTGATTAGTTATGGTGTGTTAGAACTCGGTGTTGCGTACAACACACGCTATCACATTATTCAAAGAGAAGCGTACCGTAGAAGCTTGGGGTGTTACACTATGTGCAGGAGATTGATTGAAACCATGGAGTCCCATATACGATAGTTTCATATCGTGAAGCACATATCACATTCTAGTTGTGAATTGGATTTCTGGAGGAAATTGGGACTCATCTACGCTTTAGAGAAATCACTCACCCATAGATGGATGGATAGACCGAGTAGACCATACATACCTTGGATGACATGCTTCGTTCTTGCATTCTTGATTTTGGTCGCAATTGGGGGGACCACTTACCACGAGTGTAGTTTGAGTACAACAAAATCTACATCTCCACCATCAGTATGGCAACATTTGAGGAAATGTACGGATGACCATGCATGTCAATGTTAGGATGGACAGTCCTAGGGGAGTCTACCCTCATGGGTCCAAAGATGAAATATGATTCCACTAAGAAGGTGCAGGTCATCTAAGAGTGTATGAAGTCTACGCATACACTTTGAGTTTGAGGAGGAGGACAATGTATTTCTATGGGTATCACCTTGATAAAGGATAAAAAAAATTTGGATTGGGAGACATGTTATCTATGATGTTCATCAGTCATTTCCTAATACTACATAGAGTGGGATAGGTGGTGTACAACATGTATCTATCAACACTATAAGAGAGGGTTCATAATGAGTTCCATGTATCCCAATTGGGGAGATACATTCCCGAACCTTCTCAAGTCATCAATCATGGAAATCTAATGATTGGTAAAAGGGTTACATTCAAAGAGTACCTCGTGGAGATAGAATATTGATAGAAGTGGATCCTTTGTGGACAGTCGATTCCTTTGGTGCCTATTTTTTGGCCGCACAAGAATCTATATGTGTGAACATGAGAGCAGGGTTATCAGATATATTCATTTTCCCCCCATTTGTTTGGTTATCCTTTGTTTTACTTATAGTGGTTGAAAAACCCTAGGATGGGGAGAATGTAAAAACCAATAATTCCATAATGTTTTTTTGAATGTTAAATGGGATTATTTCATGACCATGGTTTGAGATGACACATGATTCCAAGGCTTGGAGTGGTCAGAATGTATTTTTGAACTAATTTATATGCTAGCTAAAAAATCTGGTGACCATGTATTTCTATCAATTAAAACAGTGCTCCAACAAAAAATATGAGGGATTATTTAAACTCAGAGCACCAGGATTCATGAAGGAAGGGTGTAACATTGACTGGAACAGGTCGATCAAAAATTTTGTTTTCAGGACATTGAGAAAAAAATTAAATAACTTAAACAAGTTATTTTATAATTTTCTGAACATCATTATGAAAGGACTCATCAGTTCCACAATATAGCGATGAGGCATCATGAATTAATTAATGAATCATAATCCTGATGCTAGAACACTCAAAGTGTAGTCCTTCTTTTTTTTAAAAGTGATTCAGCTTTGATGAACCACCCAAGAATTCTTCTAAAAAAAGATAAACGAATCCTCTCCAACAATGAATTACAGAGAATCGAAAAGCAGCAAAGATACCCATAGATAGAGAATCGAATCCAAAGATTGAAAGAAAAAGATTTCATTCTTCATTGACCGATATCCTTTTCCTAGGTAGGTGATTAAATCTTAGTGATTTGTCGTCTTCTGTTATACACTCTAAATTAAGAATGTTGATGAACACTCTAATAAGAGGATACATGGATGGATTATCCTTGTTAGACTGGGAAGTATTTAATTGTGGGATTGGTTATATGGATTAAATTTTAGTGACTTATATTTTTTCTTTGTGATCCAATAAACATAAATAATTCGAGGCTCACACGAACAAAGGCCAGTTTTTTTCATTCGACTTTCTTTGTGATCCCCTCAGTCTCTCAATGTACTTCAAAAACGGACCCATGAGGCCATGTTGGATCTCTAACAAGGTGATTCCAAATAAGGATGGACCCCCAGAGTGATGGAAAAATGTGAGGTGTACCTAACAGTGATGGTGATTCCCCATGAATACCAATGTTCAAAATTATAGAGAAACATATCACTGATGTAAGTTCTGTGGCCCTCGGAAAAGTCCATGGCCAGCAGGGGCCATGACGGTGTAGGGTGGCAGCATTGGTCAAGCTCCAAGGCAGTTCTTTTGGACCATAGGTGGGCCACAATGTGTGTTATTTGTGGTCCACACAAGGCCATGTACTGAGGGAGGTGGTCGCCCTTGGCCAGCCATGTGGCTACATGAACTGGATTCTAGTAATTGTCAGGGATGGACCCTAGATGGCCATATAATTCTAGGTAGTCTGATGGAGTAAAATGGGTAGATAGGAAGAATGGGATAGAGAAGAACCAGCCCACTATATTTTGGGCCGAGCCTGATGGGATATTTGGCCACATTACGACCCAGTGGGATGGTCCTACAACCAAACTGGGCCATGCTCAGTAAGCCCTAATGGGCCTAGCCACTCGGCCATACTAGATCAGACCGGCCCCAAACCAACTAGGTCGGATCGGGTTGGTCAAACTAGGCCATGTCATGCAGGACCCTCGTGACTTTCTGGTTGGGACAGTCTGACTATGTCGGACCAGTCCTGGACACACCCATCCCATGTGTACGAAAATTCCAATAACAATTTGATTAGTCGTCTGATTGATACGCCACCTACAATGTTAAGACCCTTGCGACGAGATAGTCCTTTATGTAAACTCTCCGAGAGTCTTCAAGGTATTCAAGATATGATCAATTGAATTATCATAACATTATCCTGAAATCAAGCACACTGGAGAGTGGAAATTCTATGGAAGGCTGTGACATGAAGGATATGATGAACGAGACCTCGGTGGCCCAGTTTCATAGCAGACCACAATGGTTTAATAACCGAGCAGAACTGAATGGTTATGTATCAGAACATAACTTAGTGGTCTAGTAGTGGAGAATATCTCAGTGGTCCAGTAGCTTAGCAGTCCTCAGTTGTCCAGTAGGGGAGCTGACCTTAGTGGTCTAGTAATCAAGACAAGCACATTGGTCCTGTAGAAGAGTGATCCTCAATGGTGCAATAGCCATGAGAACATCAATGGCCCATCAGGGATGATTTCCTTAGTTGTACAAGATGATTTATCCTTTCAAATCGTAATAATACTTCTTACTCATTGAGTTATACCTGGTGTGAATTGTCTCTCCTTTTTGGAAAAAATTTTTTGTCTAGCTTTGTGGTCTTTCTTTTAGGTCTTTTCTTTTTTGTCTGAGGTCCCTACAAAGTATTTTCTTTATCACCCATGCACAGGCTAAGACTACATGTGTCGTGTCTCGTGCAGGTGATTAATGCTTCGATGGATACCTTGGTGGCCCGAGACTAGGTGGTTCATAGTGAGACATGATGGAAGAGCGTCCTTATAAGGCTACAAGAAGCTACCATTTAGATACCCTTCATTTATAGTCTCTATCAGACAGACCATAGAAGTTATATATTCCTTAGGGGTTTTGGCCCTGTATCGTGGCCCCTTTGTAATTTTAGTTTGTTCTGCAATCTCAGTATTTTTCTCAGTAATAGTTGTGGTTTACACTATGATTAAGTTATGCAGTTCGATTATTGTACATGTGTACATCTTTAAAGGCTATGACATCCCCTTTTGGGATATGCCTACTCAGATCTAGTTATCAACCCCTAGCCAAATGGAAGGTGGGCATGGGGTAGACATGGTACTAGCCCTGGGGGGTGGGTCATGACACCTAAGGTCTTGAAAAGGTTCCAAAATAAGATAAATTGAGGCTAATCCCAATATTTTATGGATTAAGGAAGAAGGGGGTATAATTAGATCAATAAGGGAAAAATTATAAAATTACCCAAAAAAGGAATGTTCATGGATTGTCCACACTATTTGAAAAACTGCGCATAATCAATGCACAATTACATAGAGAGAATGGGAGTTCCCACATTTAGGCCACACAACCACGTTTCTCCCATGCAAGGTAGATCTATGTCGAAAAACATAATCCACATGGTTTTCTAAACTATGTGACATTCCTTCACTTTTTACTCTAAATCATGAGCGAAGCTTATTTTTTCCAAAAAAGGGTTCTGGGATTTTAAAAGCCCTTAGACACCTATAAGGAATTCATTAACCCATTAGGTATCCATATTAGTTCCAAATTATAGATTTAGACTGCAATTTAAAGGATCCATAACTGAATGAAAAACAAGGTTTTTATAGTCTTCCCTCCTTAAAATAACACATTCACGAGCTCACCTTCCAAGGGTGTAGAAACACATTATGAGGATAAATTAGTCTGATGAGCTTGTATGTTTTTCTCCAACTCCAAAAACTCTTATTTCATGCATTAATGCTACTATTGAACCTATACTGGAGGAACATACTAGCCTAAGAGAACCTTATTTCTCTGGTCAATGATACATACTGGATAATCCTCAAAGGTAGAATCACCATATAACTGAACTTCCTCAGATTAAATTGTATGAGATAGATAATTATGATTTTAGATAAATTTTGAGACATGAAAGATTTCGTGCATGGCCTGATACCTTTGAGGTAGTAGCGACTAATAGGGCACAAACACTATTCTCTTTTGAATCTCAAAAGTATCTACATAATGAGGTGAAAAATTTCCATACTATTGAAACTATATGTACCATGTCCTAGGATACATCTGAAGAAAAACTATAACTCATCCTCAAAATGAAGAGTTTGTTTATGGAGATCGACATCTGATTTCTGTCCGGACAGAGAAATAGTCATACACTTTCTGATCAAATGAACCTTCATAAATGTCACCTCAATGAGATAAGTACCTTGTAGGGTGCCTCACCTGCCTCTAGCTAGCACAGGATTAAATACATGGCCATCAATAGAAGTCCTCAAAATTATCCTTCAAAATTTCTTCTTGAAATCTATTATTATAGGTGAATTCAATGAGTGGGTTATAATTGTCCCAAGAACAACAAATATCATGCACACATGCTCAAAGCATGTCCCCTAGAACTTGTATTGTCCATTAAGAATATCAAGCAGTGTATGTGTGAAAGGATGTGCATAAAAACTAGTATGTTCTCATAGCCTTTTGTAATCCCATCGAGAACTATGAAGTGAAATGAGCATCCATATGTGAAACAATAGTATAAGGGACCTTGTGGAGTCCTATGATCCCATAAACATACAATTATCCTAACTCATAAAACGATAATATTTCCCAAATAAGAATGGAGTGGGATGATTTCATTAGTAGGTCGAGGAATACCCATACGACATCGCTACCTATTGGTAACCTTGGTGAAAGAGAGACAATGTCAAAAGAAACATATTCTTATTTCTAGTATAGGACTAGAAGCGTCTGTAACAAGTTTGCAGGTCTCATGTGATCTGCCTTCACCTGTTGATAGGTGGAACACATATTGATAAAAAATTATATATAATGTTTCATCCCAGGCCACCAATACTGGAATTAAATATCTCAATGCATATTTGATATGTCTGGATAAACTACCCAGTAATATTCATGGGGCTATTTCATCAAATTCTCTCTTATATTTGCAAGAACACAGACATGTCCACATAGACGCAAGACATCATATATATCCATAAAAAATATGGAGGTGGGTTATCTCTTGATATACTCTCATGTAGAACTGGGACTTCACAATCTAAAAACTGGATCCACCTCACCTTTTCTTGTTTGACAGAAGAATTTCTCAAGGACGATAGGTAAGATTACTAATGACTATCATATAACTACAGATGTATTTTATAAAGGAGGTCCATAAACTTCAATTCATCACAAGATTCATATACGCCTAGTGACTGGTTTTTTTGACTTACTGAATATACAACCACATTTCCCTTCCTAGGCATATATCCATGCTCAATGTCAAGAATTATAGATATTCAACCCATATCCATGCTTGAGGTTCTAGTCAAATTGAGAGAAGATATATTTGAGGCTCTAGAGGTCCGTGTACACCGTAAATCATTGAACAAAAAGATAGTCTCTCCATCAATGTAAGGTGTGGAATACCACTACTTGATAAATGTCTTGCATCGGGTAATTTATCTAATGAGGTATCAATTGTCATGATCCATATAAAATACTATATATACCTACATAATCACTACCCCAAGTCTGATGCATAATGCATCATATTTGATTGTGTAACCTCTACCATGCTATGTAAGAAATATAACAGGATCCCATTCAAACCTCCCTTTCACATCCTAAAATTATTTCTCACATGCATCTGACAATAGGGTACATGAGACCATTCTTTGTATGACCATTAATAGGTAAAGAGATCTCAGAAAAATCCTATATTAAATGCCTATAATATCCAAATACACCCACAAAAAACTATATGTCAAACATGTTATTGGAATAATTATAGAAACTACAACACTAGCCTTTTTGGGATAACAAATTATTTTGATTCAAATATTATATTATCAAAAAGTGATCTTTTTTGATCTAGAAGGGGCACTAAGAAATATTGGAATAAATATGGTGCTCTATCACTATACACATAATGATCAAAAGATGTTTGGAATGGTCGACATGAGTGTGTGAATACACCAAGATTCCATCCAAAATGACTAAAATAAACGAATCCAAATAAGGCTTGAGAACCCTATTCATTAGAGCTATGAAAATGATGGGTGTGTTGGTATGGACAAACAGAATAAAAATGAAATCAGATATAACATACCTGCTATTAAATGATATATGAGGTATGTCTAATGGTTTCACTCATACATGATGATATCCCGATCTCATGTCAATTGTGGAGAAGAAATTTTCACCTTAGAGCTAGTCGAAGAGATTATCTTTTCAAGAAGTGGATACTTATTCATGACAATAAGCTAGTAAAATCTTCTGAAAATCTAAAAACAAATGTTTGGTTCCTTTTTCCGTATTGAAAAAATGCACAGGCAAACCCTAAGAGGATGTATTGGGTTGTGTAAATCCATTTCCTTATAAATACTTTTACTTTTACTTGATCTCATTAAGGTATATAGGTGTCATCCTATAAAAAGGAATGAACCCTAGAGATCGTCATGGAAAAAGTTCAATTGAAAAATCTTCCTCTCTCTCTCTCTCAGACAGTATGACAGAAAAATATCTGTGATAGACATCCATAAAAAGATCCAGTATTGGAGGGAAAACAACATTTTGTTAACCTTCTTCCTCCATGAAGCTATTTGAAATCTAGGCATTCAATCCACAGAGTCGAAGAGGTTATGGTCCACCTCTACTACTCCAGACATCCTAATCTCCAATATGTAGAAAACTAATTCATTTGAGGGATTTAAAAGATACAAATCAATTATATAAGTCTACAAAATCATGCTACTAAACCAACCAATCCGTCCCAAAAATGACATTGAAGCCTGTCATCTTGAGAAATAATATGTTCCCTAAGAAATGATAAATAACTACCATAAGGGGCATTCCCTAGACTTGAATATGCCCTACGTTGAGAACCCCAAATGATGTATCTAGTGTCATTACACCATAGAAATATTGTATATCCATTATGGTATTTTCAATGATAGATACATAAATAAAAATGTTTAATGAACTTGTTTTAAATAATGTAGATACTATAGTAGATTCCATAAGAATAGAACATCGTATTGTATATGGTCTCGTAGCCTGATCCTTTGGTATTGGCTATAGTGCATGCAACAGACATGATGAATGACCCTATGCATCAAATAGACTACAATGATCATAACTACTATGTTGGTGTTGCTGGTGATCATGGGTCTAGCTTCCATTCCCATGACCTCCTCCTCAGCCAGGCCTTCCAGTTAAATTCCAATTCTCCACCATAACAAGTGTAATAAAACTCTCTCATGGAGATGGATCATTTCTATATCTTTTTCTAATAGAATCTGGTGGAATGGTCTAATAGAAATATTGGATATTCTCCATAAAGCCGCAATCAAGACACTATAGTGGTTATCTTTCATATTAAGTCTTCTCGTGCCCCCATCATTTATACTGATGACACAATATCCAACTATCAAAACAAGCACTTAGGTTTTCTTTTTCATGATGATAAGCCTCAGTAGAATATTTTCAGCAACCGATATAACTACTGTCCTAACACGGCATTGTATCTCTATACTCAATAATATTGATGTCCCTTAGGTAACACTTAGTGATAAGATAATAATTTACTATTGCAAAAAAGGTTTGTTAGAGAAAGATATTCACATGTGTGTGGATGGCATACTATAGCCCATCCTTGAAACATCTAGCACGTTAAATCTCATCACCTTCTAGAAGTAGTGAAACGAACTCGAACTTCATGAATCAATCATAATATTCCATATTTGACATAGAATCCTACTCAAGATGCATAAACTCTCTACCTCTATCTGTTATCAGCTTCTAAGAAACGAACTGATCATAGAAGGAATTATTTAAATAATCCCATTAAATGCCCTGATGATGACCGTACTGGGTAATAACATCCCAGAAATGGTTGGTCGAGTCCCGAATTTTGAAAGTCATAATTTTAACCCTCTACACAAGAGGTGTCACTAGATGACCAGATATTGACAACATGGCCTAATGCAAAGATTCAACAACCTATTGACCGCCATCCCCTTAGAACGTAGAATGATGATACTACTAGAAATCATGTTTTATATCAACCATCATAGGTTAAATCCATGGATCACCCTTAATATAATACATTAGACGTACGAAACTATCGGGAACATCGTTGTTAGTTACCAAATCTGATATAGTAGGTGGTGCCTCATGTTTCACTTCTGGAGGATACATTGGATGATCAAAGATCACCATGGCTGCATCATGGTGATCACCACCATTTTGGTGTATGATATGAGGATGTCATGGGGGAATTGGTCTTAAAATATCAAGCACATTCTTGAAAAAAAATTAGAATAAAGAAAGAATCACTAGTTAAATCTGAACATAAGAAAACTCAAAACCTATGTTTCGCTGCCCAAACTATCTACATAGATGGATAGGTATCAGTAAGTGCTCAAATATATGATTCATTTCATATTAAATTTAATTTCTATGTTCACTCCATTACCATTCATAAACATTACAAGGCATGATAGGGATGTATAACCAATTCCTTATAGTTGTTATTATTCACTTTATAATGTATAGTCAGTTCTAGTCAGTCAATTCCCATACACATATTACTACAAAGAACACTCATTTATTTATATCATAATTGATCAACTCGGTAAATCACTCATCCCAACCCATGGGGCCTATACACTTCATGAATTGAAATAAATAATCACTTAATCAAAACCAAGAGTAATACATGCATAATCTCACTATCACATCATCACTCAACAATCACATGCATATAAAGAAATTAAATGAAATGAAATGAACCAGTATGGCATGAAAATATGAATGATGTGTGAATTATTTTTGTATATAAGGATTCATGTAACAATTATTATTACCCTCATATCATCAGGCCATGTATGATAGAAAATCAGCAACCAGATTAATAATAAACAGCTGGACACAACATGTGCATCACATTATGTGGAAATAATATCAACTATAATTAGAAAAATCTGCAAAAAATTATAATTATTGCAACATGGTTTTTACCCCAAACAAGGGATCGAGACAGCAATGTAGGAATTATGAACATTTCCCTAATGTTTATAATCTCCAATATATTATATCTAAAATGTATTGAAATATAGGATAACCACATATGATACCACATTGTGAAGTCCCAAACCTATATGTTGCATAATGGGTTCCCCAAGCATGGTGGGCCACATGGAATCATGCGCATATCACTGAATTCGATTGGATGCCGACTAAAAGAGAGGGCCTTGGGTGTGTCCATTGGGATACTATGACCTCATTACCAAGGTGAAGTACTTTATATTAATGTAAACATAGGTAAATAATGGAATAAATATGAGTACACTAATGGAATAAAGGAAAAAAAGGACAATAGTAATAATGACTATAACAAATGGAATAATATACAAGATTTCAACAACTCATGATGATTTTTAATGTATCTAGAAAACTAGAAAAAATGTATAGAAGACAACCTACCTAACATGTTACAAAAATTTATGAAGGAAATAAATGGCTATCCCAAACATCCCGATGTCTTGCTCAATCATCTACTATCAAGATCCAACCTAAAAAACAAGAAATCCAATGTTTTAAGCTGTATGCCTAACTTTTTCTACACCTGCAACCATGTAATATACTCAGGGTACCTAATGGCAGTAGTAGAGGGATGTGAGAAAAATATCAGTGGGCCACCACCAATGGGGTCAATAACATCCATCCTGTGTAATGAAAAAATAACAATGTGAAATCATGCATAAATAAATTAAAGTAAAATATAACGAAATACCCAAGTACCTAATTAATCCATTGAATGGATTCTGAACAAGTAACCAATTCATTATTGTATTATTACAAGATTATACATATGCCACAAGTTAATAATTGTAACAGTTACATTATGTAAAAAAGGAAACCTGTAATGATATTTAATTGTGATGTCCCACTGTATAAACCGAGGAAATTTATATATCACTGGTCTAAAAATAAGTAATAACTAGGGAATTGAATGGGGTGATAGTGTAATCTATGTATCAAATTAAAATCCATTACACAATGAGGTTCCTATCGAATCAAAGGTGATTGTCAAAGGTAAAATGGAACTATGTCGAGACAAGGCCTTATGTGTTATAACACGGACACCTAGATATCAATGATGGCTCTAAGGAATGTATCGTAGGGATCCTAGGATGATATGTAAGGGACAATACAGTGTCATACCAAGAATTCAAATAATATTCAAGTATCAAAACCTGTGTGGGTATCAACTTATGTATGTTGTACCCTTCAATCAAAATGGGGTTCCTGAGGGCTCATGAATTTTTCCAATCAGAATTCAAGGAGGGCTCGAACCAGGATATTTATATTTAAGTATGAAGCCATGTAATATTGAATTTGGTTCAAGACATGACATTAATTTGTATTCTATAGTCATGTACTGTGGAACCATTTAATCACATCCTTTGGTTCCATCAATGACTTTCTTTAGTGAGACAAGGCCAAGTAGCATGAAACCATTCCATTAATACATTTAAGGAATATTTCATATTAAAGGTTAATTACAATAACATTACTTAATGTGGTAAGGGGTGATGTGGACCTAAAACCTAATAATCATATAAATGTAATCTGATCAAGTAATATACTATGTATACATGAAAATTTTCATTTCACATTTAACTATAAATTGATAAACATAAATAAGTTCAGTCAACCTGTAATAAATAATGGTACTTTTCTTTTATAAAAATCACAATATTAATCAATAAATTTAATATAGAAATTATTTCCCTTAGAAGGATCCAGAAATTTCACACCAAAATGGTGGATGAAATATAATAAATACTAAAAAGCCAATAATGGCCAAATAACCTACATGGGATGGATGGGGTTGTGGGTGTCACTGCCAAAAACCAATCACATGTATGGAAAGATCATTTCAATAAAGTTCATATGATTATAATCATGTCATATAAATTCTAAAAAAACACCTGATACAGTTGGTCTGCCCCACCCGAAAAATCCATGATCAGTGAACATGAGTGATGGGTTATTGACCACCCAATATAGGATTGTATTACTTTCCTCCAATTTTATCGGACCATGATTTTGATGTGATCATATTAGATCTAAGAAGATGATAAAAATTCTCACACCATGATAACTTGGTCGAGAACAAAAGAGTGGGAGAAAGGCCTATACAGACATTAGTACATTTCATTATGCATCAAATGTATAGAATAGAATATTGATCCGGTCTTGGATGAATAATATCCCTAGATACCTACCTTAGGTCTGAAGAAATCTCCAAAATTAGAGCAATGCAAGATAATCTCAGTGGTTTACAGATTTGGGAAATATGGGAATAATTAGATTATTAGGGGAAAATTTCTAAAATTAACTCAAAGAAGGCATGTACGTGGTTTTCTCACACAGTTTGACAAACCATGTATCATTACCAAGGAATAGGGGGTGCTGGAAATATTGGGCCACATGGAAGTTCACCAACTATGCGAGGTGGAATTGACTGGAAAACACAATCTCTACATTTTTCCAAAATATCTGTTATTCTTGCACGGTTTACCCTAAACGGTGTGATAAGAATGTAATTCAAAAAATATGGGTTTTAGGCTCAAAAAAAGACCCAACCCCCCCCCCCACATTATTCATAAACACATTAGGAATCCGTAATAGGTCTAAATTAAATAATTATACTGAAATATTAAGGATCCACTCCTACGTAAAAAAATCTAATTCATACAAACTGTCATCAATATTAAAATTTTATAACACCTTATTAGATAAATATGAGACCTTCCCCTTAGTTGTTTCATGATAAAAAAGGTATTTTATGCACCATAGTGTATATACAGGTGTGAGTATATAAATTCTGTAGTAAATCCAATAGAAGCTTCTTACCTATGCTACTAACACCGGAATGAGTTAAGACATTTTAAAACTAAAATGAATGTGTATAAGAAATTAGTTATTTATGTATTTCAAATTAGTTTCTAAAGAAACCCACAATTTAAGATATTTCTTATGTACATGGATGATCATGATGAAATGATTTTTTAGTCACATTCTTTTCTTTTCCCGTTAGAATAAAAAATTTACAAACTTTCACACGCCTGCATGCATCCATGATGATAATATCAATACTCATGAATGGTAACCCATATTATACACCATGTTATCATATATCATATATTGGAATGAATTTATTTCTATATGAATCCAACCTTACAGTACTAGAGACCACACCTATACCAACTGTTTGGAAGCATTGGTATAAGACCAAAAACCATTGGTATATGTTATACCAATGGTTTGGGTGACTGTGGGATACCGTGGTGCCGATATAGACATATAATAAAATTTTTGGGAAACCATTGGTATAGGAGAATATACCAATATTATGGAAATGTTTTCTATAGGTGATATATATTATATATTCCACTGTGTCATTAACCTATACCCATGATTTTTAAAAATGTGCATATATATTTGAAAAAATATGCCGTCACCAGATTTGATCCCTAGGCTACCCCTTTATTCCTCACATGCCTAACCACTACCCCATTAGTTTTCTTTGTATATAAATTTATATATATTTTTATATTTTTTTATAAACCATGGATATTGGTAGATAAATGTTAAGATAGGTGTTCCTATGAATTTTTTTGTGTCATGTGAAATGTTTTTCCCTACCATAAGGATTAAAATCTATATACATGTTTTTGAAAAACCATGGATTAGGTCTTCAAAAAACAACCTTATACATATGGTTTTAGAAACAATGAGGGTATAGGTATCAAAAACCCACCATATACCAATGGTTTCGGAAACCTATTGGTATAGGTCTTGAAAAACAGCCTATACCCACAGTCCTTATTGAACCATATGTATATGAACCCCTATAAAAATAGTTTTGCATGAAGCATCAGAATGGGTTCCTATATTTTACCTATCCCAATGGTTTTAGAAATTCGTTTTTATAGGGGTAACTATACCCATGGGTTTTCCCAGAACTATGGGTATAATGTCATTTTCTAATAGTGTTAAATTCAACAGGGTCCCCCAAAATACAATTTATGAACAAAAACCAATCAATTTTTTCCATGTTCCATTATTAACAATATTTTCAAAACCAATTATTTTCTTTTAAAGGTATTATCAAACAAAATTCAAGCAATAATAAATTATATTATATTTGAATAAAAATAATTGTCTTTTCATAGACATCCCACATGATCATCCAATTAAAACCATGGACAATTTAATTTTAGAAAAACAGTGACTCCATGTTCTATCGGATGAGGGAGGTTGAGAAACCACCTACCTCAAAATGATAAATGAAATGAAGAATGAAATTTTTTCTATGTAGATTTGTTTTTATTCATATATTCCATCATTTAATAACAAGGATCATAAATTGTAACATGATAAAAGCACAAGAATTCGGTATGGAAGGCACGATCTATAATTATTTTTGATAGGATAAATGAATATATATAATGCTAAAGAAAAATGTGTTTCTTACCATTGAATTATAGTATCTAAATATTGAATATCTTCTACAATATTACTTTTGGTTGAAGAGGATAAAAAAAATTAAATTAACAATGCTATAATTTTGAGATACCTAGAAGGGAGGAGAAAAACTATGGAATTGATATGAAAATTAGATAGAAAATATAATTTTTAATCATTAAAAACTCAATCACATAGTTATGTCTTATGGTACATAAAATAATGTTACAATAGTGACAATCAGTTCTATCAGGATAATTATAGATTCATATGTCTAATTCATGGTTTTTACACACAATAATCTAACCATTCTATTTTATATAACACCCCCCAACAACATATATGGTTACCTATGGAATACCTCACACATTACCCTAACCATGATCCAACTATTATCCCTTCAAAAACCTCCACAAACTGACCAAAATATCCATGATACACTTTGATAATATCCCCAGTCAAAATATTTCTCCTAAATAAATAAAATTACATCACATACCTCAATATGAGGGTGTTATATTATTCAATGAAATGTCATTTACATCCTCTTAAATCGATAGATTGGTAGTTCCTTGGAGTATTTCTATTCATTTAACCAACATTACGTCCTCTTTCTCTCAGGTTTTTTCACAATTTTGAACATGATTTCATCATACCCACACCAACATAAAACATTTCCCACAGAAGATCATCTCTCATTAAAAAAATCAGAATTGATATATAGATAAATGATTTATCTAGTTCAAGATTGATAGAATCCCATGGAATAAAATAATCAATGTTAGGCCACTACATATTTATTTTTTCCACATGAGACACATTATAAACCAAACTGAACCTTTGTGTTAAATAAAGACCCTAATCATAATCACCAATCTATTTATGAATCTTAAAAAATTGTATGTACAAAGGATATAACATTCCTTATTTGACCAAAAAATTGATGTATGAGACTAGGGTGAACCTTTAACAACAAACATGACCTCAGCTAAAAAATATAACTATTGAATATTACTATCTATATAATATTTTCGATGATGTTGTAAGGTCATAATTTCATTTATGACTATCTAAATCCTCCCAAAATTCAAATAATTTACGTTAGTTCTATTTAAAAGAGTATCTAATGAGTGTACCCAAAAAAATAAAGTGATAAGGATGACTGTATAATACCTAAAAACTATCAATATGTATTATGTCATAATAAATATTATTATACTATAACTCAATTAAAGATAAGTTGTATTCGCAAATGAAATGAAATATTATAGCACAAGATCCTAACAATTCTTCCAATTGTTGGACATTATGTGATGACTTCCTATTTGTTTGAGGATGATAAGATGTACTGATGGGAAATTAGTTTCCATGGTATTGGTTCAAGGATTGACAAAACCAAGTGTTAAATCTTGATCTTCTATTTGGTATAATCGAAATGGGTAGACAATGAATATTATTTACTACTTACATATAAATATTTTCAGTCTCATATACCATATCTAATAAATGTATTTGATCTAATTTATATAACTTTTAGATTCGTTCTTGAAAAACATAGAAGAAATCATTCAATCGGATCATTCTTGGTAAAGCCAAGACAATTCCACTAAAAATTTCTCCCACTTCCATAATCGTATTAGTTAGGAATTAAATATACCAGGTGGCCATTAATGTGAAAAATTTACCTATTGATAATTTAATAACATCAAAACATATTCAATCACCTTTCACATCATACTATTCCACCAAATTTAGTTACTATGTTCCATTTAAATATTTTAAAATCCAAGATGAATGGCCAATTTTTAGTGTATGTATAACCAATAAACACAGTGAACAACAATCCATGAAATAAATGAAAATATGAGTTATCGTTCCCTGTCAGTCAAGAATGTTTCTCCAAAATATTGACTTCTGACCTCACAATAATACAATAAGGGACAAATGATTGATAATGTTTGAATTTATTGTCTAAAAAGGGATATATAAGTCACTATAATGAAAAAATTGTACTATTAATATGTTTACAATATTGATGCATATTTTCAGCCATTATAATCGAATAACTTTAATCAGTATCTTTTTTATTCAATCGATTATATGAAATTGGACATAATGCATTTCCTAAAGAGTTCCCTTTACCAGATGTGTAATCTATGTTGAAATTAATCATATAAATATGTTTCATCCATATCTGTTTTCAAATATTCAAAAAACATTTTGAAAAAATGTGTTTCAAAATTTTATAATCATTATAAACCATAAAATTATCACAAAAATGATTCTTGAACTATGTGTTCACAGAATGGAAAACTGTAACTATATTTAGATCATGCAATGGATAATTATTTTCCTGAAAATGTTGATGACATTTGTACTATTCTATGATGTGATATCTTTTCATGAAAACACAACAAAAAATAGTTTCAAACGAATCACAATAGGCAACATAAAAATTCCTTGTATCTTTAAATGTATGGTTATGTTATTGTTTTAGTATGGTTTTGAGTTCTTAAAAGACATTTTTAAAGTCATATATCAATAACAATGGAAAACCCTTTATTATTAAAGATTCCATTATAAAGTCAAGATGTGAAATGTCTCAAAAAATTAATTTTAATAGATTTATAATATTAGGGAAAATCATATATCAACAATATTCATTATAAATTTCCATGACATAAGAATTTACATCTTTATAGGATAAAAAATACATAGTTTTCATAAATCACTTGACAAATGAGGTATAATTATTTTTTTCATAAATTTAATAGATAGAGTTTAAAATAAATATGATGTATTTGTATGGTGAAAATATACTTACAATTGTTTCACATGGTCACTATCAGTTTAAGAATAAAACAATATGTCATTAAAAAAAACTACAACAAATAGGTCAGGGTAAATTTTAATTATATGATTCATCAATTCCATGAAAACTGTTAGATAATTTATAAGACCAAAGAGCATCATAAGGTATTTTTAATGATGGTAATGAATACTAAAGGAAATATTATGAAGATCCTACATTTGGACTCAATTTTTTTGGATTTATATAATTTTTATAGAACCAATCATCACCCTTAAATTGATCAAATAGTTTATCAGTTCATGTAAGAGGATATCAATCATTTATCATATCTTAGTTTAGTATAAATTAATGAATACACTGGTGAATATATCCATTATATTTATTGTAAAATATAACTGAAGCTACCTAAGTTGAAATATACTTTCCTTTGAATCCTTTAACTGATAATTCCTCCAAAAAGCATTCAATTCCCTCATTTATTTTCATTCCATCCCTTAAGATGGGGTTGGAACAATATTTGTCGTTAGTATTACATCAAAATAAAATTCCACCTTCCCTTTTGAGTGAATATCCATATAATTTATTAGGGAAAAATATGAATACATATGTTTATGAGGGTTGAAGGATTCATTCCTTAATTTTATCCACAATTTATAAGGCCAATATTACCAAATAATAAGAGACAGTCTCAACCATTTTCATCAAAGGCCGTAACTTTATAGCATATAAATCCTAATATCCCATAAATAGTTACACCCATATATTAGAAAATACAAAAGTAACCCTGTAAATATAAATCCAATATGATACATGAAAGAATTTAACCAGTCCATTCGTAGGATGAGATCAAATATACCTATTTTTTCGAAAAGAATAATCAAAAAATAATATCTATCAATAATTATAGAAAAATAAACACATTTGAATATCAAATACTCCCACTAAATTAGATGTCTTTCAATATCCATAATTAATGGTATAAAATTTAGGTGAAATCCTAAATTATTTATATCATTAAAGCAATAAACTAGTGGGACCAAAATGAATAAAAATATTCTTAATATTTGATATTATAATAATGATAACTTTCACTATCGAAGGACCATAGAGATCATTAATATTTCATTGTACACCATAAAACATCTTACCAGCCTATCACAAATACTCTTTACATTTTTATTTTTGTGGAATCAGATATAGTGTTGAGGTGTTCTTTGAATCACCATGACTAACTCACTTGTAGGGTTGATAAATATTTGGTGAGATCAAACATTTAGGGAATTATAATCTCGAGAGATGTTGGACCCATTTTCACATGATTTCCTTGTTTTGATAGTACAATAGAATATAAGATAACACATTTCACCTTAATTATTGAACCTTCCGGAGGGTCCCATATAGTTCCTTTTCCTATTATATAGTAAAACACACAGGAAAAACCATACATGTTGTTTCATCACAGAGGTAAATAAATGAATCAAATTGTTTTGTTATCTAGAGTGTTATCCACTAGGAATAAGCTTCCATTTTATTAATATTATGAAAATTTGAGTAAATGATTGTACAAATATTGGGGAAAATGTTCTATTACAATAGGTTCCATGAATATCTATTTTAAAAATAGTATCTCTATTAACAATATATATGTAATTATCAACATATAAAATATTTATTTTTTATAAAATGTATTATATTATTTCTAAATAAAAAGTGTGGGTTTTCATTCATTTCTACTAGAAAACATTAAAAAAATTGAACATTGTTTATTGACTTATCGAAATAATATGTGATAATTTTTTTTTCCAATTTAGAGTAACGAAAAATGTTATCTTCATGATTCTTAAAGGAATGTATAGAAAATTTGTTGTTAAAAATTTCCTTAAACCCCTTCCATGTGTAGTATTGATATTTTTTTGTTTCAATAAATATATAACATATCAATATTACAAGACCTATAAACCTATAAAACATTTATTTGACCCTATTATTAGTTATCAATTGGTAAAAATAGAATATTCTATTTATAAATCCGAGCAATGACTCCATGATTTTGTTCCCAGAGTCTCCCCTAATACATTAAAATATCCTGATTATGAAATTATAAGGATAGATTCTCACATTTTGATTATAAATCTGGATTTCCCTTTTAGATAGATAAAAAAGAATAAAAAATACTCTGGTTGAGTTTTTTATTTTCATATTGTTCATGTTAAACCACAGTCTCTGCTAGACCATCCAGAGGAATTCAAACTCTTATCACTAGTTCTATTTTCATGAAAATCCTAGAGAAGAAAACCCCATATACATTATACCAAAAATGAAACTAGAGGATTAGCACATTAATTTTAAAAATAAATAAAATATCAAAATATAAATTTAAAAATAATCAAATACATAATGGACAATAAACCGAAAGTGGGAATTATTTTTTATATTTCATTATTCTATACTCTTATTAGCTAAACAAATTATAATACACTGAAAAACTGTTAATTGTATTTAAAAATACTTAATGTAGAAGAACCACCTTGATAACTTTATGTTTAAAATAAGAAGGTTAATTATACCTTTTTATACTAATAATTTCACATTTTTATTCATCTAGTATCTAGAAATATAATCAAAAGATAAGGACTAGAACAAATTGAAATAATTTTTAATATCCAAACCCAAACCCATTGTAATTATATGATACAATTTTTATGACATACTTTAGGTGACATCCAACATACCACAATGGTTGGAAATAAATTCCAAGGGATGTTAAGAACAATGGGTGATGATTATACCTCATTTAAAAACAACTAAAAATATATAGAAATAATAACAAAACATGTAATCAATATAATGAATGGGAGAAAATATAACAACCTAATGTCTATAGAAAACAAAAATATAAATAAATCAATGTAACAACATAGAAAACAATATAACATTACTAGATGAAAATGAAAAGATTTGTAACCTTAACACATTGATACCCTTGTATTGACCCAAAAAAAACTAAGTTTAATTTCTCCATTATCCTCCCAATACTATTAATCTTATATCATAATGTTTCTCCACGAAGTAAATATGTGACCATCCCCTTCACTATTTAATAATAATCAAGGTATTTATAATCAAGAATGTATTTGTGGAGAGGGTGAGTATATCTAATAAATATGAAATCCACTGGAATTACCCCTCCCACTATACAAGTAATAGAATAATTTAACACATTATATATATAATATTAATGATTATAGGGATATATATATATAATAATTTCAAAACAGTTAATATATAATGATCAATTTAAAAAAATTTATAACTAAATATATGATAATGATGATACAATTTTATTCATTCACATGTATGTTCCATATCATTAGAATACACAACGAGAAAAATGACACACATATACATGAATCTATGAATAATGTCACAATACTCATGGGTGGAAACTTTTCTTCTGTACCGTGTCACTAAAAAGGATTTACATCTCTATGCCTTCAAATGGATAAACCACCAACATATAATCCCACAAGTCCCCTACAAATCAAATTTATAAATATATCCCAACCCATGTTTTTGTGTCCCACATTCAAAATTCATTTATAATAAAATTCATTTCTTTTAAACACCTTAAAACCACTAAGAATAAATCAATCAAAATAATTATTTTAGAACCCAATAATAATGTTTTTTTGATACAATTGTGCCACATGATGATCCAAATTAAACAATAATGAATTTAATTTTGAAAATAATAATAGACTATGTTATATAAAAGTATATAGGTTATTAATCCTCTTACCGAAAAATGATAAATCAAATTACGAATAGGAAATAGTCATGATAAATCTAGTTTACTTATTAATTAACTCACAGATCAGTAGAAGCAATAAAAATATAAAAAATAAAATTTTTGCTTTTAGAATAATGTTAAATCACTAAATAAAAAACAAACATCTCCCATATTTCTAAAAGTATCATGAGTAATTAAATTAATTAATGAAAAATAAAATCAAATGAAACTATAAATGAATCCTGTTTCATTTGAATATACCAATTTGATTCACTCTCCTTGGTCTGTTATGGCACAAAGGATCCTAGAATGTCTTTAAATAGATCCTAAAATTGTAGAAAAAAACGACTAGAAACTATATAAATGATTCTTATTTTATATAATGGGAAACTAAAGAGCTTTATGATTTCACTTAGAAAATTTTATGAATGCAAAAACAATCACAAAGCATGATTTATCCAACCATGTTCTTCAATAAGACTATAACTCCAAAATCATGAGAGGAGAGTAAAGGATACATCACCTCTTAAATTTTTTCCAAATTGAAGACCATACTTTTATTAAGTCTTAAATGTGATTTTATACTCAGGAAATATTCTTCAGAATTTCAATTGTTTCCATGAAAAATAATAATCTTCTCTTTAGACTATTTCAGACACCTATGGATTAATTATACATTTCATAAACGTATTAAATTTTTTCACCCACTAATCACATATTAAAATGTTATGTTATAAAATATTTATTATTAAATTATCTTGTAATATCCCCAAAATAATTTATCAAAACAAGATCGTGTTATATCCATTCAAAAAAATTAAATTTTCTAATATTCACTTCTATGTCCCAAAAACTTGTGAATAATTTTAGAAATAAATTCTTGCATCATTATTATAAATTTGAATAATATAATTAAAATATTTTTACTTATGAAAAATCAATCTCCTATGTATTCCATCACTTATATGTGGTTCCCACTTCTTCCAGGTCTCTTATTCATCTGAAAAATTGGAATTTATGGATACACTTATCATGTGAAAGTCAAGATACATGTCTTGATATTAGTGAGTGAATCCCACATTCATGGTGCATATTAGAGAAACCCAACATGTCCCATCAAAAGATATGGAATTTCATTATTATGAGTACCTCATAAGAACAATCTCTATGTAATATTATTTCTTTATCTCAAGATATCTCATAAACCATGATGCCCTGTTGTGTCAGCATCCCTTTGATGGGTTATATATTTCATGACCTCACTAGATGGAAAAGCATTCTCTTACCATAACCAATGAATTAACCTTGCATCAATGTACAAAATGAATTGGTACACATTTATAATGATCTAAATTTAAGAAAAAAATATATATATTTTTTGATATACAAAACCAGTGACACCTTAACCATGTGGTATTGTTATTGGGTTGTTAATTCTCAATATTTTATCTACATGATATTTCCATGTGTGATATTTAGGATACGGTGGATCAATGATTAAGATCCCCATACACCTAATAGGAAGACACCATCTGTGCCCCATCAATATGATTAATCTAGAACACAAGACATATATTTAATAATACTATCATAGTATCACGATGTTCTCAATATATTTCATAACAACTATAACAATTTGATAATAGACATAATATAAATCCATTGTCCTATAAAAAATCAATGAAGATGTATCAACTCTATTATGGTATGATTAAAAACATGTATATATAAAATTTCATACACGTAATGGTAATCAAAGTACATAAAGGAGTTGGGTTTAGGATAGTAACTCATAATACTCCAACTTGCAGTTGAGAGAACTTCTGATAAATCTCCACCCAATAGATCTCAAATTAGAATCATGATTATATTGAGATTTGGATTTATTAGTGTGATCTTCCATATTATCATCCCATTCTATGTCACTAATCATGAAATCACCTCTCCTAATAAAAACTCTTAAGAGATGAAACAAATGATGTATATAATTTTTCGTACTGTAGAACTGGAATCCATGGAAATCACCACTACCACTATATTGTTTTAATAAATTGTAACATGGTATAAACTACTCGATGCAATGAAATGTTTGACGAAAAATATGTATATACAAACTGCATTATTAGCAACATTAGATGTTTCAATATACTCAGAATCTACTATAGAATCAGAAATGACAAATTACTTTGATCTCTTCTAGCTCACTACACCACTATTCATGGATATCACATACCATGAAGGAAATTTTAGATATTCAAGATTTTTTTGGAGCATGAATCAGTGGATTTCATTACTGTTAATTCATCATCTCTTCCATACACTATGAATATCTCCATTTTCTGAATAATGTAATTTAGTATAGTCTTTACAGCTCCCCAATGCATCTCTTCTTGATTTTCATTCTATATTATCAACAAGGTTAGTGAAAAAGAATCAAAACACCTAATATATAAAAATAAAGACATGATATATCCCACTAAATAATAACATAGTAATATACGCATTATTTTAATCTCCACCAATGTTTTTGGACACATTCTCATAGAGATATTTACAGAAGGTGACACAGGTAAAATTATATACATTCATTATTCCTTATTCTATTTTTTTCATACAATATCAATATATATAATATGTCTTATCCCAAAAAACCAATTTTACCTATATCAGTGGTTTATGATCCCTAGAAAGTAATTTTCTTTAGAAAATTATTGCATATTGAATCATTCATTAAACGAGGTAATTACTAATTTTAATACTTGTACTTAATTTCGCATTAACTATACCTCAAAAACATATAATACAAGTAAAATAATGAAACTACAGGTAATTTACTTATAGATACATGGATAAATTTCATTCTTAATTAAACTATGTTTTTTTATTGATTCATCAAAATAAACATTCCAGTATCAGGTACCTTTCTTGAATCGCTAAATTTATCCTTATAGATTTCAAACATTATTAGTACTCTTTGACATAAAGAACTCTTTGGTTTGGGTCTATATACAAATTCCACCAAATTCCAATTCATCAATTAATATTTAATATCAATTATAAAAATTTAATAATTGTATAAGGATTCAATTTCATGTAATATTTTGATGTATTTTACTGTTGTGATTGGTGAGACGGTTACATTATAGACATTTCCCTGAAATTTCAGGAATCCATTCGTGAATATTAATTCCTTATAGGTTATCACATGAACTTCCATGTATTTCATTTTTATGAATATCAATTTACAACCAATCAGTTTTACATATACATGTATGTCTACAATTCCCAACATAATTTTGTCACATGGAATCCATTTCCGAATTCATAGACTCTATTCATTTGATGAATCATTATCATCTACTAAATCCTTATAGAATAGTGGTTTACAATTATCTAGGAGTAATTTTTCTCCTAACATGGTGACAATAAAAAAAATTCTAAATGGTTTGTTATGTTATCTTGTATACCTGCATAGTACTTACATCATTTTAACTTCATGCTCTACCACTATCCCTTGTGAATATTATTTACAAACCAATTCTTGTTCATTTATAATGTCAACATAATCAATGTTAACAATGTTGTCACTATTTTAGTTTGATATGTGTTTTATTTCTAGAAATTTATCTTGTATTTCTGTATTCATCTATTAATTTTAATGCATTTAAAGGTAATATCATTTGTCATCCTTAGGATCACCTATATATATACACAAAATCCACTAAAATTATAATATTTCACTATGTATAATCTTGAAAAAATAATCACATCCCCATTCATATATATGTGAAAAATTGGATTCTTTTATTAACATAACTCATATAGAATCTCAATTGTTTTTTTATCCCAAAATGTATAATGATAGAGTAGCACAACACATCATTGATCATTACATGTCATGGAGGGTTGAATTACAGCATTCCCTACTAGAATTCTATCAATGTGTATAAGGAAGAGTGATTTGGGAAAATATACCACACTCTTTTAGATGTTTGATTGAAATAGGGCTATAATGTTATCCCCTATGATTTCAATATAGTTTATTAATCTTCACACTATGCTTATATTCGAATTTATAATTATATTCCATAAAAATTATAGAAGAATATAACATATACCCTATTAATTATATATATACTATATTTATTGGTGAATGTAATTAATTAAGAAAAAAATACCCCATTCATGAACTAGAAATAAAACAAATACATTAGTATGAAACAATTCCAATAGTTTATTGAACATTTTTCATTTCATACTAAAAGGATATATTTTCATTTAGTTTTGTAAATATAGGTGAAATACATCCAAGGGTTTTATCCCAATACATCCTAAATACCCATCATTATGTAGTTTTCTTAAATTCCTCTAGTTTACATTTCCTAGAATGAAGTGTCATAGGATGTTAGGATATAGATCATTATTGAAGGATATGTCACTAATTTCAAAATATTGATTTACTAGTTCATATATATAAGACACAATATTATAATTTTCCATGTAAAAATATATTTTATCCTTGTTTATAAAACAATTTATTGGAAAGAATGATAGAAAATCCCATAGTCTCTAAACTCGACACTGAGATTATAATTATAGTAATACATATTACAAAATAATATTTACTTATTACAAGAACCATTCCACATGTAAATTTAAGATGATTATATCCAACTACTAATGATACTACCCTCTCTCTATTTGATTCCATGAGACCCATATCCTGTTTTGAAATGAACTTTTATCTACATGGTTCCTATATTTGAATAATAACGTGTTATCCAAATGCAGTGTCCAATACCCAACTTGTATAAATAAATATATTCCACTAAAATTAAAATATATCTAAAGTAGAAGAATCACTTTTCTTATTCATCCTAGTTGTGAAATTCTTATGTTAGTTTCCATTCCTTCCATATATAGAGAGAACTACCTCATAGTTCTTTATATGATGTTATATCATTGGATTCATGGAAGGGATATTATTTATGATCTTTGACTGAGACATAGTCTCTAACACCTTTTACTTATTTTATTCTTCCTGTTTAAAATAAGTATTGAAGAGTTTTAATTAATCACATATTTAAAAATTTGGAATAATAAATCTAAAAAAAATTAGAAGTAAATTATTCGTGATGTTAATATTATAAATAATAATGTATGTTATGAATCAATTTGATAATGAGGAAATATTGAGATCAGTTCCTTTTGTTTACTTCTCTTTGAACCTAAGTAATCATCATGAGAACATGATGTCTTTCTTAATTACCTTCTTATAAGATAATTCCATAAAATTCAATAGATATATCATATCATTATTTTCTATCTGTCTCATAGTATAAATCATTAAGACATTACAGTATTTGAAAATCATCTTTACCGTCAAGAATTTTCTACAACTCACTGAGATAATATCACAACATAAATCACTGAACATACAAGTAATCATCCAAATAATGTTTTTATTTATATATATCCTCCTTGACCTCTCCATATAGGGGCTCAATAAGAAGTGGTCATTCTATCACATAAAGATTCCACTCTCGGAATAGTACTATATGAATCTTCATGTATCACTCTATTATGTGATATATTTCTTTGATATTCTATTTATAAAATATATATCATAATTAAATTCAATTGGTTTTGCTATTACTTTGATAATAAAATTAATTTAATAGACTATAAAATTATCTTGATTATAAATTGACATTTTAAATTTGTAAATTTTAAATGTATCACAATTATTATTAAATATTAGTATCCCTTAATATGTAGATTCAGAATAATATGTCACTTCAGTATTGTAGTAGAAATTATCATTTTAACATTCTTCATATTATAATATTTAAAATTTTCACTACTCTAAGAGTATAAGGTATGATTTTAATTTGGAAACAACATTAACTCATGGTTCATTGATTTATTGAGTGGATTCCAGTATCCCATAAAGTATTACCTTCCAATGTTATATTCTTTTCTTCTAATGTTGAAACAAGCTATCAATTTCTACTCATTTTATACAATTATTAGTTATGTTGCCCAAATATTTTCATAAGAACTCATCAGTTTAAAGATAATCCCTCAAATATGGCCGATGAGGACCTCAAAATATTGGTTGTGTCTAAATTCAATTGATCGCTAAATTTTTTGACAAAATAGTTTCTTGTATGGATTAATAAAATTAATCTTTGTGAGTGAAATATTTTTCTATATAACATACTAGTCATATGGAATCTCAATCACAACTAATTTTTTTTTTTTTTTTTTTTGACAAAAGAAGACGGATCCATTAATGATGGAGATCAGCAGAAATACAGGAGCATAACCACGAGGGAAAATGATTGAACCACAGCAAATCCTCGTAAGGAGGGCCAATGCCTGCCATCTTGTGAGCGGCTTCATTCGCTTCCCTTCTGATAAATGAGAAATTGCAGTAATTGAAGCCTTGTCTCCGCGAGTGAATACACCGGATAATGGGGCTGAAAGGTTGAAGCCCGCCGTCAGTGAGATTTATGGCATTGATAACAGTGAGACAGTCGGATTCGATGTGAATGGAATCCCAACCGCGATCTTTTGCAAAGTCTAGCCCAGCAAGGATGGCGGCGGCCTCCGCGACTGAGGGCTCCCAAAGTGCATAACGTGCTTCGTATTTGGCAGCGATGAGATTTCCCAGGTTGTCTCGGGCCAGTAAACCAAGTCCAACTGGGCCATCCCTAGGGAGAGAGGCATCCACATTGATTTTAACCATCCCTTCTGGTGGGGGGCACCAATGTTGGGGAAGAGGAGGGGGGGGTTAAAAGTCTTTGTTGTTCAGGGTGGTTATGCCAGACAACAATCCAAGACAAAGCCCGGTCAATCCAAAATCTGGGGGGCCTCCGGAAATGATTGAAAATGGCCTCATTCCGCCTATTCCAGATAATCCAAGTCAAAATGCACAGGGCGCCTGCTTTAGCCGGCGAAAAGGAGGAACACCATCGCATCAGAAGAGATGAAGGATCTGAGGCGGCGTCCAGTCTCAGCTCTATAGTTGATCCCCAGCCATTCCAAACCTCCTGAGCCCCGGGACATTGAAAAAGGGCATGGAGAGGGGATTCAATCACAGAGGGGCAGAAAGGGCATGAGTTGTCGTTTGAAAAGTGTCTGTACACAAGGAGGCTCTTAGTTGGGAGGATACCAATACACACCTGCCACCAGAAAAAGCGAACTTTAGGGGGAACATAAAGCTTCCAAATTGATGTCCAGGGCCTCGCATCTCCTTCTGTAATTTGAGAAGTAAGAGCTCGCCGGTAGCCAGCTTTCACTGTATACTCTCCTGAGGTGTCATTTTTCCAGAAGAGATGATCTGGCCCTGCGTCAGACACACAGGGAATACTCAGAATGATTCTCCTATCCCTCTCATTAAACCAGGAGAAGAGTTTTTCCAGACACCATCCCGCCCCTTGATCATCAAAAAGACAACAGACTGTGGCATGTTCGGATCCTGGAAAAATAGGGGATGACGCCTTCGTGCCTGTCTGATCAATAAGCCAGGGATCAGTCCAAATCTTGACCGTACTACCATTCCCAATTCTCCAGCCTATTCCTTGCCTCAGCAGGTTACGACCACCCCAAATGCTTCTCCAGAGAAAACTGGGTCGATAGCCAAGATGGGAATCCAAGAAATCCTTATGTGGGAAATATTTAGCCCGGAGAACTCGCGTGCATAGGGATGAAGGGTTATTAATTATACGCCAACCTTGTTTAGCCAGCAAAGCATCATTAAACAGAGAAAGGTCCCGGAATCCCATTCCGCCTTCAGATTTTGGTTGAATATTTACCTTTCTCAAATTACAGCGGAAATAACACTCATGCTCCTCACTTTTTAGGTTTTCCCCAACTCTAGACTGTAATTGGTTTACCAAGAACTATGCCGATCATTAAAATTTGTATATTCACATAGATTAGGATAACTCATGTTAAAAAATTTCATTTTATTACTTAAATGTGGTCACACATGACCTTATATAAATTAAAATAGAGAGGTGATGCACATATCATCATAATATACATAATATTACATATGAGTACTATTATGAAATAACTAAATTAAATAAATACTAATCTAAATATGAATATTTCAGTCTCGTCTCAGGATTATCCATCTTGAAATTATGTTTCATAATAAAATCTAAACATGGGAAATTTCAACTATAGTGTATTTTTTAAACATTAGAATGAATTAAAATATTTTCAAATAATTATCAATACATATCACAATGCAAAAAATAATTTTATAAAATCTACAATAATTAAATTTATTTTTATTAATATTTATAAAATTTTTATTTCTATTTCGACATAATGTGGATCCCACCATATTATATTTGGCCTTGTCGTGGGGCTGATGAGTCGGGTAGGTTGGATCTTGACTAACCATGCCCGGTCCAAGTCTAGTTGGGTCATCTAGTTATCGGAATATAAATATACACAATATATATATATATACATAATTATATATGTTATATATATAAATATATATATATATCTCTGTGTGTGTGTGTGTAAACATTGTTAAACAATCACCATCCTTATAAATTGATTGGGATTTCCAGTCCACTCCCTGTAAATGGGGTATGAAATATTATATATGTTTTTCAATAAATTAACCTCATAAATAGATTAAGACACTTATAATTTTTGTGTAACTTTTAATTTAGGATTTTAGAAAAAACTATCACGAATATGGACTACAATAGCACTCCATTAGTATTACATGTCAACATGAATTTCATATCCATCATTCCCCATCCAATGATTAGAGAATCACGACATAATTTAAAGTGAAAAAATTAAACTTGAAAATGCAATCACAATTTATATATAAAACCCATCGATCATTAATCATTCATATATTGGAAATACAAAATTGAATTGAAATTATATCAATTCAGTTGAAAACCTACCAAAAACCTCTTTTTTAATCAAATAAATTTTAAATAAAATTTTAAATTTATCAAAATAAATAACTATAGTTATTTTTGATATCTATTAATGTAACTCGGGGTGATTCAAAATTATTGAAAATATGTAATTCATAATTTGTGAGCCAATTCATGTTAAAACATGGAATGTAAAAAATATATTTCCCTAAATTCTCAATGGATCATATAAAATTCAATTTAGTAATGGAATTTTTTTTGAACATAACCTTAAATGATACCTTGTCCATTTGAAATCATTTTTTGATTATTTAATCATCATTATTTCATGTATTGTAACACCCAAAGCTTCCACGGTACGCTTCTTTTTGAATAATACAATAGTGTGTGTTGTACGCAACATCAAGTTATAAAATGCCACAACCAATCAAAATAACCGTTATGAATAGTAATCCCATCTTTTTGATACATTATAAATTTTACCTTTTAAAATGAACTAAATTTTTGGATTCTAAATATATAAATTACCTTAGGGGGAATTTTTTGTATTTTTTTGAAAACATTCATTTTTTGATTAATAGTGAAAAAAAACTAAGTTATAGTTTAAAACATAATGTTTTCTAAATAATTTTTTATTTTATATAAATTTATTTTAGGTATAATTAGATACATAATACTCATATATGTTCAATATAATTAATTGGTGTTAGTTTATAATAAATTTTGATATATAAAAACCTTATTTAACATTTCACCGTCTTTTACCCACCTCCTAAATTAATTTAAAATTCACATAAAGCTTAATTTTACGACTTCTATGAGTGTAATTTTAAAAATACGAGAGACAAAGTTGATATCAGTATGAAAAATTTGGATCATTAAGATGGAAATAATTTTTGGTGAATAGTAACATTTTACTTTTATTTACCACAGTTAAAAGTAAATATGGCAATTAAGGGTAAAATGATATTTTAATTACCCTAACACATGTCAAAATTCTATTGGATACGTATTATTCGACCAAAAAAACATTAAGAATAAAATATGAACCTCTATGGTCTATTTGGATTAGATTAGGACACTTATTATTATTTTATTGAAAGAAGAGTTAAAAGAGTTAAAATCGAAGTTTAATAACTAAATAATTTTAATATATGGTTATACAGAAGATAAATATTCATTAGAATTGTAAAAATATATCCTAAATAATATTATTTTGTCTATATTTTTTGACATTGAATAATTTAATTTATAAATGACACAATGTTGATGCAGAAATTTCCTAATTAATAAAATATTAAAATAATTGATATTATAAATATCCAAATAAATGTAATTTGATACTTTTTATGAATTCCAATATTTTTATATGTTAATATGACATATTGGGGTTGGTTAAATGAATTTTTTTGATGTAATAAGTTTTTTATGAATTTATCAAAAACAAAATACTAAATAGTGTCAAAATTGACAAAAAAATGTTTTTAAAACAAATATTATATTATTAATTGATATTCTGTTCATAAAAATATAAGGATCTAAAACAAGACTTATATAAATATAGTTGTGTCATTAATTACCTAGTTAGGGTTCTATTTAATGTATATATTATGTTTATTAAACATATAATATAAAATTACAAAGAGACATGGTAGATGTCAAACAATTTAACTAAGAGTTAAATCTAAAAGATAAGTGTAAAATATTGACCCAATAATGTATAATACATATTGGTAGAGTGTTTTTCTACCCATCCCCACCATAGAAATTAAATAATACATTATAGAGCCATTAGAAACCGAATATGATTTTATTAAAATATAACATTTAAAGCTTTTCCTATGGTGCCCCTAACCCCTCTTATAAAAGGTCAATCCCCCTTTTTTCTAATTCATGCCTTAAAAGCCATTTGGATCATCCAAAATCTGACCAAATACCCTTTCAACAGTCCTTATATCATCCTAGAGGCATCACTTTAGTCATAATTCTAACCTATGGATCCATTTTTATCAAATCAAAAGGAAAAAATCGAAGAAGAGGTAAATATCTCACTTAATATTTCAAGTTATTTTCTTCTTCCACATCCTTTTTCTTTGTTGTTTCCATTGAAAAATAAAAAATCCTATATCTTATATATAATTTTATGTTATTATAAATATGGTACAACCAAATTCATTATTTTATCCACCCTTTGAATGACATGTCACCATACGTGTGTACGTACGGCTTACCGTCTACACGTCGTGGTGTAATTGTTATTCAATACATTATTATTTGGATTGGTATAATAATGATGTATAATTGAGGTAAATAATAAATATAACATGATAATTATTCTGTATATTTGATATAACATCCAATTATATATTATTTTAATATCAAAAAAATAATATTGTCCCTCATGCGTACGTACAAATTATCATCTCCACGAACGCGATGAGATTCATTCCACATCGTATCCATTCCATAATTATTTTCATTTTATCATTAAGTATACTGTATAAAGACATGATTTCATTCTAGATATTAATATGATACATCCCATCCATAACAAATATTGCTCACAAAACAAATAATATAAAGGAAGACGAATCAGTTAACACCTGAAACGACAATAATACTAATATATTAATTACAATGTAATGATAAAAGATCATACGTGATATAATATTAACGTATATGATTCTTGTATGAATTAATAACTATTATTTCGCCATTATATAAGAGGTTAAACAACCCTCGACCAAGAAAATGTACAAGATAATGGGTTTCATATCTCAGTTTTAATTCCGTGAGATTTCCATTATTCACCACTATTTATTGCATGTGGTGTATTGTGTACTGCCTTTTGATATATATTATATTTATTCTCTTTATATTCATGATATTATGTGATTATTTTGGTTGTTATTGACTATTTTTCATATGACTCGATTGATTACAACAAGGTAAGGGTAAATTCTGTTATCTCATTACTATCCGAGGATGTTTCACAAAAGTATCTACTAAGACCTCTTTATCATCCACATCCATGTTTCTTAATAATGTATTTCAAAACATTTTTACTATTTACTAGACAATGTGTTAAATTAATTTATAAGCTTATATTTTCTGAAAGGAATCTCTCCGTCGTTGTCCAAACCATGTACTTTTTGACATTTTTTAAAAATTTAAGGTCAGAACGTTTTTTTAACTTATACGGTAGGTGCAACTATTTTTTTGCCATTATATCATTATCAAAGATTCCCTTAAAAGATTATTTGAATATTTTGAAAATAAATGATTTCATTATAATTTTGTGACTCTTAAATTATTTCAAAATAGAAGGATATTTTTCTCTAAATTGTTTTTTGATTTCACCTATGTCAACATCTTTTAATGGATTCTATGTTTATTTGAAGTTGATTTATTATGATATAAAACAGAAATATGGTATTTAAGGTTTTGTGATATTTTTGACTATTGATCTGTTATTTTTATACCATTTATGGTTTATGGTTAAAATATTGGCATTTTGTATGCTAGTTTTAATATGAATGTTTATGTTACATTTCAATATTATCATATGAGAAATGTATTGGACTTAGTAAGTGATGGGTGGAGCTCGCTATAGCTCCTCGAGGCATTGGTAGGTCTCATGAGACAACTAGACATAGAATTGGACGAGGACTTTTCCCAATTTTATATGTGGGTTTGGCCGAGGCCTTAATCATTTTTATACTTCTTGGCTGAGGATTTGACTAAATGTTTCAGAATGTCCAGCATTATACATTCCCTCATTATGAACATAATATTTATGGTTCATACGGTTTTTCTATTAGTAGAATACCCATGATTATGTTTCGTTATGGAATTATTTTCTTAGATCATATTCATGCAAAAAAAGTATTCATGTTTATTATTGGTAGAGGCATGAGATTTTAATTATTCACCATTCTTAATAATTATGTTATCTTCTACTATATTGCTTACCATTACTGAGAATTTGAGCTCACCCCTTTATTATGTTTCATTTTCCCAGGATATGAAGATGTTTGTTATGAGGGACTTTCAGGCACAATCTAGGAGGCTTGGATGTTTCTAATAAAATAAATTCTTGTTGTATTTCTTTTCAAGTTGTAAAGTTGAACATATGTGTCATTCTTGTTTCCAATAATACTAATCTTATCATTCATTCAAAACATCATTTCCTTGTGATCATGCCAATGTTATGTAATAATGCACCAACGTTGGGTAAATAGGGTCAGGGCATTATAGTTGATATTAGAGGAAGTTTAGTACAAACCATGTAAACTAGTATTAGATAAACTCTGATTAGAGCACATATCCCAATGAATGGATTTTAGGAATAGTATAGAAGAAAATCCAAGAATTTTAGTATTGTAGAGATTTTTTGAGTTTTCTAATCAATACATCCCTGTCTGGATACAAGCAGTTAGAGGTGGCTCTGGAAAAGATGTACCTAGGGGTAAATTCTGAAAACACTGCTTTGAGCTAGACTTGAACGGGAACTGGTGCATGACAATGGGACTTACCGTACTCATGGTTACGACACTCATGAGGGATATGCACAGGATAATTCTCATTTTCATTACAAACCATTATCAAGGGTTTATAGGTATATACTTTCTCAATGAAAACATTTTCAGAATTATGGATTATATACATAAAATTTTCTTTTTTTAAATGTTTTATAAGTTTGGATTATGTATTGCGATTCATAAACTTATATAGTGTATGCCATTGTTTATAAATGGAACCTAGCAGATAGAATTATAATTTTATCAATGCACACACTCCATGTAGGGATTTCCCACAGACTCTTTGTAATTATACTGGACCGGGTGATGAAGCTGGTACTAATCAGCTAATCACCATACAGGGACAACTCACACTGGTTTTGAATAATAACCTTACCCATATAGATCACCTTGATCCAAATCATGGAGGATCAATGTTAGAAAACTTTTTTTAGTAAAAACCCACCGACATTAAAGGGGAGTACAAATCCATTAGTGGATGAGAAATGGATAAATTCTTTTGTGAAAATACTCCACTCTTTGGAGATTAGAAAAAGGTAAATAGTTCTCATGGATGATTACCACTTCACTAGAGATACTGATTAATAATGGTCAATGATTCAAAACACAATGGAAGATAATGAATTATCAAATATGGAATGGAGGGAGAGTAATGAAATTTTCTTAGAAAAATATTTTCCTCATGACCATCGAATGGATATAAAAATACAATTTATAAGTCTGAGGAAAAAGGAGGATGAGAATGTCACAATGTATAAAGCTAATGTTACATGGTTAGCGAGACATGCCACAGATTATATATGTAACCCATAATATAACATTGACCATTTATTTTATTGGTTAAAACCCCTTCTCCGTCAAGCATTAGTATCACAATCCTTCTCATCATATGAAGATGTTGTATCATGTGAAATCAATAAATAAAAGGAATTATCTGAGTCTAATGACATTAAATCAAATCAAGAGAAGAAGAGTTCTGTTGAACACTATGGGAAAGGAAATAAGGAAACAAGTACGAAGGAAAAAATTTAATTTCAACCCTATGATAATTGTGGTAGGAAACACCCTGGTGCCAGTCTAAAAGGTAAAGGAGTATGCTACAAATGTGAATAGAAAAGCCATATTTCTAGTGATGAGATATGGGACATTATGCAAATGAATGTCCTAATCGCAGGAAAACATACCAAAGAAAAGGCCATGGGATCAAGCCCATAGCTTATGCTATCACTACTGCTGAGGTTGAAGCTCCAAAAGACGTGGTGGCAGGTAATTTAATGATTTCCTCAAGTTTAGAAAATGATTTATTTGATTCTAGATCTTTGTGTTGTTTCATGTCTTCCATGTTTGCTATGAAAATTAGATATTTCCAATTTGATTTAACAAGCCAGTTGTCAGTAAAATCTTTTAAGGGTAGTATCATCGCAACAATGTTTTTTGAATTAGTCCCCATTAGATCATATAAATGTTCTTTATCTACTAATATCATTGTCATACCCATGATTGAATTTGATATAATCCTCTGTATAGATCGGATTTCGAACCATAATGCAAAAAATTTAATGTAAGAAGAAGGAGGTTACTATTTTTGATGATGATGATAGAGAACTCCTTATCTATAGAGTACAATCATTACCACCAAATTATTATCTAGATTCACCCCTATAGCTCAAATAAATTCAATTATTGGGGAGGAAGATGATGAAATAATTGTGGGCGAGGAAAAGAATGTTCAAATAGAGGATGTACCTATTGTGAAAGAATATATTGATGTGGTTCCAAAATATTTACCTGGACATCCTCCAGAATGAGAAATTGAGTTTTCCATTGATTTAATTATTGTTTCAAGGCCCATATCGTAGACCCCTTATAGATTATCCACTGTGGAATTAGAGGAATTAAAGAAAAAACTAGAGGAATTGAGTAATAAGTAATTTATTCACCCTAGTGTTTCTCCATGGAGAGCCCCTATCCTTTTTTTATGAATAAAGAAAGCTCTTTGAGGTTGTGCATTGACGACATAGAGATCAATGCTATACCAATAAAAAAAAAGTATCCCCTACCTCGCATTGAAGATTTATTTGACCAACTACATGAAGCTCAATAATTATCCATGATTGACCTTCAGTCTAGAAACAATTAGTTGCATGTGAAAAATGAAGAAATTACGAAGACATCATTTCGAAATACGTACAAGTATTATGAGTTTACAGTAATGTCTTTTGGATTGACTTATGCACCCTCTGTCTTCATGGATATATGAATAGAGTTTTCAAGGAATATCATGATGAATTTGTAGTGGTATTTTTTGATTATATTTTTTTATACTCTAAAAGATACAATGACCACAAAAAACATTTGTGCATTATACTAAATACTCTTAGTAGACGTGATTTATATGAAAAGATTAGCAAGTGTGAATTCGGGATTCATGAGATTTCTTTTGTTGGACATATTTTCCCTAAGGATGGAATCATTTATGATCCTTCTAAGACCAAGGAAATCCAAGAATGGCTAGCACCGACGAGTATAACTGATGTATGTAGTTTTATATTATATATATAATTTAGAAAAAATTAAATGATAATATGTATATGTAATACATTAGGTCTTTATTAGTATACATAATTAAGTAATTTTAATGTGTAATATAGTGTAATTCAATTATGTAATTTGAATTAATTTATGCCTTCATAAGATAGAATGACAATGTGAAGAAATAAGAATATATAAATTATAAAACATGAGCCTAATATACAAATATAGTTTTCTTATGTGAAATATTCTACCTATATTGGACATAATAATTTTCTTGCATAATAAAACATAAAAACCATGAACCAATTTGAATTCAATCTATGCAGTTGAATAACACTTTCAACTCTTGAGAATCATGGAGAAATTTGAATAGATATTTTACAAGTTAAGATGTGGTAATGTGTGTGTAAATAAATAGTGGGAATCATTCTATTTACAATAATTCGGAAATAGGATATAATTAATTAATAATAATACATATAATTAATTTTTAAAAACCACATATTAAATATTATTTATGAAAAATTGATATAATGTGGTTTAGAGTAATACCAACTGAACACTCACCAATTATGTCCCCCAAATATTATTTTCCATTTGTTTCTAAAAACCCTCTACATAAATGGAAAAGAAATAAATTTAATGTTATAATAATGTTTTTTCTAATGATAGATAACTTCTTTGTGATAAGTAATTTTTCAAATTTGAACTTATAGTAATGAATTTAATTGTTCTTAATTATCTAATCTATAGATTTGATGCCTATGAAATTTTAACCATTAATTATCATTTTTAAAAATATTTAACACAGTTATCAATAAAAAATAGTTGCTTCTAACATTTGTGTATCTTTATATAAGAACCACCTGGATTTATGTGTCTTTTAGAGAATTTGGTTTAATTATTCATTTTTAATTACCACCAATTCATACTCACATAGGGGATTAAAAAACTAATATTTATTTTTAAATTAATATAAAATAAGATTTACCAATTTTAGAAGTAATTACTCAAAATAATAATAATAATAATATGAACTCCATCATAAATCACTATTTAGTTTTCCCTTTAATCCAAGATTTTGGGATCTCCATCTATCTAGATAGGGTTTCAACATGGATTAATTTATTTAATTTTTCATAATTCTATTATTTTTATGAATTCTTAATGTATCACTTGTTATCCCATTTGTAAAGAGATCTACAAAATTTATTTTTAAATGTGACATATTTAACCAAAATAATCCGATTAAAGAGTAGTTCTTTAGTAAATTCAATCTCTTGATTCATATGTTTAGATTTTTCATTGAATATCACATTATTATCTCTTTTTATCATATATTGACTCTAATAATGAATATAATAAAATGATAATATGTATATGTAATACATTAGGTCTTTATTAGTATACATAATTAAGTAATTTTAATGTGTAATATAGTGTAATTCAATTATGTAATTTGAATTTATTTATGCCTTCATAAGATAGAATGACAATGTGAAGAAATGAGAATATATAAATTATAAAACATGAGCCTAATATACAAATATAGTTTTCTTATGTAAAATATTCTACCTATATTGGACATAATAATTTTCTTGCATAATAAAACACAAAAACCATGAACCAATTTGAATTCAATCTATGCAGTTGAATAACACTTTCAACTCTTGAGAATCATGGAGAAATTTGAATAGATATTTTACAAGTTAAGATGTGGTAATGTGTGTGTAAATAAATAGTGGGAATCATTCTATTTACAATAATTGGGAAATAGGATATAATTAATTAATAATAATACATATAATTAATTTTTAAAAACCACATATTAAATATTATTTATGAAAAATTGATATAATGTGGTTTAGAGTAATACCAACTGAACACTCACCAATTATGTCCCCCAAATATTATTTTCCATTTGTTTCTAAAAACCCTCTACATAAATGGAAAACAAATAAATTTAATGTTATAAAAATGTTTTTTCTAATGATAGATAACTTCTTTGTGATAAGTAATTTTTCAAATTTGAACTTATAGTAATGAATTTAATTGTTCTTAATTATCTAATCTATAGATTTGATGCCTATGAAATTTTAACCATTAATTATCATTTTTAAAAATATTTAACACAGTTATCAATAAAACTTAGTTGCTTCTAACATTTGTGTATCTTTATATAAGAACCACCTGGATTTATGTGTCTTTTAGAGAATTTGGTTTAATTATTCATTTTGAATTACCACAAATTCATACTCACATAGGGGATTAAAAAACTAATATTTATTTTTAAATTAATATAAAATAAGATTTACCAATTTTAGAAGTAATTACTCAATATAATAATAATAATAATATGAACTCCATCATAAATCACTATTTAGTTTTCCATTTAATCCAAGATTTTGGGATCTCCATCTATCTATATAGGGTTTCAACATGGATTAATTTATTTAATTTTTCATAATTCTATTATTTTTATGAATTCTTAATGTATCACTTGTTATCCCATTTGTAAAGAGATCTACAAAATTTATTTTTAAATGTGACATATTTAACCAAAACAATCCGATTAAAGAGTAGTTCTTTAGTAAATTCAATCTCTTGATTCATATGTTTAGATTTTTCATTGAATATTACATTATTATCTCTTTTTATCATATATTGACTCTAATAATGAATATAATAAAATGATAATATGTATATGTAATACATTAGGTCTTTATTAGTATACATAATTAAGTAATTTTAATGTGTAATATAGTGTAATTCAATTATGTAATTTGAATTTATTTATGCCTTCATAAGATAGAATGACAATGTGATGAAATAAGAATATATTAATTATAAAACATGAGCCTAATATACAAATATAGTTTTCTTATGTGAAATATTCTACCTATATTGGGCATAATAATTTTCTTGCATAATAAAACATAAAAACCATGAACCAATTTGAATTCAATCTATGCAGTTGAATAACACTTTCAACTCTTGAGAATCATGGAGAAATTTGAATAGATATTTTACAAGTTAAGATGTGGTAATGTGTGTGTAAATAAATAGTGGGAATCATTCTATTTACAATAATTGGGAATCATTCTATTTACAATAATTGGGAAATAGGATATAATTAATTAATAATAATACATATAATTAATTTTTAAAAATCACATATTAAATATTATTTATGAAAAATTGATATAATGTGGTTTAGAGTAATACCAACTGAACACTCACCAATTATGTCTCCCAAATATTATTTTCCATTTGTTTCTAAAAACCCTCTACATAAATGGAAATGAAATAAATTTAATGTTATAATAATGTTTTTTCTAATGATAGATAACTTCTTTGTGATAAGTAATTTTTAAAATTTGAACTTATAGTAATGAATTTAATTGTTCTTAATTATCTAATCTATAGATTTGATGCCTATGAAATTTTAACCATTAATTATCATTTTTAAAAATATTTAACACAGTTATCAATAAAACATAGTTGCTTCTAACATTTGTGTATCTTTATATAAGAACCACCTGGATTTATGTGTCTTTTAGAGAATTTGGTTTAATTATTCATTTTGAATTACCACCAATTCATACTCACATAGGGGATTAAAAAACTAATATTTATTTTTAAATTAATATAAAATAAGATTTACCAATTTTAGAAGTAATTACTCAAAATAATAATAATAATAATATGAACTCCATCATAAATCACTATTTAGTTTTCCCTTTAATCCAAGATTTTGGGATCTCCATCTATCTAGATAGGGTTTCAACATGGATTAATTTATTTAATTTTTCATAATTCTATTATTTTTATGAATTCTTAATGTATCACTTGTTATCCCATTTGTAAAGAGATCTACAAAATTTATTTTTAAATGTGACATATTTAACCAAAATAATCCGATTAAAGAGTAGTTCTTTAGTAAATTCAATCTCTTGATTCATATGTTTAGATTTTTCATTGAATATTACATTATTATCTCTTTTTATCATATATTGACTCTAATAATGAATATAATAAAATGATAATATGTATATGTAATACATTAGGTCTTTATTAGTATACATAATTAAGTAATTTTAATGTGTAATATAGTGTAATTCAATTATGTAATTTGAATTTATTTATGCCTTCATAAGATAGAATGACAATGTGAAGAAATAAGAATATATAAATTATAAAACATGAGCCTAATATACAAATATAGTTTTCTTATGTGAAATATTCTACCTATATTGGACATAATAATTTTCTTGCATAATAAAACATAAAAACCATGAACCAATTTGAATTCAATCTATGCAGTTGAATAACACTTTCAACTCTTGAGAATCATGGAGAAATTTGAATAGATATTTTACAAGTTAAGATGTGGTAATGTGTGTGTAAATAAATAGTGGGAATCATTCTATTTACAATAATTGGGAATCATTCTATTTACAATAATTGGTAAATAGGATATAATTAATTAATAATAATACAAATAATTAATTTTTAAAAACCACATATTAAATATTATTTATGAAAAATTGATATAATGTGGTTTAGAGTAATACCAACTGAACACTCACCAATTATGTCCCCCAAATATTATTTTCCATTTGTTTCTAAAAACCCTCTACATAAATGGAAAAGAAATAAATTTAATGTTATAATAATGTTTTTTCTAATGATAGATAACTTCTTTGTGATAAGTAATTTTTCAAATTTGAACTTATAGTAATGAATTTAATTGTTCTTAATTATCTAATCTATAGATTTGATGCCTATGAAATTTTAAGAATTAATTATCATTTTTAAAAATATTTAACACAGTTATCAATAAAACATAGCTGATTCTAACATTTGTGTATCTTTATATAAGAACCACCTGGATTTATGTGTCTTTTAGAGAATTTGGTTTAATTATTCATTTTTAATTACCACCAATTCATACTCACATAGGGGATTAAAAACTAATATTTATTTTTAAATTAATATAAAATAAGATTTACCAATTTTAGAAGTAATTATTCAAAATAATAATAATAATAATATGAACTCCATCATAAATCACTATTTAGTTTTCCCTTTAATCCAAGATTTTGGGATCTCCATCTATCTAGATAGGGTTTCAACATGGATTAATTTATTTAATTTTTCATAATTCTATTATTTTTATGAATTCTTAATGTATCACTTGTAATCCCATTTGTAAAGAGATCTACAAAATTTATTTTTAAATGTGACATATTTAACCAAAATAATCCGATTAAAGAGTAGTTCTTTAGTAAATTAAATCTCTTGATTCATATGTTTAGATTTTTCATTGAATATTACATTATTATCTCTTTTTATCATATATTGACTCTAATAATGAATATAATAAAAAAATTATAGTCATTCAAAAAAATTAATGTATTCGATGTTGTTTTTAATCCGTTTAGCTTATTATAGTACATGTTTAAGGAAAAAATATCTCATTAACAGTTCAACTTTGAATGAATATATTTTTTGAATTATTTTAAAGATATAGACTAGACACTATGTATCAAAATAAGACTACATTTTAATTTAGTTTTTTATGTTTTCAACAAATTTTCATCACTGTACCTTTTAGGTACTAATGAATACATTTACTCATTAAATGAAATATTTTTAGTATATTATAGACATACCAAAAAACCTTAAATATCCATCCAAAAGTGATTTTTTTTATTTTCTGAAAATATACATATATTTATTATGAATAAATATATATTTGTAGTATTGAAATTCATTACATACACAACCATTTCCAAAATATGAGTATTTTAAATCTAATCTTTAATTTCATAATCTTTTTATTGAAATACATAGACTAATATTTTTTTATTTATAATTTTTTTATCAACATTTTGATATATATTTAGAAAAATCACTATATAATGATATTTTTATAATTATATCCAATTATTTAACAATTTTATTCTTGTTCAGAAAATTAAATCTTACAATCCCGTGTGTTTCGTTGAAAATTTTATAGTAAATACATGTTTTCTTGATTTATGATATCCATATCACTTTCAAATATGATTATATATTCCTGATACCATCATACAATGATAGATCCTTATTCAGTTATTCTAAAATATATACATTTATCAAACCAATTTGATAACATTACATAATCAAACATCATTTGTCAGTTCACCTAATACTTTTTAAACTCCTAAATATATTTCACCAAAAATATGAATTTATTTTAATTTGTTGGACCAGATTCTCTTTTGGTTGTTAAATTTAAATCAATTTTTCAGAATGAAAATTAATTATATAGGTCTTATAATCCTTTTTATGTATATATAGATCACTCAAAAATTAAAATATTATCAAAATCCACATATATTAAATCCTTCACACAGGTAAACAATTTTAAATGTAATCAAGTTCCTCCCATTTATTTTATTACATCGCCACAATTATATCCTTGAAATTATCAATTATTCTATCAATCTTAAATATCGTTCAAATTATACCCTCACACAAAAGTAGATTGTTTTCATGTCAAAAAACAACTAAATCTCATGTATGGTTGGAAATAATGGAATCAATTTCATTTTTGATAGCTTCTTCCCAAAGTGAATCTTCTATGGTGGTGATAGCCACTGAAATATTTCCAGGATTATTTTTAAACAAAGTTGTTATAAGTTATGGTTTAAAATAAATAGTGACATATTTTAATTTCCATCACAATGATTCTTCCACAATCGAATCACTTTATTATAGATTATTTTGATGCATTCTATTCTTCATATTCACCTCATCTATGATTTGATATGGAAATATAATTTTAATGAATGAAGAATCCCTAAATTCCATGATCATATTTATTTTTATTTCTATGATATTTGACTACTTAAACTAGAATGTATACAGACTAATATTTTGATCAATGAAAATAAATACATAAACAATAGATTTTACCAAAATGTTATCCATTTTAGGTTAAGTATTTATAACATTTTCGAGTGACTCCCATACTTAAAGATATTTATATTTATTATTTTTTAAATTCTATATGTCATAAGGAATAAATTTTCTCTTATTATTGAGTGTTATATTGAATAATTTATTTTCATATAGATATATTCCCTATATTGTTTGTTTTAAATCATCAATATGTGTCATAATATTTATTATTTATTTTAATATATTTTTCATTCCTTCCATAAAATTAATTTTATAGTGGAGTGTAATGTGTTATAGTTTGGTTAATAATTCATAACTCAAAATATATATTTTGGAATGATTACGTTAATAAATCTCATTGACTACTTTTTTTTTACTTTAATTCACTTTTTTAGTTGATGCTAAAATTCATATTTATAATGGTTAAACATATCTATAACATTATCTTTTGTATTATGTATATAAAATTAGAATAACCTATTAAAAAACTCTCAGAATGTGATAAATTATATTTATCACCATTTGAAGGTACTAATTTCATATAACATTTATCGGTACGTTTTAAATCCAATTTTTTTGATTTCAGTTCAATATAATTAATGAATAATTTAAAAAAATTATTTCACAAAAAACATGACCTTGATTAATGTTAATAATCAAATATTGATAAAAATTATTTATTATTTTCGTTAAATATATATAATTAACACATCCAAATATCATATTCCACAAATTAATATAATTAATATCATAATCAAAATCAAACTTGTTTTCATTCAACTTAAAGTCATTGGTTATATAAATAATTACATTTTATTAAAATAAACCATCACTTATGTATAGCTAACGAACATAGTCATCACTCTTTGAGAGTTTTATTTTTATGAATACAAAAACTATCTTGAATACATTTTTAAAGATAAGAGATATTGAAAATAAATTCATTTGGATACTAGATAAAATAAGAACATTTTTATTTTCATAACCTTTATGGTGGTCATTTTCCAAATTACATTTCATTTTCCTTGCACCTTTTAATTTAATATGTTTTGTACAATGAAATTATTATCACTTATTACTGACATGTATAATGAGAAATACTACTTTTTTGATCTAATATAATAAGTGGATCCTATGTATTTTCAATACCCCTATGGATGTTTGTTTATATTTCACTCAAAGAACATTACAGAAAAATCTAAATCTTCTACATCATTGTAGATCTCCTCAGCAACAAATAAATTATCTTAGGGATTCAACATCCTTTAAAAAATTTATAATAATTCCCTTGATTTCTTTAGTTTATAATATTATATAATTCTACATCGAAATAATTTTTACTATTTCTAGCCTCCCCTCCCATAATCTTTTTCTTTTTTAATCTTAAAGCCTCCCTCAACAATATGGACTATTGAGATAATGAATCAAATGGTATTTTTGATTTTAGAATGTTAATTTTCTTATTTTACCATCAACCATATAGCCAATAATTTATGTGGAATTTCCTTTCAAATTTCAAAATATATGTTTTTTAAATTTTTTATAGAGGTAGATAATTTTTTCAGGAAAATTAGTAAATTGAATGAGTTCCAAAAAAAGAAAGGAATTTTTTAAGATTATAATAGATAATAACCTTCAAATTTGAATCTCAATTAATTTCAATTTTTAATTCATCCAACTTGTTATTTTTAAATTTAACAATGAATGATTTCATCAATCCATCATCCACAGTCCTGGACATATGATAAAGAATCTCCCATAACTCCATAGCAGTTTGAAAAGAGATAAATACATTAAAAATGAGTTTTGTTGTTTTTTGAGGATGTAATTACAAAATAGAAAATCTAATTTCATTCAATAATTAATAAAAACAACCATTTTCATTACAATTTATTGTTTACCATGATTTGTTTTATTTTTTAGTAACAAAATATACTAATTTTAATAAAATAAGGAAGATAAACATCTAAAAATTCTACTTTTAGAAATAACTGTCATTAACTTTTTATGGATTCCTTTGTTGAGTATTCACTAATTTCATTATGGTGAGTGGAAGTTTAAAATTTTACCTAAAAAATATTATTCCACTATCAAATAATTCATATCTAAATGATTTAATGAAAAATTTAAATGTTTTCATAAAATTTATGATGAAACAATATGTTTTATATAAAATAAAAATAAATTCATAATGACCAACATATATATGAATTTGTTTTATGTTCTATGAAAAATTAAAAAAATATTCTCAAATAATATTTATCCCATATGTTTAAAAAAAATTAGTTTCATTCATTATTTTAATTATAAATATAGTAGAGGAAGGTTAGACCAATATGTATATTGAATATAATAGGGTTCTAATTTGAAGAAATAATTAGCTAACATATATACATAATTCAGTGTACTTTATTTAAGTAATTTGAAAAAATTTACACATGGAGTGGGAAAGTACTAAAATTAATGATAAAAAATAAGAACATATAAGTTATTTAAATAGAACCCAATTACCTTAAGAAATTTCTTTATGATAAATTTCTTCCCACTACATTACAGATGGTTGTAATCCCAAATATTTTATATTATCCCTCTGTGTCTCATTAAGAAGATAAAGAAGGTCAATATCATACATGGGACATATAAAAAGTTTAATCTTCATCCTTTTCTAGTCTCGTGTCCTCAAATAATTTCAAAAAGAATGTTGTTTAACATTCATATTTGGGCCTTATTAATTGTTTAAATCAAAACCCTTTCTAATATTCATTATGAATATAATAACCACTAGAGAAATGGTTGAAATATATATGTTTCCTTCTAGTATGTGTAATACCTAACCATTACTAATATCCATTCTTTTCTAGTAATAAATAAGCAATTGGATTATATAAATATATCGAACTCTTACTTGGTGTATGATGAAACCCCAAACTCTCATTATATGTTACCAATAAATAGGATGTACCCAAAATGGATTCTTTAACATATTTCCTACACCAACCATTTATAGACTCCTATTCCCTTGTAGAATGATATCTATAACATTAAACTATATAGAACATATCCATTCAATATGAAGTTAAAATACTCAATGATTTTCCAAAGAGTATTCAATTAAAATATACTTTATTCGAATTAATCCACATTAAACTAAAAAGAACATTAGTTGTTTATTGTAGCGTGACCTTAAAAGTAACCACATTGGTCCTACCCACACGAACATAAATTGGATGGTGTGTCCAATTATGAAGAATGAAACATCATGAACTTTCATTCTCTTCATTTGGATATATAGGAAGCCTCTATTATGAGCAAGACCCCAACAACAAAATAAATTCCTCCCCATTTTACATGATCCTTACTCCCCCATGGATGGTGATAATGTATAAAGTTTCAAACTACATGGACAGAGACTACACAGTAATGAAATATTTGGATCAAATAAGAGAAAAATTAATTCCCAAATCTGGTATTCTATTATCTTCATGTTGTTAGTTAACCAATTTATTATTGTTAAATAGAAGTGTTTTTAATGATACATAAAATGATTCATGAAAATGACTTAAATCTAAAAAAGGTTCAGATACTAAGAAATAATCACACTCAAAGTTTTCAGATGAGCTCAAAATCCCATCTAGTAGATCAAAAATATAAAACATAACAACAATAGTATGTCATAGATATCTTAAACATTGGAAAGTATTATATAAATTGAATAAAAATGACTATAATGAATGGAACACATTTCCAATAGAACATTTAACGAGGTGTGGATCCTTATTTGTAAATAATATGAAAAACTATGCATTATAATATATGGTACTATAAAAATCGGTTTGTTTTTATCATTTACGATAAAAATGGGTTTTTTCACAAAAATATAATGAGGTAATAGGATCTCAGACTAGTATATAAGTAATCCATTAGAAGTGATAAATTTTATAAACATAAAATGGATACCAAATTTATCCTATTCTTTTCATCACTAAAAAATCTCTTCTTCAAGGAACCAAGATACACTGTCAGCTACTCTTTGCCTAGTGGGGAAGATGGTAGATTCGATACTGTAATAATACATCGGGGAATAAATAATTCCAATACATGAAATATCCTAATCCAATCTAATGTGGATGAAGACATAGAGTCTAACACAATGAAAATGAGCTATTTGAAAGTAGGTTTCCCCATATCAACAAAAAAATCATATTATATTCGTAAATAATGTAAATATATTCATTAATATCTTATGTACTTAGTGGAAGAAATATATTACTAGTATTGAGTGTGAGGTAGATGATTAAATATCATTATTTTGAAATTTTATAAGCAAAATAACATTGTGATGATTCATGTAGAGAATCACAATCTAGTTACAACCCTATGATATTCCATAGATGTAACTTAGCAAGAAAAATTAAATAGAAACCATAAACTATTCTATTTTGGAGAAAAATGAATTTCTCTCATCACCAGTGTTCTTCAATTGAAGGTACCAAGTAGAAACCCTCTAGATCATCCAAACATTTTATTGATGTTTTTTTGAAAATATATATTCGATATTTGGGTGATATAATTGATATATGAAGGTTCCTTAAATATCAAAATAATCAAAATCCTACTATTTACTCGATCTGATATGTTGTTCACAAATGGGCACTCCCAAAAAATATTTTTCACCTCTAGAACTTTAGATAGAGGCGAGAGAAATATCCAATTTGATAGAATTAATATTCACCATAATATCGGATAAATTTTTATATTATCTTTATGTTTTAATTTTATTTTATTTTTTAGTATTCCCTTTAATAAGACAAAACATCAAATAAATATCCTTATCCTCAAATTGGAGTCTCAATTCTCTTATATAATATACCACATACTTAAAGAAATAAAAAAGTATTTCAAAATAAATTCTATTCTATTAATCAAAATATATCCCTATAAATATATTATAAAACCATGATTAAAACATTATTTGATAATAAAATATATTTATCATTTTATTCACCTATTATTGGGAATACATTGAGAAAGTAAAACTATCATCAATTATTATGAACTTGAATAATAATGAATATATTTATTTATTCCAACCATAAAAACATGAACATATACCTACCCCATATTTGTGACCTTCCATGTAAAAAATCTAATTTTTATAATTGGAAATGTTTTATATACTCCTTGGGTGTGACCCCATATTCTGTTATCCTAATAGATGATAGTTATAGTCACTAGAAAAGAGTGGATTATAACATCTCATGATGACCCATGTAGATACAAGGTATATTCATGGAAATAAAAATCTCCTAAAATTATGAATTTTGAAATATAATCAATTTATACAATGATATCTCCTAAAACATGATACATAATTTGTGTCATCATCCTTACATTATTTACTCAAGACCCTATTGGATAGAAATACATTCTTTTACCACGGACATGGGTTTAATAATTCTACTACAATCCTAGAATGTTTTATTCCAAAATATGTATTCATTTTTGATGTGACATAATATTTATTGATCAATTACTGAATTCCATAACAACAGTGACACAACCAACACATTATACCTTACCAAGTCATAAATATAATGGTTTTTTTCTATATCAAAGAATGTGATTCAAAAAATACATTCTGAAAATGTTCTCAATATAAGACACTAATGAAAATGTTATTTGATATGAAAATCCAATATCTATTGGAAATGTGTAGTTTCTATTTGTGGGATAGTTTTAATGATTTCCTATATGTGAGACCATAATTTGTGAAATTCTGGAGATGAAGTATCAATGATTGTGATCCCCTAACACACAAAAGAAAACATTCATTTGTTTCCGGTTATTTTGATGTATCTTTTCCATGCATCATTTTTCTATGATATCTATCATAGTATCATGATGATCTCATTGTGGTTGAAAATTTTTATAACCCATTGATAAAAAATAATTTAATGACATTACTAGATAAATAGTGGATATAAAATTATCGACACAATTAATATATTATTTAATAATGCATATCTCTATACATAAATGATATGGTTATTTGAACTTACATTTCATGTTGGGTCTAGGGAACCCACTTTCACAACACATCCATTGACAGTAAAACTTGTCTTATTACTATCATTGTTATATCTCACATAATTAGATCATGAATTATTTACAAAATGCAGTGGTTAATCTATCTTGTTATAACTTCTTTCATGGATAATATTCTATCTATGACTTTATCTCCTTGAGTAACCACTCCAATGATATCATATGATAGTATTATTCCAAATTTTTCCTCTTTCATAATATTAACCTCATTGCTATGACTATAATTACGATTCTAAAAGATAGAACACATTGATGTGTGTTTTATACTACTTCTTTTGCATTATTAAAAGCTTCATCATACTCGATATTTGTAGATGTGGAAACCCAAGATATTAATGAAATTATCTCTCCCATATACATTAAATAATCATGATATTAGGTAAAATTGATCTATATTAATAGTAGTTTGTATTCTCTTAATGAATTATTTTCCCTCTCTCAAAATAAAAGGCACATATCCCTTATATATTATTATGTAATATTAAATAGTTTCAATTATTGCTATTAGTCATACTTTTTTTATCTGATATTTCTCTAACAAAATACATTTATGGGTAATCTCGTATATATTACATAGCATGTAATACATGATATATAAATCATATAATCATATCATATTTATAAAAAACAATTTAATATCCCCTTTTGTCTCAGACATGAATTATTTGAAATATTTTTTCCATGTACCATTAATAATAATTCTCCCATAGAATGTTCAAACATTTTGTTATTATATGTTCATTAACATGGTCCAAAAAAACACATTAGGTAAACCATGACAAGTCCAATTCACTATATCGTGGATCAATGCATTATTTCACTTGTTATAGATCTACTTTCTAAAAATTATCAACTCATAACAAGAAAAAAAAATTTCCATACTCTATCAATATATTTTATTTGGGAAACAATGGTGCTCCCAATAACCTCCATAGATTCCATGTAACTATTCATTCAATACTTACTTCTCATTTATTGTTTCCATTTTGGTTTAATCCCCTATTTTCTTTACCCTAAGATACCTAACCACGTTATAACCTCATATTCCATCAATCCTCTCCAGGTAAGCTTTAGATCCATTGACACTAGAGGTTTTGGGAGTTTTGGTTTAGCTGTCATGGGGGTCCCCTTTTGGGGTTCCCTTCAAGTTTTCTTCATTAGTTTTCCATCAATATAGATTCTATTAGTTTTCATACCTTCATTTTCATTACATTATTTCTGATGTTTGATGCATGTTTTCGTCTGCTCAATGGATGGAGGGTTTTCAATTGTTTCTTTTTCTGGTGATGAGAGGGGGAGTTATTTGACTATGGTGGTAGTTTTCATTGGGATTTATTTAGGTGTTTTGGGTTTTATAATCTCTTAATAGAGGATATTTTCTCTCATTCCCAATTTTGTACTGTTCTAGTGAACATTTTAGAATCGTTGGTTGTCACCAAAATTGTGTTTTTTGGTGGTGGTTAAGAATATCACATTTGGTGATCTTCTAGGATAAGATATTATATGCGGTTTTGATGCATGGCGTCTCCGAGTGGTGGTGGTTGATGACGGTGACATGGATTATGGTGACGAGCCACATTGGATAATGATGATAACATGTAGATGGTAATGGGGGCCTGTTTAAGGATTTTTTAGCCTAACAGACATCATTTTCTAGTACATGAGGTGGACATCAGGGATGATGTCCATTATAAGTTGTTGATGTGAAGATAGTGATGTTGATTAATTGGTGATGTGATGATGGTGCATCTCAAGAGGACAAGGTGGCCATAATGATGGGTGTGTGACTTGAGGTAGATGTGTCACATTTACCAATGTGGATGATGTTGAATTTTAAATTGAAATATGAACATTTTTATTTTTTATAATGTGGTATGGAAGGTCTCAATTCAGGGTTTTTCTAAAGATATATATTGAATTTTGCTTCAGTATGTTGTATGTTGATTGTCTAAGTTGGGTTTGTGTGGGTGTTTTGTGTAGGTTTTTGTACGGTTCCCAATTACTAAAAATGTGGCAACATAAAAATAAATAATGTAATGTGGATGTCACTAGTTGTTTCTTATAATGCCACATAAAAATCATCCCTAAGATATCCTTCTATGGAAGGTGGTCTTAATGTTCAATTGATCAATATGATGATCATAGATATTAATTATGAAATTTGGAATTCAAATGTATTTTTCATGATGATTTGGTATTACCTATTGTTCCTTATATGTAACACACATATACCATCCATGTATAGATTTTTGTGAATACCTAACAGTAGATTTACATCAATTGGAGAAACTACTAAATCCGGTGACATGCACATCTTTTCCTTGATTCATGCTTGTTCACTAACATATCCATAACAAATTAATTTTACCTAAAACCTCAATGTGGTGACATAATCGATTTCTTTCAAATTATAACACATATTATATCTATTATTCATTATAGTTAGTATATGGTTATGGGTTAAAAATAATATTTGCAATGCGTGTCACAAAATAATAATTAATTATTTCTTAAAAATTATAACATTTTGTTTTCATCCTCATATTAATTAAATAATTTTTCTGATTTTTATAAGGAATTTTGTGTTTAAGAATAAATCAACTCTTCTCTTTCATGATCAATGATTGATTTTAATACTAATCATCAATAACCCTTTTTCTAATGTCATGGAATAAATATTTAAAATTATACTTGTGTTTAGGAATTAATCTAATCAATTATTTCATGATCCATGAATTCATGGTTAAAATATTATTTGGACAACCATTATGAGAAATATCTTATGTATTCTTTCCAAATATATTAATTAAAAAAATAATATATTTCTTAAATCTATTGAAGGATTCAAATGATGTATATAAAATTAACTCAAGAACCTCATAGGAATAACTCACCCATATTTTGTTGACACTTTTCCACAGTCCCTGTGTCTTGCATAAGGTCATGTTTTTTTTGTCTAAAAAATGAAAAGATTTTTTATTGATAATACATATGGATCCTATAGTCTAATGAGTATAAATACCATATATGTATATCCCATAAAACTAGTTTTAGTTTTAGTTGTTTGAATAATTTTCAATCCAAAATAAGGTCATATTGAGCCCCACAATTAATATTCCTTATTTTTAAAAATTGACTATTGAAGTATAATTTGAGTATGAAATACAAAAAAAAATATTGTCTCTATAATGTATAATGTCCAAATGTAATAAATATGTTTACGTATATAAATGTTATGGAAACATTACATAGAAATTTATAAATCCAAAAGAATCAATCCATCAGGAAATAGAAATCCATATGATTATCCCTATTGATATGGGAATCAAAATTTCTATGCAACATAATGAACTCATGTTGAATCATAGTAATTTTTATGTACTCAGTTAGTTCATGTATTTTAGAAAAATTATTTGACTCACATATCATATCCAATACCAAAAAAATATAACAAACATTATACTTTTAATTAATGAATATATTTGAAGTATAATATATTATTTTCATTTCAATATTCCTATTATAACATTTTGTATAATTTTATATAATTCCACATGTGATGAAAATAATCTTTTATTCAATGAACAATATCATTATATTTTCTTTTATTAATGTCATTGAAAAAATTACTTTGGGGTCACACTTTCTGTTGCCCATTTTCCCTATTATTTTTTATTGTTCACCATAAATACTAATGAATTATCTATTTTATATACTTTTATTTTTATGGAAACTCACCCATTTGATAATGAAGAAGTTTATACATTATTTTAAATTAATTATTTTCAGTTTAACAAAATAGTCTTTGTGAAAGGAATAGAATAATGGGATATATTGAAAGATTATAATTGAATTTCATTTTAGATTTTTTCAGCATAACAATCATATAAATAATTTCTTTCCCCACATTATTTTAATAATATTATTATACATTAGACAATATATAATAAAATTCCATGTCTGGATTATGATCCCACAATCCACTATACATTAATGATAACATTATGATGTAAACATCTAATATATCATTCCGAAGACTCACATGTGAATTTTTTCACCCCTACAGAAAAATGGTCATCTTGAATAAGTATGTTATTCTTGATGGGGGTTGTAAAGTAGTGATCACATTTATTTTTTGGTTTCATTGATGAAAAAAACTTTTGCACTAGTAATAATGAATCTTAATCACTATCCAACACACACAAAAAATGGTGAAATAACATTAACGATATAAACCGATCTGGACAGGAAGTCTAGTCATGTGAATGATCAAGATTAAAAAAAGGTTGAATAAAACCCTTGTATAAACAATTCGGTAAAACGAGAATATTTAAACATTGAAAACATGTTAAAAAAAGTATCCCTACTATGTTTGCTATTCCTAGACTATTAAAATGATAAAGAATATTATCTCAATAAGAATAAACGCCTCCAAACATGGCCATCATTTTTTATACAATGTTTATATTCTATATATTCTTCAACTAAAAAAACTCATGTATGAAATCATAAATATGTGATTATTTTTATATCCAGTTCACCTCACAATTATATATTTATAGTATATATCTTTCCTACACTCTTATTTCTTCTCAATAAATCATTATTTCTAATCATCAGAGTAGCAATTTTTTATAGCACATCATATTTGAATTTTAAATTTAAATTAAAATATTTTGCATGAACCACAACTCAAAGATCATTCCCCATCTTAAATATGTACCATTAAATTTGAATAGGCAATCAATATAGGTTGGGGTGACCATTTATATTAAATAATAAACTAATGTAAGAATTCCTTATTGAACTTCATATATTATCAAAATATTAAATTCTATGATGTTTTCAGGGACATTATGAAATATCCTATTGGGTTTTAGAGGTTTCCAAAAAAACATCCACATAAGGCAATGACATAGACAATGTTTTATGACACAGAGTTCATGAAATTTCAAGTGATTCCCTGAATTTGTAATATGTTTTTTGTATCATGGCATGTGCAATATGGCATAGTCCTCCATTTTAATTTATAAATTTTATGTGGTCAAATATCTACATCATGGAGGTCCTAGAAACTCTCATACCATTGAAATATTACCCAATATACTATGTGGTGTGTTCTTTCACGATAGTATGGAGAACTTTATTTGAATCTGTAAACATGCTTCAAACTATTCCAATGTTCGTAGACAATTATTTTTAAACATATATTCATTTATCTTATCTTCCCTTAAATTAGAATCCTTCCCAATTAATCACTGATAACCAGATTAATAATCATATGAAATGAATAATAATATTATTTAAAAATTGGGAAAAAAACCATAATCAATATATCATCTACATGAAATATTTATACTCAATAATCAAAAAATATATATTATCACATCTTGGGTTCAACACCTTATTGCCAAGGTGGAATAAAATTATGTGTGGACTACAAAACATATATTTATAATTCATATTGTATTACTATCCCCAAGAACTTATAGCAATTTTAAAAACAAAATCGTGTTAGGACATATTCATTTTCCATTACTCATCACTATGATTCTATAGTATTAAATTCCATTTTTATATAAAAATAAATCATAAGAATATCAATAAATTTTTCTTCATTAGAATTTATTAGGAATTATAGATTAATTGTTATTAAGATCCCCCCAATATTTTATAAAATCCTAGTAGCCCTCAATTAACAGATTTAGAATACTAATTTTCTTGGGTATTATAGTGGACTGGATCGTTAAAATAACATTTCATTTTCCAATCTAATTCTATGCCAAAACTGAGAGCGTTTAAAAGTATACTTTTGGAAAACATAGAATATTAACTCATAACACATTGTTGTGTTTTGTGGAGACATATCTCCTATTATTAACTTGGATTCTATCAATTATATGTCTCTAAAGTTGTAACAATATTGATATGAATACCTATTTTTTTAACAATAGTTATGTCGACCCACCAATCTCATAATAGCTTCCCAAATGTTTAAGGAAGCCATAAATAGGGATGATGACAGACAAGAACATTAATTTTTATTCAATGTCATCTCATGGAAGGTGTATATGAATTAATATTTTTCTTTGTGGGTTTTTATAATTTTCTTGAGGAATGAAATCTCTATCTCTTTATCGTTATTTAATTATATGATAACAATCACATATTATCCATTATTAAATAGAAAATATTCAATACACATAATTTTTTAATATTTCAACTGACCACATATAAACTATAAACATATTAATAATAAACAATATATAAATAAAAAACGGCATGTCCATGATCTCATAATAATGATAGATCCATTGAGTGAATATGGTATCAACCTATATCATATGGGTAATTTTTTGACTCACATCACACATCCAACTTGATTTACAGTTCTCAACCCATAAAATCTATGAAAATCATACCTGGGGTGTCATCAAGTATCTATCGGAACCACGTCACCTATCATCCCCCTCATTATAAAATATTTCTCACTCACAAGAGAGGGTATCTACTGAATTTAGGATATACAAGACTGTAATTTCATGTAAATGAAAACCCTTTAACATATAATGAGGATAAAAAACACACAAACTGATATTAATTAATTAATTATTTCAAAAAACACCTAAAATAAATGAATAATGGAATGATTGAAAAACCAAACATACATTGGTTGGTCAAATCCTCATAATCAATTGGTATTCATTAAAATCATATAAATAATTCACTTTTTCAAAAGAATTCACATGCGATTATTTATTATGAATTGAAATAAAAAATAATAATTTTAATATAAATTTTTTTGTCTCATAGTCCAAAAATTAATTTTATTAAATTTTATATATTTGTTTAAATTATTTGGACTGTTTTGGAATATTTTGAGACTACATTATATTTAAAACCCTATGGAGGATTTCCAAGTACTATTCATAAGTACTATTAACAATACTATAAAAATATATATATTATCCAATCATGTGTTATATTTCACTCACTTAAAATATTCCACCAGAATCTCTCTCTATATATATATATATTATATAATTTCTAATTTTTTTTTAAAAATGGCATGGAAGTCCGTGTTATGTACTCACATTCATTCTACCATGGAATAACAAGCACAACCCCTGATAATATTCACATAAATAATGTATGAATTACTGTTCATATGAGTTGTATCATAATAATAATTCATATTAAAAAAAATTCATTCTTGGATCTTCAAATTACCATTACTCAATCATCTAACTTTGAATTTACGTTTCAGTAGTGTATTTGTGACTATGAAATCTCTCTACTTGGAAAATTTAATTTTTCTGTCATTTACATAATTTTTGCATGGAAACATTGATAGAACATATTGGAATCCTACATGCAACAAAAGTATAAAAAATTAGTATTTTAAAATTACATGGCAAGACTAACATCTTGATGACCTATCTGGTGAAACAAAAACTAGATTAACACTAGAGTCTCTTTAGGAATGAATTGAGAATGAACCATTGAATCAAAACGGTTCCCCATTCAATTTAAATCAAAAATAAATTTAACTCTCCATCAGTGATCACTTCTTGATGTAACCAAGGGCATAACCCTCTAGATCTTCCTCAATTATACCATAAAATTCCTCAAACACCTATATTCGATCACTGGGTGGTCGGTTGGAGAAATAAATGTGATTTATACATTGGCATCTGTGATGGATCATTGTATACTCAATATGAGGTTTTTTTCATGGATCGGGTTCTCCCAAACCACTCTTTCTCTCTCTAGAAAAATAGATAGATTATAGATGGACTCTCACGTTTTTTGTAATGAATAGTTCGATTAAATTGGATTTATTTTTTATTTTATATTCAGGTTGGAACTTAATAAATTTTTTATAATTCCATATAATATGTTAATACATTTAGAAAAATCCATAAATAACACATATGACCTGATAAAAATGTCATAATGATCATTTGAAATTTACCTCATATATGTAATAATAATTATATGTTATGTAAAAAATCATAAGTCATTAAATTTAATATTCTACACACTTTTATATTAATAAACCGTGAAAAAAATATATTATTCATTAGTGAATTATATTGTACCTTCTATTATTCAAAACTTTTGAATACACTATGAAAATAAATTTATAATTAATTATTTTGATCTCAAATAAAAATTATTTTACTCAAAACTTAGGGGTCTTAAACCCCAAACATATCCCGAACTTCTATATGGGACCCATAATGTCTAAAACCATAATTTGATAGAATGTATGATGCATATGAACATCAATATTATTCAATTTTTTAGGCCCTTATCTTGATATTAGTGAGTTTTAATATCTAAAAAATAGATTCTAACAACCCATTAAACACACTATTTAGATATGGCTTATTCATTGCAAATAAAACCTCATATGAATAAGTAATATAACCTATAATCTCATTATATATTAATATATCATATCGCATGTTGCATAGTTTTGGTAATAATCCTTTCTAGATTTATTTATTCATAACCTTACGCAATATAATTACATTCTTCTAGAATAAATATGGATTAAATAGACAAACATCCATCAATGTCAATTGTGATCAAGATATCACTTCCTTTATAATGTAATAAATACTCTCCAAATCATTACACCAATATAATAACACAAAGGACACCCCCAACAATAGCTACCCCACAACATAAATGTCATGTTTTCAATATTTCATCAAAGTATGTGACCAAATCAAACACACTGATAATGATCTCAATTCATGTGACCAATACACATGTTCACATATAAGAAAAAAATGACACTTGGAATTGTGGAGTTCATATTGGTGGGTCAATTTTCATGATTTACACAACATAAGATCACTATTTGTAATATTCCTTAGAAGTTGTATAAATTATTATGAGATCATAGAAAACATGATAGTTAAAAATCATTTACTTCCCCTCAGTATAATATATATTGAACATATAAAATTTGTTTAATATTATAACCATTGTAAATTAAGGTTCTCATAATGGATGTTAATTACTATAAACCATTCATACAACAAATAATCTAAGAAAATTACCATTTAAATAGATGATGTTGAAGTAACAAACCAATTTTTGTAAGATTACATTATACATAACTATCTATGTATATGGTAAGATAGATAGAAATTAATTTTCATGTTGGGTATAGGTAACAAAATTTCAATACATCTTCCGCTTCCAAAAAATAAAAGTATGAAACAATTAAGAGAGTTCATATCTATTGTGGTCATAATTACATATATGTGAAACCAATTATGGAAAAATATATAGGTAATTTAATGCCAACCCCAGTTATTCAAACTAGGGAACCAATAATGTTAGACCGTTAGGGATTTAAAACCACTATAAATCAAAAGAGCATCCACATCCCTACTACTGAAAATATCATAGAGGATAATCTAAATTTCATTAATGTGGTTTATAACCAATTCCTTATCACAAATATCCATAGGCATCAGACTTCATTGTTGATATTATTTTTTATAAAAACATCCAAGGGGAAACCGTAACATCCTGAGATTTGGTGAAACAATTTTTTTCAAATAGATTTTTTATTTTTTTATATTTTTTGTTACACACAACATTTAATAAATTTTATGTTATTCACAACATTGATTTTAGCTTACAAAACATGTAACATCGATATTAAACGAAATGTGACATAAAATAAAAATATTTTTAATTAATTTGAGTGTTATTAAATAGCCATTGGAATGGTGAGTTTGAATTGGATTTAACAGATTATGAAAATATATTTTTTAATCTTGTAAATTAAATGTATCATTTAGTGAGCAGTTAATATAGAATTTAAATAACAACTACTTGGAAATAAATGATTTTTTTCTATAGGCCTTTTTTATTCTAATAAACTCATTCTACGTTAATTAATAAAAAACACGTTTTTGTGAATTATTTCAGTGAAATTTATATATTATTTAATCATTATGTTTTTTAACATTCATCTTACTGTTTTGTGGAAAAAATAATATTATAATTCAAATTTTACATTTATAATCTATTTTTTTCTAACATTTAGTATTGTCACCTTTTGGTAAATTATTTTAAATCTAAAATATTACACTTTTTGAAATTTTATTTCAATAAAATAAAGATTAATATTTCAATAATACTTTAAAAATTATTTTAGTATCAATATTTTATATTTTTTCAGCTGAATTGTTTTTATGGATAAGAAAGAAATCTATTATTGTTAATAATTTTAATTACATCTTAAACTTTTAAAAACATTAAAATAATTTTTAGATAGTTATAAAGGAAAATTTAGTATAATTTTATATATATTAACCCAATTATTTTTATATTAATAATATAAAACTTGAGTTTTTATTTTAAATCATTGATAACATTTGACAATTCTCTTTTTGAGAACCCAATTTCACATATTGTCTTATAGAATAATTAAAATTAAAATTTTCCACTTTAGTGATTTTAATTTAGTGAATCGATAATATATTTGTAATAATAATAATTTTTACTATCTAATAGTTTAATCATAATATTTTTCTCTAATAAATCATAAAAATAATAAACCTTCTTTAACACAGTTAAGGTAGATATTGGTTTATCGGGTGGTTAAACTAAAATGATAAGGGTAAAAAATGACCCTAAAAATTCCAAAACATGCTCTTTGGACATAAAAAGACATAATATAATATAGGTTCTATAATAGTATGTTTTTTATACTTGTCCATTTAAAAAAATGGTACACCTTTTCCTTTTAAAAAATTACATGAGAGACACCAACCTCACTTATAAAAGTTCTGTCCCAATACTATTATATTCAAACAATATTTCATAAAAAATAACTCTCCAAATAATTTTATTTATTCCCTAATATAATTTTGGACTCTTTTATGTTTTATATATTTAACCTATCAATAGTTTTGGGGAAACCCTAAGGAGGTTTCTCGAAGAATAGGAACCATCCTCCAATGATAGGTTTTTTACAACTTACTCCACCTAATAAAATAATTAATAAAAAATTATTATATATAAGCTGTGAATATAAAATATAAATAAAAGTTTTGATGTTAATTTATTTTCATAAAACCAATCCTAATCCATCAAATTTTTTATAAAATAGTCATTTGTGTATACGATGGACTACTGCCTCAAAAACTGATTTCATATGTTTCCATTATCACCTCAAATGTTTTGATATAATTAATGATATATTATATATTAATGATATATATGATGTTTTAATTTATTTTTAATCATTATATCACATATAAATTCTTACATTACATTTTTATGGAATACAGTAACATCACTCATGTCCATGGTGAATGAAAACCCTTTGAGGTGATGTTATTCATTCACACTTTACATAGAATGTGATAACGATGATTTTAATTCCACAAATTGATTTATATGAAATAAAAATTATTCAATAATTTAATATATTATTTACCAATAATTCATTATTTCTTTCTAGAAAATGGAAACAATATTCATGTGTACCAATGACCCATCATCTCCATAAATCATATATTTTATTTTCTAGCACAAAATGTTATAGATAACTCTAAATCCATGTATAATAAATATATCTGATATTTTTATAATTTAAATAATTCAATATATTATGTAACCATGATAATATTACAAGGATAAAATAAAACAATTCATATTATACGTGAAAAAAACAATTATTGGCAGAAATTTGACATTAAGGTATAATTGTTAATAAACATGTAATAAAAGGCCATATTTAAATAATATGTGGTATTATATATATAAAAATATAGTTCCTTAATATATTTAAAAAAAACTTATATTTGTTAAATAGTATTTTTTAACTTGTAAAAAGGAATTCGAGATTTACAGTAATGGATTTTTAGCTCACTTAAATTTTTATATGACACACATTAAATATTCACCAATTATTTCTTTTAGGTGGTTCACATAATTCTCATTAATTTATATAATTATTACTATCCATATTGTTTTGTATGTTGAGATATATGTTATTATATTTATTTCTTAGGGTTTATAGTTCAAAAGATACCGAATTATTAAGTTATTTTTTGTATTAAATTGTATTCTCTGGGACAAAGGATATGTAATAAACACTTATTCTTCTATGAGGTGTATATATTTATCCTTTTCAAATATATATCTTGAATATAATTTTTTAATGATATTATTAATTTCTTTTAATTTTATTCATCAATGGGGATTATGATTCAGTGTTATCAAATTGGCAATAGTTTATATTACAGCCTCATCATTTTTTTGGGATTTTTATGATTATGATTTCAATGATGAAATGTTAATATATATTTCATTGTGAACTATTAAATTTAATTATATTATTTTATATCCAAATAATATATTTTCATCATATTTTCTTCTCAATATGTACTAAATAGTTTAAAAGAATATTTTTTATGAAAACATATCATATATTTCTCTCTACGATCAATACCCATTTTCTTCTTAAAACTATATTCTATAAAGATTATTTCAATCATTAATATTATTTTAATAATTTATTAAATACATTTCTAACCATGAATTAATTTTTTTAAAAAAATATCAATGAAATATCCAATTCATTTTCACAACATTTGGATTTTTTATATTACTGAAAATGTGAAAGGAATATTTATCTTGACATGTGTGAAATTAGTTGTTTTTACTGATTTTATGACCATATAAATATTTTAAAGTTTATTTTATAAGTTTCAAATATTATTTTTAATGAAAAAAATTTCAAATATTTTTCATGAACTTTTTTAGATTAGAAATGTTATTTCAAAAATGAAAAATATTTTTTCCTAATTTTTTTTAAATGATTCTTAAAGTCTCAATTATATGATTCAATGGTTATTTTTAAAGAAATTAATATTTGAATAAATTTATGTTTTAGAGAAAAAAATCGTTGTGGAAATGTTATATTCCTAAATAAATGTTCAATGTAATCTTTCAAAAATCAATTTCCATCCAAGGTGACATCCTTTAATGATACATATTCATTATTGAGGATAATATTGAATGATACTAACCTTATTATTTTTCTATTAGGTTATTGTTTATGTTGATTAAATGAATATCAAACCCATTGTTCAGGGGTTATGTTATAGAGATTTGAGGAAATTTTTCTGAAACCCATTTTCATTTCTTGGGTTATGATATGACGATATGATGAATGTTTTATGACATTGTAGAAAACATACGTATAGTTTTTATTATGATATATGGGGGAAAATTTTTCCATTTAGTTCATTGGGTTTTTATTAATGTTATATGAGATCAAATGGTACCTAGGAGGTTCTCTGAAACCTGATAGATGGTACATTAATGATTTTTCGAAGACCAAAATTGGATATATGTGATGTTATCCATATCCCAAAATTGGGAACATAAGAGATTATCAAAAGGACAATGTTGGTCCATGGGTGGTTATACCAAGCATAAAATGTTATGAATGCCTTAGGGGTATCCTTGTCATAATATTTTATACAATTAAATATATATCAAAAGTATATATCTAAATCCAATGTTATTCCCTCATGGATCATTTTTGATCTATTATGACCATGTCCAATTAACTACCATGATTTATGTCATGAATCATGTTTATGATATACGATATGAAGTGTTTGATTTTCTTGTTTTATTAATATGTTCTCATACCCATATAAATATGTTATTTATATCTCCATTTTTTACCCTTATTGACTATCTAATATCACCATTTATTGTGTTCTATTTACCCATGACAGAGAGAAATATATTACATATGATATATCTATGAAGGGCGGTAGTTATGAAAAACATATTGGTAGATGACATAGCTTATTTATTGGATTGCTGTTTTTTTTTTCAAATTTCGTAAAGTCACTATACATTTTCAATCATCATGACTGTGTTAGTTTAATTTCATGGATATTTTTATAATAAAATTTAATTTTTATTTATAAAAATACTAGGGACAAGATATTGGTATTTGATGAATTTTTAAGTTAAACATTGGAAACAAGGATAAGAAATCAACAGTGATACCACTAGGTATATTTCTAATGATATGAATTAGGTTATATGTATATTGTTAATTCTATGGATGAGTAAAATTATAGAAAAAAGTCTTGTAATTATTTTAATGATTATAGAATGCGGTTTCTGAAAAAATGCATCCCTATATGGATAAAAAAATTTGATGTGGATCTAGCACAGAAGTACTAATGTGTAATAAATTTGAAAATAGCACCTTTAGTTCGAATTCATCATCACATAGTGTAAAAAATGTTTCTTTCCTCACAATTGTTTTGACAATCATGGGTGATATGATTTCAAAATTAAAATAAACATTTTATACCGTTATGAAGGATTTAAATAATTGATGGTTATGGATAATTGAGGTTATAACTAAGGTTTCATAGCTTCAAAATAAGGTTTTATGATTTAAATATCATATAATTGATTCTTCATGATTATGTTGTTCCCCAATATTATATATGTATGTCACACTATGTTTTAAAGATTTAGTCGATGGTTAGAACCAAATGAAGTTATATAAATAATGAATGAGATGGGAAATGAAATTATTTTCCTCCGAATAAATCAAATTTTCTGTGATATTGTATGAAAAATCCCATTGCTATGTTCAAAAACGTTTCAAAAGATACGAATCAATCTGAACGGCTATATGAGAAAAAAATAAAATGACATTTTTTTGAGTCATTCTTAAGGATACCTCCAACATATTTAAATGGTATTTTTGATCCTCAAGTTTCCTTAAAATGGATCAACACCACTAAAAATAAATATTTTCTATCCTCTAGTGTTTGGAACATGATAAAGTCGTATTTTATGTCTACCATTTGGAATGTCATGTAGATTAATGATTGACTATTATGGACAATATGTGTCAACAAGAAGAAAATTACTCCAAATATTGGGAGGAGTTTATAAACATATGTTTTCAATGAGTAATTTACTAATATATAGCATGAATGTTGAGAAATAGTTCCATGATACAATGTAAAATTCTGATTAATCCATTGGTACCTAAATGTAAAATTTTACTTGATTTGTGTAGAGTGAATCTAGTATTGTCATCCACCCAGAAAGTACGGTGGATAAATTTTTCAACACACAAAAAATGATTATCTAAAGGGAGTTATCCATAATATACTACTATAGATATTAAAATATTTGTAACATTACTATTAAGGTAGAAATAGAGTTTGGAGCTATATATTAGTCTCATGGTTTTGATAAGAATATAAAATTGAATTCAACAGAAAATTTGAAAACGATAGAGATAAGAAGATGGTAATTCTTTTATTTTTCAAATTTTGGAAGTAACACAGAGTAAATATTATTAAGGTATCTTTTTAATTTTTTATGTGTGTAATGGATTTTCATCAGGAAATTGAACTCCCAAATGAGAGGATGAATATATATATATATAATGATGAAAATAGAGAGAAAGATGAAAATAGAACCACCCATAGTTCAACATTTGAAATGCAAGGAGTATTCAAATTATTTAAATACATTCCAAAATACTAGTGATTTTAAGGATTTTAAGACAGAGGAACCTCTATAGATAAAGGTAAAAAGAAAATTATAATGAAATGATGATGATCGATGTGATTCAAGATAATCCAGGAACACTTATACTCAACCCCCTGGTATAGAATTTATTGTTTTATTTGTTATTAATGAGACATTTTAAAATATTATTGATCATATTTTAGTGAAATCTAATGTGAAATTATGTATTGAGTATATGACTCTACATGAATTGTGTTAAATTGAAATCACATTTGATATTCTATTAATACATGCTTGAACAGAAGATTCTAATAGATATTTTTTGTACAAGACAATAGTTTATTTAAATAATAAAGGGTGAATTAGTTTAATATAATATATGAATCCATGTAATATTAAATTAATTGTTATTTATTACATAATAGGAATATAAGATTAATTTTGATCATCTGTTCAATGCCTTAAAACCCATCTTGAGGTTTTACATGAAGCAATTTTATCAATACAATGGATATATTAGGAGAAATGGAATTAAAATACATTGGTTATGTATATGATTCAGTGAAAATTTATTTAAGGATTAATGCCATTAATATTTTTGTACATATGATTAAAGGTATTGGTAACCTTATGGTTTTATCCTTTCATTGATGTTTGTATTATTATTGGTTTTATATGATCACCTTATGATGTCAACAAACATTTTATCCATCATTGAAGATTTATCTCAACATCCACTAGATAAAATGTACATTAATGAAGTTATAAGATTACATGAAGTACCAATTTTAATTTCAGTTGATTATGAACCTTGGTTTACCTCAAAATTTCTGGGATATGTTTATTAATGTCTTGTTATAGAATTGAGTTTTAACACTTAATATCATCCTTATATACATTTTTCATTAGAGAGAATAATTCAAAACCTAGAAGATATTCTAATATATTGTTTTATAGAGTAATAAAGTGGGTGGTATTAAGAAAATTTTCTATTTAATTTCCTTAAGCAATTGGTTTCACTTGATATTTCAGATAGATCCTTATGAATACCTTTATAAAAGGAATTGTAGAATGTTAATGTACTAGAATGATGTTTGATAAGGAAATCTATTGGGACATAATCTATCCAGTGAAATAGTAGAGATGGTTATACCTATTAAAAAATAAATATGGACATACAAAAGTTTATATAAAGGTTATGATAATATTATTCTATTTTATCTATAAAATGAATTTATTGAGAAAGTATTTCTTTAAAATCCTTTATAGATAAAATATTCGAGAACTATGCCCTAAACTTATGAGTCACTTTGAAAAACCTAATAATATATGCATAATAGAATATAATATGGAGTTTCCAACAAAACTCTCTCAGTTTCATGATGTGTTCTATGTATCTCTCATAGCGATGGATATAACTGATCCCCCATATGTACTGAACTAATAATTCTTTCTGTTGTAGTATGATATTTATTGTGAGAATCTAGTCATGGGGGTTATAAATCATGAAGAGAATATTCTATGAATTTAGACCACTCATAGAGTCATTGTATTATGATCAATACACTTTCTTAAGGAATTTATGAGGGATCTAAAGGATTTAATGTGGGATAATTATCCTCTTTTTCTAAAATCAATGTGCTAATAGTTTTAGGGAAAATTTATTTGTATGGAGGTATAATTTAACACCATGCCATTTTGGTGAAATATTTCTTTAAATAAATATAATATTTTTGATAATTTTTGTTACACAAAACAGTATATTTTGTATGTTTTATACACAAAACTAATTTTATCTTGAGTTACACAGAACACTGAGTTTATATAAATTGTGACATACTACTAAAATATCATTATTCAATATCATAATTATAACCTATCCATTTGATTTTTGGGTATAAATTATATTCAATAAATTTTGAAATCATATTGTCTACACATGTATATTTAATTACTTCTCTATTGACAAAATAATTAGCAATGAAAATAAAATAAATTTTCAAATAAATGAAACCTTTTTCTAAAAATATAATATTACGAAAATGGTTATATTAATCCATATTAATTTTTAAAAACAAATTTTGGTGAATGATTTGAATTATATTACTATATTATATATGCATGAAAAAAATTAACATTCATCATATTAACTATTAAGTCAAAAGATAAAAAAAATTAAATTATAGGCTTAAAGGCGTATTAAAAAAACAGTTTTGTCTTAATTCCCACACATATTTATAAACTAATCTGTGAAAATTATAGAATAAATAACTGATAAAATAATATAAATTACTGAAATAATCAAGTAAATGTTATTATAGATTAAATTTTTTATAATTTTCATTGAAGATAATATTTTCGATTAATAGTACAAAATTCAGGACGTTATTAAGAATTGTTATTTAATTTATGAAATTGAAAAACATGAAATTTAATATAAGATGGGTTCAAAACAAAAATTATTTCTATTATAAATTTATTAATCCAAAATAGTTTATTTGGAAATATTTTTTTAATTTTTATATAATTTTGTTTCAATATTTAAACTTTTCTTCGATAAAAACCTCGTTATTTTTACGGTTGTGTTATTATTATTTAAATTAACATTTTAAAGTTATTTGAATATAATTTTATAAAATAGATAAAATATTTTTAATTTATATTATTTATATTATCTCATTATTTTAAATATATATTTTACCATAAATAATAGTTAAAATAGTACGAACTATTTAACAAGGTTGCGGTAAAATGGGTTTACTGCGGGGTCAAAAAACAAATACATGGGTTAAGAATGACATAAAACATGTAAATCATCCATTTTATGGAAATATATAAACTTTATATCTTTTATTATTGTAAATGGTTCATTTTTAGCCTTATTTCATGTAAAAAAGATGAGCTCGCATATTTCTTTTAACAAATTTCAATTGTCCCACTCACATAACTTATAAAAGGCCACAACAAATACTCTCCACCTGACACATTAAAATGAATTTTTTTGGCCAATACCTACAAAAATAAATTTTTTAATACCCTCATATCATAAAAATAACAATTTTTTGTCATAAATCCATCATCAGAAGGCTTTTAGTTCATGTTTAAAGAGGTTACTCAAATAAGTGGTAATGTTATTCATTGAGAATTTTAAATTTATTTACTAAAAAAATAGTGTAGAATTATTATTAATGAATTATTATATTATAAAATAATTATATTTCATAATATGAGAAATTTTTTATTTATTTTAATGACATATAACCACATCATCTTCCATCAAATGGGTTACGAAATCAACATTTGTGTATAAGTCGGACTACCGCTATTTGATCCAATGTCATTCGTTTTTCAATAATCACCTATCATGGATAGATATAATTGTGTATATATTATTTTTATATTATATATAAGCTATTATAATTATTCTGGAATCATTATATCAAATTTAATATCTTACTTTCGTTTCCATGTGCATATGACAACGACACATGTGTGTATTCCGGACTACCGCCTCACACGTTGATGTGAATAATTCACAATTTTTAAATATGATAATAAGGATTATTATAATGGAGAAATTTTATATATAATTATTAAACATAATTTTTAATTTCAATATATTATCTAACTGTATCTATTTTTTTCTAAAAATGGAATCAATGTTCATGCGTACGTATGACATACAGTCTCCATGAACGAAGTATTTAATTTTCTATTTCATAATTTTATGGATGACTAAAAATAATTGTCAAATTTATACATATGATATCTATATCATGATTATTATTTGTGTTATTATTTAACCATAATAATAGTAATATGACCTAAAATAACAATTCAAAATGCATAAGAAAACATAGAAATTATTACCTAAAACACGACTTTAACATGGAATGGTTAATAAATGGTTAATAAAAGGTCACAAGTAAATTATATATTATTTTATATTTATAATTATTGTAATATAATATATTTATAAAAAAATTATATTTATTATATATGTGTTATTAATGAGTTTGTAGAAGACAAAACATAAGGTATATGATTTCTTACCAGCTTGAATTTTTCGTCAATGTTTTTTTAGTATATATAATTACCATGAATATATATTAGGATTACTATCTATAATTTTTTTAAATATCCATTTTAGTATCTCTATTGATTGTGGTTAGCATTGGAAATGTTACCAGTGAAGTTAAGGGGTTTTTGTCTCAAATTGACTTCTTTGGGACAGAAGTTATATTATGCAACAATATATATATCTATGAGGTGTATGAAATTGATAATTAAAATGTAATATAATCAATATAATTATTTTATTTGAATTATTAATTTCATTTAATTTTATTCTTCCTTTTGTATTTTTATTTAATGTCACCAATTTGGTAAGAGGTTAATTTTAAAATCTCATAATTTATTGGGATTTTTTATGAGTATGCTACTAATGATAAGATATAATGATATATATCATATGAAACTAATTAATTTTATTATCCTATGTTTATTTCATGATAATAAATGTTTTTATTCATTTTCCTAAATTTATATAGTCAAGAGTTCAAAATAAAATTTTCAGTAAAAAAATATTTATTTCTCCCTTAAGAAAAAAAATCTTTCTTTCAAAATCATGTTTTCTAAAAATGTATTCAAAAATTTATTTAATATTATATAAATAATATATTGAATAAAATTTTTCACTAGTTTTAATTTTTACAGTTTTTTAAAGGAATATTCATTTCTCTTCCCAATCAAGGGCCATTTAACTATTATAAAAAATGTTGAAGGAACTATTGTTTTATCTTGTAGGACATGAATAAAATTTTACACCATATTTAACAAATAATTATTATAAGATTCCATGATATCATTCATATTTAATTTTCCATGAAAGGGAGTTACAAAATGTTTTTTGAATATATTGGTTTAAAAAAGTGATTTTGATGATGGAAAGGTTATTTTCCACCAGAAAGGATATAAATTACTTTTAAATCATCCTTTAAATGTTTCATTGGTTATTTTTTTAAAAATAATTTTTAAAATAATTTATGTCTCTTAATGTATTTTCAAAGTAGAATGGATATATTCCAAAAAAAATATTACATGTTATCTTTTAAAATCATTTCCTATTTAATATGACATCCATTGATGTTAAATATTTTTTTACTAGGTAAATGATTTAATGATACAATAATTATTATTTCTCTATATGGACAATGTTTATGTTGAGTAATTTTTTAAAAAACAAATTTTTCTGTGTTTTTCAAAGGGTAATTGATGAAATGTTTATGAAATCAGTGTTGATTACATTGGATTTGATGAGATGATATGTTGAATATTTATTTACATTATTACAGACATAAGTAAGGAAATAATTATGAGTTGGGTGGGGCCTAAATAGAGCTCTAATAATATATATAATGATTAATGTTATATGAGCTCAATGTGTACAAGGGAGGATAGCCCAATTATGAATGAGGGTACATGTGTTCTTATCCAAATCATGAAAAATGGTACTTGAGAGGTTATTTGATTCCAAAAATGTTTTACATGTGAGAATATACTAATACCAAAGTATCTATATTTGTATTTAACATAAGGCAAACATGTTTTGATTGTATTGGTGGGTTGACATGAAATTTTAATTTCTATGATTATGTATATGCCACTAATATATTTATTATTACAATGTTATGATCTTGTGGATGACATCCTTTAATGTAATTATAGTACATGTCTTGTGAACTACAATGATTTACCTCATAAATCATTTTTATGATCTATGATATGAAAGGTATTTTTTTATATATTTCTCTCATGCAGTCATATCTATATCCTCATGTTATATTAATATATTAATTGTTTACCATTACTCGTCATATAAGACCACCATTTACTATGTTTCATTCTCCAATGATATGAATAAACATATTAGGTTTTGTATGTATAAGAAGTGTGTTAGTTATAATGTATATAGTGGGAGGTGACACATCCCAATTTATGGGCCAGTTGTTTATGTGTCCAATTTTACATAGGCATTTTCCCTTTATGATTATCTATACTGTGCTTGTATAAAATAATTAACATTATTCTAAAAAATGAATATATCTATATGAAAAACCTCATCCTCTATTAAAAATATAAGCTCTAATTTTCGGGTAATATTATCTTCAATGATCATATTTAGTAGTATTTATTGGATAGAAACAACAGCATATGCAATCTATGATTCACCCGAACATGGTGAGAGAATCTTGGTAGAATAATTGATTTCTCATCTGAAGATTAAAAAATAAAATCTTGTGAATATCAAAATTAAATTTATTAGTGGAAACTTAATAATTGTTTTTTATTGTGAAAATAAATCGACCATGCTTACTTTTGTTTAAACACTTCAAGGGGTAGAGATTGTATGACCCATAATGGTGGAATCGGACTACCGATCAATTTGAGATCAAATAAATTCAATCATTTTAATGAAACATTGAATGATTATCTTGACTATACACTATTGGGGTGACAGTATTTTGGTTTATGGTAATTTCAAAAACATATAACTCTATTAGTGGTGTACTAAAAATATCTATATTCAATTATCTCCCATATGGATATGATAGAAAGATGATGTGAACATTTATAACTAAATATAAATAAATATTATGATTTAGATAAACCTTCATTCTTTCCTCCAATCATTAAGAATAAAAACATTTCCACATTTTATGGAATGTAGGATCTAAACAAATATCATCAAAATTTCTTTCTAGTGTGACACAATTTCAGGAACCGCAAAAAAACATGAGGCTGACAATCGTATATAATAAATGTATATGATATAAGATGGGACATTTCATTTATACCCCAACCTTTTTGATGGTTATATTAGTATATTGGATAATCTCAATCAATAATTAATCATCCCAATCACCTTGACAATGATGAAAAGAACTATCCATGACCACTATAATAGTAAGAATAATGATAATCATAGAATTATTAATTTTATTATAATATAGAAGGGAGTAAAATTATCATTCTAAATACAAAATTACCATGAAAAGTTATTGGATATATTTCTAGAGAATCTCTAGGATGAGTTTTTTATCGTACTCTCCACTAGAAGTACACATTTTTTTTTCAGATTTTGTGACTATATCACAACATCTATGGTATTAATTCATAGAAACATATAATGATATCATTAATAAATGAAATCAAATATAATTTAGTAATTTATATCGAAAATGATGTTTTTTACCCTTATATAACCCCAACAAAGGAGACACATAAAACGGTGCCCTGAGCTAGTTTTCTACTAATCCTCATAGTTGCCTCCCTATACACCTGAGGCTGCTAACTAGAAGAGAGGGTATAAATGTGGTAAAATATGTAGAAAATACACTACAGATTAGTATATAAAATATATTGGAATAAAAGAAAATAAATTAAGTTTAAAAAAAATAAAAACATGAATATATATATATATATATTAAATTGTCAACCAAGCCATATCCAACTAAACATTAATTCATGTACATGATATGAAGTAAAAATAGGATGTCGACATATATATCATCTAGACTTGTATAACATGAATAATATTAAATATTAATAAATAAATAAAATAAACTACTCTACAAGGAAGTCTGAGTACATTCTTTCCTCCTAGTCCCAATCTTTCATGTCTTCACCAAGTCCATAATGATAATAGAAAAAAGAACCGTCTAGACCAAACATAAAAACAAGAGTTCTACTTGGGTACTAAATTGAATCCCAAATAAGGTGTGATATATACATATTGGACCACCACCATTGTTTTCAATATTAATCTAGTATGTGAATATAATAAATAAGTGAGAGGATACATAAATATGATGTAGTAAATAATAAATATAAAAATATCAAGCCCAAGATCCTTGAAGGAATCTGGATGACAATACCAATTTCATCCAATAATACAATTTAATTTCACACATTGCATCAGTTAAATATAAAAATACCTAATAGTATAATATGAAATTTTATACATTCGTGGGTGAGGATCCATGGTTTAATACTATGCAATCAATTTAATGTAATCATATATAAAATAATAGACCTGAATCCTAGGGATCTAAACTCAAATATAATAATACAGAGGGAGATATTCCTAGGGTTCCATAAAAATTGATTAAAATATAATAGATTACATTTCCATGGTGTAACATCTTTTAAATAATGATTTATGGTCATGAAACCCTTTTCCTGATGTCCCTTATTTGATATATTTTTCTCTGATGTGGATTCCTCTATACTAAATCGTTGATCCTCATAAGTGTACATATATCATTCCATAAATGTTCTTCTCTTATTAATATATATATATATATGATGAAATTTTTGATGTGACATTACATTATAATATCAAGTAGGTATGGTCAGCTAGGTGTCCTCAAAGAACATAATCCTGACTTTCTTGTATTTATTATTTTCTGATTTATTTTCATATACCCAAAACTAACTACTTTATATTAACATACAAGCTTAGTGTAGACACTTTTGGTGGTGAGATATCGAGAATATCTCACACCCTAATTGAGTTTCAGTTAGGTATCCATAATGGTCTCAAGTTTTCAGGTTTATTCTAGAATACGCATCTGTAATGGTTTTATTACGCACGTGGCCTCAAAATGGGAGATTGGGAGTAGAAGTTGAAAATTTACTAAGGATTCCTTCTTGAGTTGTATAATTTATTTAATTATTTATTTCTACAAATTAACTTGGGTATTTATATATGTATTCTCAATGTGTTGATAGAATTTATGATTTTATAGAATATTCATTGATGTATTTTTTTTACTCTTCCCATTTTTGCATCAAAGAACCCATTATCCAATAAAAATAAAGAATCATTTCATTCACTACACTAAAATATTATCCGAACTATATATTTTTCTTCCTCAGATATGATTCACCAATAGTAGGAAGAAAAATACTTTGGAATAGTGTAATGGTTTTTGTGATTAACCATAAGAATATATTCATATTTTCGATTTCATAGATGTATTTTGTTCCATTAATTTAATGAATTATTTAAATTAATATTTTAATTAATCCACTATACATACATCCAATGAATGACTAACCTGAAAGCCCCATTCCAACCGATTTTAGGTCACATTTAGGGTAAGCATCACATTCTATAAATAGATGTGTAATCATATTTTTAATTGAAGTTTTTGTTTAATAGTTATCAAAATTTCCTTAAAAACCCATGAACGCATAATAAAAAATATATTTAATATTCTTTTAAATTATTTTTGGGCACATCATGCATCAAAATAACATGTTGTCTCAGCGCCTTTATTTGGAAATTCATATAGAAATCTGTATAAGTATGACAAGGAAAAAATTTCTCATTACATAATTTCATCGTTCAACATTTTCATCCCTAAAAAACAAAAGCAAAACATTTATCCCATGATACTAATCCTAGATCTGTCTATCCTTCTTCCAAGAGCTCTTCTACATTCTTCCATGACACCACAACATGTGACAAAATGGGACGGTCTCTCCACACATGATCTTATCTAATCAGTCCTTGGTCACCACAAGGTGTTTTAAATAAGTATCACATTCCTCAATGTCTAGATCATCCTTGTTGATGACATATTTAGTGTCATACAAGAATATCCTTACCTGCGACACATGTAAAATATTTTTCACATACTCTAGAAATTAAGGTAGGGTCAAGCAATAACCAATCATTCCAACCTTCAATATCATCCGGAATGACCTGAAAAAATATAGGGACATTTTACCTCGGTAGGAAAACCTATGAAGTCTTTTCCATGAGGATAATCACAAAAACATGTTCTAGTATCTCGAAGTCCAAGGGATTATGAAAACATTCTGCATAAGACTGATGACCTTTCTTGGTTGTCCTAATATAGTCAAATATGACCTAGGCCATCACTATTGTCACCTGAACCAACTATGGAACCATAATATTTTTATATCCAATCACTATAAAGAACATGTATGGCTTAAAGGTTCCCAAGAATAGGGCCAGAAAGTGTATCATGCCGACAGTAGAGTAGTATCTATTGTTGTTTGCAAACACTACCAAAGGAATCAGAACCATCAATATCTTGATAAAGTCTAACATGAAATACCGTAGTATATCTTTTAAAATATTGATAGTGTTATTAGTATTCATATCATTATAGTGGTAAAAGACTGTACACAAACTCATTTGGTTCCTAAGTCCCTCCTGCACGTCTATCCACAATAATGAAATGAAATGATCATCAATATCAGAGTAAAATATAAATGGAACCTCATGAGGCTGACCAATATCTCAAATGAAAATATACCTCAAACAATTCACTGAAATGTGTTCCCGGTTGTAAGGAAATGTGATGACATCATGATTCATTAATGTATAACCTAAATAAAATCATGGCCCTTATCATTGTACGGAAGCCATGTCACAAAGTTCATGGATATGCCATCCCATTTCAACTGTGGGATCATAGGCGTATACAAAAACCTATGAGATTTTGGTTCTCATAATTCACCTTCTGACATACGAGGAACCATGAGATCAACTTAGCAATGCTCTGTCACAAGTAATTCTACATGAAATTATATTTGCAGTATCTATACATCATTCCCACACAAGGACGTACAACTAGCGGAGAAGTGTGGAACTATCGTATCACATCCTCACAAATCATAACTTGGACTATCATCTATCCATGTAAGAGGATGTTATGTTTTCCTCCATTGGAATATGTATATAGTGAGTCTCATGTATATATCTGGTCATGGATGATATCACTATGAATTTATCCTTGTAATAAAACAGATACATTATTGAGAAAAGGAGGACTTAACACCATAAACTGAATAGAATATACAACTATATGCTCTATGAGGATCTTCTACAAGGAATACTATGGATTAGAAACCTCCAACATCAAGTGATCCTAATATTTCTTTCTAATGGAATCTTCTCCAATATTTCAGTTCCCTATGTATCAAAAATACCAAATTCATAATCATGAAGAATCTCTAGTATAGGCATCTATCAGAGGTTCAATTATATTTGTCTAAATTAATACATGAGAGTTTTATGGTTTTATTAAACCTCGAAGAACTTTATGATAATATAGTCCATTCACATCCATATAGAAAATAACACAACTTCTAGCTCTTGTTCGAGAGTCATGTAATTCAACTCATGGCATCTCAATAGCCTTACCACATATGAAATAACTATGACCCACTACATACCCGTGTATCTGAACATATTTCCAATGTAATTTTAAAACACTACGCACTCCAATCCCTCATCTAGTAGAAATAACATAAGAAAATTCATTATTCTCAACCTCAACTCCTTGATGGCCATACAATACTGCTTATTTAATATAATAGGATTCCCTTTCCACATTAGATATCACAAATTGGATGAAATCCTAGATAATTCTACTACAAACAACCGGTAGTACCATTCCATTCTAAGGAAAGTATACACCTCTAACACACACATTTGGGGTTTGAATGAAAGAACAATATTGATCTTCACTGAGTCCATGGATAAACCATTTTTAAAAATGGAATTCCCTAGAATGTAAACCCCATGAATCCAGAACAATATCTTTCAGATTTTAATATAAAGATAGTGCTCCTGAAGAAAATATAAGACCATCCTTTAGTGCTCTTCAAGATCATCCGATAATGAAAAATATGTGAGTATGTAATCATTGAAGAAAAGTAAAAATGGTTCCATGTATAACTGGAAAAACTAGTTCCCAAAACCCTTACATGTGGTGGTAGAATTTATCACACCAAAGGGCATTAACATGAACTCAAAATGTATGTAAGGACATAAAAATCCCATCATTGGAATATCATCCTCAAAAACCCTCAAATAGTTGTATATAGATCCAATATTGACCTACCAAAACCATTTCATTCCTTACATCTGGTAAAAGAGGACGTTAATATATCAAAAGTGTCCCTTTTATTGTTGCCAGTTTCAGGTGATAATAATCCACACAATGTTATAAGTTCCCTTCCACCTTTTTCATGAACGACAAAAGAGATGCCCTGGGGGACAAACTAGGCCTGATTAAACCCTCATATTTTTAGACATCTAAATATAACTAAATATCCTAGATCATATTTGGGTCCATAAGATATTTCAAAGAAGATATCATAGTGTTAATGGGATGAAAGTATTTACAAAACATCATCTACTTCCATGGAGGTAGTCCTAGAATTTCATAGAGTAGGATGTTTTATATTCATCCATTATTAATTAAATATCATTGCTTTAAGGGACTAAATTACTGAGGTTTATACATGAGTTTTATTGTATTGTTGGTTGATGAATATTTCTTTAATCACTCACTCAACCTTCCATTAGATCTCTCTCACCCGAAAAGGTGAATCTAATCCCATTAGTGCAAGGTCATCTGACTCATATTTGGTGACTATAAACCTGGGATCATTCCTTGGATAACCAAACTAGAACTAATATTACATCATAGTGATCCATCATAAATAAAAAATTTTCAAACAAGAATCACTCTTTACAATTTGTTATATAAAACTATAAATAAAGTAAAATAAACAGATTAAGAATTCGTGGTTGGAACCACTAGACAAAGCTGTTGGGCTAGTATATTAACTAGGAAGTCCATCTCTCAATCTAATAGTGAATATATTAATGAATTAATGGAAAATATGTCTAATTATACTTAATCAAGAGTGTAAAACTCATATATCATACCTCTAATCATCTCGTGTGCTATAGAGTCAAATGCCTCCCAATCCTATAGTTGTCTACAACGATACCATAAAATCCTTGATCATAACATGGGATTCCAAGTGGTGGTGGTGATAAGATATCCTAGAATCATCCTCCATGCATGTATCCTCTTGATCCTCTACTAGATATGCCTCCCTTGGGACAGACCCACACTCCCTTGGGAGATGTCTTATAATGGCACTGTCTCTACAGTGACAATACATCATCTATATTCATGTGATCTTTAACACATATGTCTGTTCATTCATACACTATGTGACCTCACCCATCATATAAAAATAACCACCCCTCTCCAAGATTCCATGGTCCTCTGCATTGTCCAAATGTTATATGACCACACATCTAAGTCTATTCTGGATAAGATCTTATTGGCCTCAATTCTTACCACTAGAGCCTTCTAGATGTTGAAGATGACTCAGCTTTGTGGTGACCATTGATAACTCCAATTAATTTTTGTTCCTCAAATAGGAAACACACTATCATTGGTTCCCTCTCAAACACCCCCATATAGTTCAAAATTCACAAAAACACCAAATTAGCATTGATCTCTCAATTGAGTTCCTTTTCAAAAACATATATTCCTATAATTATCCATCTCAAATAATGTCAATAACACACCATGTATGGTGTAAAACTCATAACACAGTCATCCATTATCATCCATCCCTAATTATGCTCTGTAAACTCTTGAATCGATGATGAGTGAAATCAAGTGGGGTTTTTCTCCTTAATGAATTGCTTCTCAAAGTCGAGCCCTTAGAGTTTAAACTCATCATGCATCTAGGAAACAAGGATGCACCAACACCCAATTTCTCCAAGGAAAATTGTATCTTCTAGTTTAAACAACCGGTCCATCAGTGTTAATATGAACATAAAAATACCTACCATTGACTCTAGCCTATCCATTGTCTTATGAGGATCTAGCTCAATGTGGATCCTAAGTGGCCTATGACTCAAGAACTCATATAGGGAACTAGTATTATTCATATACCCATCATAATCTACTATAATAATCTACTGATCGGTATGTGTTGGTACATCTACCTGTCCACTTGGAGGAAATATCTTGTGGGGCGGAAACTGAACTGAAGCCTCCTCAAACGTCGTTTCATCACTGGGATATGAACTATAATCCATGAAGGCTTTCATTTTAGAGTCATTCTAGAAATGTAATCAAGACATTCCATGTTCTTATGAGAGTATATAAATATAAAAAGGGGGATAAATTAAGATGGATAGTCAAAGAATAAATCATAAATGATGCATGTACCATTGATCCATATAACTAATATCTTGGTATACATAGTTGACAACTGGAAGTCAAGGTATTTGTGAATGAATATGTCGTTCTCTCATAGCATCAATAGATTCCCAGTCATGAGACCCATACTTGGGAAAATATAATAATGTTTCCCTAAATCCCTAAAAATTTTCATAAGGATGCTACCCCAAACACCATCTCAAAGAATATTATGATTCGATACCAATTTGTCATTACCTGACTCTAACTAGGGCTCGAGTCGCAACTACCCCAAGCCCGACACCATATTCTAGGGGATAGAGACAGATGATGAAAATAATATCCAAGATGGAAGGCCTTTTATTATGTACCAATACATATATACCAAAAAAATATCAATTCTAATTTGGAGAGGAATATAATATAAAGGTAAAATAGCTAAGATATAAACAAAGCATAAAAAACTATATGGTTTATGAGAGTATGACAATGAAATCAAAAATAAAAATAAAGTGAAAAAATACACACCTAACCAAAAATATTTACCAACTTAAAAAATAATAACATAAAATGCTGAGATAGACTATCTGATAATCTCGAAAATAAAACCACCATACATGGTTTATAATAACAGGTATCACTACACTTTTCTATAATCACAACCGACCACTCCATTATCTCCATAATACATGAAACATGTGAAAAAATACCTTATATGGTTGATTATATACATACCTAGTGGGATGCCCAAAAATAACAATGGGGAGAAGTAAGAGACAAAATATTAATTGGATGATATTAGATTTTAAGAAGGGAACATGATGTTACTCAGCCAATGTAATGAGAAATAAAACACATCAAAACACATGGGTATAAAAACAATGTATATTTAGACTACATGATGAGACTACAACACTTATAGTAGGAGGGTATCATCATCCAACCATGAGGTTCTCATCATGATGAGTAGGTGGACTCCCACGCTTGAATATGGATTCCAGGGAATGAAAGTAAAAAAAACACCAAAGGCAATGATACACACACACATGTATATATATTTTCTCTGAAAAAATAATCCCAGAAGAGAGAGAAAGTATAAGGCCCCGACCTTAAACATTACTTAATATTGAATTAAATGAAAAATTCACATTGAGGATCTTTTCAGGTTTAGAGTTTTATAGAATTAGGACATAACTATTACATCTCAAATGATTATAATGTAGACACTTCTACATAATTTTCTTTTTTTACAAAACTTGATATCTTGAATTAAAGTGTCATGCCTAGTTCCATGTTTAAGTAAAAATAACTTTTCCTTGATCCAATCCTTGACCTTATTCCACATTAGGTCATGTGAAAAACATTTCAAAAAAACATGGGATGAGCATAAAAAGCTCAGTAAGGGATACAAAAATAATGAAAACTATTAGTTTTCAAAATAACAAGCAAACCATGAATACTTTATCAAGGTAATACTATTCACCTTTATGATGAAGTAAATACTCTTCACTGAATAAAATATCATTACTTTCCCTTTTGTAACCAAAATATTACCATAAAAATCCATATAAAGAACACATTACATATAAAGGTAACTTGGTACATAAACATACTTAAATGTAATAACCATACGGTCGACTTCCACACATATAACTAAATCGAATAGCCATACGGCCGACTTACATACAAAATGAATTGGAGGTTATAACGTAACCACCCATCCTGGTATTCATGGAACCACCCATCATATGGTTTATCATGTTACCACCCGTCAAATGTCCAAGTACCATTATAAAATCATAAGACATAAAACAAATATAATGGAAAGAAAACATTTTCATATTTTGATCACAATATATCACGTAAATATATTGCCATAGAAAACCCATTATCAAAACCATTTTCAATACCAAAATACATAAAAAACTATATGGTATTTATTTACTTTTTAAAACATTACAGCTTGTTGAGGAATCTAATGATCAAATAATATTCACGGCAGTGGAAAAGTTGTTGACACAGCATACGTTAAAAAACATAATTTTTGTCATTTTGTAAATCTCTTTGTAGAAATTGATTCCCTTTGAATGAAATTAAAAGTCAAAGGTGTTTATATAGCGTATAAAAGAATGTCTTGTATTAAAACAAAATATAACTCAATGAAAGGATATTGATACGAAGTCCCTTACCTCGTGTCCGACATGACTCATCTCTCTGTAATCTCCTGAATAATAACCTAGTGTTAATTTATACTAACATAATAACATTTTCCCAACTTATTATTCATTTTATATCACTTATTTCCATGTTATAATCATTATGTAATCATTTATGTTAATAATGATCGTTTTGTCGATATTTGGTACTTAAGTCAAAAATGGACTTCTTACATTAACATGTTGTTCATGTGGTCAAAGTTTCATTATATCCTGAATGATATTCATGATTTGGATATCATATATATCATATATATCCATCATATACATGTATTTATAATAGTATATAACATTTATAGGTAAGAAATGAAATGCACCGTTCATGAAGACGGTAAGTCGTACGTACGCATGAACACTACTTTCATTTCTATTTTCTGTTTAATGGATTGGAATCATAATTATATAAAGGTATATTATAATTCCAGTATAATATCATATATAAGATCATTAACTCCTTCCTTTATATGTCCCATATATGCCATTAACGAATCAAATCACTTTGAGGGGGCGGTAGTCCGCACTTCCTAAAATGAATTTATCGCGTTTACCCATAATAGAAACCATAATGGTATGAAATTAATGAAAAATACAGAAGAATAAGTAAAACATAAACATTATATATATCATATAAAAATATAGTAACAGAATAATGTCCACCATTAATGGAGTTAAGAGAAGATTGAACAATCATCATTTCGTGAGACAGTAATTCACCATCCACAAAAACAATATGTTCTTTAACCATTAGACGGAGGTCTGTGTAAGTGTAGCTCAAATAATTGTCATAAAAACATCCTATTATATTTAATATACTGGTGTTATTACAAAATAAATTAATAGAAATATTTTATGGGGTTGGAGAAGCAAAAAATAAAGTCATAAGAGAAGACATTACCTTTAAATCATGAAACTCCCTTGGGTTGGAACCAAATGGGTTTCTTGAAGAGATTTCAGCCTATGGTAAAGATTATAGGATGAGGAGAGGGATGTGGAGAGATAAAATGAGTAGATTTTGGTTGATCGAAAGGCTTGAGAGGTGTGGGTAGGGGGGTAGAGGTGGGGGCCATTTATAAGAGAGAGGAGGGGCACTCTTGGAATGTTATAAAATGTTACTTTATTATATAATGTGATTCGGATTTTAAAGTTCCCAAAATTATATATATAGAGAGGGTAATGTGGTAAGAGTTCTAAATACAACCATCAAATAGGTTTTTGACAAGTGTAGGTCTTAGATTTTACATTATCTTTTCATTTTATTTAAATCGTTAAATAATGAGGTCATCACTGCATCATCACAGTGTCATAAATATTGTAATTTATTTAATGTCTAAAAATTATAAAAAAAATATCCTTACATAGGGAATATTTTTATTTTTATAATGAATAATTATAGTCCAAACTATGACTTGTATAACCCCATGTAAATAATTGTTTTAGTAAAACAATACATGTTTGTGACATTTTTATTTTAACTTTAAATAAAAAGATATTAATGTCATTTTCTTATCCAAGTGGCTCCATGGGGTCCACAAGTTGACCCATGGATTGTATTGTTCGGTCATGACTCATCCAATAAGGTTAGGACATTTTTCAAGGTAATTTCATATTTTTATAACATTATTTTTACCATAAATTACACTAATTACGTTAAATCGCGATTAATAAAACTTAAAAGTTACTATTCGCCAAAAATTATTTTTATCCCATTTAACCACATTTTACACACTAATTACAACCATGTATGCCCAATTTTTGAAATTCAATTCACAAAAGTGGTAATGTTTCATTTAAATGAAAAATCAGTTCTTTAACTACCACATAGTGGTTTCACTAATCCTAAAAAATTGAAGTTTTTCAGAAAAATACAAAAACCTCACCCTAAGCTATATTTGATATTCCGAATTCAAAAATGATGTATATTTTAAAAAAAATTAAAAACATATATGTTTTATTAATTAATTTAATAATTATTTTCCATTGTCAAAACAAATAGCATGTTTTTATAAATCAATATATATCAAAATATTGACACTAGTTTATGTCAAATTTGAAAGTGAAATTAATTCAAATGATGACTATTGGATTAAATGGTAAAAATATATACTAATTGAACTTTAAAAAAAATAATAAGATAATATAATATTGAAAATAAATTAGATTAAAAAGTGGTTTTGAATTAAAATTCAACATTTTTCACTATTCATTAATATATGAACTTTATCGAAAAAATACCACAAATTTATACAATGTAAATTTTGATGTCCCGATTCTAAAAAAGAATTTTATTTGGTTCAATATTATATTTAAGATTGACCAAAACTATATTTAGAAAGGGTTCTCCATCAAAAGGTGATAAGCCGACCTTTTAGTGAATATTAGAGTATCTATGCCTAAAATTGAATTCTTTTCATATTTTATGCCTTTATCTTTTATTGGATAAATGTAAAAACATTTAAAAAACATATATAATCATATTTTAGTTATTTATATTCATTCCTGCAAATACAACAGCTACGTGTTAACTACAATTTAAAATAATATTATTATATTACTGGTGTGCAACGTAAGATTTCATAAAAAACTTATTGTTTAGTATCGGGTACGCTATCGAACATAGCAACCCCTTTAAAGTAAAATTAATATTTAATTTTCAAATAATAATAAATATGAAAATGTATTATTCTTTATTGACATTGGATGTTACATCCTTCCTCCCTTTTAGGAATTGCGTCATCACAATTTTATTCACTTATCAAAATAAGTGGGGTTATTTATCCCACATATCATTTTCAGATTCCCATGTTGCCTCTTCAACCATATCGTTTTTCACAAAAAAAAACCTTTACCTGGTGAATTACCTTATTCACCAACAATTTCTCTCTTCGGACAATAATATGGACTGGTTGTTCTTCAGAAGAGAGATTCTCTTCCAACTAAACAACCTCTAGGCTCAAAACATTAGATGGATCTGGAATATACATTATCAACATCGAAACATGAAAAACATTGTGTACCTGAGATAAACTCTGAGGTAAAGCCACTCGGTAAGAAACTGATCCAGCTATCTTCAAAATTTCATATGGTCCAATGAACCTTGGACTCAGCTTTCCTTTATTACCAAATCACATCACAGTTTTCCATGGTGAAACATTGAGAAAAACATAATCACCTACCTTGAAATATAGATCCTTCCTCTGGTTATGCACATAACGTTTCTACCTACTCTGAGCTGTTTTCATGTGTTTCTGAATCAACTAAACATGTTATGCCATCTCTTCTACCAATTCTGGTCCCATCAGCTTCTTTTCCCCAACTTCATCCGAAAAAGTTGGAGTTTGAAACCATTTAGCATATAATCCTTCAAACAGAGCCATCTGTATACTGGAATGAAAACTGTTATTATATGAAAATTCAACCAAAGAAAGATGTTGGTCCCAACTTCCCTCATAATCCATCGAGAAAGAACATAACATATCCTCTAAGTTCTGAATTTTTCATTCTGACTGCCCATCTGATTGAGGATGAAAAGTTGTGCTAAAATTTAATTCAGTACCCAACAACTTCAGAAGGCCTTTCCAAAAGATAGGAGTGAACCTTGGCTCACAATCAGATATAATGGAGAGGGGAACTCCATGCAACCTGGCTATCTCCGTATCATTCAACTGAACAAGTTGATCTAGAGACAAAGTATCATGAATAGGAAGGAAATGAGCAGATATAGTCAATCAAATAAAAATAACCCAGATTTCGTTATTACCTCGAGATGTCTTCAGTAATCCCACAACAAATTCCATGGATATTTTTTCCCATTTCCACTCTGGCACCTATAATGACTACAACAACACTTTCAGTAAATGCCGCTATGCTTTAGCCTACTGAAAATTCAATCACATCATAGTAAAAACGGTAATATCTCTTTTCATTTCATCCCAGTAGTAATACTCCCGTAGATCTCTGTACATCTTAGTACCGAGAGGATGAACTGAATACGGGGAACTATGAGCCTAAGATAATAACTCATTCTTCAACTATGAATCACAAGGCACACATAATCTCTTCCCAAACCTCAAAACACAATAATTATCAATGTTAAATTCAGGAAACTTACCATTCTGAACCAGCTCTACCTTTTTCTGAAACCAAATGTCTTTATTCTACACTTGTTTAATTCTATCTGATAGAGTTTATCTCACAATCACCTGAAACACAACCGAAGAACATCCTGCACCAACAACTTCTATGCCAAATTTCATCAAATCAAAAACCAAAGGTTCTCGTTCCAAATGTAGAATGGTTAATGAATCATTACTTTTTAGACTCAAAGCATCATCCACTTTATTTGCTTTTCCGGGATGGTAATGAATTGTAAAATCGTAATCCTTGATTAGTTATAGCCATATCCCTTATTTCATGTTCAATTATTTCGGAGTGAATATAGACTTTAAACTTTTGTGATCAGTATATATTTCACACATTACACCATACAAATGATGCCTCCAAAATTTTAAAGTGAAAACCACAACAGCTAATTCCAAATCATGTGTAGGGTAATTTAATTCATGAGTTTTAAACTGACGTGAATCATAAGAAATTACCTGATCATTCTTCATAAGAACACAACCAAGTCCCTTCAACGAAGCATCAATGTAGATAACAGACTCACCATTCTTGGAATGATGTGTCCAAACCGAGGCATTCACCAATCTTCTATTCAATTCCAGAAAACAATCATCACATTCTTTTCTATAGATAAACTTAACACCCTTCATAGTTAGCTTACTCATTAGACTAGATAACTGTGAAAATTTTTCAACAATCCTCCGGTAATAACCTTCCAAACCAGGAAAACTACAGATCACGGTTACATTTGTGGGTCTTGGCCATTCTTCAACAACTTTTGTTTTAGTAGGATCAAAATTTAGTCCATTTTTTGAAACAATGTGACCAAGGAAAGAATTTTTTGTAACCAAAACTCACAGTTGCTGAATATTCCATACAGTTTCTTTTCATTTATCGTTTTCAAGATAACCCTTAAATTACTTTCATACTCCTCTTTAATTTTTGAAAACACCAAAATATCATCAATGAAAACAACTAAAATGTATCCAAAAAACACATGGAAAATTCTATTCATAAGGTCCATGAATACATCATGTGCATTGGTTAACCCAAAAGGCATATCTACAAATTCATAATGGCTATATCTAGTATGAAACATAGTCATTGGAATGTCTTCTTATTTTAATTTCAACTAATGGTACACCGACCTCAAGTCAATCTTCAAAAAATTCTGAGATCCCTGGAGCTGATCAAACAAATCATTGATAGTAGGAAAAGGATAATTTTTCTTAACAGTGATGTTATTCAAGGCTATATAATCAACGCAAAGTCTCATTGGACCATATTTATTTTTAACAAACATGACAAGATCACCCCATGGAGATGTGCTAGGTCGAATTAAACCTTTATCTAATAAACATTTAATTTCTTCTTTAACTCTAAAAGTTCAACTTCAGCCATTCGATAAGGGGGTTTTGAAATTGGCTTAGAATCAGGAACTAAGTCAACAATAAATTCAACTTCCCAATCATGAATAATACCAGGTAAATCATCAGGAAAAACATCAAGATACTCATTTACCACTGGTACATAATTAATCAGAATAGTTCCTTTATTTTCAACAATATGTTCAAGGTAACATTCATTTCCATATTTTACCAGTTTCTAAACTTCCTGATATGTTATCAAAATAAAGGGTTCATTCTTGTACACAAACTGAAAATATTTCTAAAAAGAAACCTCTTTATCTCTCCAGTCAATCTTAGCATGAAAAACAGAAATCCAATCCATGTCCAAAATAACATCAAACTCTACTACAGGAAAAACAATAAGGTTTGCAGGTAGATTCTTTCCGCAAACAAGGATAGAATTGTTCTTATAATTTCTTTTGGTCTCAACATTCCCTATGGGTGTTTTTACCATAAGATCATGATTCATATCTTGAGATGGAATTCCCAATTTACTAGAAAACTTCTTAGAAATGAATGAATGTGTAGACCCTGAATAAAACAACACATTTACATAATCTGAACAAACAAACTGTGTACTTGATACTACTTCATTCGATGGCCCAACATCTACTAAAGTAGTTGCAAAGGATTTCACTACCCCTTTCTGCTTGTAGTATAGCTTCTTTCCTCTAGTTGAGTTCTTCGTTAGATACTCATTTGCATAATGACCCATTTAATTACTCTTAAAACATGTTACCGCTGGCTTTTCATTGCCTACTTGATCATCTTCCTTACAGTTACGAGCAATAGGATAAGACATACCACACCGAAATCACATTCAAGACTTGGATAAACATTCTCCAGGATTCATTTTACCACACATCTCACAGGATGAAAATTTGGTTTTCTTACCTCCTTTCTTCTTTGATTAATTCTTTCCCTTTACCTGCCAGATGGACCACTTATTCTATTGTTTTTTCAAAGAACACCTGATCATCGGAAAACTCCATTTACACCTTCTCCGCACATCGAACTAGTTTTTCATAACTTTTGAACTCACGAGATGCTAAATACCTTCGATACTTTGGCTTTACCCCTAAGTAAAACAGTTTATTTTAATATCAAGATTTCGTATGAAATTTGGACATACCTTGCCAGTCGAGTGAACTTTGATTCATAAGAAGCCACTTATCATCCTCATGCCTCAATTCTTGTAATTTTTTTCTATCCTAAGAAAAACCAACTTAGGAAAATATTTCTCAAGAAACATACCTTTGAATTCATCTCAGTGAAGATCATCAATCTCATCACTATCCCTGATATTTTTCATCATCGACCACCACTGATCTGCTTCACCTTCAAAACGGTAAACAACAAGACTAACCTTTTGATGTTTTGAACACCCCATGACATCATAAATCTTCTCTAGTGCTTTAATCCACCCTACTGCTAGAACAGGGTCAGAAGATCCTATGAATGATATGGGATGTTGCCTCATGAAATGTTCCACCACTGACATGTTCCATTACGGTGGATATGGCTGATCTCGTGCATGGATACGACCACCATTTAATTCTTGAGTCAGTTGTGCCATCACTGCAACAAACTGTTCAGTTTTAATTCCGACCATCTCAGATTGTTGATTTGGAAGGTTGTCTTCTTTCTAATGTTGTCCCAACATATATGCCGTGTTTCCACATTGGAAAACCATTATGAACACATAAATATCTTAGGTGAAGCAACATGGTAATCTATAAATGCTATATCATTTCAATCATAGAATAAATTAATTTATAAATTTAACAATTTTCTAACTCCTAAAGTTGCCTAAATAGTCCTATGATACCAACTATAAGTCCTTGGCCTTAAATGTTACTTAATAATGAATTAAATGAATAATTTACATTGAGGATCATTTCTGGTTTTGATTTTTACAGAATTAGAACATAACTATTACATCTCAAAAGATTACAAAGTAGGCACTTCAACATAGTTTCCTTTTTTTATAAAACATGAACTCTTGAAAAAAAGAGTCATGTCCAGTTCCATCTTTAAGAAAACATGACTTTTCCTTGATCCCATCCTTGACCCTATTCCACATTATGTCCTGTGAAAAACATTTCAAAAAAACTTGGGATGAGGAAAAAAATTCATTGAGGGATACACAAAGAAGGAAAACTGTTAGTTTTCAAAACAACAAGTAAACCATGAATACTTTATCAAGGTAATACTTTTCAACTTTATGAAGTAGTAAATACTCTTCACTGAATAAAAGATCCTTACTTACCCTTTTGTAAAAAAATGATTACCATAAAACCCATATAAAAACACATATCATATAAAGGTAACTTAGGACATAAACATACTTAAATGGAATAACCATACGATTGAATTCCATACATATCACTAAATGGAATAGCCATATGGACGACTTCCATACCCGATGAATTATAGGTTATAATGTAACCACCCATTCAGGTATTCACTGCACCACCCGTTATATGGTTTATCATGTAACGACCTATCAAAAGTCCAAGTACAATTATAAAATCATAATACATAAAACAAAAATAATGGAATGAAAACATTTCCACATTTTGATCATAATATAACACTTAAATATATTGACATAACAACCCCATTATAAAAACCATTTTCAATACCAAAATTCATAAAAGAGTATATGGTATTTATTTACTTTTTAAAACATTACTACTTTTTGAGGAATCCAATGATAAAATAATACTCACGGTGTCAGAAAGGTTGTTGTCACCACATATGTTAAAAAGAAACATCCCTTTTTTTTGTTTTGTAAAACTCATTGAAGAAAAATATTCCCTTTGAATGAAATGAAATGTCAAAGGTGTTTATACAGTGTATAAAAGAATGTCTTGTATTAAAACAAAATATGCCTCAATGAAAGGAGATTGAGATGATGTCCCTTACCTCGTGTCCGACTTGACTCGATCACTCTTTAATCTCCTGAATAACAAACTAGTGTTAATTTCTACTTGCATAAGAACCATTTTCAATCTTATTATTCCTTTTATATCACTTATTTCCATGTTATAAACATTATGTAATCATTTAAGTTAATAATGTTCGTTTTGTCGAAATTTGGTACTTAAGTCTAAAATGTACTTCTTGCAATTACATGTTGTTCATGTGGTCAAAGGTTTATTATATCCAGAATTATATTCATGATTTGTATATCTTATATATTCTATATTTTCAGCTTATACTTGTATTCATAATAGTATATAACATCTGTAGGTAATAAATGAAATACACCGTTCATGGAGACAGTAAGTGGTACGTATGCATGAACGCTACTTTCATTTCTATTTCATATATAATGGAGTGAAATCATAATGATATATAGGTATATTATAATTCCAGTATAATATCATATATAATATCACGAAATCCATCCATTATACGTCCCAGCTATGGCATTAACGAATCAAATCACTTTGAGGGGGTGGTTGTCTGCACTTCCTAAAATGAAATTATCACGTTTACCCATAATGGAAACCATAAAGGTATGTCATAAATGAAAAATACAGAAGCATGAGGAAAACATAAACATAATATATATATTATATAAATAGAGTGACATCATAATTTCCACCATGAAAGGTGTTATGAGAAGATTGAACAATAATCGTTTCGTGAGGCAGTAATTCGCCATCCACGGAAACAGTATATTCCTTAACCATTAGATGGAGGTGTGTGTAAGTGTAGCTCAAATGATTCTTATAAAAACATACTAGTATATTGAAGATACTATTGTTATTATAGAAGAAAGTAATAGAAACAGTTTAGGGGGTTGGAGAAGAAAAATAAAAGAAAAGGACATAAGAGAAGACATTACCTTTACATCGGGTAACTCCCTTTGGTTTGAACCAAAAGGGTTTCTTGAAGAGCTTTCTGCCTATGGTAAGGTTTCTTGGATGAGTAGAGGGATGTGGAGAGATAAAATGGTCAGATTTTTCTCGATCCAAAGGCTTGAGAGGTGTGGGTAAGGGGGTAGAGGTGGGGGCCTTTTATAAGAGGGAGGAGGGGAACTCTTGGAATGTTATAAAATGTTACTTTATTATATAATGAGTTTCGGATTTTAAAGGTCCCACAATTATATATTTCGAGGATAAGGTGGTAAGAGTTCTAAATCCACCCATCCAATAGGTTTTTGACATGTGTAGGTCTTATATTTTAAATTATATTTTAATTTTATTTAAATCATTAAATAATGAGGTAATCGCTACATCATCATGATTTCATAGATAATTTTAGTTATTTGTTGTCTAAAAATTATAAAAAAAACTTCATGATATAGGAAATCGTTTTATCTTTCTAATTAATAATTATAATAAAAAATATGACTTTTATAACCCCATGTAAAAATTATTTTAGTTAAACAATACATGATTGTGACATTTTTATTTTAACTTTAAATAAAAAGATATTAATGTCATTTTCTTACCCAAGGGGCTCCATGGGGTCCCCAAGTTGACAATGTATTGTCTTGGTATTCCATGACTCATAAAATAAGGGTAGGACATGTGTCAAGGTAATTTCATATATTTATAACATTATTTTTACCTTAAATTACACTATTTACCTCAAATCGCGATTATTAAAACATAAAAGTTACTATTCACCAAAAATTATTTTCAACACATTGAACCAAATTTTACACACTATTGACAACCATGTATGTCATATTTTTTAAATTCAATTCAAAAAATTTGTAAAGTTTCATTTAAACAAAAAAAATCGTTTTTTAACTACCACTTAGTGGTTTCACTATTCATCAAAAATTGATGTTTTTCAGAAAAATACCAAAAATTCACCCTAAGATATATTTGATATTTAGAATTCAAAATTGATGTCTATTTTAAAAAATTCAAAACATATAAGTTTCATTAATTAATTTAATAATTAATTCCCATTGTCAAAATAAATAGCGTCTTTTTTGAAACAATATATATCAAAAAAAATGACACTAGTTTAAGTCCAATTTCAAAGTGAAATTAATTCAAATGACCGCTATTGGATTAAATGGTAAAAATATATTCTAATTGGACTTTAAAACCAATTCAAAATATAATCAAATAATATAAATAAATCAGAATAAAAATTGGTTTTGAATTAAAATACAACATTTTTAACTATTCATTAAAAAAATGAACTTTATCGGAAAAATCCCAAAAATTTACACAAAGTAAATATTGATGTCCTGATTCTAAAAAATAATTTTATTTGGTCCAATAGAATGTATAAGAGTGAAAAGAACTATATTTAAAGAGGGTTCTCCATCAAATGGTGATAAGATGACATTTTAGTGAATATTAAAGTATCTATGCCTAAAATTGAATTCCTTTCTTATTTTAAGCCTTTATCTTTTATTGGATAAATGTAAAAACATTTAAAAAACATATATAATCATATTTTATTTATTTCTATTCATTCCCGCAAATACAAAGACTACATGTTAACGCCAATTTAAAATAATATTGTTATATTACTAGTGTGCAACGTAAGATTTCAAAGAAACTCGTTGTTGCGTATCGGGTATGCTATCGAACATAGAAACCCCTATAAAGTAAAATTAACATTTAATTTGAAAATATTAATAAATATGAAAATGTATTATTCATTTTTTATCTGGGATGTTACAGAATGTGGATCTCTATATCACAACCCAACCTAGTAAAAGAGTCAATGTTAGTTCTAGATGTCCAATAATGATGACTAACATCTCACATGTGTTCACAATAGAATACTTCTAAGACATTTCACCACATCACAATTCCACATTGTCAAAAGGAAACAATATCTATGTTTTGGACTGATTCCTTTCTAAAAGAACATATTTTGACTCAGTGGGTTGATATTTTTCCCATAAAATGTTTTTACATGAGTGTTCCACAATAATAGTGGATAGAGGACCCATGTACTTCTAGGTATGTGTGTTCCACTCTAAAGATAGAGAAACGATTCCATGACTCCACTAAAGGATTACCCACTATTGTTAGAGGACACATGACCCAACATAGTTGGATTATTCCATTTCTGTAATTGATAGATGACCCATTCCATACCTAGGGGTAAACATAGAATGATAGGGGACCCATTCAATCTTTCCATGGGAGGATTCCAATATGATGCTAGAGGAGCCATTCCTAAAACAGATGGGTGGTATCACTATGAAGGATAGAGGTACCATTCCATGAAATTTTATGATTGTTCTACATTGATGGTAGATAAAGAACCTATACCCAACCTAGTGAGAGGGTTACACTTAGAATTATAGATGAACTATGTCTTGTCTTATAAGGAGGGTTCCACTACAAAAGCCTCTTGTAACACTACTTTATCACTGCCATCGTCAAGTATCATAAAAAATCACTAATCCTTGAGAATCATTCATCATATATCAATATAAAAAAATATAGGAATTCATCATGTTATATAAAAAACATAGGATATGATATTCAATGGAAAAAATCATGGTTATATTAAAATAGATATGAGATATTGGTATTTACATAAAATTAACAAGCAGGTACAAGACATTTTTGGGAACCACATGAGGTGTGAACCCACTCCATCTCCTTTCTACATCATTATAGATACACATCTAAAAAACCAGTGTATCAATAAATAAACATTACGGATTCTACATAGAGTGTTCATGCCACTCGGTGTCCATGTTTGTGTACATTGGTCATTTATGTGTACTTCACTACATGAACGTTTTCTTGGCCATGTAATTCCACATTGGGTACTGTCTATGTGCTTCACCAAATGATTGACCTCCTAATAAATGGATACATGGAATGTTAGAGGTCCACACACTATGACGTATATATATTTTTCTAAAAACCTTATTGTTGTACCATTGGGGCTTCACGTCATTGGTTTATAGAAGAACACCGTGTGTAGTCAAGTTTTACCAAAATCATTGATCTCCAATCTCCTTGCTATATCCGACTACCCCAACATGGATTCTATATTTTTTTCTTCTGGAAAACGAAGGATATTTATATAGATGATTCTTTCTAGCCCTTCGATGGCACAGAGTTTGATCCGATTTTTTCTTTTGTAAACCAATAAGAAACATCACACTAAAAGAAAATCCCAACTACTCCATTAGTATGGGATCTCAAATACATGAGAATGACACAATAATTATCCCATGATTCAACCCCAAATCCATTCTTGATTTCCAATTCCTTAATCACTCATTAAACCATTAGAGATCCCGAGGTTCTATCAGGGTTATTTCCTTATACAAATGTCGCATCATGACATCAAGGTATAATGATAATGGATCTGATGAAAATGGGGGGGGGGTAATTAAAATGGTTTATTGAATATTTCTAAGTGTTCATGGAAAATTATCAGGAACATGGATATACATTGTTAGAATAAAATTAAAAAACAATGAAACTGGTACATCTGAGCATGCTAACGTTCAAAAACTACTGCATATCATAAAATAGAAAATTGTTCCCAATCTAAAAATTCAAAATTGAATAATTCACAATTGAAACGAAATTATTAGAGATTGGGTCATTTATTACTATATAAAACTCACTAATTAATGGAATAAGTTTTTGTGCTTAATACACTCCAATGTACTACGATCTAGATATTAATCATTGATAAATGTGATTTTCCATTAAAATAAAGAATAATTATATAGAACTGCAAAATGGTTTATGCGGGTAAGCTGAGAAAAATAACTATATATGTGATTTTACTGATGTACTCCATTTTTATATTTTAATGAATTAACTAAATTAACAATTTTAATAATACACTAAATGTACCACCAATGGACAACATATCTGGATACCAGGTACTAACCAATTTTTGGTCACTCCTAGGAAAGAAATTGCATTCCAGATGAAACTGTGGCCTCATATTTTTTATATGAGTTTTATTTTATGATTTATCAAATTTTATTTAAGAAACTCTGTTTTTTTAATATATAATATATTTAATATTTTAATTAAATTAATTCTAGGAACACTGGTCTTTAAAATAGTACATCGTCAAAGATCATATCTTCAAAAAGTAATTTAGAAATAGTCCAATGTTTACAAGGATATAAAATGGCCTATAAATGAAACTATTATTGAATAAAACTATTCTATTGAAAAATTATCATCCTTGGCTCCACAAGAATACGAGACACATTCTGAAGGGATATCCTCCAAAATACAGACTATCTACATTGACTACCCATTTTTCTAAAAATAATACATAGTAATCAGTTTCAACTATGTCTCCATCACCTTCCACGTGACATAAAAAACAAATATGTAAAACAGAAATAATAATCTAAAGCAATTCATGATGTTACTCCAATCATCCATACAATATCTCAGGCATAGGAAAGCCTATAACCAAATCCATCACCACTTTATCTCACTTCTACAGAAGCATAGGAAGAGACTTAATAACACCACAAGAACACTAATTCTAGAATTTTATCATATGTTAGGTAAGAAAACACAAGACAAAACTATTGATGTCCTTCTTCATACTTCACAACCAGAACTATCATATGATATTGTTATTGTTACACCCTATGATTATGGTGAAATATATTTTTTAAATAAATTTATCTTTTGACAATTTTTTGTTACACAAAACATTGTGTTTAGTTTTTTTTATATGCTATAGTAATTTTATATTTTGTTAAACATAACACCATGTTTATGTGAAATGTGATATATTATTAAAATATTATTATTTTATTCAATATATATCACCAAGATCTTGGAATGTAGGGTATAAATTAGAATAAATAAATTATTAGTATTCTTGGATTAAAAATTCATATAAAATGAATTCCTTAGTGACTAATTAAATTATAATTTAACGAAAAATTATTTCAAAATAAACGGAATATTTTTAAAAAGAATTATATACAAAAACACATTCTACATTAATAATAAAAAACAATTTTTTTGAATTATTTTAATGTAGTTTATATACTATATACTCAATAAAAGTTTAATAATTTATATTATTATTTTTTAGAATAAATATTATAATAAATACCATTTTTTTCTTAAAATTGTTATATTTCTAATAATATTATTTGTCTCCATTTTGATATTTATCTTTACAATAATTTTGGCTATTTGTAGGAAAAATATTTTATATAAAAAATTTTATTTTTTGAACCATCATGTGAAATTTATCTTAGAGTTAATTTCTGAGAACTGTATGGAAGGAAATTTTTTTTATGAATTGTAGAAAAATATAGGTTTTTATTAAGAAATTTCAAATGTTTTAAATTTGTAAAAAATTTATATTTTCATTAAGAAATGTTTTAAAGTAAAATTCGATCAATTATATAAATATATCCAATTTATTTTGTTGTAATCATTTTAACATTTAGTTTTTATATCAAATTGTTAAAACATTTTAATATTGTCTCTTTTAAAACAATATTTCTCAATATGTCTGTGAAATTATATTAAATTTAAAATATTCCAATAATGGGAATATAATTTTCCCAAAAGGATTAAATAATTATAATAATGATAATTTTTATTCTCTAATAAGTTAAACATAAAATATAACAATAATTAATAGTAAAAATAGTAAAATTATTATCTACAGTTATGGTAAAAATATTTTTACTAGGGGTTTAATTAAAAAAATAGTTAAAAATAATCCAAAACATGTCTAACACACCATTTATGGCCTTATTTTGACCATTTATTTTCTACTCTCAATTATTCTCTGTTTTTTATCCTTGTTTCATTTGATATATGTGGGAACACATTTTTCTGTTAGTAAATCAAAAGTTTTTTACTAACTTCACTTATATAAATTCCACCCCTATCCTATCTTCTTCACACTTAAAAAACACATTTCCATCTGTTAACAATTTTAATCACTTATAAAATTCACTAATATAATTTTAGAAACTTTTTTTGTTCATAAATCCCTATTATTATGGATTTATGTTCAATCATAAGGGGGTTACTTGAAGAACAAGAAAAGTTTTTCAATGTGTATTTTTATTTCATTTCTTCCTCCACGTCCTTTAATTGTTATTGAAAATGATTATATAATATCTTAGGTAACATAAATATACTTATATATTGTTATGTTATGTTCATGACCTTATTTAATATCATATTCAATAAAATGGGTTGCAAAATCTTCATTTTTGTGTATAAGAGACTAGTGTCTCACAAACCGATGTCGCTCATTTTCCCATTATCACCATTCATATATGAGTATAATGATTGATATATTTTTCATATATTTTATATATTATATTACTATTATTTTGGATTTATGGTATCAAATATTATCCCTTAATTTAAATTTTTGGGAAGACAATAATGTCGCTCATTTTTACAGAGGACAACCACTTTGTGATGTGATGTGAGTCTTTCACACTATACATGGAAGGTAATAAAGATGTTATTATGTTTTATATGTGATATATTATTAAGTAAATATTATTATATAATGTTAATGTATTATATACCTTTATATATATATTTCCATTGAAAAAATGGAAGCAGTGTTCCTTCATATGTATGACCTACTGTGTCTTTGAATGATGTTTTTCATTTTCTATCTCTACCATTGACAGATCACACTAAAATGTTTTATAATGAATATAATATATATATATATATACATAATTTTTAACATTATGTATATTATGAAGCCTTGATCAATATAAGGTGACCAAAAATAAAAAAAAAACATACATGAGGAAAAAAACTATTATTTCCCTAAATGTGACATTAACATGAATTTTACAAAAAACGGGTAATAAAATGTCATAATTAAATAATATATAGTATAATGTATATATATATGGTTATATATAATATTTTAATTTAAAATAGATTTATATTATAGTAGGTTAAAATGTGTATGAATGAAGTTATGAATTATAGAAAGGGATTTCTCACTCACTCTCATTTTGTGAGAAACATGTCAAACTCACCAGATGTTAATTTTATGTGTTGTGTATAATTATCAAGAATTTTTTTTATTATTATAAATAAATTTTGGGTTATTTATGTATCCATATGATTATCTATTTTCCATGGTGTAAACTGTTCAAAATTAACAAAATTAATAAGTGATATTTGTCTCCAATTACCCTCTTTGGAACATAAGTTATCTTCTACACATATCTTATTCTATTATGTGTATATACTACAACTTTGAAAAATAATATTGTGAATATAATTATTTTAATTTTATTCATAGTTTGATTTAATTTCGTTCTTCCATAGGTAATATAATTCAATGTTATCAAAGTGGAAGTGTTTTAGGTTACAATCTCATCGTTTATTGAGATTAATTATGATAATGATTCCAATTATGAAATATTAAGATAAATCAATGAAGAAAATAATTAAATTTATTATCCTCTATTTATGTCATTATAATACAGTTTTTACCTTCATTATAATATATTTATTTACACAATATTTGAAAATAATCATTTTTAATAAAAAACACATTAATTTAACTCTTTAGTTGAAAACCTATTCACTTCTAAAACCACATGTTATAAAAAAATTAAACTTTTTTTAAAAAATATATACATGATTTAATAATTTAAATTTAACCCTTTTTTTAAATTGAAATATTAGTTTCAATGTATTTTAATGTTATTTCCATGATGTGATCATTTTTATTTTACTGAAAATACGAAGGAACTATTTGTATTAATGTGTATGACCAGAACAATATATTTTTATAACGTGAACAAGCAATTAATTTAAATGAACATTTATATTTTTAAAAGATTAAATTCAAGGAACATAATTTCCAATATGACTTAGGATTTTTTTTATCTTAAAAAATTTATCTTAAAAATGGAAAACATTTTTCTTCAAGAAATGTTTTAATTTATTTTGAATATTACATTATATGTTTCAATTGATATATTTAATAAAAAATATTTTTTTTTTAATGTTTTATAAATTTATTTTCAATTTATAAAGGATATATTCACTATGAAATTTTCCATCTTATCTTTAAAAATAATTTTCCATCTAGGATGACGTCTTTTTTTGTTACTTGAGATTTGTTAGGGATAATATTGAATGACACCATACTGATTATTTCTATTCATAGTTAGTGTTAACATCAATTAAATTCTCATGAAACCCATATTTCATCTACTATGCTATGGAGAGTTGATGAAACGTTTATTAAATATGTTTTATAGACATGGGTTACGATTTTTTGGTTAGATGAATTTTTTTTTGTATTATGGAACACATAAATATGGTATTAATTATCAGATATGTGTTACCAATGTATCTATCCAAAAAATTGGTAATGATTAATGTATAAGAGATCAAAAAGTACATGGTAGGTTATCCCAATCCTGAAATAGTGTACATATGAGGTTACCCCATACCTGAAAGAGGGTACACGGGAGGTTATTTGAAGACTACAAGAGGGTACACATGATGTTATCCCAATTCTGGAGCAGTTAAAGCTGTGTTTATATAGAGAATAACTTTTTTTGAATTTATTTGTGGGTATTTTTTTACATAATATTTTATAATATCATGTATAATCCTCAAATCAAAGTCTTATTACAATTTTATGACAGCATATATCATGTTATTTGATTACTTTATGATCAATGAATTATGATATTTTATTATTTATTCCACGAATCATGTTATTTAACTATGATATGAAATATGTGTTTTTCATATATTATTAAAATGTTCTCAAAACCATATAATGATTTTATAATGATTTCTCCCATTTTTTCACTTACTGAGAATATATGTTCACCCATCTTTATGAATCTTTTACCTAGGATGTGAATAAAGTTATAATTTACGTTATGTCTAAGATGTGTCATGACCATAAAGAACATAGTAATTGATGACATATCACACAAATGAACTAGTTGTTTATGTCAATATTTTCCAAGGATCTATACATTTATTATCCCTAAGAATGTGTTTATGTAATGCAATGAATATTCATATGAAATGAGGTAATATCTATTTATGAAAATATTATGAATCAAAAATTAATATCAGAGGATTGGTTTAGTTAAAATTGGAAAATAGGAAGAGAAAAATTTAGTGATATACCTAGGGTTATTTATAAAGACATTTCTAGCGTTATCTCTATGGATTAGTCTAAATATGACTTAATGTATAAGTTAATTCCATAGAATATTGGTAAAGGTTTGAGTGGGTGGTTTCATTTTTATTTCATCCCTATCTAGATACTAAAATTCTATGTTTATCGAGAACATTGGAAATTAGTGGTAATAACTCTGAAAATAGATCATTGAGATGGACTCAATTCCCCCAAATTGCATACCTACGGGCCTTACCACACACCTTATTTGACAATTCCTGGGGATATTATTTGAAATTTAAAAACTATTTATGAATCATAATATAATATTCAAATAGTTTAATACTTTTAATGAACTAGGATACTTCTAAGGATTTATAGGTAAAAAATAATTCATCAAGATTATCAAACACTATAATTAATTCTTCTAGAATATGTGGTATCCCAGTAAAATTATTGTTACTCACAATACGATTATAGTGTTAGTTGATGAAAATAACATAAATAAATTATGGTAATTTTCATTTTTATGTACATTAAAATTATTATTATATTTAATAAACAAATTTTATACAAGATTGAATGAAAAGTATTATTTCTCTATGAAAAAATTTTCTTAGCCTATGAATCATGTCAGACTTTTAAAAGATAAAATAAGAGAAAAATAATATGATGAGTATTTAATGATGAATCATAAACCTTATTTCAATAGAAATTATGATCCAATAGTTGATGAGAAATTGATCAGAACCAATTAAATTAAATTTTCCATAAACTAGGGTTCAGAGTATCAGAATTTCTTTTAAGCTATCTACAATTTTTAATGTGATGCAGATCAATGGTAGAATCATATAATTTATACAAGGAAACCTGATAAAATTAATTCCATGGATTGGGATGAGTTCAAGGCCTTATTTTTCACAAGTATTTTAATCATATTCATGAAATGAAGATGGGGAAGGAGTTTCATGAGATAATGATAAATGATGGATAATCTAGCGGTTCTAATGAGGAAAATTTTACAAGACATGTGATGTATACTTATGGTATAATCATCCAATTTGAATATAAGTTTGATTGATTAAATAGTGGTACGAAACCATGTATATGAGGAGTGTAATTCATAATATACTTTAGTATCTACCAATATATTTTTCAATTTTATATCAAGTTAAAAATAGTGGATACTTTCACACATCATTCTCATGGTTTTTATAATAAGAGAAAAATGGAATGTGACGAAAAATATTAAAAACCCAGAGATAAGAACCTGTTTATTAATTTATTCTCAAAATTTGGGAAGAATAATTATAGAAATTGTCTAAAGGGAACTAGTAAATTTCAGTGTAAAAGGAAGGTTCATCAGGTATCTGAATGTTAATGTGATTGGAATAATTTAGCTAATGATTAAAATATAGATAAATATATGTTGAATGCACCAAAACACGTTCCATTTTTTTTCAAATGTAATGAGAATATGAATTATACAAACCAATGACTCAATCCATGTTATATTGATGATAAGAAGATAAAGAAATATCTGAATAAAATGTAAAAAATGGTAGGCTAATACAATCATGATAGTATAATTGAATCATGATAATTAAGGGACACTTATCATTCACCACATAGTACGGAATTTCATGTTTTTCATTGAGTTGTATGGGAATATTATTTTTCACCATTTAGTGAAACTTCACGGTATTTTAATCTTTTATTTTCTCCATAAACATGTATAATAGAATAATGAAATTGCATTTGATATTCAATTGGTACAATGAAGAATCTAACCTTTGAATGGAGTTATTTTTATAAAAGATAATATATTTTTTTAGGAATATAGCCTAAAAAATATTTAAAATTAGATATATATACATGATATATTAACTTAATAGATATATATTCCTTAATGGGTATATATTTTTATGGTTTATCATAAGTTAAAAAAATTAGATAACCCTCTTGAGGTTTTATGTTATTGATGTTTATTAATATTGATAAAATTTTGGATGAAATTTATGGAAATAAAATACTTTGGTTTGTATATATTTTACTAAAAAGTAATTTTAGGTATTCTGCCATATTTTATTGAAAATATGATTAATGTTACTAGTATCTCTAAGTGATTATCTTAAATTTATGTCTATGATAATTATGGGTTGTATTCGATCACCATATGAAGTCAGAACACATTATTGATACTAGATAAGATTTTTTTCTAGATCCCCTTCCCTGAATACACAGTAAGGAAGTGGTAATATTACATATATTAAACTATTAAATTATATCTAATAATTATATTATGTTTACCTAACTAATTTATCCAAGTATTCAAGAATATCTTGATACAAAAATGAGTTTCATCACTTTAAATCACTTAAGGATAAATGGTTAGTCCGAGAGAACAATTAAATCCCAAGAGTTTATGATATGATCTTGCATTATGGATTTCAAATGGTTTTAGGACCAACACCTTCATCTATTTTAGTTTTATTATAATTATATATTTCACTATATCATTCCTATTGATCCTTGTGAATCCCATTATAGAAATAATTTTTAACTAAAATATAATGAAATGATTTTTTAGAATGAATGTTGTTGGGACCTAAGCTAGCAGATGAAATTGTATAAAATGTAATATTCACTAAATAACACATAAGTATAACACAAATTTGATTGAAATATTATTCTGATAATCATAAATGTGACCTATATTTTTATTTTTATGATAAAGGGTTTCTATGAATTTATATGTGCAAGAAAGAAGTGAGAACAACAACGTAGGTAGATTAGTCCATTTGAAAACATTCATCATAATTGGATTGTAGTTTATCATTTGGTGCTTCCACTAAACCTCTCCCAACTTCAAAATATTTTCCTTGTATCTATAAAGCAGATCATCATTCCATATCTTTCATATGTAGTAAACTCCTAATTAAAATAACTATAAAATTATAATTTTTATATGGAAAAAATAGTTGAGATTCTAGATCATATAGATAAATTTATTAAAATGTGAACACTCAGTTTCCGAACATTTTAAGGTTAAACCCCCCATATTGATAATGTTATGTTGGAATATAGGTATTTAATGTAATATAATTATCATTAGTTTTTGGTACCAAAGCGATAAATTTTGAGAGAGAAATTATTTTTATGTGGGGTAGAATGTAACAACTGGATATTTCGGAGGAATAGTTTTTTCAAATAAATTTTAACATTTCAATATTTTTTATTACATGGAACAATATTTTTTTATTGTGTTATACTCAACAATCAATTTATATTTTGTTACAAGCAATACCATGTTTAAAAAAAATGGGACATACTATTAAAAGAATAGTATTTTATATGGTAGTTACCAATTATATTTTAAAATGCAGGGAACCAATTCTAACAAAACAAAATGGGAAAATATATGGTTTAAAATTTTTTATAAAATTAATTCATTGGTGACCAATAAAATAAAAATAAAATTAGAAACAATTTGAAAATAAAGAATTATTTTTTTGGGAAATATATTTTATTAAAATAAATGTGTTCTAGTATAATAATTAAATAAACCAATTATTGTGAATTATGTTAATGAAATTTATATATTATATATTAAATATAATTTTTAACATTAATTTTAAATGGTATTTAGTTAGATGTTAAATATCAATCCTACTTCTTTATTATAAACAATATTTGTCTAAAAAGAAAATTTTTTTCTAATAGGGAATTTATTTTAAGAAAACAAATTCAGGTTTTGAAATATTATTTAATGAAATAATGTTTCTTTTAGAAATAAACATGTTAATTTTTTAATAGGGTGACTTTTTTAAAATTTTCATAAATGAAAAAAGTTTCAATAAATAGAGAAAAATAATATTTTTACTAAGAAATTTATTTTCTTTTAAAAATTTGAAAAAATTAAAATTTATATAAGATAGTTTTAGAAGAAAAATTTGTTCATTCATATATCGATTAATCAAATTTATTTCCTTTAAATATAGTTAATATGTAATATATATATATACACTGTTTATACATTAGAATATTTTTTCCACGAAAACCAACATTATCATAACATTGACATGATTAATTTAATATTAAATTTTTATAATTTTTTGAACAAAATTTGGAAAAAGAAATTTAGTATTAAAAAAACATATTTTACATAATAAATAGAACATAATTGTTTACCTTATTGATTTCAAAAAACAGTAAATATTATTTTTTGCAGTTAAGGAAGAAAATAATTTTTTGACCTTAATTTAAAAAGACAAGTTCAAAAAATTACCCAAAACATATAAGACAACTTTTTTATAGAACTGTTTTTACCCTATATATTCTATAATATAGAATCGTTCATTTTGAATCCTTGTTTAATATGAAAAATGTGTAAAAAGTTTTTCTTTTCAAAAATTAAAAGTGTTCCACTCTTCTTATGTTTTAAAGGCCACCACTTTCTTATCCTCTTCTAACAATAAAAGTGAATTTTTCTAGAAAAAACTAACCAAATAAATTATATAGTTACCACTATAATCCTTGAATACATAACATTTTAATAAATGTTTATTATGATCTATTTTGGTGAAAGGTTATAGATGTAACTCGAATAATTGAAAATGTTCATTTAGGAGTGTTTTTATTTTATTTCATCTTCCACATACTTAAATAATAATAATAAAATTATGGTCCAATAAAATATGTATATTCAATATACTATGATGTCATTATGTTAATTGAATGACCAAAACCAACCCCTCTTCCCCAAAATGGGATATGAAAATATCATTCCTATGTACATTGGACTACTACCTTAAAAACTGTGGTTAATCATTTTTACATTAAAACCTCTAATGGATGGATATAATGATGAATTTAATTTTTATATATTATATATATATGAATATATTATGATAATGGAATTATTATATCACATTTTACTTCTTATTTTTTATTCTCTAGAAACATGATAATGTTGTTCAAGTGTTTAGTGGACTACCATGTCGTAAAGTAATGTGATTCGTTAATTATTTAAATTGATGGTAAAAAATAATGATCTTAATGAAGTTATTTGATATATAAGAAATAAAAATTTGTCAAAAATTTAATATATTACAGATATTTCATTCATTCTTTCCATTGGTAAAATAGGAATATCATTTATCCGTATGTACTGTCAAATGTCTCCATGAATGGTATATTTTATTATAAATATATACTATTTATGGATCACTAAAAAAACATGTAAAATGAATATATATGATAATTATGTCATTTAAATTTTTTATATTATGAATCAAATATCAAGGTAAGGGGATGTAAAATAATATATCAAAAGATACATGAAAAATAGAGCAGTTATTTCACACAATCTGACATAAAAAATGAATTGTTAATAAAGAGTTAAGAAAACGTTATAAGAAAATATTATATGGTATTGAATATAAAATTTAGGTTATTTAATATATTTATAGTAATCTAATATCTATTACATATGAATTATGAAAAGGTATTAAAAAATATGATACTTATTGTAAGGTATTTCCAACTAACATTTATTTTTATGTGAGAAAAATTCCACATTCAAAACATGTTTATCATATGTCATATATATAATGAACATAAATGTGTCTTAGGATACCTATAAATAATGTTTTTTTGGGATTTACATATCCATTATAGTATCTCATTTTCATGGGGTTTTGGTTCAATTGTTACCGAAGCAGTAATGGTTTTTTTTACTCGAATTGCCTTCTTGGGGAAAAAGTTATTTTATGCACCTATATTCTTTTATGATTTGTATATAATTACCCTTTGACATGTAATGTTTTAAATAAATTTATTTTAATTATATAATTGGTTTAATCTAATTTTACTCTTCCACGTGGACTAGTATTAAAAGATACCAATGTGGAAAAAATTTAATGTAATAATTTCATCATTTATCGGGAATTTTATGATTGTGATTCTTGAAATTAAATATGATGATATATCTCTCATGAAACTCATTATTTTTATTCGATTATTTTTATTTTATGAGAATACATGTTCTATAATAGATTTATCTATTTATATACCAAATAGCTCAAGAGAATGTTTTTATGAAAAATTATATTTCTTTTTATATTATGTGGAAAATAATATATCATCAAATGCCCTGTTTTATAATAATGTTTTCAATAAAAATAAGAATTATTTATATTATTTATTAAAATAATTCACCCATGTTTTATTTTTTTAAATGATTTAAATGTTATATTGTTATTATTTTTAAAACAATACATCGTTGTCTTTTATGAATAATGTAAAATGAGTATTAATTTTTACATGTAAAAAATTAATGGTGTTTTACTCCATAAAGACTTAATAAATTTTTTAGAACATAATTTATACTAATAAAAGATTATTTTTAAATTAAATGATTTAAAAAATGATTTATGATTTTTTTTATTTTTAAAACATTATTTTCAAAATTGAATGTTTATTTTCATAAAGAGGTGTTTTAAATGATTATCTAAAGTGTATTATTTTTTTTCAATGATGTTCTAAATAATTTTATTTCAAATTAGTTTATGTTTTCATATGTGTTTTTTGAAATTGTAAAGGATGTATTTTTCAATAAATGTTCAAGTTAATATTTCAAAATAATTTTCCATATATGTTGAAATAAATTGATGTTAATTAATATTTTCTAGGGATAATATTTAATTATTTCATCCTAATTAATTATTTCAATTATTAATCATTATAATAATTAAATTTTTATGAAATAAATTCTTCATGGGTTATTTTGTGGTGAGTCGGTGAAATATTTAGGAAACCTATTTTCATTAAAAGATTTATTTTGTTATGATTCTATGTATGTTTGATTATTTTTTAGCACACATAAATGTTTTTTTATTTTATGATGGGTGAGACCTATATCTCCATAAAAATATTTTTAAAAGGATTAATGTTACATGAGCCCCAATGTCAAATGCTATGTTATCCCTAACCCAATATGGGTTTGAAGGGAGGTTATCTCATGCCCAAAATTGGGAACAAGTGATTTTATCCCATGCCTGAAGAAGGTACACAGATGGATAGCTGAATGTTTACACATTATGAATGTCTCGATGAAAATACATGATTTATGATATTCTATGATTATGTGTGTTCCACATATCTATATAATATTCCATTATTATCATCTCATTGATCACATTCATTGATTACATTATGATTAATGTCTTCTAAATTGGAAATATTTATTACATGGATCTTTTTTTATGATCAGTGATATACAAGGTATGGATTCAATATGTTATTCTCATGTTATCATTACCATATTCTAATATTATATTGATATATAATTTGTTTACACATACAAAGTATCTTGTCTCACCATTTATTATGTTTCCCTTACCAATGATATGCATAAATGTATTTTGTATGATATGTCTAACAAGGATGCTAGTTGTGGAGAACATACATTAGGATTGTGTTTATCATGTATGGTCAAGTTGATTATTTGTACTTGTTTCCAAATGTAGTATAAATTTATGATCCTTATTAATTTACTTGTGTAATGTAAAAAAATTTATTTAAAAAGAATATAATAAATATGAATACAAGGACTGGGTAACTAATATTATACATCTTATTCAATCATTGGTGAACTTCTTATTACTAATCATGAGTGTCTCTTATCAAATCTCCATCATGTAATCAAGATACACAACACAAAATGATCATAGATAATGTCGTACCTTAATATTCCCCGTCGTTGAACCAGGTCATTCCACACAAACAATTAACGCATCACTATGAACTTAGAATCTAAATTCTAGTTGGGTTTTTCCTTTTCCTCCAAGGCTGACATGACATTTAAGGTGGTACGTGTCATCAAACAAGGATCACTAAATTCACCCCTAAACCATTCATATAATAAGGTGACAAAATTAAATTTCTATTACATTGTATACTCAAAAAGACCCCAAATATTCCTACTAATAGAATATACAACAACATTACCCCTTATTGGAGAATAATCCATCTCACTGCCAAAATCAAATAGATACTCAACAAAATGTCTCTGTTAAATATTAATGTTTCACTGAGAGAAGATATAATAAAATATCCAATGTTCTGTATAAATAATAAATATATCACTGAAAGTATCATATCATAATTATTTACTGGAATAAACCACCCTAGAATTAATTGGATCATGAGTAGGGTAGTTTCGCTCATGTTGTTAGAGATCCTGGGACCTCTAGAAAACAATAATATATATCTATGTTAAAAAAATTCCCAAACCAATACCTGACGCATTATAGTAAACTAAAAAACAATCACTGGTTTTAGTAGAAAAAATTGGTGTGATAATCAATGTTCTATTCAGAATTATAAGGGAATAAAAAAATTGTTTTTCTACTTGAAATATAACCCTTCATGGTCTATCCAACCATGGGTACCACTAAATGGTAGAAATTGGGGATGATCCTCCAATAATACTAGGTTTATCCAATGAAACTATAACTCTTGATCACATTCCTTTGTTGTTCCCAAGATATAACTTCCTCTACCTACTCAAGATCAATAGATATTCTTTTCTAAAATACATGTCCAATGAAGTTTACCTATTAGATCCAAAAGTAAAACAAAGAAATATTAACATATAGACCATGTACATGATGTGTACAAAACAAAATATCAGTGTCTATAACATGAATATCTAGGATCTGTGTGTATACCAAGATAACTATAAAGAATATAATGAAGAAATAGTCATGGAAAAGATAAAATATACTATTCAAGAGATCCATGAAAAAAATAGATAATTTAATACAAAAAAATGAATCCAAAGTTACTAATACAATGCATACCTACTTCTAATCACTATTTTTTGTAAATCATCATCTTTGACCCAAAGATGCTGTTAGCCTGATTATAATTTAATTATAGTGAACCATAGATATCTCATAAACTAATCAAAAAAATTCGTGATTCCTTAGGAATAGCTACCCAGTATTCACTATAGAATGATTTATCTTCCTTTTTTTATTTATAGAAAATGTATTTCAAACACCTTCTTAGGAAAAAAAATTGGTGTACCCTAAGGTGAACTGATCGGTCTGATAAATCCCTCCACCTAATAATCATCTAGATTCACCTATATTTCATTAACCTATTTGTCGCCATATAATACAAAGTAATTGATATAGGCTCCAATCATGTAAGGTGTTTTATCTCAAAAGTAATTACTCTATTGTGATGAAGTTCTATGACATCTTCTAGAAAATTATCATGCTAAATGACCACCACTAGAGGAATAGATGACAGAGGTACAATTGATATACCATGAGGAACATGGTCTCTATCAATTCCATATTATCCCCAAATTAAATGAAATCATGTTCCAGTATATATTCCATAACATCTCATTCACTAGTTAAAACAAAATTATCCTCCTCATCATTGTAGATGATATTCATTTCCTATAGCACCAATGGGTGTGCAGTAACTAATAAAAAAACACAAGTTTAATATCGCATCGATTATAGTAATCTATATGATCATTATATCACATAAAAGTCCATCACCAGAAACGTCTACATGACACTCATCCAACTGTAGATATGGTCATCCTTTTTACCAAGGGTGTATCAAGATAATGAATTTTATAATATTACTCAACCAACAAGTCTAATACATCAATTAATTGATAAAATTCAAATAAATTGAAGATATTATATCAAAATAACTCGAATATATCATGGAGGTAATCCAAACTGTATATGTATCTATATAAGATCCATGTACACCATCGTAAATAACCAAGTCTAAAATATATAGCCTACCTATTTAGTTTCCTCAACTTTGTTAATGTGACCCCTATTTTTATTTAGTCATTAAACACTATTTAATACAGAATTATTGTTGAGATACCTTAATAAACCCATGATATGAATCCTGCATCTTCACTATATCTATGAGGAAATATATCCACAAAATAAACTAATATAAGTTCTATAGATACCATATCATTCTATATTAATGAAATTATTTTGTGATTTAATGAAAAATAAGAGATAATGCATTCTCAATCCATAATTGAAGCACATTGTGAAAAATTCGTCACAAGATGGTGACTCATAAATCTAACCATACTCTGACTACCCACAAATGTTGTATAATGACACTATATCCTTTTCTTTTTTACTACCTCGATGTATTCTCACTAAATTGCTAGGATTACTATTCATCAATGCAACAAGGAATCAATGAAGATATTACACTCTATCCTTATCAAGACCCTTATTGATCATCAAGGATTTTCATAAAACCCTATAATATATTGTTATGATTATGATCCTGGCCTAGAACCTCTATTCTGGAAAATGATTGATTTAAAACATCAAGTCCTTTTGTAGATCATTTCTAGCTAGAAGAGGAGAAAACATATGCAACATCGTGAAATGAGAATAATTTGAAGATACTGACATATTTCATTTATGAAGATCCAAGGAATCATGAGATTAATCTTTATTTAGTACATCCAATAAAATATTCTCAATTACAAGATCCTTGATGGTATTCCATGTTGGACCCGCATGCCTCTCTACAAAGTTCATGGTACCCTCACCAAATCATCATGGGTACCTATATGCTCCTCTACCATGAACATGTACTACCCAAAAGTCTATAGGGTAAGGTGGTTCAACAACTATAACAAATAATTAATCTATTTGAGCATGCTTAAATTTTCCCTATTATACACCTAGAGTTATTACTTAACATATCCCCTTCAATGAGAATCTGAACCCTCTACCCTAGGAAATCTAATGAGATGATGTAATGGTAAAATTATGTTAAAATCAAAATTAAATATAAGAAATGATCTAATATTTTGAATCATTAGAACATTTAATTAAATACTAATCACATAAAAGATGATTAGTATACGAATAATCATCCTAATAGTCTATCCATTGACCAAAGAAACAACCCACTTAGTAGTATTTAACACGTATGAAAAGTCTACAATAGCTTCTCATTAGTAACCATCATAAACAGATAACAAAAAATAAAATGTTTTGGCTCAAATAATTTACATTTTTGAATAGATATATCAAATAAGTACATATGAAAATTACTAATGATTATTAATTAATTGAAGCATTTTTTTGAGAAGAAATTATGAATATGAAATTTGAAACTATGTTCCAACTCCTGATACATGAATGTGCCCAAATACTAGATTATAAAACATTAAATCATGTGAATCACTAAAGATGAAATATATTAAAAAATATCAACTGATAAAAAAATCCCATAACCTAGTAACTCTGAGTTACACTACAAAAGATCTAGCATAGAATATGCCAGCCTCTCCTACCCAAGTTCAACATAACATATCTCCTTTGTAAAGTAACCCATATTAGTCAAGGAAAACAGAACCATTCTTTTATACCACTTAATAACAATATAAAACAAATAAATGGATCTAGATGAAGTGATACATGAACACAGGTGTGCATACCCATACAGAAAAGGCTAACAACTATACATGAGGGTCCAAAAAATGTTATGAGGACAATATACCTTAAGTAAAAATATCCCAACATGATAATCATACGAAAATATAAAAAACTCATAAAAAATAATGTATTGAAAAATAATATCATAATGTGATGATAAATGGAATCGAGGTCATACAATATAAGCCGAATGACTCGCAATTTTGTTAGTCAAATAAGTTATGAAAAATAAAGAAAATAAACTAAAACACCATATAATTAGTATAGGGTCAATACCAACACCACCTCCTTCCTCCATGTTAATGTTTCTTATATCCTCAATAAAATTAAATTTCCCTTATATAGATCCATAAACCTAAAATATTTAATCAAATCAATATTCACATGTATGGTGTGAGAATAAACCTAATAAGAAACAAATAATGCATCTTCAACTTAATTTAAATAGGTAAATACATTTCTATTTTATTATTGAAATTAATTATAAAAATAAGAAACCAATCATATGGATGGCACTCATGTGGTCACAAAACTACCAAGAGACTTGACCAAACATTATTTGGCTCTAAACTAGAAAAAATTAATAATATATAAATACATATCCTATCAGGATTCAGGGCCTCACATATCTCAGATCAATGCACCTAACAAATCAATCCTATTTCTATGCCATAATGCCATCACACCCCTTGTTTAGCCTCCAGTTAGGCCATAAGGACATATTGTGTCTACCAATACTGGGTCAGGAAATAAGCTAAACACACCCCTGATTTAGCCTTTGGTCCTCTTATTGGGCCCTCATTCCCTATAATCATTCCTCATTCAGGCAAAAAGGATATTGTACCCATACTCTATCTCAAGGTATAATCATCGTCATCATCAGACATTAAACTACAACTTTATTATCCTATAAGGGATAACTAAAAAATTAATATCCACATGTAACTTTGATACCAGAGAAATAAATCGATATCAAGAGAATCCACACACAAGGGGGTATAATATAAAAGGGAAAATCGTACCAACAAAATAATCTGTCTCAAGTGATACAAAATCACACAATATGAAAATAACTAGAATACCATATGAATAATTGTATGTCATATCTATGTATAAATATGTACATTCAAACTATTATAATAAAAATTCTACAATGGGAATGCGTGATAAGGAATAACTATCACTGATTTATTGATATCAATTTCCATGATTCATCACTGAAGCACATTTATAAACCAAATATTTTATAAAATCAATCTCAATCCATCATAATTTGAATTTTAGAATAATGAATATAGAATAATAATATAGCATGGTTATAGAGGTTAATAAAAATTCACAATATTATTTGCCACCAATGATAGATCTTGACCCATTAGATGTTATGATTAAAAATCTCTACATCCAAAATCTATCTGTTAACCAATCAATAATTATATATTATATCAGGATATAAACCATATATCTATACCACATAGTTCTTAACTATTAGTTATCTTAATATATGGAGAATATTTACACTATAACAAATGAGAATTACCATTCTAGAGCCAATGGATAGTTCCAAGAAAGAAACTATGATGAGAGGGGATGGAGAGACCTAATTAAATTGAAATAGATCTTACATGGACACTTTTTGTTGAATATGAGACAAATTTAGATAGATATATATAAATGTAATTTCATAGTATGATTATGAAAGATCCATTAATAACCATGATGTTTGGGTTCCTCCATCTGGTCATCGGTGTCTAGCTAACTAAAGGGTAGCTACACGAAGAATACTATGGTATTTCTTTACCCACCATGTAACACCTCTAGTTTTTCTAAATTAGTTTTATCGAATAAATTATATTTCATTTACAGTTTTTATTGCATGTTGAACCAAGTTATGATTTCATTAAATTTAACAAAAATATCGACATGTTCTAAATGAAATATGTAGAATATATTGTGATATACAAAATACTATGTTTGGTTTTTTATACACACAATGCCATGTTCAATTCATAGTATGCGGTATATGCCAAACTGAATTTTTCCAAACATCAATATACTATTTATGTTATTATGAAAATATTATTCAAATTATCTCAACGATAAGGGAATAATATATACGAATAAAATCAACTAAATTATCAAAAAATTATTTATAAATTTATAAAAATTAATTACTCAGTCATTATTTAATTATAAGTGAAAATTAAAAACAATTGAATATAATGTTTGTGTTTTTATGGAGGAACAAATTGTTTATGAACAATGAAATTTTATCTAAATCAATTAAATTATTCACTATTAGTGATAGATAATAATAAATATATATATTATAAATTCATCTCTATTTTTATATTCATCAAATATGATTGATATTAATAAAATAAAAACAAAACCTATTTTAAAAATAAAATTATATTTTTTAAAAGGTTTTTTGCAGCCTTCTAATGAAAAAATACTAATTTAAAACATATTTTTAACTCTTTTATAGTTTTTATTTGACTAATAAAAATTCGTTTTAAAGATTTGACATTCAAAATTTACTTTGGGTTATTTTTTTGTAATTTTTTGTAGTTTACATTTTTCGATGAATATTGAAAAACAATGAATTTTATTTTTAATCTTTTAGTAAAATTTATTTATTTATATATTTGAAATAGAAATTGATTTTTTCAAAGTATAATAAATAAAATTAAAAAAACAATTTGTACAATTTATTTTAGTAGAAAAAATTTAAATTTGAAATTGTTTATAAAAACATGTCATCCTTTAGAATATTTTCACTTTAGAAACATGTTATCTCATTTTGTCTACAAGATAAATTTTAAATTAATTTCATAATCATCTATGATTTCAATTTGGAAAAATGGATTTCATACAGGGAATAATCATAATTTATAATTTTTTATGATTAAATAATTTTTGACAATATAGATTGTTGAATGAATGTAAAAGTAATTACATCAATTAAGGTAAAATGGGTTTAATTAGTGGTTATACATTAAATTTTGGGGCCAAATAACCGAGGAAATGTCGAAAACCCATTTTATTGAAATATACTCACCACATACCATATTTTTTAAAAATTTGGTTAAATATTGGATAGACACTATCTAAGGGAGACCTCTCAATAGTTTTTTAATTTTTTACAAGGCCTCTAAAACTCCATTATAAATGTGCACTCATCCCCTATCTTATTCAAACCTATAAAGCCCTTGGTGTAATCCAAAGCTACCCAAATAAGCTCTAAACCTCCATAATATCATCATTGAGGTCTATCTACTAGCATTAAGAAAACCAATGATGTCCTTTGGTAAAAATATAAAGGAGTTCCTGGATAATAATAAAACATTCCTCAATGAGAAATTTTGTTTTATGTTTTTCTCCACCTCTTATATTATTGTTATATAAGATTATATTATAACCTCAGTATCCAAAACATACTGATATGATTTTTATATAACGGATATTAACTAAAACATTACACAATTCCATAAAATGGGATAGATAATCATCGTTTTTGTATTCAATGGACTACCACCTGGCGAACGAATGTCATTCGTTATTCAATTACCATCCACAACTCATACCATGGGACCCAATTCGTGACTCACGCAATCCAACATCTAGAAGTCTAGGGGTTGGAAACTAGTGTTGAAGGCGTCAACCTTCAAGTGCTTGGAATTTTATTGACCGATTATATGCACACACACACAACCACGTCGTAAAAACTAGGAAGGTAAACATGCACACCACTACAACAACCACCAAGTAAAGGTACAAGTAATGGGCCAAATGGGATAGAATAAAAACCCAAAGAAGAAAAAAATGAAAATAGTAAAGTACCAAAGATCACTAAAAATCCATCTTCTGAAAAATCCACCTGATGGGTAAGTGGAGAGTAGCTGCCGAAAGCCGTAGAAGTATGCCTTGCCTTCCTGATATAACTGGGAACCACTAGGTCCTAGGAAACCAAGTCCTTCATCAAGGTGTCAGTCATCAACACTATAAACATCACGTTCAGGTGAATGCCATGTGTGGGTTAGTAACAAAATACTTAGTAGGCACCCCCAAACAATAAGGAATGACCCCAAAGCAATCCACAAAACAAACTATGACACATGATCATGAAGCATGACAACTCACACAGGTATAATATAATGTAAGGAAAGAAACATTGTCATTCGTAATACTGAACTCTTTGGACTACTCAAGTACTCATAATTCAATACCCCAACCCCAGTTACCTAGAGTCAGTGAATTATTACATAACACTAGAATGATCTCAAGGGATCAAATCCTGAAAGACCAATCAGTTTAGTAGCCTTGGATATACTAGATACATTCATAAGTTTTACATTGAATCATGAAATAAAAACATAAAAAGAAATTTTCCCCCTTTTGTACACACTTATATCCTTTTCCTATCCCAATATTTCAACCATATAATACTTATTCACATCTTGGGAATTATAAAACAGTGAAAGGGGTTAGCTTATATGCTCAGTAAGGAAAACTATATAGCAGAAACTTTCATAAATAATGCTAAACATTTAAGCTATTGTATAGGACTAAAAAAGAATTTTAAACTTAAACTTCAGAATAATATGGAAAATATAATATCAAATAATTCCATTTATTTATTCACATGGATATTCTACTATATGATTAATCACATGCAATATCGATAACAAGTTTCATAATGATGTAATGCATAATATCGGACTACATAACCAAATAGTCAAGGCCTTATGCCAAGAAAACAAATAAGATTTTGCCAAGGCCTTGTTCAAAGACACTATTTTTCCTCATGAGACCTACCAATTCATCAAGGAGCTATAACAGGCTCCACCTGTCACTTACTAAGTTCAATTCATTCCACATACGAAAACGTTTAAACATAATATAAACATTCATATGAAAACTAGAATTTGAAATGTCAATACTTTATACACAAACCATGAATGGTATAAAAATATAACATCCACAGTAAAATATTACACAAAACAATCAATTCAATAAGGATGATTTGTATCATAAATAAATCAACTTCAAACAGGATTAAAATCTATCAAAGAATGTTGAAATAGTTGATATCAAATCTTTTTTAGGGAAATATCTATTTCTATTTTGAAATAATTTAGAAGTAATAAAATTATAAAATAAAATATTTACATTTAAAATAATCATATATTCTTGTATGGGAATGTCTGATGATCTTATAATAGTATAAAATTGATGCACCCACCGTATAGGTTAAAAAGCATTTTTACCATATTTTTTTTCAAAAAGGTCATAAAGTACATTGTTTGGAAAACCACAAAAAGATTCTTTTAAAAACATATAAGTTAAAATAAGTGTATAAATGACTTTAAATTATTGTCTCATAAATAGTAAAAATGTTTTTAAATAAATTTTTTTGAAAACATGGATGTGGATGTTAACGAGGTCCTCATAGATACATAAAAACAATCACGTATAATAAAGAGACTATGATATTAAAAGATACCTTGTACTTTAAATTGGTTTAGAGAAATTTAAACTCTTGTATAACTGTTAAATAATTGTTTTTAAATTATTATAGAATTACATAAATAAATATGTTATCATATAGGATCCTCTAATATTGCTTTGTTAATAATATTTTCATAGTATCATCATTTCGTGTGTTAATTGATTCATTTTCAGTTATATGATCGGTTTTGTAAGCCATGTTTCATAGGTATTAAGCGTATTTTATTGATATACAGAATCATCTTCTATTCATAAACATTATTTTTAGTCATCTAATTAAAATTATTCTTGAATGGTTATTATGGGGAAATTATTCTCATCGTGTTCGGTGAGACGGTAATCTGTATGTACGCATGAGTGACTATATCATTATATTGATCGTGAATTTATTTGCAATTGGATGGTATATCATATATATACAATCATTAAAATTTTATATTTATTATTTTAATCAGTTAAACTCATTATTATACCCATCCAAATAATGATGTTTTTGAATAACAAACTACACCATGACGTGGAGACGGTAAGTCGTACGTATGCTTGTATGGTTATATTGTCCATAATATGATGGATAGAAAAATGAATATTTATGTATAGTTTTTATAATAACATCATGGTAAATAGAAGATAATGGAGTTATTTTTTTATAATGGAAAAAAAAGATAATGTATGTGGAAGAAGGGAAGAACATGAAAGAGGTTATTAAATATTTACCTCTTCTTCAGGTCCTTCCTATTGATTTAATCAAAAGGGCTCCATAGGATGGATTTTTGACCAAAGGAAGGCCTCTAGGATTAACGTAGGAATGTAGGGAGGATATTTGGGTCGGGGTTGGCCATTCCAAATGGCTATGTATTTGTGAAATTAATCTAATGTGATGTGGCTTTTTATAAGAGAGGTGAGGGTCACTTTATGAAAATCATAAAATATTATTTTATATTAAAATAATGTTTTGTTTATAATGGATCCAAAATGATTTATATAGATGATAATGTGAGGATGTGTAAAAAACCTCTCAACCAACTGATTTTAGACATTTTTAGGTCCCCGTATTAACCTTATCGTTTACATTTAACTCTTATTCAAATAGTTTGTCATTTACCATGTTTCATTGTATTGTTTTATTATTCGGTTTATATACTTACTATAAACTTCTAGAAGAACCCCAAATGGTTAATTATAAATATATATGACCTTATATAATTCCATTTGTTAATCCATGGATTTTTTGGAGTATTATATCTATTAATAATATAGTATTTGTTTTAAAAACTCAATTATGTCAATTTTGACATTATTTTGTATTTGAATTTTGAGAAAATCATAACAGGATGAATACATCGAACAAAAATTATTTAATTAACCATAATATGTCATATTAACCATGATAGTGACTAGGATTCCTAAAATGTCTCAAATTAATTAATTTGTATATTTATAATATCAATTATTTTAATCATTCTTTAAAAGGTAATTACTGCATCATCATTGTCTCGTAAATAAATTAAATTATTTAGGGAAAAAAATTATATATAAAATACCATTATATAGGAAATATTTTTATATTTCTAATTAATATTTATAGTATAATTTATATTGTGTGAAACCTTATATTAAAAATGGTTTAGTAATTAAACATTTAATTTAACTGTTTTGACTATTATTTAAATAAAAAAATATTAAAATGTTCTAATCTAATTTGAAGTGGATCAACGGGGATCATATATTTTTACTAAGGTTGTTTTTTGTCTAAATACACTTATGAAATTTAATTAGGACATGTGTCAGGGTAATTATAATATCATTTTACCCTTAATTACCCTATTTACTTTTAACCGTGGTAAATAAAAGTAAAAAGTAATTGTTCACCAAATATCATTTCCATCTTATTTAACCAAATTTCACTTACTGATTTCAACCGCGTATCTTGGATTTTTTAAATTCAACTCATAGAAGCGGTAGAATTGTGTTTTATGGAAATTTACAAATAAACCTATGAGGTGGGTAAAAGACGATAAAAAGTTCAATATAATTATTGTATATCTACACTATTTATAAAATGACTCTAGTGAATTACATTGAACATATATATGTATTATTTATCTATTTTTTACCTAATATAACTTTTGATAAAATATATAATTATTAAAATAAAAAGTAGTTTTTAACAAATAATGTAGTGTTTTCTATATTTATTAAAAAATTAATGTTTTTAGAAAAATACAAAAAAAATCACACTAAGCTAATTTTTTGTTTCCGAATCCTAAAATGAAGACAATTTTAAAAAAAATTATAAAATTTTAAAAAGTGGGTATCAAAATTTATAGTGGCTAGTTTGATTGGTTGGGGTGTGTTAGAATCTCAGAGTTTCGTACAATGAAAGCTATTGCATTATTTAAAGGAAAACATACCGTGGAAGCTTGGTGTGTTACATCCTCCCTCCTTCAAATAATTTAGTCACAAAAATATATAGAATACAATACTACAAAAATAATTGTGCGGTTCTTCATCATACTATTTTTTAGTTCCCACATTGCCTCATCCATCATATGGTTTCTCCATAGAAATTTTACTAGATGAGTATTCCTATTTCTCAATACTCGATCCCTTGTATTATGAATTTTGATAAGCTCTTCACAATAAGACAAATCAGGTTCCAATTCTATTTTATCATATGTGAGTACATGCATTTGGTCAGGAATGTATTTTTACAACAGTGATTTGTGGAACACAACATGAACTTTGAGAGACTTTGTGGCATTGACAAACAATAATATATATCCCCAATTTGATCTATAATTTCGAAAGGTCTAATGAACCTAGGACTTAATTTAACCTTCTTACCAAATTGTATAACTCCCTTCCATTATGCTAACTTCATAAAAACATGATCTCACAGCTGAAATTCCAAATCCTTACTTCAGTTATTAACATAGCTCTTCTGCCTACATTGGGATTATTTGCGGTGGGTTTGGATAACCATCAACTTTTCAATTATTACCATAACATGTTCTGGGCCTACAAGTTTTCTCTCACCAACATCATCCAAACAAGATGGTGTGTGGCATCTTTTTCCATACAATGCTTCATATAGTGCCATCTAAATAATTGAATATAATCTATTATTATATGAAAATTATATCAAAGGTAAATATTGACCCCACATACCTTGAAATTCATGTGAGAGATATCTGAACATGTCTTCTAAGGTTTGAATAGTCCATTTTGATTCTCCATCGGTTTGAGGGTGGAAGGCAGTGCTCAAACAACTTCAGTGTCGAGGACCATTTGAATAATTTTCCATAATCTTGATGTAAAACGAGGATCATGATCAGAAACAATCGATAGGGGATGACCATTGAGTCATACAACTTTGTTAATATATAGTCTTGCAAGATGTTCTAGTGGTAAATCTTCTCTTATAGAAAGAAAATGTGCTGACTTGGTAAGGTGATCGACAATTACCAATATCTTATCATTCCTTTATGAAGTATTTGGAATCCCCATGACAAATTCCATCGTAATATCATACCATTTCCACTCAGGTATAAGAAGATGTTGAATGAATCCTCTAGGATGTTGACTTCCAGCTTTTAATTGTTCTCAAACCATACATCTTGAAACAAAATCAGAAATCTCCCGTTTCAAATTGACCCACCAAAAATGTTCCTTAAAATCCTTATACATTATGGTTCTCCCAATGTGTATAGAGAAATTGGAGCTATGGGCATCATCAAATAATTCCATTTTTATATTAGGTATATCGGGTACACAAAGTATCATCCCAAATATGAAAATTCCATCGTCATATACATTGTCACTCAATCTCACATTATTTACAGCTTTAATCTTCTGTTGAAACTCCTCATCATCAGTCTGAGAATTTTTTATCCTTTCTAGTAATGATGGTTTGAAAACCATTTGAAAAATAAATGATGTTTCCCCTTTCATGGTTATTCCTATATCCATCATTACTAGATCATTGAAAATAGGATCCCTTTTAATTCTCATCTAGTTCAAAACTCCATGATCTATTGTACTCAAAGAATCTGAAACCTTATTTTCCATTCCTGGGTGGTAGTGTATGGTGAAATAATAATCCTTGAGTAGTTTAATCCATCTCAATTTCCTCATGTTTAGTAATTTTTGTGAGAAAATATACTTCAATATCTTGTGATCAGAATTAATCACACTTTTTTTACCATAGAGTTAGTATCTCCATGTCATCATCGTGAAGATTACTACTGCTAACTCAATATCATAAGTGGGATAGTTTTTATCATGATTTGTTTGTTATTTTTATGCATCTGAAATAAAAATATCATTTTGAATAAGGACATAAAAAAGTCCTTTCAATGAAGCATCACTATAAATAAAAAACCATGGTTTCCTGATGGTAGAGTAAACATAAGAGCAATGACTAATCTTCTCTTCAGTTCCTCAATGAATTCTTCAAAATATTTTTTTCAAAAACATTTTACCCCTTTACATGTGATATTGGTTAATGGGTAAGCCAACAAGGCAAAATTAGAGACAAAATGTTGATAATAACCAGCTAAACCAATAAAACCGCATAACTCAGTTATACTCATCGGTGTTGAAAGTTCATGGATTGCCTTAGTCTTTAATGGATCAATAGATATTCCATCCATAAAGACAATATGGCCATGAAAATAAATATATTGACTCCAGAATTCACACTTTCTAAACATCCCATTTAATTCATTTCATCTAAGAGTCTTTATAATAATACACAAGTGATTTTATTGATCTTTTTAGAATTTAGATTATACCAAGATATTATCAACAAATACCACTACAAATTCATCATGTTATTACATGAAAAATCTATTCATTAGATCCATGACGATAGAGGGATCATATGTTAATACAAAAGGCATTACTATATACTCATAATGCTCATACCTTGTTTGAAATGCTATTTTTGGAATTTCTTCCTTCTTCACACACAACTAATTATATCAAAATCGAATTTTAATCTTTGAAAAATATTGAACTCCAAGAATATGGTGGAATAAATCATCAATGCTAGGTAAGGGATAATTTTTCTTTATTTTTATAGCATTGTTCTTCCTGTAGACAATGAACAACCTCATATATCTGTCTTTCTTCTTAACAAATAGGACGGGGGCTCCCTATGGAGAAACAATAGGGTGAATAAATCCCTTATTACTATAATCACTTATTCATTCATTACTTCCAATAATTACATATTGTCCCTTATAAAAGGGATCGTTGATATGGGCCTTGAACTAGGAATTAAATCAATGGAGAACTCAATTTCTCATTCTGGAGGATGTCCAGTTAATTCTCTAGAAACACATCAACATATTCTTGCACAATAGGTATGACCTCTATTTGAACATTCTTTTCCTCACCCATAATTATTTCATTCTCATCATACCCAATAATTAAATTTCATAGATCTACTGGGGGTAGATCTCGATGTGAATTATATTTTCACATTTCTGCTCTAAAGGTATGTTATTCCTTAGCATCATCAAGAAATGTAACATCATTCTTCTTATAAAAAACATTAACATCATGGCCCGAAAACCAATCCATAAAAAGGATTATATCAAATTTAATCATGGTTATGATGATTATATCTGCAGATAAATATCATTTATATGCCTTAATGGGGACTTATTCACAAAACATTGTTGCAAAGATACTTCCCTTAAGAGTTTTTACTGATAACTCCCTTGTTAAATCAAATTAGAAATATATAATTTTCTTCTCAAACATAGAAGATAAAAAACTATGAGATGATACAAAATCAAATAATTCATTGGCTAAACTTGAGTAAACCAATAAATTACATTCCCCCATGTCTTTCGGAGTATCATCCTCAGCAGTAGTGATCGAATATGTTGGACCTAGCTCCCTTGGCCATTTTTGGGGTATGTTCCCATGGCTATTTGGATATTCATATTCATAATTCTCATTTTCTCAACATTTTTAGCCTTCAATATTGACAACATACTTTTCCCCTTACAATCACGAGCATGGTTTCCTTTTTAACCACACTTGTAACAGACTCCCATTCCCTTCATTAAATTACTGGGGTGTTTCTTACAACATTTACTGCGTGATGGATATTCAACATTTCCCTTCATCCCCTTATTTCCATTTCCATAGTGTTCAGTAGATATTTACTTCTTTTGTTCCTCTATAATGTTGTAAGACATAGAGAATTCATTTTCTATCTTGATAGCACATGAGAAAATATCTTCATATCGTAAGATGGATTTTGAGTATAATTCTCAATAGAGAAATGGTTTTAACCTATCAATGAATTGAAAAATATTACTCCTTGGGTTATGTATATAATCTTTCACATGCCTTTCTATTCTTGTATAGTTAGGCTCATACTTTGTAACATTTTGATCCTTCTATTGCCTCGGACTCCGAAATTGGATTTCCTTATTTTCTCGATGGTCATGTGGAAAGTATTTTTCTATGAAAATCTCTATAAAATATATCCATTCCATGTTCGATACTTATTCATCTTTCTTAGTGTTATGGTTTAATGACCACCATTGATCTGCATCTCCCATGAGGCGATAAAGTTCGATAAAAACATTTTCCCTTTCACTACTCCCGAAAGAATAAAATATTTTCTTTATGTAATTTATCTATTAGTCAGCTAATAAAGGATTTTTACTCCCATTGAATGTTGGTTGTGGTTTCATCATGAAGAGATAAAATTTTGATCATCCACTTTGAGAATAAGGGTGAACTATATGGGTAATGTTATTATTCCAAAACTGAGTTACTTGTCCCAGTATGGTGATAAGCTGATCAGCACCAGTTGCATCACCAGCTCTGCTATTATTATATTAAGTATGAGGGAAATCCCTACATGGATTACGTGTGTTGATATGGTTTCCATTCCTTCCACTAGGATCCATTTTTAGACAATGGCATACACTATATTAGTTTATGAACCAGAATACATAATTTCAAACTTTTAAAACACTTAACATAAATTGAACAGTATATGGATATAATCCATAATCCTAAAAATGTTCTCTTTGATGTTGTATATACGCTTGATCCCTTCATATTTTTTTGTAATGAAAATGATAATTATCCCAAGCATATCCCCCAGGAGTGTCATAACCAAGAGTGCAACAAGGCCCGTTGTCATGCATGATTTCCCATTCGAGTCTAGCTCAAAGCGAGGTTTTTAGGTATTACCCCTAGGGACATATGTTTTTGAGCCACCTCTACCTGCTTGTATCCAGACAAGGATGTATTCCTTGGAAAACATTAAAAATATCTACAGTACCAAAATTCTAGGACGTTATTCTACACTAATCCTCAAATTCTATCTTATGTTAATATTCCCAAATTAGAGATTTTATAAATCATGCTTCCAAGGATTATACTAAACTTCCACTGATTCAATATGTAAAACTCTGACCACAGTTACCCATATTCAGTGCATTATTACATGACATTGGCGTGACCACAATGGATCAAATCTGGAAAGACTGGTCTGTTTATTAGACATGGAAGTACTAGATACATTCATATGTTTTACATTACATCATGAAACAAAAACATCCACAACATTTTGTCCCATTAGGAACACACTTTTATAGTTATCTTATCCCTAATGTTCAACCATAAAATATTTCTTCACATCATGATAATAAACATAGAAAGGAGTGAGCTCAAATGCTCAGTAAGGATATCAATATAGCAGAAACATTCACAAATAAGCATAAACATTAAATTCAATGCATAAATCTAAAAAAAATACTTTTAAACAATAAATTCCTTGAAATATGGAAATGTTAAAATAAAATAATTCCATTTACATATCTAGATGGATATTCTAATTTTTTAATAATCACATGTAATACAAATATCCACTTTCATAATGTTGGAATGCATAATGCCAGACTTCATAACTACATAGTCAAGTTCTTGTTCCAAGACTACAATTAAAATTTTTTCAAGGAAATCTTCCAAGACATAGTTTTTTTCATGAGACTTATCGATGCTTCAATGATTTATAGTTGGATCCACCCATTAGTTACTTTTTCCAATGAATTAATCAAATGAAAATCATTAAACATAACATTAACATTTATATTAAAACTATAATATGAAATATCAATAAATTAATCACAAACCATTAATAGTATAAATATAACACATACATAGTCAAATATATCACAAATCAGTCAATAAAATGTGGAATATATGAATAAAAAATAAATCAACATCAAACAGGTTTAAAATTTATCAAATAGTATTGACATAGATGAAATCAAAAAATTTGAAAGAAATATCAATTTCTATTTTGAAATCATTTATAAGTAATGTAATTATAAAAGAAAAAAATTCATTAAAAATATTATTATAATTTTGTATGGGATGCTTCTTCGGTGTTATAACGGCGGAAAATAGATGCACACACTGTATAATTAAAGAAAAAAAATTTACTTTAATTTTGTTGAAAAGGTCATAAAGTACCATGTTTGGAAAATGATGGAAATATTCCTTTGAAAACATATAAGTTCAAATAAGTGTATAAATGACCTTAAACCATTGTATCATAAATAGTAAAAAAAATTGAAAAACATTTATAAGAAAACACTTATGTGGGTCAGAAAGAGGTCCCAGTATATACATACGTAAGAACAACCTCAGATAAAAAAGACACTATGAAATTAACACATACCTTGTACTTTTACTTCATCTGGGGTACGTTATCCAAATTTATAACAGTTAAAAAAATTGTTATTAAATTATTCAAGAACTATGTACCTAAATATGATATCATATATGATTCTCTAATATTTCCTTTTTAAGAATACTTTAGTAGTATCATCGTTTCGGGTGATAACAGATTCGTTTTCCTTTATATATATGGGTACATAAACCATGTTTGTTATGGATATGGTGTATTTGATTCGTATACATAACTATATTATGTTCATAAACATAATTTTTATTCATCAAATGAAAATTTTTATTTAATGATTACGATGGGGAAATGAATCTCACTGTGTTCGTGGAGATGGTAATCCATATGTACGCACAAGAGACAATATCATTATATTGTTGGTGAAATATTATATAATTGAATGGAATATTATATATAAATAATAATTAACATATTATTTTTATTATTTACATTAGTTATACTCATTATTATACCCATCCAAATAATTAAGAGTTTGAATAACCAACCACACCATTATGTGGAGACGGTAAGCTGTACGTTCACACATATGGTGACTTTTTCATTCATATGATAGATAGAATAATGAATATGGTTGCACAATTTTAATAATAAAATAATAATATAAATATATGATACAGGTGTTATTATTTTATAATGGAAAGAACAAATAAAGTTGATGTGTAAGAGGAAATGTACATGAAAGTGGTGATTAAATATTTACCACTTCTTCAGTTTCCTCCATTTGATTTGATCAAAACGGAACCTTATGTTGGCTTTCTGACCAAAGGAAGACCTCTAGGATGAAGGGAGTATTGTTGGGTGTATATTTGGGAAGGGGTTGTCTGAGCCAAATGGATTTGGAGGTGTGAAATCAAGAGAATGGGAAGTTCCCTTTTATAAGAGAGGTGATGGTCACTTTAGGAAAAGATTGAAATATGTTTTTATATTCAAATAATTTTCAATTTCTAATGTCTTACAAATAATTTATATAGATTATATGGTGGGTAAGGGTCGAAAAAATCTCATCTAATTGGTTTTATATATGTTTAGGTCACCGTAATAATCTTATCTTTTAGATTTAACTATTTGTTAAATAGTTTTTCATTTTCCATGTCTTTTTGTTTTTTTATATTATATGGTTAATAAAAATACTATAAACTTTAAAGAGAACCTCATGTGGTTAATTATTAATATATATAACCATATTTAAGTCCTTTGTATGATCATTAGTTTTTTAGGAATTTTATATCCATTAATAATATAGTATTTGTTTTAAAAACTAAATTTTGACAATTTTTACATTATTTAGTATTTTATTTTTTTGAAAATCATAAAAAAATGATAACTTCGAAAAATATTATTTAATAAAACCTAAAATGTCATGTTAGTATAGAAAACATGTGGAATTCCTAAAAATCCTCAAATTACCTTAATTTGGATATTTATAATATAAATTTTTTTAATCTTTCTCTAATAAAGTAATTACTACATCATAAATAGTGTCATAAATAAATTTATTTATTAAATGTCTAATTTTTTTAATAAAATAAAATAATGTAGGAAATATAATTTTATTTCTAATGAATATTAATAGTAAAATTTATATTATATGTATCCACATATTAAAAATTGTTTAATTATTAAATTTTGAATATAACTCTTTTAAATCATCATTATAATAAATAATACTAAATTTCATAATCTAATCCATGTGGACCAAAGGGGATCATATTTTATTACTAAAGTTTTTTTTGGTAATATTACTCTTATCCAACATAATTAGGACGTGTGTTAGGGTAATTATAATATAATTTTTACCCTCAATTACCCTATTTACTTTTAACCATGGTAGAAAAATGTAAAAATATGTTATTCATCAAAAAAAAGTATCTTATTAAACCAAATTTTTCTTACTGTTGTAAACTGTGTCTCTCAGTTTTATGAAATTAAACTCTCAAAAGTGGTTAAATTATGTTTTATGCAAATTTACAAATGCTCCTAGAAGGTGGGTAAAAGACGGTAAAAAATTCAATAAAATTTTTATATATCGTAACTTATTAAAATATGACTCAAATGAATTATGTTGAACTAATATAGGATTTATGTATCTTTTTTGACCTAAAATAAATTATTATTTAAATAAAATGTAGGTTTTAACCAATATGAAGTGTTTTTCACTGTTAATCAAAAATATAATGATTTCCAAAAAATACAAAAAATTCACCCTAAGATAATTTTGATATTATAAACCTAAAAAGGAAGTCCATTTTGAAAGATAAAATTTATAAAATTTCAAAAAGTGGGTATTACTATTCATAACAGCTTGTTTGATTAGTTTCATTGTGTAAGAATCTCAATGTTGCGTACAATGAAACCTGTATCATTATTCAATGTTAAAGTTACCATGGATTCACGGGGTGATACACATACATGATGAGTAACATGTGTCTACTGGGTCATATGAAGCCGCTTCCCACTTAGGACAACACAGCTGGTCCACATAGGGTCACTTGTAGCTGATCCACACAACATATATTGGAGCTGATCCACACATGTTCGATTGTAGTTGATCCACAGAGGGTCGCTTTTAGTTTATTGGCATAGGTTAGATTATAGTTAATCCACACATGGTCTCTTATAGCTGATCCACATAAGGACTCATGTCTTCTACGCCTGCAGGGTAACATGGATCCACTCATCAGCAGTCTTTGTGTTTTAGCTAGCAGCATGATTCCCACACGTAACATGATCGATTTTAGGATATTAGACTCCTCAATAAAATTATCATAGTTTAACTTATATGGAATCCTTTGTACAATCTAAAATAATATACTCATCTTGATGGTTCCCCCGGTCTGACCGAGTCATGTCGATGTGAACAACCCGGCACATGGGTCTAGCATGTCTTGAACCGATTTGGCTGACAGACTCCACTTAGTTGGGTTTGGGTTAGCCCAATCTAACTTGGCTATTGGGCAAGGCCCATTGGTCATTGTGAGACTCCACTCAGTTCGTCTGTCGGTCTAGTCTTTCAGGTCACCCAACGACCTAGATTTATCCATACATACCCACTTAGGTAGGTAGGTTTTCGTTCCCATATTTATTCTCCATGTTGCCTTTCATTATCCCTCCTGCCCAACCTATAATAGTGGGCTATCTTATTATTGCCTGGGCTGCTCAACGGCCAGCTTCACGCTCCCCGGCCCGTGCAGCACAACGAGCCTATATTTTCACTCTCGGATGCAAGGAGGGAACATGGTATATGTAACTCATGGACAGCTTTGCTGGTAAACCTGTCTAGTCCCACATGTGGTCTCTACTAGACCGTGTGCCCATACAATGTCACGGCCCACACGACAAGGGTCGCCCCATTGAGGCTGCCAGTTGGTTGTGTCCTTCCTCTACCTTCCATCACCCCAAACACTGGAGATTCCTGATTCACTTCCATGACCTGAGCGGGCTATGAAATCCTCCTATATCCACTTTTTTGGCACTCTTCCACCCACCTTCATCCATTTTCCGGTGTCACTGCGGTGTGGGTGCTCCGACATGATTTCTCACGGACCACCATGTCTTCTTCGGTGGTTAGTTCTTAGAACTGTTTGTGCCTTCAACCTCCATTGAGTGTTGTCTTCCATTTGATTACATCAGAAATGCTTCACCATTAACTCAGAGGGTTGTCAATGAAGAACTCCAATTAACACCCACAACGGAGGGGCCCTATAATTTTTCGTGTCAGCCCACACCGTCCATATAATAGAATAAAACATGGTGGAATACAATTTAGGTTCTATCAACAATTTAACCCTGATGAAAACCCCCTATAATAAGAACCATCTAGAATGATTAATTGATCCATGAATCAATATGTTTTTATTGATCTACGTTCATTGTTTCAGAATTAAGAACATGGATTTCAAATTAAAAAATGAAACCCCTACTTAGGATAGGTCCATTGTTAAAGAGATCCATCTGTGGGGATTCATGTTCCATTCGAATCTGTTGTCATTCGTCGCTCTCTAGTCATGTTCATCATGTTTCACCATTATTTATAGTTATTCAATGATGTTCTTGATTAGTTATAATTTCTTCTTCATCCATCAAAAAAATTATTCCTCGCATTTTCCTACTAATTATCTCATTAATTGAGAAATGTGTCACATCATTTCTATTATGCTACGACCTCTCATATTTATGTTGTTTATTTTATGAAACACCATACCCATTATGATTCAATTAATGAGTCGTTTCACTAAAAATTTAAGAGACTCATTAATGGGATTCATTTAATGTTACTCATTGTCACCTCATCCCATCACCACAGTGATGAAGTGCCACAGCTCAACGGTGGAGAGAAGCAAAAAACACTTTTTTTGTCTATTTTTTTATGAAATGTATGAAAAGTATTTTTTCCAGTAAATCCTCAACAGTTGAAGATAGGTTATTTATAGGGGAATCCAATTATTCTATGTTCTATGGTTCCATTGGATTGTTGAACTGATCATTGGATTAAATGTTCAAAAAAACCCATTCACATGTTTATATAAATGAAATTAAAAAAGATCAAAATTATATTACGAGCACATCGAGTATCAAAATTAGTTTGTTTAAGATTAATGTCTTTAAATAATCCCATAAAATTTGAAAAAAATTACATGGAATTTTGGGAACTTCACATTACCCCAACCATTAGAGATTCACGTCCATGTAAGCCAAATCAAGGGCTGAACAAGCAAATGGGGGTACTGAGAATGAATCTGAACCTACATCTCCCATGATCTCTACTAGAGATTCCCATGCTACTAGTGAATGTATACTAGAGTAATTGACCACCCATGAAGGACCCTCTCCTATCTATCCTCTATCTCCAAAAATACCTCGATAAACATTACCCCATCATGAATCCTAGCTTATCTCATCCAAAGACATGTTATGGATCATGCATGTACCTCATCACCTACGTAATTTGTAAAACATCATGCACCCGGTGTATCTGTGGGAGAGATCTAGGGGGTATGCCACCTCACCAACTATATTTAGTATTTGGAATGGGACGATGAACCTTGGAGATAACATTCCACCCCGACCAAATCTACATAATCTTGTAAGGGTGATACCCAAAGGAACACATGGTCTCCCTCATCGATGTCTAAGGGCCTCTATCTACTATCAATATAAGATTTTTCTTCTGCTCTATGCATTCCTCATCCACTACTATATTATTATCACCTTCTTCTTATAATCCCAAACCAACATTAGACCCATTAGTGCTAACTCCCCTAGGTCTTTCTAGCATCTAGATGATCTGGATGGTTGCTCGTACAAAGTGTCAAACGGTTCCATGCCAATGGATGAGTGATAACTATTTCTATATGAAAACACTACTACTAGGGTGTGGTCTCTTGAACTGTGACCAAAATCAAGGACACAATCATGAATCTGGTCCCTTATGGTCTATATAGTCCGCTATGTCTGACAAACCACATAGGGGTGATAAGTTGTTATCAAGCACAACTAAGTCCTAAATGCCACCTGTAATCCCTTCCATATATATGATGTGAAGGGAGATTCATAGTCAGAGATGATCATCGAAGGAACCCTATGATTTCTCACTATCTCATAGATGTAGAGGGGTCCTGATCCCTCAATCGATACATGCTCTAGGATGGGTATTAAGTGATCCAACATGGTGAGTTGGTTGATGATATCCTAGATAGAATAGTGTCCCCTAGATGTAAGTGTTAATCACATCATGATGTCCATGGATATAAAATCTCACTTCCACTCGGGTACCTCATGTGGCATGTCCAAGCCTGCTAGAACCTGATGCTCATGATCACATGATGAAATACGAGGAACCACGAAATGTACTTAGCCACCACATTCTACTTCCCTGGCCACTATTAAAGATATCGGAGGCCCTGGTACATCATTGGCACTCTCAGATGTACCGAAAAAAGAGGTATATGGAACAACATAAAAATCTCATCTCTCAACTCCATTAGTACTACTGTGTGTCCTCTGTAAATGATGTCATGCTCCCCTCCAATCTAAAATATCTCAAAAGCCTATATTGAGGATAAATGAGCCCATCAGGCCACAATGACCACATCAAAAAAAAATTTCCCTCCCTAACTCATTGTAAGAGTGTGGGAGTGAGAGTTAATGACTGGAGGTAAGATGCTCCATCTTCATCCACAAAAGATATCAACATCGCAGCTAGCTTCTCTGTAGCCTAAATCAGCAGCTGCACACAATATCTCATACTGATCATGTCTTCCACCATGTTCCCATTCCTAGGAGTATAGCTATATCTAAGTCATTATCCTAGAGGGATTCAATCCATTTCTGCTACCTCATGTTCAAGAACTTTTGGGAGTAGATATACCTAAGAATTTTGGGGTTGTAGTAGAATGTAATCCTCTCACCCATTATGTAGTGATGCCACTTATTTAAAGAAAATATCACTGCTTCTATCATCAGGTCATGGTAGTGTATTTCTACTCATGTTGCCTCAACCTCTGCGAACCATAGGTGATCACTGCTCACTCATACATTAGGAAACAACCCAGTCTTCTCCCTATCGTGTTCCTGAAAAATAAAAATCCAACAACCCCCTTTAGTATTCTCAATATGGGGAGACCCATCAGTCTCTACCTCAACACCTAGAAACTCCAATAGAACTTTTACATCCACACGAAGGGTTGTACCTTCCATTTCATAGATGATGATCTTACATCTACCATGTAAAATCCATGAACGATCTTCTTCTAGTATCCATCAAGTCCCTAAAAACTCTTCACCTCATTCACACTCTAATGTGGATCCCAAGAAAGATACTCAACTATCATTGATGGATCCACTTCCACTACAGCCTCTGATATATCATGTCCCTAAAAATGGACCTCCCATATCCAGAATTCACTATTTGAGAGCTTTCCATAAATATAGTGCTCTCAGAGTGTATCTAGGACTATCCATATGTGGGTAGCATTATCCTCCTCTGACATTAAGTACACAATAATTTCATCAATTATGATCATAAATAAACCATTGATGGAAGGCTGGAATACCCTATTCATGAGTCCCATGAACAGTTCTAGGGAATTGGTCAAGCAAAAAAGAATCACCATGAACTCGTAGTGGCCATATCAACATCTGAAGGATTTCTTTTGTACATCCACGTCTTGTTCCCATAGATGCTGATATCCAGACCTATGTTCTATATTCCAGAACCAAATTGATCACTTCTGCTGGTTAAATAGGTCATCAGTTCTCAGAAGTGGATATTATTTCTTCACGGTCATGTAGTTCAGTCACCGGAAGTCCATGCATAGACTCGGGATCCCATTTACCTTCTTGGAAATCAATACTGGGGATTCCCATGGTGAAATTATGGGTCTCAAGAAGACCTTCTCCTAAATTTCCTATAATTGTGCCCTCATTTTACGATGCTCCATAATAGACATTCAATATGTCGATGTGGATATCTGTGCCTTCCCAGGGTACAGATCAATACAGAAGTCCGCCCATCTATGACGAGATAATCTTGAAACATCCCCAAATAAAACAACCTCATACTCATCCACCGCTATAGCATATATTGGACTCCAATTTTCCACCAAACCATGGGTTAGGCTATAAATGTTTTTAGTGATTGGATGCAACCTACTACAAGAAATAGTGTCTTCTCTTTCATGATTTCCCTTATTGCCGATGAAGGATTTCATTGTCCCATACTCGTGGACACACCACAATCTACACCTAAGATAGTTGATCTGAGAATTTATGTCGATAACTAGTCCATTCCCATGATAGAATCATAAGGAATCAATGCCGCTACGAGTAGATCCCAGCTAAATCCATCCATCACAATAGTATGGTCACACTGCTGGCTCTAGTGTGTAATTGTCAAATCCCCTCCCGTATGAGTCTCTAAATGTACAAATTGATCCAATAGCTCCATCAAAATCTCTGAACTCAAAAGAGGTCCATGTAAAAGAAAGAGTGACAGGAAACTATGTTTTTAAAGAAATTCATATAAGTTGGAGAAGACATAGATCATTACTATAATCACCTCCACATTACCGAGGTCATAATCCTCTACTTCATGAAGCTGAGCCTGCCCCTGTACACCTGCTCCTTGATGTCATGGGGGACCACCAGGGGTGGTGGTGTATGTACCTAAAATCATTATCCACCACCATATGTTTTTCCTACTTCTCTACTACGTCTACTGCCTTGCGGGCCTCCCCGCTCGAACATCTATCTACATCTCGATGGTCCCTCTACCTTATTGTGGTAATCTATGTAGTGTGTAAGGATGTCAAAACAAATGTTTTCCTACCCTTTGCATGATTAGCACACACTAGTCCCTTTCTGACACCTTCTTTCTTTGTGTCCTTGGACCACTGATCCAAAGTCCAATGGTCGTCCTTTGGAAGATCTGGCCCGCTTGGCCTTCTCCTTCATCTATAGACTGAATGCCACAGGTGACTCATGAACCATTCACCTGGTGGAACCTCCCACCGTTATTGACTGCTCTGTGAGAAATATCTCTACTAGTCGTGCTCTCTCCAACACTCCATCCATTGTATAGATGATGAGAGAAATCATCGAGGCCATGATCTGCCATCAGAGTCCCTACTTAGTGGTTTAGTCATTGAAGAAATGGACTCATACCAGATATGTATTGTAACAGGATAGGTCTTTGAACCTCCCAATGTACACAACCACTAAGATGTTTCCCTACTATAGGTGAAACAGCTCATGTATTCGCATTGAGTGCAATGTCATGGTGAAATACTACTCCCAGAAAATTCGATCAAAGTCATCCTAGGAGAGGGACCCCTCCCCATTTGTTTGGATGTTGAAACTTCACCATCTCCCTACTGATCCCTATAGAAGTCTCGTAACTTGAACAGTCATATGGTCATATGGATTCCTCAATAAGTAGAAGACTCACATCAATTCATCAATCCAATCCTCAACGAATTGTGGATCTGTCTCTCCCCTGAACCTGGTAGTTCTCTACCTCTAAACTCATACAAGGCACTAAGCCTTCGTGCATCCTCTACCGATAACAGTAGTAGTCACTCCTGATCAATTAGTGTTGGTAACATTGGCGCACACCATGAAGGACCATATATATTATGATTCCCTGAACAGATGACTCATCGATAGGCGGAAATCCCACTATCACGTATCAGAATCCTAGATGGATGTATTCGTGGAGGCATCCTGAAATATATCAATATGTACTATAGTCAGTAGATTATACCTGGTGAGATAAATCTAAATCAATAACAAGATAGGGAAACAGTCAATTCCTACAATATGCATGCAAACAATGTTCTTATGTATAGATATAAAGAAAATTTTGCACGGTCCTAGAATATGGATACACTGGCCACCATATTAACAATTGACTCCTTGAATTGGAATGTTGAACTCGAAACATTTAATGTTTTTTCCCAATAACAAAACAATAGACTCATAGATATTGAGGATGAATCTACCACCTTTGGTTCCACTTTTTCATGACCCATGACCTGTGGCCCATGTCGTGACTCCCCTATGACTGTCTCCAAAAGGTCAGGGGTTGGATACCAATGAAGAAGGATTCAACCTACAAGTGCGTGGAATTTTCATGAGTACGTAAACACACACACACAAGAAGAACCAAAAAACTCGAAAGGTGACCTTAAATGGAACTAAATAAAAATTGAGTAAGTGTAAAAATTGTGGGTAAAATGGGCTAGAATAATAACCCAACAAAATAAAAACTAAAAAATGAAATTACAATTGATCTCTAAAAAGACATCTGATGAAAACCCAACCTGATGATTTAGTGTAGAGTAACTTATGAAATCCATTGAAGTACACCCCACGTACCAGATCTCACTAGGCACTAGTGGGTCCTAGGCCACCATGTCCTCTATCAAGGATCTTTTCATCAACACCAAACACAACATGCATGGGATATTACATTATAGGGGTGACTAAAAAAACAATTACTAGGGACCAAACAATAAATGGAAATTCCCCAAAAGTCCATAAATCTAACAACAAATCAAGATCATGAAGAAAGAGAGCTCATATAGGAATAATCGAAAGTACGAAAAGCATGACCATCAACCATAATAATGAACATATTGGACTACAAAAGTACTCATCCATGATGTGTATCTTGTGTATAATGGGTCACATGGAGCCGATTCCCAATTAGGCCATCATAGATAGTTGAAACATGGCTGCTTGTAGATGACCCACATAGGATTTCTTGGATCTAATCCACATAAGGTCACTTATAGTTGATCTACACGGGGTTTCTTGTAGCTGATCCACATATGGTCGATTCAATCTAATCCAAATAGGGTTTCATGTAGCTACTCAATGTTGGGTCACTTTTATTCTATGAATACATGTTAACGTGGGCCCACTCGTTAGTAGTCTTCAGGTCTCATCTAGGAAATAGAGTCCTACACGTAGTATAATGGATTTTGGGAGAATCCACTCCTCCTGCCTTTCATCATATTTAAACATCCATTAAAGTGTACATAGATAATTCTAAAATAATATCCTCATCTCAAGGGTTCCAATACTTCAAACAACTTGTCAAATGGATACTTGGACTCAAAGATATTGGTTTTTTTATAAAAAAGGACCATTTGTGACTGCGCCTAGTCCGACCTGGTTGGACTGATCCGATCAACTCAGCTCGGGGTCCCGCCTGACCCTAGCCAGTTCGGCTGACATGACCCAGTTGGGTATGAGTCGGCTTGGTCTACTTTGCCTACTAGGATAGGCGCATTGGGCCTTGCTAGACCTGACCTGGTTCAGTCATGGGTCCAGCCAGCCGGGTCACCCAGTAGCCCGGATCGCTATCGTGGGCTAGCATACTCTAGCCTAGCCCACTCAGAAAACATGTATTTTACAAACTGGAGGCTAGAAGGGAATCAAGTTGATGATACCCATGGATGGATTTTATAGTCTCCATGTCCGATCCCACAAGCAGTCCCCACTGGACCCCACAAAGTGGGTTGTGTCCCACCTCTGCCAGTCGTTGTCACGAGTTTTGGTGGCTCCTTCTTCACCATCACGGCACGAAATAGCTACATCATCCTCCTCACCACCTAGTTTTGGAACGCCTCCTCCCACCAGTGGCCTCCACTAGTGCTGGTGAATAGGCATAACTATCCGCAAACCATCGGGACCACTTCATTTGTTTGTTCAATTGGCAGTCTACACCTCTGGCATCCATGGGGTGTCTCGATCCCTACTACGGCCTCAGAAATGCTTCACCGTCAATTATAAGGATTGGATATGAAGAATGACCAAGAATTCCCATAGAGGAGGTGACTGAGCCTTGTTCATGTCGGCACACATCATCTGTCATAGAATTCAAAACATGGGGTTAGAATATTTAGATTCCATCAAAAAAATTTACCGCAATGAAAACCCCCAAGAATAAGAACCCTCCCGCAAGAAGAAGTAATATGTGGAACAACCTATTTGTGGGTTGATCAATGTTAGGTGCCTTATACAGAATAATGATGAATTAAAATAACAAAAAGAAACCCTAACTTGGTATAGCTTCTTTTCTGAAGCGATTTGGTCATGAGGATACATATTTCATTCGAATCCGTTAGTGTTCATCGAACTCTTGTCACATTATTTGAGGGGAATCATTGTCTCTAGAAATTCACCAACATTCTTCAATGGAGATAATTTCATCAAATTCTATCAGAGATATTATTGTAATATTTTGTAAAGACTCTTAAATTCTGTGGAAATATGTTTTCATAAATACATGGGAATTTTACGAGTCTTTGAAATTTGACGGTGCATGATTCTGATGCCTGGTGTGCCCCGAATCAATTTTTGACGTTTTGTTTGGGTACTTTCAGTAAACGTATGATTGGATTTTATAACACTCGATCTGATGCTCGGAATTAAAATCTAAGGACACCATTGAACTAGAAGTTCTGGTATTTTATTAATAAAACAATCATCTAGATGGTAGATGGTCATGATTAAAAGATTGTTTTGGGTTATTAGAGAATGAATTAAATTAAAATAAATTGTGTGGGATAATTTTTATTTCTTGGTTAAAACCTGCTCATGGAAGTTTGAGGTGGGACCACCAAACCTTAACCTCCCTTGAGAGGTTTTGGTTATGGGGCCCACCTGAAACTATCCTCCCACGAGAGGATATGATGTGCGGACCACATGGGACTAACCCCCTATTAATGATGTGAGAGGAAAACCTCTCAACTCCCCTAATTTAATGGTGCCAAATTCTCTACATTAATTAAGGGGGAGCAAGTTAATTAATTCACCATTTGGAATTTTGTGCCAAAAAATTAAATAATAGATAAATACAATCTATTATTATTTTGGTTGGCATTGTACATTTTTGTGGAAGCATTGAGAGGACGATTATTGGGAGAAATCTCCCAATGAAGAATGCCTTCAACTATAAAGAACATTGACCTTCTTCAACTTCTTCCTTAGAGAATCTACCGACATGGGACGTCCTCAATAGAAATTACCTCTACATCGTTTCCAATGAGCCAACTCACGATCTCGAGATTGAAAGTGTGCGGCAGACGTGACGAACGATGAACTCCTCCGTCTTCTTCCCCGTGACTCCGTCGATGACCAATGATCACGGTAGAGGTAATTTTCATTTATGTTCCATGTTCTTCTTTTAATTTAAAATGAAGAATGAGGTTAGGATTTTTTTTATGGTTGATTTGTTGTTCATCGTTCTCCAACCTTGATTAGCCAATTATTACCATAGTACACGTGGAGGGTGCGGGCCAAACCAAAATGACCTGACCCCTCCGTTGTTCGTGTTTATGATGATCTTCAACATATTGATGATGATATGGAATGAAAAAAGCAATGGTCACACTACCTACGTCCTCCATGAACAGTGTCTCCCTCGCGGCGCTCCAACCGAACTAGCTCTGCCACCTTAGGCCGAACCACACCGCCCATCAGTTTCTTAGCCACGCTGGTCGTGCTGCCCATCGGAGGAGCCCACCGTCGGCATGGGCTCCGCCTGCCTCCTGACCGCCTATTGGCCTGCCGGGCCGCTGCCCGTTCGCCTGGCTCCCTTACCGGCCACTTAACTACTGATTGTGCCCTACCCGGCTTCCCGTCGACACGCATGTCGGCCTGGACATGCCCTGCCCAGCCGCCTCCCGACATGGCAGCACCTTGCCCGGCTGCCTTTCGATGTGTTTGTGGCATGCCCGATAGCCTGCCCGGCCTCCTCAGCTGGCACCTGACCGATGCGTCCCCCTGGAAAAACCAACCACTCGAGCCAGCTCATGACCCCTTGGCAGCACCCCAGCTGAATCGGCCTCTTCATGCCCTCCGGGACGAGCTGCTCTGTGACGCTCCCTTACAGCGCTCCGGGCCGAACTGACCCTGAGCCCGTGCCAAACCGCCCACGCAACCTGCTGGGTTGGGCACAGTGGGCCGTTATGAACCTAACAGGTTGACCTTCCCAAGGGGTCAGGCTAGACCCAACAGGTCTAACCGGGACAAACTAGACCAGGTCAGCCCAGACTTTGCCGGACTGGGTCGGTCTGACCTAGTCGGATAGGGCCCATGTCCACTACCGAACATTTAATTTCATTGGCCATATCTTTGGCACCAGATAACCATATGAAAAAATGTTAGTAGCGCTGTTTTTCTTCAACCACGATGGCCCTTTGAGTATAGCCCACATGATTCCAGTGTAATGTTTAGATACAGTAAGGTTGGATCGTGCACAAATCCAACCAGGCCCCTGGGTCTAAAAGGCTAATAACTCACAAACTGGGCATCCGATTGACACGTCGTCCATTGCATTGAGACCCCTATGACTTGACAGACCTTTGAGATACTTCTTAGTGGTACATCATGTCATTTGGAGTATCGACCAATTGCTCATGGAAAAGATCCTCCCAGAGACGAGCGAGCATAGCGCAGAGACCTAGTAGCTGGTTGAGACCTGATGAATGATGATCGATTTTAATCAGAGTGACTCGACTAGCCTAGTGGGGAGCGCCTTAGTGTCATGGATGACCCACATTCAGGAGTGCATTCGTGTCGCGGTAGACCCATAGAACACGACATGAGGAGTAACTCATCAGGCTATGAGGGGGAGCACATTGATGACATGGTAGACCCACAGTGGGGAGTGCATTGGTGATGATATAGACCAACGGAACTTGACAGGAGTAGTACCTCAGAAGTCAAAAGTTATTAGAAAGTGTATTTGGGTCACATCAGGATCACTTTACACGATTTAATAGGAGTTCTACAGTGGACGATGTTTCGTTAATGTGAATAAAAATCCAGGATGAGATGAATAAGTAACATTTTTTTTAATAACCCCTACATGGGCTATGCCCACACCTCATTGTGTTGGATGCAGATGACAAACAGCGTTGACAGAGGCTGAGAGCACTAGTACTGGACGATTCACAAAGGTTGACCACACAACGTGACGGTGCCCGGAGGACACAGACGGACGTGGAGTGCTGTGAAGGCTATCTATACCTACCCTTCTAGTTGGATTTATTGGTAGACAATCCAGGATCCATTTTACCTTTTTCTAGTAATTCTACTTTCAGTTTCCTTGTACCAAACAATTGGGTGTGTATTTCTGACCCCTTTTACATTTCAACTATTTTATTGTATACAGTTTTATTTAGTGTTTTGTTTCCATCTTATACTCTGTTTAGTGAAAGTTTCATGTTTTAAATGCAATACCTTCCATGTTTAGTGGTTTATTCTTTTTTTGATAGTCTCCAACCCCTGGCCTATGGAAGACGGGCTTGGGGTAGTCACGGCACGTGCCCCGAGAGACGGGTCATGACAATTTGGTATTAAAGGGGTCGGTTCTACCGTGGATCATAGGACTTTGATATTTTATGTGAAGCAGTAGTTTTAAGGGTACTATGTGTGGATTTATGTTTAGGGAGTCCAGTGTTGGTGTGGCGACCAACATATCCATACACCAGGACCTAGACTACTGATTTCCGAGTCAGTTCACGAATATAGTAATCGTGTGTGTGTTTTCAATTATTTTCTTTATTTTATATGAATTTGATCAGAACACTATGTATAAATCATTGACCATGTCACATATGTTTCATTCAGGATGCCTCCCCACGTATGACCAGCGTGAGTCCGAAGAGTAGTACACACAGATAGCCCATAGAGTAACAAGGCATCGGTGCAGGGCCCCATTCCAGTAGAGGCACCAGTGGTAATACTTCACTTTGGGACACCGATGACAGCCTCCCCTATAGAAAACGATGCACACCGCTTGACCACATTGCATGAGTTCTAGCACCGAAGGGCACATCAGTTTAGGGGGGAGACGGACCCACAAGCGGATGAGGATTGGCTGGAGGATGTGGTGAGACTTTTTAGACTGGTAGGGACACCAACCGACTTCATGGTGATTCATTATGACAACCTTCTACAGGCAGCAGCAAGAAGATGGTGGAGCCTGATGCTCTGAGAGAATGACGGGATGACATTTCTCTGGAAAGACTTTGAGAGACGTTTTCGGGCGGAGTTTGTTCCAATGACTCTCCGCGCAGTATGTATTCATGAGTTACATCATCTGCAGCAAGCAAACATGACTGTAGCTCAGTACTCAGTGAGGTTCACCAACCTCTCACGCTACTCCACCAATATGGTATGAGACCCATTCCCCAGGGCCCGAACCATTGAGTTGGGACTCATGTGAGAGATCAAAGCATCGATGTTCTCACTCAGCAACTCGACACATCATGGTGTGTTAGAGAGATCCCTATTAGTAGAGAGTATCATTGCTGAGTAGATGCCAGCAGTGAGTCCCGCCTCTAGTCGACATACAACGGAGTCTTTAATAGATGGCAGGATTTAGATGCTGCATAGGTCCAAGAGGACCAGACTCACTGGAGGACAACCGCATGACTTAGGATCAGTTGTGCGAGGAAGTGGAGACATTTCCAGACTTTCGAGTAGTTTAAAATGTTACTCATGCAGTGGGAAGGTCCACATGGCTCGTGACTGTCTAACCTGCCATTCAGATTATCATCAGAAGGTCGAAGGAAATCCCAAGAAAAAGATAAAATGATTCAATCATGGCGGTCCGTTGGGCGTAGGTGGACATGGAAGATGAGCTGGTTGAGCAGCTGGCGGTGGGAGACATTTCGAGTTGTTACCTCCACTACCACAAGGAGGTCAACCCCGATCGCAGGGAGCAGGTGGAGTGGTTAGAGCTTAACTCTTGGTAGCTGAGGATTACAATGATTGTGCTCCGGAGTTGATTTTTGGTATGATCTGTGTCTACTCCACCTTAGTTTCAATACATATAGACATAGGTTTCAGTCACTCTTTCATTTCCACTACCCTCATTCAGAGATTCGAGATTCTGACGGACTTGTTAGCTCGATCCATATGGCTAGAGACTCCTATGGGTAAAGACTCGACAATTACGCAATGGTGCTGGCAGTGTGACATTACTCTAGGTTGCCAGGGCTTTGGCTGGGATCTTCCTATAGTGGCATTGAGGACTGATGAGGTCATCTTAGGTATGGACTGGTTATCTACATTCCATGATCAAATTTACTGTATTAGGCACAATGTGCGGTGTGTCGGTATGGATGGGACCATGTTCACCTTCACCGACTATAAAGGAGACTTTTTATTGTAGGATGGACTTAACCAGATGAGAGTACAGTGATCACAGATCAGTTGGATTGCCTTACACTCAGAGAAGTTGATGTGGAGAGTCTGACTTATCCTATAGTGGTGGACCAATACGTGGATGTTTTCCCTGATGATGTACCATGTCTACCACCTCACAGAGAGGTGGACTTATACATTGACATGTACCCCTGGATGACACCAATATCTACACCATTATATTGGATGGCTCCTGCTGAGCTTTGAGAGCTGTGGGTACATTTGGAGGACTTCCAGGGAAAAGGATTCATCGGCCCTAGTGTTTCTCCCCGGGAAGCCCTAATTCTGTTCACCAAGAAGGAATATTGAATCTTAAGGATTTGTGTCTACCACCGTCACCTTAACTAGGTGAATGTGATGAACATATACCCACTCTTGAGGATTGTCAACCTCATTGAGAATCTAGAGGGAGCACTATGGTTCTTGAAGATAGAACTCGGATCAGGATATCACCAGCTCAAAGTTCGAGATGAGGTTGTGCAGAAGATGGAATTCAGATGTTGGTACGACCACTATGAGTTCTTGGTTATGACCTTCGGTGTAACCAATGGTCAAACAGTGTTCATGGGACTCATGAACAGAATATTCCATCCATAACTTGACCACTTTGTCATAGACTTCATCGATGACATTATGATATACTCGACTAATGAGGAGGATCATGCCTACCATTTTCAGGTAGTACTGGACACACTTTGAGAGCACCCACTTTATGGTAATCCCTCAAACTATCGATTTTGGATCCAGGTGGTTCACTTTTGGGGACATGTCATCTCAGATGCTGGAGTTTCAGTAGATCTAGTGAATAATCAGGAATTACTTTCTTGGGAGATAACTATGAGTGTGACAGAGGTACAATGTTTCATGGGTATGGCTGGTTACTACTACTTGTTCGTTCCAGACTTCTCCAGAGGTGCAGCACCACTATCAGCCTTGAAGAAGAAGGGGAAACCCTTCATGTGGTTGCAGAGATTCCAGAAGATATTTCAGATGATGTGGTAGATGATGACCAGTGCCCCCATCTTTAGGTTTTCAGAGGAAGGAATAGGGTATGTAGTCTATGGCGATGCATCAAGGACCTGACTCAGGTATCTCCTGATGCAAGAGCGAGCAGAGATCGAGTATATTTCCCGACAGCTGAGACAACATGATCCGAACTACACTACCACTGACGTATAGTTATCAGTAGTGGTATTCTCCATGAAGATGTGGTGACATTATCTGATGGGTGAACATTTCACCATGTACTCTGATCACAAGAGACTGAGGTATATATTCTCTCAGAAGGACTTAATCCTTAGATAGAGGTGATGGATTGAGTTCCTACAAGACAATGAATTTGATATTGTATATACTCCAGGGATGTGGAACATTATAGCAGATGCAGTCAGTAGGAGATCTAGTATACACCTTCTAGGAGAGGCGACAAAGAATATGGCTACTTTACTGATTTCCTTTGAGGATAGAGACAGAGTATCTTTTCTTCAATCACTTACAGTCACTCCCCCACTTCTTCATCGATTCAGTAAGGCACAACATAAGGATGCTGACTACGAGACACGACATGCTCAGATATCCATAGGGAAGTCACCTAATGAAATTTTTGAAGGTGGGGAGTACATCATCAACTTCAAAGGATGTACTATGGTACCAATGTCACTTCAGGTGGATGTGTTGAGGGAGTTCCACAGATCCCTTTTATCGGTACATCCATGAGTGGCGAAGATGTACCAGGACATTTGATGACAACACCGGTGGCCAGGTATAAAGAATGCAGTTTCAGAGATTGTCTATCGATGCCTCACTTGTCAGCAAGTGAAGTTGGAGCACGAGGTACCAGCAGGCATGGTTCAACAAATGGAGGTCCGAGAGTGGAATTTGGATTGGATATCCAGATACTTTATGACTAGACTTCCACATACATCCAGGGGTCATGACTCTATTTGGGTGATCGTTGATCAATTCTCCGTGTTGGCCCAGATCCTACCGAACAGAGAGCAGGGTTCAGTATAGAGCTTGGGATGACTCTATGTGTAGGAGATTGTGTGGCTAAATGGAGTACATTCATTAATTGTCTCTGATCATGATGTATGGTTAACTTCCCGGCTATGGAAGGGTTTATAGGAGGCTTTCGGGATGCAGCTTCATATGAGAACCACCTTCCATCCTCAGATAGATGGCCAGACTGAGAAGACCATTCCGACCCTTCAATACATGCTTCATGCTTGTGTCCTCGACTTAGGTCGCAGCTGGGGGATCAGATACCTTTGGTGGAGTTTTCATACAACAAAAACAATCACTCTACAATAGGGATGCCATCTTTCGAGGAATTTTATGAGAGACCTTCCAGATCACCCTTGTATTAGACTGAACTTGGGGAGTCTTCACTAGTGGGACCAAAGATGAAACTAGCTACCACAGAGAAGGTGCATATTATATAGGAGCGGATGAAGACTGCACAGAGCACACAGATGTCATATGCTAATAGGAGACGGAGACCTCTGGTGTTCGAGGATGGCAACCATATCTTTCTATGGGTCTCACCTTGACGAGGTCTTTCGAGATATGGCCGAGGCAACAAGTTATTTCTGAGGTTAATCAGATCATTCTAGGACCTCAACAGAGTTGGCGAGGTGGATTACCTCTTAGCTCTTCCACCTCAGTTGCACTGGGTGCACGACGTCTTCCATGTATCGCAACTGAGGATATATGTGCACGACCCTTCTCATATCATCGACCATGGAGAGCTGGACGTCAATGATGGGGTGAATTTTATGGTGGTTCCAGTTGAGGTTGAGTATCGACAAGAGCGGGCACTATGTAGATGGATGATACCTTTGCTGTGCGTTCACTTAGAGCACAGGAACCTCTAGGAGAGCACATGGTAGTGGGAGGCTCATATGTGTTCTCATTACCCCCAATTGTTCCATTAGTTTGATTTATAGCTTATGGGGACTTAAAGACCTGAATTGGGAAGAATGTAATGACCCATAAATTCCATGGAAATTTGTTTTCATAAATACATGGAAATTTTATGAGTCCGAAAAAATTGACGGCGCAAGATTCTGAGGCCCGATGTGCCCATAATCAATTTCTGATGTTTTTTTCGGGTGTGTTCAGTTAACGTAAGACCAAGTTTTTATAACTTTTGAACCGGTTCTCTGAATTGAAATCCAAGGATACCATTAAACTCGTAGCACCAAAGTTTTCTTAAGAAGACAATCACCTCAACTGTATAGGGTCGAGATTAAAATATAGTTTTTGGGTTTTTAAGGAAAAAATTAAATAGAAATAAAGAATGTATCTAAATTTTTTTTAGGTTAAAACCTCCTCATTGAAGATGGACGTGGGACCACAACACCTTATACTCCATTGAGAGGATGTGGTGGTGGGGACAACCCGAACCTAACCTCCCATGAGATGTTACAATGTGGGGACCACACGTGACTAAACCCCTATTAATGATGGGAGAGGAAAACCTCACAAATCCCCTAATTTAATGGTTCCAAATCCTCCACCTTAATTAAGGGGAGCCATGTTAATTTATTCGCCATTTTTAATTATGTGCCAAAAAATTAAATAATAGATAAACACAGTCTATTATTATTTTGGTTGGCAGTGTTCATTTTGGTGGCATCTTTGAGAGGGGGATTATTGGAAGATAACTCCCAATGAAGAATGCATTCAACAATGAAGAACACAGACCTTCCTTGACATATTCCTTAGAGCTTCTATCAATGTGGGACGTCTTCAATTGACTTTCCCTCCACATAGCCATCAACGAGCCGATGCATGAGCTCGAGATTGAAAGTGTGCAGTGGATGCGATGAATGACAATCTCTTCCTTCTTCTACCCCGCGACTCCGTCAACGACCAACGATCAAGGTATGGGACATTTTCGTTTATGTCCCATGTTATTCTTTTCTTTTAAAATAATGAATGAGGTTATGCTTTTTTGCGGGTGAGTTTTTGGTCATCGTTCTCCTACCGTGACGACCCAAGTGTTAACACTGTAAACGCGAAGGGTAAGGGCCAAACCAACATGATATGGTCCCTCCATTGTTCTTGTTTTTGATTAGTATTGACACGACGATGAGGAAACATAAAGAAAAATGTAACGGTTGTTCTACCCACGGACTCCACGTACTGCGCCGCCCACACAGCGCTCCGACCAAACCCGATCCTCCACCACAGGCCGAACCGTGCCGCCCAAATGTTTCTGAGCCATGACGGTCGTGCCGCCTGTCGACCGTGCCAACCACTGGCCTCAGCCACACCGGCATCCTGGCCGCCTGCTGGCCCACCATCCTGCCTCCCCGATCGCCTGCCGACCTCCTTGGTGCCCTTCTTGGAGGCCTGCGTGGCTGTCTGCGCCCTACGTGGCCGCCAGCCAGCCTTGTCGCACCCTGCACGGCCGCCCGCCGGCCCGCCTACCCAGCCTCCTGAGCCTCCAACCGACCAAAGCCGCACCCTAGCTGTGCCGGCATCCCAAGCAGTCTGCGAACCTCTTTATAGCACCCTCACCTATCCAGCTCGACCACACCCTCCAAGCTGAGTCGTGCCGGACCACACCCTCACGGTGCTCCGGGAAGAACTCGCCAAGAGCTCAGGCCGAACCGGCCACGCGGCCTGATGGGCCGGGCCCATCAGGCCTGACCGAACCTAATAGGCCGACCCACAAAATAGGACATGCAAGATCCAAAAGGTATGAGCAGGTCGACCCAGACTAGGTTTGATCAGATTGTGTTGGACCCGGTCAGCCCGACCGGGTCGGACCGGACCCAAGCCCACTACCGACCCTTTACTTTCGATGGTCATATCATTGGCACTAGAAGACCATTGGACGAACCATCCATAGTGCTGGTTTTCATAATTTGTGATGGTCCCTTTGAGTATACCCCACTGGAGTTCGGGGTAATGTTGAGATACAGTCAAGTTGGATCTTGCACTAATCCTACCACGCCTCAGCGACTAAATGATTAATAACTCGCAGACCAGGAGTCTTATTGACACACTTTATGTTGCGTTGAGACCCCTATGATGTGAAAAACCATTGAGATACATCTTCGTGGTAAATCATCTCAGCTGGAGCATTGACATGTAGATCGTGGAGCGGATCCTCCTGGAGACCAGTGAGCATAACACAGAGACCAAGTAGTTGGCTATGACCTGAAGACTTCTTACTAATTCGACTCGGAGTGACTCAACTAGCCCAGTGGGGAGTGCATTGGTTTCACGGTAGACCCACAACGTGGAGAATCTTGGTGTCACAGTATACCCATGGTACTTGACAGGAGAAGTACCACACTAGGATATGAGGGGGAGCACCTTAGTGACGCAGCATACCCACGGTGGGGAGCGCCTTGGTGATGCAGCAGATCCACGGTACTCAGCAAGAGGAGTACCTTAGTAGTCCAAGGTCATTGGTAAGTTCCTTGGTGTCGTGTTTTTCCCACTATACTTGATTAAGCATGAGTTCTCCAGCAGCCGAGTTTTTTATAATGTGAATAAAAATCCTGGTTGAGCTATGTCATAAAATTGTGTGTTTACCTCATTATTCAGATGGGTTAATTGATAACTTTGGTGTATGTATGGGCATATTACTAAGTGAGGTTATATGTTGAATTAATACTATGTAGATTATACATGTTTTATTTTTTGAGACCATAAGGGTCTTGGGGTCCCTATTGAGTAACGTTATACTAACCCCTGCACAGGCTATGCATGCACCTCGTTGTGTTAGAAGTGGAGGATAGACTGTGCTAACCCTGGAAGAGAGCACCAGGACTGGATGGTACCTTGAGGTAGACCACATGGCATGATGGTGCATGGTGGAGAAAGACAGAGATGCAGTGTTTTGGAGGCTATCAGTACCTACCCTTCAGTTAGGACTTCCTGATGGATGACCCAGGAGACATTTTCCCTTTTTCCAGTACTTTTAATTTTAGTTTCCTTGTACCTTATAGTTGGCCTTGTATTTCTAACCCCATTTTAATTTTCACCTCTAGTTTTGTATATAATTGTATTTAGTGTTTTATTTCCATCTCATACTCTTTTTGTGTGTATTCTTTTTTTAAAAGAATTTCCTTCCTAGTTTAGGGATTTACGCCATTGGTGCTAGTCACCAGCCCATGGCCTATGGAAGGCGGGCTTGGCGTAGTCACGACACAGACCCTAGGTGAAGGGTCGGGACATGATTCTCCAACACGTTATCTCATTAAAAGGGAAATACGTCCCAATATTTTAGTTATGCTACATCATCACGTTTTTAAGCTATTTCATTTGTGAAATAATGTATCTATTACGTTTCAATTAATGATTCGTTTCACTTCACATTTAAGATCATATTTAATGAGATTAATTTAATAAGACTCATATCCACCTCATCGCTGCATCATTGGGTTGACATGCCACCTCTCAATGGTAGAGGTAAAGAAAAAATATATCATTTCAATTTATATTATTTTTCTTCTGAATATTCCAAAAAACATTATTTTTTGGTTGACCATCACCAGAAAAATTCTGGTAATTCCTAGGTAAATCTCATCATTCTGAGTTCAACGTTGCCCTCTAATTATTTTTTTCAACACTAGTTTAAATGTTATGCCCCCCCCCATGTTAAATTAAATTAACTTAAAAATAATATAAAATTCTATTATGGGCTCACCTGGCCTGGGAATCAAGTGTCATCTGAGAGTTTGGTCTCAAAATAATCACTTATAATTTATAAAAAAATCATCACATTTCCCGGACATTCCATTAAAACATCTCAAGGTTGTGCATAATGATAGAAAAACGTTTTATATGTTATAAATTTCGTATTTATGATGTATTTATGCTTATGGAATTATTATATGACAAATACCATCGTTATTTCCATTTTGTATTAATACAAAAACACTATTTGTAGATGTCTGGACTACCACCCCATTAAAATGATGTGATTCGTTCATGCATTACATGGAATATTTTAAAAATGGTTTTAATAAAAATATAAAATATATATATTAAATTATAAATTTACTATAATAATATACATATATTGATACATATATTGATAAAATTTTCTTTGTTTTTCAAAATAAGGAATGAAAATAGGAACAATGTTCAAGCATACATACGACATACCATCTCCATGAATAATGCATTCCATTTCCCCTTTACATATATTCTATATTATTATAAATACATATATACTAAATATTCATGATATTTATATATAGTGGATTAAATTTGGTAAATTATGAAATTATTTTCAAATAGAAAGGAAAAAAAATAACAGTTCAAAACATATACGAAATAACCATGTGTAACCCGGAACGTAACATTAACAAGTATTTTTTAATTAATGGAAAATATATTTCCCTAATAAAATCATATAGTTTTTTATATTTAATAAAATGGTTTATTTATAATAATCCTATATTAATTATAAATAATGTGTGATTGTGTAAAAAGAATGTAAAGACTTATGGATAGGGGATTTCTTGTAACTTTCTTTTCCGATAAGATTATGCCATATAGAACACATGTTAATTTTATATATTGTATATACTGACCTGTTATATTTTATATAATGAATTTAACGGATTTATTTATATTGAAAGATTTAATTGATGATATTACTTCTTGGAGGTTGTGACTCAAACTTACTCGTGTAGTGAGGGATCTCCATCTCAATTTTATTTTCCATGAGATAGAAGCCAAGTTACCAACAATTTCTCTAGTATTTGGTATCTATAATAACTATGTATGTATTTAATAAATATCATACATTAATTATTTTGATTTAATTAACCATTTTATTATCTCTATTTCCTTGTGTTTTCTATTTAAATGCTTCCATACTAGTAAGAGAATTTTGTCTCAATATTCCTTCTTTGAGATTCATGTTGTGTTATAAATTTTTATTATTTTATGAGGATTATATATTTCTTTATTGAAATTTATTTCATTTATTTACTTATTTTCATTATATTTTAAGCTTCATGTAATTTTATTCTCCAATGGGGATTATGGTTCAATGATACCTTTGTGGAAAGAGATTATTATGACAATCTCGTCATTTATCATGATATTTTATGATGATTCTTCTATCAATGAAATATTATGATACATATTCCAATATATATACATTGAATTTTATTATTTGATATTTATTAATAATAACTTCTAGTAATGGTACCTTTTCCCACACTTTGGTACTTTTGATAAATAGAAAGGTGTTTTTATGAAAATCCTAGCTTATTTCTCTATTCATTTTGAAAATCTGTTTTATTCAGAACTGTTTTTTTCTATAATGGTTTTTAGTTTTGATTAAATTATAATTTAATTTAATTTCAAAGTAAGAAATTTTTTCATAATTTTATATGTTTCACAATGTTTTTCAGATGATTTTATAATCATCTTTTATAAATATTTAATATTATTTTCAATAAAAAAACTCTTAAAATGATTTCTGATTTAAAAGGTGTTTTCATAGAAGAAAATAAATTTTCCTTAAGAAATAATTAAATTGAATTTTAAATCTTACTTTCTAATTTTTCAAATTTTGTTTCAATGAGAATTATTGTAAAAATGTTTTATGTCTAAAACAATTTAATTATAAAGATATGTTATTTTAAAAAATAAATACTCCATGTGATCTTTAAAAAATATTTTCTATCTAAGATGAAATCCATTGATATTGTTTCGTATCTATATGGGATAAAATCAAAGGATAACATTATATTTATTTATTGTAATGGTAATGTTTATGTAGAAATGTTGATTTTGAAACCCATTTCTCTTCCACAGTCTATACCATAGTAATATTCTTATGAAACTAACTTCTTATCACGGACTATTATATAATTTAATGATTATGAAAAATTATCTCTTTTCATTGGTTATCATATGATACGATATTTATAATTCAAATTTAATTTTATGTGTTATGATAGTATTAATGTTTTTTACCTCTAAACACACCTATGTATTATTATATAATGTGATGGTTGGGACCCATATATCCCTCCAATACATTTAGTAACTATGGTTAACTCATGAGTATATACGTAATGATTTAACATTATTTCATGTTCCCAATTTTATGAGTAACCCTAATTACATTTTCAAAATGTTAGAAATGAACCCGATTACAGGTTATCAATGTTATGCATGAACCTGATTACATGTTCAAAATATAATGATTGAACTTTTGTTACATGTTCATTATGTTATGTGTGAACATGATAACATGTTAAAAATGCAATTTATGAACCCCCTTACATGTTCACAATGTTATCAATGTTGCTTAGTATGTTTTTATAATGTTATTAAATTTTATGTGTAAACCTTATTAAAAGTTCACAATGTTATACATGAACCTAATTACATGTTCACTATGTTATCCATGAACCTGATAACATGTTCAAAATGTTCTTCGGGAACCAGCTTACATGTTCATAATGTTATGATAAAACCTATCGTTCATGTACATAATGATATTCATGTAATTGATTCCCTTACCATGAGTTTATATGGTAGACGTATTTCATGTCCATAACATAATGAGTGAACTTGTTTATATTTAACTTGTTTACAATGTTATAACATGATGTATATTCTACAATTATATGTCTTAGGATAATGTAATACACTAATGACTCATGTTCATTGATTTCATTATTATTATTCTCTTTTGAATTGATAATATTTATTCCATGACTCATGCATATGACTTTTTATTGTTAGGGTATGATAATTTAAAATTATGTTCATGTTTTCATACACTTATGTTCCTATTGTGTATATGTATTATCATTTTTACCCTTACTGGGCGTCTGATCTCCGATTTTATTTTGTTCATTTCCCCAAGTTATAAAAAATAGTTTTTATTATGATTTCTATGTGAGATGATATTTTCTGGGAAAAATTGAAGATCATTATCCATGTAAGAAGATTCTATTTTTATTTTTCAAAGACCCCAAACTATTACGGTCCACGAGCATGTGTTTTGGTAATGTGATGAATATTTATATAAAATTAGGTACTATCCATGTATATTGTGGTTGGTTAAATATAGTGGGAATCAAATATAGGTTTAGTCAACCTTTGGATACAATTATGAAAAAACATTAGTGAGTTCCGAAGGGATATTTCAATATATTTTTCTAGGGATTTCACTAACAATAAGCTTTTGTATTGGTTAAAGTATAAGAAATTTTCCAGTACTTTTGTTACAGGATTGAGTGAGTGGTTGTTTAGAAATACACATATACCATTATACTTAATATTATATGATATTCTACCATAGATTTACATAGGTGTAACAACCCCGATAAAACGTATTGAACTAGACTCAATTGAGAACTAGTGCATGACATTGGGCCATGTTGTAGTCATGGTTTGACACTCCTAGGGGATATGCATTTGAAAAACATAGTCTCATTAGGAACAATAACAAATGATTTAAATTGATTTTGATAATGGGTGATCTAGTATAATACTATTTTATCATATATATATAATATAGTGTCATAGTTTAGACATCTTATAATTAATTATTCATGATTATGTGGTTTAATTCCATTATAAGTGAGTTTCACACTATGATTTATAGTTATATTTCAATAGTGTGGTATAGAAGAAACAAGTTTATTGTTCTATGTGTTAAAAAATATGTTGATGAGCAGTTAACTAGGATGATCACTTGAGTGAAGGGCCTCATGACAGTGCCAAATCAATTTTCACAGAACCTGATTAAAAACGTATACCCTAATAAAGTATTAAAATCAATAAAGAAGATATGAAAAGAGTTCTCTAAGAAATAGGGTATTGGAAACCATATAATAAGGAAGATTTTTTTTCATTTGTATCGGTAATATGGGATGAAACACCTAAGTGGATGTCTTAGAGAAACAAGAAGATGTTTTGACTATGGAAAATAAGGAAACAAATTAGGTAACTACAAAGGGAAAATGAAATGTTCAGCTAAATAAATTAATGTGAATAATGGATTTCTTAATGAATCATCGACTATAAAATTCATAAAATATTAAATGTAGATTAAATATGAAAATCCATTTCTCATGGGGAAATCTCAAGAAATAAATTAAAATAGTAGTTAGAGTAATTTTAATGCATTTGATGATGAAGAAAGAACATGCATCATATTAAATATATGTTCAATTATAATAGTTATGTTTATATTCATAATTAAATAACATTTTATGAATGTTTATAAATGATTCATATTTTTTATTTCAGGATATTTATATTAAGGAATATAATTATGAATCCTATTTAATGTTTTGACAATAGATTAGGATTATTTACATGTTTATGTATTGGAATTCAAGAATGATTTATCATTAATTATATGTTTTTCATTATGGATATGAAAAAAGCATGAAATGGTGTTGATGGACTGGAAATGTGATTTAAGGGAAAGGTGATATTTGGATTAATGGAAGGTATTCCTTAATGTGTTCTTAATGTATAAAAAATTATGTTTAGTTGATAAAGAGAGCTGACTGATATGGATAAATTAAATTGGATGCTATTTAGAATATTAACATTGAAAAATTAGTATTTTTTTTAAAAAAATTGTTATCATTGATTTTGTTTATATAAATTTTGGATTTATAGAATATATCTATGAATTTCGGTTCTATGTAATGGATGACTATGCATGTATGTCTTCAGTATGGTTTTGTGGAAATTGCGGTTATTACTATGTCTCAAGATAATGCACAATTAAAATTTTAAAATGTTTTCATGTGATAATAAAGAGACACATTATTATATATGGGTGATCAATGTTATGTTGATGTTCAAAAATTTATTGACCTCATTTCTAATGATCCATATATTCATCTTTGAGAAGAGTTACAAAGTTATATATTTATGGAAATATTGAGATGTACATTTTATGAGGATTTAGAAATTTATGGTATTGTCTTTCCATATGAGGATTTATTCATATCGGGTAACCTTTGGAAAACATTTTTCTGTGATATTAAATAAATTCATTTGAAATGACTTATCATTGTACATCATGATCTGTAAATCCTTTATGAATGAAAAATTCACCTTCATTTCATTGAGTAATATATGATGTGGAAATCAAACATGGAACAACCAAAATTTTAGTTTTCATAATATATGGAAATAAATAAATTAATAATTATACTTTTGAAAATTATTAATCTTCAATAAAAGGATTAGGAAATAAAATGTTGTCTGGTTTTTATCATTTTTGATGACATCAATGATCTCTTCATGCCTAATTTGTCAGTGGTTTTATAGACAATAACATTTTTTGTATTAACCACTTTCTTAAGACAAATTTTTCTTATCAGTATTTATAATTTGTAACACTTTTCTTCATGTCCAGATACAAGTGTATATTCTCTTATATGGAAACATATTTATTTGTTACTTTGGGTATCTATTTTTTTATATTTTCATTTTTAAAAACTGTTTTAGTAATAATTTTTTCAATGTCGGTTCCTTTGAATGAAATTTTAAGTTATTAAAACTTTCATGAACTAAAATAATTTTAGGGTGAAATTTATTTATTGGGGGTCGAATTCAACACCCCATGTTTTTAAGAATTTTTTTTTCTAATTAATTAAATTCGATTGGTTGTATGCATTATATGTAGCACTAAGTAATGTATGATTAATACAATACACAATGATAGGATTGTGATACATGAAAAAATTATATTATATTTAGGTTCATAGAAAAATATGTTTGGATATCCTTAGACAAAATTTTGAGTTCCTTTAATAGATTATGTTATACGAAAGACCTAGTTTTACTAGACTACAATATACTATTAATGTTATTATTAAAATCTTTTTATAGTTATCACATTGCTATCGGAATAGAAGATACAAAAAATATTAAATAAGTTTTTAGACAATGGTTTAAAAATCCTTATGAAATAAATTATATGGTTATCAATTTAAAATAAATGAAAATTAAAAAACAATAGAATATAAATGTTGTGTTTTTATGAATAAACTATTTCATTCCATTCAAGGATTTTTATATTAATAAATTAAATTAATAACTATTATTGAGAGATAATAATGAAATTTAAATATTATAACTTTAAAAAAATTATGATATCTATTCAATAATATTTCTCGGCATAAAATATAAACAAATCCAGTTTTTGGAATAAAAATGTAAAAGTATTCTGATAGGTAGTATTGAAAAATTTTAATGGTAAAATTATTGTTATAATATTTTTTACACTATAATAATTTTTATATAAAAAATAATAATTTTTTAATTGTGTAATATCTAAATTTACATTGTGTTATTTTTTGTTATCTTTCTTAGAAGTTTCATTTTTTGATGAATAATAAAAACACTGTATTTTAATTTATTTTTTAATTTTATTATTTAATATATTTTTATGTATTTTTATTTTTTAAAATAATAATTATTTTACATATAAAAAATTTAATACAATTTTTGTAATAGTAATAAATTTCCAATTAAAATATAATATAAAAATACTTCAATCATTTGAGAATATTCACATTAAAAACATGTTGTCTAGCCCCATCTGTGGGATTAATTTAAAATCAATTTCTCCAATAATTATGATTTTAATTTGATAAAATGGATTAAATAATTTTAATTATGAATATTTATAATTTATACTAAAGTTGACATTGTTATTTACTAAAAATATTAGAGAATGATATTAAAATTAACTAAAAAATATAATATAAATCAATTTTATTTTTCTTTTATCCTTTAGCTTAATTATAAAAATAACCAAGAAAATGGTGAAGACCTCATTATATTTCCATAATGTCACAATCTAACATAATTAATAATATTTTGTTCTTAATTGGAGTCACAAGCTGTAAGGGATACATCTCATTAGTGTATACCTTTTGGTATTTACAAATATGACACTCCTCTATTATCATTAAAGTGTACTCAACCACCTCACTTATACACACCTCTAAAGACCATTAGATCACCCAAAACTAGAAAAAATAATCTACCCACATACCTACTCTCATCCTATAAGGCACACTGTTTACAGAATGAAAACCATGGAAGTTATTTGGTGCAAATCAAAAGGTGTTACTCGATGAAGATATTACATTCTTCAACGAAAACATTTCTTTTATTTTTAATCCACCCCTTTAAATTCATATTATATAATGATTCTGTAATAAATTTTGTATCATAATTATAATGAGATATTTATATATTAAATTTTTTATGTACACCACCACACACTCTATTCAAATGGGTTACACAATCATCATTCGATTGTATAGTGGACCATCATCTCGTGAGCTGATATCATTCATTCTTCCATTACCACCTATAAAGGTTGGAAATAATGATGTAATATCTATTTTTATATTATATATAAAATATTTATTATTTAATTATTATTATTTCATTTTAATATAAAACATACATTTGTTCTCTCCATTTGTGGGGAATTTGATAACAACGTTTGTGGATGTGTGGACTACCACCACCTCCAAGTGATGTGATCTAACCATTATTTACATAGAACGTATTAAGGATGGGCTTTGAAAAAATATGTGAAATATATGACATAATAATTTTATTGTAATGATAATATATATATATATCATTCTATTTTCATTGATTGAAAATATTTATTGAAAATGGAAACAATATTCATTAGTTAGTATGACCTACCATCTTAAGGAATGGTGCATTTTATTTTATATTTAATTATTTCATTGGTTATTAGAAATAAATATAATATTTATAGACATAATATATATATATTGGTATAAATTCATGATATGAGGAAATTGTGATCAAATAAAAATGACAAAAAAGAAATATTCAAGACAAATAAAAAATGAAGAAAATACATGAAATGTATCTTAAACATGGATTGTTAATAAATGTGTTATATAAAGTCATAATAAATTTATATTTTATAGGATATATAATAATATGGTAATGTGGTATTTTTAGAATAATTTTTATTTATTATACAATTGGTTTCAATGTGTAAGAATAAATTCATGACTTAAGGTAATGAGATATTGAGTATCATATTTATTTCTATGAGAATTATTGCATATCCACCACATGTTTATTTTTTGGTGTATATAATACCCAATTAAATGTTACATAATTAATTTAATTAATGTCATGATATTAAATGATTCAATTTATGTTATTCCTTCATGGATCTCATGACTCAAAAAGTTACTCAAGTTGTAATGGATCTTCACCTCACTGTATATTTAAGTAAGATAGAATCCATGTTCACCATATATTTCATATATATGGTAGGTTTATATCTTATGGATGAATTTAGTTAATCATATAATGATAATTATTTTTATTTAAATTTATATATTGTTTCACCCATTAATGGGGTTTACAGTTAAAATGTACACAAAGCAGTAAGAGAATTTTGTCTCAATTTCTTATATTAGAGCTACGTGTTATATTATGCCCCAATATTATATTAAATGGTGTATATAGTAAACCACATCAATTGATATCTTTATTATAGTTATTTTCATGATATGATAATCTTAATTTAATGTTATTCTCCTATCACGATTAGGATTAAATTTAAACAAAATAGAAAATTTATATTACTACAATCTCAACATTTATTGCGATTGTTTATGATTATTCTTCCATTAATGAAATATTATGTTCAATATGTTATGAATTTTCATTGCATTTATTTTTATATAGTAATTGATGATATATTCTATTAATGATGACATTTGTTTAATCATTGGTAAATTATATAATTATGAATGTGTTTTTATAATAATATGTCCTTATTTCTCTCTCCAGTTATAAATCTGTTATATTCAAATTCCAGGTTTTCTAATAATTATTTAAAATTTTGTTAAATGATATATAAATATCCCTTTCAATTAATTCAATTTTCCAAATGTAATAAGTTTGAATAATATTTTTAAGTGGTTTTAAAATATTTCATTAAATATTTAAATGTTATTTTCAAAGAAAAATCATTTCAAAATGTTTTATGATTTAAAAGGTTTTTTTGAAATATGCATGTATATATTACTCAATAAATGTTTTAAATGTTTTTTGAATCTTACATAAAATTTTTTTCATGTGGTTTTTATAAAAAAATATTAAGTAAATTTTTTTTTCCGAAAAATAATTTCTTATGAAAGGTTATTAACCTTAAAAATATCTCTAAGAGATCTTTCAATATTAGTCTATACCTAAGTCAACATTAATTGGTGTAATTTATTATTTACTAGGGATATTATACAAGGAAAACATTATTATTATTTATGATAATTGTTTGTGTTTGAGATGATATATTTTTCATGAACCCCTTTTCTCTTTAATAGTCTATACCATGTTAAAAATATTATGAATCCCGATTCATTTCACAAGCATTTATACTTTTAAAATATTATAAAAACTATCTTTTTTTCATAAGTCATGATATGATGAAATTTATATAACACCCATATAATTTCATGGTCAATGAAACAATGAATTTTTATTATATTTTGTCACCCATATGCATGGTTTCATTATGTTATGGGTCAGCCCTATATCTATCTTTAGGGAAATAGGTAATGATAGATAAATCATTAGTATATATCTAACACATTAACCAAATTTAAATGATCAAAACGTTAGTAGTGACACTTATTAGATGTTCAAAATATCATGCATGAAATGGATTTTATGTTTATATTGTTATGAATAAACCTAATTACATGTTGATAGTGTTTTGATTGAACATTATTAAATGTTCACAATGTTATGTGTGAACATTATTACATGTTATTAATATTATATGTGTACCAAATTTATTGTTCAAAATGTTATGAGTGAACATAATTATGTGTTCACAATGTTATGCGTGAACCTGATCACATGTTTATAATGTTATGGGTAAACCAGATTACATATTCAAAAGCTTATGAGTGAACATTATTATGTGTTCACAATGTTAAGCATGAACCTTATTACATGATCACAATGTTATGTGTGAAACTGATTTCACGTTCACAATGATATGTGGGAAACAGATTACACGTAAAAATTTTATATATGGACCTATATTTCACATCCATAATGATATGTAGGGACATTGTTTTATTTCATAAATTTCTACGAGGTCCTAATTCCATGTCAATTACACAATGAGGTAACTTGATTCTATATATACATGTTCCAAATGTCATTTTATGATGTTTATGGAACATTTAAACATCTTCTTTAAATTTTATTCTCTCACGACTCATGTTCTTTGATTTACATATTATTTATGTCTTATGAACATGCATATCATTATTCCATGACTCATGTGTATGATCTTTGATTTGTACGGTACAATCTTCAAATGTTATTCTCATGTTGTCATACCCTTATGTCTTTGTTATTATTTTGTATCCTTTTTTATTTAGCCTTATTGAGCATCTAAGATCACACTTTCTTATGTTTACTATCCACATGTTTGATGAATGTATTTATGTAGGTGTTCTAAATGGATGTTATTGGTGGGAAAGATTGAATATATTTCACCATGTTATATGTTTATGTTCTAAATCTCCAAAAAAATGAAAATATTATGGTCCTGAGGCATGTATTTTTTTAACATTCACATTCTTCATCTGAAATAATGTAATGTCCATGTATGTTGTTTCTGGGTCGATATACACTAGCTTACCGAATAAACCTATGTTCCTTTTAGGCTACTTCCACCACCACTTTTATGCTACTAGCACACCAATGGATATAAGTTTTTGGTTGTTGTCCCAAACTCATTCAGTTATAATTCATGGCTTTTAAAAGAATCCAAAAATCCTCAGTGTTCTCATAAACACAACCATGATATGTTAATATATAAACATAACATACCTTGTAATATTATAATATATAAAAGTACAATAAATTAAAAAAACATTCTTGTATTATATTCATAAATCCATATAAATCACTGATTCATTCATAAGTATCACATTAGTAAAATTTATTTGTGTTAGACCAAATGATATTGAAAACCATGTTTATTTCCTTATTAACATAATGTTTTCAATCAATATGTTTCTCAAGGGTAACCGATATTTTTACTAATTAATATCAGAAATACTAATGAAAATAACACAAATATATAATTGTGTCTCATAATTTGTGATAATTCCAATTGAAAAAGATGTGTATAATACCAACCTATCCCCATACAGATCCCATGCATGAAAAATTGTGTCCCTAGTATGTATTAATGATCCATTCCCTTAGATAACTGTCCCTCAACAAACATAAAACACCATAGGGAGTGGAATTTTCAGGAAAAAATAATAATAATTTATATAATAAATTCTAAAAGTACTTTTAGATAGTATATGTTTTATAAAAATCTATTTCTGAAAGTGGTAAATGGATACCCCTACTACCCACTCATCTATAATTCCCCACTAACCTTACTTTTTTATTTATTTCTATCAATAGTGGTATAAAACCTATATATCATTTTTATAGGGTAAACAATGTAGATTGACATTTTATATGGATTTGGACTATTTCATCAAAAAGGTACATGAATATTGTAATACAGAATGGTGAATTTTAGCACCACTCAACCATTAATTTCTATTTAATCAATTTTATGGGTGTGAGCGCTAAAATATAGGACTGAGAAGAACCAAAAAAAATAAGGCACAATTGACTGCCCTTTGATGCTATTTAGCGGAGTCCCCCAGCACTGTGGCCGCCACGAAGCAAGGAGGTAGGACACTCCATGAACGCATTTGATGTTCACGAGCCCTCCACGAAGAAAGGAGGCAGGATGCTTCGTAAACGCATTGGACATTCACGAGACCCACCATGAAGCAAGAAGGCAGAGCGCTCCATGAGAACATATGACATTCATGAGACCGCAGCGATGAAAGGAGGTGGGACTCCCCACGAACACATTTGACGTTCACAAGCCCGCCACGAAGCATCCAAGTCCCACTTCACGCCGCGTAAGCTCCAAATCGGGGCGCCTCTTTCCTATAAATACCTAGATCTCCCTAAGCCCAATGGATGGAAAATCAGACTTCTCAACTTCTTATCTCCCAAATCGCAGAAGCACCCTTTTTCTCTGCGAACCATGAGCTATGTGAGGTACTTATGCTCTGCGAAGTGCCTCCCCATTGCCTCGTTTTGATCCCCTCTTCTAAGAGGGATGCCTTTCACTGATCCTAAGGGCCTCAGAAAAGGTAAGGGATCCTCAAGGTGACCTGGGTCATTGCAGAGAATTTATGCATCATGAAACACCCCTCATGTACACATGATCCGCATGCCAAGGTAGGGTCAATGTACTTCGTGAATCACATCGCTTCACGATGCCTTGCTTCTTGAGGAACCTTTTCTCTGAAAGGTCGTGCTCCGCTAATGCCTTTCCACATCGCAATGCACTTCCCCCGAGACCCTATGTCCAATGCATAGGCATTGCCACCACACTTCGTGAAGCAAACCCCTTCGCAAATACCCTCTTCCACGTGGAGGAAAAAATCCTCTAATGATCCCTTCCTATGAACACCACTACTTTGAGATTCCTGTTCCCATGCGACCTTGCAAGTTCTCATGATGTGACTTCAATGTCCCCTGAATGATACTGCACGTTGCGTGGCATTGCCTCATGCTTCATTTCATATACACACTAATTGTTATTTCTTCTTTACATAGCCACTCTAATGTGGGCCCCTTGATGGTTCTCTCCATGACACCCCCTAACCACAGCTTTGCGTATCCCATCTCTGCACCAAGTAGGAGAGGGTACTAGTTATGTATGTCCTAGGGGTGCGAAGCAAACCCACCTCATCCGGGCTACAAGATTTTAAACATCCGAGAACCTTATTCCTCCGCACATGACATTAAACTATGACCTATCCCCATTCCTCTCACGTGGGGTACCCCCACCTTGAAATTCTCCACACCCATAGAAGTTCATCCTACCATCCACTTGGATCCCTGGTCTTTTATTCATGTCGGTTCACTAACACCTGCCTATACAGGAACTACGACGACTTTGATCCTTGCTATGGTAAGGTACATAGGAATCCTCCCAATGATCCAATCCCACCGTTCACTTGGACCCTAGGTCCTTATTCATGCCGGCCCACCAACTCCTTGGGATGCCTCCGAGCGTATGCCCCAAATTCCCCCAAATTCCGATCTATGATTACTTTGATCCTTGATAAGGTAAGTTACGTAGAAAGCCTACCTGAGGTTCAAGGCCACTATCTAGTAGTTCCAACCCACTTAACACCAGTCTTCCCCATATCCTACAAGACGTAAAACTATGGACCCCATCCAGTAGTTATCCATTGTGACCCCATTCAGCGAAAAGCCACCATTAGATGAACTACATGGAAATTTATTCCCTGCCACGGGGATACGTAAGAATCTTATTCATGGCACAAGCCCAAGACCATCATCATTATCATAACAGTTCCATCCCATTCACCACCCCCCTCAAGAAACCTTCCATCATCCATCCTAATTATTACCAGGGCCGCCACATCCTAGTGGGATCAGGCCACCCCATTCCCCATTCAAACTAATAGAATTCGGGAGGCCACCCAAATGATGGCCCTAGTATCGGGGTTCCCTCCAAGGGGTTCCTCCATCAAATACAATCTATTCAATGTTTTGATCAGCCCAATCCATCTCCCTGAGGTTCATGTCCGACATCCACTGGGACCCCAGGTCCTTTATTCACATCGGTTAACCATCTCCAGCCCCATACTGGAACTATGAGGACTTTGATCCTTGCTAAGGTAATGTAAATAGGAATCATCTCTGAGGACCATGCCCACCATCCACCTGGACCCGAGGTCCTTATTCACGCCAGTCCACCAACACCTTGGGATCCCTTCAAGCGTATGCCTAAAATGCCCCCATATCCCGAACTATAAGGAGTTTGATCCATGCTAAGTTAAGGTATGTAGGAAGCCTCCTTGAGGTTCGATCCCACCATCCAGCAGTTCCGAACCACATCATGTTTGTTCTCCCCCATCCTTCATTATGTTAAACTATGGAACCTATCCAACGGTAATCCATTGTGTCCCCATTCAGCGGAAATCTTCCATTATACAAACTACATGGACCTTGATTCCCTACCATGAGGATACATAGGAAGCCTCTTCAAGGATCAAGCCAAAGACCATCATGATCCTCATGACGGTTCCATCCCATTCACCACCCACCTCGCAAAACCATCCATCATCCACCCTAATTTATACCTAGGCTACCACATCCTATTGGGATCATGCCACCCCATTCCCCATTTCAACTAACAACATTCGGGAGGCCACCCACACGATAGCTCCAATATTGATGTTCCCTTACTGGGGGTTCCACCATATTATCCAATCTAGTCAATGTTCTCATCATCTTGATCCCTCTCCTCGGGACGTTAAACATATGGCATACCCTGTATTAAACATGGGAAGTAGAGGAAAACCTCATATACATGCCCACAGAATATGATTCATCGAGTTTGATGTGGGATGCCTCGAGGGTCCTCACCCTCAAGAAGCCCAATAATAAGGGACAGAAGACGGACACGCCAATCCCCCTGTGTCCAGACATTCCAGTGATTCCCCACGTGACTACTACCCTAAATGAAGGTTTTTTCCCTAACCAGACATGTTGGAATGTCCAGACAGGAGCAGTGTAATTAACTAGAATCCATAAGGATATGGGACTGCGAAGAGTTTCCAAAACAACGTATTAACACTCTAAGGGAGACCTGAACTAGGTAACGAGTTATGAGGAGGAATCCTTGGAAGGAAGAACTGACATCCCATCATCCCATTTTGATCATGGAGCAAACAACCTTTAATAAGGAACATATTACACCCACCTTTGGAAAGCAGGAATATAGGGAAACAACTGCACGTACTCAATAGATGGATGTGCACGTCCTATAGAAATAGTCAGAAATAAAAATGGTGAACCAGATGTGAAATTATTCTCCTCAATATGGGCATTAGTATTTTTCTAGGCATCAATAGATTGATGTGTTACCAGATCCATATATCTGAAGTCGGGTCCCACCAATAAAATAGCGGGCCAAGTGTGAAACTCAGTAGATGTTGGGGCAGTAGAATGTTGGACATCCCGTTTTGTGACATTGTTAGCATGGATCACTCATACCAACTATGGAATATGGGATGACACAAGGCCATTGGCCGTTGATTCCATTTTCACTCAGCACTGATGAATTATGCTCCCAAATTTTTGGAATTAGGAGGTTGCATCTGGAACGTGACCACCTCCTGCACACCAGCGTCAGTGCAGGGGAAACACTAACGCGGCAGTCCAGCGTGGTTCCACCATTTCCGTGACATCTTTTAGACCTATGGCTGTATGGAATACAAACCCCCTCTCCACATATGAGGTCATATAATTAATGGTTAATAACTACCTCGTGCATTGCTACGAGGAGGAGGGCATAATCCCAACCTCGGATATGGCCCAACTAGATCTTGAGGAATTTGCGCCTCACCATCAACACCTCCCCTAAGTGTCGCACTATAAGGCCCCAGTCTTATACCTTACTTAATCTTGAGTTATTACAAGATTACACATTGAGGATCTTTTTGGGTTTAGAGTTTTAGAGAATTAGATCATAAAACTTTCATTACATTCCACATATAAACAAAGTGGTTACATAAAGATAGTATTCATCATTCCCATCAATGGAAACATATTTAAAATAAAACATGGATTATTTCTTGACACTTTCTTGACAGTATCATCATATCATGTACCTTTCCCTTGACCTGTGAAAAACATTTCAAAAAAAACTTGGGATGAGCATAAAAATCTCAGTAAGGGATATAAAAATATGGAAAGGAAACATGGGTACATATATACATAAGAATGATATCATACTTTACCCATAAAACATAAGCATTTTAACATACCTCATCAAATCATGAATAAATCATAGAAATCATAAGACATAAAGGTATCTTGAGGCATTCATAACATCCTTACGTACGGAGTAACCCTCTTGGTTACGTTTGGAATACCCATCACAGTATATTCCCTAAATCTCTTCGGAGAAACCTTAACGTTTCACTCCTTCGTGTTACCCAATGCATTGGAGAGCGATATCAGTCTCACCCACCCTTAGTTTATCACGGAACCACCCATCTTCATAATAATGTCCAAGAACCTCAACATAATCATATCACATAAAACATGCATAAAGGAAACATAACATTTCCACCTTTCAATCACAAGATATCAATACAACACATTGTTATAAAAACATTTTGAATACCATTTTCAATACCAAAATAAAAGAAAATTAAAACATGGTATTTATTTTTCTTTTAAAAATAAGGCATGGCTTGTAGAGGAAGCTGAAACTCAAATAAAGGTCACGGCAGCAGATAAGTCGTTGTCGCTGCATACGTACGACAAAAACATTCCCATTTGTCGTTTAGTAAAACGCTTCATATAAGAAAGATTCCTTTTGGATAAACATAAAAGTCAAAGTTGATTATACACCGTATAAAATAAGGTTGTGTATAAAACAAAATATACCTCAATGAAAAGAGATTGAGACGAAGTCCCATACCTCGGGTCTGACTTGACTCGGTCGTTCATTAATCTCCTGAATAATAAACATGAGTTAATTTCTACTTGATTAAAAACCTTTCTCAAGTTCATTATTCCTTTTATATCACTTATTGCCATGTCATGAACACTATGTAATTATTTATGTTAATAACGGTCGTTTTAAGGATCATTGGTACTCGAGTCAAAAATAAGCCCTTTATAATTACAAGTTTTTCATGTATACATTATATCCAGAATGGTATTAATGATGTAGATATCATATATGTCATTTATATCCAGTACATACATGCATTTATAATATTACATAATCATTTATAGGTAAGAAATGAAATGCACCGTTAATGGAGACGGTAAGCCGTACGTACACATGAACACTACTTTCATTTCTATTTCGTATTTCATAGAATGGAATCATAATGATATAAATGTATATTATAATTACAGTATAATATCATATATAATATCGTAGTTCCATCCTTTATACATCCCACATATGGTATTTAACGAATCAAATCACTTTGAGGGGGCGGTAGTCCGCACTTCCTTAATTGAAGATATCACGTTTACCCATAATGGAAACCATAAAGGAATGACCAAAAAGAAAAAAATAGAAGCTTAAGGAAAACATAAACATATTATATATCATATATAAATATAGTGACATCTTAATGTCCACCCTTTACGGTGTTAAAAGAATGTTGAACAATCATCGTTTCTGGAGGCATAAATTCACCATCCACAGAAACAGTATGTTCGTTAACCATTAGATGTATGTGTGAGTAAGTGTAGCTCGAATAAATATTATAAAAACATCCTAGTATATTGAAGATACTAGAGTTGTTACAAAAGAAAATAATAAAAAGAGTTTAGGGGGTGGAGAAGCAAAATAAAACAAAAGGACTCAAAAGAAGACATTACATTAAAATCGGGTAACTTCCTTTGGTTTGATCTCAAGGATTCCTTGGGAAGAATTATGCCCAAAGTGAGGCTTCAAGGAGTAAGATAGGTATGTGGAGAGACAAAATTGGCAGGGGTAGGCCGAGCCAAAGGCTTTGGGAGTGTGGGTAAGGAGATAGAGGTGGGGGCCTTTTATAAGAGGAGAGGAGGGGCACTCTTGGAAAGTAAAGATAAGTTACTTTATTTTAAAAAGAGATTCGGATTCAAAAGGACCCACATTGATATAATTCGCGGATAAGGTGATATGGGTTCTAAATCCACTAATACAATAGGTTTTTGGACATGTGTAGGTTTTATATTTTACATTATCTTTCCATTTTATTTAAATCGTTAAATAATGAGGTCATCGCTGCATCATCGTGATGTCATAAATAATTTAATTTATGTAATTTCTAAAAATTATAAAAAAAATACTATGATGTAGGAAATATTTTTAGATTTCTAATGAATATTTATAGTCAAAAATATTACTTGTATAACCCCATAAAAAAATTATTTTAGTAAAACATCTCTTGTTTGTGTCATTTTTACTTTAACATTAAATAAAAAGTTATTTATGTCATTTCCCAACCAAAGTGGCTCCATGGGGTCCCCAAGTTGACCCATGGATTGTTTTGGTCGTCCATGACACATCCCATGAGGGTATGACATGTGTCAAGCTCATCTCATACTATTAAAACATTATTTTTACCTTAAACTACACTAATTACCACTAATCACGATTAAAAACTTAATAAGTTACTATTCACCAAAAAATTATTTTAATCCCATTGAACCATATTTTACTTATTAATGACAACCATGTATGTCGGATTTTTGAAATTCAAAACACAATGATGGAAAAAATTCATTTAAACGGAAAAACCAGTTTTTATAAGTACCACTTAGTGGTTTCACTTTTCATCAAAAATTGAAGTTTTTCAGAAAATTACCAAAAAATCACCCTAAGCTATATTTGATATTCCGAATTCAAAAATGAAGTATATTTAAAAAAATTAAAATCATATAAGTTCAATTAATTAATTTAATAAATATTTCCCGCTGTCATGACAAATAGTGGGTTTTTTTGAAACAATATCTATCAAAAGATTGACACTAGTTTAAGTCCAATTTCAAAGTGAAATTGATTTCAGCGACCACCATTGGATTAAATGGTAAAAATATATTCTAATTTCAATTCAAAACCAATTAAAAAGGTAATATAATCATATAAATAAATTATATTAAAAATAATTTTTGATGTAAAATGCAGTATTTTTAACTATTAATTAAAAAATGAACATTGTCTGAAAAATACCAAAAATTCACACAAAGTAAATTTTGATGTCACAATCATAAAGAATAAGTTTATTTTGACAAAAATAGCTTATAAAATTGTCAAAAGATAGATTTAAAAATGGTTTTCCCTCAAAAGGCAGTAAAATAATCTTTTAAGAATATTAATGTATTCCATGCATAAGATTGTATTTATTTTCAATTTAAGCCTCTAAAACTCTATCTTAATCATTAATAGTCATAGATAAAAATATATATAATTCATTACTTACTTGGGATGTTACATCCTTCCCCCCTTTAGAAAATTGTGTCCCTGCAATTTATTTACTTATCAAATAAATGTGGGTACATATCCCTCATTGCATTTTCAGATTCCTATGTTTACTCTTACATCATGTGGTTTTTCCACAAAACCTTTACCTGTTTAATCACCTTATTCCATAACACTTTCTCCATGTGGTCAAGAATCTGGACCGGCTGTTCCTCATATGATAGGTTCTCTTCCAGCTAAACTACCTCCGGACTCAAAACATGAGATGGATCTGGCATATACTTTCTCAACATCGAAACGTAAAAAACATTGCGTACCAGAGATAAACTCGGAGGTAAAGCCACCTGGTATGCAACTGTTCCAACTCTCTCCAGAATTTCATATGGTCTAATAAACCTTGGACTCAGCTTTCCTTTCTTACCAAATCTCATCACACTTTTCGAAGGAGAAACCTTGAGAAGAACATGATCACCTACATCAAAAGATAGATCCTTCCTCCGGTTATCCGCATAACTCTTCTGCCTGCTCTGAGCTGTTCTCATGTGCTTCTAAATCAGCTGAACTTTTTCTGCCATCTCTTCTACCAATTCTTGTCCCATCAAATTCCTTTCACCCACTTCATCCCAGAAAGCTGGAGTTTGACACCGCTTCCCATATAATGCCTGAAATGGTGCCATCTGTATACTGGAATGAAAACTATTATTATATGAAAATTCAACCAAAGAAAGATGTTGGTCCCAACTTCCATGATAATCCATAGAGCAAGAACGTAGCATATCCTCCAATGTCTAAATTGTTCGTTCTGACTTCCCATATGATTGAGGATGAAAAGCTGTACAAAAATTTAATTCAGTACCCAACGACTTCTGAAGGCCTTTCCAAAAGTTAGAAATGAACCTGGGATCATGATCAGATACAATGGAGAGAGGAACTCCATGTAACCTGACTATCTCTTTAAGATACAAACGGGAAAGTTGATCTAGGGAAAAAGTATCTCGTATAGCAAGGAAATGAGCAGATTTGGTCAAGTGATCAACAATAACCCAGATTGCATTATTACCTCGAGGTGTCTTCGGTAATCCCACAACAAAGTCCATGGATATATTCTCCCATTTCCACTCTGGAACTGGTAAAGGCTGAAGCATCCCTTTCGGTAACTACCGCTCTACTTTAACCTGCTGACAAGTCAAACACTTCACAGTAAAATCAGCAATATCTATTTTCATTAAATCCCACCAGTAATACTCCTGCAGATCACTATACATCTTAGTACTGCCAGGATGAACTGAAAACGGAGAACTATGAGTTTCACATAAAAACTCTCTCTTCAACTGATAATCACAAGGCACACACAATCTCTTCCCAAATCTCAAAAAGCAATCATTATCAATGTTGAATTCAGGAAACATACCTTTCTGAACCAGCTCTACCTTTTTCTGCAACTCACTGTCTTCCTTTTCTGCTTTCTTGATTCTATCTGATAGAGATGATCTCACTGATACATGAAACAAAACAGAAGAACATCCTGCACCAACAACTTCTATGCCAAAGTTCATCAAATCATTAACCAAAGGATCACGTTCCAAACGCAACATTACTAATGAAGCATTACTTTTTCGACTCAAAGCATCAGCCACTTTATTTGCTTTTCCCGTATGGTAATGAATTGTACAATCATAATCCTTGATTAATTCTAGCCATATCCTTTGTCTCATGTTCAAATACTTCTGAGTGAATATATACATTAAAATTTTGTGATCGGTATATATTTCACACTTTACCCCATACAAATGATGCCTCCAAATTTTTAAAGCAAAAACAACAGCAGCTATTTCCAAATCATGTGTAGTGTAATTTACCTCATGATTTTTCAACTATTGTGAAGCATAAGCAATTACCTGATCATTCTGAATTAGGACGCAACCAAGTCCTTTCAATGAAGAGTCACTGTAGATAACAAACTCACCATTCCTGGAAGGTAGTGCCAAAACTGGAGCATTCACCAATCTTCTTTTCAATTCCTGAAAACAATCATCACATTATTTTGTCCAGATAAACTTAACACCCTTCCGAGTTAGCTTAGCCGTTGGAATAGATATCCGTGAAAAATTTATAACAAAACTTTGGTAATAGCCTGCCAAACCAAGGAAGCTACGAATCTCAGTTACATTTGTGGGTCTTGGCCATTCTTCCACAACTTTTGTTTTTGCAGGATCAACAGTTATCCCATCTTTAGAAATAATGTGACCAAGGAAAGAAATTTGTTTCAACCAAAACTCACACTTGCTGAATTTCCCATACAATTTCTTTTCTTTTAAGGTTTGCAAGATAACCCTTAAATGTCTTTCATGCTCTTCTTTACTTTTAGAAAACACCAAAATATCATCAATAAAAACCACCACAAACTTATCCAAGAACTCATGGAAAATTCTATTCATTATGTCCATGAATACAGCAGGTGAATTGGTTACCCAAAAAGGCATTACTAAAAATTCATAGTGGCCATATCTTGTACGGAACACGGTCTTCGGAATATCTGCCTTCATTACCTTCGGCTGATGGTACCACGATCTCAGGTCAATCTTTGAAAAAAACTGAGCTCACGGGAGCTGATCAAACAAATCATCGATATGAGGCAAAGGATATTAGTTCTTAATAGTGATATTATTCAAGGCTCTATAATCAATGAAAAGTCTCATTGAAACATCTTTCTTTTTAACAAATAAGACAGGAGCACCCAATGGTGATGTGCTAGGTAGAATGAAACCATTCTCTAATAAATCTTGCAATTGCTGCTTCAACTCTAAAAGTTCAATTTGAGCCATTCGATAAGGGGGTTTTGAAATTGGATTTGCATCATGAACTAAGTCAACAGTAAATTCAACCTCCCGATCTGGTATTATTCCAGGAAACTCATCAGGAAAAACATCAGGATACTCATTTACCACTAGCACATCATTAATCTGTACAGTCCCTTTATTTTCAACTATGTGTGCAAGGTAACATTCAGTTCCATCGTTTACAAGTTTCTCGGCCTCTTGATAAGTTATAAACAGTAAGGGTTCATTCTTGTACACAAACTGAAAGCCTTTCTGAAAAGAAACTTCTTTAGCTCTACAGTCAATCTTAGCATGGTAAATAGAGAGCCAATCCATACCCAGGATAACATCAAACTCTACTAGAGGTAGAACAATAAGGTTTTCAAGTAGGTTCTTTCCACAGATAAAGATATGAAGATTCTTATAAATTCTTTTTGCCTCAACATTCCCCCAGTTGTTTTTACCAAAAGTTCAAGAGTCATTTCATGAGATGGTATTCCCATTTTACTAGAAAATGTTTCAGAGATGAAAGAATGTTTAGACCCCGAATCAAACAACACACTAGCATAATCTGAAAAAACAAACAATGTACCTGATTCAACTTCATTTGATGGCCCGACATTTGCTGAAGTAGTTGCAAAGGATTTTACCACCCCTTTCTGCTTGTAGTCTAACTGCTTCCCATCACTCAAGCTCTTTGTCAGACACTCGTTTGCATAGTGACCCATCTCATTGCACTTATAACATTTCATTAACTGTAAATCAAATTTGGTCTTACCTTCACCTTGATCCTATTCAGTGCAATCACGAGCCTTATGTCCCATCTTACCACATCGGTAGCACTTTCCAGAATTCAGAAGACATTCCCCAGCATGCCTTTTTCCACATTTATCACAAACTGGAAACTTAGTTTTCTTACCATCAGACTTTTTTGAAGAATTCTTACCTTAATCCTGCCACCTCAGTCTCTTCTTCTATTGATTGTTATAGAACACTTGATCATCAGCAAACTCCATTTCCACCATCTCAGCACATCGAACAAGCTTTTCATAACTTTTAAACTCATGAGAAGCTAATTCCCTTAGATATTTTGGCTTTAATCATTAGTAAAAATGATTGATTTTACTATCAAGGTCTCTGATAAAATTTGGAGCATACCTTGACAATCGAGTGAACCTTTCTTCATAGGTAGCCACTGAGTCTTCCTCTTGCCTCAATTACAAGAATTTATTTTCCATCCTAAGTCGAACATCCTTAGGAAGATACTTCTCAAGAAATATACCTTTGAATTCATCCCATTCAAGAGCATCAATCTCATCGGCGTCCCTGATATTTTTAACCATTGACCACCACTGATCTGCCTCACCCTCCAAACGGTAAATAGAAAGACCAACCTTTTGACTGTATGAACACCCCATGACCTCAAAAATCTTCTCCAGTTCATTAATCCACCCTTCAGCTAGCACAGGGTCAAATGATCCTCTGAATGATGGGGGATGTTGCCTCATGAAATGTTCCACCACTGACATGTTCCTCTGCGGTTGATCTGGCTGATCTCGTGCATGGATACCACCGCCATTTATCGCTTGAGTCAACTGCGCCATTACTGCAACAAACTGTTCAGGTCCAATTCCGACCATCTCAGGATGCTGATTCGGAAGGTTATTTCCTTCTGTATGCCTTCCTAGCACTGCTTCCCTGTTTCCTCTACGGAAACCCACTCTGAACAAACATGTCTTAGATGAAGCAACATGGTAATCTTCAAATGCTATATCATTTCAATAAATTTTTTTTGGATAATCATTTAAAAGAATTATAACTCCTAAAGTTATCTAAACCGACCTCTAATACCAACTATAAGGCCCCAGCCGTAAATCTTACATAATCTTGAGTTATTACAAGATTACACATTGAGGATCTTTTCTGGTTTAGAGTTTTAGAGAATTATATCATAATACTTGCATTACATTCCATATACAAATAAAGTGGTTACATAAAGATAGTATTCTTCATTCCCATCAATGGAAACAAATTTAAAATAAAACATGTATTATTTCTTGACACTTCCTTGACACTATCATCGTATCATGTACCTTTCCCTTGACCTGTGAAAAACATTTCAAAAAAAAACATGGGATGAGCATAAAAATCTCCGTAAGGGATATAAAAATATGGAAAGAAACATGGGTACATATATACATAAGAATGAGATCATAATTTACCCATAAAACATAAGAATTTTAACATACCTCATCAAATCATGAATAAATCATAGAAATCATAATACATAAATGTAACTTGAGGCATTCATAACATCCTTACGTTGGGAGTAACCCTCTTGGTTACGTTTGGAATACCCATCATAGTATATTCCCTAAATCTCTTTGGAGAAACCATAACATTTCACTCCTTCGCATTACCCAATGCATTGGAGAGCTATATCGGGCTCACCCACCCTTAGTTTATCACGGAACAACCCGTCATCATAATAATGCCCAAGAACCTCAACATAATCGTATCACATAAAACATGCATAAAGGAAACATAACATTTCCACCTTTCAATCACAAGATATCAATACAACACATTGATATAAAAACATTATGAAAACCATTTTCAATACCAAAATAAAAGAAAATTAAAACATGGTATTTATTTTTCTTCTAAAATAAGTTATGACTTGTAGAGGAAGCCGAAACTCAAATAAAGGTCACAACGGTGGAGAAGTTGTTGTCGCCGCATACGTACGACAAAAACATTCCCTTTTGTCGTTTAGTAAAACGCTTCGTATAAAAAAGATTCCTTTTGGATAAACGTAAATGTAAAAGGGGTTTATACACCTTATAAAAGAAGGTTCTGTATAAAACAAAATATGCCTCAATGAAAGGAGATTGAGACGAAGTCCCATACCTCGGGTCCGACTTGACTCGGTTGTTCTTTAATCTCCTGAATAATAAACTTGAGTTAATTTATAATTGTTTAAGAACCTTTTTCAAGTTCATTATTCCTTTTATATCACTTATTTCCATGTCATGAACACTATGTAATTATTTAAGTTAATAACGGTCGTTTTAACGATCATTGGTACTTGAGTCAAAAATAAGCCCTTTATAATTACAAGTTGTTCATGTATACATTATATCCAGAATGGTATTCATGATGTAGATATCATTTATGTCATATATATCCAGTACAGACATGAATTTATAATATTACATAATCATTTAGAGGTAAGAAATGAAATGCACCGTTCATGGAGACGGTAAGCCATACGTACGCATGAACGCTACTTTCATTTCTATTTCATATTTTATAGAATGGAATCATAATGATATAAAGGTATATTATATTTCCAATATAATATCATATATAATATCATATTTCCATCCTTTATACGTCCCACATATGGTATTTAACGAATCAAATCACTTTGAGGGGGCGTTAGTCCGCACTTCCTTAAATGAAGATATCGTGTTTACCCATAATGGAAACCATAAAGGTATGACCAAAAAGAAAAAAAACAGAAGCTTAAGGAAAACATAAACATATTATATATCATATATAAATATAGTGACATCTTAATGTCCACCCCTGAAGGTGTTAAAAGAATGTTGAACAATCATCGTTTCGGGAGGCATAAATTCACCATCCACGGAAACAGTATGTTCATTAACCATTAGATGTAGGTGCGTGTAAGTGTAGCTCGAATCAATATTATAACAACATCCTAGTATATTTAGGATATTGTAGTTGTTACAAAAGAAAAGAATAAAAAGAGTTTAGGGGGTTGGAGAAGCAAAATAAAACAAAAGGACTCAAAAGAAGACATTACCTTAAAATCGGGTAACTCCCTTTGGTTTGAGCTCAAAGGCTTCCTTGGGAAGACTTCTGCCCAAAGTGAGGCTTCAAGGAGTAATATAGGGATGTGTATAGACAAAATGGTCAGGGTTTGGCCGAGCCAAAGGCTTTGGGTGTGTGGGTAAGGAGGTAGAGGTGGGGGCCTTTTATAAGAGGAGAGGAGGGGCACTCTTGGAAAGTAAAGATAAGTTACTTTATTTTAAAAAGCGTTTCGGATTCAAAAGGTCCCACATTGATATAATTCAAGTATAAGGTGATAAGGGTTATAAATACACTCACTTAATAGGTTTGGGAAATGTGTAGGTTTTAGATTTTACATTATCTTTCCATTTTATTTAAATCGTTAAATAATGAGGTCATCGCTGCATCATCGTGATGTCATAAATAATTTAATTTATTTAATGTCTAAAAATTATAAAAAAATACTATGATATAGGAAATCTTTTTATATTTCTAATTAATATTTATAGTCAAAAATCTGACTTGTATAACCCCATATAAAAATTGTTTTAGTAAAACATCTTTGTTTGTGTCATTTTTACTTCAACATTACATAAAACGTAATTTATGTCATTTCCCCACAAAAGTGGCTCCATGGGGTCCCCAAGTTGACCCATGGATTGTTTTGGTCGTCCATGACACATCCCATGAGGGTATGACATGTGTCAAGCTCATCTCATACTATTAAAACATTATTTTTACCTTAAACTACACTAATTACCACTAATCGCGATTAAAACTTAATAAGTTACTATTCACCAAAAAATTATTTTAATCCCATTGAACCATATTTTACTTATTAATGACAACCATGTATGTCGGATTTTTGAAATTCAAAACACAATGATGGAAAAATTTCATTTAAACGGAAAAACCAGTTTTTATAAGTACCACTTAGTGGTTTCACTTTTCATCAAAAATTGAAGTTTTTCAGAAAATTACCAAAAAATCACCCTAAGATATATTTGATATTCCGAATTCAAAAATGAAGTATATTTTAAAAAATTAAAATCATATAAGTTCAATTAATTAATTTAATAAATATTTCCCGCTGTCATGACAAATAGAGGGTTTTTTTGAAACAATATCTATCAAAAGATTGACACTAGTTTAAGTCCAATTTCAAAGTGAAATTGATTTCAACGACCACCATTGGATTAAATGGTAAAAATATATTCTAATTTCAATTCAAAACCAATTAAAAAGGTAATATAATCATATAAATAAATTAGATTAAAAATCATTTTTGATGTAAAATGCAGTATTTTTAACTATTAATTAAAAAATGAACATTGTCTGAAAAATACCAAAAATTCACACAAAGTAAATTTTGATGTCACAATCATAAAGAATAAGTTTATTTTGACAAAAATAGCTTATAAAATTGTAAAAAGATAGATTTAAAAATGGTTTTCCCTCAAAAGGCAGTAAAACAATCTTTTAAGAATATTAATGTATTCCATGCATATGATTGTATTTATTTTCATTTTAAGCCTCTAAAACACTATCTTAATCATTAATATACATAGATAAAAATATATATTATTCATTACTTACATGGTATGTTACAAGTACAAGGAGCCATTTATCCACACCTTGACATATAATAGATTTGGGAGCCTTCCCCTGATGCACTTTGATGACTCTGTGCCTTAGGCTAACGAGGTAGGTGATATCCAGCCCAACCCAGTCAGAGTCCCATTCCAGGGGCTCCCAGAGAGGGTTCCAACATGGCCACATTAGCGCCGTCACCTGATTATGTTGGATGAGGATTAGGTAAGCTACGTACTTGCGCCCCCAACCCTAGTATGTTCGAACTGATGCCGGAGTCGGACGCAAGCTGAGGACGCCCGCCAGGGGGAAACAATGCCAACAACTACTATGGCCCGAGCCAAAATTGATGCATATCATAAGTTCCCTACCTACATTGAGTAGGGTCACTTATACACCCGACAGAAATCGAGACCCCAACCACCCCACGGGCCAGCTGGGTCGACTCCATTGGTCACTGGAACTTGTAGTGGCTGCCACAAACCATCCCACAATGATGTCGCCCTATACTAAGGACCTCCACGTACCATTACCACGAAGCGTGTGGGACTTCCCCACTTCGAGGCTCGGCATGATGTTCTGCCTTGTTCCACCTTCAACCCAAATTTGGGTCTTCCTTGCGGCAGTGACGCGTAGATCGGGGGTCTATCCCATTCCCACTAAACCGGGTACTGAGTCATTGCTCCCGCCACTAATAGCCGGTGTAAAGAAATTTCCCATCTATCCTCTTTCCAACATGGGGATCCACCCTGCGTCCTCTCAGCAGCTGGTGAAGGTCCTCCTTGCCTCAGAAACCAGATGGGTGAAGGCCAGCCTCACTCCACCCGCACTAAGCATAGAGGTCCTCCCCATTCTCCTTCTAGTTCCAGTGATAGTCTCGCCCACTCCAGTACTATCAATTGAGGTCCTCTATATGTACCCTTCGACATTTGTCCTGGTGCTCCTCGCACCTCATCTTTCTCGGGTGGAAACCCTCTCCTCCCAAGCACCAGCGCGGCTGAAGGACCCTATGTCAAAAATATGTTGTGTCCCGAGGAACCACCCATGCGTAGGTAGGTGGGTAATTGCTGCCAAAAGATGAATTCCTAGAAGTTATGAAAAAATATAAAACGGTTCCACTTCTCAGACTCGGCATCAGAGTACGACTCATCTCGGAAACCCACCCCTAGAACATCTGAGTCAATGGTTGGGGTAGGAACAAGGTGCCTCGGAATAGTACTCCCTGAATGTGAGGTCCATTGGATTCCCACATTCCTCCATAGGTATATCCAAGAGGATGAAAATCTGGAAACCCTGAAGGATACAGTCATGGAATCTCCACCATCATCACTGGAATTTCAATCTACCTCCACAACTGATCACATAGAACTACTTTGGGATCCGATGGCAAGCGAGAAACATCGTGGCCCATCACTGGTAGCCCTAACCCCCAAAAAATAACGATGTCCATCATCTATTTTTATCTTGACATAGCGATCAGGTCGCTAAACTCTTCATAAGGTAGCCCGAGATTCGGCAGCCGGTCAACCAGCTCGTCGTACTCTCCACTGGCCAACCTGTCGTCCCAGCGGTCTGCCTCAGTTTCGAGGCCAATTCCTTAGCCACCCCAAGTTGATGAGTGGGGAAATCAATGTAAAGACCCTGAATCTGGCCAAGGAGCTTCATCAACAACTTTTTAGTGGACCACTTCCCTAAGAAGTCCTAACATGTGGGAGCATAGAATTTCCACATAACAGAATCCCTCACCCCAGAGGTAGTTTAGTGTTTCCACTACACCCTTTGGGTGACGCATTTTTGCCTTTGTCATGAGTGAGTGTTTTATCCCAGGAGACAAACAAATTTCGAAGTCATAAGCAAACAATGTTGTCTGGTTGATCTGGCCGCACTCCCTGTGGTCCCGCACCCTGAGTCACTAAGTCGACGTGAGGCCCTCCAGCAACAATGCATTCTGAGTATTAAGGTAATCCGCAAAAATCTCAAAGAGGCTACCCCCCACATGAAAATTTGTGTTTGGGGGAAGTATGATTCCATCCTCTTCAGTCCTATCCGGCGGCTACCCAAATTGCTTGGCGACATCGAATACATGCCCTCGGGAAGGGTTGCGGTCAACATGGACGATATAGTGGACGAGGAAGAAGAGCTGGAGATTTTCAATTGTGACATACCCCCTAAAAGTGTGCCACCACTATGGGAAACAACATGGATGATTACTCATTTGCATAGGAACCCCATAGGTCTCTCTACACCCACTGAGGCTTTGGTACTCAACTGGAATTACAGTAAGGGAAAAGAGTATGTATGATCTGTCAAACACTCCAACCCATACTCCTCAGTGTGGAAGACGGAGGAGGACCCCGAGAAGGCCACATTGCACCAAAAACTTGCTATGAAGAATAGGTTGGTTGAAAAATTCTTGGCTGAATGTGCTGCATGGTGACGACCAGAATACGGTGATCCTAAGCCAATACAGTAGGGGCAGGAATAACTTCCTCTTGCTGAGCTACTCCCTGACAACCCTAATCATGCCTCTCCCATAGACAGTGCGGAAGCCGGAGCTCATGGTAAGAGGGAACATTATGTCTCACAAAACCCTTCTGATATACATGAAAATCCATGGAATCAAGCTTGGGAATCCCCAACTGCCCTGCAGGCTTCTCCACCGACCAATCCACGAGCGGATGAGCCTGTTTATCGTGTTGAAGAAACCGGAAAGGTACTCGTGGTTAGGGATCCCCGTAAATATGGGGACCCCCACCCAGATGATCCAATGTTGGTGATCATAGCCTATCTTGATGCATTGGAAACATGATAGGTGGAAATCCCACATGCTGGAAAGTCATACCTGGCGTTGGTGGATGATATTCCAGCACCTCCAGGTTTTGGGGAATCCCAACTTCTCCCCCTTTAATGGTATGGGGACCCGCCGCATCACCTAGCCCACTTTAACTCAAGGTGATGGACCATGTTAAGGAATCCATCATTGCAAGAGGTTTCCCAGATCTGTTTTTTTGTTCAGACACCGTAGGGGACAACATTTATCTGGTACATCCAGCTACCTGTCAAATCTGTGACCAGCTGGGAGGTCCTTCGCTGGGAATTTCTCTACCAGTTCAGTTCCAACAACTAGAATATGAGAATTGCAGACCCCTTAATGTGAAAACAAAGTCCTGATGAGCTTGTCACAAAATTTATCACCCAGTGGAAGGGGCTCACATACTCCCTTGACATGCCATTGACTCAGGAGCAACTACTGACGATGTGTGTAGGGACCGTCAATAAAGAACTGGTTCCCTCCCTAATCACCCAGAACTTCCTTGTAGGATTGCAAGACTTTTTTGATAAAGCCCAGTGCTTGGAAGAGGCCCTGTAAAAGGCATTCCAGGAACTTCCATTTCCCCTTGTAATCTTAGCGCGGAGGGATACCAGAGCCGAGACCAACGCGGTGGGCCCAATAGAAGCCCCCATGAAACTAGAATTTCTACCAGTGGCACCTACCCCGCAGCCTCACAGAGGACCTCCACCTCAGGTGCAACCATTGAATCAGTAGTTTCTACCTTATAATCGCCATGTGCCCCAACATAATGCACCACCACCACCTAGGTGGGAAAATCAGGTTCCAAATCCTTGACAGGACCCTCCAGCTCCTCGCCAGGTCTAGGCTCCAATGGACCCCTTTTTAGATAGGAGAAACCAGACATACTCGTTCAACAAGAATTAGGTTCCTGTCTACTTCTGTAATGCCATAGAATAGGGGATTGTATGATTTCCTCAGTGCAGAAGGCTAGAAGAGGAGAATCTCACTGATCGCCCCAACTACTTCCACTATCATTTAATTCTGCGGCACACCATCAAGAAGTGCTATGTATTTAAAGACTGCCTCCTAGACTAGTTTGATAACAACATAGTTAGGCTAGGCATGGATAGGTTCAAGTGGAAGGAGTCTTTGTAAGGTCAGACATTAGTAGAGTAGCAAAGGCAAGTGGAAGAAGGATTCCAACCGCGAGTCCCAGAAGTATGCTGACTGGATGGCTCGCAAAAATGGTTGCTCGCACCCATGAAATCATTTGGGCAAGCCTGAGTCGACCGGATCCATCAGATGTTGTGGTAAAAATTTATGTATCATCATCTCAGCTGGCCTCTTCCTAGAAGAGGAAGCATCTGCGGTGAAACGGAAAGCAACACGCCCCGCCAATGCCATCTCCTTCTTGCACTCTCGGCGACTTCTATACCTCGGAGTGGGGGATTCCTCCCAAAATCCACCCAGTGATGGATTCCTATTCAAGTGATAGTAAAGGGTATGGTTAGGATAATACTGTGGAGTAGGTAAACCCCTATATGACTCTCGACAGTTTGGAGCTCCAGGCGAACATCCCCAATGTCCCTAGCCGATGCCAACGTCGATAGAGCTGCAGCCATATGGGTTGTCAGGGAACATCAGTTAGAACCTACATCTAGGCCATGCATGAAATTGAGACTAACCATCAGGCCCATCATAGAACTCAGATCACACAGGCTCTTCATCTGTTGTCGTTGTGCCCGCCTCCACCACCGTTTGTGCTACTAGATCAGACTGATCTACCTCGACCATGCCGCGACCAGCCTTTCCCTGCTATAGGACGATTCGGTCCTAATATGGCAATTAATCTTCTAGATTTCTCTAGTGATAAACAAGATGTATGCAGCACTAGTCAACCGCTAGTCCAGCCGGCAGGGTCTTCCATGCCTCCTATCACACAGCGGCCACCTGCATGCAGAAGTTCACACCTGAAACTGATGTATGATGTTCTCAACACCTTGTCGGCATCCCGGTGTGTCTTTAGATCTTTAATTCCCTTCACCTATCGTTATATATGCGCGATTCCCTCATTAAGGATTTAAGAAGCCCCCCCCCCCAACCAGTTTGAGATGGAGGCAGCAGCTACAAAAGTTTTTCATGCTAAAGCGGTGGAGAACACCGAATGTCAAGCCATCATTTCGTTCATTGGGGAAGAGTAAGGTTCTCCCATACAAGGGCACATCTTCCCGCTACACATCACCATCCAATTTGACAGTGTGGAGGTTCATAGCTGATTGTTGACACTAGTTCCAGGATTAACCTTATCCTGATGCAAACGCTACAGAAGCTAGTATTATCTGAAGATGACCTGACTCCCTCTGATTTATGAATCCAAGGATACGACATGACCTAGAAAACCCCAGTAGGTGTTATCCATCTGAAGACCTAGTTTGGTGGTCTAGTTTCCAGTACCTAGTTTATGGTTGTCTCAAGGACACCGTATACAATGCATTGATGGGAAGACTGTGGATCCACCTACATGTGGCGGTCCCCTCATCGTATCACCAATGCCTTAAGAACTCCCACAATGGTTGATTTGGCGTGATCTAAGGAGATGAATCTCCCTTTTCCTCTTGTGAAGCCTGCTAACTTGATGATGACTATTACAAGAGAAAGGATAAACAGATATAGGCAGATTAGGTTGACCCTGTCACGGTCGCAACTGGCCCATGGGTAGGTCTGGACGATTCTTATGTCTTCCTGATCAATCTATTGGAGGCCACGGACCCCAACATTGGTCAATGATTTGTTGTCTATGGTAAATGAAGAATTCATATTGCCACGTCCAAGTCACATCAAAAAATCACCTCATACTCCTACAAAAATCAGGCTCAGTTTATCTCGTAACATCCAACCCCCATACGATATCAGGATTTATTCCCTATGGAAACGATAGTACGTTATACATGTCTATTCCGCCAAGATGGGATTAATCATCTCAAGAATACCTACCCCTAATGCTTTGATATCAACATGTGTGTCCCCTTGGGATGAAGACCAGAAGGGGTCAGAACAACTACCTTCATTATTAGGGTATCAGCAGCATGTGAATCCCTTGATATGTTGTCCACTACTGCCCAAATTTGTACCATCCTCCCATCAGGATCATCCGACCCAGAGGAATCTCCTCTTATCGGAGATCCCCCCACAATTGATGAAGAGGATTTGGAGGATGCTCCCACCACCTTTGAAGAGGGCATATATGCCACGATCGATGAACTAGTATAGGTTATCCTTGGTAGCTAAGAAGATCCAAGACCCACATTGATAAGTACTGCCATGCCCCCCAAGGAGCAATAGTGGTACATAGATTTCTTGAAGCAGCATCATGATGTGTTTGCCTGGAGTTAGGACCAGATGCTAGGACTGGATCCTTAGGTATCCGTCCACCACCTCGATCTCCATGAATATAATTCCAGGTTCAAGAATCCTACTAGAAAGATTCACCCTTCCCATGGTGAGATGGTCGTGGATGAAGTTGACAAGATCATCATATCCAACTTCTTCAAAGAGTTCATGTGCCCTAAGTGGCTAGCCAACATTGTGTCAATCATGAAGAAGAACAGACACATCAAAGTCTGCATCGACTTTTGCGATCTCAACCACCACTGTCTGAAGGATGATTTTCCCCATCCAGTGAAAAAATTACTGATTGATGGTACAATTGTCTTCCATGCTCTATTTTTCATGGATGGTTACTCTAGATACAACCAGATCTTGATGGCCCCTGAGGATGAAGAGTCCACCACATTCAATGTTCCGAAAGGTACATTATGTTACAGATTATGTCCTTCGTCCTAAAGAATGCATGTGCCACCTATCAGCAAGCCATGCACTACATATTCATGCCAATCCTCGAGACATTGGTGGAATGCTATGTCGACGATCTGGTTGTCAAATCTCGCCAGCTCCAAGACCAACTCAATGACCTTGAGAATGTGTTTGGCTTCCTACGTTCCGGCCACCTGAAATTGAACCCGTTGAAATGTACCTTCGGGGTCATCTCAGGGACGTTTCTAGGATTTGTGTTCGGGTACCGAAGCATCGAGATCGGCCCAGAGAAGATAAAGTCCATTAGCTGGATTCCTCCCTCAATCAATATACAGGATCTTTGAGGTTTCCAAGGCCACATTTCCTATATACGCTGATTCATTTTGAATCTATACAACAAGTTTATTCCCTTTTCTCGGATCATGAAAAAGGTTCTACCTACGAATGAGATGAAGCATTCCAGACCACGTTCGAGGAAATCAAGCAGTATCTACTTCAGCCTCTGGTCTTGATGCAACCCATCTCCGAAAACCCACTGATCCTATATGTGACTTCCCTGTAATGATCTATCGGCTCCCTTATCTCCTAAAAGAACAATTAGGGGATGAAAAATAGTCTCAAATACCTTAGCCGCATGCTCCTTGAAACAGAGACCAATTACACCCCCCCCCCATCAAGAAGAGCTTCCTTGCACTCGTATTTGCTGTGCAGATGTTATGACACTAATAGCAGCACCATGAGGTACAGATAGTGTCTTGGGGAGACCTGATGAAGTACATTCTGAACCACCCTATGTTAACAGATCATCTAGCACAGTGGGTGATAATCCTCCAGTAGTTTGAAATTATGTTCGTGCTTCTGAAGTCTATCGAGGGACAAGAATTTGAAGATTTTATGGCTTCCCATCCAACCCATGCAGACCAGTCCCTAGACCTAAATTTTCACGATGAGGCAATCCTCTTGGTAGATCATGTCATCCCGTGTTGGCAGATGCACTTTGATGGTGCCTCTCGGAGCCCCACCGGTAGGAGACTCAATGATCCTTGGCTCTACATAGTAGGCATGGGTATCGTCTTCATCACCCCAGTGCAAGCCATTCTTCCATAATCATTTATGTTGACAGAGGGCTACAGCAACAAAAAGGAAGATTATTATGTTATCATTATTGGCCTCGAGCTGGCCCTCATGATCGATGTTCCACATTTTCATGTGAAAGGGGACTATAAACTGGTCATCAAGAAAATCCACGGTGACTACATCAGTTGAAAGCCATATCTCACACCATTTATGGAGCACACCATCCAGCTAATGGCCCAGTACTGATCTCGGTCAGAGGTTACTAAAAACCTCAATATTAGAACGGTCGATCTGATGCCCTGGCCTACCTAGCTGCATCACTTGAAAAACTCGAGCAGGATGATCTGACTATACACGTGGAATACTAGAGAGTCATTGCTCCCGTCCCCCCGGATGATGACGAAGACCTACGTGTAAGACATCTTACCACGAGAGCCTCAATTCCAGGAACCCCAGGTCAATCAGATGCAGTGTATGAAGTGAATATCAACTGGATAGCCCCTTTTGTTGAGTATCCCCAAAATGGTTTTCTCCAGGCCGATCAGGGTGAGCGTGAGCGAATCCGACACCACATGCTGCAGTTTACCTTCCAAAGTTGTCTCAGTCTTGGGAATATCCTATACAAGTGTGGGTTTGATTGTGTTATCCTCTGTTTCATCCAAGGAGTTGATATAAGGCCCCATCCTTAAACCTTACTTAATATTGAGTTATTACAAGATTACACATTGGGGATCTTTTCAGGTTTAGAGTTTTAGATAATTAGATCATGAAACATGCATTACATTCCACATTTAATAAAAGTGGTTACATAAAAGACAGTATTCATTTTTCCCATCAACAGAAAGATATTTAAAATAAAACATGGACTCTTTCTTGACACATCCTTGACACTATCATCACATCATATACCTTTTCCCTTGACCGGTGATAAAGATTTCAAAAACATCAGATGACCATAAAAAACTTAGTAAGGGTAAAAAAATTATGGAAAAGAAACATGAGTTCATATATACATAAGAATGAAATCATACTTTACCCATAAAACATAGGCACATTAACATACCTCGTCAAATCATGAATAAATCATATAAATCATAAGAAATAAAAGGTAACTTGAGGCATTCATAACATTCTTATGCAGGGAGTAACCCTCTTGGTTACATTTGGAATACCCACCACAGTATATTCCCTAAATCTCTTTGTAGAAACCTTAACGTTTCACTTCTTCGCGTTACCCAATGCATTGGAGAGCTATATCGGGCTCACCCGCCCTTAGTTAATCACGGAACCACCCGTTTTCATAACAATGCCCATGAACCATAACATAAATGTATCACATAAAACATGCATAAAGGAAACATAACATTTCCACATTTCAATCAAAATATAACATTTTAGTATATTGAAATAATGAATCCATTCAAAAAGAAACCATTTCCAAAACCATTTAAAACATTTAATAAAGAGATTTTTGAATCAAAGTGTCCCATACCACCTTGAATCTTTTAAAATTTTAAACCATTAATATCCATATAAATAAATCCTTAAAACCATTTTGAAAACTTGGAAATTAATAAGAACAAATAATTATAACATTTAAAGCGATATTTTGGTTAATGGGGTTTTACCAAAACTAGAGACACTTGAATATAGTAATTGAGGAATAACATTTAGTCAGAACTTTATAATATCATAACAATAAATGAATTCATGATATAATATTCCAAAGGATAGTATATACACCATATACGAGTGAATTGGTGCATAAAAACAATGAAGTCTCAATAGAAATGTCAAATGTGATGAAATCCCTTATAAATAAGGTATCCTTAAATTAATGATAAATCAATCTCAAAATTATGTGTGAAAAATATAAATACACCCAATATAAGTGGATATTAAGTGTAAAAAAATATAATTTCATTCACACATATTCAAAGGATGACATATTCAATAACTACATGTTGAACCCAATGAAATCTAAATCGGGTTAAAAAGTTCCCTTGGTAAAATTCGACAGCCTAACGGCATCACTTCAAAATACAGAAAATGAGTTGATGAGAGATAAAAAGGGCATCTCATCACATGGAAATAAAGTTTACATCAATAAGGATATAAAATAACATATCCCAACATAATATTATGTGAATTAAAAGACATAACAAAATAAGTCTTTTAATAAGTGGAGGGTGAAAGGTCCCCTTACCGAGTTGTGTAACATTCGAAACGTACACCCCATGGAAGAAGGGTCATAAAATGAAGATGTGAATACCCATAAATGAAATTATACAACACAAAGTGTATAATAATGGGCAGTACATACACCACTCAAAGGAAATTGTGGCAAATGTAGCATAAATCTCACGGGAATAAAAGTGAGATGAAAAATCCCTTACGAAAACTCGGCAGCCTAACGACGCCACTTAAAACATTCAAAATGGATTGATGAGAGAAAATAGGGTCTCTCATCATGTGAAAATAAAAATTACAGTAAGAGTAATATAAAATAAAATCCCAATAACAATAAATATGAGCTTTAAAAGGAATGACATAAAAGAGTGTACTTTAAACGAAAGAGAGGAGTCGGATCCCTTACCTCAAGTCCAACTTGTCTTGTTCGTTTCATTATATTCCTGAATAATAAACATTGGTCAATTTAAAATTTCTTATGGACCTCATTTAAATATTATTATTCAGTTCATATCACATATTATAATGTTATAATAATTGTTTAATAATGTTAGTTCATATCAGACGTTTTTTTCCAATGTTTGGTACATGAGTGAAAAATGAACTTGTTTGAAAATTGATTGTCCATGCAGTTATAAGTAAATAAATTTCATAATAGTAATAATGATTAAAATATCATATATATCCATTACATGTTCATTTTATAATATTCCATATCATTTGGAGATCAAAACGAAAAGCACCGTTCATGGAGACGGTAGGCCGTACGTACGCATGAACGCTACTTTCATTTTTTATTTGTCATATTAACAGAATTAAAAATAAATGATATATATTTAAATTATAATTACATTATAATATATTTGATATATATTTCACATATGATCATTAATTTCATTCTTTATACGTTCCATTTATTGCATGTACGAGTCACATCACTTGAGGGGCGGTAGTCCACACTTCCTCATATGAAATTATCGCATTTGCACAACATGAAATGAAAAAAGGTATGGTTTAAATATAAAATACAGAATAATAGAGTAAACATAAATACCATATATATCATATATAAAATACAGTGACATCATAATGGCCACCATTAAAGGTGTTAAACGAATATTCAACAATCATCGTTTCGTGAGGCAGAAAATCGCCAACCACAGAAACAGTATGTTCTTTAACCATTAGACGAAGGTTTGTGTAAGTGTAGCTCGAATAATTCTTATAAAAACATCCTAGTAAATTGAATATACTGGAGTTGTTACAAAATAAATTAATAAAAATAGTTTAGGGTGTCGGAAAAGCAAAATAAAACAAAAGGACACAAGTGAAGACATTACCTGAAAATCGGGTAACTCCCATTGGTTTGAGCTCAAAGGCTTCCTTGGGAAGACTTCTGCCCAATGTGAGGCTTCAAGGAGTTAGAGAGGGATGTGGAGAGACAAAATCTGCAGAGTTTGGCTGAGAGAAATGCTTTGGATGTGTGGTTAAGGAGGTAGAGGTGGGGGCCTTTTATAAGAGGAGAGGAGGGGCACTCTTGGAAAGTAAGGAAATGTTACAATATTTTAGAATGAGTTTTAGATTTTAATGGTACCACATTGATGTTTTTCGATGATAAGGTGATAAGGGTTTGAAACAGACCCATCCAATAGGTTTTTGACATGTTTAGGTCTTATATTTCGCATTATCTTTCCATTTTATTCAAATCGTTAAATAATGAGGTCATCTCTGCATCATCATGATGTCATAAATAATATTATTTATTTAATGTCTAAAAATTATAAAAAAATACTATTATGTAGTAAATAGTTTTATCTTTCCATTTATTATTTATAGTAAAAAATATGACTTGTATATCCCCATGTAAAAATTATTTTAGTAAAACATCTCATGTTTGTGTCATTTTTACTTAAACATTAAATAAAAAGATATTTATGCCATTTTCCAACCAAATTGGCTCCATGGGGTCCCCAAGATGACCCATGGAATGTCTTGGTCGGCCATGAAACATCAAATTAGGGTAGGACATGTGACTAGGTCATTTCATTTTATTAAAACATTATTCTTACCTTAAACTACATTAATTACCTCTAATCGCGATTAAAAACTTAGTAAGTTACTATTCAAAAAAAATTATTTTAATCTCATTTAACCACATTTTAATTCTTAATTACAAACATGTATGTTGGATTTTTAAAATTCAAAACACAAAGATGACAAAATTTCATTTAAACAGAAATTCAGTTTTTATAAGTACCACTTAGTGGTTTCACTATTCATCAAAAATTGAAGTTTTTCAGAAAATTACCAAAAGTTCACCCTAAGCTATATTTGATATTCCAAATTCAAAAATGATTTATATTTTACAAAATTCAAAACATATAAGTTTCATTAATTAATTTAAGAATTAATTCCCACTGTCAAAACAAATAGCGTGTTTTTTTGAAACAAAATGTATCAAAAGATTGACACTAGTTTAAGTCCGATTTCAAAGTGAAATTAATTCCAATGACCACTATTGGATTAAATGGAAAAAATATATTCTAATTTAAATTTAAAACCAATTCAAAAGATAATATAATCATATAAATAAATTAGATTAAAAGCAGTTTTGAATTAAAATACAACATTTTTCACTATTCATTAAAAATTGAACTTTTTCGGAAAAATACCAAAAATTTACCCCAATTAATTTTTGATGTCTTGATTCTAAAAAAGAATTTAATTTTGTCAAATATAAAACATAAAATTGTCAAAAAAGTGGATTTAAAAGAGGTTCACCATCAAAAGGCGGTTAATCGACCTTTTAAAGAATATTTGAATGTTTACCCTTAAAATTGGATTCATTTTCATTTTTAATCCTCTAAAATTTATTTTAAAAAGTAAAAATATTTGAAAAACATATATAATAATTTTGTAGTTAGTTCTGTTCATTCCCGCCATTACAACGGCTAGGCGATAACTACTATTTAAAATAATATTATTTTATTATTAGAGTGCAACGTAAGATTCCCAAGAAACTCATTGTTGCGTGTTGGGTACGCCATCGAGAATAGAATCCCCTTTAAAGTAATATTAATATTTTATTCAAAAATATAAATAAATATAAAAATGTCATATTCTTTATTTAACTGGTGTGTTACATCCTTCCCCCCTTTTGGGAATTGCGTCCTCGCAATTATAAAATTGGACTTGGAAACATCCTTGAAAGTCCCACATCGGAACATGAGTCTGTAAAACAATCACTTTAAAATAAAGAAAGATAAGTACAGAGGTCACCCGAGTTAACCCATACTAGGATTCCATGTAGGAAAACATGGACATTGAGGAGAAAACATAGGGTCATGTTCTGATGGAGACTGATAGAAAACATGTTTAGGAGAAAGTTAACCACAAAAATTCACAAACTTGTGATGGGTTAAACGGTATTCGATTACCCAGTAGGAAAAGTTAATAGACAACATTTTTGTTTTAGGTTACTTTTTATTGTGGATTTTATTCATAAGGAAACATAATCACTTACCATGTTGACTTTCAACTTTTATTAGATTCCTTACACAAAATCATATTTTCTCCAAAAGACGAGTATTTGGGAAGACTTGTTCACATTAAGAGAACTATAATAAACTTCTAGAGAATCTCCTAGTCCACAAAAGAGAACTATATACTTACCATGTATTTAGACTCTAACCAAAACCAAAACCAAAAAGGATAGTACAAGATCAGATAATCCAGAAAAGGATAACCCTTTATAAAAAGAAAATATATTCTTAATCTCAAAAAAATTTCCAACAAAACCCAAAGTTCAACGAGTACCATTCGATAAAAAAATTATCCGTAAAATACTTCAAAGTAAACCAAACTAATATTGAAACCCAAATATTTGAAGGATTTAGTCGCATAGTCTTCCAAGGAACAAATTAACACCTATATCAAAATAACATGAGTCACTCTTAAAGTCTCGTATTGAAAAGTAATTAACCTAATCACATATCCTCCATGATAGGTTAATAAATTTTCCATAGATAACCCAAATCAGCTAAATCTTAATTCATAAAATCATCAAACTAAAAAGAATCAGTCAAACTAATCAGGGACATCACATAGTCCAGTGGTAGGCGATGAATACCAGTCGCACTTTGGTTGTGGGTTCGATTCCTGCAGCTTTGTCCGACGCAACGGGTTGTCACATGGTGTGCGTGTTGTCCTTTTTCTAAAACTGTATAATTCTCAAAACATTCCCGAAAAAGAGATAAAATCTTCAAAAATAATCATAACATATTTTAACCACAAGTTTATATCATGCCTTTCATTTTCCATCATAACATATAATAACCCATAATTACCTCAAAAGTAAGGATCATATAAACCCTAATGGTTAACTTTATAATTATTACCTGAACTTGCACATCGATTGGTCATCTCGTACATTATGCATTACAGAACATACCAAGGTTCAAGTGGTTGATCATGACTCCATGATAGTTGGTTTAGAACAACCATGCGTTTCCTCATTGAATACCCCATTTCATCCAGTCTCTTAATCAGAGAACCACCACAGTTTCCTTCAAACCTATTGTCACTTTGGTGCCTGCTAGATCCATCCGATCACTAAAAACAGAAATGTCAGTGTGAGTATATAAACAAAACCATCATGTACTAATGAAGGAGATAACCACTAATATGTACTTACTCATTCACTTTATCTAAAACTATGACTCTTTCTGAAATCCTATCCATTATGGTACTATCACTTATGCTTAGAGAATACCCTAACCTCTAATGTTATCTAAACTGACCTCTGATACCAACTATAAGGCCCCAGCATTAAACCATACTTAATATTGAGTTATTACAAGATTACACATTGAGGATCTTTTCAGGTTTAGAGTTTTAGAGAATTAGATCATGAAACTTGCATTACATTCCAAATTTAATCAAAGTGGTTACATAAAAGACATTATTCATTTTTCCCATCAACGGAAACATATTTAAAATAAAACATGGACTCTTTCTTGACACATCCTTGACACTATCATCACATCATGTACCTTTCCCTTCACCTGTGAAAAACATTTCAAAAACATGGGATGAGCATAAAAAGCTCAGTAAGGGTTAACAAAAATATGGAAAAGAAACATGAGTTCATATATACATAAGAATGAAATCATACTTTACCCATAAAACATAGGCACTTTAACATACCTCATCAAATCATGAATAAATTATAGAAATAATAAGACATAAAAGGTAACTTGAGGCATTCATAACATTCTTATGTAGGGAGTAACCCTCTTGGTTATGTTTATAATACCCACAATAGTATATTCCCTAAATCTATTTGGAGAAACTTTAACGTTTCACTCCTTCGCGTTACCCAATGCATTGGAGAGCTACATCGGGCTCACCCGCCCTTAGTTTATCACAGAACCACCCGTTTTCATAACAATTCCCAAGAACCATAACATAAATGTATCACATAAAACATGCATAAAGGAAACATAACATTTCCACATTTCAATCACAATATAACATTTTAGTATATTGAAATAATGAATCCATTCAAAAAGAAACCATTTCGAAAACCATTTAAAACATTTAATAAAGATATTTTTGAACCAAAGTGTCCCATACCACCATGAATCTTATAAAATTTTAAACCATTAATATCCATATAAATAAATCCTAAAAACCATTTTGACAACATGGATATTAATAAGAACAAATAATTAAAACATTTAAAGCGATATTTTTGTTAAAGGGGTTTTACCAAAATTGGAGACACTTGAATACAATAATTGAGGAATAACATTTATTCAGAACTTTATAATATCATGATAATAAATGGATTCATGATATAATATTCCAAAGGACAGTATATACACCATATAAGAGTGAATTGGTGCATAACAACAATGAAGTCTCAATAGAAATGTCAAATGTGATGAAATCCCTTATAAAGAAGGTATCCTTAAATTAAGGATAAATCAATCTAAAAATTACGTGTGAAAAATATAAATACACCCAATATAAGTGGATATAAAGTGTAAAACAATAAAAGGTAATTCACACATATTCAAAGGATGACATATTCAATAACTACATTTTGAACCCAAAGAAATCGAAATTGGGTTAAAAAGTTCCCTTGGTAAAATTCGACAGCCTAACAACATCACATCAAAATTCAGAAAATGAGTTGATGAGAGATAAAAAGGGCATCTCATCACATGGACATAAAATTTACATCAATAAGTATATAAAAGAACATATCCCAACATAATATTATGTGAATTAAAAGACATAACAAATGAAGTCTTTTAAAAAGTGGAGGGTGAAAGGTCCCCTTACCGAGTTGGGTAACTTTCAAAACGTACAACACATGGAAGAAGGGTCATACAATGAAGATGTGAATACCCATAAATGAAATTATACTACACAAATTGTATAATAATGGGAAGTACATACAACAATAAAAGGAAATTGTGGCAAATGTAGCATAAATATCACCGGAATAAAAGTGAGATGAAAAATTGCTTACGAAAACTCGGCAGCCTAACGACGCCACTTAAAACATCCAAAATGGATTGATGAGAGAGAATAGGGTCTCTCATCACATGAAAATAAAAATTACAGTAAGAGTAATATAAAAGAAAATCCCAATAACAATAAATATGAGATTTCAAAGGAATGACATAAAAGAGTGTACTTTAAAAGAAAGAGAGGAGTCAGATCCCTTACCTCAAGTCCAACTTGTCTTGTTCGTTTCATTATATTCCTGGATAATAAACTTTGGTCATTTTATAATTTCATAAGAACCTCTTTTTAAGATTATTATTCAGTTAATATCACATATTATAATTTTATGATAATTGTTTAATAATGTTACTTCATATTAGACGTTTTTTTCGATGTTTGGTACATGAGTAAAAAATGAACTTGTTTGAAAAATGATTGTCCATGCAGTTATTAGTAAATAATTTCCAGAATAGAATTAATGATTAAAATATCATATATATCCAGTACATATTCAGTTTATACTATTCCATATCATTTGGAGATAAAAACGAAAAGCACCGTTCATGGAGATGGTAGGCCGTACGTACGCATTAATGCTACTTTCATTTTTTATTTGTCATATTAACGGAATTAAAAATAAATTATATATATATATATTATAATTCCAGTATAATATATATGTTATATATTTCAAATATGATCATTAATTTCATTCTTTATACATTCCATGTATTGCATGTCCGAGTCACATCACTTGAGGGGGCGGTAGTCCACACTTCCTCATATGAAATTATCGCATTTACACAACATGAAAAGAATAAAGGTATGGTTTAAATATAAAATACAGAAGCATATAGTAAACTTAAATATCATATATATCATATAAAAAATACAGTGACATCATAATGGCCACTATTAGAGGTGTTAAAAGAATTTTGAACAATCATCGTTTCGTGAGGCAGAAAATCGCCAACCACAGAAACAGTATGTTCTTTAACCATTAGACGAAGGTGTGTGTAAGTGTAGCTCGAATCCTTCTTATAAAAACATCCCAGTATATTTTAGATATTGGAGTGTTTAAAAAAGAAATTAATAAAAATATTTTAGGGTGTTGGTGAAGAAAAATAAAACAAAAGGACCCAAGTGAAGACATTACATTAAAATCGGGTAACTCCCTTTGGTTTAAGCTCAAAGGATTCCTTGGGATGACTTCTGCCCAAAGTGAGGCTTCAAGGAGTTATAGAGGGATGTGGAGAGACAAAATAGGCAGGGTTTGTCTGAGCCAAGGGCTTTGGAAGTGTGGGTAAGGAGGTAGAGGTGGGGTCATTTTATAAGAGGAGAGGAGGGACACTCTTGGAATGTAAGGAAATGTTACAATATTTTAGAATGCGTTTCAAATTTTAATGGTCCCACATTGATGTGTTTAGAGGATAAGGAGATAAGGGTTTTAAATCCAACCATACCATAGGTTTCCGACATGTGTAGGTCTTAGATTTCACATTATCATTCCATTTTATTTAAATCGTTAAATAATGAGGTCATCGCTGCATCATCATGATGTCATAAATAATTTAATTTATTTAATGTCTAAAAATTATAATAAAAGTACGATGATGTAGGAAATAGTTTTATCTTTCCATTAATTATTTATAGCCAAAAATATGACTTGTATAACCCCATGTAAAAGTTGTTTTAGTAAAACATCTCATGTTTATGTCATTTTTACTTTAACAGTAAATAAAAAGAAATTTATGTCATTTTCCAACCAATGTGGCTCCATGGGGACCCCATGTTGACCGATGGATTGTCTTTATCGGCCATGAAACATCCAATTAGGGTAGGAAATGTGTCTAGGTGATTTCATTTTATTAAAACATTATTCTTACCATAAACTACACTAATTACATCTAATCGCGATTAAAAACATAATAAGTTACTATTCAACAAAAAAATTATTTTAATCCCACTGAACCACATTTTACTTCTTAATGACAACCATGTATGTGGGATTTTTGAAATTCAAAACACAAAGATCGAAAAATTTCATTTAAACGGAAAATCAGTTTTTATAAGTACCACTTAGTGGTTTCACTATTCATCAACAATTGAAATTTTTCAGAAAATTACCAAAAGTTCACCCTAAGATATATTTGTTATTCCAAATTCAAAAATGATGTCTATTTTAAAAAATTAAAAACATATAAGTTGAAATAATTAATTTAATAATTAATTCCCGCTATCAAAAAATAGCATGTTTTTATGAAATAAAATGTATCAAAAGATTGACACTAGTTTAAGTCCGATTTCAAAGTGAAATTAATTCAAACGACCACTATTATATTAAATGGTAAAAATATATTCTAATTTCACTTTAAAACAAATTCAAAATATAATATAATCATATAAAAAAATTAGATATAAAGAGGTTTTTAATTAAAATACATCATTTTCCACTATTCATTAAAAATTGAACTTTTCAGAAAAATACCAAAAATTTACACAAAGTAAATTTTGATGTCCCGATTCTAAAAAAGAATTTTTTTTGTCAAATAAAACACATAAAATTGTCAAAAAGTGGATTTAAAAGAGTTGCTCCATCAAAAGGCGGTTAATCGACCTTTTAATGAATATTAGAATGTTTACACTTAAAATTGGATTCATTTTCATTTTTAATCCTCTAACATTTATTGTAAAAAGTAAAAATATTTGACAATCGTATATAATCATTTTGTAGTTAGTTCTGTTCATTCCCGCCATTAAAACGGCTAGGCGTTAACTACTATTTAAAATAATATTATTTTATTTTTAGAGTGCAACGCATGATTTCCAAGAAACGTGTTGTTGCGTGTTGGGTACGCCATCAAGCATAGCGTCCCCTTTAAAGTAATATTAATATTTTATTCACAAATATGGATAAATATAAAAATTTCATATTCTTTATTTACCTGGGGTGTTACATCCTTCCCCCATTTTGGGAATTGCGTCCTCGCAATTTTAAAATTGAGTTTGAAAAAATCCTTGAATGTCCCACATCGGAACAAGAGTCGGTAAAACAATCACTTTAAAATGAAGAAAGATAAGTACAGAGGTCACCCGAGTTAACCCATACTAGGATTACATGTAGAAAACATGTACATGGAGGAGAAAACATAGGGTCATGTTCTGATGGAATGTGATAGAAAACATGTTTAGGAGAAAGTTAACCACAAGAAAATCACAAACTTGTGATGGGTTAAACGGTATTAGATTCCCCAATAGGAAAAGTTAATGGACAACATTTATGTTTTAAGTTACTTTTTATTGAGTAATTTATTCATAAGGAAACATAATCACTTATCATGTTGACTTTCAACTTTTATTAGATTCCTTACACAAACTCATATTTTCTCCAAAAGACGAGTATTTAGGAAGACTTGTTCACATTAAGAGTACTATAATAATCTTCTAGAGAATCACCTAATCCACAAAAGAGAACTATATACTTACCATGTCTTTAGACTCTAACCAAAACCAAAACCAAAAAAAGTTAGTACAATATCAGATAATCCACAAAAGGATAACCCTTTATAAAAAGAAAATCTATTCTTAATCTCCAAAATTTGTCCAACAAAACCCAAAGTTCAACGAGGACCATTCGATAAAAAATTTTCCATTAAATACTTCAAAGTAAACCAAAGTAATATTGAAACCCAAATATTTGAAGGATTTAGTCGCATAGTCTTCCAAGGTTCTAATTAACACCTATCTCCAAATAACATCAGTTACTCTTAAAGTCTCGTTTTGAAAAGTAATTAACCTAATCACATGTCCTCCATGATAGGTTAATAAATTTCCATAGATAACTCAAAATTAGCTTACTCTTAATTCATAAAATCATCTCACTAAAAAGAATCAGTCAAACTAACCAAGGACATCATCTAGTCCAGTGGTAGGCGATAAATACGATTCGCACTTTGGTTGCGGGTTCGATTCCCGCAGCTTTGTCTGACGCGACGGGTTGTCACACGGTCTGCGTGTTGTCCTTTATCCAAAACTGTATAATTCTCAAAAAATTTCCCAAAACGAGATAAAATCATCAAAGATAATCATATAATATTTTAACCTCAAGTTTATCTCATGCCTTTCATTTTCCATCATAATATATAATAACCCATAATTACCTCAAAAGTAAGGATCATATAAACACTAATGGTTACCTTTATAATTATTACCTGAACTTCCACATCGATTGGTCATCTCATACATGATGCATTACAGAACATACCAAGGTTCAAGTGGTTGATCATGACTCCTTGATAGTTGGTTTAGAACAACCACGAGTTTCCTCATTGAATACCCCATTTCATCCAGTATCTTAATCAGAGAACCACCACAGTTTCCTTCAAACCTGTTGTCACATTGGTGCCTGCTAGATACATTCATTCACTAAAAACAGAAATATCAGTGTGAGTATATCAACAAAACCATCACGTAATAATGAGAGAGATAACCACTAAGATATACTTACTCATTCACTTTATCTAAAACTAGGACTCTTTCTGAAATCCTATCCATTATGGTACTGTCACTTATACTTAGAGAATACCCTAACCTCTAAAGTTATCTAAACCGACCACTGATTCCAACTGTAAGGCCCCAGCCTTAAACCGTACTTAATCTTGAGTTATTACAAGATTACACATTGAGGATCTTTTCATGTTTAGAGTTTTAGAGAATTAGATCATGAAACTTGCATTACATTCCACATTTAATCAAAGGGGTTACATAAAATACAGTATTCATTTTTCCCATCAACGGAAACATATTTAAAATAAAACATGGACACTTTCATGACACATCCTTGACACTATCATCACATCATGTACCTTTCCATTCACCTGTGAATAGCATTTCAAAAACATGGTATGAGCATAAAAATCTCAGTAAGGGTTAACGAAAATATGGAAAAGAAACATGAGTTCATATATACATAAGAATGAAATCATACTTTACCCATAAAACATAGGCACTTTAACATACCTCATCAAATCATGAATAAATTATAGAAATCATAAGACATAAAAGGTAACATGAGGCATTCATAACATTCTTATGTAGGGAGTAACCCTCTTGGTTATGTTTGGAATACCCACCATAGTATATTCCCTAAATCTCTTCGGAGAAACCTTAACGTTTCACTCCATCACATTACCCAATGCATTGGATAGCTATATCGGGCTCACCTGCCCTTAGTTTATCACGAAACCACCCGTTTTCATAACAATTCCCAAGAACCATAACATAAACGTATCACATAAAACATTCATAAAGGAAACATAACATTTCCACATTTCAATCACAATATAACATTTTAGTATTTTGAAATAATGAATCCATTCAAAAAGAAACCATTTCCAAAACCATTTAAAACATTTAATAAAGACATTTTTGAACCAAAGTGTCCCATAACACCATGAAGCTTATAAAATTTTAAACCATTAATATACATATAAATAAATCCTCAAAACCATTTTGAAAACATGGATATTAATAAGAACAAATAATTAAAACATTTAAAGCGATATTTTGGTTAAAGGGGTTTTACCAAAATTAGAGACACTTGAATACAATAATTGAGGAATGACATTCATTCAGAACTTTATAATATCATGATAATAAATGGATTCATGATATAATATTCCAAAGGATAGTATATACACCATATAAGAGTGAATTGGTGCATAACAACAATGAAGTCTCAATAGAAATGTCAAATGAGATGAAATCCCTTATAAAGAAGGTATCCTTAAATTAAGGATAAATCAATCTAAAAATTACGTGTGAAAAATATAAATACACCCAATATAAGTGGACATAAAGTGTAAAACAATAAAAGGTAATTCACACATATTCAAAGGATGACATATTCAATAACTACATGTTGAACCCAATGAAATCGAAATTGGGTTAAAAAGTTCCCTTGGTAAAATTCGAAAGCCTAACGACATCACATCAAAATTAAGAAAATGAGTTGATGAGAGATAAAAAGGGCATCTCATCACATGGACATAAAATTTACATCAATAAGGATATAAAAGATCATATCCCAACATAATAGTATGTGAATTAAAAGACATAACAAATGAAGTCTTTTAAAAAGTGGAGGGTGAAAGGTCCCCTTAACGAGTTGGGTAACTTTCAAAACGTACACCACATAGAAGAATGGTCATACAATGAAGATGTGAATACCCATAAATGAAATTATACTACACAAAGTGTATAATAATGGGAAGTACATACACCACTAAATGGAAATTGTGGCAAATGTAGCATAAATCTCACGGAAATAAAAGTGAGATGAAAAATCGCTTACGAAAACTCGGCAGCCTAACGACGCCACTTAAAACCTCCAAAATGGTTTGATGAGAGAGAATAGGGTCTCTCATCACATGAACATAAAAATTACAGTAAGATTAATATAAAATAAAATCCCAATAACAAGAAATATGAGATTTAAAAGGAAGGACATAAAAGAGTGTACTTTAAAAGAAAGAGAGGAGTCAGATCCCTTACCTCAAGTCCAACATGTCTTGTTCGTTTCATTATATTCCTGAATAATAAACTTTGGTCAATTTATAATTACATAAGAACCTCCTTTAAATATTATTATTCAGTTCATATCACATATTATAATGTTATAATAATTGTTTAATAATGTTACTTCATATTAGACGTTTTTTTCGATGTTTGGTACATGAGTCAAAAATGAACTTGTTTGAAAAATGATTGTCCATGCAGTTATTAGTAAATAATTTCCAGAATAGTATTAATTATTAAAATATCATATATATCCAGTACATATTCATTTTATACTATTCCATATCATTTGGAGATAAAAACGAAAAGCACCATTCATGGAGATGGTAGGCCGTACGTATGCATGAACGCTACTTTCATTTTTTATTTGTCATATTAACGGAATTAAAAATAAATTATATATATATATTATAATTCCAGTATAATATATATGTTATATATTTCACATATGATCATTAATTTTATTCTTTATACATTCCATGTATTGCATTTACGAGTCACATCACTTGAGGGGGCGGTAGTCCACACTTCCTCATATGAAATTATCGCATTTACACAACATGAAAAGAATAAAGGTATGGTTTAAATATAAAATACAGAAGAATATAGTAAACATAAATACCATATATATCATATATAAAATACAGTGACATCATAATGGCCACTATTAAAGGTGTTAAAAGAATATTGAACAATCATCGTTTCGTGAGGCAGAAAATCGCAAACCACAGAAACAGTATGTTCTTTAACCATTAGATGAAGGTGTGTGTAAGTGTAGCACGAATCCGTCTTATAAAAACATCCTAGTATATTTTAGATAATGGAGTGGTTACAAAAGAAATGAATAAAAATAATTTAGGGTGTTGGGGAAGAAAAATAAAACAAAAGGACACAAGTGAAGACATTACATTAAAATCAGGTAACTCCCTTTGGTTTAAGCTCAAAGGCTTCCTTGGGATGAATTCATCCCTAAGTGAGGCTTCAAGGAGTTATAGAGGGATGTGGAGAGACAAAATGGGAAGTTGTTGTCCGAGCCAAGGGCTTTGGAAGTGTGGGTAAGGAGGTAGAGGTGGGGGCATTTTATAAGAGGAGAGGAGGGACACTCTTGGAAAGTAAGTAAATGTTACATTATTTTAGAATGCGTTTCGAATTTTAATGGTCCCAAATTGATTTGTTTCGAGGATAAGGTGATAAGGGTTTTAAATCAAACGATCCAATAGGTTTCCGACATGTGTAGGTCTTAGATTTCACATTATCATTCCATTTTATTTAAATCGTTAAATAATGAGGTCATCGTTGCATCATCATGATGTCATAAATAATTTAATTTATTTAATGTCTAAAAATGATAATAAAAGTACGATGATGTAGGAAATAGTTTTAGCTTTCCATTTATTATTTATAGTAAAAAATCTGACTTGTATAACCCCATGTAAAAGTTGTTTTAGTAAAACATCTCATGTTTGTGTCATTTTTACTTTAATAGTAAATAAAAAGATATTTATGTCATTTTCCAACCAAAGTGGCTCCATGGGGTCCCCAAGTTGACCCATGGATTGTGCTTGTCGGCCATGACACATCCAATTAGGGTAGGATAGGTTTCTAGGTAATTTCATTTTATTAAAACATTATTCTTACCATAAACTACACTAATTACATCTAATCGCGATTAAAAACATAATAAGTTACTATTCACCAGAAAATTATTTTAATCCCACTGAACCACATTTTAATTCTTAATTACAACCATGTATGTTGGATTTTTGAAATTCAAAACACAAAGATGGAAAAATTTCATTTTAACGGAAAATCAGTTTTTATAAGTACCACTTAGTGGTTTCACTATTCATCAAAAATTGATGTTTTTCAGAAAATTACCAAAAGTTCACCCTAAGCTATATTTGAAATTCCGAATTCAAAAATTATGTCTATTTTAAAAAATTCAAAACATATAAGTTGAATTAATTAATTTAATAATTAATTCCCGCTGTCAAAAAAATAGCGTGTTTTTATGAAATAAAATGTATCAAAAGATTGACACTAGTTTAAGTCCGATTTCAATGTGAAATTAATTCAAACGACCACTATTGGATTAAATGGTAAAAATATATTCTAATTTCACTTTAAAACAAATTAAAAATATAATATAATCATATAAATAAATTAGATTAAAAGAGGTTTTGAATTATAATACAACATTTTCACTATTCATTAAAAATTGAACTTTTCGGAATAATACAAAAAATTTACACAAAGTAAATTTTGATGTCCCGATTCTAAAGTAGAATTTTATTTTGTCAAATAAAACACATAAAATTGTCAAAAAGTGGATTTAAAATAGTTCCGCCATCAAAAGGCGGTTAATCGACCCTTTAAAGAATATTAGAATGTTTACACTTAAAATTGGATTCATTTGCATTTTTAATCCTATAACATTTATTGTAAAAAGTAAAAATATTTGAAAATCATATATAATCATTTTTTAGTTAGTTCTGTTCATTCCTGCCATTACAATGGCTAGGCGTTAACTACTATTTAAAATAATATTATTTTATTATTAGAGTGCAACGTAAGATTCCCAAGAAACTCGTTGTTGCGTGTTGGGTACGACATCAAGCATAGCATCCCCTTTAAAGTAATATTAATATTTTATTCACAAATATGGATAAATATAAAAATTTCATATTCTTTATTTACCTAGGGTGTTACATCCTTCCCCCATTTTGGAAATTGCGTCCTCGCAATTTTAAAATTGAGCTTGGAAACATCCTTGAAAGTCCCACATCGGAACAAGAGTCGGTAAAACAATCACTTTAAAATAAGGAAAGATAAGTACAGAGGTCACCCGAGTTAACCCATACTAGGATTACATGTAGAAAACATGGACATAGAGGAGAAAACATAGGGTCATGTTCTGATGGAATGTTATAGAAAACATGTTTAGGAGAAAGTTATTGACAAGAAAATCACAAACTTGTGATGGGTTAAACGGTATTAGATTCCCCAATAGGAAAAGTTAATGGACAACATTTTTGTTTTAAGTTACTTTTTGTTGAGTAATTTATTCATAAGGAAACATAATCACTTATCATGTTGACTTTCAACTTTTATTAGATTCCTTACACAAACTCATATTTTCTCCAAAAGACGAGTATTTAGGAAGACTTGTTCACATTATGAGTACTATAATAAACTTCTAGAGAAACACCTAATCCATAAAAGAGAACTATATACTTACCATGTCTTTAGACTCTATCCAAAACCAAAACCAATAAAGTTAGTACAGGATCAGATAATCTACAAAAGGATAACCCTTTATAAAACAAAAATCTATTCTTAATCTCAAAAGTTTGTCCAACAAAACCCAAAGTTCAACGAGGACCATTCTATAAACAAATTTTCCATTATATACTTCAAAGTAAACCAAACTAATATTGAAACCCAAATATTTGTAGGATTTAGTCGCATAGTCTTCCAAGGTTCTAATTAAAACCTATCTCCAAATAACATCAGTTACTCTTAAAGTCTCGTATTGAAATGTAATTAACCTAATCACATGTCCTCCATGATAAGTTAATAAATTTCCATAGATAACCCAAAATCTGCTTACTCTTAATTCAAAAATCATCTCACTAAAAATAATCAGTCAAACTAACCAAAGAAATCACGTAGTCCAGTGGTAGGCGATAAATACGATTCACACTTTGGTTGCGGGTTCGATTCCCGCAGCTTTGTCTGACGCGATGGGTTGTCACACGGTCTGCGAGTTGTCCTTGATCCAAAACTGTATAATTCTCAAAACATTCCCCAAAACGAGATAAAATCTTCAAAGATAATCATAACATATTTTAACCTCATGTTTATCTCATGCCTTTAATTTTCCATCATAACATATAATAACCCATAATTGCCTCAAAAGTAAGGATCATATAAACCCTAATGGTTACCTTTATAATTATAACCTGAACTTCCACATCGATTGGTCATCTCATACAAGATGCATTACAGAACATACCAAGGTTCAAGTGGTTGATCATGACTCCTTGATAGTTGGTTTAGAACAACCACGAGTTTCCTCATTGAATACCCCATTTCATCCAGTCTCTTAATCAGAGAACCACCACGGTTTTCTTCAAACCTATTGTCACTTTGGTGCCTGATAGATACATTCATTCACTAAAAACAGAAATATCAGTGTGAGTATATCAACAAAACCATCATGTACTAATGAGAGAGATAACCAATAAGATATACTTACTCATTCACTTTATCTAAAACTAGGACTCTTTCTGAAATCCTATCCATTATGGTACAGTCACTTATACTTAGAGAATACCCTAACCTCTAAAGTTATCTAAACCGACCTCTGATTCCTACTATAAGGCCCCAACCATAAAACGTACTTAATCTTGAGTTATTACAATATTACACATTGAGGATCTTTTCAGGTTTAGAGTTTTAGAGAACTAGATCATGAAACTTGCATTACATTCCACATTTAATCAAAGTGGTTACATAAAAGACAGTATTCATTTTTCCCATCAACGGAAACATATTTAAAATAAAACATGGACTCTTTCATGACACATCCTTGACACTATCATCACATCATGTACCTTTCCCTTCACCGGTGAAAAACATTTCAATAACTTGGGATGAGCATAAAAAGATCAGTAAGGGTTAAAAAAATATGGAAAACAAACATGATTTCATATATACATAACAATGAAATCATACTTTACCCATAAAACATAGGCACTTTAACATACCTCATCAAATCATGAATAAATCATAGAAATCAGAAGACATAAAAGGTAACTTGAGGTTTTCCTAACATTATTATGTATGAAGAAACCCTCTTGGTTACGTTTGGAATACCCACCATAGTATATTCCCTAAATCACTTCAGAGAAACCTTAACATTTCACTCCTTCGCGTTACCCAATGCATTGGAGAGCTATATCGGGCCCACCCGCCCTTAGTTTATCACGGAACCACTCGTTTTCATAACAATGACCTAGAACCATAACATAAACGTATCACATAATACATGCATAAAGGAAACATAACATTTCCAAATTTCAATCACAATATAACATTTTAGTATATTGAAATAATGAATCCATTCAAAAAGAAACCATTTCCAAAACCATTTAAAACATTTAATAAAGAGATTTTTTGAATCAAAGTGTCCCATACCACCTTAAAGATTTTAAAATTTTAAACCATTAATATCCATATAAATAAATCCTTAAAACCATTTTTGAAAACATGGATATTAATAAGAATAGATAATTAAAACATTTAAAGTGATATTTTGGTTAAAGGGGTTTTACCAAAATTAGAGACACTTGAATACAATAATTGAGGAATAAAATTTAGTCAGAACTTTATAATATAATGAGAATAAATGGATTCATGATATAATATTCCAAAGGAAATTATATACACCATATAAGAGTGAATTGGTGCATAACAACAATGAAGTCTCAATAGAAATGTCAAATGTGATGAAATCCCTTATAAAGAAGGTATCCTTAAATTAAGGATAAATCAATCTCAAAATTATGTGTGACAAATTTAAATACACCCAATATAAGTGGATATTACGTGTAAAACAATAAAAGGTCATTCACACATATTCAATGGATGACGTATTCAATAAATACATGTTGAACCCAAAGAAAACGAAATTGGGTTAAAAAGTTCCCTTGGTAAAATTCGACAGCCTAACGGTATCACTTGAAAATTCAGAAAATGAGTTGATGAGAGATAAAAAGGGAATATCATCACTTGGAAATAAAATTTACATCAATAAGGATATAAAAGAACATATCCCAACATAACAGTATGTGAATTAAAAGTCATAACAAAATAAGTCTTTTAAAAAGTGGAGGGTGAAAGGTCCCCTTACCAAGTTGGGTAACATTCGAAAAGTACACCCCATGGAAGAAGGGTCACACAATGAAGATGTGAATACCCATAAATGAAATTATACTACACAGATTGTATAATAATGTGCAGTGCATACACCACTCAAAGGAAATTGTGGCAAATGTAGAATAAATCTCACGGAAATAAAAGTGAGATGAAAACTCCCTTACACGAAAACTCGGAAGCCTAACGGCGCAAATTAAAGCTTCCAAAATGGACTGATGAGAGAGAATAGGGTCTATCATAATATGAACATAAATATTACAGTAAGGTTAATATAAAATAAAATCCCAATAACAAGAAATATGAGCTTTAAAAGAAATGACATAAAAAGTGTACTTTAAAAGAAAGAGAGGAGTCGGATCCCTTACCTCAAGTCCAACATGTCTTGTTCGTTTCTTTATATTCTTGAATAATAAACTTTGGTCAATTTATAATTGCCTATGGACCCCATTTAAAGATTATTATTCAGTTTATATCACATATTATAATGTTATAATAATTGTTTAATAATGTTAGTTCATATCAAGTGTTTTTGCCGATATTTGGTACATGAGTCAAAAATGAACTTGTTTGAAAAATGATTGTCCATGTAGTTATAAGTAAATAATTTAAAGAATAGTATTAATGATTAAAATATCATATATATCCAGTACATATTCATTTTATACTATTCCATATCATTTGGAGATAAAAACGAAAAGCACCGTTAATGGAGACGGTAGGCCATATGTACGCATGAACACTACTTTCATTTTTTATTTGTCATATTAACGGAATTAAAAATAAAAGATATATATATATATATATTATAATTCCAGTATAATATATATGTTATATAGTTTACATATGATCATTAATTTCATTCTTTATATGTTCCATGTATTGCATGTACGAGTCACATCACTTGAGGTGGTGGTGGTCCACACTTCCTCATATGAAATTATCGCATTTACACAACACGAAATGAATAAAGTTATTATCTAAATATAAAATACAGAAGAATATAGTAAACATAAATACCATATATATCATATATAAAATACAGTGACATCATAATGGCCAACTTTAAAGGTGTTAAAAGAATATTGAACAATCATCGTTTCGTGAGGCAGAAAATCGCCAACCTCAGAAACAGTATGGTCTTTAACCATTAGACGAAGTTGTGTGTAAGTGTAGCTCTAATACTTCTTAAAAAAGCATCCTAGTATATTTATGATACTGTAGTTCTTACAAAATAAATGAATAAAAATAGTTCAGGGTGTTGGAGAAGCAAAATAAAACAAAAGGACACAAGTGAAGACATTACCATAAAATCGGGTAACTCCCTTTGGTTTGAGCTCAAAGGCTTCCTTGGGAAGACTTATGACAAAAGTGAGGCTTCAAGAAGTTAGATAGGGATGTGGAGAGACAAACTTGGAAGGGGTTGGCCGAGACATAGGCTTTGGAAGTGTGGGTATTGAGGTAGTGGTGGGGGCCTTTTATAAGAGGAGAGGAGGGGCACTCTTGGAAAGTAAGGAAATGTTACATTATTTTAGAATGAGTTTCGTATTTTAATGGTCCCAAATTAATGTGTTTCGAGGATAAGGTGATAAGGGTTTGAAATCCACCCATACAATAGGTTATGGACATGTGTAGTTCTTATATTTTACGTTATCTTTTCATTTTATTTAAATCATTAAATAATTAGGTCATCGGTGCATCATCATGATGTCATAAATAATATAATTTATTTAATGTATAAAAATTATAAAAAAGTACTATGATGTAGTAAATATTTTTATATTTCCATTTATTATTTATAGTAAAACATCTGACTTGTATAATCCCATGTAAAAAATGTTTTAGTAAAACATCTCTTGATTGTGTCATTTTTACTTTAACATTAAATAAAAAGATATTTATGTCATTTTCCAAACAAAGTGGCTCCATGGGGTCCCCAAGTTGACCCATGGATTGTCTTGGTCGTCCATGACACATCAAATGAGGTTAGGACATGTGTCTAAGTCATTTCATTTTATTAAAACATTATTCTTACCTTAAACTACACTAATTACCTCTAATCGCGATTAAAAACTTAATAAGTTACTATTCACCCAAAAATTATTTTAATCCCATTGAACCACATTTTAATTCTTAATGACAACCATGTATGTCAGATTTTTGAAATTCAAAACACAAATATGGCAAAATTTCATTTAAACGGAAAATTAGTTTTTATAAGTACCACTTAGTCGTTTCACTATATATCAAAAATCGAAGTTTTTCAAAAAATTACCAAAAGTTCACCCTAAGCTATATGTGATATTCTGAATTCAAAAATTATGTCAATTTTATAAAATTAAAAAAATATAAGTTGCATTAATTAATTTAATACATAATTCCTACTGTCAATACAAATAGCGTGTTTTTATGAAACAAAATGTATCAAAAGATTGACACTAGTTTAAGTCTGATTTCAAAGTGAAATTAATTCCAATGAACACTATTGGATTGAATGGTAAAAATATATTCTAATTTCACTTTTAAAACCATTAAAAAGATAATCTATTCATATAAATAAATTAGATTAAAAGAGGATTTGAATTAAAATAAAACATTTTTCACTATTCATTAAAATTTGATCTTTTTCGGAAAAATACCAAAAATTTACACAAAGTAAATTTTGATATCCAGATTCTAAAGAAGAATTTTATTTTTTCAAATATAACACATAAAATTGTAAAAAAGTGGATTTAAAAGAGGTTCTCCATTAAAAGGCGATAATCGACGTTTTAAAGAATATTAGAATGTTTACGCTTAAAATTGGATTCATGTGCATTTTTAATCCTCTAAAATTTATTATAAAAAGTAAAAATATTTGACAAACATATATAATCATTTTGTATTTAGTTCTGTTCATTCCCGCCATTACAATGGCTAGGCGTTAACTACTATTTAAAATAAGATTATTTTATTGTTAGAGTACAACCTATGATTTCAAAGAAACTCTTTGTTGCGTGTTGGGAACGCCACTGAGCATAGCATCCCATTTAATGTAATATTAATATTTTATTCACAAATATGGATAAAAATAAAAATATCATATTCTTTATTTACCTGGTGTGTTACAGTTGAGATTTCTTAGTTCATGTCTAAGGTCCACATCGGTTCTTGCGGCACCCACCAGACTGGGCTGATGCTGTCCCATCAAATCCAGTGAGTGGAATACTTCTGGCCCTCCAGGATCCATGACTATATCATGTTCTCCATGAGATGTCACGCATTCCATATTTATGATAATTTCTTTCATCAGACACTAGAACTTATCCACTCCACTATGTAATCTTGGCTATTTGTGGTATGGGGACTTGATGTCGTGGGACCATACCCACTGGTGAAATCTCACCAGTGTAGGTTCAACCTGACCTCCACTGATTTCTTTTCTATGTGGTCAAAGGCAGTTTTGCTCAAGGAGGTCATAGCCCATTCTATATTTGACTTTTTGAGTTCTAATATCATCCATCCTTTTGGAGTCCCTCACGCTGTCCTCATCGATAACGAAACCAAATTCTGACCAGCCGAGCTAAAGATGTTTTACTCCTAGTACAAAATCCACTTGAACCATTCCTCCTGCTACCACAAGTAGATGATTGGACTAATAGATGCATTCAACCCAACCCTCTCTATCATTCTGCATAAAATGGTTGTTCAGTACATGAAGGGTTGGATGGAAAAGATCTCTAATGCCCTTTGGTCATATCGGATGAAGACTCGTAATTCCACCCAAGTGATCCCATATACCCTGGTGTACAGAGCTGAGGCCGTCCAATCAATCGAGATCCTGCTGCCTTCGTTACGCACAACGGTCTATGAACAGTATATGCCAGATAAGGTATCCAGAATTCATCTGGATGAATTTGGTGAACATGATGAGAATAGGGTTTTTGCCCTGTATAATCTAGAAAGGCATTGGAATAAGATAGCTTGGGAATTCAACAAGAACGATCACCTCCAATATTTCCTACAAGGTGACTTGGTCTTGGCCCTCTGGGAACAAATGATCCCAGGTAAGAAACCACCCAATTTGATGCCCAAATGGCAAGGTCATTACATAATTCACATGATTTTCCCCAATGTAGCATACTCCTTGGTGACCTTGGATGGTGAGCATATAACTCCTCCCACCAATGCCAAGTTCCTCACGCAATACTTTTCTTGAGCCAGAAGGTCCTGCATGACCCAAACCTTTCTTGTCCGACATGACCTTAAATTGTACAGTCCTACATGACATTAAACTACCCGTCTTCCTGCATGATGTTAAACTAAAACTTGAGAACTATTTATTTCTTGAATCCCATCCTCATGGGATATATATGAAATCTTTGATGCCTCATCTTGAGCCCATCCCCAAACTCTTTTTTTAACTATCATCCATGGTTATAGTTCTCTAGGAGGATCCTTGCAAGATATGGTGTAGTAATCCTTATCCCCACTGATTCTTGGATTATAACAGCCACACTAGGTTCCCACTCCTCGTTCAACTCTCCTCGCGTGTCCTCACCACATGATGTAAAACTGCAAGGCCTTTATGAACTATATATGTCCTCATTCCCAACCTAGGGGATACATAGGAACGCCTAGACATTTAATCTTTAAGGCCAGGCCAAATTCTAGAATCGTCCCCTCAGGACAAGGCATATAGTGGGGTGCAGACTTTGGCCCCAATTTACATCCATCTCATCTAAATGTAGATGTACTTCCCACTCCCCAGAGGTTTCCACCTCTATCACCTCCCTACTTGAATTTAAAATTTATGGGTACTGCTATGCATCACAAAATAATTTGATTGGGACTCCATCATCGTTTCCATCTATAAGGGCCCCCAAATGGTATGGATGATAGGCCTAAGGGATCTCTTACCACTTCAGGCCAATGCCCTCGAGGATGTAGATCAATAAGCCTATACAATTCCCACGTTGTGAATATGGTTAGTGGTCGATGCTCCTTTTTTGTTCGCATCTTAGGTCACTATAGGGACACTGCATTTCGAACATGGTGGACAGCTATCCTCTAACATTGGAACCACCCCAAGATATCCTGAACATTGAGTGCAGTGGTTCATTTGGTCCCATTGTATCTCCATGTGATGAACTCCCTTTGAGCAATGTAAGTTATTATACCCCATATGACGGGGAGAGATGACACCAGCTTCTTGTTTCCCACACCAAGCACTACTCAAATGGGCTTAGGAGATGTAATGAGGTGGTAACTACAGAACATGACGTATGGATTCCCATCAGAGGCTCAACCTCCGTCCCATTGAATTTTTTGGGGGCCCAGCCAATGTTCCTATTCAGTATTGTACGTTGTGGTATGAGATTATGTCCCCATTCAAGTTGGGTTACTCTCCGTACCATACACATACCCAGATGATATACCTTATGCTCCCTTCATCCTCACTGCAAGAAGTTAAACGGAAAACTGGACGGGCCCTTCTGACCGAGGACCAGCCTCAGGCCCCTTGGCCTTCTCGGTCCCTAGCCGAAGTTCTTATCCAATGTGTAGGTATGATATGAGATTATGTCCTCATTCACGTCGGGTAATTCGACATGGTGCACAAATACACAGATGAGATACCTTATCCTATCTTTGTCCTATGTGCAAGACCTTAAACTACAGACTGGTCGGGCTTTCTCGTCCGAGGCCCAGCCCCATGCCTCTTAGCCTTCTCGGGCCCACAGACTATGTTCTTACCCAAAGTGTACAGTGTGGTATGAGATTATGTCCTCATTCACATCAGGTTACTTGTCGCTCCGTACACCTCCTGTATGTGGGTTATCTTACCCACTTTTTTCCTCACTTCAAGACATTATACTGCAAACTGGTTGAGCCTTACCATTAGAGGCCCATCCTCAGGTCCCGTGGCCACTTCGAGGCCCCATCCCAAGTTCCTATTCTGATTTTTATGGTGTGGTGTGGGATTATGTCCATATACATGTCATGTAACACACAGTGCCATACACCCCCTCGTTACGATATCTTACCCCTATGTGCCATCAAGAACTACGGTTTTCTTAATTCCCATCCACATGAGATATATAGGACCTCCCGAATGTCTAGACTTCATATTCAGCTCCATCTTTTAGAAATCTCCCTTTGACCTTGGCCCCTTTTCCTACCCTTCCCTTGGGAGGGGAGTATATGGTGTGGCATGAGACTATGTCCTCATTCACATCGGGGTATTAAAATACATGACATGTACCTCTCCCTCCTGGGAGTTCCCTATCAATGTGTTCTATACTCATCCATTAAAATCGGTGACTCTCAAGTTGAGCACCCACTTCGACCTTCATCGACGATTCACCAATGTGCCAAAGGGTTCTCTAGTTTAGTAAATAGAATGGAAAACACTACTTATACATGCTTTCGACCATTTTTCAAGATTCTTGTTCCCCAAAATTAGGTCTTCTATCACCTTTCACTCTTAAAGAGACCCCCAAGTGGAATGGATGATTGGCCTAAGGGCTCTCCTACCATTATGGACCAACGTCCTCGAGGGTTGAGGACAAAAAATCGATACACATCCGATGTTTCAAATATGGTCAGTGGCTGACACTCATTTTTTTGTCCTCATTTCAGGATAATGTGATATGATGCTGTGTTTCAAACACGGTCAACATCCATCCTCCATCGTCACGAAAACACCATTAAGCCCAATATGTCAGTTGCATGATTCACATCCTTCTCCACCTCATCATACCCAATTAGAATTTTGAAACTATTAGTAATATTCCTTAGTGTGAATCACCATTTTATGAGGAAAAACCTATAATAAGGCCATCATTTGAAGCTCCACTAATTCCCCTTTTCATTTATTTTACATATTGTGAATTCTTTATCTACCCTTTTTTCTAACACCGAGTTTGACTCACATAGTATTAGGGACTAGGATAAGGTCTTCCATTACTTGAGATAGACTTTCTTCCCCATTGTCTAAGATCTAAGACAGTAAACTAATATACATTGAATAAATACACAGTAACATGCGAACATCAAATCTTTGGGTTCAGCTCAATTGGGAGCTCATTTCCCTTTCCCCTTATCCTCTAAACCTTACTGGCCCCTGGGCCTGAGGTTTCCTTCCCGATGATGTACATGGTGTGGTATGGGATTATATCATCATTCATGCCAGGTATGTTGTATCACATCATGTACATTCCTTCATGTCCAAACCATATGTCTTTAAACTATGCTACCTGGTCCCATCACATGACCCTAAACTATGACTTTATCGTACTGGCCACCTGATGAAAAATGGTATTGCATCATGATGTCATCACTCAAGGGGACACCATGTTAGGTATTGGTCACATGCCATACCATTTTTCAATTCATACATATGACTTGATTCTTATGGCGATGTCGGGACATTCCATCCTATGCCAGTATCTTCAAAAAAACCATTTAGCTCAAGGGACAAACAAGATTTATCAAATACCGCTTCTTTTGGAGGGAGGGCCACAACCACATGCCCCTTTTATCCCTCACACTGGTACCTTACCATGACACCTCTTAAAACTAGATGCATCTTGATCCCCATACTCCGGGGGTATGTAGAAATGCTCCTGCACTATGCCTTGGGCCCAGCTTAACTCTCATTTTCAGTCCCTAGAACTAAATCCTTTCCAAGGAGCACATGGTGGTCGAAACCCCATGTTCCCATTCACATTAGGGGTAATAATTACCCCACCTTGTGACTCCAAAATTACTTTCCATCCATGGTCTGAGTTCTATGACCATAAAAAAAGATCTCCCTATGGGATGGGACTCAACTACTTCTATCTAATATGTATCGTTGTCTTATTCAGATGATTTTTGACAAAGAACCCAAAGTGTGGAATTTTCATGGGAATATTCCCCTAATTCCATGTATATTCTTCGTGAGTTATCTATTTGGATCATCATCCTCTTCCACATATGAAGGGACCCCCTTCATCTCCTAGTCTCATGCCACCTCGGCTCACCTATCGTTTTGGGCCAACGCCCCTAAAATGTCGAACAACATTTTCAATTGGTCCCGTGTTTTAAACATGGTTAGCAATCGACCCTCATCTGTCTGTCCTCATTCATTGCTAACGTGATATGGATATCGTGTTTCTAATATGATCAACAGTTATCCTTTATCATCACGCCACAATCATTGTGATCCATATTTCAAGCATCATGATTCACACATTTCCACTTTATCATGTTCAAGTGGAATTACAACATAATCAGATTTACATATTAGCGCATCTTGGTCCACTACATGGACATGTTAGGATTATTGGTATGACATTCACCGAGCATCCCTTTGCCCTAACATTTTCCTTCTTGTGTTAGGAATGTCCCACCAATACTTCTTGTTTCACACATCAATCATGGATCACGTGGGATTAGTAGTTTTAGTAGGATGTGCACCGGCAGAGCCATGCCTTTCATCATCTTGAATGACGTTAAACTATGCTTCCTGAACAACATATTTCATGATTCCTATTCTCGAGGGATACATATTGACACCCAGAAAATTCACCTCGTGTCCAGCCCTAGGGGTCATAAATCATGTTCCAACCCATTTTTGTCCCCCTGGCCTGACCCCTTGTGGGACCATGTAACTACAAAATTTCCCTAAACAAGTTAGGGATTCTCCATGATGACAATGGGAAGAAACAGTTCCATTTCTAGAGAAATCTTGCCTAAAAGAAGGAATTATCCATGATCAGACCGATGCACAGATCAAATGTGCTTCCACAATGGAGGAGTAATTTCAATAGTGTTGGATTCTATTCTAACAAACCATCAATCCACATTCCAAGCTTTTCCATGCCCCTTATTTGGACCCCTATAACCTTTCACATCTGAAGGAACCCCCTAAAAGTATGGATTCTCAGCCTATGGCTCACTTACTGTCTTGTGATAACGTTTCTTAAGGCTAATGGATGAAATTTCAATTCAAGCCCCATGTTTTGAACATGGTCAGTGGTCATCCCTCATTTGTTATCCCAATATCAGGCTAACACAATAAGGATGATGTTATTTGAACATGGTCAGCAATTTTCCTTTTTTGTCTCACTACCCCCTACGGTGTTCTGAATCAGAGGTATCGTAATTTACATTTTCCATCCCCCTATGTTTGGAATGATTTTAATTCCCTTTGCATTTCCCCACTTGTGCACAAGAGAACATCAAGAAAATGAAAATATGTTTTTTCTGATACCGTCCCTCTCCATCCAGGCCTTTTCCCCCTTCTATTACAGGAATACGGATTGGCTGTCTAAGCCCCTGGATACTTGAGACTTGGTTAGCACACCCATGATGGAATGGAGTGATAAGGTGGTTGTCCATTGGTTCTCACACCATGCCTGACCCACTTGATCTAAGGGACTGATCGTGGGACAATCCAAAAAGTCCATGGGGATGTGTTAAACCAACACAAATAACAGAAATAATATATGTAGATAGAATAAATTCATCGAAGCATGAAAGTACGTTGAAATGTTTTGCTCATTACTGCACCTGAGAGTCTATTTCCACCATGGGAAGATTAAACACATCAAAAGAATGTTGTAGCTCCACCACCCTATGGATTGTGGCATCTAGGATTTAATGCCACATGTTTACCTCCTGTTCCTCCTTGGTAGAAATGTGGAATTGTTTTCCAGTTGTGTCTCGAGCCCGCTGCACACCGATCTGGATAACGACCATCTAATCAAGGGCTCGCTTCATGCCCTCTTTGGTCCTTTCCAGTTAGGATTTTAGTCTCAAGACGAGCTTTGATTGAATATCAAGGTAAGAGGAATTCTCATCCGCCTACGCCTACAACCATTCATCATCTCTTTCAGTCTTGTGGAGCTTCTTGATGATCACTACCTTCCTCTACTGCCAACCCACTCTTAGGCCTCAGTCATACTCCCAAATATTTTCCACAATATGATCTCTGATGAGCATGTGAGGGCGCTAGGAATCCACTCCCCGACACAATGTTCGTGTATCCGCAATCGATTTCTATCCATCTTGTCCATCCATAATGCTTGGGGGTGTTATTTATGATGTGCGTAATCAGCATCCATGATCAGCGATAGACTATTTGGCATTCCTCCTCTTAAAATGTCATCTGGTCCAAGTCGGCGCAGTTGGCAGGCTCGTATGCAGGGAATACCCCAAGGAACTCCTCATTTGGGTCCACGTCTGATGTTGGATCAAGTGTGGAGGCACCTGAACTGTCTGTTTGATCCTCTTCATTGGATACCACATCAATAATCTCAGGCACAGTCTTACTGGCATCCCTTCCAGTGATCAGGAGCACTACAGTTCGGTCAGGCTGGATGTCCACCTCAATAAAAACTGGCATGAATCTGGGAAGGGCGCTAACAAAAGTACCGAACAACTTTTCCGTAGGGGCCTTGGCCCATTGAAGGACTGTACATGCCAAGAAAATGGCGTGAATGTCACTAAACGTGGTCAGGGTATGACAGTCTTATTTTCATTAGAGGAGACTTACATATATCAAATTTCTGGTCTTGTTCATGACTTGACGAAATTGGGACCCTAAAACATGGCCCCCCATATATTTTTGGGAGGTCTGGAGACTCGGGGGGAGCCGCCTCAAGAGTCCTAACCCCGCCCGACATGGAAGTCGATGCAGCCACGGGTGTGGATACCGAAGGTCCCGAATCAGCACCCACTGAGGGGAGAAAACGAGGTCTATGCACAAGGTCCTCATGTACAGTACAGATGTTGATAAGGAATCCAGTGTAACCTAAGAGTAGACTTTAAATAAGGAACTAGGGATTTTACCTCGAGGGCCTCCATTTAATCTTCAAGATCCGTGTACGGATCACTGATGTCACCCACCTCCAATGGACTCCCTCGACCAGCCTCGTCTCCCCAAGAGGACTCATCCGATTTTTCCGGCAGATATGAGCACTCCCTCAGGTCAGAAGCTGACAGTTGTGGAGGCACTGTGTGATTAAACAACACCCTGAACTGGTCTATTATCGGGTGCAGGGCACCCCAAGAGTGGATAAATTCTTCTAGTTTGACCCTGTATTGCTCCGCCTCTGCCTGGGATACTTCAAAACTGGCTCTAATAGGGCCAATCCCTAGATAGTCCATCCCGAGGAGGTACAGGTGATTCCATAACTCAGATGAGCCGTAGAATTTCTGTTTGACTTCCCAAATGTCCCAGGCCTCCAGGATGACAACGTATTCCAGCATGTCAACATGGTGCATACGTTTCCCTAGGGCCTAAGTAGAAATCTTGTAGAATCCGCATGGTGGAATCCCCTCCGGATGAATCTGTTCTCCTGGGACCATCGGATCTGCTGTTGCTGTCAGATCTGCTACAACAACTTCCCCTTCAACTGGTGATGGCCTCAGCGCTAAAGCATCCCCACAACTATAGGATTCCTTATCCGTCGTACGACATCAGCCTAGAGTTGTTGGAAGCTCACCATAACTGACTGGACTGGGCGGCTGCTTCAGCATATCCACCGGGTAGGCCTCCTCTTAGCTTTGGGCATTTTCCTTTAACTACCAGAGGATGATGTTCGGTGGAGGCAGTTCATTCCGCATCATTCCATCTTCCTGTGTGAAAATTAGTCACATCTGACTCATCACACAATGGTGATCCTCATGACGCAATCCATGTAGACCGACAGGGTCAGTTGCTGCATGAATCATAATTTCCTTTCATACCATTGTTGGGTGTATGGCTCAAAAATATGCCCTCGGTCCACCCAAGCCACCAGACTCCATCTCTATAGGCAAGGAGGTAGGCCCGGTGCCCTTTTGTTCCCTAACCATCATCCGTGAAGGACCCTTTCAGCAATGAGAATGAATGGAATATGAACTCTTCTACCTTCTAGACTCGATTTAATACTGATGGTATGGTCATCTTGGCTGAAAAACTCCCCGCAACATTGAGAATTGAGGGGCGGAAGTTTGACCCTAGAGGAGCGATGGGGTTCAGATACTCATAGATTTCCCTAATGTGTGTCTCTATCCACTAGTAGAGGATGTGGAATGACCAGCATATTCTCTGTAGCCTCTTCCCCACACTGATATGCCACAACATCTTACACAACTTGGCAAGCATAGTGATTCCTTGGTTGAACCACCCTCCTGTCACCAATATGGACACCATGATGAATGTGCTTGGTCACACTCCCATGTTGATATCCCTCACTGGCAGGATCCATCCATATATGAGAACCACGATGAATGCCTCCAGCATAACTATTGGTTGTTTCTCAATGATGACATCGTACCCCCAGGTCTTCCACTGGCTATCCTCCATCATCCACTAGTACGAGTGCTCCGTACTCTGGGCCCCCTTTAGGCATGTTCAAGGTCACGCCGGGAACTGTTGGTCTACCAGGAAGTTTAGAAAAAAATTTAACCAATGCCTAAAGTTCACATCCATGACCGCCTCTTTATCATCTCCTACCACAAGCTCCATCAATTCCATCGCCAGATGTGGCATCCGCTCTGGATCCTCCCACGCACCCATAGCGGGGAGGAATTTTTCATACATCACCCCTAGTATCGGGACCCCCTGAGATCTAATTCCCATCCCATATGCTGATTCCAACCACTCCATGATGCAGGTGGAAGGTATTGGTTCATGGTGACCATAGGCTCAACAGCTCTGACATTAGCTGCTTCGGCAGGTAGATTTGAAACAGGGAAGCCCAAGTTACCTCATACAGTCCAACTCTTCTCAACTATGCTCCGAACTCCATGAAAAAGGTGCCTACCCAGTAGTTCCAGGCCCAATCATCTGTCAAGTTACTGCGCTTTCACATGTCCCATTCCTTAGACTTCCCATTCTTTTGGGTCACCAACTCCGCCTTGAGGATGGTTTGGTACAAAGGAGAGGATGTATCTGACTACAATTCCCTCCCATTGATGTTGTTTAGATAATTGTATAAGCATTCGACAATGACAGGAATGAATTCCTCCTAGGCATGACCATCAACCGCCCTGATCCATCGGTGATGACTCAATATGCTCTGGAACAAGTATGTTGGCTTGTCCCTACTTGATTCGGGGACGAGGATGTCATCCCTCAGCATGAATCCATAAAAGGTCAACCTCCTACACAACGGGAAATTCTTCTGGCTCTCCGATAGAAGCTACACCAATAAACTACTATCCGAGTGGCTACAGACATACTCTCCTAGTCCCAGATTGTTCTCCACCTCATCCCTACGGGCAGCATTTGCAAGGACCCACTAGGAAGCTTCTTGGCGGGCCATTCTGTTTTGGAACTTGGACTATTTTCCAGTGGGTTCACAAATGGTATTCATAGAGAGATTTCACGAAGGCTATTCGTGAATACTGTTCTAAGTTCCATGCCGAGGTGTTTAAACACCGGATCATGGAGCACAAACGCAGAGTCGAGGACTCGTAGAGCGCCGTGAAGACTTCATTCATAGAGAACAATCACAGAGTATGTAGAGATTCATGAATTGAGCACGCAAAAGGAAAAATTAACAGAGAATGGATCGGACAAAAGAGGGTAGTTCCCCTATTTATAGGCCATAGCCTTCTAACCTTCGCGGCATGTCTAGTTACCACTTAGCATCGCAGTGCTCTTGACCCACACATCCCCTACCCGCATCAATAGCCCTCTTCGTGATCCAACATCACGAATAACTGAGGATCTTAGCGATTACCCTCTGACATCATCCCTTGATCTCTCCGTAGCTTCAAGTCTGAGGGGGGAGTTTGTGATCGCCCAAATATGGGACCGAGATAACGCCAAAAAGAAAGAACCATTAACTACCCCACAATGATATTTTGCGGAGTCCCCCCAGCACCGCGGCCACCGAAAATCACAGAGGTGGGATTCTCCACAAATGCATTTGAATTTCGTGAGCCCGACACAAATCAAGGAGGCGTGACACTCTATAAAGGCATTTAAAGTTCACTATACCCACCGCGAATCAAGGAGGCAAGATGCTTCGTGAAATCATTTTACATTCACAGGCTCGCTGCAAATCAATGAGTTGGGATGCTCCGCAAACATATTTCACGTTTACGAGCCTGCTGCAAAGAAACCAACTCCCTTTTCATGCCAAGTATGATCCTCTTAGTGGAGCCTCTTTCCTATAAATACTGGGATCCCACTAATCCCAAAGTACGGACAATCTAACCTTTTGACTTATAGGCTCTCGAATCGTGAAGCACTCTTCTGCTCTGCAAACCATGAGCTATGGTAGGTACTTCTGCACTGCAAAGTTCCTCCCCATTTCCTCATTTTGTTCCCCTCTTCCAAGAGGAATTCATTTCATAGAGCCTAAGGGCCATCGCAGAGGATGGGGATCCTCAAGGGGACCCGAGCCATCATGGATCATTTATGCTTCACAAAACACCCCGCACGTACACATGATCTTCATGCCAATTTAGAGTCATTGTACTTCGCGAAGCACATCGCTTCACGATTCCTTGCTTCGTGATACACATTTTCTCAATAAGGCCATGCTCGACGAATGCCTTTCCACTTCGTGAAGCACTTCCCCTAGGAAAATATGTACAATTCTTAGGCTCTGAAACCCTACATCGTGTAGAAAACCCCTACGCAAATACCCTCTACCACGCTGAGCAAAAAATCCTCACAGGACCCCTACCAATGAACCCCACTACTTTGCGATTCATTTTCTAGTGCGACTCTATAGGTTTTCATGATGTGAATTCAATGTCCCTTGGAAAATATAGCCCATTTTGTTTCTTCACCTCATGATTCTTCGCATAGGCATGCAAATGGCTATTGCTTCTTTGAATAGCCATGATAATGTGGGCCCCTTGATGGTTTTCCACATAAAACCCCCTAACCACGACTTTCCTAGTCCGCTATCTACACCAAGGAGGAGAGGGTACCAGTTAGGTATGTCCTAGTGGAGTTAAGAAAACACACCTCGTCTGAGCTTCATGACATTAAACTGCAAAGAACCTTCATCCTCAGCACATGACGTTAAACTGTGACCTCACCCCATGACTTGCACGCTGGGTACCCCCACCTTAGAAATTCTCCATGCCCACTGGTTTCCATAAGTGATGATATCCTCTTTATTGGAGTAGAATTTGTCCATGGGGAAAGGGAAACCATCTCAGTGTAATCCCCTGTCTTTCTTGTTGGAGGCAGCATCCCATCTCCCCCTTTCTTCTTCGGTCCCTAGGGCCAGCAATGGGTGTGATGCAGAATGGTGATTCTCCTTTCATCAGTCCCATATCCCACTCTCGGTGTGCTTTGTTGCCTTCGGGCCTCCCTCCTAGAGTAACTCCCAACCTATTCAGGCTGCTAACCATGAATAAGAACTTGTTTCCTGTTAGGGTTGCAGTCATGTGTTAGCCCCACTCCACCTCCCACAGAGTCACCTTTCGCTACATGATTGTCAGGTCTTTGTTGTCTCTTGTTTCTCACTCCGAGAACGAATCACGTGGGCTTAGAGCAAAGAACAGACCGTGATATTCACCTAGGGAAGCCTGAGTGTAAGCCCCATGCCCCATATCCTAAACTATGAGGTCTTTGATCCTTTATAAGGAAAGGTACGTAGGAAGCCTCCCTGAGGTTCGAGCCCAACACCCGGTCGTTTCGACCACATTCACGTCTTTTCACCAACACCTAGGCCACCCTAGAATGTATGCCCCAAATTTCATCCAAGACTACATGGATTTTGATCCATGCTATGGTAAGGTACATAGGAAGCCTCCCCTAGGTTCAATCCCAACAACCATCGCACCATAGGTCCACCTTTACGTTTGTTCTCCTTCATCCAACATGATGTTAAACTATATCCACCAATCCTGAACTATGTGGACATTGATCCTTGATAAGGTATGGTACGTAGGAATCTTCCCCGAGGTTCAATCCCAACTATCATCAGTCCCCAAGCCCACCTTCATGTCGGTTCAGCATTGTCCCGCATGATGTTAAACGGTATCCACCAATCCTGAACTATGTGGTCTTTGATCCTTGCTATGTCGAGTTATGTAGGAAGCCTCCCTAAGGTTTGAGCCCACCACCACTGATCATTCCGACCATCTTCATGTCAGTTCACCCACACATTGGGTAGCCTAGAGTGTAAGCCCCACACCCTCCTGAACTACGTGTACTTTGATCCCTTCCAAGGTAGGGTACATAGGAAGCCTCCACGAGGGTCAAGCCCTACACCCATTGGTTCTGACCATTCTGTTCCATGCCCCATACATGAAATACATGGCCATTGATATTTTCCAAGGCATGTAATGTAGGAAGCCTCCCTGTGGTTCCAGCCCACCATCCACCTAGAACCTAGGTCCTTTATTTATGTTAGTCCACTGACTCTTGCCCGATACGGGAACAATGAGGAATTTGATCCATGCTAGGTTACGTAGGAAGCCTTCCTGAGGTCCAATCCCACCATACACCTGGAACCTAGTTCCTTATTCACATCGGTCCACCAACACCTTGGGCTGCCTCCGACCGTAATCCCCAAATGACTCCATATCCCGAACTACGAGGACTTTGATCCTTAATAAGGTAAGGTGTGTAGGAAGCCACCCTGAGGATCATGACCACTATCCAGATGTTCCGACCCACTTCATGTTGGTTCACCCCCAATCTTCTATGATTTTAAACTGTGGATCTCATACAGTGGTAATCTGTTGTGACCCCATTCAGTGGAAAGCTTCCATCAGATGAACTACGTGGACATTGATTCCAAACCACTAGTATACATAGGAAAACTCTTCAACGATGAAGCCCAAAACCATGTTCATCCTCATGAAGGTTCCATTCCATTAACCACCCACTCATGAATCCATCCACCATCCATCCTGATTCTTACCCGGGCTAGCACATCCCAATGGGATCTTGCCACCTGATTCCCTGTTCCAACTAACAGCATTCAGGGGTCCACCCCCACGATGGCCCCAGTATCGGTGTTCCCTCTAGGGGGTTATTCCATTTGATCCATTGTAGTCAGTGTTTTAATCAGCCTGATCCATCTCCACTGGACATTAAACTTGCGGCATACCTTGTGTTAAACATGGGAAGCTAAGGAAAACCTCATATATATGCCAAGGGCATATGATTCCCCGCATTACATATGGGATGACTTGGTCTTCCACACCCTCAAGAAGACCTATAATATGGGACAGAAGACTGACACACCAATCCCCCATCATCCAGATAGGCTAATGATGACCCATGTGACTACTCCCATAAATGAAGGTTGCTGCCCTGAATAGTACCCTTGGAATTCCCTAATAGAAGCAGTGTAATTAACTGGAATCCATTAAGATATGGCACTAGGATGAGTTTCAAGAACAACATCTAAAATCTATAAGGGTGAATCGTACTAGGTAACGAGTTCTGAGGAGGATTCCACGAAAGGAAGAACTGACATCCCATCATCCTGTTTGGATCATGGAACAGATGTCCCATGAATAAGGAACGGATTCCGCCCGCCTTTATAAACGAGAATGCATGGAAACAACTATGCTTCCTCCACAAACGGATGTGTGTGCCTCAGTGAATGTGTCTGAAATAGTGGGTTTATCAATATAGAGGCAGTGCATGTATGTTTTAAGGAATTGGATCATTCTTTGTTTTAATATCAAATTGAGGAATATAGTTGGATAGGAATTTTTAAAAATATATTAATTTTATAAGGTAATGTATTTGAAAAGATAATTAAGGAACAAATGGAAATTTTCAATAATGATGTTCTTTATTATTCAATGAAACTTACGAACTCCTCCATAAAAATTATGGCTAAGGATTGAGAAATATATGGATATGAGAGTTGAAAGAAGTGTTCTAATTATTTTAATCAATCAACAATAGGCCATACAACATGGGATAATTTAAATTTAGATATCCAATAAAATATTGATAATTTAAATTAAGATATCCAAAAATATATATCAAAACCATTTTTTTGTCATTGTTAACTCAGCTATCTCTCATAATGTATTGTATTAAATAACTTTATTTTTTTCATTAACTTATTTAACATTCATTAGAGTTTCATTTCTTGAGTGTTATCATCCCGTGATTAGTTTTAGAGGTCAAATAGTATATTAATCTAGTGGATATTTTCGTTTATATAAAATTATCATTTAACCATAATTTCCACCTGTTTTAATGGTCATAAATAATTCATTAAAATTTCCATTCAAATTATGGGACATTAAATTAGAATCAAGGATAGCTAATTCATCAACAAAGTTAGTTCCAAATTATGTGGCACTCGGATGGGGGGAGGTGAGAATGAGTAACTTTTTTTTCTTTGTAATATAATATATTAACATGGTAACATGATTTTTAGTTAATAACATATTTAAATAATATAATAATAATACTACCACACATAATTTTATGTTGTTCACTAATTTTTAGTAAATATCTTTTTTGTCACCACATCGTGCACTTTATACTAAGGGCATGCTGATGATTACAAATATACGAGCCTCACAAATGTGGAAAATATATGTGCCACTACATCATAACATATAAGAATCATGACCCATAAAAAATCAATATAATAAAATGCTGTATTTAAATACCATCATCATCTGGTGATGAACAACATGGTTCCAAATCATACCTATTTATCTTTCTCAAATGTGTATATAAGTTTTTTATTCTCAATTATTTTAATCATTTAATACTAGTCATTAATATTCTATGTTATAATGATGTATTCTCTAAAAATTTCAATCATAAAATACAAATCCACACTAATAAATAATATCCTAATATACTTTTTACAATTTAATTTATGAATGTAACATATTCATTATAATAGATTACACTTTGACCAATGTTTTATTAAAAAATTAATTATTGATAGTACTTACATTCACGGTTTGGAGTCCCTCAAGTTGTCCTCATCGCTAACAACACCAACATCCGAGCAGAAAAGCTATATAAGTTATACACCAAGTACGACATCTATTAGAACCATACCTCCTACTACCACCCATAGGCGAATGGACAGATCGTGGTGTTAAACAAAACCCTCTCTAACATTCAGCAGAAAATGGTTGGTCATAATAAGAAGAGTTTTTCAAAAAAGCTTCCCAACGCCCTCTAGACCTATCAGATGATGACTCTTAATTCCACACTAGTGACCCCATATTCCCTGGTGTACGAAGATGAGGCTATCCTACCCATCAAGATCCAGCTGCCTTCATTACACACAGCGGTCTATGACAAGAAGGATCCAGATAAGGTTGCTGAAATTCGTCAGGTTGAATTGGAAGATCTTAATGAAAATAGGCTTCATGCCACACACAATCTAGAAAGGAATCAGAATAAGATAGTTAGCGCCTTCAAAAAGAAGTTTTTCCTTCTCTCTTTCCGACAAGGTGACTTGGTATTGGCCCTCAGGGTGCCAAGGATCCTAGGTAGGAAACCACCCATGTTGGAGCCCAAATGGGAATGACCTTACATAATTTACAGGATCTACCCCAATGAATCATACTATCCCGTGAACATGGATGGTGGGATTATAAGTCCTCCCACCAATTCCAAATTCCTCAAGAAATACATTGCCTGAGCCAGCAGGCCTGACATGACCCTAAAATTTCTGGTATGGCATGTCCTTAAATTGTCCACTCCTACATCACTTTAAACTGTGCATCGTCCCACATAATGATAAACTGCATCTTGAGAACTACGTATGGCTTGATTCCCAATCTCATGGGATACAAAGAACACTCAGATGCCCCATCTTGAGCCCATCCCCAAACTCTTCCCTCTGACTATCCCCCCTGGGTACAGTCCTCTCAGTGGATCCTATCATGATATGTTGTAGGCTTCCTTATCCCCTCCCATGCTAGGATTATAGTGGTAACATCAGGTTCTCACTCATCGTTCCTTTATCCTCACACATCCTCACCACATGAAGTTAAACTGCATGGTCGTCCTGAAATACGTATGGCTTTATTCCCATCCTTAGAGGATACATAAAAACACCTGGACATTTCGTCTATTGGCCCAGACCAGATGCTATAATCTTCCCCTTGGGACAAGGAATATGGTGTGGTGCGCTATATTTCCCAAATTTACATCGAGCACATCTCAATCCGGCCGTACGTCCCACTCCCCAGAGGTGTCCACCACATTCACCACCCTGCTTGACTTTAAAATGTATGGGTACAAGTATGATTCATTTACTCATTTGATCGGGACTCCATCATCCTTACCATTCAGAAGGGCCCCCGAATGGTATGGACGATAGGCTTAAGGGCTCACTTACCACTTTGGGACAACACCCTTGAGGATGTAGAGCAACAAGATGATACATGTCCTGCTTTGCAAATATGGTTATCGATCAGTTCTCATTTGTTGTTCCCATTTCATGTCACTATAGGGATGCTATGTTTTGATATAAGTCAATAGCTATCTAGTGACATTGGAACCACCCCAAGATGTCCCTAACATTTAGTGTAGTGGTTCATTCTCCCATGTTTTATCTCCATGCGACGAACTCCCTTCAGGCAATGCCAGATATTAGACCCCATGTGACGGGGAGAGCTGAGACCGACTCTTGGTTTCCTACACCGAGAACTTCTCACATGGTATTAGTAGGTATAATGAGGCGGTAAACACACAAGAGATCGTATGGCTTCCCATCTGATGCCTATCCTCAGGCCCACTGGGCTTTAGGGGCCCCAACCCAAGATCCTATTCAGTATTGTATAGTGTGGTGTGAGATTATGTAATCATTCACGTCGAGTTTCACATCGTTCCATACACATACCCGGATGATATACCTTATAATCTCTTCATCCTCGCTGCGAGATGTTAAACTGCAAACTGGTGGGGCCTTTCTGTCCGAGGACCAGCCACAGGCTCCTTGGATTTCTCGAGCCCCGGCCCATGTTCTTACCTTGAGTGTATGGTTTGGTATGGGATTAGGTCCTGATTCACGTCGAGTTATTTGTTGTGTCGTACACATCCCCGTATGAGATACATTATCCTCTCTTCATCCTCACTGAAAGAAATTAAACATCATACTGGTTGGGCCTTCCCGTCTGAGGCCCAGCATCAGGCCCCTTGGCTATCTCAAGCCCCTGGCCCATGTTCTTACCCAGATTGTATGGTGTGGTATGGGATTATGTCCTCATTCATGTTGGTTTACATGTCAGTTTGTACACCTCTTGTATGTGAGGTATATTACCCACATTCATCCTCACCTCAAGACGTTAAACATTGAACAGGTCGGGCCTTCCCATCCGAGGCCCAACCTCATGTCCTATGGCCTTTTCATGCCCCCAACCGAAGTTACTATTTAGAGTTATACGGTGTGGTATGGGATTATGTCCTCATTCACATGAGGTTACTCACCGTGCCATACACCCCCTTCGTTAGGGTATCTTACCCCTATGTGCCTTCAAGAAATAAGTTTGGCTTGTTTCCTATTCACATGGGATATATAGCACTGCCTGAATGTCTAGACATCGAGACAATGCCCATCTCTCAGAAATATCCCTTTAACCATAGCCCCTTGGCCAATCCTTCCCCATGGAGGGGAGTATATGTTGTGGAATGTGACTATGTCCTCATTCACGTTGGGTTTATAACGACCATTCCATGTACGTCTGTAGAGACCTGAATCTTGACGTACATGGAAATTACATTACTTTTGCGGAATACGTAATAAATATCAAAAACAGACACACAAGGACCATACTAGTTTAGTGTCTTTGGAAACTCAGAATATAAACTTCTAATCATGTTGAAATATTTTCAAAAACTCCTATAACGATCTTCCCCTTTTTGTTTCCTTACCTAAAACCTTTATTTATTTCCTGGAAAAAATATAACATAAAAAGGGTGAGCTCAAATGCTCAGTAAGGGAAAACATAGAGAACATAAAATAATCCAAAAACATTTGAATGAAAAAACTTGAACATTAAATTTAAACATCAAAAATTTCAGTGAAGACATAAATCATGGAAGTACGTAAGGCATATATCATAATGGAACATCAACCATGATAAAATATAATGTGAATAAAACATGAAATTGTGGAAAGCATTCAATACATGTTATGACTTCCATAGTATCCAAGGCATTACTGCCAAGACGATATTAGTGGACAAAGTCCCTTTTTGAATGGAGTTCATTTCTCATTTCAGTCATGTAACACTGAACCAGATTAACTTACCGTTCCAGCCATGTCTATCTCATGAGATATAAATATTTACCCAATGCATTGGAGGGATAAATAGGTCCCACCCATCTCATAATGAAATCATTCTTACTTGTGACACAAAATAAATATACATCATTCATAATAACCCAACTTATAAAACGGGTTTCATAAACATCATCCCATCATCATATAATCCATATGAAAGAAATGGATATCATTTCAGAATAAGAAAATTGAAATCAAGTAAATCATAGAGACATGATACATGAAACATACACATATGAAATAATGTCATCATAGATGAAAAATGGTTCTTATAAAACATTTGAAATGAATTCTTGAGGAAAATATCCTTTCTTCTTCAAAATCATTTTTCTTTTCAAAAAATGTCATGAAATTTTAAATGAAAAGGATTTTGTTGAAAATAGTCGTGAAATATTTTGGAGGAAGCTTCATGAAAAAAAGAATTTATAAAACCGTAAAAATCCTTTCATGCCGTATAATTTAAAAAAACATTCTTCTCGTACTTTATCCAAAAAATTCAAAAAGTACCTCTTAAAAGAAATATTCCATACACACCATGTAGTGAAAGTAAAAAATGTGTAAAAGGAAATTAAACATACATGAAAGAAAAGTAAGCATTTTATGAAAACATTTTGAGATCATATGGACGTGGATAATAAACATAACCCCGATAAATACTTACGAATAACAATCTCAGATAAGAATGAGATTGGCATAATTATCTCTTACCTTAGGTCCGATATGCTTCGTATGGATCCGAACATCCTGTATAATGATTTAAATAATGTCATTGAATTATTACATAAGCATATTCATTGTTATGATATCATATTTGTTTCAATTATGACTTTATATTACCCGTTCTTTTGTAAATTCCATGTTAATGCATCGTTTTGGGTAAAATCATTTAATTTCTCGTATGTGTTTCGACTTGTCGTTCTTGATATTAATACTTATATACTGATTTACATAATTCCAAAATGTCAAACATGATATATATATAATATCTATTTAGAATATTCATATATATAATAGATCGATAAATGGAAAGAAATACACCGTTCATGGAGATGGTAGGCCGTACGTACACATGAACACTGTTTTCGTTTCCTTATTTAATTGAATGAAACTAAATGGATGACATAAATATATATATAAATATATTAAGTAGCATTATTATTTCATATATTTCTTTATTATTCATTATATGAACATTATGATCTTTCATGTATGGTTAACATGGAGAATGAATCTAATCGCGTCGTGGAGACGGTAGTCCGTACGTACAAACGAGCGATGATATCATTACCATAATTATTGAATAGAATTGGATTGGATGGTATAATATATCATAATCAGTATGATGTTATAATAAACAAATATAGTTATTCTTTACACCATTATACCCATCCATTTAAGGTGTTGGTGGAAAAACAGATTACACCATAGCGTGGAGACAGTATTCATTACGTACGCACGCGCGGTGATTTTGTTTTCCATAGGATGGATAAAAGGTGAAATAGGGTTGTTTCATATTTATAATAACATATAAGTATATGAGGGATACTGATTTTATTACTTCATAATGAAACAATTAAATAATAGGGAGTAGAAGAAGAATGTAACTTGTAGAAAATGGTAGAAGGTATTACCTCTTTCTCAAAGTGCCTCCTTTAAACATTCTCTTAGGGAACCAGAGTTGGTCTTTTGAGAAGAACAGTACCTCTAATTGGTTTCTAAGGAAGTGGGGAAGGGAAATGGGCAGGGTTTGGCAGAGCTTGAAGGCTCAATGTGGTGTAAGGAGGAGAGGGAAGAGGTTCCCTTTTATAAGGGAGGAGAGGGGCACCTTTGGAATCCTAAAAAATATTAGTTTAATATATATTCAAACCCCACATAAAAACCACTGAAAATGACTCAATTAAAATATTAGATGAGATAGGGTTGTAATCTCATAAACCCATCAAATTTATACATTTTTTGATCTTATTTTAATCATTATCATTTTGATTTACCCTTATTTAATCTATTTAAGTTTATTCGTGGTAATAAAATTATAAATTTTAAATGGTTATAAATTATCACTTATGTGTTGTTAATATTCAACAATTGGATACATTATCCCATTTTCGACTATATAAATTTCATTTTATAATTTTTAAATATTTTTGTTATTTTTAAACAATTTAATAATATGTAAGGTTTATAAAATAACAATAGTGTCAATTTTGACACTATTTATTTATTTGAATTTAAATACAATCTACATAGAGGATATATTCGAAGTAAAATATTTACTAGATTCATAAAATGTCATATGTATCTAGAAAAATAGTGGAGTACATTAAATAGTTCATATAATATTTATTTTAATATTTTTAATATCATTTATTTTATATTTCAATCAATAAAATAATTTGAACATCACTATTGTGTCATAATTAATGATAATTATTTAATCACTAAAAATTATATATAAATTCATATGATTTAGATAATTTTATTATCTTTCTGGATACTATTCATGTTAGATGTTTCATTACGTTTATCACTAAATTAAAATTATTATACTTATAAGATTTAAGAAAGTGACATGTTGTCACTTTCTTTGGTTTTAATAATAATTAAATTATTTTCATGGAAAAAAGTCCATTAAATAAATCTAATCCGACTCTTATGTGATATGGGTATACTTTTAGTCATCCAATAATATTTGGTCTGCTGTTAGGGTAATTTTATAATCTTATATTTACCCTTAATTACCCGATTTACCTTTAACTATGGTAAATAAAATTTACAGTAGTTTCTATTCATAATGCCAAAAAATAAAATGTAGATTATTAACATAATTTGGACCCACTAATTAAAAATATGGAATCAATTTTTCCAAATTCAATACAAAATAGTTGTAGAAATTAAATTAAAATTAATCCTGTTGTCCAAAGAAAACGGGTTTTTGTTTGAAAATTTGCAAAAGCCTGAATTGATTTAACATACGAATTCAAGGTAAAATAAATTCTAATGACATAAATTATATTAAATGGTAAAAATATATTCAATTTATACTTTAAAACCATTATTTATTATATTTTAACCATATAAATTATTACAATGAAAAAAGTTGTTTTTAATTAAAATATAGCGTGTTTGTACTATTCATTAAAATATGAAAGTTATCAAAAAAATATCAAAACATTATACAATGTAATTTTTTATATCCTGATTCAAAATAATAAATTATTTTGTAAAATTGAACTTATAAACATGTCAAAAACTAGATTTAAAGTGGGTGCGCCATCTAAAGGCGGCAAAACTGCATTTTTTTAAAAATAATTATTTTACTCGAAAAAATTATTTTGTTCTTATAACATGTTCTAGAAAATGTGTAAGATGAATAATAATGTTATAAAATTCAAAATTTAGTTAATACTATTCATAACAGTTAGTTCATAATAATATTATAATAATATATCGTTCTTTATTAAAACTTGGTATTGTGAACTACACACGCTATCGAGGAATGTCGTGATTGCGTATAGTGCAATCCAAGTTAGGGTTGCGTGTTGTGAAAGACTCCTCTGTTGTTTCTTATAACAGAATCCAACCATTATTCATTTATACATTGAATAAATATATATATAAATTTAATTTTGCATAGAATAACTACTATCAAAATTTTGTGTAACAGGATCCAAAAATAGTTTTGTGTATACTGCAAGCTAATACGGTGTTGCGTATAGCGCATGGTAATCTTGGTGTAGCATACAACTCAAGACATAAATGAAATTAAAAAGAATAATTCTCATAAGATCACATGTTGTTACATTCTACACCCCTTAAAATTAATTTCTCCCTTTAAATTTGACGGGATATAAATGGTTTATTACTTGAAAGTTTCTTTAATAGGAACCCACATCGTAAAAAGGGAATACGAAAACCTATCCTTAAAAACTAATGTATGAAACGTAACGGTTACCCAATTTAACTAATAACTGGGTTTCCACATAGGATAACATAGGTTAAAATATGGATATGGAAGAGAAATCTAACAATCAATTTCTGATGGAGAGTGGTGGAGAACATGGCTATGAAAAATCCAACAATCACAAAGCCATAAATTTGTGATGATCTAAGGTAGCATCTGATTATCGGATAGAAGGACACTAGGAAAATATTTTTTTGTATTCAAGATTATTTCCCTAATGTTGAAGAATTGTTGAATTAAAAGAAATACTTACTTTATTTCGATATATTCTCACTGTTCTTCGTTCCATGAACAATTTCTACTTCATCTCTTAAAGAAATGAAGTTGAATTTGTCATTCCTGAAGTGTTAGCAGATCGTGTGATAGAATGATAGGTCATTCCATCTTTCTCAAACAAAAGGTTAGAAATAGTTATATACATAAGTCCATCTATGGTATATCGTTCCATCAATGGACTTATAATTCATCTATTAGAGCGCTGAATAAAATAAAACTAGTTTCTACTATCCAGGAACTTCATGCAGGCTAGTGGTAGGCGATGAAGGCCTGGTGCACTTCGGTTGTGGGTTAGATTCCCACAGCCTTGTCCGACGTGATGGGTTGTCTCCCATCCTATAGGTTTTCCTTTTTCTAAAACTAAATTACTATAACATCCCATCAATAATATCGAGAAAAAGTTCAATCCTTAAACAATACTAACTTATGTCCAACATAATCCATTCCAATTTTTAGTCTTTTCTAAAATACTTTGCTCCAAGCTCAGAGTATAAAGAAAATGATTACTTGAAATGTCACATAACAATCACGTGAATTCCATCATTTATCCCCCATATATCATAAGATATATCTTGTTGGTCAAATTACAAACATGTGAATACCTTAATCATGTATTCTCTTGAAGAATGAATACCCATTTAACCTTAGTTAAAACATGAATGTTGTTAAATTTTAACACTTTCTACATACCAAATTCCCAGAAATTCAATATACTCAAACCACAATATCACTTAGTCCTTATATCAGTCATGATCCCATGAATACAATCAAACATCTCATTATATTCTTATCCCTTCATTATGCGCATATTATCTACATTCCAAAAATATATGAATAACATTTCATGGTTACCGGTACCATTCATCATACACATTCAAAACTTAAGTAAAGACAATAGTGTAAAAATCCTTAGATGTCTCTTTATTCCATAGTACCATGAGATTACTTATACAACATTACACATGATAAACATGTAATCATTACACTCCCTTCTTAAACCATTGACCGTGATTGAACAATCCTTTCACTTCACATATCATTTGTATTCTCTTCATCATCATCAAAATAAATACTACTCATATTACCATGTTGATTCTCTTTTTGATATTTTCCCTTAGGGAATTGGTTTGCATAATTCCCAAACATTCCACATATAAAACATCTAATAAATATTGATGTCGTAGCAACAACATTATCCTTGTCCATGTTGTTAACTGAACCTTTTCCTTTGCACTTACTGGCTTTGGGTCCTTCTTTTCTACACCCAAATCATCTTCTATTTCCTTTGAAACAATCTCCCCGATGCCTCTCCCCACATGACTTACATGAGGGAAATTGAACATTTTTTCCTCTATGATCATCATGAAACTCCATCATTCTCTTAATATTTGAGTCGGGAAACTTACCAAAGTTGAGATTATTGATCATATTATGAGATTTCTGATTAGGCATAATAACGATGTTTGGAATTCCAAATCTCGTTTCATTTGTTTGATCATGAAAAATATCATTCCATTGTCCGTCATATCCTCCATTATAGTGAATCTTCATGTTTCCAGCCATTTTCTAAAACCCAAAAATAATAGTGTGAGAGGACAAAATCATTCTAGGGAAAACAATATAGAAAAGGGGGAGTAACCTCAATATCTAACATCGTAGGTTAAATTATAAGATCGTTACATAAGTTCTTGGACTATATCTTATACGTATACGTATCCTTAGGAACATCCCTAAACATTACTTAGAAATATCTTTAGGGATCCCACTAACATTTTTGCATCCTAGTTTCCAAAGGTTGACTAAACCTTTCCTCTGATACTAACTATAGAGACCCGAACCTTGACATACATGGACGTTACATTACTTTTTCAGAATACTTAATACATAACAAAAACATACACACAAGGTCATTAATAGTTTAGTGTCTTTGGTAACTCGGAATATAAACTTCTAATCATGTTGAAATATCTTCTACAACTCCCATAACTATCTTCCCTGTTTTGTTTCCTTACCTATAACCTTTCTTTATTTCTTGGGGAAAATAAAACATATAAAGGGTGACCTCAAATGCTCAGTAAGGGAAAACATAGATAACATAAAACAATCCATAAATATTTGAAAGAAAAAACTTGAACATGAAATTTAAACATCAAAATTTTGAGCAAATACATAAATCGTGGAAGTACGTGAGGAATATATCATAATGAAACATCAACCATGATAAAATGTAATGGGAATAAAACATGCAGCTGTGGAAACCATTCAGAACATGATATGATTTCCATAGTAGCCAAGGCATTACTGCCAAGACTATCTTAGTGGAAAAATTCGCTATCTGAATCGAGTTCACTCCTCGTTTCAGTCCTGTAACACTGAACCGGATTAACTTACGTTTCCAACCATGTATATATCATGAGATATAAATCTTTACCCAATGCATTTGAGTGGGATATAGGTCCCACCCATCTCATAATGAAATCATTCTTACTTGTGCAACAAAATAATCATACATCATCTATAATAACCCATCAAATAAAATGGGTTTCATAAACATCATCCCATCATCACATAATCCATATAAAATAAATAGATATAATTTCATATTAATAAAATTAAAACCATGTAAATCACAGCGACATGATACTTGAAACATACACATTTGAAATAATTTCATCTTAGATGAAAAATCGTTTTGATAAAACATTTGAAATAAATTTCTTGAGGAAAATATCCTTTCTTCTTCAAAATCATTAACTTTTCACAAAATGTCATGCAATTTTAAAAGAAAAGGATTTTGTGGAAAATAGTCTTGAAATAATTTTGAGGAAACTTCATGAAAATAATACATTATAAAACTGTAAAAATCCTCTCATGACGTACAAGTTAAAAAAATTCTTCTCGTACTTTTGCCGGAAAAGTCAAAAAGTACCTCGTAAAAGAATGATTCCTTACACACTATGTAGTGAAAGTCAAAAATGGGTAAAAAGGACGTTAAACATACATGACTGAAAATTATGGATTTTATGAAAAAAATTTGAGAACATATGGACATGGATAATAATCATAACCCTAGTAAATACATACGAATAACAATCTCGGGTAAGAAAGCGATTGGAATAATTATCCCATACCATAGGTCCGTTATGCTTCGTATGGATCCGAACCTCTTGTATAATGATTTAAATAATGTAATTTAATTATTACATAATCATATTCATTGTTATGTTATCATATATGTTTCACTTATGACTTAATATTACACGTTCTTTTGTAAATTCCATGTTAAAGTAGTATTTTGTGTAAAATCATTTCATTTATCGTATGTGTTTCGACTTGTCGTTCTTCATATTATTACTTATATCCTGATTTAAATAATTCCATAATGTAAAAAATTATTTATATATAATATATATTCATAATATACATATATATAATAGATCGATAAATGGAAAGAAATACACCGTTCATGGAGACGGTAGGCCGTACGGACGCATGTACACTGTTTTCGTTTCTTTATTGAATTGAATGAAACCAAATGGATGACATAAATATATATATACATAAATATAGTAGAATTATTATTTCATATATTTCATTATTTTTAATTATATAAACTTTATGATCATTCGTGTATGGTTAACATGGAGAATGAATCTCATCGCGTCGTGGAGACGATAGTCCGTACGTACGCACGAGCGATGATATCGTTCCCATAATTATTGAATAGAATTGTAGTGGATGGTATAATATATCAGAATCAGTATTATGTTATAATAAACATATATAGTTATTCTTTACACCATTATACCCATCCATGTAAGGTGTTGGTGGAAAAAAAGATTACACTACGGCATAGAGACAGTATTCCGTACGTACGCACGCGTGGTGATTTTGTTTTCCGTAGGATGGATAGAAGGTGAAATAGGGTTGTTTCATATTTATAATAATATATCAGTATATTAGTTATACTTATGTTGTTACATCATAATGAAACAACTAAAGAAGAGGGAGTAGAAGAAGAATGGAACTTGAAGAAAACGGTAGAAGGTATTACCTCTTTCTCGAAGTGCCTCTTTTAAACTTTCTCTTAGGGAACTAGAAATGGTCTTTTGAGAAGAATAGTACCTCTAGTAGGTTTCTAATGAATTGGTTAAGTGAAATGGGCAGGTTTTGGTTGATCATGAAGGCTCAACGTGGTGTAAGGAGGAGAGGGAGGAGGTGCCCTTTTATAAGGGAGGAGAGGGGTACCTTTGGAATCCTCAAAAATATTAGTTTAATATAAATTAAAAACCCACATAATAACCTCCAAAAATGACTCAATTAGAATACTAGATGAGATATGGTTGTAATATCATCAACCAATAAAATTTAGACATGTTTTTATCTTATTTTAATCCTTATCATTTTGATTTACCATTATTTAATCTATTTAAGTTTATTTGTGGTAATAAAGTTATAAATTTTAAATGGTGATAAATAATCACTTATGTGTTGTTAATTTCACATAATTGGATACTTTATGCCATTTTAGACTATATGATTTTCAATTTATAATTTTTAAATATTTTTGTGATTTTTAAACAATTTAATAATATTTTATTTTTATAAAATAAAAATAGTGTCAATTTTGACACTATTAATTTATTTGAATTTAAATTAAATCTACACTGAGGATATATTCGAAAGAAAATATTTAATAGATTCATAAAATTTCATATGTATCCTTAAAATTAGTGTAGAACATTAAATAGTTCATATAATATTTATTTTAATATTTTTAAGATCATTTATTTGATATTTCAATCAATAAAATAATTTCAACATAACTATTGTGTCATTATTAATGATAATTATTTAATCCATAAAAATGATAAATAAATTTATATGAAGTGGATAATTGTATTATCTTCCTGGAGACTATTCATTTTAGAAGTTTCATTATGTTTATCAATAAATTTAAATTATTATACTTATACAATTTAAGAAAGTTACATGTTGTCACTTTCGGTGGTTTTAATCATAATTAATTTATTTTCATGGAAAAAGTGCATTAAATGATTCTAATACGACCCTTAGGTGATATGGGTCGACTTTCAGTCACCCAATAATATTTCGGCAGGTGTTAGGGTAATTTTATAATCTTATATTTACCATTAATTACCCGATTTACCTTTAACTATGGTAAATAAAATTTACCGTAGTTATTATTTATAATGCAAAAAAATAAAAAGTAGCTTACTAACATAATTTGGACCCACTGATTACAAACATGGAATAAATGTTTCCAAATTAAATACAAAAAAGTTGCAGAAAATAAATTAAAATTAATCTCGTTGTCGAAAGAAAACGGGTTTTTGTTTTAAACATTGCAAAAGATTAAATTGATTTAACCTACAAATTCAAGGTAAAATAAATTATAATGACATAAATTATATTAAATGGTAAAACTATACTATATTTACAGTTTAAAAACATTCATTATTATAATTTAACCATATAAATTATTTCGACAAAAAAGTTGTTTTTAAATAAAATATAGCGTGTTTTTACTATTCATTAAAATATGAAAGTTATCAGAAAAATATTAAAACATTATCCAGTGTAAATTTTTATATCCTAATTCAAAATAAGAAGTTTATTTTGTAAAATTTATCTTATAAACATTTCAAAACTAGATTTAATGTGGGTGCGCCATCAAAAGGCAGCAAAACTGCATTTTTTGAAAAATACTTATTTTACCTGAAAATTTTATTTTGTTCTTATACCATGTTCTAGAAAATATGTAAGATGAATAATAATGTTATAAAATTAAATATTTAGTTAATACTATTCTTAACGGCTAGTTCATATTAATATTATAATAATATATCATTATTTAGTAAAACCCGGTATTGCGTACTACACACGCTATCGAGGAAGGTCGCGATTGTGTGTAATGCAAACCAAGTCAAGTTTGGGTGTTATGAAAGACTCCTCTATTGTATCTTATAATAGAATCCAACCAAATTTCATTTATACATTGAATATATATATATATACATTTAATCTTGCGTAGAATAACTACTATCGAAATTGTGTGTAACATGATACAAGAATAGTGTTTCATATACTGTAAGATAATACAGTGTTGCGTATAGTGCAAGGTAATCTTGGATTATCATAAAAAACAAGAAATCAATGAAATTAAAAAATAATAATTCTCATAAAATATCGGGTTGTTACAACATCTCCATCCTAGGGGGTGTTTATCCCTGTGTTCTATATTCATCCCTAAAAATTATTGACTCTTATGTTGAGAACCCTCTTCGACCTTATTTGGTGATTCATCAATGTGCCTAAGGGTACTCTGGTGTAGTACATGTAATGTTGAACTCTACATTGACATGATTTCTGCTATTTCTCCAGCTTCATGTTCCCCATCATTAGGTTTTCCGTCACCTTTCACACCCAAAGGGACCCCAAAGTGGCATGGATGCTAGGGATAAGGGTTCTGGTACCATTATGGGGAAATATCCTCATGGGTTGTAGAAAAGAAATCGATACACATCTCATGTTTCAAATATGATCAGCGGCTGATGCTCATTTATTTTTCCTCATTTCAGGCTAACATGATATGGATGATATGTTTCGAACACGGTCAACAATCACCCTCCATCATCACACCAACCCCATTAAGCCCATAATGTCGGTTACATGATTCACATCCTTCGTCACGTCATCATGTCCAAGTAGAACTTCAAAACTCTTGGTACTATTCCTCATTGCGTATCCACATGATAGGAGGAAAAATGTCATGATAAGGTGTAACGCCCTGACCCTAGTTACCCAGAGTCGGTGCATTATTACATAACATTGGCATGATCACAAGAAATATCAAATCTCGAAAGACCGATTGGTTTAGTAGCCTTGGAAACACTATATATATTCATAAGTTTTACATTACATCATTAAACGAAAAACTACTACAACAACATATTGTCTTCATAATCCACACTCATATCCCCACATAATATCCCTGCAGGTCATTCATAACTTACTTCTTCACTTCTTAGGAAAAATAAAACATAGAAAAGGGGTGAGCTCAAATGCCCAGTATGGATAACAATATAGCGGAAACATTCATAAATAAGAATAAAAATTTAAGGCAATGCATTACTAAAACAAAAGCCTTTTAAACTTTAACTTCAACATAGTATGGCAAAAGTAAAATGAAATAATGCCATTTACTTATTCACATGGTTATTCTACTAATCGAATAATCACATGCAAGAATCAATAACCACTTTCATAATGTTGGAATGCATAATGCCAGACTATCATAACCACATAGCCAAGGCCTCGTGCCAAGACTACAAATAAGATTTTGTCAAGGCCTTGTGCCAAGACACTAGTTTGTCTCATGAGACCTACCGATGCATCGAGGAGCTATAGCGGGCTCCACCCGTCACATATTAAGTCCAATGCATTCCCATATGAAAAGGTTTAAACATAACATAAACATTCGTATTAAACTAGCATACGAAATGTCAATACTTTCACCATATACCATGAATGGTATATAAAAAATAGCACATCCACAGTCAAACATATCACAAAACCTTCAATACAATATAAAAGTTTTGTATCATATTATATCATCCTCAAATAAGCATAAAATCCATTAAAGGATGTTGACATAGATGAAATCAAAACACTTTTTAAAGAAATATCTCTTTCTATTTTGAAATCATTTAAGAGACATATATTTATAAAATAAAACATTTTCTTTGAAAATATTCTTTTAAGCTTGTAAGGGAAGCTTTGAAGATTTTATAACGGCGGAAAATAACCGCACCCGCCGTATAAGTTAAAAAAACATTCTTATCTTAATTCTGTCGAAAAGGTTAAAAAGCACCTTGTTTGGAAAACGACGGAAAGATTCCTCTTATAAAAAGTCAAAAAAAGGTATAAATGACTTTAACCCATATTCTTGTAAAAATGTTTTGAAATACATTTTGAAGAAACATGGATGTGGATGATAACGAGATCCGAGTAGATTATTACGTATAAACAACCTCGGATAATGAAGAGATTGTGAAATAACCCTTACCTTGTACTTTTCCTTGGTTGGGGTCGGTTAACCTCCTGTATAATGGTGAAATAATTGTTATTAAATTATACAAGAATCATATACATTAATATGATATCATATATGATCTTTTAACATTGCTTTATTAATAATATCTTAGTATTATCGTCGTTTCAGGTGATAATCGATTCGTTCTTCTTAAATGTTTGGATACGTAAGACATGTTTGTAATGGATAGATTAAATCTTATTTATAATCATAATGATATTAACATTATTTTTAACCCTAAAATGAGAATAATACTTGAATGGATACGATGGAGGATGGATCTCACCGCGTTCGTGGAGACGGTAGTCCGCACGTACGCACGAACGCTACTTCAATTTAATTTTTATTTTAAAAGAATTGAATACAAATGATACATAGGTATATTACTATTCCAGTATAATATAATATTTTATATATATTTTTTATGTTCATTAACACCATCCTTTATACGTTCCATGTGTGGTATGAACGAGTCATATCATTTTAAGGGGGCGGTAGTCCGCACTTCCTCAAATGAAATTATCGCATGTATATACAACATGAAACGAATAATGGTATCAAATAAAATGGAATTACAGAAGATTATATATAAAATATATATCATTAATATCATATTTAATTACATTTCCATCATAATGGCCACCATGAGAGGCGGTAAGATGTATTTGAACAATCATTGTTTCGTGAGGCGTTAGTTTTCCATCCACAGAAACATTATGTTCATCATCCATTAGATAGAGTTGTGTGTATGTGTAGTTTGAATCCTTCTTATAACAAAATCCTAGTATATTTAGGATACTGGTGTTGTTACAAAAGAAAGGAAATAAAAAGAGTTTGGGGGTTGGAGAAGCAAAATAAATGAAAATAATTTAAGAGAAAACGTTACCTTTAATTTAGGTAACTCACTTTGGTTGGAACCAAAGGACTTCTTGAAATGCTTTCTGCCTAAGGGGAAGCTTCAAGGAGGAGGAGAGGGATGTGGGGAGCTTAGTTGGGCAGAGTTTGGACGAGCCAAGTGGCTTTAGAGGTGTGAGGAATGAGTAGAAGTGGTCTCCTTTTATAAGGGAGAAGAGGGGCTCTTTAGGAAAAAGTGAAAGTATTACTTTATAATATAATTATATTCGGTTTATAATGGTCCAAAAATCATTGAGGTCGAAGATATGATGACTCATATTCTAAATAACATCAACCAATAAGAATTGGACAGGTTTTAGATAATATTTTAATCATTATAATTTTATTTATTTAAATGATTTATTAATGAGGTAAACATTGCATCATTATTGTGTCATTAATAATTTAAATTATTTGATGTCTAAAAATTATTAACAAAATATCATTATGTAGGAAATCGTTTTAGCTTTCTAATTAATATTTATAATCGAAAATACAACATGTATAACCCTATGTAAAAATTGTTCTTCTAAAAGATGTAAGCTTATGCCATTTTTCTTTTTATTTTAACTTTATTAATATAAAGTGTCCCTACCACATACAAGTGGCTCCAAGGGGTCCCCAAATTGACCCAAGGATGCTCATGGTCGGGTATGTGTCCACCAATAAGGTTAGGACACGTTTTAGGGTAATTTTGTATTATTATAATATTATTTTTTAACCCTTATTTACCGGATTTACCCTTAACCATGGTAAATAAAATATTTACCACAGTAATTATTCAAAATGTCTAAAAATAAAAGTTACCTATTTACACAATTTAGACATCCTGATTCCAAATATGGAATCCATTTTTCTAAATTCAAAACACAGAAGTGGCAGAAATTAATTTAAAATTAATTCCCGCTGTCAAAACAAAAAGCGTGTTTTTAAGAGGTAATAACTATCAAAAGATTGAGACTTGTTTATGTTCGGTTTAATTGTAAAGTTATGTCCAACGACCAACATTATATTAAATGGTAAAAATATATTCTAAATATACTTTAAAACCACTCAAATTCACAATTTATCACTATTAATTATTTTGATTAAAAAAGTTGTTTTTAATTAAAATTTAGTAATTTTCATTATTCATCAAAATATAAAAGTTATCCGAAAAGTACCAAAATTTCACCCTAGGCTAATTTCGATATTCCGAATCAAAAAATGAAGTTCATTTTGAAATATAATATATATATGATTTCAAAAAGTAGGTATTACTATTCATAACGTCTAGTTTGATTAGTTATGGTGTGTTAGAACTCGGTGTTGCGTACAACACACGCTATCACATTATTCAAAGAGAAGCGTACCGTAGAAGCATGGGGTGTTACATTCTCCCCTCCTTCAAATGATTGAGTCCTCACAATTTCTAGGGTATTACTGCATAAAAAGACTCGGGTGGTTCTTCATCATAAGTTCATCGGGTTCCCACGTTGCCTCTTCCATCTTATGGTTTCTCCACAAAACTTTTACCAGACGCGTCGTCCGGTTTCTCAGCACTTGTTCTCTCGTATCAAGAATCTTGACGGGCTCTTCGCAATAAGACAGATCGGGTTCCAGTTCTAATTCCTCATAGGTGAGTACATGCGTCGGATCAGGCATGTATTTCCTCAATAGAGATACGTGGAACACATCGTGAACTTTGGAGAGACTTGGCGGCATTGCCAATCGGTAAGCTACAGCCCCAATTCGTTCTAGAATTTCGAAAGGTCCGATGTACCTGGGACTCAATTTACCTTTCTTTCCAAAACATATGACTCCCTTCCATGGAGATACCTTTAGTAAAACATGATCACCGACTTGAAATTCCAAATCCTTCCTTCGATTATCGGCATAGCTCTTCTGCCTACTTTGAGCTGCTTTGATGTGATTTTGGATTACTTTCACCTTATCCACCGTTTCCTCCACCAGTTCTGGGCCTACAAGTTTTCTTTCACCAAAGTCATCCCAACAGGTTGGTGTACGACATCTCTTTCCTTATAACGCTTCATATGGTGCCATCTGTATACTCGAATGGAAGCTATTGTTATTGGAAAATTCTACCAGTGGTAAATATTGATCCCACATAACCTGAAAGTCAAGTGAGCAAGATCTCAACCTGTCTTCTAAGGTTTGAATAGTCCGTTCTGATTGTCCATCTGTCTGAGGGTGGTAAGCAGTGCTCAAATGAAGTTCAGTATCCAGGGATTTCTGAAGACTTTTCCAAAATCTTGAAGTAAAACGGGGATCACGATCAGAAACAATCGATAGGGGTACACCATGAAGTCTCACAACTTCATTAATGTATAGTCTTGCTAGACGTTCCAGGGGTAGATCTTCTGTTATAGCAAGAAAATGTGCTTACTTGGTTAGACGATCAACAATAACCCATATTGCATCGTTCCTTCTAGGAGTCTTTGGTAGCCCCATGACAAAGTCCATCGTAATATTGTCCCATTTCCACTCCGGTATAGGAAGAGGTTGCATGACTCCTCCAGGCTGTTGCCTTCCAGCTTTCACTTGTTGACAAACCATACATCATGACACAAAATCAGCAATCTCCCTCTTCATATTGTCCCACCAAAAATGTTCTTTCAAATCTCTATACATTTTGGTGCTCCCAGGGTGTATAGAGAAATTGGAACTATGAGCATCATCCAGCAATTCCCTTTTTAGATCAGGTATATTGGGAACACAAAGTCTCTTCCCGAATTTCAAAATTCCATATTCATACACAAAGTCTCTCAATCTCCAATCATTCAAAGCTTTAATCTTCTTTTGGAATTATTCATCATCGGTCTGAGAACTCTTAATCCTTTCTAGTAAAGATGGTTGGGCAACCATTTGAAAAAGCATTGATGTTTCACCTTCCCTGGTTATTCCCATGTCCATCTTCACTAGATCCATAAAAATTGGATCCCTTTCAATTCTCATATTGTTCAAAACTCCATGGTTTTTTCTACTCAAAGCATCTGCCACCTTGTTTGCCTTCCCTGGGTGGTAGTGTATCGTACAATAATAATCCTTGAGTAATTCAAGCCATCTCCTTTGCCTCATGTTGAGTTCTTTTTGTGAGAAAATATACTTCAAACTCTTGTGATCAGTATAAATCTCACATTTTTCACCATAGTGGTAGTGCCTCCATATATTCAAAGCAAAGATCACTGCTGCTAACTCGAGATCATGAGTAGGATAGTTTTGTTCATGAATTTTCAACTATCGTGATGCATAGGCAATTACTCTATCATTCTGCATAAGGACACAACCAAGTCCTTTCTTCGATGCATCACTATAAATAACGAACCCATCATTCCCCGATGGTAGAGTCAATATAGGAGCATTGACTAATCTTCTCTTCAGTTCTTCGAAACATTCTTCACACTCTTTTGTCCAAACAAATTTAACCCCTTTACGTGTGAGCTTCGTTAATGGGTTAGCCAATCGGGCAAAATTCTGGACGAAACGTCGATAATAACCTGCCAAACCAATAAAACTGCGTACCTCAGTTATACTCGTAGGTGAGGGCCATTCTTGGATTTCTTTGGTCTTAGAAGGATCAACAGAGATTCCATCTTTAGAGACAATATGGCCAAGAAAAGAAATCTCCTGAAGCCAGAATTCACACTTGCTAAACTTCCCATATAATTCATGCCTCCTCAGAGTCTTCAAGATAATGCTCAAGTGATTTTCATGATCTTCGTAGGTTTTGGAGTATACCAAGATATCATCAATAAATACCACCACAAATTCATTGAGATACTCCTTGAAAACTCTATTCATTAGATCCATGAATACAGAGGGTGCATTAGTCAATCCAAACGGCTTTACAGGAAACTCGTAATGCCCGTACCTGGTTCGAAATGCTGTTTTCGGAATGTCTTCCTTCTTCACACACAACTGATGGTATCCAGATCGAAGGTCAATATTTGAAAAGTATTGAGCTCCATGCAGTTGGTCAAATAAGTCATCAATACGAGGAAGGGGATACTTGTTCTTTATCGTTATGGCATTGATCTCCCTGTAGTCGATACATAACCTCATAGATCCATCTTTCTTTTTAACAAAAAGAACAGGGGCTCCCCATGGAGAAACACTAGGGCGAATAAATCCCCTATTACTCAATTCCTATAGTTGTTTCTTTAGTTCGACTAACTCTACAGTGGCCATTCTATAAGGGGTCTTCGATATAGGCCTTGATCCAGGAATCAAATCAATGGAAAACTCAACTTCTCGTTCTGGAGGATGTCCAGGTAAATCTTCTGGAAATACATCTACAAATTCTTTCACAACAGGTACATCCTCTATTTGAACATTCCTTTCCTCACCCGCAGTTATTTCATTCTCTTCCTCCCCAATAATTGAATTTAGTTGAGCTATTGTGGGTGGATCTAAATAAGAATTAGGTGGTGACGATTCTGCTCTAAAAATAAGGTGTTCCTTATCATTATCATCAAGAATCGTAACCTCTTTCTTCTTACAATAAGTCTTCGCATCATAGTCCGAAAGCCAGTCCATACCGAGGATTATATCAAACTCAATCATAGGTATGACGATGAGATCAGCAGATAAAGAAAATTTATGTGCTCTAATGGGGACTGATTCACAAAACTTTGTTGCAACGATACTTCCCTTAGGAGTTTTAACTGACAACTCCCTTATTAAATCAAATTGGAAATATCTAATTTTCTTAGTAAACTGGAAAGATATGAAACAATGCGATGATCCAGAATCAAATAATGCATTTTCTAAACTTGAGGAAACCATTAAATTACCTGCCACCACGTCTTTCGGAGCTTCTACCTCAGCAGTAGTGATAGCATAAGCCTGGCCTTGATCCCTCGGCCTTTTCTGAGGTATGTTCTCCTGACGCTTAGGGCATGCATTTGCATAATGCCCCATCTCCCTGCAATTGTAGCACCGAACGTTGGTAGCTTCCTTCTTCCCCTTGCAATCATGAGCTTGGTGGCCTTTTTCACCACACTTGTAACAGACTCCCATTCCCTTCAAGAAAGTACCAGGATGTTTCTTCCCGCATTTACCACAATATGGATATTCAACCTTTCCCTTCTTCCCCTTATTTCCATTCCCAGATTGATCAGCAGGTCTCTTCTTCTCTTGCTTTGCTTTAAAGTCATAAGACTTAGAGAATTCCTTTTCGGTCTTGATAGCACATGAGACAATGTCTTCGTACGATGAAAAGGATTGTGAGACTAATGCTCGACGAAAAATGGTTTTAACCCATCAAAGAAACGATCAATCTTACTTCTTGGGTTGCGAATATAATCTCCAGCATACCTCACTAACCTTGTAAAGTTAGCCTCATACTTTGTGACATTCTCATCCTCCCTCTGTCTCAGACTCAGAAATTGCCTTTCCATATCTGCTCGATGGTCGCGAGGGAAGTATTTTTCTAAAAATAGATCTTTGAACTCCCTCAATTCCATATTTGATACTTCATCATCTTCCATTATGTTCTGAATCAATGACCACCATTGATCAGCATCTCCAGTGAGGCGGTAAACTGCCATGATAACTTTTTCCCTTTCACTGCTCCCCAAAGCCTGAAATATTTTCTCTAGGGAAAATATCAATTGCTCAGCTACTAAGGGATTTGTATTCCCATTGAACGTTGGTGGTTGTTGCCTCATGAATCGATCTAACAGTGATCCTCCACGCTGCGGATCAGGGTGCTCCATACGGGTAAGGTTATTATTCATAACCTGAGTAAGTTGTCCCAGTATGGTGATTAGCTGATCAGCACCAGTTGCATCACCAGCCCCACTATAATTATCTTGAGCAGGAGGGAAATACCTACATGGAGTGCGTGCATTGATACGGTTTCCATTTCTTCCACTAGGCGCCATTTCTAAACAATGGCATAAACTAGATCAGTTTATGAATCAAAATACATAATCCCATACTTATAAAACACTTAACATAAATTGAACTATTTATGGATATAATCCATAAATATAAGAATGTTTTCTTTGAGGAAGTATATACTCATAAACCCTTCATAATGATTTGTAAAGAAAATGAGAGTTATCCTAAGCATATCCCCCGGGAGTGTCGTAACCAAGAGTGCAGCAAGGCCCGTTGTCGTGCACCAGTTCCCGTTCGAGTCTAGCTCAAAGCTGTGTTTTTGGGTTTTACCCCTAGGTACATCTGTGCCAGAGCCGCCTTTACCTGCTCGTATCCAGACAGGGATGTATTGCTTGGAAAACTCACAAAATCTCTACAATACCAAAATTCTAGGAAGTTCTTCTATACTAATCCTCAATGTTCATCTTAGGTCTACGTGCTCTAATCAGAGTTTATCTAAATCTAGCTTCCAAGGTTTGTACTAAACTTCCTCTGATACCAACTGTAACGCCCCGACCCTAGTTACCCAGAGTCGGTGCATTATTACATAACATTGGCATGATCACAAGAAATATCAAATCTCGAAAGACCGATTGGTTTAGTAGCCTTGGAAACACTATATATATTCATAAGTTTTAAATTACATCATTAAATGAAAAACTACTACAACAACATATTGTCTCCATAATCCACACTCATATCCCCACATAATATCCCTGCAGGTCATTCATAACTTGCTTCTTCACTTCCTGGGAAAAATAAAACATAGAAAAGGGGTGATCTCAAATGCCCAGTAAGGATAACAATATAGCGGAAACTTTCATAAATAAGAATAAACATTTAAGGCAATGCATTACTAAAACAAAAGCCTTTTAAACTTAACTTCAACATAGTATGGAAAAAGTAAAATGAAATAATGCCATTTACTTATTCACATGGTTATTCTACTAATCGAATAATCACATGCAAAAATCAATAACCACTTTCATAATGTTGGAATGCATAATGCCAGACTATCATAACCACATAGCCAAGGCCTCGTGCCAAGACTACAAATAAGATTTTGTCAAGGACTTGTGCCAAGACACTAGTTTGTCTCATGAGACCTACCGATGCATCGAGGAGCTATAGCGGGCTCCACCCGTCACATATTAAGTCCAATGCATTCCCATATGAAAAGGTTTAAACATAACATAAACATTCGTATTAAACTAGCATACGAAATGTCAATACTTTCAACATAAACCATGAATGGTATATAAAAAATAGCACATCCACAGTCAAACATATCACAAAACCTTAAATACAATATAAAAGTTTTGTATCATATTATATCATCCTCAAATAAGCATAAAATCCATTAAAGGATGTTGACATAGATGAAATCAAAACTCTTTTTAAAGAAATATCTCTTTCTATTTTGAAATCATTTAAGAGACATATATTTATAAAATAAAACATTTTCTTTGAAAATATTTTTATAAGCTTGTAAGGGAAGCTTTGACGATTTTATAACGGCGGAAAATAACCGCACCCGCCGTATAAGTTAAAAAAAACATTCTTATCTTAATTCTGTCGAAAAGGTTAAAAAGCACCTTGTTTGGAAAACGACGGAAAGATTCCTCTTATAAAAATTCAAAAAAAGGTATAAATGACTTTAACCCATATTCTTGTAAAAATGTTTAGAAATACATTTTGAAGAAACATGGATGTGGATGATAACGAGATCCCAGTAGATTATTACGTATAAACAACCTCGGATAATGAAGAGATTGTGAAATAACCCTTACCTTGTACTTTTCCTTGGTTGGGGTCGGTTAACCTCCTGTATAATGGTGAAATAATTGTTATTAAATTATACAAGAATTATATACATTAATATGATATCATATATGATCTTTTAACATTGCTTTATTAATAATATCTTAGTATTATCGTCGTTTCAGGTGATAATCGATTCGTTCTTCTTAAATGTTTGGATACGTAAGACATGTTTGTAATGGATAGATTAAATCTTATTCATAATAAGAATGATATTAACATTATTTTTAACCCTAAAATGAGAATAATACTTGAATGGATACGATGGAGGATGGATCTCACCGCGTTCGTGGAGACGGTAGTCCGTACGTACGCACGAACGCTACTTCCATTTAATTTTTATTTTAAAAGAATTGAATCCAAATGATACATAGGTATATTACTATTCCAGTATAATATAATATGTTATATATGTTACTTAAGTTCATTAACACCATCCTTTATACGTTCCATGTGTGGTATGAACGAGTCATATCATTTTAAGGGGGCGGTAGTCCGCACTTCCTCAAATGAAATTATCGTATGTATATACAACATGAAACGAATAATGGTATGAAATAAAATGGAATTACAGAAGCTTATATATAAAATATATATCATTAATATCACATTTAATTACAGTTCCATCATAATGGCCACCATGAGAGGCAGTAAGATGTATTTGAACAATCATCGTTTCGTGAGGCGTTTATTTTTCCATCCACAGAAACATTATGTTCATCATCCATTAGATGGAGTTGTGTGTATGTGTAGTTTGAATCCTTATTATAACAACATCCTAGTATATTGAGGATACTGGTTTTGTTACAAAAGAAAGGAAATAAAAAGAGTTTGGGGGTTGGAGAAGCAAAATAAATGAAAATAATTTAAGAGAAAATGTTACCTTTAATTTAGATAACTCACTTTGGTTGGAACCAAAGGACTTCTTGAAATGCTTTCTGCCTAAGGGGAAGCTTCAAGGAGGAGGAGAGGGATGTGGGGAGCTTAGTTGGGTAGAGTTTGGACGAGCCAAGTGGCTTGAGAGGTGTGAGGAATGAGTAGAAGTGGTCTCCTTTTATAAGGAAGAAGAGGGGCTCTTTAGGAAAGAGTGAAAGTATTACTTTATAATATAATTATATTCGGTTTATAATGGTCCAAAAATCATTGAGGTCGAAGATATGATGACTCATATTCTAAATAACATCAACCAATAAGAATTGGACAGGTTTTAGATAATATTTTAATCATTATAATTTTATTTATTTAAATGATTTATTAATGAGGTAAACATTGCATCATTATTGTGTCATTAATAATTTAAATTATTTGATGTCTAAAAATTATTAACAAAATATCATTATGTAGGAAATCGTTTTAGCTTTCTAATTAATATTTATAATCGAAAATACAACATGTATAACCCTATGTAAAAATTGTTCTTCTAAAAGATGTAAGCTTATGCCATTTTTATTTTTATTTTAACTTTATTAATATAAAGTGTCCCTACCACATACAAGTGGCTCCAAGGGGTCCCCAAATTGACCCAAGGATGCTCATGGTCGGGTATGTGTCCAACAATAAGGTTAGGACACGTTTTAGGGTAATTTTGTATTATTATAATATTATTTTTTAACCCTTATTTACCGGATTTACCCTTAACCATGGTAAATAAAATATTTACCACAGTAATTATTCAAAATGTCTAAAAATAAAAGTTACCGATTTAAACAATCTGGACATCCTAATTCCAAATATGGAATCCATTTTTCTAAATTCAAAACACAGAAGTGGCAGAAATTAATTTAAAATTAATTACCGTTGTCAAAACAAAAAGCGTGTTTTTAAGAGGTAATAACTATCAAAAGATTGACACTTGTTTATGTTCGGTTTAATTGTAAAGTTATGTCCAACGACCAACATTATATTAAATGGTAAAAATATATTCTAAATATACTTTAAAACCACTCAAATTCACAATTTATCACTATTAATTATTTTGATTAAAAAAGTTGTTTTTAATTAAAATTTAGTAATTTTCACTATTCATCGAAATATAAAAGTTATCCGAAAAGTACCAAAATTTCACCGTAGGCTAATTTCGATATTCTGAATCCAAAAATGAAGTTAATTTTGAAATATAAAATATATATGATTTCAAAAAGTAGGTATTACTATTCATAACGGCTAGTTTGATTAGTTATGGTGTGTTAGAACTCGGTGTTGCGTACAACACACGCTATCACACTATTCAAAGAGAAGCGTACCGTAGAAGCTTGGGGTGTTACATAAGGAGATCATTCGGGGCTCCACTGATTCCCCTTGTCATGTATTTCCCATATTGCGAATACATTATCTGCCCTTGTTTCCTACACCAAGTTCAAATCACTTCAGCTTAGGGATTGGGTTAAGGTCCACCTTTACATGGGATATTCCTGCTTCTCCATGTTCCTAACTCTATGACCACAAACTAATATCTTTTCTAGAAATACACAGGGACACCCAAACATCTCTTCTTCGGGTTCAGCTCAATTGGGAGCTGATTTCTCCTGTCCTATATCCTCGAAACCTACCCGGCCCCTTGGCATGAGGATTCCTTCCTAGAGTTGCGCATGGTGTGGTATTGGATTATGTATTCATTCACATCTGCTATGTTGGATCATGTCATGCACATTCCGTCTTTTCCAAGACAAATGACTTTAAACTATGCTTCCGTGTCCCATCACATGACCCTAAACTATGACATTATTATCCTAGCCGCACGACGAAAAAAACACTGCATCATGATGTCCTCAATCAAGGGGACACCATGTTTGGTATTGGTCCCATGCCATTCCATTTTTCACTTCCTACATAATTCTTGATTCTTGTGGTTATTTTGGGACATTCTAGTATAGGCATGTTGCTTCATGAAAAAAACCATTCACCTTACGGGACAAACAAGATTTATCATATACTACTCCTTTTGGTGTGAGGGCCACACCTACAAAACCCTTTTATCCCTGGCACTGGTTCATTATCGTGCCACCTCTTAGAACTATTTGCATCTTGATCCCCATCCTCATGGGGTATGTATAAATTCTCATGCACATTGCCTCGGTCCAAGATTAACTCTCTTTTTCAGTCCATCAACCTAAAACCTCTCCAAGGACCACATGGTAGTCGGAGCCCTAGGATCCCATTCATGACGGGTTATATAATTACCACACCAGGTGTCTCCCACGTTTCCTACCATCCATGGTCCAATTTCAATGACCCAAAACAGAGATCTCTTTTTGGGAAGGGACTCGACTCCCCCTATCTAATATGTATCGTTGTCATATTCAGATGCATTTTGACAAAGAGCCCAAAGTGTGGAATTTTCATGGGGACAGTCCCCTTGTTACAAGTCCAAGCTTCGTGATCTCGATATTTGGATCCTCATCCTCTTCCACATATGAAGGGACCCCCTTCACGGCCTGGTCTCATGCTGCCTTGGATGACCTACCATTTTGGGCCAACGCCCCTAAAGATCTCAGACGAAATTTGCGATAGGTCCCATGTTTCAAATATGGTACGTGATTGACCCTCATATATCTATCCCCATTCCATGCTAACACGATATGGGTACTATGTTTTGAATAAGGTCAATAGTTATCCCTTATAGTCACACCACCATCATTGTGATCAAGATTTCGAGCATCATGATTCACACATTTCCACTTCCTCATGGTCAAGTGGAATTCCGACAAACTCGGATTTACTACTATATGAATCTAGGTGATCTACATGGATGAGTTATCATCGTTGGGAAAAATTCTCTGAGCATCCTGTCACCCTAACATGTTCCTTCCTGTGTCAAGAATGTCCCACCACTACTTCTTGTTTCCCACATTGAGCATGACTCACGCGGGCTTAGTAGTTTTGGTAGGATGTGTACCGGCGTAGCCAAGATTTTCATCATCCTGCATGATGTTAAACTGTTCTTCTAGAACTATGTATGTCTTGATTCTCATCCTCATGGGATACACAATGACACCCAAGAATTTCCCCTCGTGTCCAGCCCTAGGGATCATAAATCCCCTTCCTCCCCATTTCTGGCCCCCTCACCTGACCCCTTGTGGGGAACCATATAACTGCAGCTTTTCCCTGAACAATTTTGGGATGTCCCATGATGACATTGGGAAGAAATAGTTCCCTCGCCAGAGACATACTTTCTAAAATAAGGGATGATCCATGATCAGACTGATGCACCCATATAGTACTCTTCCACTACGGTGACATAACTTCAAGAGTGTTGGATTCTATTCGAACAAACCATCACTCCAAATTCCATTCTTTGTGTTGCCATTATTTGGACCCTCATCCCATTTCATGTCTAGAGGAACCCCTAACAGTATTGATTCCCAGCCTATGGATCACATATTGTCCTGAGCTAACGTTCCATAAGGCCAATGGAAGACATTTCGAGTCAGGCCCTGTGTTTTGAACATGGTAAGTGGTCATCCCTCATTTTTTGTCCCCATATTAGGCTCTCACAATAAGAATGATGTGATTCGAACATGGTCAACGATTGTCCTTTATTTTCTCTCCACCCCCAATAGTGTTTCGAATCAGATGGATCATAATTCACATTTTTTCGCCCCCTATGTTTGGACTGATATCAACACCCCCAGCGTTGCCCCGCTCATGCACAAGAGCACATTAGGAGAATGGAAATGTGGTTTTGCTGAGATCTTCCCTCTCCAGCCAAGCCTTTCCCCCTTCCTTTCCAAGAATACATATTTTTTGTGTAATCCCATGGATACCTGAGACATGGTTTTCACTCCTATGATGGAATGGAGTGATAAGGTGGTCAACACTTGTTTCTCACACCAGGCCCGACCCACGTGAGCATACGGATTGATTGCAGGACACTTCACAAGGGACCTGGGGATTCGATAGACCAACACAAATAATAGAACTCATGCATTCAGTTAGCATAAAGTTTTCGAATCATAAATTTATGATGAAATGTTATGCGCATTATTATACCCAAGGGTCTATTTCACCCATGGATGGATTGAACTCATCAATGGAATGTTGAAGCTCTGCCACCCTCTGGTTTGTGGTGGCTAGGATTTACTGCAGAATGTTTACCTCCAGCTCCTCCTTGGCAGAGATGGAGTGAAATTCACCATCCACGAACCAAGATCCCTCTATAGCAGTCCGGATAATAGCCATGTCCTCAGAGGCTCGCTTCATTCCCACTTCGGCCTCCGCCAGCTGGGCATTTAGTCGCAGAACGAGCTCTGATTAAGCATCAAGATAAGAAGAATTCTCTTCTACTCAGCCCTACAACCATTAAACCTCATTTTCAGTCTCTTGGAGCCCTTATATGTTTACATCCTTCCTCTGCTACCAACCGTCATTGAGGCCACGATCATACTCCCGAATCTTTTCCGCCATAAGATCTCGAATGAGCATGTGAGGGAGCTAGGCATCCACTCCCTCAGCGCACATTTCTAATAGCCGCAAGTGATGTCTCTCCATCTCGCCCAACCATAATGCTTAGGTGTGTTATTGATGAAGCGTGTGATCATCATCCATGATCAGCGACATACCATTTTTCTGTCCTCCCTGTCCGAGTCCATCTTGTCCCAGCCTGTGTAGTTGGCTAGCTCGTATACAGGGAATGCCCCCAGGAACTCCTCAGCTGGGTCCACATACGGTGTTGGATTAGGCGTGATGGGAACTGAACTGTCTGGTAGATCCTTATCAACCGATATTGCCTCAATAACCTCAGGCGCAGACCCACTGGCATCCTTGATAGTGATCAGGAGCACTACAGTTCAGTCAGGTTGGATGTCCACCTCCACGATCATTGGCATGCCTCTTGGAAGGGCACTACCAGATGTCCCAAACAACTTCTCCGCAGTGGCCCAGGCTAATTGAAGGATTGTAAATGCCAATAAAGGTGTCCTAAATGTCAGTTGATGTTGTCAGGGGATGGCAGTTGTATGTTCATTGGAGGATACATACAAGGATAAAATTATGGGTCTCGTTCCTGATTTGATGTCATTGGGACCTTGAAACGGTGTCCCCCAAAATATAGTTGGGAGGTCTGTAGACTCCGGGGGAGCCGCCTCAAGTGTCCTAGCCCTTCCAGACACGAATGTTGATTCTTCTACTAGTGTGGATCCCAAAGGTCCCGTGTCAACACCCATTGAGGGATGAAACTATGGTTTAATCATAAGCTCCTCTTACATAGTGTAGGTGAGAACATAGAATATAGAGTAACCTAAGAGAAAACCAAAAGGAGATAATTTGGTATTTTACCTCTAGGGCCTCTGTGAAATCTTCATGATTTGAGTACTGAGCATTGACTTCACAAACCTCTAGTGGAATCCCTCTACTTGCCTTGTCTACCCGAGAGGACCCATCTGATTCTTCTGTTATAGGGATGCACTCTCTCAAGTCAGCAGATGATAGTTGCGGAGGGACCGTGCGATCAAACATCACCCTGAACTGGTCTCTCATCGAGTGCAGGGCTCCCCAGGAGTGGACAAATTTTTCCACTTCGGCCATGTATTGCTCTGTCTCCCCCAGGGATACTGCAAAACCAGATCTAATAGGGCCAATCCCCAGAAATTCCATCCCAAGGAGGTTTAGGTGCTGTAATAACTCAGACGGGCCGAGGAATTTCCGGTTGACTTCATAGATGTCTCATACATCCTGGAAGACAACATTCTATGGAATGACAATATGCCACAACAGTATCCCTAGGGTATGAGTAGAAATCTTTCATAATCCTATTGGTGGCCGCCCCTTCAGATTACTCTATTCTCCAGGGACCAACACATCCACTGCCGTTATCAGATCCGCTACCACTACTTCCCCACCAGTTGGTGAGGGCCTCACCGCTACAGTAGCCCCACCACAGCGGGATGCCCTTTCCTCCTTACGGCATTGACCCCGAGGTCGGGGAAGCTCACCATCACCGAGTAGAATGGTTTTACACTCAATCATCTCCCCAAGGTAGGCTTCCTTCTAGATCTGGGAATATTCCATTACCATCTCGAGGACGATAGTTGGTAGATGCAGTTCATTAAATATCTTCTTGTTTTCCATTGTGAACATGAGTCACATTTGCCTCATCAAACATATGTGCTCTTCATGACACACCTCCATGTAGACCCATGGGGTCAGTCACTGCAAGCATTGGAATTTCCATGTAAACCACTGTGGGGTGTATGGCTCACAGAGATTCTCAAAATCCACCCTAGCCACCAAGACTCCACTTTGACAGGCCAAGAGGTAGGAACATTGCTCTTTCATTCCCGGATCATCATCTGTGAAGTCCCCCGTCGATAATGAGAACCTATGGAATTTGAACTTTTATACCTTCCAGACAGAATTTAATATCGATGGTACGGTCACCTTGGCATGAAAACAACCTAAGACATTGAGAATCGATGGGTAGATGTTCTACAATGGAGGTGAGATTTAGTTCAGATACTCATAGATCCCCTTGATATATGCCGCTATCCTCCCATATAGGAGGTGGAGCAAACCACATATCCTCTGTGGCCCCTTACCGTCGTTGATGTGACACAACATCTTATACAACTTGGAGAGCATAAAGATCCCTTGGTTGACCGCCCACCTATTGCCAATTTGGACGCCATGATGAATGTTCTTGGTCACACCCCCATGTTGGTATCCATCACCAGCAGGATCCCAAAATAGATGAGAGATGTGATTAATTCCATGAGGCTAACTATTGGTTGTTGCTCAGTGTTGACACTGAACCCCGAGGTCTTCCACCATCTATCCTCCAAAAGCCTCCAGTATGAGAGTTACATACTCTGGGCCCCCTTTGGGCATGTTCGAGGTCTCTCCAAGAACGGTCGGTCGATTAGGATGTTCAGAAACATTTTGAACCAATGCCTAAAGTGTACATCCCTCACCACCTCATTATTTTCTCCTGGAATAAGCTCAATCAATGCCATCTCTAGACACGACATCTCCTCCGGATCCTCCCATGCACCCATAGTGGGGAGGAATTCATCATACACTTGTCCTAGTATCGTGACCCTCGAGATCTGATGTACATCCCATAAGCTGATTCCAACCTCGCCATGATATTGGTGGAAGGTACTGGTCCCCGGTGACCACTATCTCAATAGCTCCGGCATTAGCTGCATTGGCTAGTAGATTTAAAACTTGGAAGCCCAAGCTACCTCATACAGGCCCACTCTTCTCAGCTCTGCTCTGATCTTCTCACATGAGGCACCTATCCAGTAGTCCCAGGCCCAATGTTCTATGATGTTACCACCCTAGCGCAGGTCCCATTCCTCAGACCACCCCTTCTTCCGGTTCCCCAGCACTGCCTTGAGGATGGTTCGGTACAGAGTAGGGGACGTCTCCGACTGTAATTCCCTCCCATCGACGTTGATCAGATGGTTCTATAAGCAGTTGTAAACAACAGGTGTGAAGTCCTCCCAGGCATGACCACCAGCCGCTCTGAACCATCGGTGCGTACACGGTATGCTCCAGAAGCAGTATGCTAGCTCGTCCCTAATTGCTTTGGGGATGAATACATCATCCCTCAGCCCGAATACCTACAAGGGAAACCTCCTACACAACTGGTGGTTCTTCTGACTCTCTTCTAGAATCTCCACCAATGAACTATGGTCCGAGTGGCTATGGACTAACTCTCCTAGTCACAAACTATTCGCCATCTCATCCCTCTAGGAAGCATCCGCAAGGACCCCCTGATAAGCTTCTTGGTTGTCCATTAATTTCTAGAACTTGGATGATTTTTGTGATGGTTTGAGAAGCTCGTTCGCAGAGCATTTTCATGAATAATATTCACAGAGCCCTACCTAGGTATTCAAGTGCCGGATCGCGAAGCACAAACGCAGAGTCGAGGACTCACTGAGTGCCATGAAGACTTGATTCGCAGAGAACACTCACGGAGTATGTGGAGCATCGAAAATCAAGTGAACAAAAGGAAAAATTCATAGATAATGGAATGGAAAACAGAAATGGAAGCACCCCTATTTATAGGGGACTTCCTTCGAAGCATTGGGGCACATCCAGTTTTCACCTAGCTTTGTGGCGCTCTAGACCCGCACGTCCCCTAACCGCCTCGCGCGCCCTCTTTGCGAGCAAACATCGCAAATGGCCGAGGATTTTTGAGATTACCCTTAGTTATAGACCCTTTATCTCTCCTCAGATCAAAGATTGAGGGGGAAATTTGTGGGCTCCAAAATATGGGGAAGAGAAGAATCCAAAAAGAAGGCATCGTTGACTGGCCCGTGATGCTATTTTGTGAAGTCCCGCAAGCATCGCGGCCGCTACGAAGCAAGGAGGCGTCACACTCCACAAACGTATTTTATTTTTGAAAGCCTTCCATGAAGCAAGGAGGAATAACGCTCCATGAATGCCTTTGACATTCGCGAGCCCTGCCATGAAGCAAGGAGGCATGATTCTCTACGAACGAATTTGACGATCGTGAGCCCATCGCGAAGCAAGAAGGTAGGACACTCCGCGAACTAATTTGACATTTGCAAGCCCACCGCGAAGCAACCAAGTCCCTCTTCACACCTCATAAGCTCCGCATCATGAAAAATCTTGCCTATAAATACCGGGATCCCCCTTAGCCCAAAGGATAATCAATCCGACTATTCAACGTTTTAGCTTCTGAATCACAAAGCACCTTTATTCTCTACGAACCATGAGTTGTGCGAGGTACTTCTGCTCTGTGAAGTGACTCCACTTTGTCTCATTTTGATCCCCTATTCTGAGAGGGATGCCTTTCATAGAGCCTTAGGGCCTCCGCGAATGAAGGGGATCCTCAATGGGACCCATGTCATCGCGGAGCCTTTATGATTTTCGAATCACCACTCATGTTCACATGATCAGCATGGAAATGTAGGGTCATTGTACTTCATGAAGCACATCACTTCATGATGCCATGCTTCACAAGGCACCTTTTATCCCTAAATTAATTTATTTTTCTCGAAGAACTTCCATTGGGCACCTATGTCCAATGCTTAGGGTCTACCACCCTAATTCATGAAGCACACACCTTCCCAAATACCCTCTGCCACGCGGTGGAGCAAATCCTCACAAGACCCCTACCTAAGAACCCCACTACTTTGTGATTACTTTTCTTGTGCAACTCTCTTGGATCACACAATGTGACTTCAATGTCCACTAGGTGATACTGCTCGTTGCGTTTCTTCACCTCATGCTTCATTGCATAGGCACACTAATTCATATATCTTCTTCGCATACCAATGCTAACGTGGGCCCCTTGATGGTTCGCTCCATGAAAACCCATAACCATGACTTTTTTTGTCCCATCTCTGCACCAAGGAGAAGAGGGTACCGATTATGTAAGTCATAGGGGTGTGGATAAAACCCACCTCATCCAAGATGCAGGATGTTAAACTTCAAAGAACCATCATCCTCAGCAGATGATGTTAAACTGTGACCTTTCCCCGTGCCTCCCACGTGGGGTACCCCCTCCATGGACATTATCCACACCTACTAGTCTCCACAGGGGATGATAACCTTTTTAAAGGAGTGGCGTTTGTCCGCAGGGAAAGGGAAACCATCTCGGTGTAAGCCCATGGATTTCCTGTAGGAGGAAGCATACCTACTCCTCCTTTCTTCTTTGGTCCCCAGGGATGGAAACATGTGTGATGGGGAATGGTTCTTCTCCTTTCTTCGGTCCCAAATCCCTCTCCCACAGAATTTTGTTGCCTTCGAGCCTCCATCCATGAGAAAGTCCCAAACACTTTGGGATGCAAACCACGAATAAACCCTTGTTTCCTCATTGGGTTGCAATCACGTGTAAGCCCCACTCCACATCCCGCAGATGCACCTTTTTGATGTGATCTTCAGGTCTTTGCTGTCTCTTGTTTCTCACACCGAGCACGACTCATGTGGGCTTAGAGTAAGCACCAAACAAGAAATTCACCATGGGAAGCCTAGAGTGTAATATCAATGCCTCATATCATGAACTACTTGGTCTTAAATTTTTGGATAGGAGAGGTATATAGGAAGCCTCTCCATGTTTCGATCCCAACACCTTGTCCTTATGACCCCCTTCACGCTAGATCAGCAAAAATTGGGCCTCCCTAGAGCATAAGACCCAAATTCCATCCTGAAATATGTGGAAATTGATCATTTCTAAGGTATGGTATATAGGAAGCCTCCTCGGGGATCAATCCCAAAAACCATTTGACCCCAGGTCCACCTTCAGGTCAGATCTTCTTCATCCCACATGACATTAAACTGTATCCCCCAATCCCAAACTACATTGACATTGATCCTTGCTATGGTTTTGTACGTACGAAGCCTTCCCGAGGATCAGACCCAACTAACATCGGACCCAAGGTCCACCTTCCCGTTGGTTCTCCATCATCCCGCTAGATGTTAAACAATATCCACCAATCCTGAACTACGTGGTCTTTGGTCCTTTCTATGGTGATGTATGTAAGATGTTTCCCTGAGGTTCAATCCCACCACACTCCAGTCGTTCCGACCATCTTCATGTCAGTTCACCAACACCTTGGGAGACCTAGAGTGTATTCCCCACACCCTTTTGAACAACGTGGACTTTGATCTCTGCCATGGAAGCGTACGTAAGAGGCCTCTATGAGGTTCAAGAACAACACCCATTGGTTCCAACCATTTAATTCCATGCCCCATAAATTAACTACATGGTCTTTTATCTTTTCCAAACCATGGATCACAGGTATCCTCCCTGAGGTTCAATCCCACCATCCACCTAGACCCCAGGTCCTTTATTCACGTCAATTGTCTGACTCCTTCCCCTTGCGGGAACTATGGGGAATTTGATCCTTGATAAGGTAAGGTACGTAGGAAGCCTCTATGAGGCCCAAGACAACCATCCACCTAGACTATTGGTCCTTATTCACATTAGTCCACCTACACCTTGGGCTGCCTCTGAGAGTAAGCCCCAAATGCCCCCATATCAGGAACCACTGGGACATTGATCCTTGCTAAGGTATAGTACGTAGGAAGCCTCCCCAAGGTTCAAGCCCACCATCCAACAGTTCTGACCCACATCACATCGGTCTTCCCCCTATCCTTCATGACGTTAAACTTAGGAACCCATCCAGTGGCAATCCGTTGTGACCCAGTTTAGTGGTAATCCGCCATCAGACGAACTATGCAGTCATTGATTCCCTTCCACGAGGATACGTAGGAATCTTATTCGAGGCTCGATCCCAAAACCATCGTCATCCTCATGATGGTTCAATCCCATTAACCACCACCTCATGAAACCTTCCTTCATCAATCATGATCCTTACCTGGGTCATCACATCCCGGTGGGATCATTCCACCCCATTCCCCATTTCAGCTTACAACATTCAGGAGGCCACCCACCCGATGGCTCCAGTATCTGTGTTCCCTCCACGAGGTTCCTTCATCTGATCCACTCCTGTTAGTGTTCTGATCAGCCTAATCTGTCGTCGATGGACGTTAAACATGTTGCATACCCTGTTTTAAACATGGGAAACTGAGGAAAACCACAAATGCATGCTGAGGGAATATGATTCCCTACGATCGATGTGGGATTCCTCAGGCTTCTGTGCCCTCGAGAAGCCCTATAATAAGGGATAGAAGACTGACATTCCATTCCCCCGGTGTCCATAAATTCCAATGATGCCCCACGTGACAACTCCTCTAACCGAAGGTTGCTACCCTGACCGGAACCCTTGGAACGTCCAGACAGTATCTGTGTAATTAACTAGAGTCAATGAAGTTATGGAACCAGGAAGAGTTTCACGAACAATTTCTTAATTCTATAATGGAGGCCCGGACTAGGTAACGAGTTCTAAGGAGGGATCCACTGAAGGAAGAACCGACACCCCATCATCCCATTTCGATCATGGAGTAGAGGTCCCTGAATAAGGAATGGATGTCGCCTGCCTTTGCAAAGCGGGAATGCGGGGAAACAGTTGCACATTCTCTATAGATGGATCCACACACCCCAAAAAAAGCATCGGAAACAATGGGTTTATCAATATTAAGGTAGTGCTGTATGTTTTAAGGAATTAGCTCATTCTTGGTTTTAATATCATTTTGTGGAATATAGTTGGATATGCATTTTTAAATCAATATTAACTTTATATGGTAATATATTAAAAAAGTTAATTAAGGAACAAATGGCCATGTTCAATCATTATGTTCTTTGTAATTCAATAAAACATAAGATCTCACTCCCTAAAAATTGTGGCTAAGGATTGTGCAATATATGGATATGAGAGTTGAATGAAGTGTGCTAATTTTTTTAGTCAATTAACAATAGGCCATATAACATGTGATAATTTAAATTTAGATATCCCAAAAATATATCGAAACAATTTCTATTAATCATTGATAACTCAGCTATCACTAAGACAATATCGTATTTAAATAACATAATTTTTTTTATTGACTTATTTATCATTCTTTAGAGTTTCATTTCATGAGAGTTACCATCCCATGATTAGTTTTAGTGTTCAAATAAAATCTTCATCTAGAGAATATTTTAGTTGATATAAAATTATCTTTTAACCATAATTATCAACCTGTCTAAGGGTCATAAATAATTCATTAAAATTTCCATTCAAATTTTGGGACATTTAATTAGAATCAAGGATAGATAATTCATTAAAAAATTTAGTTTCAAATTATTTTGTTCTCGGAGGGGGGGGGAGTTGATAATGAGTAACTTTGTTTCTTCATAATATAATATATTAACATGGTATCATGATTTTTAGTTAATAACATATATAAATAATATAAATATAATACTATGACATACAATTTTATGTTTCTTCACTAATTGTTAGTAAATATATTTTTATTGTCACACAATAGTGTGCATTATAATAAGCGCATAATGAAGATTACAAATATAGGAGCCTCACAAAAGTTGAAAATATATGTTCCACTACATCATAATATATATGAATCATTACCCATAAAAAATAATATATTAAAATACTATAATGAAATACCATCATCGTCTGGTGATGAACAACGTGGATCCAAATCATACCTATTTATCTTGATCAAATGAGTATATAAGTTTTTTATTATCAATTATTTTAATCATTTAATAATATTCATGAATATTATATCCTATAAAGATTTATTCTCTAAAAATATAAATATTAAACTACACATCCAGACTAATAAAAAATATCTTAATATTATTTTTACAAATGGATTTTAGAAAGTAACATAATCTTTACAATATATTCCACTTTGACCAATGATTTATATAAAAATTAATTCTTTCTAGTACTTAAATTCACTTTTTATTTCCAATAAGGGAACATTAATCATTAGTGTTTAACATTTCTACATCCTTCCGAACTCCAAATCATAATGTGAAACAGTTAATTAGATTGTTACAAAAATTAACTTCCATAAAATTTTGATCATCTTTCCATTATAAAAAATAAAATATAATCATTATTTCCACCATGTATGATTAATTATTAAATCCTATATCTTATATATGATATATTAAATAATATTATTTGAGAATTAACATTAATATATTTTTAGAAAACAAATATTACCTTATTTATGTTCTAAATCACCTAGAGAAATTCAATTTGATATATCAAAATAGGTAATATGAATTTCAGTTCTTATGTAATGATTTATAATGAAAAAGAGTCATGTATGATTTACTAGTAATTATAGTTAATTATTATACTATACATCCATATTTAATGCTTCTTATTAAATAATTTTAATTACTATTTATATACTGAATTTCAAATTCCTAACCAGTTAATTGAGCAAGAAATCATTTTCATGAGTGTATATGACTCCAATTCAATAGATAATGTCAACATCAGATGAAATATTTTGAAAAATAAATTAGTGCCTTAATAGATAAGTCATCATTTCATGTTTTCTATACACTCATTTTCATAATTATAGGGATCATGATTCCTTGTAACAAAAAATGTTAATATAGGTTAAATGTTGTTTTTTAATAAGAATTTCCCTAAGACTACTTCCCCTTTGATCCTGGTCTATTAAGAAGGTTTTATTTAATTTTTAAAGTGAATAAACATGAGTGAGTTTGATAGTTTCCTAAGGATTTTGAAATCCTTATATGTTATATCATCCCAATTAAATTGATAATTCTTAAGTAATTTCACTAAATGATGGAAAATTTCCCGATAATGATTGATAAAAATCCATTAGTAAAAATTTGACCCATAAACACCACATAATATTCATTTATTTCATGGTATAAAATATTTATGAAAATAATTAATTTCTATACTATTTATATGGACTATTTTCATAGTTATAATGTGAAAAAAGTATTTAATATGGTTTTTCCTAAGCATTATTGAATATATTTCCTAAAAAAGTGATTTAATATTAAACTGAAAACGAATCAATGAGATTGTATATGACTAATCATGGTATTGTCATACATTTAAATAATAAAATAAAAAATCCACATGAGATATGGTTGTAATGAACTATTCATTAAGGCTTGATTTTTTTGAGAATTTTTTATCCCTTCACGAATAACATGGAACCCAAATTTGATGGTTTTGGATGTAGTAGAAGAACCGATTGGGATCTGGATAACTAATATATTCTAGTTTCAATGAATAATCCACAATATACATGAAAAAAAACATATTTGAAAACAAATTAAATCAGAAAAGGATTGAAAAAGATCACCAAGACTAAGAGGGATAATTATTTTCAAGTTAAATTTATAATTAATGAGTAGATAAACAATTACATCACCTTGTAATTATCTAATTTTTTATGAATCATATGAAAAAATCACATCATACCATCATTTCATCCTATTATTAATGTGTATATTATGGTAATAAATTATTTAAATTTAAACAATGAACCATTGAACAACACTATAGAGATCGTTGGATGCTAGCATAGAAGATTATAATAATTGGATAATTCAATTATTTCCTCTATAATAATCAATCCCTGGAGGAAGGATTATTCATATTCTATATAGTATTGATAATCAGGTGGAAATAGATTTCCCTCCATTTTTGGGTTCAATTTCTGTATAAAATTTCATTATATATTTAGAGTCCTATATATAATTTCATTATGCACTATAAACTTTTGAGTGGAGAATAATATAATCAGGATTAAATTGAGTTACATTTACAAAATAATAATTTAACATTTTCTCCTAGAAAAATCTAAATCCCCATAAAAATAATTTGTTAATAATTGTAACAATATTATTGTTTACATTACATTCACTAGAATCATGGATAAATTAATATAAATTCATGATGAACTAAATTAACAAATATTAAAATTATATTAAATATATCATTTTCATGTTACTAGAAATATGATCCTTCATTCATGTTGTTATTTAGAACGAATTAAATTATGACTATTCATTTAAATAAATAAATATTTCAATATTAATCACTGATAAATAAATAAATATTCTATTCAATAAATTAGTGAATAAATAATTACTATATATTCATATCACTTATATTCTATTGATTAATTTTTGAATAAATATGTATAATGAACGTAAATAAGAACATGTATTAAACTATATTTAGGAATAATATTTATTACACGTGTTAAATTCATATATTATTTTAATGAGTTTCTTTATACACATAGTATGTGACCCTCTAAATCTATTTCTCAATGATATTTTTCTAAACTAATAAATGTAAAAGGATAAAATCTATCAACATGAAAATTAATCCATAGGGAAATAAGATAACTTTAAATTCACACACATCCCCTTGGGATATGAAATATATCATGATAATCACATTATCGTGATATCTTTAATAGAAAATGTTGCATGTGTGTGTCATTAAATTATTTTCTTGATGAATATTTCATGGAATTTCTATAAATGATCATTAAGATAGGATGAAATGTCCAATAATTAATTATATTACTCTATTCACATAAAAATATATATGTTATCCACATTCATTAAAAAATATAAAAAATATGTTCCTTCATTATTCATTGATACATTATCAATCATGATGCACCAAAAGTATTATACTATTACATGAGAACAATTCATCAAATATTACATAAAAAATAAACTTATATGGGTCACGACATGTGTTAATAATAATAATAATTTATAAGGATAATTAGACACATCCATAGATATGAATATCTAATGAAATATATAACTTGGAGATTCTACTCATGGGAAAATTTATCATATCCTCCTTCTTTAATATATTACCAAGGAATAAATTCCTAAAATATTTTTGGTTTTATTACGGTTCCATGAGCCTAATAGATTATATATTATATGAATAATAAAATGATAAAATTCAACCCTATATTTTGTATCTAATAATATTTCAATGGAACATTAGGGTTCTCATAATAGTGGGGAACTGTCAGGACCTTTTAGCGCAACACGTACCTTAAGAAATTATAACAATGATTTCACATAGAATAAAAATAATCACATGATGAGATATTAATTAACATTCATCATTATGAATATTCTGGTAATCAAAATTTCAAATTATTTTGATATATGGAACCATAAATTCAAACCCAAATTTCATTCATATATATTACATCATAGTATATGAACATTCATTAGGTAACAAAAGAATCCATGGAAAAATCATATTGGTCATGTTTATTTGGAAATATGGATACATTAAAAATTGATTTATAGGTGAAATAAATCATCCCCTATTATGTTATTAATAAATATAAACCCTTTAAATATATTATAAATAATATATTTCATCATAACCTAAGGAAAAATCTTAAGAAAGGGTGATCTCAGAAACTAAGTATGGGTAAATAAAGGATTTAGCAACATAACATGATTATTTTGGTATAAGAAAAGGTTAATAAAATTTTAAAACTATTCCTTTAATATCATATGACATACACTCGAGTCAATATAGAAATTATTGTAGTTAATAAGAAATAAATCATGTAGTAATCAGATAACATAAGACAACAGATCATAACATTGGAAGAAGACATATATTTGTAGAATAAACATAATATTAGAAAATATTATTTAATGAAAACACATTGATACATTTAAAACATGATTGGATTTAGTAAACAACTCATAAACATACTTTAGGATTGGGATAACCTCAAGTGTACCAACATATTTTATTATAGTAACCTCTTTTGTTCCAATTATATTTGGCATGGTATAAAATCAAGTGTACGATTAAGGATCCATGAAAATAAATAATGACCCAATTATTTTGAGGAGGTTATAGGTCCAACATTTAATGTAATGAAAATTATAAGGCACCACCCTTATAACATTAATTAAATTGAGTTAAATCATGAATCAACATTGGGGATCATTTTAGGTTATAGTTTTTGAGAATTAAGCCATAAACATTACATTACATCTCCAATATTAAAAATTTTATACATTTACTTAGTATAAAATTTTTCATGAAATAAAACTATTAAAAGAAAAAAATAATTATTTTCATGATATAAATATTCTCGAATTCGTCATTTCTCTTACCCTACCAATACCCTATGAAAAACATTTCAATAACTTGGGATGAGAAAAAAAGCTAATTATGGCTTTTAGAATAATGAAATAAAATAATAGTCCATAAATATATACAAAACATAATCTATTTAACATACCACAAGAAATCATAATATTTATGAATAACACCTAGAAATAATAAATCATAAAGGTATCTTGTGGAATCCATAACATACTTACATTATATATTTTATAGCTACATAAGGAGTTATGTTTAGAATAACCACCATAGTATATTACCTAAATATCTTATGGGAAACATTAATATTTACCTCCATCACATTACCTAATGCCTTGAAGAGCTACATTAGGCTCATCCACCATAGGTTTTTCACAGAACAATCGGTATATGTACACAATTCCGAAGAACCATAATATAATCCTAAGACATGACAAAGCATAAACAAAATATACCATTTTCATATCGAAATAACATTTCAATATATTGAAATAATAAATCCATTATAAAAACAAATTTCCATTCCATAATACATAATAAAAGTATATGGTATTTATTTTACATTTAAAAACAATACAACTTGTAGTGGAATCCAAATATCAAATAATGCTAGCAGCGGTAAAATGATCGTTGTCACCACATATGTTAAAAACAAATATTTTCTGATGTTTTGTAAAATTATTCATAGATAAATTATTCCATTTTAATGAAATTAAATGTAAACGGGTTTTATACAATGTATAATGAAATGTCCTGTAAAAATAATTGTATTCCTCAATGAAAAGAGATTAATACAATGTCCCTTACCTCATGTCTGACTTGTCTTGTATTTCAATTGTTCATCCTAAATAAATATGATGAGTTAATTTATAATTTCATAAGAACATTTTTAAATTTTAATATTCCTTTTATATCACTTATTCTCTTTCTATAACAACTAGTTAATTATTTTAGTTCATATCAGTCATTTTGTCGATGTTCAGGACATGGGTAAAAAATGAACCTGTTATAATTACAAATTGTCCATGTGAAAAAAAGTACATTATATCCAGAATAATATTAAGGGTTTAGATATCATATATATCATATATATCTATCCAATATGTATTTATAATCATCTATATTATATTGATATAAGGAAATGAAATGCACCGTTCATGGAGATGGTAAACCGTTGTACACATGAACAGTACATTCATTTCACTTTCATATACAAAGGAAAGAAATATAAATGATAAATATATATATTAATTCCATTATATAATATATAATGTATATTTTACATATTTTCATTAATTACATCCTTAAAACGTTTCATATATATCATGAACGAGTCATATCACTTTGTTGGGCCGCTAGTCCGCACATTCTCAAATTAAATTATCATATATGTAGAACATGAAAAGATTAATGGTATGTAATAAAGGATAATTACATAATCATATAAGTAAAATAAATTCCTTTTATATAAAATATAATTCTAGTTCAATAAATAGGCTACCATGAGGGGCCATTGGAGATCATTGAACAATCATCTTTTCGTGAGCCAGTAGTTCATCGTCCAATGAAATAGTATATTTATATCCATTAGATGGTGTTGTGTGGAAGTATATTTAAAAATTATATCATTATTATGACCTAGTATATTTATAATAATGGTGTTTTTATGTAATCAAAAAATAATAAGGGCATATTTAGTGGATAATGAAAAACATTGGAAAGAAGCTTGAGAGAAGACGTTACCTCAAATTGGATAACTTATTTTTATTTGAGCCAATGGGATCTCTTATTTGGATTCTCACTCTGAAAGCCTTATAAGAATAATATAGGGATATGTATAGATTATTTAGATAGTTTTTGGAAGAGAAAAGGGTGATGAGAGGTGTGATTAATGGGTTAGAGGTGGAGTCCTTTTATTAAAGGGAGGAGGATCTCTTTAGGAATCACTGAAAGTTTTATTTTGTAATAATTTTACTTTCGGTTTCAAAATGAAACAAAATCATTATAGTAGAATATAATATGAATATATGTCTAAATAAAATCATCCAAATATTAATTTTAATGGTTTTGGATATTTTTTAATCCTTATATGTTATATTTTACCCTTTGTTAACTTATTTATCTTTTACCTTGTCTTCTTGTATTATGAAACTATATAGATAATATATTTACTAAAAAAATGAAAAGATACCCAAAATGAATCATTAATGACATTTTTATCATCATATATTTCATTTTTCGGAATCATATATTTTTAGGAAAATTTTTTCATTTTAAAAAATATTTATAGATTTAGAAACTCATTTTTATCAATTTTTATACTATTGATAACAAGAATTTTAAAATAATTATAAAAACATGATAAATTCGAAAAAAAATCATTAATTAAATGATAACAAGTCAAAATCATTCATAAAATTATTTTATGGCTTAAAATTGTTAAAAATAATTTTTTTTACATTTTTAATCTCATTTATTTAAAACAATCATTAATTAAGTAATCATTATTTCATCATTGTGTCACTGATAATTTTTTTAATTTTTCAATAAAACTAATAAATAAAATACAATTATATAGGAAATATAATTTTATTTTTAATGAATATTTATTTTCAATGTTATAAATTATATAACCCCACAAAAACATTATTTTAGAAAATAAATACAGGTTTATCATATTTTTATTTTTACTTTTAATGAAATGTTATTGACGTAATTATCTTCCACAAGTTTCATCCAAAGGCCAAAGGTTCATCCAATAGAATTTATTGGACTTCCATGACCCATCAAATATTTTTTAGGAATGTGTTAAATTAATTTTATATTATTATATTATTAATTTTTTCCTTGAATAACCCTATTTACCTTTTACCGCGGTAAACAAAAAATCAAAAGCAACTAATAAAAAACTTATTTTCATCATATTGAACAACATTTTACTTACTGATGACAACCATTTATGTAAAATATTTTAAATTAAATTCATAGAAGTTGTAAAATTTCATTTAATATAAAAATTTGGTCTTTAACAACTATGTAGCGTTTTTAACTATTCATAAAGAATGAACGTTTTTTGAAAAAATAACAAAAATTCAACCAATGATAATTTTGAGACTTTGAATTAAGAAGTGATTTCAATTTTTCAAAATTAAAAACATAGAAGTTTCATTAATTAATTTAAAATAACTTTCCATTGTAAAAACCTGCAAAATTGTACACATTGAGGTATCCTTAAGTGCATCCACAAGACCTAGGTTCCAAACTGGGTAGAGGCATATTTTTGGGTATTTTAGTAGTACTGCAGAAGGTATTATAGTAATAATATAGTATAAAAGTACAATGTGTTGGTACTATAGAATAACTGTACATTTTATAGGTATGGTAGCAGAGCTGTACACGGTGCGGTATTGGAGTAGGTACTATAGCAGTTACAGTAGCAGCCAATATTCAGTATTGTAGCAGCTGGAACTATCACCTAGGGCCACCGATTGGGTCCAGAGATCTTAAGGCTTTTGGGACACCCAAGCCTTCGGGTCAGTAGGGATTTCAGGCTATCTTTATGGACTTCGGGCCACCTCAAGGCTTTCGGGCCACATGCATTTTCCACAAACAGACTCTACAAAAAAGAAATAGCTCTTGAAGAGGATTCAGAGCAGGTGCACTCACAAGAGAAGGGCCAAATGGATTTTTCAGAATGAGAGGGTATGTATATGCCATCAGGACCAACATGTGTTTTCGCGAGAAGCCTAACTAGATGGCCATGCGAAGGTGGAGAGCTACTATCGTGATGCAGATGTTGGGGAGAGGCAGTTCCTTATAGATAGTCTGGTTGAATTCCTTAAAACCTTTGGGTTATGTAATATTATATGCCTAACGACCATGTAATGTATAATACTACGGGCCTTTTAAGGGTTCTCCTCATCCCTTGGAAGTGGTATTGTCAAATATCATTAAAAATAAAGGCCTTAATGCCATTCAGGCATTGTCAAAACTAGAAAGATTGTTTTTAAGATGAAAAAACTATAAAAATATTGACAAGCTGTTTAGTCAAATTTCAAATTGAAATTAATTCCAATGATCAAAATTGGAATAAATGTAAAATCATTATTAAAATTACTCTTTAAAACCATTTAAATATATTATCTATCCATATAAATAAATAAAATGAAAAGATAGTTTTGACATAAAATACAGTATTTTTCACTATTCATTAAAAAATAAACTTTATCTAAAATATATGAAATAAATACCAAAAGGAAATTTTCATATCCTACATCTAAAGAAGAAGTTTTATTTCTCAAATTAATCAAATATATGAGACAAAAACCTGATTTAAATGGTGTTCTCCTTAAAAAGGTTTTAAAACGATGTTTTAAAAATATTAGAGTAATTATGCTTAAAATTGGATATATTCCAATTTTAAGCCTCTAAATATTATTTGATAAATCAAAAATCATTTATCATACATGTTTAATAATAATATGTATTGTTTTTTTAATTCCCACAAATAAAATGGCGAGGCATTAACTACCATTTAAAATAATATTAATATTATATTTTTTTCTGTATTACCCAACATTGTGTGCAATACAAAATTTCTAAGAAATGTGTTGTTTTGTGTTGAGTATGCTAACAGAAATATAGTACCATTTAACATAAAATTAATAATTTATTCATAAATATTAATATAAATCAAATTATTATTTTATAAATACATTTTTCATTTGAAAAATCATTCATATGTGTTCCATAAGATCATAAAACAACCCTCATATAAGAACCGATGGAATAAATGGGTTTTCTAAATATTGTATTATTTCTTCATAGCATAATCCATCAAAATGGAATGAGATTCCAAAAAAACATTATATAATAAGAAAACTATCAAGAAAATAAATAAGTATGGTATTATTGGATCTTTTACCATATAATGCAAAATTATAATCAAAAGACATTATCTTATATAGAAAATTAATTTTATAGTTTACAAGTAACATTTCCGGAAGAAGAACACCTTTTATTTTGAAATCACATATTGAAATTATAAACAAATTACCATATATTGAAGAAACATTTTCATATAAAATTACCTTGTAAATTTTAAATGGAGAAGTTAAGTCATTGTTTAGTTATGATGGTGGGATATACTATTCAAGACATACATGAAAATGTTATTATCAATTCATAATTTTAATAAAATGTCAAAAATATCCTTATTTGGAAAATGAATAGAACATTCCTTTTAAGACATTTTTAAAAATTCAGAAATAGGTAGATATATATTTACAAAATAATGGTATATTGCTAAAAAATTTCATGAAATCATTTTTTCAAATCATGGACATGGAAGTAAAAAAATCACCGAAGAGATAAATTAAGAAAGCTTTCCTAAAAAATATTTGGTCATTTTTGTACCTAAACAGATGAAAATGAAACAAAACATATAATATATATATATAACAATATGAGATGAAAATTTATGATCATCTTTAATGATCATTCCTAGTAATTAAACATATGAAACCCAATCATAAATAATATTTATAAAAATGAGATTGTAAAATAAATAATTTTTCAGAGTGGTTACTATTGAAAATTAAGACCCATTAAATAATTAACCCTATAGGGATAATAAAACAAAAAATCCTTATTATATTCATTATAAAATAAATTCATGGGTAGAATATACATCACTGAAAAGAAACTAGTGGTGAAAATAGTTTCAGTCCCACAAAAGTAAAAGTGAGATATAATTCCCTTACCTCAAGATTTGACTATCTTTATATATGTTAAAACATCATATATAATAAAAATTTGTATATTATACAAATATTATATAACCATATTCATATATACCATACCTTATAATAATTATTTATAGTGTTTTATCACATTATCATTAACAATTATTTGTTAATATCATTGGTTCAGGTAAAAAGTCTATAATTATTCATTAAATTTATTGTTTTTTATTTTTTTCGATAGTTATTTATTCATTTTTTTTAAATATAAATAATGTTAATAAATATATAAAAATAATATATATTAATTATATACATATATATTGTCTTCAAAAAAATTTATTTATAGAAAAATGAATTTCCCCGTTCATGGAGACGGTAAGAAGTATGTATACATGAATGTTATTTAAATTTACTCAGAAAACTGATTGAAATAGTGGAAAATATTAATTAAATATTATATAATCATTATGATATGATAGATATAATATATATATATTCATGCAAAATTCCTTATTAAAATCCATTAAAAAATTTAAATGGAAAATATATCACCTAATATCATGGCGGGGGTAGTCTACACGTATTCATGAGTGACATTATCATATTTCAATAAATTGAATGGTAAGTGGTAGATTTCATATAATGGATACCATTATATAATTATTTAATAAATATAACCAATATAATTTTAATACACCAATATATCAATTCATGATATTATGTGATGGGTAACATATTTCATTGGTTCGTGAGGTTGTTGTCCTCCATTCACATAATCAGTAGTTTAGATTCCAATTTTATTACAGATGAGATGGGTATAGGTTATGAATTAATATAATAACATATAAGAATTTTGCAAATACATAAATTATTATACAATCATATTTTATGAATTTTTTTGGGGATGTATGATTAAATAAAAATAATAATCGATTATGAATGATATGTATATTTTTAGACAACCTCCTCAGATTTATGTGAAAATATGTATTTCGAATGTGTATTGAAAAAAATTGCATCAATAAAATGAATATAGAATCAAATATGGGATTTGGATATGTATTTCTAAAACCAAAAGTATATGTAAGAGTAAACAGGAGAGGATATGGGGTGTCCTTTTATATGCAGAGGAGAGGAGACAGAGAAATTTTTGAAATGGAAGAGATATAACCATGGTTTTCACATGAAATGAGGAAAAATTGATAATAAAACATACATAGATGTTAAAATGTTCAAATATTGACATAAAATAAAAACTTTTCTAGTTACTATGTCATTTTTGACATTATCAATTTATATTAACCGCACGTAAAACCGTTTTATCCTCAATAAGGGTAATTAAAATTTTAAATGTTTACTATATGTTATGGAAAAAATAAAGTTGATATTAATATATAATTTAAATTTTGACAAAATTCTATATAGAATAATTTTTTTTCAATTTTTTTTAATGTTTAGTGATTTAATTTAAAATTAACCCCCACACTTGACATAAAATTGTATTCCACAGAATAACAACTCCAAATCATAAAAAGTGTTTATATAAAAATCGTACATAAAATTGATTTAAATTTTATAAATTTCATTAATAATAATAATAATATAATTTAACTTATTTTTGTTTTAAAACCATCAATAAATAAAATAATATATTTTAATTTTTTTATATGAAATTGTATCTTTTTATAAAAGCATTATTTTTTAGTATTCCTCAAAGAATTTATATTTTAAAAAATTTCTAAACAATGAAAGCTAATATTATTTTGACCTATTGATTAATAAAATGAAATTACATTTTTAAAATAAATATTTCAAACATTCAAAAATAAGTTTTATTATATTTACAAAAAAAGAAAAAGAAATATTTTTATAAAATATATATTTGATGCTTATAATAAAAATACTAAAAAAATCCATATCAATTAAATTTTTTTATAAAACCATTCAAAATAATATTCAAAATATGGCTATACATTATCATACTTCCATGTATAATATATTTTTATAACGACCATGTTTAAATGTTAATATTAATAGTAAAACATATTTTGATAAAACATTTTGTTGCTTTTAACACAATATATTGAAAAAAGTAAATTTAGTTAATTTAAAACTCATTAAATATAATGGTTTTACAATATAAAACACATAAAAATAATTTTACCCTCAAATTTCAATCACATTTATACAAATAATGGAGGATACTTTTTCCATATCATATCCCCATGTCCCACATATCATCTCCAAGTTGGTGGCTTCTCTATAAAACATTGACCAGCTCAGTGGTCTTTTTCCTAGAACATTCTCTATATAATACATAATCTATATTGTTTCTTCTACATAGAAAGGATAAATATCTAGTTGTATGACCTTTTGAGTTTAGTACATGTGATGGATCAATTTTGAATATCCTACGGGGAGATACAAGGAACACATAATGGACTTTAGAGATGTCTTATTGAAGCTCCATGTAAAAAATAACCATCCCCACTAAATAATCAAATTCTGAAGGGAAAATATAATTAGTTCTATGATTTCATTTCATCTAAAATCTCATAACATTATTCGTTTTAGAAATTCACATAATTAAATTCTCAGTAAATTGAAATTTGAGATCACATCAACAAATTCATTATAACATTCCAATCAAAACTGAGCTCCCATAATGTGTTTTTAAATTTAGCTGAACTTCTATTCTATTTTATCACCTTTATAATACACTAATAGATTTATTTTTTCTTACCTCATACCATTAAATTATACTTCTATACTTATTTCCATTAAGGGATTCATAAGGATCCATCTGAATTCTTGTGTGAAATATATTTTTGAATGAAAAATAAACCAGGGGAAGGTATTTCTCCCAACCAAAATTTAAATAAATAAAAAACGATATCATAATATCCTCTAGGTTTAAATGGTTCACTCACATGTAACATGTTACTATGGATGACATGGATTTCTAAAACCTAACTAATTTTCAAGGTCTTAATAAATAATTCACTAAAACATTAAGCTAATATTTGAATCCTAAAAAAACAACAGAGTGTGAAACTCCATTAAACCATACAACATTCAAAATTTATATCCTAGTAAGATTATATAGAAAGAAATATTCAATTATTGTAATGAAGGGTTATAGAATTATATGAAGGTTTACTACAACACATATAACTTTTTCCATTTAGATGTTTTGGGGTGTTCACTGACAAAATAATTCGTACTGTATTCCCAATTCCATTATGGATTGGGTAATGATTCTAACATCCCCTTATAGTTTTGTCTATCCTCCTTAACATTCTGAAATACCAAGCATTGAGATACATACTCAGAAATATTTTCCAACCAGAAATAATCTTTCATATCTCCATTACTCTTAATTATCCCTTGATGAATATATAATTAGTATCTATTACCCTCATCCAATTTATATATCATGAAATCATGTATGGATGTAACAAATACATTGCTCCCAAACATTATCATTCCATTACAATCAACATTAATATAATAATAATTTATCACCTTTTAATGTGGATCTATATCTTCATTTTGATCATTTATAATCTTCACTGGAATTGATAGTTAAAAATGAAATTTATGTGAATAATATTTCATTATTTCATTAAAATTCCATGATCTATCATTGGAAAATCCATAAATATTGGAGCCTCTATGATCACCATTATAGTTAAGAATGAATAAACCTTTCAACTGACAACATCACCCACCTTTTTGACCTTCCCATTTATGAAATTTATTAAGGAGTCATAATATCAAACTAATTACAACCATATTATATTGTTTACATTCAGATATCTCTATTTTTCTTATAAAATCTAAACATTTATGACCTTTATATATATCAAACTATTTTGTTTTAAGATAATTCATAATGATCATTAATGAAAAAATTAATGTACATAACTCCGTATCATGTGTTGGGTAATTTATCCAATGAAACTTCAATTATAATGAAGAATAATTTATCACTATAAGATTATAAAATAAGAAACTTAAAAATACCTATATTTTTTTCATCACTATAGATTACAATCCCTACTCTACTTCAAGTCAATGTACACATATGTGTGCTGAATAACCTTCTCATTAGTTCCACATAATATTCGTCATATTCATTTTTTAAAAAGTATCATCACTCTATTAGATGTTTACATGATGAGTGGATTTAAAATTCATGATAAATTTTACAAAACCCAAAGATAATATCAATCCAAACAATGAAATAAAATTGTCTCAATCATTGTTTTCAGTAATGTATACTAGCCAATATACCCCATCATTGATGGATCCAATGATATATAATCACTTGATATTAGATGAATGAAACTAAATCATTCTATAACCAAAAATCAACATTGGAAATATTTTCATATAGATTATCCTTCCATAGGGTATTCGATACAGTTCTAAAGTTATCTTAATTATCTTCCTTAATATATGAATATATATGTATTCTCTAGTGTAGATGGTAGATCTGATGGACCCTCCATCTCCAGGGGAGGGGCCTCAACATTTGGCACAAGGTGCTCATTATTAGGGTTTCTAGGGTGGGCGGAGGGACTTCATCCAACCTTATTCAAATGAATATCTCTTGGACTTCCCCAGAACCATTGTCTAGGAGAAGGTCCTTGTAATTTTTCATAGTCAGCCAGTGGTTCCAATTTCTCTGCATGAAGTCATTGAAGATTATGTGCTACTATCTATATATCCAGTTGTGAAGTTCTTTTGGGGCCGCCCTCTTGGGTAGATGTTTCATAGGAATTGGAACAAGGAATGGTGATCAAGTGACTTTGTGGTTTTCGGGATCCTAGGGCCGACATAGATCGTTATTGGTTTTGCTGATGAAGTTGATCTAGCTCATGCTTGGTATCGATCTAGAAGATATATATTTGGTTTACATTTTCATCTTTTTTGTTGGTTATTCAAACTACACATGAATCAGAACCTGTCTACTATTGCATTTTGGCTTCATCTTTTTTCCCTACCACCTCCCTTCTAGAATATGACTCTTCTGTAGTCAATAAGAAACTCCATTGTCTACTTCTTGTGCATTGAACAGAGGACCTCATCCCTAATGAAACCAATTGTGGAATGAATTTATATTGAAATGGAACTGTCACAGCATCCACCTGACATTGTGTGGATAATGATTAAGGAAGAATATAGGTATTCCCAACCAATTTTTTACGAATCATGGACGAACATTTGCCCGATCTATTATAGTTAGGTCTACTATCAACTAGAGTTCTGCAAAAGGGCTCTTGGTGTTTGTCTGGTCGATCCTCCATCTACGTCCATCGATCCTACTGCTCTTGTTGTGATTAGTGAGGAATGCTCAGTCCGTTCTACTACATTAGTCAGAAATGAGATTGTGTGAAGGGACTCCTTAAGAGGCATGAGTCCCCCCTTTTCATAGCCCTCCTATGCTGTGTAGAACCTAGGTTTATAAGAGGGTGTTTCCCAAAAACCATCAGGATAGGAACACCTTATGTTGGTCATTACCCATGTGGAGGTTCCTCCTTCTTAAGTGTTGGGATGTTCTTCAGGCATAGTAGTGAAAGTTGTTCCTCCAGGATCCAGTCTACACATCTCATACTTTTTTTCGCATATGAGACGGGATAATAGTTTTAGTCATTTTCCTAGGCGTTATAGGGTGGAAGTGCAGGTGTGTGTGGCAGGTCTTTATGATAGGATCCCCTGGATGTTCTTTTAGCTAGATAGATGGACCTCTCCAGACTGACCTTCAAACCTGTTGTGAACATGGAATTCACTTCCCTAAGTGCCAGATAACATATTCAATGTGTGGGATGGGAGGATGAAAACAAGCAACCACAGTATATGGGTCGTGGTATTGAGAATATAAGTGGATCCATGTTGTTTGAGCAGGTCTTACATGCCACATCATATGATGCAGATATGATGAAGTTTGGTAGAATGACTGCCCATTCTCTTAATCTTCATGAATTGTTGGAATACGATGTGTTTCATGTGGTTGACGAATGTGATGAAAGGTGGTTGTCTAAGTTAAGATCATTTCATCATGACTGGATGGTCCTTAGGTAGAAAAATATTCTGATTTGTATTCCTCAGTTTTGCAAATAGAATTGGAACATGAGGATGATTTTATCAGATTCTCCTCAAAGAAATGGAAAAAAACCATCATCAACTCAGAAGGGTTTATAAAAGCCCTCTCAGAGCTGCAAAAGAAAAATAGTTTTTCCTACTTACCTATACCTCCTGTCAATAGATCATCAAGGAAAGGGAATCCCCCTTAGAAGTTTCCCAAGCTAGTGGGAAAAATTCTACAATGGATCTTAAACCACCTATAGGGAAATTATTTATCACCACCTAAGAGAATGTTGTAATGGATCCGATTGTTCTAGATATCCACGAAAGAGGTAATTAATTGATTGAATGTCAGGAGTGGGAAACCATCCTCAATGGCATTGAATAATAGTAAGACCAGGGATTATAGGTCTTCACTGAAGATGTGGAGTTTAGTAGGCTAGTTTTGGGTGGGCTCAGGATAACATTATATAGAGAATGGAGCCTAGGCCCAAAACAAACTTGTAATTTTGGCATGTGGATTCAACATTAATAATATTATTGTGGAAGAGCACATACTAACTAGAAAAAAGATGGATTACAATGTTGAAAAAAATCCTCAAATAAATTAAAGATGATAAGGATTCTAGTCTCAACTAGAGTCTCCCTAGAGGTAAGGCTCTGAAAGGATTAAACTGTAACTCATAGATTCAGCTATTTCATATCATGTTGACTGACTGTCTATATTTGTACTGGATTGGTTTCTGACTATTACTTAGGTTATTTTCATAATAAAAATACATGTATTTGGAGATATATGGTATTAGTATGACCAAATGTAATAAATATAGATACATAGTGTCTAAAACATTCATGAAAAATAGTTTTGGGTATATCACCCTTCATGAACCTAAACTACTGATATTCATAACAAAGATAAATATTGGAATATTATTGATCTCTACCCAGTCAATCAAAGAATCCATAAATAAATTGTATAGAATACTTACTCTATATTGTGATATTGTTTAGTTCTATATAATAATATTCATTATCACATTGATCCATATTTCATTGTAACACTAAGGAAAAGATCACCCCAAAGTTAAACACTCGGATAAATATACCCCCTATAAATATTATCCTAGATTTACATCATGAATTCCTACAACTAAATTGAGGCCATACTATAAAATGAATTTTAAATAAATGTATCCCTAATTATGAGGTTTATTGGGAAATTTACTTCATTTTTTGTTCAAAAACTATGGAAAAGTTAAAAAAAATACATAAAACCCCTCAAATAGTTAAATCAATGATGTTGAGTTTCCCACAAATGATATGAAATAAACGAATATTTTAATTGGAATTAAGACCCATAAAAAGGATTTAATTTCCATCAGAAGTTTATATTTATTATTTTAATGACAGAAAATATTAGGTTGGTTTCAAATTTCAATTTTGAATTCAATTATTTTGAAATTCATGTGGGGTTTATTTAGAGATAGGAAATTTATGCCTATGAAATGATAATATTCAACCAGAGAGAGAACAACAAGATTTATAGTAAGAAAATTCCCATAAAAATCAATTAGAGATGATTCAAATACCTGAGTTGAGATCATCATACCATTAATAGTTTTCACTACTAAATCAAAAAATTATAAATGGGTTATAACTTCCATACACTTAGAAAATTATTCATAGAAAATCTAGTGGGTTGATCTAGAATAGAATATGTAATTATATATTTTAGAATGACTGTTGCTTATATATTTCACCACATCAATATCAAAATCCTCATTTGAAATAGTAACTGCAAGAAATTTTCTTTTACTATTAGATTAAGAAATTTCTGACATCAATCTTCATCCTTAACATTTATATTGGTTTAATTATAAGAATAATTTCAAACACATTCCACAAGAAAATTAGAAGTGTGGGTGGTTAATTTTATGGATCATTTTTTAATTCATATCATTAGTTAACTTCTTTATATCACATTATAATATATCTCCTTGACGACCATTCTTTCCACCCATTAAGATATTTTCCAGTCCCCATTAGAAAACTTCCTCTATATTTGTATCTATAGTTTGAGCAAGAGAAATATCTCGTCATTTCACCTAAATGGTATTTTAGAGCTTCCTTTGAATTCCATATTTATTTTATTATTATAATTATTATATTAAGAGGTTACTCTAATGTTCATTTCCACTATGATCATGCATATTAATATTTCATCATATTTAATATCCCTTCATTTCTAGGTATTCCATAATTATTTATTGTATTTCTTTTTGTGTTCGAATAAATTATTTTGAGTTTTTTTGGAATGTATAGAATGGAGTTTGGTTTTTGGTGAGAGGTACTAGGGTTCTATTAATTATATGGTTATAAAAAAAATTAGAATATATGTTTTGAATTTGTATATATACAAGTAAAGCAGCTCGTGAATGATGAAAATGATCTTATAATGAAAATAATATATTTACAGCTTAAATGTTTCCTGTTTCCAACCCGATAAATTCAAAACAATCCATTAATATTTTAGAAATGATTTTAAATTAATGCATACACTATAAAATATTGATTTATGAATGAAGACATTTTTTCATTGTAGTTTTTTTTCAGGTTGATGTATTATTATACATATATGATAATTAATGGCTTTATGATGTAAATTCCTAATTTATGATTTATATGTTATGTATATAATGTTAAAATATATAATTTATATAGTGTATTTGGATAATTTATTATTATTCTAATCTCATGTTTTAAATATACTTCACAAGAAATCCTTGGGGATTTATTTTAAAATAATATGTTTTCCACTTTCACTCTTTTTGTTTCATACCTAGAGATTGGAGAAACCCCCCCCCTATATGTCACAAATTTTCGCTGCATTGGTTTTATCATTAATTGGTTCGTGGATAATTTTTCCGAAATTGATTGTTTATAATAAATATTCAGGGGAATGGGAAGTAAATCACCATCTGAAAAATTGATTTTTGTTTGTCACATATCTATTGATGAGGAAGGTGGTTTTGACCAAATACCTATGGCCTATTTCAATTATCATGGTATTTGGTTTGATTATGATTAATTCAATTATTCCATCCACTTGAACTAACTAAAAGGTAAATTAATCACTGGATGATAGTCATGTTATTATAACTCCTAGCGGATACCATTGTGCCTATTAGCATAGATATTGAGCCATCAACAACTAGATTGGGGAGCCTACCCCAACAATTATTAAGGATTCTATAATTTTTTTGGTGTTTTGTCTTAAAAATTTTAATATCCTGAATTCATTGATATTATTATTTGGAATGTATTGGTATTTTACGGATTTCTTGATATGTAGTAACACGAAATAAAATATGTTAACTAGAATGTTATTGAATTTTAAATAAATTGATCAATAAAATATAATTGGAATATATAAATGATGATTGGATGATTTAAAAATTATGGATTATAATTATATGCTTTTTTAGCCATGTGGCCTATTTTTTGGATTTTTCTTCTATTTGATATATTGTGACGAATATTTGAGGGATGATTTCCATATTCTTATTCGAGATTACTAAATATCAAGACATGAACATGTGATGTGTACTTGGGAGAACTATATATTTAATCTAAGGAATATTTCACTATTACATTACTAATTGAGGTAAATATATGTTGGTCACATACCTGCATAGGGAATGAAACAGTAGATATTGACTATTGGTGGAAAAGTTACATAGTCAGTAGAAGCATGAGGGTGAGAAATAAGATTATACTAGATATATGAGTGAGATATGTTTTATGTCTATAGTGATCATGATACCTGACTGTAAAAATAATTGTGTGATTTTTTCTGAATCGGAGAATCTGATACTAATTCTAATGATATGTTCTGATATAAGAAGGTAAATCCACTAGTGGACATATTTTTCATGATGTCTATATATGTTTCTCAGAACCTGGGAATTAATTCAGAGATTGAGGTTAGCTGGTTTAAAATGAACCATATTAATTTAATAATTAATACTTATTTCATTACCTTATTTCAGGAAAATATTCTTCATACCATAACACATTAGTCATGGCGATGTTAACATATTGAGATTTACTCACACTCTATTAAGGTTATTATTTGGAACCCATGCATACATCATGGATATTGATGTGGATATTGGCAAGGAATCGTCTTATTGATTTTTTCCTGGAAGATGTGTTAGATATTGTAATTGATACTAACACAGAGTTTGAGATCAGTGATTATGATTCTTTCAACATTCCATATTTTCTTTTACATTAATGAATTTCATCATGGAAATTAGTTACATACATTATGGCATGACATGGTTTAATTATAATTAGGTTTTTATCATTTATTTAGTTAGGATTATTCAATATTTTTATTATTATTTCAATTTTAACTACTCTATAATCTTCGTTTATATTTGAAACATATTTACAAGGATATATTAAATATATATACGTATTACAATCACAAACATTGTCACATGCCTCAGAATATAGAGAGGTACACATGAGGTTAGGTAGCTAACCCAACATTGTAGTGTGTGGGAGTACTAGGATGGTACACTGCAATGTGGTATCAAAGAATGATGTTTATTTTCTACCATTTTACTTATTTGGTTGGGTAGAAAAGATAGTAGGGTATTTTAAGAAATGTTATTTAGCTCTTTCATGGATGTAGTTAAACTAAGTGGTGGGGGGGACTGATTGTTCTAGGATGATATTGTTATTTGCATTGTTCTCTTATTATATTTTTGGTGTTATTTCACATTCGGTGATTCACATTCTTTGTGAAGTCATTTTTTATTGAGATTTAAGTAATGGGATCGTAAGACTATTGGTGAGTATTCATGCATCATGATAGTATCACAGATATATATATTGAAATTAATTATTTTTGATAGGGACATATCTATTTCATAAATCTTCTTACATAAGCTTTGTAATTAAACCCATTCTTATTCATGATAAATGAAATGAATTACAATGCCATATTTTTTCAACTCACTTATTAATCTATGTTATGAGGAAACTTTATTAAAAGGTTATTAGTTGTTATCAAATATTTAGGATAAAATTGGTTTTTTTCTTATGATCTATGGAGTCAATTTTTCATTGAAGATTAAATTCCTGTATTTTGTATTTAAATAATTCATCTAGAGTGTGCAAAAAGTACTCACACAATGTTGCTGAGCTAGAAAGTCTTCTTGTTACAAATAATTAGATGGATATTCTGCATCATGACCAATTCCTCAGTGTCATGCTATCTATAGAGAGGGATGTTTTTTATGTCATACCATCATTGTATGATTTGATGAGATTTTTACATAAACCATTAACCTATTTTAACTATGGGTGGATTCCCCACCAATAGTTATGTTATGGATCGAGTAATTCCATATCATTTTCAATAATATTGAGACACCGATTGAATAGAGGGTAATTATTACTGCTTAAAATATTTATTGGGAAGTTAAGCATTTGTGGGAAATTTTGGATCCATATGGGTTAGAAGGGGAGTTTTCCATGTAGGAATTTAAGGTGAAGTTCCTAAGAAACTGCTATCCAAAATATATGGGATGATAAATATTGTGAGTTTATATAGTTTAGGACGTGAGTCACTTTGAGATAAGTGAATAGGTGAAATTGTTTCTCCTATGTATCCTTTTAATGATGATTTATTATTCTCTATTAATTAAAGAGAAAGAGAGATATTCCCATAGTAGTTTTGAGAAAATTCAAGACGTAAAATCTATGAGTTCTTCTTCTTGTGGAAAGAAGTGTTCCAATGATAGTTATCACCAAGGTAGTAGTGGGTAGATTATTTTAAGGAGTGGGTAGTGCAAAGTCCTTGGGTTATGTGAAATATTTGACTCTCAAATAAATTGAATCTTTCATATATTTTTCATTATAGACAACACTGACTTTAAACTAAATGTGACATACTATTAAAATATTACAAACTAAAATTATAGTTATCATTTAGCTATTTTAAAGATGTATTTGAATAACAATTACAATTATATGAGATATTTTTTGTTTTTAAGTGTGTGTAGAAGAAATATTCTGGGGAAAAATTAATTTTAAATTCAAATTAAAAAATTTATAATCGATGGAATCATTTTTTGGAAAATATTTTTATGCACACAAAAGTATTTTACCACAATAAATTAAAAAAATAATTTTTTATTGGAATTATTTAAACAAATAAGGATATTATACATTCAATAATATATTTAACATTATTCTTATGTGTTTTTTATATAAAAGATAAAATAAAACTAATTTTATGCTTAAAATGAATGTATCTAAAATAATGTTTTGCATCAATCTAAAAACTTATTATAAAATATATATTCTCAAATTCTAGAAAGATTATATTATATAATAAAATTTTTATTTAAAATATACATATATTCATTATCTTATGGTGAATTTTTGGTAATTTTTGAGGAGATAATGTTTTTGATTAATATTGAAAAATAATTGTTTTAATTAAGAATTTACATTTCTTTTAAAGAATTTAAAAACATTAAAAAAAATTTAGATGGTTATATAGTTAAAAAAGTTTATTTATATATCTATTAATCTAATTTATTTCATTTTAATATTTTAAAATTTTAATTTTATATAATGTCTTAATAAAATTCTGAAAATGTTCTCTTGGAAAACTCTCTTTCATATGGAATTTTCATGATTAATTTTAAATTTAAATTACAAAATTATTTTAATTTAATTAAGAAAAATATATTCCATATTTTTAACAATAATAATTTATTTTAAATTATAATTTCATTATAATTATTTGTGAACATGAACATTAAAATCAATAAAAAATAATTTCTACAGTTAAGGTAAAAATGGGTTCATTTGGGGTTAAAATTAAATACAATATTTTTTTAAAAAAAAACCTATCCAGAACCATATAATTAGAATATTTCGATCTAATATTTTCTAGGATTTATTATTTACCATTTCAGGGCCTTTTTGAGTGCGAAAAACACCGTTACTACTTTTTTATTTTCAGAAATTACAACTGTGGCAATCACCTCACTTATAGAAATCCACCCATATCCTCTATTATTATGAATTATAAAAAATGAAATTTTCAGCCAATACATGATAATTTAACTTTCTTAATTCTATTATCTAATATTTAAATATATTTTTTTTGTTCATAAATCTAGACTCAGAGGAATTTTATAAAAAAGCATAAGATGATGTCTGGTGAAGAGGTTATATCCTGAATCGAGATTTTTTTTCTACATCTACCTACTTAATATTTTATTAATAATTTATTATACAAAAACATATACATGTTACACATAATTACATGTTATTAAGATAATGTAATTACAAAAATCATTATCCACTTCTATTCATTAGGTTGCAAAATTATCATTCCTGTATACAGAAGACCACTGCACCACTAACCCATGCCATTCATTTTTTTCATTACCACATCCCACAACTGGATATGATGATGTATTAAGTGTATATATATATATATTATATTTATGATATTATTATTGTTATTTGATTAATATATCACTTTTACATACTTATATTTTATTCTTCCAAAATATGATTACATTGCTTGTCTATACGAAATACTATGGACTCTCAAAGTGAAGTGATTCATTGATGCATTAAATGTTTTTTAATATGTATATTTTTCATTAAAATATATGATATATAAGAAAAAATGAATCTATAATTGTAATATATTATTTACCATTATTTCCTTCATTCATTCGATAAAATTAAAAAAACATTCATGCATATGTACTACCTACTGTTCCTATGGATGATGCATTTCATTTTCTAAATCTATGTTTTTGGGATTAGTTTATAAATATTGATATATTTATATATATATATTAATATATTGAATATTTATATCAGGGAAAAAAATATTGATATTATTGAAAAAAGATCAATTTTATATGACCAAAAATACCAAATCCAAACATAAATGAAATACAACGGAATTATTTTAATAAAAAATACTTTAACATGTAATTACTAATAAATATGTAACATAGTTTTAAAAAAATTCATATATTGTATTATATATAAAAATATAGTTCAGTAATATATTTTAATTATATTAATATTTATTATGCATATGGCTTTAGGGTGTAATAAGGATGTTGAGACATATAATATGTGATTTCAATCTCGCCATTATATTTCTATGAGACTCATGGAATATTCAATACATGTTTATTTCATGTGGAGTATATAAATCCCATGAATATGTTTTATGATGAATATAAAGAAATTGTTTGTTATTTACTTATACATTGGATTATATATTTTCCATGGGGTTTACATTTCAATCTTTAATAAAATGTAGCTAATTTTTTTATCAATTCTCATTCATTGAGACATAGGTTAGGTTATGAAACAATAATATTTTCTGAGGTGTATATACTTCCGCTTTTACTTTTTATATCATGAAAAATAGTTATTTTTATTTTTTTATATGTTTTATTGAATAATTATTTTTTGAGGGATTATTATTCAATGTTACCTTAGTTGTAAGAGTTATATATTGCAATCTCATCATTTATCGGGATTGAGTATGATTGTACTTTAAATGACGAAATGTCAGGATAAATATCTAAAAAACTCATTAATTTTATTCCAATGTAGTTATTTCATTATAATACATGTATTTTCTTTATTTTACTCTCCTTATGTAGTAAAAAGTTGAAAATATTTATTTTAATGGAAAGGAGTATTTATTTGTCGCTGTTAAAAACAATTTTAATTCAAAAACCATGTTTTATTAAAATGTATTGGAAATTGTTTAACATTATTAAAATGATTAGTAAAAAAAATGTTTACCAATGTATTAGATTTTATAATAATTTAAAAGGGATCTTTCTTTCATTTTCTAAACAATTCCAATTTGGATTTTACTGATAACATAATGGAAATAATTTTTTAAAAAGACATTAATGGTGTTCTATAAAATCATGTGTACAACATTATTTTAATGATAAATTTATACGTTTTAAATTAAATTTTATTATAAAATTATTCAAAAAATATTTCTATATTTTATAAATGATTTTTTTTAAAAATAGAAAGTATATTTCCCTTATAAAATATTTTAAACTTTTTTTGAAACATCTTTTTTATATTTCAAATGTTTTTTAATTAAAATTACTTTAAAAATGTATTATGTTTTAAATATTTTTCATTAAATGGGAATGGATAAATTCATTAAGAAATATTTCAAGTGATATTTTGAAATATTATTTCATCTAATATAATATCATTTTTTGTTACTTAGGATTTACAAGGGATAATATTAAATGATACCATCATGATTATTTCTTTTAATGGTTGATATTTATGTTAATGGAAATTTTTTCCATGTGTTATACAATGGTGAGTTGATGAAATATATATGAATTCAATTTTCTTTAGAGAGGTTATGATGTCATGATATGATGATTGTTTTATGATATTATTTCACACATAAGTATGGTTTTCATTATGATATGGGTGGGTGCAATATATCCCTCCCATCATTTGGATAAATATTTATATCCATTGAGATAAAAATGGGCCAAAATTCAATGTGATTGATCCTCTATGGCAAAAAGATGTGTCCTAATCTAATAATGTAAATTTGTGCATCATTGTCTATAATAAGAAACTAGTTATGTGTCCATATCCAACATGTTGATTGTCTTGGTAGTTAACCTTATCATAAGATATAGTATTAAATATTTAGGATGGTTCAACAATTTCATGATATCAGTGTATAGTTCAGATTTTATTTATGATTATTTTTCTCTCTTATGGTGCATGTTTTCAATAATGTCTCAGGTTTACATGAAGGATCATGTTTATGATCTATGAAAAGATGGGATTGAACTTCATAAGTTATGGTCCTAAACAAATACAATAATGTTTATATAATAATTTCATATTATCATATATTTATATCTCTTATGTTTTCACTTACTAAGAATTTAATCTCACCCTTTCTCACATTTCCTTGCCCAGGTTAGGAATAAATGATTATGTATAGTGTTCCTAAGAGGAATTCTATGTGAGAAGATATTTTTTTGGGAGATGATAATGGTAATTCCAAAAATATGAATATTTTGTTTCTTATAACCAAATAATCTATGCTAATTTTTCCATCGACTGTGTATTTAAGAATTTTTTTGAATATTCATCTAAGGTTATATTTTAATGAGTATAGACTTCAATAATTGGCATGACCGAAAATCGTGGATATAGTTGTAAAAACCGTAACTGAAAATTATAACAACAGTTATATCATTATGTTTCATGCATGGGAATGGCTATATATAAATGATATATCAATGATTCTCTATGATATTTCCATATTATTTAAAACCATGTAAATAGTACCCGTAGTTTTCCATCATTTCTATTGCCCAAAAATTATATGTTCCCTACTGAATTCGATCTTTTTACCTTCACAATGAACACCATCCACTTAAATACCATAATAAGGTTCAATTTGGATATATATATGTATATATTAAAAATATTATTAAGAACCATGGATTTATCATGTGACATGATTCTATAACCCACCCCACTCATCGTCCATGGGTTAATTTTTTTCCTATGAAAAGGTAGAGGCCTATATCCACAGTTTCTCAAAAAACTGGTATATTGATATTAAAAAAATCTATTGAAAAGGTTAAGAATAAAATTTATATGGACCTATTAAAAATTATATTTCCACAGCTTTACAAAAACCGTGGATATAGCCCTTGAAAAAACATCTATTACCATGGTTTTTGACAAATCATGGCTATAACCCTCGAAAAAAAACTCTATAGCCATGATAAAAAATATAGATATTACATTCCCCATAAAAATACCCTATAGTCATGGGTTTACACCAATTGTTCCTATAGCCCTAAAAATAACGTTCTATAACCACAGTTTTACGAAACTGTGGCTATAACTATTGAAGAAAAATTTAATAGCCATGGTTTCAATTTAATATGGTTCTAGGCTTACAAAAGATACCCCATAGACAAAATATTATATAAATCTATGGAAATATATATTGTATAAATACCTGTAGCCATTGTTTTGGGAAATCGTGGATATAGGTCCTTGGCTATAACCTAGTTTTATGGAAGTTTATATTTTGTTATGAAAATCTTGGGTCATTGTTTTTGGAATCATAGGAATGGCTTGGTAAATATTTAGTGATTAGGATTATAAAAAATATATATGAATATCTAGGGATATGACTATGGATCTGTATATGTATATTTTTAGCGATAACTATAAGTGTAAATCTAAGGATAATTCTATGTATAAGAAAATGTCCTGGAATATTGGTGAAGGACAGATCAATGGGATTATGTAAAATTACATCCCTATATGGATTCTACAAGTGAATGTGTATCTGGGAAAGAGGTTCTTATGGATAAAAACTCAAAAAGGTAACATTGAGCTATACTTGATCTTAACCTAGTGTATAAATTGAGGCCTTATTGTACACCCAATTTAATACTCCTTGGGTTAATGCTATGGAAATTCAAAAAATATCTACAAAAAATAATGATGGATTGAATAATGAAAATAATTGATCTAGGTTAATCATAATGAATCATAAATTTAAAATATTGTGTCTAGATTTGGACATCCCATAAGTAATTTTTCACGATCATGTGGATTCCCACTATGAATATTGTTTCATGCACTATGATTATTTGTTTTGGTGAATAGATATAACCTAAAAGAACAAGATTAGGGTTAAATGTGATAGACCATGTTTTTATGAGATTTTAAATCGGATGATAATTGGAGTGAAGGATACATAGATTTTTCCTAATTAGTAATCACAATATCAAATTTACAACATTCTACATAACTAACTATATGAAGTCCCCAAATAATAGAATGATAATTTTTATTAAGAGATCGAGTGGTGGAGACCATAGAGGAAAGATGATTCAGTTTCCTTTATGTCATGAATGTGGGAATAATCACTCTTGGAAACATTTAAATGTAATAATAAGAGTTTTTATGTTTGGGGAATAATGGAAAAGAGTAAGTAATTATTTTGGATATAATTATGTCTAGTTAATATAGTCGGTGAGAGTATTTGTCTCTATATGATAGTATAATTGTATGGTTTTTTATTGTGAAATGGATGGGAAATTTAAAAATAAATTTCATAGTTTGAAATATCAAGAATAAAATGATAATGGTTGTATGATTAATGAAAATATTTATGATGAAAAATATATCATTAATAAAAGAATGTATAAAATATATATTAAGAGAAAACATGTGGTAGAATTGTAAATTGTTTATTAATGATGTAATATTATTTAATATTTTATATATTTGAATTCAAAAAATTTAAATATATAATTATTTTTATTATTTTTGTTTTATTAATGGTTTTTAATAATATGTTTAATAGTGATGATGTCCTAGAAAAGTGATCTAATGGAAAGTGAATATTTAATTTAAAAAAGAACATTAAGTAAAGATCACACTTAATATATTCATGATGATGGGATAAAGATTTTATGGATATTAATAAAGTAAATTGTATTATACTAATTACCATGTTACTGATAAATTAATTTTTTGAAATATTTGTTCATGATATCATTTATGGATTTATTCTTATTTTTGGATTTAATGAATGTTTCCACAAAATAACATTTTATTATTTTGAATAATAATGTATGTTCATAATAATATTTTTTAGTAATTCATTACATTTAAATGTAGTTTAGAGAATAAATGATAATGGTATTCAATTTTTTTGTATTTCATAATTAAGTAAAACATGATGATTTTTTGGGGGATTAATGAAAATTTAATTTTTGAAATTCAGTGATCTTATTTCTAATTTTTTTGATGCTAATATTTTGTAAGGGTCTTAATGTTAATTAGTAATTAAATGGTTTATGTTAAAATTGTAATGTCAAAAGTCTTCAATTGTCGTTTATTTATTTTTGTAATCAAATTTTTTTTATACTCTATTCTCAAATAAATATTTTAATTTGAATATATATATTTTTTAATAGTTCTAACTCAGCCAATCATACTAACTCAGTCAATCATACTAACTATGTCACTATTACAGACTCTATCAATCATACTAACTCTATCAATCGTACTGACTCTGTCAATCGTACTGACTATGTCAATCATACTGAATCTGTCAATTATGTTGACATTTTCAATTTTATTGACCCTATCAATCAATCAGAATCTTTTTATCATATAGTCTCTAAACATCATACTCACATTATAGCTCATACCCACATTGCATCATAACAGTGTCTTACACAAATTAATTTTTCTTACTCTGGTGTTACTTTTATAACATGCAGGATTTCTTAATTTTATCAACATACATGTTTTATATAAATCGTACTCATGATTATCATTTCCATATATCCTTGTTTTAACCAAAATTATTTCTTAACGGTAGTTATAAAATAATCAAAACGAAGTCCTATTTTCTATTTTAGTATGACAGTTACTATACAAGGTATCCATGTCCCTCAGGGTTTTCTGTACAAATATGAAAGTTTGAGGGAATATGGAGATTGGAACCTGAGGCCTATAAATAAGAGGTCATTTAAAGCTAATAAATAAATAGATATTTTGATAATCCTATTATTTTTTATGTTTCGGAGGGAGACCCTATAACGTATCTCTTTATTCATGTGAAATCCTTTTAATTACAAAACCTGAATAGCTTATTCATAGATATTTTATTTCAATATGTTCTTTGTTTTTCATTGAGCATCCGATTAGGTGATAAAGGTAGAGGGATGTCGGGGATAGGCAGGCAGTGTGACCAATCAACATATTGAGATCATTCAAACTGTTGAAAGAAAAAGTTACTGATTAAATATAAAATTTAGGTCTTATGGGGATAGCAAGACGGATGTTATCCTCATCGCATCGAGGGCTTACAAAGGTGTTTTTAAGAAATACATGTTATCCTAGGTGTAAGTATACCCTTCTCTTTTGGATAAAATAATTTTAATAATTTTTCTTTCTGTTGTTGTTTGATTTAGAAAGGGAATTGTATTATTTCCCATATATCTTAATATTTATTTCTATTGTAATTGTTTCAATTACAATTCTTTTGAAACATATAAAATTAATAGATTCATTACATTTTATGGAATAATCTTTTTCATTTTCATTACTCTGATCATTGAATTCAATTTATATGTAATTGTTTTATATTACATATAGTATTACATCATATCATATCATATCTATTATACTCGAGACCATTGTGGTCAATTGTGTTGGTTTTGAATAGTATTACTTTAAGATCACTTAAAATATTTTCTTTCGTATCTATTTAAATACAATGCTTTTAAACATTAAATTCACCCCTCTTTTATTATGCCATTTAATATACATATACATCTATATTATGATTCAATAATTAATATTATAGGAGGTTTCCAAATATTTTTATTACTGCATTTATTTATTTTGAGAATAAAGTTGTATTTCTATTAAAAATATTTATTTTTTACTACTAACTACACTAACATATGGAGTTAAAAAGTATTGTGTTGTTATATGGAATGAATGAATATTTGATCAATTATCAATCTAATTCCAACAAGACCACCTATTTATTATAGTAATGATTATGAGTACTTAAGAGATCGAATGAAGACATTTTTATTAATACTGGAGTAGATAATTTTATTATGCATACTAGAGGTTACATAATCCCAGAAAAAGAAGACAATAATTTCACTAATCAAGAGTAGCATGAATAAATAATTAATTACAAGGTACATAATACGTTGTTATGTTCTATAACCAGGAATTTATATAACAATTTTTTTAATCATGTGAAGGAGCCCATTGCATATGGATGAAGTTTTAAGTCACACCTTTTGGAATTTCTAATATTATAGAAACAAGAAGAGTATTTCTTTGTGTAGAATATCATGGGTTCCATTTTTCCTTATGGAGGACCAGTATGAGAGGAGAAATAATGATTTATGACAATCATCAATGGTTTACTATCTATGGGTGAAAAGGGTATTGATGATGAATCACATGTAAACATCATTATCCATATATTTCGAACACAATATTTATTGAAAATGACTACCATTAATGAAAACAAATAATTTACTCCAATAACTCTTGATGAGTTATTTGGAACTCTTCTACAGCACGAGAAAAAATGAATCAAGATACTGATTTTACTAAGAAGAAAAACAGAAATGGAAGTAATGCTTTTAATACTACATCCAATGATAATATTCCTGAAATGAGAACATGATCTAAGGAGATGAATGTTGTTATTATGTAATAATCAAGTGATACTAATCACTCATTAAATAAGTTATTCAATCGTGCTTTAAGAATGAAAAAGATAGTGGGAAATAAAGACCTTCAATACAGAATCAAAATGAATGATAGGAAGGATAAGAAAGGCATAGAAGTAATTTTATATTAATGCAAGAAATAATTTCATATTAGATATTATTTTCTTTTACTAAAAAGAAAATACAAAAAGGAGAAACATACTGAATGAAACCTGAAAAAGTATTACAAGCCAAAGACAAAAATGTATTGAAGGAAAATGATACTAGGAGTGAAAGTGGGGGTGATACATCAGATGATTCTTCAGAATATATATCGTTAGGAGAATGGAATTATAAATTGATAGCCAAACTATCAATTTAAAATAATTTTTTCTTGGATAAGGTACATAATTCTGAATCTATTACAAATGGTTATTTAAATTCCCATTACCTTGATGAAAAAAGAATTTATTCTTCAGAAGAATAATATTCCTCAGCCGAAGACATTTTAACTTCTTTTGAAAGTGTATCCTGATTTTCCAAATTTCATGAGAATGAAAATTCCAAACTCATGATAGTGCTTGAAAAGGGAAATTCAAGAAAAACGGTTCTTAAAATAGAAATATGAGATCTTTTAAAGGATCAAATAATAAATTTTTTTATTTTGAAAATTTTTCAAAAAATAATTTGGAAGTAAATTCTTGTGGAGGATAGACTTTCTACGTATCATGAAATACTTATTTTAATGAAAAATTATTAATAAACTAAAAAATAGAAAATAAATTCCTTGGAAGAATGTCATATTAGTCATAAAACTAAAGTCTAAAATATATTCTCTGCATAAAAATTTACCAAATTTCACGTTGGGAGGAAAATAATTTGACAAAATGTATTCTTTAATTGGTCCTCTTAAATTTTTTCAGTAATTGGTTACACTCACTCAAAACCGATTTTTAGTCATAACTATTTTGATCCTAAATTTTCCCTGTTATGTATTAAATTCTAATGTGGTGGACATTGAGAAATAAATTGTTCTATTAATATAACTCAATCATTAAGTTTTCATAAAGCTCATTTTTCCAAAAAAAACATGGATTCGCTAAATTATGTTATCTAAAAATTGTAGAATAAAACAAGTTCGGCTTTTGAAAAACAAATTATTTATTTCCCATGTAAAAATTTAGTGTACCAACAATAAGAAAATTTGGTACATTGATAGTGATTGTTCTTGACACATGACTAGAAACAAATACTATTTTGAAATTATTATTGAAACAAAATCTAGAAAACATACCTTATGAGATAATACATAAGGAAATATTGTTTTTATAGGTAATATTGTTTTCCTTGGTAAAATATTAATTTCAACTATTTTATTTTTCAATGGTCTTATGCACAAACTCATCAGCAGAAGTAAATTGCAGGACGAAGGATACTCTATGAATTTTAGGAATGATTAGTGTTTAGTTCGCAATTCCAAGGATCAATTCATTCTTTCTTCCCATATGAATGAGAATGTAAATATTGTTAAAAAAGGATACCATAGGAGCCAAGACATACCTTTTATAAGTGAAATGGAAGACCAATATTGGTTATGGAATAAGGTGTTAGGACACAGTAACCATAAAACCCCTTGAAAACTAACAATGAAAAGACTTGTTAAGGATATACCAGATCTTATGTATTATTTTTCAACGGTTTCTGATCCTTTTCAATTTGAAAAGAAACATAATACCACCTTTATATAAATCAATGAAGTTTCCAATTTTGATGCATTATAGATAATGAATTTGGATCTATTCAGCACTACACAAACTAGAAGCATTAGAAGAAAATAATGTGTATTTGTTTTAGTAGATGACTACACATGATTAACATGGGATTATTTTCCAGGAAAGAAATCTGAATCCTTTTTTTATTTTAAATCTTTTAGATCTAGAGATAAAAATGAAAAACCCTATCACTTCTGATGATTCAAAGTGACCAGGAATGTAAATTTCAAAATTTAGATTTTGAATCTTATTCTAGTAATAAAGGTACTGCTCACAAATTTTCAGTTCCAAGAAACCTCATCAAAATGATGTGGTGGAAACAAAAAATCATATTTCTCATGAAATTGAAAAAACCATGTTTAGTGAATAGTTGATTTCTATGCATTTCTGGACGGTAGTTGTTACTACTACATGTTACACAATAAACTGTGTTTTAACCAAACAATTTTTTAATAAAACACCTTATTAATTATGGACTATCCAAAAACATAATGATTCATACATCAATGTATTTGGATGAAAAGTGTTCATAATGAATTAAAAATATGAATAACACAAATTCACACCCAAATCTGATGAAGTAACCTTTCTGGGTTATTCCACAACTTCTCTGCCATATAGTGTTTTTAACAAAAACTCATGTACAATTGAATAACCAGTTTATCTTAAATTTGTTGAAACTGACACCATTTTTTAAAAAAACCTTTACCTACATCCACTGATGTATTTTCACAAAATGATTATCAACCTACAATTGAAAATTATTTTGATAAGGGAAATACTCAGGAAAATATTTCAGAAACATTTACCAATGAATTATTTCTATCTTATATTAATGAACAGTTTTTACAAAACCCAAGTCATTTGTTTCCAAGAAATCATCCCGGTGATAATATCATTGCTTATGTAAATAAACATGTAAGGGCTAGAAATTCCTTGAAAAAGGAAATAGAACATCTTTATTAATTTTCTCAATTTGAACATAAAACACAAGGTGAGGTATTATGTGATGTAGATTGGATAAGATCAATGCAAGGTGAACAAAATGAATTTGAAAGAAATCAGGTCTTGAATTTAGTATAAACACCTAAATAAATGACTAAACTTAGTGTAAAATGGGTTTTTAGAATCAGATGTGAAAAAAATGGATCCATTTTAAGAAATAAACCAAGACTTGTTGCTAAGGGATATAATCCACATGAGGGAATAAAATATGAAGAAACATTAGATCTAGTAACAAGACTTGAATCTATTCATATTATATTATCCTTTGTTGCATAAATTTTTTTAAAACTATTTCAAATTGATTTTACATGTGATTTTCTTAATGGTTTTGTAGAATAAGATGTTTTTTTGAAAAAAAATTATGTTTTTATAGACACAAAGCATTCTGTTCATGTTTTTAAAATTAAAAAATGAATTATATGGACTTAAAAACCCCTAGTTCGTTTTACAATAGATTTATATGATTTATTTTACAAAATGATAATGACAAAGGTAGAGCCGATCCAACACATTTTATAAAAATGGAAAATTAAAATGATATTATTGTTCAAATTTATATTGATGACATTATAATTGTGCAAACTCAGCAATATATAACTAATTCTTCTGCAAATCTAATGAAATCTGAGTTTGAAATTAGTATAATAGGTGATTTAACATTCTTTTTAGGTCTCATAATTGCTCAAAAATTTGTAAGAACCTACATATGTATATATATATATATAAACTTAAATATAGCGAATACATACTCAAAATGTATGGATATGACACCAGAAAAAGTATTTACACTCCAATCAGTACTTCAAACACTATTGTTCTTGATGAAGCTTGGAAACTAGTGGATCAAACAAATTTTTGAGTTGTGATAGGTAGTTTGTTATACTTGATAGATAGTAATACAATTTTAATGTTTTAAGTATTTTTAAATGATTGATATCAATGAAATCCAAAATAATCCCAATTAAAATCATTGAAAAGGACATTATGATATTTAAAAATAAAACTTGGATTTAGGCAGTATCTATTATTCTGGAAATTATTTTTTTGAGATGTTTTTTAGATGCTGACTTCATTGTTATTAGAATGGATAAAAATTTTAAATCTAGAACATTCCATTTCTTATGATATTCATTAGATTCATAGCAATTCTAGAAACAAAAATCATAAGCACTTTCAACTATTGATGTAGTATATATAGCAGTTATAAGTTGTGCTCAAGTGTTGTCGATGTGACGCAAACTCACTGATAATGGAATGAGTTTCTTTAAAACTCAAATACTATTTGATAATACTAGTGACATAGCTATTAGTAAAAACCCAAGCACATCACTCTCTTAAAAAACACATAAATATTAGGAATCACATTCTTAGTGATCACACACAAAAATAAGATATTATTTTATAAATCATCAGAAAAAAAGTACATCATGTTGACATTTTTAAAAAATAATTACCTTTAGATAGGTTAGAAATTATTAAACCAATGTTAGGAATTGTCACACTAAAATAATCATTCACATCTGCTTCATATTTTACATTTCTCCTTAAAATAAATAACCCTTCATAAAAGGGGGAGAACAATAATCATTTGTTTTTCTTTTGTTTGACCTATTTTGTTTCATATTTTTTTATTTTATCTTAATTACTTATGAATAGTTATGTTTATTTTATTTATTTCTCTTATCTTGATAGTTTTTTATTCTATTAACATTTTTTTGTCGTCTTGAATTTTTTTTATCATTTTGAAATTTTGATAACCGTTTTATCAAACTTTATAGTTAGTGTGACATCCTATGGTAGTGAATTTGTTTTCCATTTGATTGATAAACTATGGTAATGAATTTTTCTTCCTTCTGCTTGAAAACCCATGGTAATGAATTTTTCCATTGTCTTGATAACATATGGTAATGGATTTATTTTCCATCATCTTGGAAACATATGGTATCGACTCTATATTCCATCAACATGACAACATATAGTAATTCCACTCTATTATATCAGATTTAAAACCAATGGTTGTGAATTTCTTTCCATTTGCATGACAACCTATGACATTTACCTTATTTTTCATCCGCTTTACAGCCTATGGTAATGATGCTATTTTCTATCATCATAAAATCCTATGGTAATGATATTGTTTTCAATCGGCTGGACAACATATGGTAATGAATTTTCTTTCCATCAGCTAGAAAAACTATAGTAATGACTTTGTTTTCCATTAGCTGGACAACCAATGGTAGTGAATTTTTTCTCTATCTTCTTGAAAACCTATGGTAATTACATTGTTTTACATCGGCTTCAAAACATATGGCCGTTATGTTATTTTCCGTCATCTTGAAAAACTATAGTAATGAATTTCTTTTCCATTGGATTTAAAACCTATGTTAATGACTTTTTATCAATCATCATGACGTCTTATGGTAATGAATTTGTTTTCCATCGGCTTGACAATATATTTTAATGACTGTGTTTTCCATCATCCTAAAAACCAGTTATATTTACTTTCTATCCATCATATTGATGTTTGATTATATTCTCTTTTCATCATTTCAACAATTTCTTTTCAGTATTGTATTATATTTTTACTTTCAAAATCCTACGAAACCAATAACTTCCTTGAAATCTCCAAAAGGCATATTATATTTTCTATTGGAATTACTTTTCTTTTGTGTTTTTGTTTCACTGTTTTTTTTTTAAAAAAAACAACTTTTTTTCCCACCATTGGATTCATTATCTTCTAATCTCAACCATAAAATACCAAAGGAAATTAAAATTCACCTATTAATCTATGCCCCCCCAAACTCAAACCCACACCATTAATTCAGATTTATTGGGGAAGCCCTACCTCTCTGTTTTAAGAAATTGTATGATATTTTCTTTTTCCACTCATCTTTATATATCAGTCTTTTCCAACACTCCTACCAAAATTTCATTAATGACTTTCTCAGAGAAATATTTATTCAATGAAAGGTTAGTCTCTTAGGATTTCATTGATAGGTATGAATCAACATTCAAGTGGATTATCTTATTCCAAGGCTGGGAACGTCATTGTGTTGAGAAACCCATTTCCCATGACCTGATTCTTATTGAATAAGTTAGACAATTCTTTCATACGATGTCTTTTGATAAGAATATGATGATTAACATTACTTTGTACAATAGAAATTTCTCTATTTATATAAAACAAGCTACACATTACCTCACTATTTGTACATAAGGTGACTATTTTTTTCTATCTCATATAATACCTTGGGATATTGGTGTGTTTAATAAGGAAATAGATGAAAATTTTTATTTCTTATAAATGAAGAGAAAAGAAAAGTATGTCATGTATCTCCTGAAAATAGGTTTGTTGTCCTTCGGTTGCAAGGTTATGTAATTCCATGGATAGAGGATAGAGAAACCCTTATGTTTTATGACATCATTATGCTACATTATCTTGTAAACATGAGAAAGGTAAATTTCATGGGTTACATTTTCAAAACCATCTAGAATGTGAAGTCTGGAGAAATCAAGTCTTATCTGATCTTGTATCTATCTATTCTTACAATATTCAATCTTGAATGTTTGATGTTTTTTAATATTAATCAATAAGGATGATTAAAAGAGGTAAATCCTTCAGGGATAAGTAAGAATACTTTGATGAAATTTTATGTTTGTTTTGATGAAGATTCAATACTTTTTTTCAAATATGTGGAAGCTGAATCGACAAAAAATCTATCAACACCAAATCATTTGGTACCAATTCTAATATAATTTTTAAAAAAATTGTTTCTTCTCAGAAGTCAGGTCCTCAAGTCAGAACTAAGATGTCAAATAAAACCAAATATAGTATAGGTTGTGGCCATGTGGAAAACGATAATGATCGATTAAAAGAATGTGATCTAAAACTTGTTCTTGAAACAATTGATTCTCTAGATAGGAATATAAGGGTAGAGGATACTCTAAAGGATAAGAAGAAAAATAAGACTCTTTTGAAATTAAAATAAAATGATTTTTATGTTTTTAGAATCCTCAAAGAGTTTGAGTTGTAAATTGCTCCTCTAACAGAAGAAGTCCAACATGAACTAATCATACATAATTTCCCAAAGAAATAAAAATGGAAATAAATACTACAGGAAGGTTAGCAATGTGATGAAGATGAAGACGAAATTATTTTTGAATATATTCATAGTTCTACGAAGAGTAGAGAAGAATCATATCATCAAAATCAATGTGAGGGAATACAATAAAATATTAATTCTAATCAAGACCATGATCAATATTTAGAAACCCATTCAGAAAGAAGTCCATTTACAGTCCAGAAAGGATCTCAATGTTCTCATACTGAGAAAGTAATTGTCATAAATGAAAAAGTATAAGAATAATGGAATGAAAAAGACAATGGAAAATGAAAATGATATGTTGAAGACTCGAGCCGACGAAATGATATGTAATCATACGATCATGATACATATTCAGATCCCGCAATTTCCAGGGAGAAGAGTGATTGCATTATTCATGTTTTGAGAACAATAGAAATGTATTTTCCTTATTTTCCAAGTATTGGAGTAAAAATTGTTTTTATTGTAGAAAATAATAAAAAATAAATTTGGTTCAGTAAGATATCGTAGAAGGAGAGTGTTGTGAATAGATTCTAATTTAGATGTTTCGACTAGTAGTTTGGATCCACCTAAGAAGGCTTGCAACAAGATGAATAAGTGGTTGTACAAAACAGAACGTTCAGTTAATGGACATGGGGAATCAATTAAAGCCTTAAGGATACCGTCAATTGATCAGGCTATTGCATTTATTATGCTTGAGAATGAAACTATTGAATGGATAAATCAGATCTCAAATCCCCATGGAGCTGTTATTCCTTTAGTAAAAGAGATTCAAGAAAAAATAATTGCATTCTAGTCAAGTATTTCGAATGTTTCATCATTTAGAGATGAAATAGTTTTGTTGAAGAAGAAAAATACTATGTTGAATCAATTGAATATTTGTTTTCAAGATAGAATTGATACTCATGAAGAAGTAATCAGAGTTCAGGAAAAGAGTATAAAAAACAGGGATCAAATTTTTGCAGACTAACAAGAGATTCTCAAATACAAGTGTGATTATATGTTAGAAGAAAAGAAATAGGTAAATAAGATGAAGTCTGTTCATCATGAGTTTATTGAGAAAAAGAATGTTATAGAAAAAAATTAATGTTTTGATGTATCTTGTTTGTCTTAAATGTTTTTAATCTTTTAATATTCACTGAATTGTTTGTCTATATTTCAATTCTTTTTTTCATTATATATTTTTTAGGTAACTCAATGTAATCCAATTATTTTTGTAAATCACAAAGTGGTCGGATGTTTCATAAAATGGGGAGAAAGCTTCACAAAAGGGGATAATTTTCAATGTATTATTTAATAAATCTATATCAGGGAAAATATATAAATACAATCCTAGGGAAAGGGTATACCTATGGGGAGTTAGCTGTATTCATTTACATAATCAGAAGATTTTGTATAACATAGGGGTAGAAAAGTATTTCTTTTATTGTTATACATTGTGTTTGATGCTTTCCACAATGGTGGAGATTATTAAATCAAAAGTCTTATTTTGACTTTTATGTCATTTGTTATAGAAATAACAAATGTTTTTATACTCTTTTTTAAAATAAATATTTGAATTTGAATAATGTTTTTATGTCAATCGTACTGACACAGTCAATAGTAAAGACTCTATCCATCATACTGACTGAGTCAATCGTACTAACTCTATCATTCGTACTGACCCTATCATTTGTACTGACTCTGTCAATCGTACTGACATTGTCAATAACAATGCTTTTTCAATTGTACTGAAAATGTTTATCGTACAATATCTAAACATAATTCTCACATTATTCATCATACCCACATTGCTTCATAATAGTGTTTTACAGTAAATTTTTTTTTGGTACTCTTGTGTTACTTTTATAACATTCATGATTTTATACTTTTATCATAATACATGATTCATATCAATCGAACTAGTGTTATAATTTCCATATATCTTCCATTTTAACAAAAATGATTTTGTGGAGCTAGTTATAAAATAATCAAAATGATGTCATTTTCTCTGTTTCAGTATGACATTTATTATACTAGGTATCCAAGTCCCATCGGGTTTTCCGAAAAAATTTGACCGTCGGAGGAAATATGATGATTGGAACTTGAGCCCTATAAATAGGATTTCATTGGAAGTTAATAAATAAATAGAGACTTTGATCATAATTTTATTTTATTCTGATCTAGAGAGAATGATTATGACTTCTCTCTTCCCATGTGTGAAATCCTTTTAAATACATAATGTGAATAGCTTGTTCTTAGCTTTTGTATATCAATAAGTGCTTTGTTCTTATTTGTGCATCTGATCAGGTGATAACGATCGATGGATTCCAGGGATATGCAGATGGTGCGAGCATTCTTCATATCGAGGGTATTCATGTGTTGGAAAGATAGATGTACCGATTACCTATAAAATCAAGGGCTTGCAGGGATAGAAAGACAGATATGCCGATAATAGTATAAAGGTATTACCATGGTGGTGGTAAGACATTCCTTTTATCCTTGGTATAAGGATACCCTTCTCTTTGGATAAATGAATGGTAAAACTTTACATCCCATTAACTTTTGTATTAGAAATGGAATTGTATATTTCCCCTTTATTTTCATATTCATTTAAATTGTAATTGTTTCAATTACAATTATGTTGATACATATTGTATTTATAGATTCTATATGTTGCATGGTAGAATATTTTTCATCTCTATAACTATGATCATTAAATTCAATTTGAGTGAAATTATTTTACATTACATGTAGTATTATATTATATCATATCATATCTATTAGATTCATGATGATTGTGGTCAATTTTATTTGTTATTAATTTTATTTTTTAAGAGTTCCTAAACTATGTTCTTTTTAAAGTGTTTAAATAAAAAGTTTTTATACTTAAAATTCACCCCCAACTGTATTGTGTAATCTAATCTTCATATACATATATATTAAGATACAATAAAATTTTTGAGGACTTTTTGGAGACTAATATATTATTTCACCAAATGAATATTTAATCAAATTGGATAACCATTTCTAATAATTTTGTTCTCATGATAAATAATGATATGATAAATGGATTATTATTCAAATATGGATCTTTTGATTTATTAGTGCTTTAGTCTTAATAAATTAATCTTCATTTCTTGGAGTATAATATCAAGTAGATATTTATTGAAGGGAACAAATTGGATGAAATTGTGCTAATGATATAATAGAAATATAATTTATAGGTATATCGTTCCCTTTGGAATTCCAGATCATAAATGGATGGTAGCATATTTATTGGTTCATCCACCTGACCTCTCTCAAGTATACGATGTGTTTCATGTACCTGTCATAAGGAAGTAAATACTTGTTTATATATATGTACCGATCATGGAGGTTATATCACTAGAAAATTATATTTTTATAAGGAAAAATTGGTTGAGAATATAGATCATAGAGAGAATGTTCTACAGAATAAGACAACTCACATGGTCAATGTTTTGTGGTGAACCCACCATCTTGAAGAATTTACCTAGGAATATGAGGATCAAAGGAGGTAGAATTATACTCAATTGTTAGTTAAAAAAAGATGAAATTTGAAAGAGAAATTTACATTATGAGGGGTTTAATTTAACACAATAGTATTTTATTACATATTTTGTTCTTAAATAAATTTAATCATTTTGATATTTTGTGTTAAACATAACAATATGTTTAAACAAAACATGAAAAAGTATAAATATATTATTAATTAATTTGATATTTATCCTTATGTAGTTGGAATGGAAGATATTAAAATGATTAACTATATCATGAAAATATATGGTTAACAAATTTTATATAGTTTATTATTTGGTGACCAATTAATTAGAAATGAATGTCAGAAAATGTTTGAAAATAATAAATATATTTTTATGAAATTTTTTTATGAACATCAACATTTTTTACCGCAATAATTAGATAAATAACTTTTATTTATTTATTTTAATTAAATTTTTATATTATATATTCAATAAAATATTTAAAATTATTATTTTTTGTTTTGAAGAAAATATATGCGAATAAAATCAATTTTACTCATAGAAACTCAATTTCTCTTATAAGATGTTTTGTCTCCATTTAAAAATATATTTTAAAGTAAACCTTTGAAAATTTAGAACATTTATTTTAAAACAATAAGCTTATATTTATAAATTTATATATCACAATTTTCTCAAGATGAATTTTATGAGTTGTATGAGGAAATAAATTTCTGAATGAATAGTGAAATTAATGATTCTTAGTAATATTTTTTTCATTAAACAAATTTAAAAACTTATATGATTCTATGATGTATTTAATGGTAAACTTATTTAAATTATATATTTATAAATACAAATTTTTCCATTGTAATCAATTTCATATTTTTAATTTTTTTTATTAAAACATTTTAATTTTTTGAAACATGTCCCCAAGAAAATTTACTTCATCATTATTTCTCTAAGATGAATATTAAAATATATTTTTTCAACTATGTGAATTGAATTGGGAAAAATGCATTCCATATTTATAGTCAAAATGATTTATATTATCTAATAATCAATAATTATTGTTTTATCATTATTAATACTAAAAATAAATTAATTTTCATGGTTAATGTAAAAATAGGATTACCAAGGGTTAGAGTGAAAATAAATGGTTCAATATGACCTATAACAAGTAAAAATCCATATTATTTATATATATTGACCATATTTATTGTATTTTTTTTGATATTTTCTAATTTTAATTCCTTTTATAATTAGAAAAATGTGTGTACGTATTTTTATTTTCAAAACATTCAAGTGTTCCACTCACCTCACGTACAAATGGATACCCATCTCCTCTCCTATTTATTATTCCAAAACCCAGGGGGTTGGACAATATAATATTATATAACTTACCTAATTAAATAAAATCATTATAGAATCTTTAATTGGGTCATAGTGACCTATATTCTTCTCCTCTTCCATCAAATGGGCTACAATATCATCACATGTTTGTACGACCGACTAATCCTTCCTGATCTGAAGACATTCATTTTAATATTACCATATCTAATTGATACATATGAAGATGTATAAAATTTATACATATATTATTTATAATAATATTATTATTCATGGATTATTGGATAAAAATTCATTTCTACATTAAATTTTGGGGAATGCAATAATGTTGCTCATGTGTACAATATTCTACTGCCTCATGAAGCGATGTGATTCATTCATGAATTAAATTGATTTTAATAGGGATGGTTTTAATAGAATTATGTTTTTAATAATAAATAAAAATTATTCTATAATGATTTTATATTTTTTACCTTAACATTATTAATAAATTTAGAAAATTGAATAAAGTTTCATGTGTACTTATGGCCTAATTCTCCATGATCAATGTACATCATTTTTAACCTTTTTTATTTATCAAATAATTTTTATTCATTCATAATTAATATAAATTATATTTATATAATGTTTTAAATTCTTGATATTATGGAACCATTATCAGTGTGTGATGTTTAAAAATACCAAATAAATGTTGTCACTAAAAAGTAGTTTTTACTTGTAACTATACATTAACAAAAAAAATTTATAATAAAATTGAAATTAATGTTTCTTTGTAAGTAATTTATTGTATGATATATATAATTATATTTCTATAATAGATTAATAATAAAATTAGGTTTAGTATACATTAGTTTTAAACATTTTTGATGAAATTAGAGTCTTATGGTAAGGGATTTCCATATCACAGTTTTTTTTCTGTGAGAAACATGTCATATTAACCAACTATTTGTTTTATATGGTTGATATTCAACCCCTGAATTTATTTTATGATTAATTTAATTATAATTATGTTTATATTAAAGTCCATTTGATTATCCCTCTTTCATTAGGTTTATAGTTCAAATGTCACCAATGCAGTAAAGGGGTTTTGACTCAATTTTCTTACGTTGGGGCATTTGTTTTGTTATACACCTATATTTTTTAATGAGTTGTATATAATGAAAATTTGACATGTTATATCATGAAATTCCTTATTTTCCTAATATTATAGGTTTAATTTAATTTTATTCAATGATGGAGATTACGATTCAAATTTACCAATGTTGTATGAGTTTTATGTTTCACCAACATCATTTATTAGAATTTTTTATAATCATGATTAAAATAATGAAACATTATGATCCATATCCATGGGATGTAATGATTATTATTATCAAATGGGTTTGTCATGATAATATGTGTCTTCCATATATTTTACTCTGTCTATTTCCTCAAGAGTTCAAAATAGTTCTTTTAAGAAAAAACTACTTTATTTTTGTTTTTGATCAATATACCTTTTGCTTATAATACCATGTTTCCTATTAATGTATTAAAAAATTATTTTAAAATTATTATAATTATTTATTATATATATCATTGTAATTTTATTGGTTTTTTATTATTATTAGAAAAGAATCATCATGTTGTTTTCTAACAATGCCCATTTGGATTTAACTGTGAATTATAAAGGAATACTTGTTTAAACATTAATGACATGGATATTATTTTCCACCATTAAAAATAAATTATTATTAAAAATATTTATTTATATGTTTACAAATATGTTTTGAAAAAAATATATTTTTCTAATGTTTTATGAATTGTTAATTTTAGATAGTTATTCTCAGAATGAGAAGGATTTATGAGAATGATTTTAAATTTTTTTAATGGTTATTTCAAATGTTTCCAATGTATAATTTAATGAAAAAGGATTTCGATAATTTTTCATTTCTTAAAATGTGTTCCTCAATGTTTAAATTCTATATTCCTAATGAATTTTCCTATGCGATCTTTCAAAATCATTTTTTATCTATAATGACATTATTTTATGTTACATAATCTTTAATAGGGATAAGTTTAAATGAAGCTATTTTTATTATTTATATTGATGGTTAATATTTTAGAGGAGATGTTTATGAAACACATATATCATTCATGGGTTATTCCAAATTGAATTAGTGAAATGTATATGAATTCCTTTTTATTTACATGGTTTATGATGGAATGATATGATGAATGTTTTTTGATATTAGGGCACACATTACTATTGTTTTAATTAAGAGAATATTAATACCTATATCTCTATCTAATTTATTTAATGAAGCTTAATATAACATTATACAACCATAATAAACTGGTTAGCGATCTATATCAACTATTGAAAATAGTTTCACCCTAATTCAGTATGGGAATTAGCTACATCCCAATATGATATGGGAAACTGGTGCATCCTTTTTCCCAATAGGAAATAGGTGATGTAATGCCCCGACCCAAGAAGCCTAGAGTCAGTGTATTATTTTAATACATTTGCATAATTACAGTGAATAATGTCCCAAAAGACCGACCGGTTTACCAGTCTTGGAATATAGATTACATACATGAACGTTACATTGAAATATAAAATGATAAAAAAACAACATTGTATCGATTGACCACATTCATATCCATTAGAATACCCCTACATGTATGTCATAATATACTTCTTCACATCTTGTAAAAAAATAAAACATATAAATGAGTGAGCACAAATACTCAGTAAGGGTATGAAATACAAAAGAAGATAACATAAATATTAAGGATGGTGAATAATTGAAAAATCATGCCTTTATAAATATTAAAAACGATCACTTTTATGGAAGTAATATGAGCAGAGTAAATAATGCCATAATAAAACATAATCATGGTTATTTTACTGGTTGAATGACCACATGAACCATTAATATAAATTTCATAATATAATGTTGGACAATCTAAAACATTTTGTCAAGGCCTCATCCAAGACGTCTAAAAATGAATTTTTCCTCAGCCAAAACCATATATCAAATTTGGAAAGGGATTGGAAAATTCCATGTCTAATTGTCTCATGAGACATATCGATGCATCGAGCAGTTATAGTGGGCTCCACCCATCACTTACTAAGTCCAATACAACCCTCATATTAAATGGTTGAAACATAAAATAATCTTTAGTATTAAAACTAGAATATGAAATGTCAATACGTTAATCATATTACATGAATGGTATAAAAATAACACATCCACAGTCAAATATATCACAAAAAATTCAATACAATATGCATGATTTGTATCATAATAAATCAACTTAAATCAAGTTTAAAATCTATCAAGGGATGTTGACATAGATGAATATTATTTGTATAACTCTTTGAAATAAATATCAATTTTTCATGAAAATATTAAAAAGTCACACACTTATAAAGGAAGTAATTTAAAATATATTTTTGAATTATAGTGTCGCATACCACATTGAATCTTTTGAAAATAATTATCATTTCAAAAAAATTATTGTCCATATAAATAAATCCTCAAAACTATTTTGAAAACATGGACATTAATTAAAAGGACAGAGAATAATAAATCTTAAAAACATTTAAAATTATGATCTAGTTAAATAAAACCTTTAATTAAAACTTAAATAATATTTTTGAAGTCATTTTTATGAAATATGGGTATTGATGATAAATATGTCCCAATAATACTTACACATAAACAATCTCAGATAATAATGAGATTGGGAATATAACCCTTTACTTGTACCTTTCCTTGGTCGAGGGTTGGTTAAAATCTTGTAAAATGATGAAATCATTATTATTAAATTATAAAAGGACCATATACATTAATATGATATCATATATGATCTTCTAAAATTGCATTGTTAATGATATGCTAGTAGTATCATTGTTTCAGGTGTTACCTGATTCATTTTCCTTTATATGCTTTGTTACATAAGTAATGTTAGTTATGGATAGTATGTATCTTTTTAAAATTCAGAATTATATTATTTATTTAAATTTTTTTTTTAATCATCAAATGAATTTTTTTTTGAATGGATACGATGGAGAATGAATCTAATCGTGTTCGTGGAGACTGTTATCTGTACGTAAGCACCAATGACAATATAATTATTTTGATATTAAAATCGTATATAATTGGATTGTATTTCATATTAAAAGAATCATTATAATGTTATATTTATTATTTACATCATTTATACTCATTATTATAACCATAAAAATGATGATGTATTTTAATAACAAACTACACAACGACGTGGAGACGGTAACCCTTACGAACACAAGTATGGTGACTTTGTCATTTTTATGATGGGTAGAATAATGAATAAAGTTGTAAGATTTTTATAATTACATCATAGTATATATAAGATACTGTATTTATTATTTTAAAATAGAAAAAATAAAGAAATGGGATGTGGAAGATGAAAAGAACTTGAAAGAGGTGATGAAATCATTACCTATTCTTTGGTTTTTTTTTGATTTTAAAAAACGTTATCCATAGGCTGGATTTATGACTAAATGAATACCTCTAGGATGAATTGACAACAATGGAGAGGTTATTTGGGAAGGTTTTGGCCGACCCAAATGGCTTTGAAGGTGTGAATTTGAGAGAAGCAGATGTGCACATTTATAAGAGGTGTGAGGCGCACCTTATGAAAAGATTGAAATATTATTTTATAATAAAATTATGTTCGGTTTCTAATGTATCCATAATAAATTATTTATGGATAAGGTTGGTATGGGTCTAAATACACTCAACCAATACGTTTTATACAGGTTTGTTTCTCTATATTAACCATATCTTTTAGATATAACTCTTAGTTAAATAGTTTTACATCTACCATGCCTCTTTGTATTTTTATACTATATGGTTAATAAACATATTATTAACAATCAAGACAACTCCAATTGGTTAATAAATGATACAAATATTATTATATAGGTCTTTTGGCTGATCTTTTGATTTTTAAGATTATTATATCAACCAATAATATTGTATTTTTTTTAAAACTCATTTATGTCAATTCTGACATTATTAAATAATAGATTTTATTTAAAGCCATATAAATGTCATTAAATCGAACTAAATAGATTTAACCAACTCTAAAATTTCATAGTCACCTATAAAATATTTGTATGGCATAAAATATTTAAAATTATTTTTATTTTAGTTTTTATAATATCATTTATTTTATTCTCTCATTAATAAGGAAAATATTGCATCATTATTGTGTCATATATAAATATATTTATTTTATGTCTAAAAATTATAAACAAAATATCCTATGTTCGGAAATCGTTTTATCTTTATAATAAATATTTATTTTCGAATAGATCAATTATATAAACTCATATAAATATTGTTTTACTAAAAGATATTTTCTTTTGTAATTTTTGTCTTTACATTATATTATTTAATATAAAATTTCATTATCACTTAAATGTGACTCCATGGGGTCCCAAAATTGACCAAAAGATTTTAATGGTCTAACATGTATCATAAAATATGGTTAGGACACATTTTATGATTATTTAATATTATTATAATGTTGTTTTTAACCATATTTACTGGATTTACCCCATTAACCACAGTAAATAAAATATTTACTGAAGTAAATATTCATAATGTGTAAAAATAAAAGATACCTATTTACATAAATTGGACCTCCTGAATAAAAAAATGGAATACATTTTTCTATATTAAAATCACAGAAGTTCAAGAAATTAATTTAAAATTAATTCTCATTGTCAAAAAAGCATATTTTTATGAAATAATAACTATCAATATATTGACACTTGTTTAAGTCAAATTTAAATATCAAATTACTTATAATGCAATAAATTTTATTAAATGATAAAAATATAATCTAATTATACTTAAAAAATCTTAAAATGCCTAATTTATCAATATAAATTATATTTATTAAAAAAGTGGGTTTTTAATAAAATTTAGTACTTTTCACTATTCATCAAAATCTGAAAGTTATAAGAAAAGTACCAAAACATATCCAAAATAAATTTCAATGTCATGATTCTAAGGAATAATTTAATTTCTTATAATTGAATATATAACATTTGTAAATAACATTTTTATAATGGTTTCAATATTAAATATCCGTAAAATTGCATTTTTTGAAAAATACTTATTTTATCCAAAAAATGAAATTATTCTTAAATTATCACTAAGAAACACATAATATTGATTTTAAAATTATATAGAGTATATAAGATCCAAAATTCAGTTAATACTACTCATAACCTCTTTTTTAACGAATAGTTTAGTTTGTTGTGGTGCGCTCGAACTCGGTTTTAACTATTGTGAAAACTATTGAATTACTTTAATGAGATAACATACTATGAAATCTAGGGGTGTTACATTCTCCCCTCCTTAAATAAATTTCATCCTCAGAATTCGAAATTTGTTTTGAAAATAGATGGTAAATATTAGAAAAATACCATTGTGGAAAACCCACATCAGAAATTTGTTAAATAAAATTTACTCTTAATAAGTAGAAAGGGAAATTAAAAAGTCACCACCTAAATATGATCTCAATTAGGAAAAGATTGGAGGAGAATAGAAAAACATAAATATATGAGAAACTAATATATATATAGGTAGAGATTGAGTTTATCAATCACAATCACTTTTAAAATTTATGGCACCAAAGCTATCAATCTAAGATGATGTAAAATATCATCAGTTCAAAAACAAATGGTATTAGGATATAAAATTTTTGGTTTGAAGATCCATTCCATAATGTTCAAGAATAAATTTATTCATAGAATATGTTAATATATATATATATATTTACTTGACAAGTAAATTTCCATCCATCAATTAATTCCTACCACAAACTCATATTTTACTCTAAATGATAATAGAGTTAAAAAATATTCTATTTATCCTAATCGTATAGAGTTCCAAAAAATGAAATTATAATTTATCTATTAGACGATTTAAAAAACTACATAATATAATCTAGGACATCATGTAGTCTAGTGTTAGGTGATGCACCCTTGACACCCTTCGGTTGCGGGTTCAAGTCTCGTGGTCTTTCCGGATGCGACAGGATGTCACCCGACCTCCTAGTTGTACTTATTTTGACAACAAAAAAAATCCCAAGAAATGATTTAACCTTAATAATAGTATCCAATGTAAAACATAATCTATTACATCCATTATACTTGTCCAAAATACTTCTTTCCAAATTCAAAATCAAAGATTTATAAGGAAGTTAAACATAATGAAGATTATTTTGGCCACGTAATAACTTGTAAATACCTTTATCATTTATTTCATAAAACATGGTAACACCCTGAATTACCATTAAACCTTATTTATTAAATTCTTTCTCTTTTATTCCATATATAATATTGTATATACTCTTTATATCCAAAAATGTTGTAAACTACAACAATGATGGAATAAAAAAATAATTAATCAGTTTCATGGTAGTTTAGAATATCCAATATAATTTATCAAAATCAATCATTTATTATTCTAAAATAACAAATTCAGTATCAGATACATATAAAAGATTATCTTTCTCTCAAAAATATATTTTCTAAAAATTTATCTCTCCATTGAGTAACTTTTCTTTGTTCTACAAAATATCAAATCCTAATTGAAATAGTTCTATAATAAAATCCTTATATACTCTATAATTATTATAACATGTACATCATTAATACAATACTAAAATGGAACAACACATTAATAACAACATAAGAACTCTTAATAATTCCTCTAAATCTTCAGTAGTATCAGAACCTTATTATTTTCTAATAGTAGACTTTGGGGTATACTATGATGATTTGGACATTGATTCACATTGTGTCCTAACTCCTTGCAGATGAATCATTGTACATTAAAATCCTTTTTCTTAACCTTTCAATCACATACATGGTGTCCTTTTTCTTCACACTTATAACAAACTCTCATTTTATTCAATATTTACCATTGTGATTTTTTTCCATAGTAATCACATGTGGGAAAATACATCTTTACCTTATTCCTTTTATCCATATTTCTATATACCATATTTTTCTTCTCTGGCTTCCATTCAAAGCAGTAAGTCTCATAAAATTCGTTAATAAACTTATTAACACATGATACTATTTCTTCATAGGATGATATCATGTGGGAGACAATTTCCATCATAAATATTGGCCTAATACCCTAAAATATATGATCCTTCTTACTCTTTGGGTCATGTGTTTTACTGGAGGTCTAATTCCATCTTCTGGGCGCTATTTCTAAATAATGGCATACTATACGATAGTTTATGAATCTCATTGCATAATTCCAAACATGGAAAATACCAAACATAAATTGAAATGATTATTCATATAATCTATGATAATAAAATGTTTTCATTAAGGAAGTATTTACTCAAAAATCTTTCATAATGTATTTTACTGAAAAAGTGAAATATCCTTAGCATATCCCCCAGGAGTGTCGTAACCAAGAGTGCAGCAAGGACCGTTGTCGTGCACTAGTTCATGTTCGAGTCTAGCTTAGATCAGTGTTTTTGGGTTTTACCTCTATGTATATATATCCCATAGCTACCTCTACCTGCTCGTATCTAGACAGAGATGTATTGCATGGAAAACACCAAAAATATGTACTGAATCAAAATTCATTTATGTTTCTCTATACTAATCCTCAAATTCTATCTGAAGGTAATGTTCCTTAGCTAGAGGTTTTATAAAGCTATTTTCCATGTTTATTGAAAAACCTGTAAGAGCCCGGTGTTTACTATAATAGACTTTGGAATATTCTCTATGTTATTCTGGAGCTGCGTCTTTAGATGGCGTGTAATTTGGATCCTAAATATGAGAGTACAGATGGGTCCAAAATGGGGTGTTTACCCCAGGAACGACATATAACCTGTCAGAGCGGGATGTTGGGACCCCTCATCCATTGGTAGAACATTAAACAGATAAATAAAATAGTTAATTTATTAGTTAAATAGTTAAACTCAAGTTACTCTTAAACGATAGCTTGGATTGGAAAACCGAGGGCACTGTTGAGTCTGGAGCGTTCTGTTTAACCTTGGAGGGGTGTAACTTTCATGGGCGCGAGCCCTCTGTGGAATACATAACGAGGGGTGTTTTGGTAATTAAGTGTTCTCAAACGTTAGATTTTATATCTTTCGAACAGAGCCTTCGATTAATATTTTGAGACCTCCGTTGTGCTTGGGAGGTGGTGTTTACCCTCGGCGCAACCTATCTTTCACTGCGTATTGGGTTTCAGACACAGATTAAAATTGGGTTTACATTTTTAATTAATTAAAGGTTTAATTAATTTTCTTTATTTAATCTCTTCCCTACATAAACCAAATTACACCTCTCCTCCCTCCCCATGTTCTCTAGCGGAAGAACATCCCATGATGAAGCTCAAGTTCTTTCCACCTCCTCTCAATAGTGTTCCGAGTTTCGGTGGATCGAACGTGAAGCTACGGGCTACGCCCAACAACATATGATCATGCGTTTTTGTTTTATTTTCCCGTACATCATTTTAATTAATAAATACACGTCAAATTTATGTTTTTTACCAAGAGAATCCCATATTTGCAAAGTATATTTTCTGATATTTCCGAAACATCTTTCGGATTTAAAATCCAAGTTACGAGGTGATTTCAGTTATTCAACGAAGATCTGAGGGGTTTTGATGTTTTTCTGGCGAGGTTCCAGTGGCGGCAGGCTCAGGCAGAGGTGTGGGGCGGCTCTGTCCAGGGTGGCCCGGGCTCCACTAAGCAGAGGCGGTCGACAGTCGTCTGCGGGCGTGCTGCGGAACTGTGGCCGAACGGGAGGTCGGTCGGTTCTGCGGTGGGCAGACACCCAGGGTCGCATGACCCTCATGGAGAAGAAGAGACCCACTGTTGTGGGTCTCTACCGGAGGTGACCTACAAAAGCAGGCGACCAAGAGAAAAAAAAGAGGAAGATAATATTAAAAAAAAATCAGTCATCGATATTGATTTTGGGGGCTCCCTCTCTCCAATTAAGGAGAGAGGATAAAAAAATACATAAAAACAACAACAAAGATTCCCGTGTGGGGGAAAGGAAAAAAATGGGATATAAAAAAAGGGTTAATAAATTAATAAAAATAATTATATATTATAAATATGGTTAATAATAGGTTCATCTGAGAGAAAACCCCCATACAGTGTCCGTTTGACATGTCGTTTGTGGCTGCGTAGTCCAGACAATGAGACGGTATTTTTGAGTCCAATATTGGATACTTAATTCGGAGTTGAGGTGTGGCCCGCACGGGCTGCTGTTCGAGCTGTGTGAAACGTTTTTATTACTTTTTCATCGGAAGTTCATTGGGGCGAATGAGTAGTCGTATCTGAGTGTTTTTTCAAGGGAATTGCAGTGGTGAAATCTGACCGCTTTAATTCTACACGGTGGTGCGGGCCCCACGAGGGTTATTTTGGGTGTTGACGGTGAATTTCTATCTCCTTCACCGGGTGTCCATATCGGACAAGTGGATACTCAATCTTCTGTACTTTTTCAAGAGGATATCAAGAGTGTGATCCGTTCATTGTGCTTCGGGACCAGGATGCGGGCCCCATGTAGCATCGATCATGTGCGGTATTGCAATATGAATATTTTAATCCAGATATTCATTCCACCCATGTAAACTGTCAATTTGACATGTTTTTCCAAGGGGGTCGAAAACAGTGCAATGCACTAGACTATTTTCGGGGCCGAGCCTCGGCACCACGGGACGTCGTTCGGGCGTAAAAAGGTGTTGGAAAACTTTTCCATCGGATATCCTTTAGAAATGAGTAAATAGTCTATATCCCATGTTTTTTCGTGAGGATTACAACTGTATGACCCATTTGGATGTGCAGAGACTCATTCAAGATCTCATTAAATGTGGAAGCATGAAAGGTGTACCGGTGTAGGTTCTTCCTGTGGTGTTTGTAGAGAAACCTTATCGTGTGATTGCATTCACTCTTGGGAGAGTGAAGTAAATGATTAAAGGGATGTGGTTGGCTGTTCTTGGGACATGGAGGTAGCAGGTTGGCGAAGTTAAATTTATGCCTTTTTGGGTTGACATTGGGTGCCGTGTGCACGATAGCCCTTGGGCTAGAAATGTGGTATACTTTGGGAGTGTACCGGACCACATGGAGGTACATGTTTTAGTTTTTACCTGATGACGTTTTTTCGCTTGGTATGGAGATGAGTTGGGGTCACATGTTTTGTGGGGCCCATGTGCATGTCATGTTCTACTATATGTGCCTTTGACCTATCGTGACATAGAGGGTCCACCTGTTATCGATGGTTTAGACCAGCCGGGTTGATTGGTTTTCCCTGATTCTATTCTAGATGGTTTGATCAGTGTGGTTGTTTGGTTTCCCCTATTTCTTTCATCCATATGGTATTTTAGTTTCACATCCCTCCGTGTTCCCTGGTAGAGTTTTTGAGGATTCGGTGAGAACAATACATCACACTGGCACCTATCCTCTACCCAGGAGGTTGTTCCCAGTATAGATGACCAGAGCAGTTTTGGGTTTACCCTCCAGCGGGGCGGGGAAGTGTGTTGCTCATCGACTTCTTCGTGTTTACCCTCCAGCGGGGCTGAGCAGTGGGTTGCTCATCGACTTATTCCAGGTCTACCCTCCCACAGAGAGTGGGCAGTGGGTCGCCTATCAACATATTCTAGGTCTACCCTCCAACAGGGCTGGGCAGTTGGTCACATGTCGACTTCATCCAGGTCTACCCTCAAGCAGAGATTGGGAAGTGGGTCAACTGTCGACTTATTCCATGTCTACCCACCAGTAGGGCTGGGCAGTGGGTCTCCTATCATATTATTCCAGGTCTACCCTCCCTCATGGCTGAGCAGTGGGTCGCCTGTCCTCTTTTTTTCAGGTCTACCCTCTAGGAGAGACTGGGCAGGGGGTCCCTATCAACTTATTCCAGGTCTACCCTCTAGCAGAGATTGGGAAGTGGGTCACCTGTCGACAGGTCTACCCTCCAGTAGAGACTGGGAAGTGGGTCACTTGTTGACCTGTTAGGGTCTACACTACTGCAATGACTGGGAAATGGGTCACCTGATGAAATCTTAGGGTCTACCCTCCAGCAGAGACTGTGCAGCGGGTGGCCCGATGAATTCTTTCAGACATAGTCCTTTCTTCTAGGCTAGTCTGCGGATTTTCTCATTGTATACCGTAGCTGGACCGATGGATTGTACAGGTCAGTGATGTGACAAGATTGACATTGAGCAGACCTCTCGACTGTGAGACAGTGACGAGTTGTGGTTTGACTTTCCCCAAAAAATTCAAGTATGATCGGTGTTTTCCCCTCCAAGATGCATCCTTTTGATGGTACCTAAAACCATGTGGGCGAGTCAGTGCGTCCCAAAGAGGATAGTGTCAAGGTGTGGTAATTTCGGGGCAGACATGTCTGATGCTGGGCATCGATGGTGTTTACTTTTGGGACAGTTGGCTACTCACTTTCTCTGGCTAATCTATAGAATGGAGATCCCCTTGAGATCTTGTTTGGGTTTCTTGATTGAGCATATGGATATGTATATACCTTTTTCAAGTACCCACTCCTTCGGTTTGGTTACTCTCCTTCCAATAGAGGTGAAGACACACGGGTTATGCCACGAGCTTTCCGTGTCTAGTTTCTCGTGGTTGGTTGACTCTAATATCCTACTATAGGTAGCGAAGACTCGACGAGAAGTTTAATCTTCCCACTATTTCTAGCTCCTTGTGTTTGGATGATTCTACTTCCTTTCTCTTGTTGGGTTGAGCTGATACTCTATTGTACCCCTTAATGCACTCTCGGTTGTACTCCTTTTCTTTTCCCTGTTCGATCTACTGCTCACCTCTTCAGTACCTCCTTTTTTATTCCCTAGATCCTTCAGAGCATCCTAATGAGTATTTTTATACCTACCCATGCTTGGGCTTTGCCCGCACTTAGTGTTCCTTTTAAACGACAGATAGGTTTTTCATGACATTAGAGGAGCTTAGAAGTTTGGGAGCATGGACCGTGCACGGTGGTCGTAGATGGTTTCCATGTGTGGGACTCTTCCAACTGTTTTACTTTTGTTTACATTTAGCCAGTTTGTATCACTTTACTAGTTGGCCATGTGTTGTACCCCTTTCCTTTTCATTTTACCTACAATACTTTCTTGGTACTGTTTAGAGTCCGATTTACTTTTGTGGCTTATTTATAGTAGTTGGTACTATACTTTTCTTTTTTACTCGCACTTCTGCATTGAGTGGGCTGTGTGAGCATGTACAGGTACTTTGGAAAAGGCCTCCCCGAGTTGTTTAGCCTTCGGCGCTGGTCGCCAACCCCTGGCCTATAGAAGTGGGCTTGGGGTAGTTGATGGTCGATCCCAGGTAGGGTCGGGTCATGACAATGTGGTATAAGTGGTGGTTCGTTCCTTGGGATGATGTTTCGACGTCCCTAAAAAGGATTTTTTTGGGATTTAAGGCAACAGTGTCAACGTGTCTCGAGAGCGGCTCTAAGGCCAGTGAGTCCAGTGATGGTGCGGCGACGGACGTATCCATTCCCCAGGACCCTGTTGTCCCACTTGTTGACTCGACATTATGAGATACTCATTGTATGGAAATTGGTTTGTGCATCACATAGGATTGAGCCTTTTACAGTCCTTCTTTAGTCAACGCCCCATTGCTCTTACTGTTATATACATATATACTCATATGATCGCGACACTCCTTGATAACAGTCAGGTTCCCTCTATGAAGACAGCCAACCAGGATAGCAGCATTGGTTCGTGATAACAACCATGTGAGCTACGAGGCCTCAGTCAGGACCCATCATGTGAGTACCTTTCTCTGGGTGGGCTGGTAGCAGCACCCCCACCTGGTGACCAACAGACTGCTTTAGTAGAGCAGACTGAGCTTGAGCACAGGTTGAGCACGCACCGTGAGTTCTAGCAACAAAAACTGCTTTGGTTCAGTGGTGATCCAGTCCCTCAGGCAAAAGTGGTTTGGTTCGAGACAATGGTTTGCCTCTTCATTCTTCCGCATACACCGACATGTCAGATGGTGGGTCTAGTGGCAAGCCTTTTCCATGGAGCAGCTAGGCATTGGTGGAGTCTGGTGACTCAGTTACTCGACGAGACATAACATTCATGGGGAGACTTTCAGCTGCTGTTTCATGAGGATTTTCCCCCCTGCTTACGCTCCATACAGATCCAGAATCTCCTACAATTTCAGCAGGTATTGATGATGGTGACTGAGTATGTGACTATTTTCGCAGACCGTGCATGTTTTTACCTGGACCTAGTCCACGACGGTAAATTCCGAGCATGGAAGTTCAAGTGGGGTCTCTTCAGAGAGATTCATGCTATCATAGTACCCTTGGGAATTTGAACATATAACGAGGTGATAGAGCAGAAGCTGGTGACAAAGAGTTTCTTTTCACACTCTACTGTTGGAGGTGGCAGCTGGCACGATGGAGCCGGGACGTCTGCCGTAGCTAGCGGGCGTCGGCAGAGAGAACCTCGACATAGGTGGATTTTTAATAATAAGACTAAGGGGTATGGTTATAAAACACAATGGCGACGGAGGGCACTAGGGCAGCCTAGAGAGCGCTGGTGCTATGCATGCAATGGGCGAGTTCAACTGATGCAAGACTGCCCGACCATGCACGTTGAGAATATCGGGAATGTAGCAGGTGAACCACCTCGGTAGAGGTAGAGCCATGATTGGAGTAGTTCCCAAAGAGGTGATGTTTTCAGAGGATCGAGAGGATCTGGATGTAGAGGATGACCTTACGAGGTCTTCCCGTCACCACTAGGCAGTCCACGTCAGGCTCTGGGAGCTGACAGTTGGGACCACGGATAGCCGCGAGCTTTGGATGTCTACAATCCTGCGGAGCATGATGTGGAAATAGGTACACTTTAAAACTCTTATACTTTATGTAGTATAATTGTTAGAATATGTGTGTGAAATTCTTTTGTCCCTGCTCGTTCCTTGATTTGATACCAGGGTGACGTGGGGCATCAGTGTAACCCTGTGTTAGTAGAGTAGAGGGCATGGAACCTTTTTCTTTAGTTGATGGTGTCGACTCCTTCTCTCTCCGAGCGTGTAAGAGAGTTTGGTTCATGGGTAATTGATTGTGAAAGCTTTGGTGACCATATATCCTTCTATGTTTCGCCATATGGATATTATGAAGGAGGGAATCATCAGCTTTTGTCCCAGGTGAAAATGGTGATTCCAGTCACGACGTGTGATGTGGGGGTTCGATCGGGGAGGTAAGCTACCCCCGAGGGCCTTTGGGCCATTTGAGAACGTGCGAAGGGATGGATAGGTCTTCTAAGAGCTTTCCCTAACCCCATGTTCGGGAGTAGGTGCGTGAAGTCTCCCACGTGACTCGCCCGAGAAGAAGTGTGCATGCTTCTATGCAGGTCATCAGCAAGGGTAGACCATGTGTGATTATATCAAATCCTTTGAGCTGTGTGCGGTGACATGAGACTGTGCAAGATTTTTTCTTGTTACAAGAGAGATATATGTTGGCTTAGTACCCTGAGTTTTTCCCTGATTTTTCTTTTCAGGGATGAAAATATTGAAGGAGGGAATGATGTAAGAACCCAGTTTTTTCTGTAAAATACTTTGGAATATTCTTGATTTTATTTTGGAGATGATTCTTCAGACGGTGTGCAATTCTGAGCCCCGGTGTGGTCAGAATTAAATTTTCAGTGCGTTCACAATGGGCCCACAAAAAAATTGGATTGATCCTAAATGGTAATTCAGATCCTAAATCTGAGAGTACAGATGGGTCCAAAATGGGGTGTTTACAACAGAATGACAATGAACATGTTGGCGCAGGACGTTGGGACCCCTCTCATGTTGACAGAACATTAAACTGATAAATAAAATGGTTAATTTATTCATTTAATGGTTATACTCACGTAACTCTTAAACGATAGCTCAAATTGGAAAACTGAGGGCACCGTTGAGTCCGGAGCATGCCACTTACCCTAAGAGGTGTGTAACTTTCGCGGGCATGGGACCTCTGTGGAAAACGCCACGAGGGGCGTTTTCATAATTAACTGGTCTCAGACAATAGATTTTATATCTTTCGAACGGAGACTCGGATTAAAATTTTAAAACCACCGTTGTTCTCGGGAGGTGGTGTTTACCCTAGGTGCGAACTAACTTTCATTGCGTTTGTGGTTTTAGACGTGGATTTAAATTGGGTCAAGTTTTTAATTAATTAAAGATTTAACTAATTTTCTTAATTTAATCTTTTTCATACATATACTAAATTACAACTTTTCCCCCTCCCCTTGTTCTCTAGTGAATTCTTTTCCCAAGAAGAAGATCTGGTTTTTCCCACCTCCTCTCTATGGTGTTGCGAGTTCCGGCCGATCGGACGAGAAGATACGGGCTACACCCAACAAGGTACGATCATATATTTTTGTTTTATTTTCCCATACCTCATATGAATTCATAAATACACATCGAATTGAAGTTGTTATACCATGAGAATCTCATATTTACATAGTATATTTTCTGATCTTTCCGACGCATCTTTCCGATTTAAAATCCGAGTTCCGAAGTGATTACAGTAGTTCGACAAAGATCTGTTGGTTTTGGTTGTTTTTCCGGCGAGGATCCAGCTGCGTCGGGCTCAGGCGGAGGTGCAGGGTGGCTCGGTCCACGGCGGCGTGAGCTCCCATCAGCGGAGGCGGTCAGCAGTCTTCTGAGGGCAATCTGCGGAGGAGCGGTTGGCCGTGTGGCCAGTCGTTTCTTGGGTCGCCGGACCACCAGGGTCGCGTGACCCTGGTGGAGAAGAAGAGACCCACTGTTGTGGGTCTCTGCCGTAGGTGACCTGAAAAAGTAGGCAACCAAGAGGGACAAAAAGAAGATAATGTTAAAAACAAAGACGTACCAATTTTGATTTTGTGGACTCCCACTCTCCAATCAAGGAGAGAGGACAAAAAAATACATAAAAAACAACAAAGATTCACGCGTAGGGGAAAGGGAAAAAAGAGGATATAAAAAAGGGTTAATAAATTAATAATAATAATCATATATTATTATTATAGTTAATAAGTGGTTTATCTATGAGAAAACACCCTTACAGTGTCCCATTGAGACATCGTCTGCGGCTGCATAGTCCCGACCACAAGACTGTCTTTTTTAGTCCAATATTGGTTACTTAATTTGGAGTTAAGGCATGGCCCGCACAGGCCGCCGTTCGAGTTATGTGCAATGTTTTATAACATTTTCATCGGACACTCATTTGGGAGGAATGAGTAGTCGTTTCAGAGTGTTTTTCCGAGGGAATTTCAATGGTACAATCTGACCTCCTTAATTCTAATCGGTGGTGCGAGCCCAACAAGGGTCATTTTGGGTGATGATGGTGAATTTCAAATTCCTACACTGGGTGTCCATCTCGGAAAAGTGGATATTCATTCTTGTGAACTTTTTCGAGAGGATCACAACGGTGTGGTTCGTTCATAGCGCATCGGGATTGTGATGCAAGACCCACGTAGCACCGCTCGCGTGCTGTATAACAATATGCATTTTTTTCAGATATCTGTTCCACTGAAGTAAATAGTCAATTTGATGTGATTTTTTGAGGGGATCGAAATAGTGCGATGCACCGGACTGTTTTCGGGGCCGAGGGTCGACACCATGGGACGCTGTTTGGGCGTAAAGCGGTGTTGGATGAGTTTTCCATCGGATATCCATTGAAGGTGATTAAATAGTCTATCTCGCATGTTTTTCTATAATGATTACAACGGTATGGTCCATTTGGATTTGTGGAGACTCATTCGAGATCTCAATAAATGTGTAAACCTGAATGGTGTACCCGTGGAGGTTCTTCCTGTGGTGTTCATAGAGAACCCTTAGTGTGTGATTGTGTTCACTCTTGGGAGAGTGAGTTAAATGATTAAAAAGATGTGGTTGTCCATTCAAGGGCTGTGGAGGAAGTAGGTTGGAAAATTTATGTTTGCACCTTTTTTGCATTGACATTGGGTGTCGTGTACATGATAGCCATGGGCTAGAATTGTGGTATACTCTGGGTGTATACGGGAATACATTGAGGTACATGTAGCAGTTTGTACCTGAGAACGTTTGTTCGCTTGGTTTGGGGCGGAGAAGTGGGTTGCTCATTGACTTTTTCATGTTTACCCTTCAGCAAGGTTGGGTAGTGGGCTACTCATCGACTACTTTCAGGTCATCCATCCAGCAAAGACTGGGAAGTGGGTCACCTATCACCTTATTCTAGTTATACCCTCCAGCAGGGCTGGGCATTGGGTTGTCTGTTGACTTCTACCAGGTCTACCCTCCAGCAGAGACTGGGCAGTGGGTCTCCTGTCGACTTATTCTTTGTCTACCCTCCAGCTGGGCTGGGTAGTGGGTCGCCTGTCAACTTATTCCAGGTCTACCCTATAGTAGGGATGTGTCGTGGGTCGCTTGTCGACTTCTTCAAGGTCTACCATCCATTAGAGACTGGGCAGTGGGTCGCATGTAGACTTCTTCAAGGGGATGGAGTTTGTGGTCTAGAACCAAGAACTTTGTACTTTATTCATTAATAAATACCTTATCACATCTTGATTGTTTTTCTGCGTGACAATGCATGTGATAATGTCTTAAGGATAGCTTTTGCATTAATGGGTCATAACGGATCCATGCTATGATGAGAACCAAGATGTTCTATAACACTGTTCTTGAATATATGTTCTATGGCCGGATGATATTATTTGAGGGACACAAATAATACATTTCATTAGGGGTGAGGACTCATAAAACATTGAGGCACCTTCTCATGGTTTGCGCCCTTGGTAATATCCAGGAGGATATTATTAGAACGAGACACGCCAGTACGAAATCCACATTTCATAGTGTCATTGGATGTAACTATCTACAGATGTGTGTATTGGTCCATAGACTTTAAGATTATTATTAATGGGTATTACAAATCACACACCTAGATGTATTGACAAAAACAGTGACGACACACTGTTCGCAGCAAGGTAGGATATTTTGGGTGCGTCACGAGTAATACTACATTAATAGATAATGCGAGAAAGGATTTGTCCATTCTATTCCATATCGGAAGTAGGAATCTCAGGCCCTTTGATGGAATTTATATAACCTAAATAAATCCATTTCCATGGTAAGGTATGGGCGATTTCAATTCTGAAATGTCAAAGAAAGAATAATTGAGCACATGGGTAGATGGCACTAGCATGCGACTCTCTTGAATTGAGATATTGAGACAAAGGGATTATATTACACGGTAAGCGTTCGTAGGAGGTGAAATGTCATTGCGGCGTTAACTTCATTTTCTATGGGTGCCATGACATGTTGCTAGACGCTAACTTTGGACTTCAGGTAGGCTCCGCCTAATGCCACTATAAAAGAGGCCCAGAGGGTCACACACAATGTGTGTCCATGTATATCAGTTAAATATTAATTTAAACGTTCAATAAATACTTTTCTCTTCTGTGGTTTAATAATTATTTAAGGATTTCTGATCGAATTTATTTAGACACTAGTAATTCGAGATAATATATTTTGGGCGAAATAATATATATATTTATTAACAAGTAATGCAGTTACATTTATTTAAGAAATAAATATCCATTACTCAAGGTCAAATAAATATGGTGGAGGAAAAAAATAAAAATAAAATTAAAAGTACACGCCTTGTTTATTTATATACAAGCGCTGTAGTTTGTTTTTCGGGATTCATTAGGTGATATTGTTTTTCTAATTAAATGATATTAAATGTAATACGTTGGGCGCATGTCAAGTAATAATGATGGTCATCTATCATTATTAGGACATGGGGTATTACTAAGAATTAAATGAAAAGATTAAATGATTTCGGGCAATTAATTCATTTTTTTTATTCTAATTATTTTAATCTCAATTACATTATTCTCATAGAGATAGAGCCATTATTGTGCACAACGGATTTGGAAATACTCTCAAGCCAAGGGAGAATTCCCTTTCAACCAAGAATGCTTTCATGTTACGAGAACGAGATCCTCCACCGGATCAAGGTGGTAGAAGGCGGACATCGCGAGCGAAGGTTCTTTAGTGAAAGCACCCGGAGATCCCTTCGGCGACGTCCAGAGATATGTGGAGCATGTGTAGATCACCGCTATAGGTATCCTATACATGGATTCTACGATGCAACTACGGATCATAAGATCGTGACCAGAGGCTCCAACGAAGAAAGAATTCCATCAAGGTAATTCTTATGAATTAATATAATTAATTATTACCAACATATGATGATCCTATGTCAAGGGTTCAGGGACTCTTCATTTCTTTTTCTTTCATCGTTCTATTCTGAAGATTTTTCATTTTCAATCGTGATGGATCTAGGATTGAACATTGTTTAACATTAAAATTAATGTTGGGAAAACCCACCAATGCACTTACGCTGCACCCGGAACCTACAAGTGGTATCAGAGGGGGTCATATCATCGATTATAATTTTTTATATTTTCATTGGTAATTTAGGCATTTAATAATATATATATTTCAATTCATGTATAATCGTTATAGAAATATGAATATAGAGATCTTTTCCTACTCACTTGTTTCTCGTTCACCTCACAAAAACAAATTTTTCTTTAAATTTTGATTAAAATAAAATAGAGGAACTCATCTGGAGGAGCCAAACGTTTCTGGCCGTATAACACCAGAGTACACGGTGTGTATTCGAAAGTACACGCCGTGTAGTCTAGGTTCAATGCATTGACTGATCCGCCAAATCAGGCTGTGTATTGGATTATTTTTAAGAATTTAAGACACCGTGTGTTGACCTGAAACAGGTGGCACACAGTTTCCGGATTATAAACCGTGTGGTCCAATGAACATGGCGTGTAGTCCCTTCGGGTTAGGGTTGGGCCGTGTACCCCGTACACGGCTTTCCCGGCTGGAAACCGTGTAACATGGAAATACACGGCGTGTGTCCCACATAACATGCCATGTACTCCAAAAATTTCCGAAGTACATAAACACGCCATGTCCCCAGGCGTGTATTTCAGATGGACGGTGAAGAAAAGTACACACAGTGTAGTCAGAACTACACGCCTTGTACTCACCCAAATTACTCAGATTTATTAAAATTTATTATTATATTATACAAACCCTTGAGTCATGTACAATGGTGTAGTCATAAAGCAGAGGCACAACACATGATAGGTGTTTTATATATATGTGTTTAATTTGACATCTGCGTAATAATTGGGAATTCACCAGGTTGCCTCAAAGGTACAAGTTACGTACAAGGATAATTTTAAACGAATTTATTTGTTTAAAATTATGATGGATGAGAATCCCAAGGAAATTGAGAAAAAGGATTTAAGATAAAAGGATTGATTAATTAAAGATAATTAATTGATTCGAGCGTGATTTATCATAAAAAAGAAGGATTAAAGAATTGAATTATAGTTTTATTTATGCATAAATATCGTTGTATGTATGGATGATCATGAGCTAGACCGAGACAATTGTATGTGAATGGTTTCTTTAAATTTATTTATTTAAATTAATTTTGTCGGCATACGAGCCATCTCCTCATTAATATGAAGGGTATTTGCGCCCAAGGAATATTTTTTGTAAAAAACCTTTTTACCCCTCACCTACATGTCAGATAAATGCATAAGTAATGGATGGAGCTCCCAAGCTAGTGGAGGCAGCTCAAGTAAGGAGCCAAGGTGAATCCAATCCAAGGAGATACAAAGGTGGACAGGTGGAAAGTTGTAAACACGAACCGGAAAAGATCAATGTGTTTCTCCCCTAGGGCTTGGGTTAGTTTATCAACCACTAGATAAAATAACCAATAGAAAAGTATCTTGATCACACCATTTATTTTATTTATGTCAGTTGCATGGTTTATTTATTATGGATGTGTTGTCATGATCACACAATTAATTAATTAAACAAGCATGGAAGTTGGAAATAAAATAAAACTGGCTTATGCATAAATATTATCTTAGACATGGTTAATCACTTAAGTATATCCCACATAATATTAACAAGAATGTAATCAAGGATAATAAAATTTAAAATTACGTATAAAGGATAAAATCCCTCAAAAGAAATATTAAGTCGGCATAGCCTTCCATAATCTTGGTGAGAATCGAACCATAGTTCAAAGTGCTTGACCAACCCTAGTTGGGGTGATTTCAATTATCAGGGAATTCTAATTCAGGGTTTTGGGTTGACATGACATTGTTCACATCAAGGGTTGACTGCCACAGTAGGACTTGGTGTGAACAAGAGGCAATGTTTGAGGATATCCAAAATAAAAGGATTTCAGGATTGGGGAGTCCACTAAGTGGTTCATGGAACTACGAGTTAATGCAGTTGGAATTTGAAATGCCTACCTAAAACCCTTCAAGTTGCTTGACCAACCCTATTTGGGGTAATGTGAAGGGAAATATGGATCCTTGATAATAGAATATTCATGCAACATAATATTCTCAAATCAATGGTGAGGGATATTGGATTTAGATAAAATAATTGGAGACTAATAAGTATTAATTAATTTATTTGTCTCAATTTTTGTAATAAATTACTAAACCTTTGCTCATCTTAATTTTTAGAAATGACAAGAAAATTACTTCAAACATATCATTGTGAACCATACTCTAGAAGGAAAACCTTCTCACCGGAACCAATTTCCAAGAGTAACTGAGGAATTTACGCATCGTCCTTCGCCACGAAAGGAAATTGTATGTGATGGAAGAGCCTATTCCAGTTGCACCTAGGAAAGAGGCTAGTGATGAGGATTTATATCTCTACTTGAAGCACATAGATGATGCCACAGCTGTCTAGTGTTTCATGCTATCGGCCATGTCTAATGAGCTCTTGAAGAAACATGAAAACATGGACGCATATAGCATGATGTCTCACCATAAAGATCACTACCAAGAGAATGAGAGAAAAGAGAGGTATGAGATCTCCAATACTTAGTTTACCACGAATCGTGGAGAGTCTGTGCCAGCTAGGCCTCGTGTAGTCAAGCTTATTGGCAACATTGAATGCCTGGATATCTTAGGGATTAAATTCCAGAATGAGTTGCGTACAGATCTCATCCTATCATCACTACCCAAGACCTTCTATAGCTTAATTTTCAACTATAACATGAGTGGAAATGAGAAGAGTCTGTAGGAGCTTCTGAACTCAATTCCCCATGTAGACAAGGACATGGGGCATGACAAACCCGCAGTCCTTATAGTGAACATGAAAAGGAAGGCCATGAAAAAGGGGCCAAATAATTATAAACGGTCTGAATCCCCCGAGCATCGTCCCTCCATGAAGGGGAAGATCCAGAGGCAGGGAAAGGAATGGGAGGTGGTGTGTTTTGCATGTGGCAAGCCATGCCATTGAAAGAAGAACTGCACCAAGAAGCATGGGGATACTAAAGGTGCGTTTGTTATCAAGTGAAATCTTTCTATTTCTACACATTGGGTATTAGATATAGCTTGTGGGACTCACATCTATATTCAAATTCAGGAAACAAGTAGATTTAGGAAGATCTCTATAGGAGAGGTGTATCTTCGAGCTTCCAATGGTGTAAGGATGGCTGTGTTTCCTATTTGTGAATACCACCTCTCATTGCTGACTGTAATGATTTTGCTTTTTCATAACTGTTATTATGTTCCTAGTGTTACCAAGAACCTAATTTCTGTATCTTGTTTGGATATGGATGGATTTGTTTCATGTTTGTAAATAAGGGTTTTTTCTTTTATAAGAATAAAATATGTTATGGTATGGCACATTTCAATACTGGGTTGTATGTATTAAATTACAAAAACCATGTGTTGGAAATAGATAATGAAACATAGTCACATGACTCATACATCACCCATTTATGGAATCACTTCCTTGGTCATGTGAACGAGAAGCGCTTGAAAAAGCTCTGCTAAGATGTATATTTAGACTCTACTGAGCTAAAACCAGTTGATATATGTCACACTTGCTTACAAGGAAAAATAACCAAGCCAAATTTTGGTGGACAAGGTGAAAGGGCTACAGATCTTCTAGGATTGGTACATACGGATGTGTGTGGACCATTTCCAGTATAAGATAGAGGTGGATATTCTTATTTCATTACTTTTACTGATGATTTGAGTAGATATGGATATATCTACTTAATGAGGTATAAGTCTGAGTCCTTAGAGAAATTTATGGAATTCAAGAATGAAGTAGAGAGCCAGCTTGGTAGGATGATAAAGAAACTTCGATCGGATCTAGGTGGAGAATATCTGAACCAAGAGTACATCGATCTTCTATAGGAGTCTGGGATTCGATCTCCGCTCACTACTCCTTATACACCACAATGGAATGGTGTAAGTGAAAGGAGGAACCACACCTTGTTGGACAAGGTGAGTTCAGTGATGAGTCATGCGGATCTTCCATTATCATTTTGGGGATATGAATTACAAACTGCAGCATACACATTAAACCGAGTACCAACTAAGGTAGAAAAGGGAATTCCATCCCAGTTATGGAATGGAAGGAAACCCAATTTGGCGCACACACGTGTATGGGGATACGAGGCATTTGTTAAGGCCTTCTCAAGAAAAAAACTAGCACCTCGGGGCATGAAGTGTATATTTATCAGATATCCCAAGGAAACGAAAGGATATTACCTATATAACCCTCAAGATAAGAAAGTGATTGTTGCCAGACAAGACATATTTCTTGAAAGGGGGAACATCCTCAAGAAGGATAGTGGCTGAAAGATTGACTTCGACGAAGTTGATGCTCAAGATACAGAAGAGTTGGTACTGGAACATGTTCCACAGGTCACCGTGGAAGAAGTTCCAGAAACACAAGTACTGCGTAGGAGCTCAAGAACCAGAGAGATTTGGTTTCCTAGTCACCGAGGATGTTGAATCATTATGTTGGACTATGATGAACCTCTCTCCTAAAAGGAAACACTAGAAAGCTCAGAAGCTTCAAGATGGCTAGAAGCTATGAATTCTGAGATGGATTCCATGTATCAAAACCATGTTTGGGTTCAGGTCGATGAGCCAGTTGATGTGAAGCCTTTTGGATGCAAATGTGTATTCAAAAGAAAACTGTACATGGAAGGTCAAGTTAGCACCTATAAATCAAGCCTAGTGGGTAAAGTATTCAGAAATCATCAAGTATTTGACTATGTTGAAACCTTCTTGCCAGTTTCCATGTTTAAATCAATATGAATCATACTTTCCCTATCAGCTTACCATGACTACGAGATTTGGCAGATTGATGTCAAAACATCATTCCTTATTAGGAACCTTTATGAAGATATCTATATGACACAACCAGAAGGGTTTGTGACACCAGGTGAAGCCAAATGGGTTTGCATGTTTCAGAAATCCATTTATGTACTAAAGCAAGAATCCAGGTCATGGAACATTCGATTTGATGAAGCCATAACGGAATTTGGTTTCATTAAGAACGAATGTGAGCCATGTGTTTATAAGCGGTATAATGGGAATGTGGTCGTCATCCTAGTGGTATATGTTGATGACATATTTCTTATTGGAAACGATGTACCAGCCTTATAGTCAGTTAAGGACTGGTTGAACAAGTGTTTCTCTATGAAGGACTTGGGAGAAGCAGCCTACATTCTAGGGATCAAGATCATTCGTGATAGATCCAAGAGTCTACTTGGACTAGGTCAGGGTATGTACATTGACCTAATACTAAAGAGATTTAGTATGGAAAAATCTAAGAGGGGATCAGTTCCATTGTCACATGTCTTACATCTTTCTTAGAAAATGTGTCCCCAGACACAATAGGAGAATGGTAGGATGAGTAAGATCCCATACGCTTCGGCTATAGGATCCATCGTGTATGCCATGTTATATACCAGGCATGATGTTGCCTATGCACTGAGAATGATAGGAAAATATCAAGTAGATCCAGTAGAATAGCATTGGACTGCTGTTAAGACTATCCTTAAGTATCTGAGAAGAACTAAGGATATGTTCATGTTTTATGGAGGAGACGAGGAGCTTGTCATTAGAGGGAATGCTGATACTGTTTTTCAAAAAGACCAGAATGATCTGAAGTCACAATATAGATATGTTTTCTGTCTCAATGGAGGAGCTGTGAGCTAGAAGAGTTCAGAGCAGCCATTTTTCACCGATTCTACAGTGGAGTCCGAGTATATAGCGGCTTCTGATGCAGCCAAAGAATCCATCTATATTCGGAAATTTTCCAGGATCTTGATGTGATGCCTAGTAGTTATGATCCCATTACATTGTATTGTGATAGTACTGTAGCGGTGGATCTTGCAAAAGAACCAAGGTCACATCAACTGACAAATAACATTCTCCAAAAGTATCACATTTTGAGGGATTTTTATCAAAAGGGTGATGTTGCAGTGAGAAGAGAATCTACAGAATAGAACATGTCTAACCCCATGACTAAAGGCCTGTCTCAGAAGAAGCATGAATATCATGTGAGAACTACCGGGTTAAAGGTTGTTAGCAGTTGGCTATAGTCCGAGTGGGAGTCTTTTGGAGTTGGTGTTCTTGAACCAAATACATTGTACTTTATTCATTAATAAAATCCTTATGACATCTTGATTGTTCTTCTGTGTGACAATGCATGTCATAATGTCCTAAGCATAGCTGTTGCATTAATGGGTCATAGAGGATCCCTGCTATGATGAGAACCCAGAAGTGCCATAACAGTGTTCCTGAATATATTTTCTATGGCCGGATGATATTATTTGAGGGAAACAAATAATACAGGTCAATAGGGGTGAGGACTCATAAATATTTGAGGCACCGTCTCATGGTGTGCACCCTTGGTAATATCCATGAGGATATTATGAGAACGAGACCCAGCAATAGGAAATCCACATTTCATAGTGTCATTTGATGTTTCTATCTGCAGACGTGTGTATTGGTCCTTAGACTTTATGATTATTATTAATGGGTATTACAAATTGTGCACTTAGATGTATTGAAGAAAACATTTACGACACACTGTTCGTAGTGAGGTAGGATACGTTGGGTGCGTCATGAGTAATACTGCATTAATAGATAATACGAGAAAGGATTTGTCACTTCTCTTCCATAACAGAAGTAGATATCTCAGGCCCTTTTATGGAATTGATGTAGCCTAAATAAATCAATGGCCATGATAAGGTATGGGTGAGTTCAATTACAGGAAGTCAAAGAAAGAATAATCGAACATATGGGTTAATGGCACTAGCATGCAACCCGATTGATTTGAGATATCGAGACAAATGGATTATATTACACAGTAATCTATCGTAGGAGGTGACACGTCATTGTGGCGTTAACTTCTTTTTCTATGGGTGCCTTGGCATGTTCCAAGACGCTAATCTTGGAATTTAGGAAAGCTCCGCCTAATTCCACTGAGAAATAGGCCTAGAGGGTCATACATGAAGTCTGTCCTTATATCTCAGTTAAATATTAATTTAACAAGTTAAATAGATATTATTCCCGACTATGGTTTAATAATTATTTAAGGATGTCTGATCACATTAATTTCGACAGTAGTTATTCGAGAGAATATATTATGGGTGAAATAATATATATATTTATCAGCAAGTAATGAAATTACATTTATTTAAGAAATAAATAGCCATTACTGAAGGTCTAATAAATATGGTAGAGGAAATAAATAAAATAAAAAATAAAAGTACATGCCATGTATATTTATATACACGACATGTAGTTTTTTTTGGGGATTCTTGAGAAAATATTGTTTATTTAATTAAATGATATTAAATGTAATACGTTGGGCGCATGTCAAGTAGTAATGATGGTCAACTGTTATTATTAAGACATGGGGTATTACTAAGAATTAAATGAAATGATTAAATGCTTTCGGAAAATTAATTCATTTTATTATTCTAAGTATTATAATCCCAATTACATTATTCTCATAGAGATAGAGCCATTGTTGTGCACAACAGATATGGAAATACTCTCAAGCCAGGAGAGAATTCCCTTTCCACTAAGAACGATTTCAAGTTACGAGAGCGAGATCCTCCACCAGATCATGGCGGTAGAAGGCGGACATCGCAAGCGATAGTTCTTTCGCACTATCACTCGTAGATACCTTCTTCGACGTCCAGAGATAATTTGATAATGTGTGAATCACCGCTAGAGGAATCCTGTACTTGGATTCTACGACGCAACGACGGATCACAAGTTCGCGACCGGAGACTCCAACAAAGAAAGTATTCCATCAAGGTAATTCTTATGAATTAATTAAATTAATTATAACCAAATTTTACGATCCTATCTCAAGGGGTCCGGTACTATTCTTTTATTTTTCATTCTTCATTATATTCTGAAGATTCGGCATTTTAAATCGTGATGGGTCTCGGATTGAACGTTGTTTAACGTTAAAATTAAAGTTGGGAAAACCCACCAATTCACTTCTGCTGCGCCCGGAACCTACAATTGGTCTACCCTCCTGCATAGACTAAGAAATGGGTCACTTGTCGACTTCTTCCAGGTCTACCCGCCAGCATAGACTGGGCAGTGGTTCGTCTGTCGACCTCTTAGGGTCTACCCCCCCAGTAGAGTGTAACACCCTGAGATTTTATGAAAAATATTTTTTTAATTTCATTAATGTCTTGTGTTGTACGCTACACCAAAAGGATCTTGCACAACACGCATCCTTGACTTGCCATGCACATAATCGCGACCTTCCTTGATAGCATGTGTAGTACGCAATAACGAGTTTTCACTAAACAACAATATGCAATTAAAATATTATTAAAACTAGCCGTTATGAACAGTAATAACCACTTTTTGAAATTTTGTAAATTTTATTTTTCAAAATGGACTTCATTTTTGGATTCTAAATATCAAAATTATCTTAGGGTGAAATTTTGGTACTTTTCGGCTAACATTCATTTTCTGATGAATAGTGAAAATAACTAATTTTTAATTAAAAACAACCTTTTTAATCGATATAATTAATAGTGATAAGTTATTAATTTTAGTGGTTTTAAAGAATATTTAGAATATATTTTTACAATTTAATACAATGTTGGTCATTGGATGTAATTTCACATTTAAACAAGACATAAACAAGTGTCAATCTTTTGATAGTTATTATCTTTTAAGAACACACTATTTGTTTTGACAACGGCAAATAATTTTTAAATTAATTAATGCAACTGATATGTTTTGAATATGGTAAAACAGACATCATTTTTGAGTTCATAATATCAAATATAGCTTAGGCCTAATTTTTGGTATTTTTCTGGAAACTTTCATTTTTTGATTAATAGTGAAACCACTAAGTGGTAGTTAAAAAAATGATTTTTTCATAAAACTTAATTTTACCGCTTCTGTGAGTAGAATTTCAAAAATCCGAGAGACACGGTTGATGTCAGTTAGTAAAATGTGGTTCAATGAGATTAAAATAATTTTTGGTGAATAGTAACTTTTTACTTTTTTTTACCACGGTTAAAAGTAAATACGGTAATTAAGGGTAAAAATGATATTATTATTATTACCCTAACACATGTCCTAATTCTATTTTAAAAGTGTAATTCGACCAAAAAAATCTTAGGAATAAAATATTAGCATTTAGGCCCACATGGATTAGATTAGGACATTTATTATTAATTTATTTAAAGAAGGGTTAAAATAGTGAAAATCAATGTTTAATAAGTAAATAATTTTTAATATAAGGTTATACATAAGATAAATTCCACTATAAATATTCATTAGAAAGAGAAAAATATTTCCTACATAATGGTATTTTATTTGTAATTTTTAGACATTAAATAATTTAATTTATTTATGACACAACAATGATGTAGTAATTATCTTATTAATGAAATATTGACATAATTGATGTTATAAATACCAAAATAAATGTAATTTGACACTTTTTATGAATTCCAATAATTTTCTAGGTTAATATGACATGTTATTATTTATTTAATTAACTTTTTTAGAACTAATAATTCTGTTATGATTTTAACAAAAATCAATTACGAAATAGTGTCAAAATTGACATAAAATAGTTTTTAAAACAAATATTATATTATTAATTTTTAGTTTATTACTAAAAATCTAAGGTTCGGCCAAATGACATAGATAAGGTTATATATATTAATAATAAACAACTTGGGGTTCGTTTTCCTTGTTATACTATGTTTATTAACCTTATAATGTAAGAACACAAAAAGACACGGTAAAAGTAAAATTATCTAACTTAAAGTTAAATATAAATGATAATGTTAAAATAGGAACCTAAACTTGTCTAAATTATATTGGATGAGATTACTGCGACCCATCCCCACCTTAGCTTCGAAATAAATCAATTTGGAGCTATTTAAAACCGAATTTGGCTTTATAATAAAATAATATTTTTAGTTTTTTCAAAAGAGCCCCTATCCTCCCTTATAAAAGGGCTCCCCCTCACTCTTTTCCTCACACCACTTTGAGCCTTCATGCTTGGCCAACCCCTACCAAATTATATTCTCCACTTCCATTGAAATATCCTAGAGGTTCTGGCCTTCCTCCAAGACCAATTTTAGTGCCCTAAAATGAGATCTCAAAGAGGTGCTTCAAAGAAGAGGTAATGTCTGTTACCGATTCTTTCAACTTTATTTCTTCTTCCACTTCTTCTTCGTAGGTTGTTTAATTATTAAGTAATAACATCAGTATCACTCATATACTGATATTTTATTATATGTATGAAACAACCCTATTTCACCAGCTATCCATCCTACAGAAAACGAAATCAACGCGCGTGCGTACGTACGGAATACCGTCTCCACGCCGTGGTGTAATCTATTTTCCACCACCACCTTACTTGGATGGGTATAATGGTGTACATAATTACTATATATGATTATTGTAATGTGATGATGATTCTGAAATAGTATACATATACTCCAATACAATTCCACGACCATGAGAACGATATCATCGCTCGTGCGTACGTACGGACTACCGTCTCCACGACGTGATGAGATTCATTCTCCACGTTAACAATTAATGAATGATTATAATGTATATATAATATGTAATCATGAAATATATTACAAAATAATGATACTGGATTTATGTGTATATATATGTATGTCATCTACTTATTTCCATTCAACTCAACAAGGAAACGAAAACATCATTCATGCGTACGTATGGCCTACCGTCTCCATGAATGGTGTATTTCTTTCAATTTACTGATCTAATATATATATGTATATTCTGAATATTTATTATATATAAATCATGTTTTATATTCTGGAATTAAGTAATCATGATCTAAGTAATCATATAAATAATTACAAGTCAAAACACGGACGACAAATGAAACGCTTTTTACCCAAAATGCTCTTTAACATGGAATTTAAAAAAGAACGGGTAAAATAAAGTCATAAATGAACCATATATGAGATAATAACAATGAGTATGATTCTGGAATAAGTCAATATCATTATTTAAATAATTATACAGGAGGTTCGGACACTTACGAAGCAGATCAACCCTAAAGTAAGGGAAATATCACAATCTCATTTTTATCCGAGATTGTTTATAATTCGGTATTTACTGGGGTGTATTTTATCATCCACATCAATGTTTCCTCAATATTAAATATTATTTCCAGCCACCTAAAATTTTTTAAATCCAATTTTACCCTTCGGTGAGTTTTTAGTAAATGATATGAATGAAATCTTTTTTTGTTTTTCGTACGAGGTACTTTTTGACTTTTCCGACAAAAGTACGAGAAGAATATTTTTTTTAACTTATACGGAATGAATCGATTTTTAAAAAATTATTTACAAGAAACTTCATTTACATTTTTTCAATTTTATTTTTAATTAACTTCTTTTAGTTTAAAATTGTATGACATGTTAAGAAAGGAAAAATGTGTTTGAGATAGAAAGGATATTTTCTTCAAGAATGGAGTTCAAGTGTTTTATCAAAATTATTTTCCATCTAAGATAATAAAGGGTTCTGTTTCTATCCCGATTTTTACATTGATTTGATTATGTTATGATGGAATTATTTTTATTATGTCCTTTTATCTTATATGGATTATGTTATGATAACATTTTGTTTATGATTCCCATTTTTATTACATGGGTTTTGCAATGATGTATGATTTGTTTTGATTTTGTGGAACACATAAGAATGGTATCATTATGAGATGGGTGGGACATATATATCCCTCCAATTCATTGGGTATTGATTTTATATCTCATGAGATAGACATGGAGGGAACGGCAGGTTAAACCGGTTCAGTGAAACCGGACTGGAACGAGGAGTGAACTCGGTTCAGAAAGGGACTTTGTCCACTAAGTTAGTCTTGGCAATGAGTCTTGACTAATGAGAAACGATTCTCTATGATTATGTGTGTATTCCACAAATTTTCATGTTTTATGTTATGATTATTGGGATTACATTTCACTACTATGATTTATTCCTTGTTATGATATTATGATCTTTTTTGCAGGTTATGATTTCCAAAATGTTATGTTCTTATGAATATTATGTGACTGATATTTCTTTTTTTTAACCTTACTGAGCATTTGAGCTCACCCTTTTATGTTTTATTTTCCCCAGGATATAAAGAAAGGTTTTAGGTAAGAAAAAAAGGGGAAGATCTTTATGGGAGATGTTGATGATCTTTCACCACGATTAGAAGATTATATTCCGAGTTTCTAAAGACACTAAACTATTACGGTCCTTGTGTGTCTGTTTTTTATGTACTATGTATTTCACAAAAGTAATGTAATGTCCATGTACGTTAAGCTTCAGGTCTCTACAGTTGGTATCAGAGGAAAGGTTTAGTCAACCTTTGGAAACTAGGATGCGAGAACTTTAGTGAGATCCCTAGAAATATTTCTAAGGTATGTCTAGGGATGTACCTAAGGTTAGGTATAAGTATAGGTTATAGTACTAGAATTATGGTAACCCAAGATGTTAGATATTGAAGGTACATCCGCTTTATTATATTGTTTTACCTATCATGATTTTTTCCTCTCACACTATTATGTTTGGGTTTTAAACGATGGCTGGAAACCGATGTAACTGAATGGATCAATGTAATGGACAATGCAATGATTGTCCTCCTGAACAAACAAATGTTATGGGAGATGGAGTGCAAAATCTTATTGCTATACTTACAAAAGTTATGAATCATTCTGGACTTTCAAATGAGAAGAGAAAGGAACAATATTCTATTGATTCCTTCATGAGGTAGCGTCCACCTTCATTCAGAGGGTCTACTAATCCATTAGGTGCTAAAAAATGGATTAGTACTACTGAAAAGATATTTTCAGTTCTTCAATGTTCTGAACATGATAAAGCCATCTTAGCAGTGTATCATTTGGAAGGTGATTCTGATTAATGGTGGAATCTTATTAAGAATAAGAGGCAAAGGGATGAAATTGAGTCCATGGAATGGGATGAGTTCAAGAACTTATTTTTCAATAAGTACTTCCATTGTATTCTTCGAAAAAAGATGTAGAAGGAGTTTCTTGAACTAAAGCAAAAGGATGATGAATCTGTTGGTATATAAGAAGCGAATTTTACAAGTCTTGTAAGGTATGAATCTGGCATTATCATCCAACCTGAAAGTAAAGTTGATCGATTCTTCAGTGGCTTAAAACCAAACCTTCGAAGGGAATTAGCTATAAGAGACTTCAGTAGCTATGAAGAAATTGTGTGTTGTGCTATCAAGGTAGAAATGGAAGTTGGTGTTACTTATCCATCTCATAGTTTTGACAAGAAACGAAAGATGGAGTTAAAGGAGAAATATCAGAATAATGGTGAAAAGAAGATGAATGTTTCCTTATGATTAATGTGTGGAAAAAAACATGGTGGAGATTGTCTTAAAGGGACTAGAAAATATTTTAAATGTGAAAAAGAATGTCATCGAGCAGATGAGTGTCGAAGTAATGGAAAAAGGGTTTCTAATGATGTGAATAAAGAAAAGACTGCAGAGAACGCACCACCAACACTTCAATGCTTCAAGTGAAAGGAAATGGGGCATTATGCTAATAAATGACCTAATGCAAGGGTTAATGATGATCGACATGAGCAACCACTTAAGGAAAAGGACAAAGGGAAGTCACATGCGATCACTATTGGTGATTTTGAATATGACAATGATGTGGTGGAATGATTAAGTGTTTATGTAATGGGATTCCAAAATAATGTTGTATATTGTATCATGGAATATTGGAATATTTATGTATTGATCTATTCTGATTTTCAATAATTTTATTGTACCAGTAACCATGGAAAGTGATTGAGATATTTTTGGTAAGCAGATGATATGCGCATAATGAATGGAAAACGAGAAAATGAAATGTTTGACCGTATTCATGAGCTCATGACTGATATAAGGAGAAGGTTATATCATGGTTTGAGTATATAGAATTTTTAGATTTTGGTATGTGGAAAGAGTTAACTTTTGACTGCATTCATGTTTTCACTATGGTTCAATGGGTATTTATTCTTCAAGATAATACATGATTAAGGTATTCACATGTTTGTAATTTGACCAACAAGATATATCTTATGATATATGGGGGATAAATGATGGCATTCACGTGATTTTTATGTGACATTTCAAGTAATCATTTTCCTTATACTATGAGCTTGGACCGAAGTATTTTAGATAAGCCCTAATATTGGAATGGATTATGTTAGACATAAGTTATTATTGTTTAAGGACAGAACTTTTTTCGATATTGTAGATGGGATGTTATAGTAATACAGCTTTAGAAAAAGGACAACCTGCAGGACGGGCGACAGCCCATCGCGCCGGACAAGGATATGGGAATCGAACCCACAACCGAAGTGCGACTGGCATTTATCGCCTACCACGGGCCAACAGGAAGTCCATGTTTAGTAGAAACTAGTTTTATTATATTAAGTAGTATTATATATGAAGTATAAGTCAATTTTAGGAACCATATATGATTAATCTCACTATAGATGGACTTATGAAAGTTTTGATAACTTTTCTATCCTTTTGTTTGAGACAGATGGAATGACCCATCATTCTGTCACATGATCTGCTAACACATCATGAATGACAAATTCAACTTCATTTCTTTAAGATATGAAGTTGAAATTTTCCAAATAATGACTAACGGTGAGACTATACCAAAATCATGAAAGTATTTCTTCTAGTTCCAATTTCATCAACTTTAGGGAAATGATCTTGAAAACCAAAAATGTTGTCCTAGTTCTCTTATATCTAATGAATCAGATAGTACCTTATATTGTCACAAATTTATGGCTTTGTGATGGATAGATTTTCCATAGCCATGTTCTCTACCACCCTCCATCAGAACATGATGGTTAGATTTCTCTTCCATATCCATATTTTCACCTATGTGGAAACCCAGTAATTAGTTTATTTGTGTAACTGTTACGTTTCATACTTTTGTTTTTAAATATTGGTTTTTGTATTCCTTCTTACAATGTGGGTTTCTATTAAAGAAACTTTTGAGTAGTAAACCATTTATAACCTCGAGGAATTTCGAGGGCGAAATTCATTTTAAGGGGGGTAGAATGTAACACCCCGAGATTTTATTAAAAATATTCATTTTAATTTCATTAATGTCTTGTGTTGTACGCTACAACAAAAGGAGATTGCACAACACGCATCCTTGACTTTCCTTGCACGCAATCACGACCTTCCTCGATAGAGTCTGTAGTACGCAATAATGAGTTTCACTAAACAACGATATGCTATTAAAATATTATTAAAACTAGCCGTTATGAATAGTAATAACCACTTTTTGAAATTTTGTAAATTTTATTTTTCAAAATGGACTTCATTTTTGGATTCAAAATATCGAAATTATCTTAGGGTGAAATTTTGGTACTTTTCGGCTAACTTTCATTTTCTGATGAATAGTGAAAATAACTAATATTTAATTAAAAAAAACCTTTTTAATCAAAATAATTAATAGAGATAAATTATTAATTTGAGTGGTTTTAAAGTATATTTAGAATATATTTTTACAATTTAATACAATGTTGGTCATTGGATGTAATATCACATTTAAACAAGACATGAACAAAGTCAATATTTTGATAGTTATAATCTCTTAAGAACACACTATTTGTTTTGACAATGGGAATTAATTTTTAAATTAATTAATGCAACTAATATGTTTTGAATTTGGTAAAATAGACATCATTTTTTAGTTCATAATATCAAATATAGGTTAGGCATAATTTTTGGTATTTTTCTGGAAACTTTCATTTTTTGATGAATATTGAAACCACTAAGAGGTAGTTAAAAAGATGAATTTTTCATAAAACTAAATTTTACCGCTTCTGTGAGTGGAATTTCAAAAATCCAAGAGACACAGATGATGTCAGTTAGTAAAATGTGGTTCAATGATATGAAAATATTTTTTGGTGAATAATAACTTTTTACTTTTTTTTACCACGGTTAAAAGTAAATATGGTAATTAAGGGTAAAAATGATATTATTATTATTGCCATAACACATGTCCTAATTCTAATGGATAAGTGTAATTAGAACAAAAACAACCTTAGAAATAAAATATGACCATTTAGGCCCACTTGGAATAGATTAGGACATTTATTATTAATTTATTTAAAGAACGGTTAAACTAGTTAAAATCAATGGTTAATAAGTAAATAATTTTTAATATAAGGTTATACATAAGATAAATATGAATATAATTATTCATTATAAAGCTAATAATATTTCATACATAATGGTATTTTATTTGTAATTTTTAGACATTATATAATTTAATTTATTTAGGACACAACGATGATGCAATAATTATCTTATTAATGAAATATTGACATAATTGATGTTATAAATTCCAAAATAAATGTAATTTGAGACTTTTTATGAATTCTAATAACTTTAAAGGTTAATATGACATTTTAGTATTGATTTAATTAAATTATTTAGAACTAATAATTCTGTTATGATTATTACAAAAATCAATTACTAAATAGTGTCAAAATTGACATAAAATAGTCTTTAAAACAAATATTATATTATTAATTGTTATTTTATTCCTAAAAATCTAATTTTCGGCCAAATGACTTAGATAAAGATATATATATTAATAATAAACAACTTGGGTTTCTTTTGGCTTGTTATAGTACGTTTATTATCCTTATAGTGTAAGAACAAAAAAAGACACGGTAAAAGTAAAATTATCTAACTTAATGTTAAATATAAATGATAAGGTTAAAATAGGAACCTAAACTTGTCTAAATTCTATTGGATGAGAGGGTTGAGACTCATCCCCACCTTAGCTTCGAAATAAATCAATTTGGAGCTATTTATAACCGATTTTGGCTTTATAATAAAATAATATGTTTAGTTTTTCCAAAAGAGCCCCTCTCCTCCCGTATAAAAGGGCACCTCCTCCCTCTCTTACTCACACCACATTGAGCCTTCAATCTCGGCCAAACCCTGCCAAATTCTCTTCTCCACTTCTCTAGAAACATCCTAGAGGTTCTGGTATTCCTCAAAGACCAATTTTAGTGCCCTAAATGGAGATATCAAAGAGGCGCTTCAAAGAAGAGGTAATGTCGGTTACCAATTATTTCAACTTTATTTCTTCTTCCACTTCTTCTTATAAGGTTGTATAATTATGAAGTAATAACATCAGTATCACTCATATACTGATATGTTATTATAATTATGAAACAAACCTATTTCACCATTTATCCATCCTACGGAAAATGAAATCACCGCGCGTGCGTACGTACGGAATACCGTCTCCACGCCGTGGTGCAAAATATTTTCCACCACCACCTTACTTGGATGGGTATAATGGTGTACATAATAACTATATATGACTATTTTAAAGTGATATTGATTCTGAAATTGTATGCATATTATCCAATACAATTCCACGATCATGAAAACGATATCATCGCTTGTGCGTACGTACGGACTACCATCTCCACGACGTGATGAGATTCATTCTCCACGTTAACCATTCATGAATGATTATAAATTATATATAATAAGTAATCATGAAATATATGACATAATAATGATACTGGATTTATGTGTATATATATGTATGTCATCTACTTAATTCCATTCAACTCAACAAGGAAACGAAAATAGCGTTCATGCGTACGTACGACCTACCGTCTCCATGAGCAGTTTATTTCATTCCATTTACTGATCTATTATATATATGTATATTCTAAATATATTTTATATATAAAAAATGTTTTATATTCTGGAATTATGTAATCATGATCTAATTAATCATATGAATAATTACAAGTCAAAACACGGACGACAAATGAAATGCTTTTTATCCAAAATGCTCTTTAACATGGAATTTAAAAAAGAACGGGTAAAATAAAGTCATAAGTGAACCATATATGATATCATAACAATGAGTATGATTCAGGAATAAGTCAATAACATTATTTAAATCATTATACAGGAGGTTCAGACACTTACGAAGCAGATCAGACCTAAGGTAAGGGAAATATCACAATCTAATTTTTATCCGAGATTGTTTATACTTCGGTATTTACTGGGGTGTATTTTGTCATCCAAATCCATGTTTCCTCAATATGTACTATTATTTCCATCCACCTAAAAAATTTTAAAATCCAATTTTACCCTTCGGTGAGTTTTTAGTAAAAGATATGAAAGGATTCTTTTTTCGTTTTTCGTACGAGGTACTTTTTGACTTTTCTGACAAATGTACGAGAAGAATGTTTTTTTTAACTTATATAGAATGAATGGATTTTTAAAACATTATTTCCAAGAAGCCTCATTTACAAGTTTTCAAGTTTATTTTTAATCAACTTATTTTAGTTTAAATTTGTATGACATGTTAAGAAAGGAAAAATGTTTTTCAGGTAGAAAGGATATTTTCCTCAAGAATGGAGTTTAAGTGTTTTATCAAAATTATTTTCCATCTAAGAAAATAAAGGGTTATATTTCTATCCCTATTTTTACATTGATTTGATTATGTTATGATGGAATTATTTTTATTATGTCCTTTTATCTTATATGGATTATGTTATGATAGCATTTTGTTTAAGATTCCCATTTTAATTACATGGGTTATGCAATGATGTATGATTTTTTTTGATTTTGTGGAACACAAAATAATGGTATCATTATGAGATGAGTGGGACCTATATCTCCCTCCAATACATTGGGTAAATATTTTATATCTCATGAGATAGACATGGCTAGAACGGCAGGTTAAACCGGTTTAGTGAAACATGACTGGAACGAGGAGTGAACTCGGTTCAGAAAGGGACTTTGTCCACTAAGATAGTCTTAGTAATGAGTTTGGACTAATAAGAAATGATTCTATATGATTATGTGTGTATGCCACAATGTTTCTTGTTTTATGTTATGATTATTGGGATTACATTTCACTACTATGATTTATTCCATGTTATGATATTATGATCTTTTTTGCAGGTTAAGATTTCCAAAATGTTATGTTCTTATGAATATGATGTGATTGATATATCTTTTGTTTACCCTTACTGATCATTTTAGCTCACCCTTTTATGTTTTTTCCCTAGGATATAAAGAAAGGTTTTAGGTAAGAAAAAAAGGGGAAGATCTTTATGGGAGATGTTGAAGATCTTTTACCACGATTACAAGATTATATTCTAAGTTACCAAAGACACTATACTATTACGGTCCTTGTGTGTGTGTTTTTGTTATGTAATAATTATTCTGAAAAAGTAATGTAATGTCCATGTACGTTAAGCTTCGGGTCTCTACACTGAGACAGGGCAGTGGGTCACCCAACGACCTCTAAGGGTCTACCCTATAACAGAGAATGGGAAATGGGTCGCCCGAAGACATTATTCAGACTTAGTACTTTCTGTTAGGCTAGTCTGTGGATTTTCTCCATGACTACCGGAGTTGGACACTTGGGTTGTACGGGACAGTGATGTGACAACTTTTACTTTGAGTAGACCTCTCGATTGTGTGACAGTGATGAGGTGTGGTTTGAATTCCCACAAAACTCTCATGTACGATTGGATCTTTCCTCACCAAGACATGTCCATGTGATGCAAACAAAAACCATGGGGTGAGTCAGTGCCGACCAAAGAATATAGTGTCAAGGTGCGGTGATTTGGCCCCCTTCGCTTGTAGTTTCGGGCACACGTGTGGGATGCTGGGCATCAATGGTGTTTACTTCTGGGACTGTCGGCTAGTCACATTCTCGGGCTGAGCAACGGGATGGAGATACCCTTGCATTCTTGTTCGGGATTCTTGATTTAGAATTTGGATATGTATATACCTATTTCCAGTACCCAATCCTTGGGTTTTATTACTCTCTTTCTTAGAGAGGCAGAGACGCGTGGGGAATGCCTAAGGCTATCCATATCTAGCTTGTCATGGTTGGATAATTCTACCAACCTACTATAGGTAGAGAAGACTTGACAGGAAGTTTCATCTTCTCACCGTTTCTAGCTCCTTGTGTTTGGATGAGTCTACTTCCTTTCTCTTATTCGGTTGAGCTGATACGCTACTGTACTCTGTATTGCACTCTCAGTTGTACTCCTTTACTTTTCCTCGTTTGATCTATTGCTCACCTATTCAGTACCACTTTTGTGATCCCTAGAGCCTTCATGTCATCCTACTGATTATTTTTATACTCACCCCTTCATGGGCTTTGCCCGTACTTGGGGTGCCCTTGTAGACGATGAACAGGTTGGTCATGACATCAGAGGAGATTAGGATTTTGGGATCTTGGACCACGTGCGGTTGAAATAGTTGGGTTCCAGGTGTGGGACTCTTCTATCTATTTAACTTATGTATACTTGTTTCCGTGTTGTGGAATCATACTGGTTGGGTGCGTGTTTTTCCCCATTTCTTTTCAGTTTACCTTCAACACTTGTTTTGTACTTTATAGAGGTCAACAAACGTTTGTGGTTTATTTATAGCAGTCGGTACTATAATTTTCTTTTTTACTCTACACTTCTCTATTTAGTGGGTTGTATGAGTGTGTACATATACTTAGGCAAAGGCCTCATCGAGTTTTTTATCCTTCTGTGCATGTCTCCAGCACCAGGCCTATGGAGGCGGGCTTGGGGTAGTTGCTACTTGAGCCCGGGTAGGGTCAGGTCGTGACAAAACCTCCTCTGATACCAACTATAATTCCATGACCCTAGATGCCCAATTTAAGTGCATTATTTTAATACATTTGAATAATTACAAGGTATCAATTCCCAAAAGAACTATTAGTTTAGTAGTCCTGGAAAATATATTACATACATGAACGTTATATTACATTATAAAATGAAAAAGAACAACAAAATTGTCACCATTTACCTCATTAATATCCCTTAGACTACCCCTGTAGGCATATCATAATATACTTCTTCTCATACTGGGAGAAATAAAAATAGAAAGGGGTGAGCTCAAACACTCAGTAAGGGTAAGAAATATGGTGGAAGATAACATAAATATTAAGCAAGGTGAATAATTGAAAACACATGCCTTTACACTTATTATACATGAAAACTCTTATGGAAGTAATATGATCTAAGTAAATAATTACATAATTAAACATAATCATGGGTATTATTCTAGTCAAATTACCACATGAACCATCAATATTATTTTCATAATGAGGGAATGTATAATGTAGGAAATAATGAAACATTTTTTCAAGGTCCCATCCAAGACATCTAAAAATTATTTAGCCCTAGACCAAAACCATATATCAAATTGGGAAAGGCCATGGCCTATTCCACATCTAGTTGTCTCATGAGACCTACTGATTCATTAAGGATCTATAGCGGGATCCACCCATCACTTACTAAGTCCAACACATTTCTCATATGAAATGGTTGAAACTTAACATAAACATTTGTATTAAAACTAGCATACGAAATGCCAATAATTTAACCAAAATACATGAATGTCATAAAAATATCACATCCACAGTAAAATATATCACAAAAATTTCAATACAATATGGATGATTTGTGTCACAATAAATCAACTTTAAACAAGTTTAAAATCCATCAAATTATGTTGACATATATGAAAATTATTTTGAAAACCCCTAGAGAGAAATATCCATTTTTCATCAAAACATTTAAATGTCACACATTTTTGAAGGATGTAATTTAAAAACTATGTCTGAATCAATGTTTCCCATACCACTTCGAAACATTTTAATATAATTATCATATGAAAAGAAATTCATATCCATATAAATAAATCCATAAAATCATCTTTATAACATGGAAATTAATTCAAAGAATTTAGAAAGATAAATATTTAAAACATATAAAATGATGATCTGGTTAAATATAACCTCACATAAAATCTTAAAATAATCATTTTGAAGATATTTTTATGAAATATGTATATTGATGATAAATATGTCCCCATAAGTACTTACATATAACCAATCTTGGATAATAATGAGATTGAGAAAACAACCCTTACCTTGACCATTTCCATGGTAAAGGGTAGGTTAACCACTATTATAATGGTTAAATAATTCTTATTTAATTAAAAAAGTCCCATATAAATAAAAAGATATCATATATGATCATCTAATATTTCTTTGTAAATTATATTTCAGTAGTATCATCATTCCGGGTGTTAACTGATTCATTTTCCGTTATATTTTTTGTTACCAAAGTAATGATTGTTATGGATATGATGTATATTATTAACATTCAAAATGAAATTAAGTCTTTAAACATTGTTTTTAATCCCCATATTAAATTTATTCATGAATGGATATGAATGGGATTGAATCTCATAGCGTTCATGGAGACGGTTATCTGTACGCATGCATGAGGGACAATATCATTCTTTTGATATTAAAATCATATATAATTGGATGGTATATCATATAAAACTAATAATTATAATGTTATATTTACTATTTAAATCATCTATTTCCATTATTATACTGATAAAAATGATTAAGTATATGAATAAAAAACTACACCACGACGTGGAGACGGTAATCCATACAAACGCACGTTTGGATACAATGTCATTTATAGGATGGATATGATAATGAATATGGTTATACCATTTTTATAATAACACCCCAGTCTTTATAATATACTATAGTTATTATTTTATAATGGAATCAATAAATAAAGATGAATTGGAAGAAGAAAATAACTTGAAAAAGGTGATGAAATATTTACCTCTTCTTCGGGTTCTTCCTTTTGATTTGACAAAAGGGCTCCATTCGTTATCTTTATTACTAAAGAAAGGCTTATATGATGAATTTAGGATACTGGATAGGATATTTGGGCAGATTTTGGCCGACATAAATTTCATTGAAGGAGTGAATTTTCGATAAGGGTTCCCTTTTATTAGATGGGTGAGGGGAACCTTAGGAAAAGATTGAGAAATTATTTTATAATAAAATAATTTTCGTGTTCAAATGGCTCAAAATTAAATTAATTAAAGGATATTGTATTTATGGGTCTTGAACCACTAAAAAATAGGTTTTATACAGGTTTGATTCACTATATTAACATTATATTTTAGATTTAACTCGTAGATAAATATATTGACATTTAACATGCCTCTTTGTATTTTTATATTATATGGTTAATAAACATAATATAAACTTTTAAAAGAACCAAAAGTGGTTCATAAATGATACACCAATCATTATATAAGACATTTTTATAATCCCTAGATTTCTATAATTATTTTATCAACCAATAATATTTTATTTGATGTAAAAACTCATTTATGTCAATTTTTACATTATTTAATAATTGATTTAATTTAAAGTCATAAAAAACATCATTACATTGAAATATTTACATTTAATAGACCCTAGGATTTGATATTCTCCTATAAAATATTTTTATGTCATCAAAAATTTAAATTTAAATTTTTATTATTATTTATAATATCATTTATTTTATTGTTTCATTAATAAAAAATACTACATCATTATTGTGTCATATATTAATATATTTATTTTATTTATAAAAATTATAAATAAATTATCATGTTGTAGGAAATATTTTTATATTTTAAATAAATATTTATAGTCGAATAGATCAATTATATAACCTCATATAAAATTGTTTTACAAAAATATATTTTCTTTTGTTATTTTTGTCTTTACATTATTTTATTTAATATAAAATGTCATTATCACTCACATGTGCCCCGATTGGGTCCCAAAATCGACCCAAGTATGACCATGGTCGGATATGTATCAGAAACTTGTTCTGGGACACATGTTAAGGTAATTTAGTATTATTATAATAATGTTTTTAACCATATTTTCCGGATTTACCCCTTTAACCACGAAAAATAAAATATTTACGGAAGTAAATATTCATAATGTCTAAAAATAAAAGTTTCATATTTAAAAAAATTTGGGCCTCTTGATTCTAAATATGGAATCTATTTTTCCATATTCATAACATATAAGTGGATGAAAATAATTTAAAATTAATTCCCATTGTCAAAACAAAATTCGTGTTTTTATGAAATAAAAACTATCCAATGATTGACACTTGTTTATGTAAAATTTAAATGTGAAATTACATATAATTTCATAAATTTTATTAAATGATAAAAATATAATCTAATTATAATTCAAAACCATTCAAATTAATAATTTATCACTATTAATTATTTCGATTAAAAATGTGGGTTTTAATTAAAATGTAGTAATTTTCAATAATCATCAAAATATCAAAATTGCCAGAAATGAACAAGAAATTAATCCAATCTAAATTTTTATGTCCTTATTATAAATAATAATTTAATTAAATTTAATTTAATACTTAAAATTTTCAAATATTGGTTTTAAAAATTATTCTCTATAAAAAGGAGGTAAAATTGCATTTTTAAAAAAATACAGATTTTATCCAAAAATAGAATTTGTTCTTATACTATGTCCAAGAAACACATAATATGGATGTTAAAATTATATAGAGTATAAAAGATACAAAATTCAGTTAATAATATTCATAACCTCTTTTTGAACGATTTGTTTAATAAGTTGTGGTGCGCTCGAACTCGGTGTTACCTGTTGTGAAAACTATTGAATTACTTTAACGAGATAACGTAAAATGGAATCCTAGGGTGTTACAGGTGACATGTTCTAATGCACTACAACTATGGTATTGATAGTAAACCATGAATTATGAAATGTTATCCAATATTTATAATGGACCGACATGTTTAATACATGAGTGTATATTTCACAATTCAGTTATGTTGAATTCTCACTCTTTTGGTCCATGTTTTCAGAAAAGATAATGTTGAATCCCATGAATCATTTTTATGTTGTATTATAGGTTAGGAATGAACATCATAAGGTGGGTTCATTATCAGATTGAGATTTTCTTATTTTATTATTTCAAATGATCATAGATTGATATCTATTTTTTCTCTTTTACTAGGAATATGAGCTTACCCTTTCTTCTAATTCATTACCTTTATTACGAAGAAAGGTTTAGGTATTGAATATCTAAAATAAGTATTATGTGAGAATATATTTTTTGAATTGTTTATGTTGTCTCATGATATATGATGATTACATTTCTTATCTCAAAAAACGGTTAACAATTATGGCCCTTAAGAGTGTATTTAAGAAATGCATTGAATATTAATATAAATAGATGTGATATTTTTGTATTCTAATCCTAGGTTATTGTAGGTATCAATATGAATAAAAATTTTACATTCAAATTATTTTTGTACAAATGTACGGACACAAGTATCCACATGTGCCTTACTAGAGAGTGGAGTGTTGTTCTTGTGATGACTTAAGCTGTCTATAGAGGGTCTGTAAACAATATCAACATTAATGTGGTAGAATGAGATTGGGATAGAAACCTTATTCTAGAAGGGACCCATCCACCCATCAATATAATGGTAATCAAATTTCACGTCACATTTTGGCTTAGTTAGGGGACATGGTTCCCCAACACATGTGTAGAATTTTCTCTCAATGGGATCATCATAAGGGAGATAGAATTGAGAATAGAGAATAGGGGGTGTAAGATGCAGGTTTTAAAGTATAGTCCTTATAGTTTTTACATATAAAAATCAATATTTAGTTGTTTTATACTTGTGTCCTATGCCTTTTTGTGACGTTTTTATAGAGGATTATCACTTTCTATTTTGGTGAACTTTTTTAAAATGGATTGCGTTTGGATATGGAGAGAATAGATGGTTCTATGACCATTGAAACACAATTGGGATTCTAGTCAGAGTATATAAGATGTTTAATAGCATGATTTTTTGAAATTGTTGCCTGCTATTTCATTTGGGAGCATTCATGATAGAAATGGCATGTTTTAATTGGAGTCATTATATGAATTGGAATCTTCTCTACTATGATCATATTGACTAATATTAGAGAAGAGTAGTATATCTAATTCCATAAGGGGGTGTCTATACTCACCAATGTGAGTATGAACATTAGTCTAGTAATGTAGGACCAACTGATGGATTATTATATTTAATCTCATCTCACATTGAAAGCCTTGTACATGAAAGTGGTTGAAGGTAACTAAATAAATTTATATCAATTATAGACCATACTGAGGATGTTTTTCTTCATGATTTATTTTTCTTATATACTATGTGGGGTATGGAACTCATGATAGACTTTGGGATGTGGTATGAGTTGGTTTATTTATCACCATACAAGCTGATACTAATAAAGATTAATTAGTTGAATGTTTAGTTAGAAGATTTAAATGAAAATAGTTTCATAAGGCCACATAATTATTCATGGGGTTCTTGCATGATTCTTCCTTGAGTGATGACAGTAACTTTCAGATATTTATGCATTATAGTTTATTGGACTAATAGATTCTAAAGAATTAGTATTCACATCTTTCTATTGAAAATATATTTTATCATCTGAGAGGATACATGGTCTTTTACAAGATGGAATTGAGTTGAAGGTACCATTATATATGAGTGAGATCATTAGACATTCCAAGAACATATTTTAAGAGAATATATTATGAATATGAGCTCGTGGGGATGTTGTTTAATTTGTTGAATTCATGGATTTTTTTCATGGCCTTGAGGAATCTTATATTTCATCATTCGCTATATCTGTTTGTGGTGGTTTTAATGTTTGAAATCATACTTTAAACCCAGTCTTAAGATGATCATTATGAACAACATTACATATTCTTGTTTTCATTGAGGGATCAACTTCTATATACCATGAGATTCATGTATGGTTTATGGATTGAAAAACTAAATATATTAGGTCATGATATCTTATAAGATGTAGTGTTAGTGGAACTATAGAGTGTTTTATCCATGGTATATATGGAATGACCTATTAATGTATTCTTGATGTAGATAATTCATTCTCTATCATGTTAATATTACTATTTCAATCAGGATTCTCCTTTTTGGATACACTAACTGTCATGAGAACTGAGAAAAGGGTGAGTGTTTTTTTATAGATTCATATAAGAATATTTTTAAGGAGTTGAAGGGTAGTCCAAACTCATCAATTATACTCACATTAACAATTCCATTTAGGGAGTATACCATGTTCTATGACATTTCTGGAGTTGGACTCATAGTGGTACTAATTTAAGAGAAGTGGGTGTTTCTTATGGATTGAGATAGAATGTACGACATGATAGGTTTTACCCTTATCATGAAATAGAGATAGATTTGATGTTACATTTGCTAGGATTATAAAAGAATCATTTGAGGGTGAGTGGTTTTAGGTGTACACAAGCAAAAATATCCCCAAGAAAATATTTTCATAGTGGGACCCTAACCTTTAGTAGAGGTGGTGGGTTCAGTATCTTTATTATATCAACATTATGTTTACATACACACTAGAAGAAGGAAATATTGTTTCCAATTTCTTGAGCTGAAAGGTAAAGAGAAAGGAAATGTGGGAGTCTTAAATTGAGGGATGAATGATGGAAATCACCATTGACATGCATCTTGATGTTTAGGAGTCCTACGAAGGAGTATATGGGAATTATAAACCATTTATACTAATGATATTTGATAATATAATGATAGGGCAACAATCAGATATAGAATACTTATCTTGGAGGGAAAATATAGATAGTGGGGATCCACCATCCAAATGGTCTCTTGGTAGGGGTGATATTATTATTTTCCCTAGTCACATATGGGTTCTTATTAGTTTATGAATATAGTTGATGTGGGTGTTCCATTATTCCATAAGACTGTTACATCATATCCTGGTAATGATGTACAATGAACCCCATAGATAGTACTAGTATCTAAGAGTCATGAGTTTCATAATGGGATTCTTGGAATGATGATTCACCTATCAGTCTGTGACAGATTAGAATCATATGCCATATAGGTTTTTACAAACCCTTCAAATTCTCGAATTTATGCAATATATTTATTTATGATTTTAAGGGATTATTAACTAGTAAATCCTATAAGATGTATGTAATATGGGTGATCCTGGAACAATTGACGAATTCTTCCTACTTCATGATAATTATAGATAACTTCACTATTGATGATATGGATAGACTACATATGCGGGAGATAAATTGTATCAAGAGTGTAATAAGGACTATAATATTCTATTGAGACCCTCATTTCAAATTATATTTATGTAATGTTCTTTAGAATGATTTATGATAATAGTTTCTTCTGAGTACACCATATCACCCTTAGATTGATATCCAATCTAAACAAAAAATTCATATTCTAGATGATATATTTTTAACTGGTGTTTTTTAAATTAGTTGTTCTTGTGAGAAGCAAATATAACTTATAGAGTATTCATATATTATTAAAACCTATGAATTAGTATAATTAGACATTGTATATGATTTTTATAACATTTTTTCTTATTGACCTTTTGACTATTTAAATATATATTTTTTGAAACTAGTTGGACCTAGTATCATGTGGGAGAGTTTATAGTTTGTTCAATTGATCATTAGGTGGTTGGTGAACACATAGAGTGAGGAAAAATTGTATGTTGACCATTGTAGTTGACCTTTAGTGTCTAAGGCTCATATTCATGTTTTCCATTTACATTAAAAAATGATTGGTAAATTCCAAATGAAGAAACAATGAATGTTAGTTCCCATATATTTTGGGTAGTTTTGGATTGTTGAATGATTTAGTCAAGTTACAAACCATTTATCCATTCCTCATCACCATATCTCCATGCATGTTGTGGTTCAAATGTTTTATCATTAGTGATATCGTCCTAGACCTTCTGACATGGTATAAATTGATGATGTCATGTAGTATGTTGATGAATCAGTTGAGGAGAATTTGATACATATCAAGGATCATTGCAAGAAGAATATATATGGGAATATCGTTCTTCTAGTGTGAGTGTAGTGGGATCATGGGTGTGTACAAGAGGACACCATGAATAGAGACTCAAACATGCTTATGAAGTGGAGATTTATTTCATCTATAACCCATAGTGATACTTGGAGTATCTCCAGTATGAGAAATTATATGGCCAAGAGGATGAATGGTCATTTCATTTCTAAGTATATATCTCTTATATTTTGGAAATCCTTTTGGAGTTTAGATGCTTTTTTGGGTTTAGGTTGTCTTATTTGAAAAAGTGTTTATATATATGTGAAAACTATTGTGGTTATGAAAATTTTCTAGTTTTTGAAAAAATATATGACATATGTTTTGACATATAGTGTAATGTCCTCAGAAATAATTTATAGTCTATAGAATGAACATATATGGTAAAAATTATTTTTATGACCTCACATTTTTATGCAGTCGAACCTCATAAAACTAAGAAAAACCATGCACCATTTCGGTAAGATATAATTTAGAAACATAGACCATCAAATTGTGATTTATTATGTAGGAACCATTTTCATCAGATTTTAATCCATGTTGATTGATTGTTCAGTGTATTTGAGAATTTTGGAGTTAGCATATAATTCCATTTTTATACGGAAATTGTTCTATGTCCATCATTAAAACCTATAACATCCTTAGTGAATTTAGATATTGAATTATTAATCTTTTATCAAGATTTAAATACTTCCACATGAAATATTTTTGAATTTCTCTTTAAAAAAAGATGTTCTCCCCTTGGATTCTTATTTTTTTAAACATAGAGATTGATGGTAAGCCTCCCGAGTATACCACCCCTATTTTCTTCATTTTTGTTTTACCATATAGAGAGTCAAGGATGGATTTTTGCTAATTAGTGGTTTTCCTCCGACATTAAATGTAAGGATAATTCAATCTCTTTCATAGATGTTGAGTATTTTATGTTCGTTATCTCTAGTTTTGGTATGTAGTCAAGAAAAAATCTCTATGAAATATTAAAATTATATATGTACTTTCAATGACTATAACTCACACCTTCATTCCATGAACATGACATTATTAATTTTATAGTTCATCACTAGAGGAAAATCTTGTGATTAGACCACCCATCATATCCTTTTGCATCAATTGGAATTTATATATAACCGGAGACCACCCATGGGGTGATCCGACACATGAAATTTTTGATCAACCCATAGTGGAAAAGGTGTTTTTTTTAAAAAAAATTTATTTGTTTGGATTTATTGATATTATAAATTGTAATGGTCTATAATTTTTCTGTTTCATTGACATGAAATAACATCAAATAAATTCAGTTTATATGAATTTCATTGGATTTTGGAAACATTTATTGAGGAAATGTAATTGGATAAGTTAAATGGTAATAGGATTTATTAACCAATAGGGATTATGATAATATTTTTGGTTCTTAAAAATGTGTTTTTTTATGTTGGGAAAAAATCCTAGAAGGTAACATTGAATTTTCTTTTGGGTTGATTGTGTTTATTTACAAATAAGGATTATGTGGTGAATTTTTTAGTTCCTGAGATATTGATGACAATCATTGTTGATAATGAACCATGAAAAACGATCTGACGATCTGGAGGTAGTACAAAAAGAGAAGTAAAAGGTTGCACCGTTTTCCATTGTTTTCCAAATTTTTAGGGTCCTAAATTTTGTGTTTGATGAGAATAAAAAAAATTGGTTATCCATGAAGATCATATATATATATGGAAAAGGCATGAGTTTCATGAATACATGCATCATGTATTGGATTTGGCAAGGAATAGAATAATGATGGTGGTGATTCTTTGTGATTACGTCAAGCATCACGAACGACAGAGGTTGATGTTCATCATAGCGGTGATGGGAATTGTGAGGGAGACTCGTGACAAAGGTGTGAAGGAATTGAAAGGATGCTATACGATTACGACGAGCTACGTGATTGGAAAATTTACGTGGTTCTTCGACATTTTGAGAGAATTTTGGCAGGAACTTCAAAGCATCACGATTTGAGATGATGTGGAGTTGACTTCACGCAGAAGGTTTGAGGGTCGGTGGAATCTCCTATTAATAGGCCTCGACCCCCTCGGGAGAAGAAGAGAGAGTTGTTGGAGAAAATATTCTGATCTCAGTTCACGAAGGTAGTTCACGAAGGCAATGTGCTTCACGAAAGGATGAAGCTTCATGACGCCTATTCTAGCTCCGCAAAAGTTGAGAACTCCGCGTTGGCTCAGTGAGCTTTGTGAGGGTAGTCTCTCTGTGGCGACTTTAGCTTTGCGAGTGTGTTTGTGAAAAGGAAAGAGCTTCGAGAAGGCCTGTTTGAGCTTCGTGAAATTGGGAGATTTGCGAAGTGGGGTGTTTTGCAAAGGTACATCCCAAAGGTTGTTACTCAGTGTTCAATGCAAAAGAGGTATTAATCAGTGGATGAAATTTAGACATCAATAGATCATCTAAATATAGTTGGGGACACATTAATTAGTGGTAATAAAGATAGCTATAGATCTATAAACTGTGAGTGGATCCCTTCTAAGTGCAGTGAGTAAAGGAAGAGGAAGAAGGTTATTATTTCTACCGGATGTGAGCCAGAGGGACATAAAAAGGGAGTGACCCTTGGGAAAGTAGTGTGCTGACCCTAAACATTGTATAGTCAGTGAGGCTGGGCATAGAAGTGATATATCCTAAAAATTATTGGTAGTGAGCTTTAGTGGATGTGGTACAATGACAAATCTCCATTTTACGCTCCTTGGACGTAGCCTAGTGAGGGTGAACCATGTAAAAATCTTTGTGTCTACATGGTTGCTTCCCTTCATTGCATCTAAAGCATAATGATCAAATATAGATAAAAATAAGTGGTCATAATAAACACACAAGAGAAAAAAAAGTTACCCTTGTGATAAAAAGGTCAAGATCTTGTGGGTATGGAAGAATTTAGAAAAAATAACATCAATAGTTTGATTCTCCCCCGTCTCAGTGTATATAGGCCCCTTTTGGTCCTAACAATTTATTGAATTTTTCGTTGACTAACTCTTCTTTTATGGAATCTAAGTGATGGTTTTCATATATAGGTTTGAGATTTATTGTCTATAATGAGATGTATATGGTATTTGTTCTTGAGAGAACTATATGTGATGCCTAAGGGAAATATACATGGTATCATTCCCACAAGAGTGAAAGTTGAATTGGTCATGCACTGCATAAGGGAAAGATTCATAGAATATAAACCAATTGAGTTAAATTTTCACAATCACTGCATTCATGACAGTGTGTAGTATGATTATACCATATCCACAATGTTGGTTGTACTTCTCCATAATATGATATGTGGGATTCAGAACTAGTAGGATATTATTTACAAAATTTGGATAACCTACCTTGATATTGGAAGATATATCCCCTAATAGAGATATATTTCATGGTGTTGAATAAGAATTGGTATACCCTTGATTAGAAAATGAAGATTTAGGTTTAGTTGGTTATTTTTATTTCATATTAATTAAATAATTAATAACCTTATTTTTCACATTATTTCATGAAGTTTTTATTCTAATAAAATAGTTTACACTCAGTGGTATCGATTAATTATGTTTTACTCACACCTTATTTGTGCTTATACGTGGTATCTTGGTACACTTCATGGGTGTAGATATAGATAAGGGAAATAAAAAATATTGTTTTCATTTATTATGAATGTGTTAGAGAATTGATTCATCATTGACACTAGTTTCAAGATAAGGGACTAGGAATATTTTATCTCTCCATTTGGTATTTAGCAGTTCCAAATTTTATCATGTCATTTAGTAACTTTCATCCTATCATGGTACGAGTATATTATTATTTTATTAATTGATTTACCATTTTTCTTGTAAGGGATGTCAGATTAAAATTATCATTTCCATCATTTATTCTACTCAATAATTTTATTTCCTACTATTACTACTATATACCTGAGGGTATAGTCTTCCCACTAAATTACAGACACCCTCATTGCTAGTTTGAAGCAACATACATATGAAGATGAATGCCCAATGTCACATTTCCCACTCGACATGGTCATGTAAGGAAAAACATATTTGGTGTTGTTACTTCATTCCTATTAAAGTCCCATAAGGATAAATCTCTATACTGATTTGGTTTTATTCTACCTGATCTTCGATCAAAATTATATTCTAGATGGATGATACTATGATATTTATACCTCACAAGGCTTACAAAAATTTCCTTACAAGTACAAATAGATTAATCACCCATATTTCTTAACTCATGTACTTACTTGTATATTTTTATGAACAATATGAGGAAATTAATTATTTAAAAAGAATCGCTTAATAAAATCACAGTCTAGGCAGTTTATTTCATCTTGGGGCCTTATATTCTTGATAAATGTTTACCATTTTGCATATTTACCTTATGAAGGATATACATCCAATTTTACTTTTTCATTATCCAAAAAATGGATAATGGAATATAAATTTTCAGTAGGACAAATCCATTTCTAAGATACTAGTTGATCATCAAACCCACTAAAATAAGGTAGAATTTTTTCCATGAAGGACTCAATAAAATATTGATCCCTCTATTTATCATTTCTATTTTTTGACATGATTTATAGATTCAGAAAGTTGTTTGAGCATAGAAATAATATTTTACCTTCCATCTCCTATAATGGTTTCTATATATGGTTGAGAATCATTGAATTTTGTATCACATGTTGTATCAAAATACTTCCATTGAGTTTCATACATAGGCAAAAAACAAAAAAAAATTATGATTAAACAATAAATATAGGTATCCAAATAATCAAGAAAAAATATATGATTCTTAAAATATAACACTTAATTTTTAATATATGACACATTGGAAATATCCTATGTCATTCATGTTCATTATGAAAACTATATATAATATTTAGAAAAGATGTTTTGAATTACCAAAACATATCCCATGGGAGTATCTAGGTATGTGGGTAGAAATTCTCATTGACATACACATGGTGATGATCAAATTAAACACCAATTCACACTTTTTAGAGTTATTACCGATAGATATAAATATACTTGAGTAATATCCAATTGTAGTACCCATATAGGGATAGAATTCATTATAAATCACTTTATCTATCCTTCACTATAAGTCCTAGATATTTTCTTATACTTTCTATTATCCTTATGGTTATAAATAATGTTTTATAATACTATTTACAAATGCCAAACAATAAATAGCTCATATACCAAATAAAATGTCCCAAACATCTCATAAAAAAGTATTACAACTTAGATGATGAATATATATTACATAATATAATGACCAATGCTAGAATCATATTGATATTTTCGCTTTGGAAACTTGGATATATATGAAATGGGTTCATAGGTGAACTAAATCATCTCCAAAAAATTACCTTATCTGTAACACCCCGAGATTTTATGAAAAATATTATTTTTAATTTCATTAATGTCTTGTGTTGTACGCTACACCAAAAAGATCTTGCACAACACGCATCCTTGACTTTCCATGCATGCAATCACGACCTTCCTCGATAGCGTGTGTAGTACGCAATAACGAGTTTCACTAAACAATGATATGATATTAATATATTATTAAAACTAGCCGTTATGAATAGTAATAAAAACTTTTTGAAATTTTTTAAATTTTATTTTTCAAAATGGACTTCATTTTTGGATTCGAAATATCGAAATTATCTTAGGGTGGAATTTTTGTACTTTTCAGCTAACTTTCATTTTCTGATGAATAGTGAAAATAACTATTTTTTAATTAAAAACAACCTTTTTAATCGAAATAATTAATAGTGATAAATTATTAATTTGAGTGGTTTTAAATTATATTTATAATATATTTTTACAATTTAATACAATGATTGGTCGTTGGATGTAATTTCACATTTAAACAAGACATAAACAAGTGTCAATCATTTGATAGTTATTATCTCTTAAGACACACTATTTGTTTTGACGACGGTAATTAATTTTTAAATTAATTAATTCAACTGATATGTTTTTAATTTGGTAAAATAGTCATCATTTTTGAGTTCATAATATCAAATATAGATTAGGCCAAATTTTTGTTATTTTTCTGAAACATTCATTTTTTGATGAATAGTGAAACCACTAAGTGGTAGTAAAAAAATGATTTTTTCATAAAACATAATACTGCTTCTATGAGTGGAATTTCAATTATTCGAGAGACACAATTGATGTCATTTAGTTAGATGTGGTTCAATGAGATGAAAATAATTTTTGGTGAATAGTAACTTTTTACTTTGTTTACCACGGTTAAAAGTAAACAGCCTAATTAAGGGTAAAAATGATATTATTATTATTACCCTAACACATGTCCTAATTCAATTGTATAAGTGTAATTCTACCAAAAACAACCTTATGAGTAAAAAATGACCATTTAGGCCCACTTGGATTAGATTAGGACATATATTATTAATTTATTTAAAGAAGGTTTAAAATAGGTAAAATCAATGTTTAATAAGTAAATAATTTTTAATATAAGGTTATACATAAGATAAACTCGACTATAAATATTCATTAGAAATCTAGAAAGATTTACTACATAATGGTATTTTATTTGTAATTTTTAGAAATTAAATAATTTAATTTATTTATGACACAACTATGATACACTAATTATCTTATTAATGAAATATTGACATAATTTATGATAAAAATTCCAAAATAAATGTAATTTGAGACTTTTTATGAATTAAAATAATTTTATAGGTTAATATGACATGTTAGTATTGATTTAATTATCTTTTTTAGAACTAATAATTCTGTTATGATTTTTACAAAATTAAATTACTAAATAGTGTCAAAATTGACATAAAATAGTTTTTAAAACAAATTTTATATTTTTAATTGTTATTTTATTCCTAAAAATCTAAGGTTCAGACAAATGACTTATATAAGGTTATATATATTAATAATAAACAACATGGGGTTCGTTTGTCTTGTTAAAGTATGTTTATTAACCTTATAGTGTTAGAACACAAAAAGATACGGTAAAAGTAAAATTATCTATCTTAAAGTTAAATCTAATGATAAGGTTAAAATAATAACCTAAACTTGTCTAAATTCTATTGAATGAGAGTATTGAGAACCATCCCAACCTTAGCTTCGAAATAAATCAATTTGGAGCTATTTAAAACCGAATTTGGCTTTATAATAAAATAATATTTTTGTTTTTCCAAAAGAACCCCTCTCCTCCCTTATAAAAGGGCACCTCCTCCCTCTCTTCCTCACACCACATTGAGCCTTCAAACTCGGCCAAACCATGAAAAATTCTCTTCTAAACTTCCCTAGAAACATCATAGAGGTTCCGGTATTCCTCAAATACCAATTTTAGTGCCCTAAAAGGAGATCCCAAAGAGGCGCTTCAAAGAAGAGGTAATGTCTGTTACCTATTCTTTCAACTTTATTTCTTCTTCCACTTCTTCTTCTTAAGTTGTTTAATTATGAAGTAATAAAATAAGTATCACTAATATACTGATATGTTATTATTAGTATGAAACAACCCTATTTCACCATCTATCCATCCTACGGAAAACTAAATCACCGCGCGTGCGTATGTACGGAATACCGTCTCCACGCCGTGGTGTAATCTATTTTCCACCACCACCTTACTTGGATGGGTATAATGGTGTACATAAGAACTATATATGATTATTGTAAAGTGATATTTATTCTGAAATAGTATACATATACTCCAATAAAATTCCACGATCATGAGAACGATATCATTGCTCGTGCGTACGTACGGACTACCGTCTCCACGACGTGATGAGATTCATTCTCCACGTTAACCATTCATGAATGATTATAAAGTATATATAATAAGTAATCATGAAATATATGAAATAATAATTATACTATATTTATGTGTATATATATGTATGTCATCTACTTAATTCCATTCAACTCAATAAGGAAAAGAAAACAGCGTTCATGCGTACGTACGGCCTACCGTCTCCATGAACGGTGTATTTCATTCCATTTACTGATATATTATATATATATGTATATTATGAATATATATTATATATAAATCATGTTTTATATTCTAGAATTAAGTAATCATGATCTACGTAATCATATGAATAATTACAAGTCAAAACACGGACGACAAATGAAACGCTTTTTACCCAAAACGCTCTTTAACATGGAATTTAAAAAAAATGGGTAAAATAAAGTCATAAGTGAACCATATATGATATCATAACAATGAGTATGATTCTGGAATAAGTCAATATCATTATTTAAATCATTATACAGGAGGTTTGGACACTTACGAAGCAGATCAGACCTAAGGTAAGGGAAATATCACAATCTCATTGTTATCTGAGATTGTTTATACTTCGGTATTTACTGGGGTGTATTTTATCATCCACATCAATGTTTCCTCAATATGTAATATTATTTCCATACACCTAAAATTGTTTAAATCCAATTTTACCCTTCAGTGAGTTTTTAGTAAATGATATGAATGGAATCTTTTGTCGTTTTCCGTACGAGGTACTTTTTGACTTTTCCGACAAAAGTACGAGAAGAATGTTTTTTTAACTTATACGGAATGAATGGATTTTTAAAACATTATTTCCTAGAAGCTTCATTTACAAGTTTTCAAGATTATTTTTAATCAACTTATTTTAGTTTAAAATTGTATGACATGTTAAGAAAGGAAAAATGTTTTTTAGGTAGAAAGGATATTTTCCTCAAGAATGGAGTTCAAGTGTTTTATCAAAATTATTTTCCATCTAAGATAATAAAGATTTTTGTTTCTCTCCCTATTTTAACATTGATTTGATTACGTTATGATGGAATTATTTTTATTATGTCCTTTTATCTTATATGGATTATTTAATGATAGCATTTTGTTTAAGATTCCCATTTTTATTACATGGGTTATGCAATGATGTATGATTTTTTTGATTTTGTGGCTCACATAAGAATGGTATCATTATGAGATAGGTGAGACCTACATCTCCCTCAAATGAATTGGGAAAATATTTTATATCTCATGAGATAGATATGGCTAGAACGGCAGGTTAAACCAGTTCAGTGAAACAGGACTGGAACGAGGAGTGAACTCGGTTCAGAAAGGGACTTTTTCCACTAAGATAGTCTTGGTAATGAGTCTTGACTAATAAGAAATGATTCTCTATCATTATGTGTGTATTCCAAAATGTTTCATGTTTTATTTTATGATTATTGTGATTACATTTCACTACTATGACTTATTCCATGTTATGATATTATGATCTTTTTTGAAGGTTAAGATTTCCAAAATGTTTTGTCATTATGAATATGATGTGATTGATATTTCTTTTGTTTACCCTTACTGAGCCTTTGAGCTCACCCTTTTATGTTTTCTTTTCCCCAGGATATAAAGAAAGGTTTTAGGTAAGAAAAAAGCGGGGAAGATCTTTATGGGAGATGTTGAAGATCTTTCACCACGATTAGAAGATTATATTCTGAGTTTCCAAAGACACTACACTATTATGGTCCTTGTGTGTCTGTTTTTGTTATGTACTAAGTATTCCGCAAAAGTAATGTAATTTCCATGTACGTTATGCTTCAGGTCTCTACAGTTGGTATCAGAGGAAAGGTTTAGTCAAACTTTGGAAACTAGGATGCGAGAAATTTAGTGAGTTCCCTTGAAATATTTATAAGGTATATCTAGGGATGTCCCTAAGGTTAAGTATAAGTATAGGTTATAGTACTAGAATTACGGTAACCCAAGATGATAGATATTGAACATACTCCCCCATTAATATATTGTTTTCCCTAGCGTGATTTTTTCCTCTCACACTATTCTTTTTGGGTTTTAGACGATGGTTGGAACCGGAAGGAACCATGCTGATCAATGTAATGGACAATGCAATGAATGTCCTCCTGAACAATCAAATGTTATGGGAGATGGAGTGAAAAATATTATTGCTATACTTACACAAGCTATTTATCATTCTGGACTTCTAAATGAGCAGATAAAGGAACAATATTGTATTGCGTCCTTCATGAGGCAGCGTCCACTTTCAATCAGCAGGTCTACTGATCCATTAGTTGCTGAAAATGGATTAGTACTACTAAAAAGATATTTTCAGTTCTTCAATGTTCTGAACATGATAAAGTCATCTTAGCAGTGTATCGTTTGGAAGGTGATGCTGATTAATGGTGGAATCATATTAAGAATATGAGGTAATGGGATGAAATTGAGTCCATGGAATGGGATGAGTTCAAGAAATTATTTTTCAATAATTACTTCCCTCGTATTCTTCGAACAATGATGGAGAAGGAGTTTCTTGAACTAAAGAAAAAGGATGATGAATCTATTAGTATATAAGAAGTGAATTTTACAAGGCTTGCAAGGTATGCATCCGACATTATCATCCAACCTGAAAGTAAAGTTGATCGATTATTTAGTGGCTTAAAAACAAACCTTCTAAGGGGATTAGCTATAAGAGACATTAGTAGCTATGAAGAAATTGTGCGCTGTGCTATCAAGGTAGAAATGGAAGTTGGTGTTACTTATCCATCTTATAGTTTTGACAAGAAACAAAAGATGGTGTTCAAGGAGAAATTTCATAATAATGGTGAAACGAAGATGAATGTTTCCTTATGCACAAAGTGTGGAAAGAAGCATGGTGGAGATGTTCTTAAAGGGACTAGAAAATGTTTTAAGTGTGAAAAAGAAGTTCATCGAGCAGCTGAGTGTTGATGTAATGGAAAAAGGGTTTCTAATGATGTGAATAAAGAAAAGACTGCAGAGAACGCACCACCAACACTTCAATGCTTCAAGTGCAAGGAAATGGGGCATTGTGCTAATAAATTCCCTAATCCAAGGGTTAATGATGATCGACATGAGCAACCACTTAAGGCAAAGGACAAAGGGATTTCACATGAGATCACTATTGGCGATGTTGAATATGACAATGATGTGGTGGAATGATTAAGTGTTTATGTAATGGGATTCCAAAATAATGCTGTATATAGTATCGTGGAATATTGGAATATTTATGTATTGGTATACTCTAATTTTCAATAATTTTATGGTACCGGTAACCATGGAAAGTGATTGAGATATTTTTGGTAAGTAGATGATATGCACATAATGAAAGGAAAACGAGAAAATGAAATGTTTGACCGTATTCATGAGATCATGACTGATATAAAGAGAAGGTTATATCATGGATTGAGTATATAGAATTTTTGGATTTTTGTATGTGGAAAGAGTTAACTTTTGACTGCATTCATGTTTTCACTAAGGTTCAATGGGTATTTATTCTACAAGAGAATACATGATTAAGGTATTCACATGTTTGTAATTTGACCAACAAGATATATCTTATGATATATGGGGGATAAATGATGGCATTCACGTGATTGTTATTTGAAATTTCAAGTTATAATTTTCTTTATACTATGATCTCGGACTGATGTATTTTAGATAAGCCTAAAGATTGGAATGGATTATGTTGGACATAAGTTAGTATTGTTTAAGGATAGAACTTTTTTCTATATTGTTGATGGGATGTTATAGTAATATAGCTTTAGAAAAAGGAAAACCTGCAGGACGGGCGACAGCCCATCGCGCCGGACAAGGCTATGGGAATCGAACCCACAACCGAAGTGTGACTGGCCTTTATCGCCTACCACTGGCTTATAGAAGTCCCTGTTTAGTAGAAATTAGTTTTATTATATTATGCAGTATGATATATGAATTATAAGTGCATTTTAGGAACTATATATTATTAATCTCACTATAGATGGACTTATGTACGTTTTGATAACATTTCTAACCTTTTGTTTGAGATAGATGGAATGACCCATCATTCTATCACATGATCTGCTAAGAAATCACGAATGAAAAATTCAACTTCATTTCTTTAAGAGATGAAGTTGAAATTGTCCAAAGAATGAATAATGGTGAGACTATACCAAAATCACGAATTTATTTTTTCTAGTTCCAATTTCATCAACTTTAGGGAAATGATCTTGAAAACCAAAAATGTTGTCCTAGTTCTCTTATATCTAATGAATCAGATAGTACCTTAGATCGTCACAAATTTATGTTTTTGTGATTTCTGCCTTTTCCATATCCATGTTCTCTACCACTCTCCATTAGAACATGATGGTTAGATTTCTCTTCCATATCCATATTTTCACCTATGTGGAAACCCAATGATTAGTTTATTTGGGTAACCGCTACGTTTCATCCATTTGTTTTTAAAGATTGGTTTTGGTATTCTTTTTTACGATGTGTGTTTCTATTAAAGGAACTTTTGAGTAGTAAACCATTTATAACCCCGACGAATATCGAGGGTGAAATTCATTTTAAGGGGGGGTAGAATGTAACACCCGGAGATTTTATGAAAAATATTCTTTTTAATTTCATTAATATCTTGTGTTATACGCTACACCAAAAGCAGCTTTCACAACACGAATCCTTGACTTTCCTTGCATGCAATCACGACCTTCCTCGATAGCGTGTGTAGTACGCAATAACAAGTTTCACTAAACAACGATATGCTATTAAAATATTATTAAAACTAGCCATTATGAATAGTAATAACCACTTTTTGAAATTTTGTAAATTTATTTTTCAAAATAGACTTTATTTTTGGATTCGAAATATAGAAATTATCTTAGGGTGAAATTTTTGTACTTTTCGGCTAACTTTCATTTTCTGATGAATAGTGAAAATAACTAATTTTTAATTAAAAACAACCTTTTTAATCGAAATAATGAATAGTGATAAATTATTAATTTGAGTGGTTTTAAAGTATATTTAGAATATATTTTTACAATTTAATACAATGATTAGCCATTGGATGTAACTTCACATTTAAACAAGACATAAACAAGTGTCAATCTTTTGATAGTTATTATATCTTAAGAACACAATATTTTTTTTGACGACGTGAATTAATTTTTAAATTAATTAATGAAACTAATATGTTTTGAATTTGGTATAATAGACATCATTTTTGAGTTCATAATATCAAATATAGCTTAGGCCTAATTTTTGGTATTTTTCAGGAAACTTTCATTTTTTTATGAATAGTGAAACCACTAAGTGGTAGTTAAAAAAATGAATTTTTCATAAATCATAATTTTACCGCTTCTGTGAGTGGAATTTCAAAAATGCGGGAGACACTTTTGATGTCATTTAGTTAAATGTGGTTCAAAGAGATGAAAATAATTTTTGGTGAATAATAACTTTTTACTTTTTTTACCATGGTTAAAAGTAAATAGGGTAATTAAGGGTAAAAATGATATTATTATTATTACCCTAACACATGTCCTAATTCTATTGGATAAGTTTAATTTGACCAAAAACAATCTTAGGAATAAAATATGACCATTTAGGCCCACATGGATTAGATTAGGACATTTATTATTAATTTATTTAAAGAAGGGTTAAAATAGATAAAATCAATGTTTAATAATTAAATAATTTTTAATATAAGGTTATACATAAGATAAATTCAACTATAAATATTAATTAGAATGATAAAAAGATTTCCTACATAATAATATTTTATTTGTAATTTTTAGACATTATATAGTTTAATTTATTTATGACACAATGATGATGCAGTAATTATCTTATTAATGAAATATTGACATAATTGATGTTATATATACCAAAATAAATGTAATATGAGACTTTTTATGAATTAAAATAATTTTTTAGGTTAATATGTCATGTTATTATTGATTTAATTAACTTTTTTAGAACTAGTAATTCTGTTATGAGTTTTACAAAAATCAATTACTAAATAGTGTCAAAATCGACATAAAATAGTATTTAAAACAAATATTATATTATTAATTGTTATTTTCTTCTAAAAATCTATGTTTGGGCCAAATGACTTATATAAGGTTATATATATTAATAATAAACAACTTGAGGTTCTTTTGGCTTGTTATAGTATTTTTATTAACCTTATAGTGTAAGAACACAAAAAGACACGGTAAATGTAAAATTATCTAACTTATAATTAAATATAATTGATAAGGTTAAAATAGGAACCTAAACTTGTCTAAATTATATTGGATAAGAGGATTACGACCCATACCAACCTTATCTTCTAAATAAATCAATTTGGAGCTATTTAAAACCGAATTTGGCTTTATAATAAAATAATATTTTTTGTTTTTCCAAAAGAGACACTCTCCTCCGTTATAAAAGGGCACCTCCCCCATCTCTTCCTTAGACCACATTGAGCCTTCAACCTCGTCAAACCCCTGAAACATTATCTTCTCCACTTCCGTAGGAACATCCTATAGGTTCTGGTTATCCTCAAAGACCAATTTTAGTGCCCTAAAAGGAGATCTCAAAGAGGCGCTTCAAAGAAGATGTAATGTCTATTAACGATTATTTCAACTTTATTTCTTCTTCCACTTCTTCTTGTTAGGATGTTTAATTATTAAGTAATAACATCAGTATCACTCATATACTTATATGTTATTATAATTATGAAACAACCATATTTCACCATCTATCCATCCTACAGAAAACAAAATCACCGCGCGTGCGTACGTACGAAATACCGTCTCCACGCCGTGGAGTAATCTATTTTCCACCACCACCTTACTTGGATGGGTATAATGGTGTAAATAATAACTATATATGATTATTTTAAAGTGATATTAATTCTGAAATAGTATACATATACTCCAATACAATTCCATGATCATGAGAACGATTTAATCGCTCGTGCGTACGTACGGACTACCGTCTCCACAACGTGATGTGATTCATTCCCCACGTTAACCATTCATGAGTGATTATAAAGTATATATAATAAGTAATCATGAAATATTTGACATAATAATGATACTGGATTTATGTGTATATATATGTATGTCATCTACTTAATTCCATTCAACCCAATAAGGAAACGAAAACAGCGTTCATGCGTACGTACGGCCTACCGTCTCCATGAACGATGTATTTCTTTCCATTTACTGATCTATTATATATATGTATATTATGAATATATATTATATATAAATCATGTTTTATATTCTATAATTAAGTAATAATGATCTATATAATCATATGAATAATTACAAGTCAAAACATGGACGACAAATGAAATGATTTTTACCCAAAACGCTCTTTAACATGGAATTTAAAAAAGAACGGGTAAAATAAAGTAATAAGTGAACCATATATGATATCATAACAATGAGTTTGATTCTGGAATAATTCAGTAACATTATTTAAATCATTATTCAGGAGGTTCAAGCACTTATGAAGCATATCGGACCTAAGGTACGGGAAATATCACAATCTCATTTTTATCCGAGATTGTTTATAATTTGTTATTTATTAGGGTGTATTTTATCATCCACATATATGTTTCTTCAATATGTAATATTATATCCATCCACCTAAAATTTTTAAAATCCAATTTTACCCTTCGGTGAGTTTTTAGTAAAAGATATGAAAGGAATCTTTTGACGTTTTTCATTCGAGGTACTTTTTGACTTTTCCCACAAAAGTACGAGAAGAATGTTTTTTTAACGTATACAGAATGAATGTATTTTTAAAAAAATATTTCCAAGAAGCTTAATTTAAATGTTTTAAAGTTTATTTTTAATCAACTTCATTTAGTATAAAATTGTATTACATGTTAAGAAAGGAAGAATGGTTTTGAGGTAGAAAGGATATTTTCCTCAAGAATGGAGTTCAAGTGTTTTATCAATATTATTTTCCATCTATGATAATAAAGGGTTCTGTTTCTATCCCTATTTTTACATTGATTTGATTATGTAATGATGTAATTATTTTTATTATGTCCTTTTATCTTATATGGACTATGTTATGATAGCATTTTGTTTAAGATTCCCATTTTTATTACATGGGATATGCAATGATGTATGCTTTTTTTGATTTTGTGGAACACATAAGAATGGTATCATTATGAGATGGGTGGGACCTATATCTCCCTCCTATGCATTGGGTAAAGATTATATATCTCATGAGATAGACATGGCTGGAACGGCAGGTTAAACCAGTTCAGTGAAACAGGACTGGAATGAGGAGTGAACTCGGTTTAGAAAGGGACTTTGTCCACTAAGATGGTCTTGGCAATGAGTCTTGACTAATAAGAAATGATTATCTATGATTATTTGTGTATGCCACAATGATTCATGTTTTATGTTATGATTATTGGGATTACATTTCACTACTATGATTTATTCCATGTTATGATATTATGATCTTTTTTTGGTGGTTTAGATTTCCAAAATGTTATGTTCTTATGAATATGATGTGATTGATATTTTTTTTACCCTTACTGAGAATTTGATCTCACCCTTTTATGTTTTCTTTTCCATAGGATATAAAGAAAGGTTTTAGGTAAGGAAAAAAGTGGAAGATCTTTATGGGAGATGTTGAAGATCTTTCACCACGATTAGAATATTATATTCCGATTTTCCATAGACACTAAACTATTACGGTCCTTGTGTGTGTGTTTTTTTATGTACTAAGTATTCCGCAAAAGTAATGTAATGTCCATGTAAGTTAAGCTTCGGGACTCTACATTATCATTATCACCAATCTTCAACATGTAAAATATGACACATTCCGTTATATAATGTTGAATGGAAACAAAATAATGAGTAATATCAGATGCTCAGTAAGGGTAGAAAAGAGAGATAATATCATAACATGATCATTATAGTGTGAGAACATTAGAAAATTAAACATTGTAAATCATTGACCATTAACATGGTTCATCGAATACATCTTAAACTTACAGAAGACATAAATAAGAAATAATCAAAATACATAATCCATGAATGAATAACATTGTTTTAATGAATATATTTGAGGAATACATGTAATCATAGAAAAAATATGTCATATATATCCAGCTAGATATTCATAACTTTTTTATCATGGGATAATGATCCATCTACCTGGATTGGATATGGGATAACATCTCATAAAGTCTAATTTTTATAACCATATTTGTCTTCTATTTTTAGTGATTGGGATAACCTTCCTCATTCTTTTTGAGCCCATAGAATAGTAATCATAGAAAAATGCATTGATAGGAGATATAGGTCACACAGATCATGCAATTAATACCATACATAGTTTATCCTCAAGGTCATAAAAAATCTATCATATCAGAACCCATGGAAGGAAATGAAAATCCTAATCATTTCATAATATCATCATAGAATAACCCATAAAAGTTAATATGTTTCATTAATGTATTTTTAAGATGGAAAAAACCTCCTAATGAATGGTTAATGATAGTACCATTGGATAATATCCCTATTATTTCTTACTTAACATTGAAAGATTTCAACTTATATGGAATATTATTCTAAAATATCACTCAAAATATTTCATTAGGAAAATATTATTTTGACATTGAAATCAGTTATTTAATATCTTTTTATTTACAAAATATTAATGATTTTTTTCAAAAAATAATCTTGGAAAATTGTATTGGGATAATAAAATCATTGACTTGTTATGTTGGTGGGAAATATAGTCCGTGCTAAAAATGTAAAAATGAAATTTCCTTGAACATTTTTGAGCAAAAGTAAAAAGTTACGTACTTGAAAATTAAGAGAAGTCAATATTTAAACAATTTATTAATAATTCGAAAATGAACAGTAATTACTTTAAAAAATTATTTTATAATATTTAAATCTTTACATAAGGATTTTTTTGAAAACATAGACATCGAAGAAAAATGATTTTTCACCGATGAGAGAAATAAAATCAATTTTGATTTAAAACTATTTTCATATCTTGAGTAAAAAAATAGAGGAAATTGTCTTGAAAGTAATTTAGTATCAAAAAATAACAAAATATGTATAAAAAATAAGTTTTTTCAGATATTTTTCATAATATTTCTTTATTATAATCTTAATCTTATATATTTTGTAAAACAATGAGATTATAACACAAAACCATTATAACAATGGAAAAATTTGAATAATAATACCCATTAAGTAAATGTACTTATATTGATATATAAATCCACATAATAATCATTTAAATAAATATAAAATACATTCATGTCATATATATACCACACAAAATAATTAAGTGGGAATTATAAAACGTGTTCTACATAAGGAAAAGTGAGATGAAAATCACATACATCATGTTTTATCTTTCTCATACATGTTAAGACCTCATCTATAATACATATAGTATTATTATGAATATATTATTTTACAATATTTTTATATATAATGACATATATTATTTACTTATATCCTTTTATCACCCATTCATACAAAAATTAATGTTAAAGTCTTTGTTTGGGGTTATAAAGGCATTATTTTCTTGTATGATTTCATTTGGATGTTTTGGTCCTAATAGTTTGAACATAAATAATACATTTAGATAAACATAATAATGATATAAATATAATTTATATTCTTTATATTTATATATATTTTTAGTAATCCATAAAATCTAGATATTGAGAAGAAAGGATTACACCGTTCATAAAGACAGTTGGCTATAGTTATGCATGAAGGTTGTTTCCATTCTCTCGACGTATTTCTAAAAATAAAATGAAATATTAATTAAATATTAAAAAATAATTTATAGAATTTATATATATATCTATTACATGAATATATCCTTATTACCATACATGTTAAAATAAAATTAAAATAGTATCACATATATTTATAGAGTTGGTAGAAAAGAATTATGAAACAATTACATGATCTATTGTCAACAGATTTGTTATTATAAAGGTAATAGTGATATTAAATTCATGAAATATAATAATATAATAAATATAATATGTATAATTTTAAGCAATCATTATTTTTCCCTTTTCATATGAGGTGATGGAAAACATATCTCATTGGTTTGTAGGGAAGTAGTCGACCATACACAAGATTGATGAATCTAGTTCACATTTTCTTGATAGGGTGATTGATATTTTTTATTAAATTAAAATAATTATATCCAATTATATGGAATATAATTATTTTATTATATCATCATAGTTGAATAATTCTTGAAAGAGGTGGAAGAAGAAATAGAATACAATCAGTTAAGAAAGATACATCTTTTTCAGACAGGCATCATAGTTTCGAAACTAATGTATTTTTAGAGGGTTTAAAAAAAAGAATCTAGTACATTGATAGGTATGTAATTAATTGGTTTCCATAGGTATCTTCTGACCCAAAAGGCATTTTATGAGTAAAAGAGGAGTATGGGTGTCCTTTTATAAGCGGGGGAGAGGACACAGTTGGATTGTGGGAAAAATGAAATATATATACATGAATTACCCATAAATATTATAAAAAATGATTATTATTGAACATTATCTAGAAAAAGGTAAAAATAGGACAATAAAATTTTAATTTTACTTTTATTTAGTTTTTTTATCCCAACTCTTTTTTTACCCCTCATAGACCAGTTTTGACTATAACTTCAGTAATTAATTTTTTCTTTTCTAAAAATTCATTTTGAAAATGATAAGTCAATATTATTATATAATATTATTTATCATGATAAAAAAATATTTATTATATTTAAAAAAATTAAATGAATATAATTGACCACATTTAAATTAAAATTAAACCCACAATTGAGGTGAAAATTAGTTTTCCAATTATAAATCACTGGGCAGTGAAAATAGTTTTATATAAAATTGAAAAATGAAAAATTATTTTAATTAAATAAATTGGATTAATAATATTATTATTTAAATAATTATACACATAAAACTATTTTAATACCAATTTTTACTTGTAAAATATTTAATGGAAAATATAGTTTTTTTAAAAAAATAATAATTTTTCAATATTTATCTAAAAAATAATATTTTTAAAAAATAAAAAAAACTATCACTAATGAAATTTTGAGATTTGTAGTTAATAAATTCTATTCAATTTATCAATTTTTTTATAAAAAGTGAAAAAAAAATTTTATTCATTTTTAAATTAATGAAATAAATTAATTTTTTGTGGTAAAGTATTTTCAATGAATTGAAAAACATTAATAAACATTAGGTTCTTAATTATCAATTTATTTTATTTATAAAAACTCTATATAAATAATGTGAAAAATATGTTTAATTCTGTTTTTTTTTTCATTTTTTACTAATAAGTTTTAATAATCAGGTTTAAATAATAAAATAAACAATATATCATTGGTTATTAAAACATAATGTTTCTTGTAAAAATGATATCAATGAAATTAAATTTATTTGAATTTTTTTCTCATAGTATACTATGCTGTTATACAAATTCTCAAATATAATACCACATAAAATAAATTAAATTTATATGTTTCCAAATTTTTACTATCAATTGATAAACATGGTTTTATAGTTGTATGTTGATAACATATGAGCCCACCAAATTACCTATGGCATTTTTGAATACTATAACCTCATTTTTTTAGAAAATACACAATGAGATAATATCAATGAATATAGTCTTATTTTATTATCTTATCATGAAATATTGGATAAGAATATTTTTAAAATTCAATATGGTTTGATTTAATTTTTCAATATATGTATAACTCTAAAATCGAGAACAAATCATTTGTTAAAATACTTGTTATATTACAACAGAATCCACAATGTAATATGTTCAATGTTGATTTGTAAATTTCAAAATATAGTAAACATCACCCTTTCATATTAAATTATCCCAAATATAAATCTATATTATTGTGACCTAAATAAGACTAGTATTAGGACCACTAAAATCTAGTATTCTGATTTCACTATGCACATGGAACTTATCTACATTTTCTTTCTCAATAACTGTCAGGTAGTATTGAAGGAAAATATATGAAATTTTATTAGTCCAGATTGATATATTCATTTTATTATTTTATCATAATAATGATCAATTCTATTTAATTTTAATTTTATGTGGGATATATTTACAAAAATAATATTAATTATATATTGTAATTCTTTGACCCAAGTTACCCAGAGTAGGTGCATTATTACATAACATTGGCATGATAAAAACAGATCAATTCTCGAATGACCGATTAGTTTAGTAGCCTTGGAAACACTAGATACATTAATAAATTGTACATTACTCCATAAAGTGAAAAACTAGAATAACATTGTCTACATAGTCCACACTCATATCCCCTTCAGACTATCCCTGTAGGACAGTCATAAAATATTTCTTCACATCCTCAGAAAAATAAAACATAGAATGGGGTGAGCTCAAATGCTCAGTAAGGATAACAATATAGCGGAAACTATCATAAATAAACTTAAACATTTAAGTAATTGTATAACTACACCAAAAGCCTTTTAAATTTGAACTTCAATATATTATAAAAATATAAAATGAAATAATTCCATTTACTTATTCACATGGATATTTTACAAGTCGAATAATCACATAAAATATCAATAACAACTTTCATAATGATGGAATACATAATACCAGACTATCAAAACCATATAGTCAAGGCCTTGTTCCAAGACTACAAATAAGATCTTTCCAAGGTCGTGTTCCAAGACACTAGTTTGTCTCATGAGACCTACTGATGCATCGTGGAGCTATAACTGTCTCCACCCGTCACTTACTAAGTCCAATGCATTCCCATATGAAAAGGTTTGAACATAACATAAGAATTCTTATTAAAACAAGCATATGAAATGTAAATACATTATTTATAAACCATGAATGGTATAAAAATAACACATCCACAATCAAACATATCACAAAACCTTCAATACAATAAGGAAGTTTTGTATCATAATAAATCAACTTCAAATAATCTTAAAATCAATCAAAGTATGTTGAGATAGATGAAATCAAAACTATTTGAGAGAAATATCTATTTTTTTAAATCATTTAAAAGTAAAATAATTATAAAAGAAAACATTTACTTTGAAAATATTCTTAGAAGTTTGTAAGGGATGCTTTGGAGATTTTATAATGGCAAAGAAATAGCTGCACCCACTGTATAAGTTAAAAATAAATTCTTACCCTAATTTTTTCGAAATGGTTAAAAAGGACCTTGTTTGGAAAACGACAGAATGGTTCTTTTCAAACCAAATTATAAAAATTCAAACAAGGTTATAAATGACTTTAACCCATAGTCTAGTAAATAGAAAAAATGTTTTGGAAAACATTTTTAAGAGACATGGTTGTGGATGATAAAGAGGTCCTATTACATAATTACATATAAACAACCTCGGATAATGAAGTGATTGTAAAATAAACCCTTACCTTGTACTTTTCCTTGGTCTAGGGTAGGTTAACCTCATGTATAATAGTTAAATCATTGTTATTAATTTATAAAGGAATCATATACATAAATATTATATCATATAATATCTTTTAATATTTCTTTGTTGTTAATATTTTAGTATTATCGTCGTTTCCGGTGTTCACTTAATCGTTTTGTTTCATATGTTTGGTTAAATAAGTTGTGCTTGTTATCCATAGGTTGTATATTATTCATATTCATAATGATATCAAGTCCATAAGAATTATTTTTAATCATAAAATGAAATTATTATTGAATGGACACAATGGGGAATGAATCTCATCGCGTTCGTGGAGACAGTAGTTCGTACGTACGCACGAACACTAGTTCCATTACATTTTTCATTTTAAAAGGAATACAAACCAAGTGATACATAGGTATATTTTTATTCCAGTATAATATAATTTCTTATAATGGTTACATATGTTCATTAACACCATCCTTTATACGTTCCATGTATGGTATAAACGAGTCATATTACTTTGAGGGGGTGGTAGTCCGCACTTCCTCAAATGAAATTATCAAATACATATATACAACATGAAACAAATAATGGTATGATATAAAATGGAATTACAAAAGCTTATATAAAAAATAAGTATCCATAATATCATATTTAATTATAGTTCCATCATAATGGCCACCATGAGAGTTGGTAGGAGATAATTGAACAATCATTGTTTCGTGAGGCATTTGGTAGCCATACACAGAAACATTAGGTTCTTCATCCATTAGATGGAGGTGTGTCATAGTGTAGTTAAAATACTTCTCATAACAATATCTTAGTATATTTAGTGTACTGTTTTTGTTACAAAAGAATAGAATAATAAGAGTATAGGGGTTGGAGATGTAAAATAAAAGAAAAGAAGCTAAGAGAAATCGTTACATTTAATTTGGGTAAATCCCTTTGGTTTGAACCAAAAAGGACTCTTGAAGTGGTTTATTCCTAATGTTAGGCTTCTCGGAGGAGGAGTGGGATGTAGGGATATCAATTGGGAAGAGTGTTTTCATGAAAAAAGGCTTGAGTGCTGTGAGGAATTGGATAGAAATGGTGTCCTTTTATAAGGTAAAGGAGGGGATCTTTAGAAAAAAGTTAAGTATTATTTTATAATAAAATCAAATTCAGTTTCTAATGGATCAAAAGTAGATTATTCAAAGTATAATGTGGTGATAGGTCGAAACAAACTTCACCAATATGTTTTAGATAGGCTTGGGTCACTTTATTAACCTTATCTTTTTGTTTTAACTCTTAGTAAATTAGTTTGGCACATAACATGTCACTTTATATTTTTATATAATATCATTAATAAACATTATATATACTTTCAAGATACCCCAAGTGGTCCAGTAATGATACAAATATCATTATATAAGTCCTTTCGCCGATCCTTTGATTTTTATGAATAGAATATCAATTAATATTATAATATTTGTTTTAAAAAATCATTTGTGTCAATTTTGACACTATTTTGTATTTTGTTTTTTGATAATTCATAACAACATTATTACTTTGAACCTAATTCATTTAATCAACCCTAACATGTCATATTAACCTATAGAATTTGTGGAATTCATTAAATGTCTCAAATTATATTTATTAGGGTATTTGTAATATCAATTATTTTAATATTTCACTAATAAGTTAATTACAACATCATCATTGTGTCATAAATAAATTAACTTATTTAGTGTGTAAAAATTATAAATAAAATACCATTATGTAGGAAATATATTTATCTTTATAATTAATATTTATAATTGAATTGATCTTATGTATAACCCTATATTAAAAATGTTTTAGTTATTTAACTTTGATTTTATCTCTTTTAACTATTCTTTGAATTAAATAATAATAAATGTCCTCATATAATTCAAGTGGACCAAAGAGGTTCATATTTGATTCATAAGGTTGTTTTTGGTCGAATTATACTTTTCCAATATAATTAGGACATGTTTTAGGGTAATAATAATATCATTTTTACCCTTAATTACCATATTTACTTTTAACTTTGGTAAATAAAAGTAAAAAAGTTACTATTCACAAAAATTATTTTTATCTTATTGAACCACATTTTACTCTTTGATATTAACCGTGTCTCTCATATTTTTGAAATTACACTCATAGAAGTGGTTAAAGTATGTTTTATGTGAATTTGAAAATCCTCCTAGGAGGTGGGTAGGAGACGGTGAAAAGTTCAATAAAATTTTTATATATCTAAAATTATTATAAACTGACTCCAATGAATTAAATTGAACATATATTGTTATTATGTATCTATATTGACCAAAAATAAAATAAAATAAAATAAATAATTTTTTAAATAAAAATTCGGTTTTAAACAATAACTCAGTGTTTTTCACTATTCATCAAAAATTGAATGTTTTTAGAAAAATACCAAAATTTCACAGTAGGCTAATTTCAGTAATCTGAATCTAAAAATATATCCATTTTTAATGATAAAATATATAAAATTTTAAAAAGTGGGTATTGATATTCGTAACGACTAGTTTGATTGGTTGTGGTGTGTTAGAACTCAAAGTTATGTACAACACACGCTACTGTATTATTCAAATAGAAACGTACTATGGAAGCTTGGGGTGTTACAATCTCCCCTCCAAATAATTTAGTCCTCAAAATTTCTAGAATACTACCGCAGGAAAAGTCTCGTGTGGTTCTTCATCATAAGTTCCTCGGGTTACCACATTGCCTCTTCCATCTTATGGTTTTTCCATAGAACCGTTACCAGATGAGTCGTACGGTTTCTCAGCACTTGTTCTCTTATATCAAGAATCCTAATGAGCTCTTTTCAATAGGATAGATCATGTTCTAGTTCTACTTCCTCATAAGTGAGTACATGCATTGGGTCAGGCATGTATTTATTCAACAATGATACGTGGAAGACATTGTGAACTATGGAGTGATTTGGCATCATTGTCAAACGATAAGCTACAGCCCCAATTTGTTCTAGAATTTTGAAATGTCCTATGTACCTGGGACTCAATTTAACCTTCTTACCAAAATGTAAAACTCCCTTCCATGGGGATACCTTCAAGAAATCATGATATCCTACATGAAATTACAAATCCTTCCTTCGGTTTTAGAAAAGATCTTATGCATACATTGAGATGCTTTGATGTAGTTTTGGATGACCTTCACCTTTTCTATCATTTTATCCACCTGTTCTGGGCCTACGAGTTTTCTTTCACCAAAATCATCCCAACTGGTTGGTGTGAGACATCTCTTTCCATATAACGCTTCATATGGTGCCATCCGAATACTTGAATGAAATCTATTGTTATATGAAAATTCTACCAGAGTTAAATATCGATCCCACAAACCCTAATAGTCATGTTAGCAAGATACCAACATGTCTTCTAATGTTTGAATAGTCTGTTCGGATTGTCCATCTATTTGAGGGTGTTAGGCAGTGCTCAAACAAAGTTCAGTATCCAAGGCATTCTGAATAATCATACATAATCGTGAAGTAAAACGGGGATCACAATCAGAAACAATAGATTTGGGTACTCCAAGAAGTCTCACAACTTTATTAATAAATAGTTTTTCTAGATGTTCAAGTGGTAGATCTTCTCTTATAGCAAGAAAATGTGATGACTTGGTAAGACGATCAACAATGACACATATTGCATCATTTCTTTTAGGAGTCTTTGGTATTTCCATGACAGTCCATCGTAATATTATCCTATTTCCACTTTTGTATGAGAATAGGTTGCATGACTCCACTAGGATGTTTCCTTACAGCTTTCACTTGTTTATAAAAAATATATCATGACACAAAATTAGAAATATCCCTCTTCATGTTGTCCCACAAAAAATGTTCCTTCAAATCTATATATTTCATAGTTATACTAGGGGGTATATTGAAATTGGAACTATGAAAAATCATCAAACAATTCCATTTTTAGATCAAGTATATTGGGAACACAAAGTCTCTTCCCAAATTTCAAAATTCCATCTACACACACAACGTCACTCAATCTCCCACCATTCACAGCTATAATCTTCTTTTGAAACTCGTTATCATTGGTACAAGAACTCTTTATCCTTTCTAGTAAATATTGTTTGGAAACCATTTGAAAAAGTACTGATGTTTCACCTTCCATGGTGATTTCCATATCCATATTTACGAGATCCATGAAAATAGGATTTCTCTCAACTCTCATCTTGTTCAAAACTCCATGATCTTTTCTACTCAAAGCATCTGCAACCTTATTTGCTTTCCCCGGGTGGTAGTGTATCATTCAATTAAAATCCTAGAGTAGTTCAAGACATCTCCTTTTCCTCATGTTGAGTTCCTTCTATGAGAGAATATACTTCAAACTCTTGTGATCAGTATAAATCACACATTTTTCACTGTAGATATAATGTATCCATATCTTAAAATCAAATATTACAGCAGCTAACTCAAGATCATGAGTATGATAGTTTTTCTCATGAATTTTTAGTTGTTGTGATGCATAGGCAATAACCATATCATTTTGCATAAGGAAAACCAATTCCTTTCTTCGATGCAGCAATATAAATAATGAACCCATAATTCTCCGATGGTATAGTCAATATTGGAGCATTGACTAATCTTATATTCAGTTCTTCAAAACATTCTTCACACTCTTTTTTTCAAACAAATTTAACTCCTTTTCTTGTGATATTCATTAATGGATTAGCCAAACGGGACAAATTCTGGACGAAACGTCGATAATAACCTAATAAACCAAAAAAACTACATAACTCGGTTATACTCATTGGTTCTTTCCATTCGTGGATTTCCTTGGTCATAGAAGGATCACCAATGATTCCATCCTTAGAGACAATATGGGAAAGAAAATAAATCTCATGATTCCATAATTCAAACTTGCTAAAATTCCCATATAATTCATGTCTTCTCAGAGTCTTCAATATAATGCATATGCGATTTTCATGATCTTCGTAGCTTTTGGATTATACCAATATATAATCAATAAATACCACTAAAAATTCATCATGATATTCCTTGAAAACATTTTTCATTAGATCCATGAACATAGAGGGTGCATTAGTCAATTCAAAAGGCATTACTGTAAACTCGTAATGCCCATACCTGGTTCGAAATGTTGTCTTCAGAATGTATTCCTTCTTCACACACAACTGATGGTATACAGATCAAAGGTCAATCTTTGAAAAGTATTTATCTCCAAGAATTTGGTCTAATAAATCAACAATGCGCGGTAGGGGATACTCGTTCTTTATTGTTATAGCATTGATCTCCATGTAGTGGATACATAACCTCATAGATCCATCTTTCTTTTTAACAAAAAGGATAGGGGCTTCCCATGGAGATACACTAGGGAGAATAAATCCCTTATTACTCAATTCCTTTAGTTGTTTTTATAGTTCCACTAATTCCACATTGGCCATTCTATATGGGGTATTCGATATAGACCTTGAACCAGAAATTTAATCAATGGAAGACTCAGTTTCTCGATTTGGAGGATGTTCATCTAAATCATCTCGAAACACATCCACATATTTTTTCACAATAGTTAAATCCTCTATTTGATCATTCCTTTCCTCACCCACAGTCATTTCATTCTTTTCCTCCCCAATAATTTAATTTTTTTGAGTTACTAGGGGTGGATCTTGATAATAATTAGGTGGTGATGATTCTACTTTAAAAAAAGGTGTTCCTTTTCATCACTATAAAAAATAGTAACCTCCTTCTTCTTACAATAAATCTCTGCATCATGGTATGAATGACAATCCATACCGAGCATTATATCAAATTCAATCATGGGAATGACTATGATATCAATAGATAATGAACTTTAATGTGCTCTAATGGGGACCGATTCACAAAACATTGTTGCAATGATACTTCCCTTAAGAGTTTTTACTGACAACTCCCCTGTTAAATAAAATTGGTAATATCTAATTTTTTTAGAAAAATTGAATGATATGAAATAATGAGATGATCTAGAATCAAATAAAGCATTGGAAAAACTTGAGGAAACCATTAAATTACCTTCCACCACATCTTTCGGAGCTTTTACCTCAGTAGTAGTGATAGCATAAGCTTGGCCTTGATCCCTTGGACTTTTCTGAGGTATGTTACCTAGACTCTTAGGACATTAATTTTCTTAATGTACCAACTCCATGCAATTGTAGCATCGAACATCTGTAACTTCTTTCTTCCCCTTATAATCACGTGCTTGGTGGCCTTTTTCACCACACTTGTAACAGACTCCCATTCCCTTAAAGAAAGTACATGGGTATTTCTTCCCACATTTACTGAAGGATGGATATTCAACATTTCCCTTCTTCACCTTATTCCCATTCCCAGAGTGATCGGAAGATCTCTTCTTCTATTTCTTTTCTTTAAAGTCACAAGACTTAGTGAATTCATTTTCTGTCTTTATAGCACATGAGACAATATCTACGTATGACGAGAAGGATCGTGTGACTAATGCTCGACAGGGAAATGGTTTTAACCCATAAATGAAATTATCAATATTATTTCTTGGGTTACATATATAATCTGTTTCCTGCCTTGCTATCCATGTAATGTTAGCCTCATATTTTGAAAAATTTTCATCCTCCTTTTGTCTGAGACTAAAAAATTCCCTTTCCATATCAGCTCGATGGTCAGGAGGAAATTATTTTTATAAGAAAATATCTTTAAACTCCATCCATTACATATTTGATAATTCATCATCATCCTTCGTGTTTTGGATTAATAACCACCATTGATCAGCATCTCCAGTGAGGCGATAAACTACCATGATATCTTTTTCTCTTTCAGTACTCCCCAAGGCATGGAATATTTTCTATAAGGAATTTATCAATTTCTGAGCTACTACTGGATTTTTACCCCCATTTAATTCTCGTGGTTGTTACCCAATGAAGCGATCTAACATTGATCCTCCGTGTTATAGATCTGGGTGCTCTATATGGGTATGGTTAGTATTCATTACCTGAGTGAGTTCTCCCAATATAGTGATAAGATGATCAACACCAGTTGTATCACCAGCTCCACTATAATTATCTTGAGCAGGAGGGAAATCATTACATGGAGTGATTGCATTGATACAGTTTACATTCCTTCCACTAGGCACAATTTCTAAACAATGGCATACACTAGATTTGTTTATGAATCGCAATACATAAATCCAAACTTGTAAAACACTTAACATGAATTGAACAGTTTATGGATATAATCCATAATCATAAAAAAACTTCTTTGAGGAATTATATACCCATAAAAACTTCATAATGGTTTTAATGAAAATGATAATTATCCCAAGCATATCCCCCGGGATTGTTGTAACCAAGAGTGCAGTAGGGTCTGTTGTCGTGCTCCAGTTTCCATTCGAGTCTATATCAATGCAGTTTCTTTGGATTTTACCCCTAGCTACATATGTGCCAGAGCCGCCTATACCTACTTGTATCCATATAGAGATGTATTGCTCAGATAACTCACAAAATCTATACAATACCAAAAATCTAATAATTTCATCTATAATAATCCTCAAAGTCGATCTTAGGTCTATGTTCACTAATCAGATATTATCTAAATCTAGCTTCCAGGGATTGTACAAAACTTTCTCTCATAACAACTATAATTCCCCTACCCGAGGTACCTAGAGATGGTGCATTATTACATAACATTGGCATAATGACAAAAGACCGTGTCTCTAAAGACTGATTAGTATAGTATCCTTGTAAACACTAGATACATTCATAAATGTTATATTACGCCATAAAGTGAAAAACTAAAATAGCATAGTCTCCATAGTCCACACTAATATCCCCTTCAGACTATACCTGCAGGTCAGTCCTAAAATATTTCTTCACATCCTGGTATAAATAAAACGTAGAAATGGGTGAGATCAGATGCTCAGTAAGGATAATAATATAGCGTAAACTTTCATAAATAAACACAATAATTTAAGAGAATGTATAACTAAAACAAAATCCTTTTAAACTAGAACATCAACATAATACGGAAAAAATAAAATGAAATAATTCCATTTACTTATTCTCATGGATATTCTACTAGTCGAATAATCACATGAAATATCAATAACCACTTTCATAATGACGGAATGCATAATAATAGACAATCATAACCACATAGTCAATGCCTTGTGCCAAGACTACAAATAATATTTTTCCAAGGCCTTATGCCAAGACACTAGTTTGTCTCATGAGAACTACCGATGCATCGAGGAGCAATAGAGGGCTCTATCCATGACTTACTAAGTCCAATGCATTCCCATATGAAAAGGTTTAATCATAACATAAAAATTATTTTTATACTAGCATAAGAAATGTAAATACTTAATACATAATCCCAGAATTGTATAAAAATAACACATACACATTAAAACATATCACCAAACCATCAATACAATATTGATGTTTTTTATCATAATAAATCTACTTCAAATAAGATTAAAATCCATCAAGGGATGTTGACATAGATGAAATCAAAATTATCTGAGAGAAATATCACTTTTTTTGAAAACATTTAAATTTCACATAATTATAGAACAAAATATTTACATTGAAAGTATTCTTATAAGATTTTAAGGGATGCTTTGACAATTTTACAACGGCGTAAAATAGCCACACCCGCAGTATATGTTAAAATGACATTCATAGATTATTTTTGTCAAAAAGGTTAAAAAGGACCTTGTTTGGAAAACGACAGAATGATTCCTTTCAAACCATTTTATAAAAAGTCAAACAAGGGCATAAATGAATTTAACCCATATTCTAGTAAATAGTAAAAATGTTTTGGAGTACATTTTTATGAAACATGGATGTGGATGATAAAGAGGTCCTGGTAGATAATTATTTATAAACAACCTCGGATAATGAAGAGATTGTGAAATAAACACCTACCTCGTACTTTTCCTTGGTCTAGGGTAGGATAAACTCATGTATAACAATGAAATCATTGTTATTAAATTATAATATAATCATATACATAAATATGATATCATATAATATCTTTTAATATTTCATTGTTAATAATATTATAATATTATCGTCGTTTCGGGTGTTCACTTACTGATTTTCTTTTATATGTTTTGTTACATAAGCCATGTTTATTATCCATAGGATGTATCATATTCATATATAGAATGATATAAAGTCCATAATAATTATTTTTAATCATCAAATGAAATTTTTCTTGAATAGATATGATGGGGAATGAATCTCATCGCTTTCATGGAGAAGGTAGTCCGTACGTACGCACAAACGCTACTTCCATTTCATTTTTCATTTTAAAAGGAATCAAAACCAAATGATAAATAGGTATATTATTATTCCATTATAATATAATATCATATATATATGTTACTTAAGTTCATTAACACCATCTTTTATACGATCAATGTATGGTATGAATGAGTCATATCACTTTGAGGGGCAATAGTCCGCACTTCCTCAAATTAAATTATCGTATATATATACAACATGAAACGAATACTGTTATGATATAAAATGGAATAAAAGAAGCTTATATATAACATAAATATAATTAGTATTATATTTAATTATAGTTCCATCATAATAGCCACCATGAGAGGTTGTAGGAGATAATTGAAGAATCATCGTTTAGTGAGGCGTTTGGTTTCTATCCAAAGAAGCATTATATTATTCACCCATTAGATGGATGACTTTGTATGTGTAGTTAAAATAATTCTCAATTAATTATCCTAGAATATTTAGTATACTAGTGTTGTTACAAAAGAATATAATAAGAAGAGTTTAGTGGTTGGAGAAGTAAATTAAAAGAAAATAAGAAAAGAGAAATCGTTAACATTAATTTGGGTAACTCCCTTTTGTTTGAACCAAAAAGGACTCTTGAAGTGACTTCTACCTAAGGTAAGGCTTCTAGGAAGAGAGATGTAACGAGATTAATTGGGTAGATTTTAGCCAAGCCAATTAATGGTCATCCTGATTGGAAAAAGTCAATTCCAATTATATAGTGGGTGCATTCAACTAATTCATAAATTGATTTAGGAAATTTTGAAACACCAATAGTGGAGTGGAAAAATTGTTCCCCTTATGGTGGAAAATATTTTTCTATTTTTTTCACCCCAATTGAAATTACTATTTTCAATTAATATTTGAAATCATCCACTATAGAAAAAAATTATCCCAGGAATCTACAATAAAAGATAGAATGGCCATGTAAGACTTAGAATTATTAATGATTCATGTAAAGAGTCCACTCATGGATGGTTATTTGATTCTCCTCATCAAGATGAATCCCTCTAAAAAACATTATATAAATTTATGATCAATTCAGGGAGCATTAACTACATATCTTAAGTTAATCATAAAGTGTGTTTCCTATAAAAACTTTGATTACATTCCTTCAATGATTATTTTTATTCATAATCAACATGTTATATATAAGAATATCATAATATCAAAACATGATAAAATATTAATTATGTGTTTATAACATATTTCATAATCCACATAAATGTTATAGGTGAATTATATATCCTGAATAGAATCAATAACGATTCAAAAATCACCTCTTTGGCCTTAATGAGAGTATTTCAATCATCACCTATCTGAATTCAAAGATAGAGGTAACTAATTAATACATAAACATTTAATTAAATAGTTTTCCATTTAATAATATGATATATATCAACAAAACATGGTATTGAGAATCTATACATGATTATTATGTTAATTATGGTATGATTATTAACACACATCTTTTATTTTATACAATATTGGGAACCAAGATATTTGTAACAACAAAAGGACTCATGCTATCCCGAATATAAATGTGAGTGGATGATTTCATTCTCTACTAGAATCATATGGAATTGTGATATTATTTAATATAAGATAATCATACAAGCTCAACATAGTTATTAATATCCTAATTTAGAGGTAATCCAGCATTAACTAATCAAGAATAATATCATTAATCTCATCAAGTATCTATTGGAAAGATATTGGTATACTGGAAGGGTTGTATAAAAATTATTAGTTTGCAAGGACCATGATGATAGTGGTGTCTCCACCTTATTATTTAAATTAGTAGGTATAAATAAATAAATTACTGAATTTCCCTATATCCTAGTATTTGGGTGCTTCGTTAGGGGTAAAATATTAAAATGGTCCTTTCCTTAGGGACCACCATGGTGATATCACAGATTATGAGGTTCAAATCCAAATTAAAATACCATTTTCATCTCAATATAAGATATCACACATCAACCATGATTACCTCAAACAAAACAAGACCTCTATATCATTTTATTGAGAATATAAAACATCATTATGTGGTGAAAAGAGTGATTTATAATGAATATATATATCCAATTTGATAGAGTGATATGTTTTTTTTGATGTCTTATACTGTATAATACTAAACAACTCACATGTGATTAAATTATATTGTCTAAACCCAATTAATAATTATTTTGACAAAACATCGAGTTACCTACTAATAAGGAAGAAATGGATTATGGAATTTTAGATACTTATGAGTTTGATTAGTGGTCATCACCATTCGTCTCATAATATAGATCTGATTCTCCTCTTATAAGTTGAATGCTAAATTAAAACATTGGTACTTGTATTATTTTTCAAATTTAGTGGACCCTTTTTCATTAACATATTGAATTAATTGAACACATCCTTGATTTGATAATTTTACCAACTCCTCGAATCGATAACACTGGCAACAAACATCAATGCATATGGGTTGTTGTTTTTCAAGATTTTTTGTATAGACTAAGTTTATTTTGATTATTTAAATTTTATGTGTCATAATTACATATTTAAAATGTAATATATTTAACAACCACATTAGTTTCATTTCCATCTAATTGTTTTGAGGGATTATACCTGGAAATATTAAACCGTGATGTTTCAATAGTTCACGTCATTCATGGACCTGAGGGAGGTTGTCCTTGACAATGCTCCTTGACTAGCTAGGATTTGGTAATTAAATGGTCATGGTTAAAAAATACATTTGTTGAACATGTCCTTCAATATATGGATGAAGTCCTATAATAAAAATAATAAATTTTCTATCCACTATCTCTAATTATTTAGTCCATTGTTATAGTCTATAGTAATATTGAGTTTATTGAGGGATGGTTTGAGGCCCATGATGGGGTACAACTAATATAAAACATAATCAATTTTATGTAAAAGAAACATAAGTTTGAAGTCATCATTCTTTTAATTATAGTAGGGGATTATATACCGATCTTTCTATTGATATTTATTTAGAAATTTTTCCCACCATGTAGATGATCCACCACTGGGATTATATACCCTACATGTTACCAAAAAATTTCATATTGAGTATATATAAAAAATTCAGGATAAGAAATATAATCTAAAAATTCAGCCACATTGAGGCATCCAAAGAATTAAATTATGTCCTCATTCATTCATGGAGATTTATGGAGACCCTGTGGTTTGACATTTTCATACTTAATGTTTATATTATAATCATATAAAGATAGATGATATTTAATTTGAATTATATTCTCACCTCGAGAGGTAGTGAACAATGATTGTTCACCATAGGGTTTAGCTTCCAAATGATATATAGAAAATATAAAACATTATGGAATATCCACTATGTGAAGGTGAAACCATACCTGCAATAGTTTCTAATTCCACACTCGAAATATGATCTACTGTTTAAAATTTTAGTCTAGTATTAATTTTATAGTACGATTTAGGATAGATGGATATTTTTTAATTTCATTTTAATTTGGAATGTTAAATAATGTAAATTACATGGTATTTTTGGGTCTACATTACATAACCCCTTAGGTATATTTTTATAAAATTGATCCATTTTCTCAATATTTTATTTCTTTCCTATTAGTTTCTTTGTATATTGATGTTTCAATCGAGGGGACATAATTCTGGAATATGGGTACTTACATGGGTTGTGCTCAAGTGTCACATGTGGAGGTTGGGCATGTTATGTGGCTTCACTTTAGGATTGGGGGATTCAACTAGCTAGTTATTGGAGAGTTGGACACGTAAAACCTCATCACAAGGGAGTTTTTTGTTCTAACACTAGCTATGAAAAATGTGAATTTTCAAGGAACACATATGTTATAGGAATGTGGAATAAATATTTTCTAGTTATGAACATATTCTGGGAACAACAAGGGGATTTAGAGGGCCTTAGTACACATATGGGAACTATCATACATTGAGGGACACATAGAGGACTATTGAGGGTGATGGTGTAAAAAAAGTGGAAAATTGATCTAGATACAGATGACTCAAAAAAAAGAAAATATTATTGGGTTATAACTCAAGGTGTTAATCATCGTTACTAGTTAGATATCACATGTACTGGGCACATTTTGATTGATTAAGGTGATAATCCTATATGAAAATTGTCATTTTATGTAACACCCCAGGTAAATAAGGAATATGACATTTTCATATTTATCCATATTTGTGAATAAAATATTAATATGACTTTAAAGGGGACTCTATGCTCGATGGCGTACCCAACACGCAACAACGAGTTTCTTGGGAATCTTACGTTGCACTCTAATGATAAAATAATATTATTTTCAATGGTAGTTAACATGTAGCAGTTGTAATGGAGGGAATTGATAGAAATAACTAAAATATGATTATATATGTTTTTAAATGTTTTTACATTTATACAATAAAAGAAAAAGGATTAAAATACAGAAAGAATTCAATTTTAGGCGTATATGCCCTAGTTTTCCCTAAAGGTTCACTTGTCGCCTTTTGATGACGAACCATCATTAAATATAGTTTTGATCACTCTTATACATTATTTTGGACCAAATAAAACTCTTATTAAGAATCGGGACATCAAAATTTACTTTGTGTAAATTTTTGGTATCTTTCCGATAAAGTTCATTTTTTTAATGAATAGTGTAAAATGTTGTATTTTAATTCAAAACCACATTTTAATCTAATTTATGTATATGATTATATTATATTTTGAATTGGTTTTAAAGTGAAATTAGAAAATATTTTTACCATTAAATCCAATAGTGGTCGTTGGAATCAATTTCACTTTGAAATCAGACTTAAACTAGTGTCAATCTTTTGATACTTATTGTTTCATAAAACACGCTATTTGTCATGACAACGGGAATTAATTATTAAATTAATTAATGTGAATTATATGTTTTGAATTTTGTAAAACGGACTTCATTTTTGAATTCATAATATCAAATAGAGCTTACGGTGAATTTTTGGGATTTTTCTGAAAAACTTCAATTTTTGATGAATACTGAAACCACTAAGTGGTACTTATAAAAAATGATTTTTCATTTAAATTAAATTTTGCCATAATTGTGTTTTTATTTTCAAAAATCCGACATACATGGTTGTCATTAAGAAGTAAAATGTGGTTCAATGAGATTAAAATAATTTTTTGGTGAATAGTAACTTATTAAGTTTTTAATCGCGATTAGTGGTAATTAGTGTAGTTTAAGGTAAAAATGATATTATAAGAATGTGAAAACACCATGACACCTGTCCTACACCTATTGGGTGAGTCATGGCCGATCACGACAAGCCATGGGCCAACTTGGGGACCCCATGTAGCCACTTTAGTTGGAAAATGACATTAATATATTTTTATTTAATGTTAAAGTGAAAATGACACTAACATAAATTGTTTTACTAAAATAATTTTTAAGTGGGGTTATAAAAGTCCAAATTTTTATTATAAATATTCATTGGAAAGATAAAATGATTTCCTAAATCATAGTATTTTGTTTATAATTTTTAGACATTAAAGAAATTAAATTATTTATGACATAATAATGATGCAGCGATGACATCATTATTTGACGATTTAAATAAAATGGAAAGATAATGTAAAATCTATGAACTACACATATCCAAAACTTATTGGATGAGTTTATTTCGAAGACTTATCACCTTATCCACGAATTATATCAATTTGGCACCTTTTTAAACTCGAAACACATTTTCAAATAAAGTAATATTTCTTTACTTTCCAAAAGTGACCCTCCTCTCCTCTTATAAAAGGCCCCCACCTCTACCTCATTTCACACACTCCTCAAGCCTTTGGCTCGGCCAACCCCTGCCCATTTACTCTCTCCACATCCCTCTACTCATCCTAGAGGATTCCCTTTGGGCATAATCCTTTCAAAGGAAGCCTTTAGGCTCAAATCAAAAGGAGTTATACTTTTAAAGGTAATTCATTCTCTCATGTTCATTTGTTTTATTTTGCTTCTCCAACCCCCTAAACTCTTTTTATTTATTTCTTTTGTAACAACACCAGTATCTTCAATATACTAGGATGTTGTTATAATATTTATTCGAGCTACACTCCCACACAACTACATCAAATGGTTAAAGAACATACGGTTTCCGTGGATGGTGAAATTCTGCCTCCCGAAACGATGATTGTTCAATAATCATTTAACACCTTCAAAGGTGGCCATTATGATGTCACTATTTTTATATATGATATATAATATGTTTATGTTTTCCTTATGCTTCTGTATTTTTCATTTTTGTCTTACCTTTATGGCTTCCATTATGGGTATACGCGATATCTTCATTTAAGGAAGTGCGGACTACCGCCCCCTCAAAGTGATTTGATTCGTTAAATACCATATGTGGGATGTATAAAGGATTGAAATATGATATTATATATGATATTATACTGGAATTATAATATACCTTTATATAATTATTATTCCATTCTATAAAATTCGAAATAGAAATGAAAGTAGCGTTCATGCGTACGTACGGCTTACCATCTCCATGAACGGTGCATTTCATTTCTTATCTCTAAATGATTATGTAATGTTATAAATGCATGAATTTACTGGATATATATGACATATATGATATCTACATCATGAATACAATTCTGGATATAATAATCATTTGGCCACACGAACAACATGTAATTGTAAGAAGTCCATTTCGACTTAAGAACCAAATATCGGCAAAACAAATATTATTAACTTAAATGATTACATAATGTTTATGACATGGTAATAAGTGGTATAAAATGAATAATTAACTTGAAAATGGTTCTTAAGGAAGTTGAAATTTACTCAAGTTTATTATTCAGAAGATTAAAGAACGATCGAGTCAAGTCGGACCCGAGGTAAGGGATCCTACTCCTCTCTTTCTTTTTAAGTACACACTTTTATGTCATTCCTTTTAAAGCTCATCTTTCTTGTTATTGGGATGATCTTTTATATTACACTTACTGTAATTTTTATGTTCATGTGTTGAGAGACCCTATTCTCTCTCATCAATCCATTTTTGAAGTTTTGAGTGGCGCCGTTAGGCTGCCGAACTTTCTTAAGAGATCTAACCTCTCTCTTTCTTTTTAAGTACTCTCCTTTATGTCACTTATTTTAAGTTCCTCATCGTAATGTTGGGGGATGTTATTTTACATTCCTATTTCTGTACATTTTATTGTAATGTGATGAGATACCCTATTTGATCTCATCAATCCATGTTCGGAAGTTTTATGTGGTGCCGTTAGGCTGCCGAGTTTTCGTAAGGGATTTTTCATCTCACTTTTATTCCCGTGAGATTTATGCTACATTTGCCACAAATTCCATTCAGTGTTGTATGTACTGCCCATTATTCTACTCTTTGTTTAATATACTTTCGTTTATGAGTATTTACATCAATGATCTATTGTCCTTCTTTCATGGGGTGTATGTTTTGAAAGATACCCAAGTCTGTAAGGGAACCTTTCACACTCCTCTTTTTTAAAAGACTTATTTTGATTGGTCTTTTAATTTACATATTGTTATGTTAGGATATGTTCTCATATATCCTTATTGATTTAAATTTTATGTCCAAGTGATGAGATAATCTTTTTATCTCTCATCAACTCATTTTGATGTGATGCCATTAGGTTGTCAAAGGAACTTTTTAACCCAATTTCGATTTCTTTGGGTTCAACATGTAGTCATTGAATATGTCATCCATTGAATATGTGTGAATGACCATTTTATTGTTGTACACTTAATATCCACTTATATTGGGTGTATTTATATTTGTCACACATATTTTTGAGATTTATTTGTCCTTAATTTAAGGATACCATCTTTATAAGGGATTTCATTACATTTGACATTTCTATTGAGGGTTCATTGTTGTTACGCACCAGTTCACTCTTATATGGTGTATATACTATCCATTGGAGTATTATATCACGAATCCATATATTCTCATGATATTATAAAGTTCTGACTAAATGTTATTCCTCAATTATTGTATTCAAGTGCCTCTAATTTTGGTAAAACCCCTTTAACCAAAATATCGTTTTAAATGTTTTAATTATTTGTTCTTATTAATATCCATGTTTTCAAAATGGTTTTAAGGATTTATTTATATGGATATTAATGGTTTAAAACTTTAAAAGCTTCAAGGTGGTATGGGACACTTTGATTCAAAAATCTCATTATTAAATGTTTTAAATGGTTTTGGAAATGGTTTCTTTTTGAATGGATTCATTATTTCAATATAATAAAATGTTATATTGTGATGTGGAAATGTTATGTTTCCTTTATGCATGTTTTATGTGATACGTTATGGTTCATGGGCATTATTATGAAGACGGGTGGTTCCGTGATAAACTAATTGCGGGTGAGCCCGATATAGCTCTCCAATGCATTGGGTAACGTGAAGGAGTGAAACGTTAAGGTTTCTCCGAAGAGATTTTAGGGAATATACTGTGATGGGTATTCCAAACGTAACCAAGAGGGTTACTCCCTATGTAAGAATGTTATGAATGCCTCAAGTTACCTTTATGTCTTATGTTTTCTATGATTTATTCATGATTTGATATACCTATGTTTTATGGGTAAAGTATGATTTCATTCTTATGTATATATGAACTCATGTTTCCTTTCCATATTTTTATAACCCTTACTGAGATTTTTATGCTCATCCCAAGTTTTTGAAATGTTTTTCACAGGTCAAGGGAAAGGTACATGATGTGATGATAGTGTCAAGGATGTGTCAAGAAAGAATCCGTGTTTTATTTTAAATAGGTTTCCGTTGATGGGAAGAATGAATATTGTCTTTTATGTAACCACTTTGTTTAAATGTGGAATGTAATGCAAGTTTCATGATCTAATTCTCTAAAACGCTAAACTTGAAAAGATCCTCAATGTGTAATCTTGTAATAACTCAATATTAAGTAAGGTTTATGGCTGGGGCCTTATAGTTGGTATCAAAGGTCGGTTTAGATAACTTTAGAGGTTAGGGTATTCTTTAAGCATAAGTGACATTACCATAATGGTTAGGATTTCAGAAAGAGTCCTAGTTTTAGATAAAGTTAATGAGTAAGTGTATCTTAGTTTTTACCTTCCTCATTAGTACATGATGGTTTTGTTGATATACTCACACTGTCCTTTTTGGTTTTAGTAAATGGATGGATCTAGCAGGCACCAAAGTGACAATGGGTTTCAAGGAAACTGTGGTGGTTCTCTGATTATGATACTGGATGAGATGGGGGATTCAATGAGTAATATCATAGTTGTTATAAACAAAATATCAAGGATTCATGATCAACAACTTCAACCTTGGTGATTTCTCTAATGCATCATGTACGAGATGGCCAACTCGATGTGGAAATTCAGGTAATAATTATTAAGGTAACCATTAGGGTTTATATGATCCTTACTTTTTAGGTAATTGTGGGTTACTCTATGATATGATGGAAAATGAAAGGAATGAGATAAACTTGAGGTTAAAATATGTTATGATTATTCTTGAAGATTTTATCTCATTTTGGGGAATGTTTTAAGAATTATATAGTTTTGGAAAAAGGACAACACGCAGACCGTGTGACATCCCGTCGCGTCGGACAAAGCTGCGGGAATCGAACCCACAACCAAAGTGCGACTGGTATTTATCGCCTACCACTGGACTACGTGAAGTCCCTGGTTAGTTTGACTGATTCTTTCTAGTTATATGATTTTATGAATTAAGAGTAAGTTGATTTTGGAGATTAAGAATAGATTTTCTTTTTATAAGGGGTTATCCTTTTCTGGTTTATCTGATCTTGTTCTAACCTTTTTGGTTTTGGTTTTTGTTAAAGCCTAAATACATGGGATTTATATAGTTCTCTTTTGGGGATTAGGTGATTCTCTAGAAGTTGATTATAGTACTCTTAATGCGAAAATGTCTCCCTAAATACTCATCTTTTGGAAAAAAATATGAGTTTGATTAAGGAATCTAGTAAAAGTTGAAAGTCAACATGATAAGTGATTATGTTTCCTTATGAATAAATTCCTCAATAAAAAGTAACTTAAAAAAAAATGTTGTCTATTAACTTTTCCTACTGGGGAACCCAACACCGTTTAACCCATCACAAGTTTGTGATTTTCTCATTGTTAACTTTCTCCTAAACATGTTTTCTATCACTCTCCATCAGAACATGACCATATGTTTTCTCCTCCATGTCCATGTTTTCCTACATGGAGTCCTAGTATGGGTTAACTCGGGTGACCTTTGTACTTATCTTTCTTTATTTTAAAGTGATTGTTTTACCGACTCTTCTCCGATGTGGGACGTTCAAAGATGTTTCCAAGCGCAATTTTAAAATTGCGAGGACGCAATTCCCAAAAGGGGGAAGGATGTAACACCCCAGGTAAATAAGGAATATGACATTTTCATATTTATCCATATTTGTGAATAAAATATTAATATGACTTTAAAGGGGACTCTATGCTCGATGGCGTACCCCACACACGACAACGAGTTTCTTGGGAATCTTACATTGCACTCTAATGATAAAATAATATTATTTTCAATGGTAGTTAACATGTAGTAGTTGTAATGGAGGGAATGGATAGAAATAACTAAAATATGATTATATATGTTTTTAAATGTTTTTACATTTATACAATAAAAGATAAAGGCTTAAAATACGGAATGAATTCAATTTTAGGAGTATATGCCCTAGTTTTTCCTAAAGGTTCACTTGTCGCCTTTTGATGACGAACCTTCAATAAATATAGTTTTGATCACTCTTATACATTATTTTGGACCAAATAAAACTCTTATTAAGAATCGGGACATCAAAATTTACTTTGTGTAAATTTTTGGTATCTTTCCGATAAAGTTCATTTTTTTAAGGAATAGTGTAAAATGTTGTATTTTAATTCAAAACCACTTTTTAATCTAATTTATTTATATGATTAGATTATATTTTGAATTGGTTTTAATGTAAAATTAGAAAATATTTTTACCATTAAATCCAATAGTGGTCATTGGAATCAATTTCACTTCGAAATCAGAATTAAACTAGTGTCAATCTTTTGATACTTATTGTTTCATAAAACACGCTATTTGTCATGACAGCGGAAATTAATTATTAAATTAATTAATGTGACTAATATGTTTTGAATATTGTAAAACGGACTTCATTTTTGAATTCAGAATATCAACTATAGCTTAGGGTGAATTTTAGGGATTTTTCTGAAAAACATAAATTTTTGATGAATAGTGAAACCACTAAGTGGTACTTATAAAAACTGATTTTTCATTTAAATGAAATTTTTCCATAATTGTGTTTTTATTTTCAAAAATCCGACATACATGGTTTTCATTAATAAGTAAAATGTGGTTCAATTAGATTAAAATAATTTTTTGGTGAATAGTAACTTATTAAGTTTTTAATCGCGATTAGTGGTAATTAGTGTAGTTTAAGGTAAAAATGATATTATAAGAATGTGAAAACACCATGAAACTTGTCTTACACCTATTGGGTGAGTCATGGCCGACCAAGACAAGCCATGGGCCAACTTGGGGACCCCATGGAGCCACTTTAGTTGGAAAATGACATTAATATATTTTTATTTAATGTTAAAGTGAAAATGACACTAACATAAATTGTTTTAATAAAATAATTTTTAATTGGGGTTATACAAGTCCAAATTTTGATTATAAATATTCATTCGAAAGATAAAACGATTTCCTAAATTATCGTATTTTGTTTTATAATTTTTAGACATTAAATAAATTAAATTATTTATGACATAATAATGATGCAGCGATGACATCATTATTTGACGATTTAAATAAAATGGAAAGATAATGTAAAATCTATGAACTACACATGTCCAAAACTTATTGGATGAGTGGATTTCGAAGAATTATCACCTTATCCACGAATTATATCAATGTGGGACCTTTTGAAACCGAAACACATTTTCAAATAAAGTAATATTTCTTTACTTTCCAAAAGTGCCTCTCCTCTCCTCTTATAAAAGGCCCCCACCTCTACCTCATTTCACACACTCCTCAAGCCTTTGGCTCGGCCAACCCCTGACCATTTACTCTCTCCACATCCCTCTCCTCATCCTAGAGAATTCCCTTTGGGCCGAATCCTTTCAAAGGAAGCCTTTAGGCTCAAATCAAAAGGATCTATACTTTTAAAGATAATTCATTCTCTCATGTTCATTTGTTTTATTTTGCTTCTCCAACCCCCTAAACTCTTTTTATTTATTTCTTTTGTAACAACACCAGTATCTTCAATATACTAGGATGTTGTTATAATATTTATTCGAGCTAAACTCCCACACAACTACATCAAATTGTTAAAGAAAATACGGTTTCCGTGGATGGTGAAATTCTGCCTCCCGAAACGATGATTGTTCAATACTCATTTAACACCTTCAAAGGTGGCCATTATGATGTCACTATTTTTATATACGATATATAATATTTTTATGTTTTCCTTATGCTTCTGTATTTTTCATTTTTGTCTTACCTTTATGGCTTCCATTATGGGTATACGCGATATCTTCATTTAAGGAAGTGCGGACTACCGCCCCCTCAAAGTGATTTGATTCGTTAAATACCATATGTGGGATGTATAAAGGATTGAAATATGATATTATATATGATATTATACTGGAATTATAATATACCTTTATATATTTTTTATTCCATTCTATAAAATACGAAATAGAAATGAAAGTAGCGTTCATGCGTACGTACGGCTTACCGTCTCCTTGAACGGTGCATTTCATTTCTTACCTCTAAATGATTATGTAATGTTATAAATGCATGTATGTACTGGATATATATGACATATATGATATCTACATCATGAATAAAATTATGGATATAATAAACATTTGGCCACATGAACAACATGTAATTGTAAGAAATCCACTTTCGACTTAAGAACCAAATATCGGCAAAACAAATATTATTAACTTAAATGATTACATAATGTTTATGACATGGTAATAAGTGGTATAAAAGGAATAATTAAATTGAAAAAGGATCTTAAGGAAGTAGAAATTAACTCAAGTTTATTATTCAGAAGATTAAAGAACGATCGAGTCAAGTCGGACCTGAGGTAAGGGATCCTACTCCTCTCTTTCTTTTTAAGTACACACTTTTATGTCATTACTTTTAAAGCTCATCTTTCTTGTTATTGGGATGATCTTTTATATTAAAATTACTGTAATTTTTATGTTCATGTGATGAGAGACCCTATTCTCTCTCATCAATTTATTTTGTATGTTTTGAGTGGCGTCGTTAGGCTGCCGAACTTTCTTAAGAGATCTAACCTCTCCCTTTCTTTTTAAGTACTCTCCTTTATGTCACTTATTTTAAGATCCTCTTTGTAATGTTGGGGGATGTTCTTTTACATTCCTCTTTCTGTACATTTTATTGTAATGTTATGAGATACCCTATTTTATCTCATCAATCCATGTTCAGAAGTTTTATGTGGCGTCGTTAGGCTGCCGAGTTTTCGTAAGGGATTTTTCATCTCACTTTTATTCCCGTGAGATTTATGCTACATTTGCCACAAATTCCATTTAGTGGTGTATGTACTGCCCATTATTCTACTATTTGTGTAATATAATTTCGTTTATGAGTATTTACATCAATGATCTATTGTCCTTCTTTCATGGGGTGTATGTTTTGAAAGATACCCAAGTCGGTAAGGGAACCTTTCACCCTCCTCTTTTTTAAAAGACTTCTTTTGATTGGTCTTTTAATTTACATATTGTTATGTTGGGATATGTTCTCATATGTACTTATTGATGTAAATTTTATGTCCAAGTGATGAGATAATCTTTTTATCTCTCATCAACTCATTTTTATGTGATGCCATTAGGCTGTCAAGGGAACTTTTTAACCCAATTTCGATTTCTTTGGGTACAACATGTAGTCATTGAATATGTCATCCATTGAATATGTGTGAATGACCCTTTTATTGTTGTACACTTAATATCCACTTATATTGGGTGTATTTATATTTGTCACACATATTTTTGAGATTGATTTGTCCTTAATTTAAGGATACCTTCTTTATAAGGGATTTCATTACATTTGACATTTCTATTGAGGGTTCATTGTTGTTATGCACCAGTTCACTCTTATATAGTGTATATACTATCCTTTAACCAAAATATCGTTTTAAATGTTTTAATTATTTGTTCTTATTAATATCAATGTTTTGAAAATGGTTTTAAGGATTTATTTATATGGATATTAATGGTTTGAAATTTTAAAAGCTTCAAGGTGGTATGGGACACTTTGATTCAAAAATCTCATTATTAAATGTTTTTAATGGTTTTTGAAATGGTTTCTTTTTGAATGGATTCATTATTTCAATATAATAAAATGTTATATTGTGATGTGGAAATGTTATGTTCCCTTTATTCATGTTTTATGTGATACGTTATGGTTCTTGGGCATTATTATGAACACGGGTGGTTCCGTGATTAACTAAGGGCGGGTGAGCCCGATATAGATCTCCAATGCATTGGGTAACGCGAAGGAGTGAAGCGTTAAGGTTTCTCCGAAGAGATTTTAGGGAATATACTGTGATGGGTATTCCAAACGTAACCAAGAGGGTTACTCCCTATGTAAGAATGTTATGAATGCCTCAAGTTACCTTTATGTCTTATGTTTTCTATGATTTATTCATGATTTGATATGCCTATGTTTTATGGGTAAAGAATGATTTCATTCTTATGTATATATGAACTCATGTTTCCTTTCCATATTTTTATAACCCTTACTGAGATTTTTATGCTCATCCCAAGTTTTTGAAATGTTTTTTACAGGTCAAGGGAAAGGTACATGATGTGATGATAGTGTCAAGGATGAGTCAAGAAAGAATCCGTGTTTTATTTTAAATAGGATTCCGTTGATGGGAAGAATGAATATTGTCTTTTATGTAACCACTTTGTTTAAATGTGGAATGTAATGCAAGATTCATGATCTAATTCTCTAAAACTCTAAACCTGAAAAGATCCTCAATGTGTAATCTTGTAATAACTCATGATTAAGTAAGGTTTAAGGCTGGGGCCTTATATTTTATATTATTATGTATTCTATTTTTTATTAATTCCATTATTATTTTATAAATTTAGAGTACGGTGGTAGAATATTTTGATGATTGAGGTGATAATTTTAGACATTTACATGGGAATTATGGTGGAAACTAATAGTTAAACATCATGTTAAAACAAGACTGGAAAGTGGAAGCAGTATCACTAAATTCTAGTATGGTTTGAATTGCAGGAGTCTTTATATGCTTGGCATAGGAAACGGTAAAAATAAAATCTTATGGAACTGAATAGGGAAAAATATAACATTCATTTAAACTTATTAAACCATGAAGTATAAATCATTTTATTCCTTTAAAATCTCAATAGACATATGGAAATAATACTGACACATGAGGGAACAGACACGATAATATAATTAACATGTGTGAGAACTATTTACAAATGATATCCAAACTCCTTATCTGAATAAATTTCGACTAATCTAAATAAAAAAAAATTACTCAATAAATATTTGTATATGAGAAAAATAATAAATTATAAAATAAAATAATTAAAATTTTACAAGAAAGTTGTGAGATATAGTAGGCACTTTATTAGGTACGCCCCTTAACACATACTTGGAAGATATCCCATGGAATACTTTTTCAATGTACATTTTATACATATATAAGAAACAATAATATTTTATTTTTAAAGTTGATCATCCTCAGGTAGTGGTATTTAGTGCTCATTTACCATTGGGGAAACAACCTGATAGGTCCCTGAAAAACTCCATTAAAATTATTCAATAAGCTATCATTATCAAGAACCCTATCTTGATTACGATTCTTATCTCGTCTTATTTAATAAATCAAATACATCATTTCAAAACAATTATTAGAAACAAAATTAATTCAAATTCACAAAATTAATTCTTCTCATACTAGGAATTTCGAGATCCGTTCATTGGAAGGCCACGTGTTTCCATTAAATCATAAATAATAACCTCTATATTCTATTATACATGGAAAATTATATCATATACATAAATTTTCTTCTATATATAATAACTTTTACTCTTATATTAATGATAGTTTTTTGTTTTATTATCCTATATGTTAGAAGTTATACATATTTTTCAACACTTTTTTTATTGGGATTCTTCAATGGATGGACTCCTTTGAGACCAACATGAATAATGAAATTTTCAAAAATATAAGTCATCATCCTAAGATATCATTAAAAAGAATTATTTCCGTAATAAAATGTAATATAAATTAATTTAATTTTAATACTATACCCATAATTATTTTGAATGTGTGAATATATTCCACACAATTATTCAACATCCCCATCATTACTACTCTATCCAGGCTCAATGTTATAAAGGGAGGGATCAATCTTCTAGTGTGGAAGGTGTTATTTACAATATTTGTAATACAAAATAATCTATAGAATATTACTAATACATCATATGGATTTAATTCATTAAAATATAACCAAAATATTACTCTTTTTATATTATTATCTTTTTCTACACAAATATTATACTTTGGAAAATTTATAATTTACCCATCTTTATAGGATTTTTCGTATAGTAGTTTCACTAAAAAATTTGTGTGTTACATTGAATATAAATAAATTATGTAATTGTTTCAGAAGAAAATTATATTAATCTATGAAACACATGGATTTTGGGTAAATTATTATTTCATTAATTTCATTGATATTTATGAAATTAATTATTTAGACTGGATATTTTTCACTATGTTGGGTTTTCACTAGTTCATAAGATATAAAACTAATTTCAAAATAATTGTTATTTCATATAAATTTGATTCAAGACCTCCAAAAACTAAAATAACAAATCTTTGGATACCAAAACAAATTAGGTTAAATACTATGCATTTAATAGAACATAATATATCATGACTGGTTTACCTATTACACATAGTCATTGTGAATATATTTTTGCATTTTTAAAAATAATTTGTTCTTCATTTTAGAAATTTTTTTATCTTAAACTGTATTTAATATTAAAGAATAAATGTAAAATAAATCTTATAAAATTAAAATTACTAGATTTAAAAAAATCAAGGGAATATAAAAGATGTTTTAAAGGAAGTCTCATGTATTTTTCTATTTTATTTTGATTATTTCAAAATATTCTAACATGCATTCAATTAGTAATAAAAAAAATAAAATTATAAATATTTTTTTATAAAAATTAAGATCAATTTAATGTGAATATATTTATCTTATTATAAATCATTTTTTGATATAATTTATTCATTATAAAACATTAATGATATTTTTCAGAACACATTGAACTATTTTATATATATATGAGTTCATTTTTACATCATAAATAGTTTGTGATTTTATAGCCATTTATATATGATAAAAATGAAAAATCAAATTTTATTCAAGTTTTTATTAATAAAAAAACCAATTCTTAAATTGAAAAAAATAATATTATTAAAATACAATTTGAATAGTTTTCAAATATATTTCGCATAGAATATTTTTTGATTTTTCAAAATAAAAATAATTATAAAATTAAATAACTTTTAAAGGAATTTTTCGTTCTATGAATTCATTTTTAGCCAATGAATATTGAAATCTGATACCTATGTTTATAATTAGATCCTTTATATTTAGGGAACTAAGAGAATAAACTTGTGGCAGTATAATGATATCATATGTACAAATGAATCTGATTATTATGCAGACATAGATGATGATAATACACAGACTTGCAGATTATATTCTTGGGTTAAAAATTATGAAATGACTAAGTCTAAAGTAGATAATTTTGAGAAATGGTTGGTATATAGAAATGGGTTTCTACCTGAAATTTTTTCCCACACTAGTTATTGGTAATCATTATAATATATAAAATGAGATTTATTCCCATTTAAAAGTGTGGAGAGATTAGGAAACTAATAAGTTTGTGAGGAGATATGATATTATCCTCCTCCTCACAGTCCTCTTCTTTCAATCATTCCTTCATCTCATACTTCTTCTCATACTAATCATACCTTTATTTTATTATAGCAAGAATTAGATGTGGCTGTATGATTGGTTCAAACAATCCATTTTGACCTATGTAAAGTATATTTAATTACGTATCCAATATCCCTAAATGATTATTCTATATTTTCATTTAAATAATAAAAATTTTATTTTTTATTAGGAAACACATTACAGTGATATTTAATTCTTTAAAATCATTTTTTCCTCTACTACTATGCTTATGGTCAGTATAAAACAACATTATTATAGGAATATAATAGATAAGAGAATATGATGATTTTTTTTTGGTATTTGGGCTCAGAAGACACATATTTTATATTTAAATTATCATTTATGTTACTAAAAAATAATTTTAATTTTGTTGCCTTTTTCCAGTTATATCATATCCTAGAAAGGTATTGTGTTGTTTATTTGGTTATTGGTGTCACAAAAAATGATGAATTATTTTATATGTAATATCAATGTATACACTCTTGATTAATCTAAAATTGTTTTTAACATTAGTCCAGATTTATATGAGGCTGGACTTGGGCATATGGAAGAATTTTCTTATGTTCACCTCCCAACTACATCAGAAATAATACATTGAGCACTATTTTAATAATAAACATTTTCACCCATATGAGAATGTTTTCTTTACAACTAATGTTTTTGGAAAGGAATTAGTATTTTGAAAATAAAAAAATAAAATTATTTTCCGACATGGATTATTTTTCGTTAGTTAAATATTTGTTATGAAATTCCTTAATATTATTTTCATATTAAAATTATTTTGTAGAAATATTAATTTATTATATGTCCTTATGTAGAATTTTTTTAATATATATCAATATGAGATATATTGATATTAAGATCGAAATAATATATCCAAATGATTCTAATACAAAATTATAGGGTGAATTGTGGATTGGAAAAAATTTGTTTTAATATATATAATGGAAAAATTCTAAAATCCCTCTTTCGATAAAATATCAAATTAAGAATTTTTCGTCCATCCAATTATAAATAAATACTGTAATAAGGTCGATTTTGATATATTATTTACCCTAGGATGTAATAAAATATTATTAAATATATAAAATGTAAAATCATAACAAAAATAATTAGGATTATATAAGATTATAAAGAATATTTTATTTCCATACGATTATATTTTAAATATGAATATAATTTTAATTAGTGTAATGTCACATTCACATATTTAAATAGTGTGATAAAATATTATAATGATTAATGATATTATGATAAAAAAATATTAAAATATAAAGATGAATATAAGTGTATCACTATCAATTACATGAAGTCAAAATAAATGACTTTTAGAAAAAATAAGTAATTAAAATTAATACACATCTTTTAACTCAAAATATAGGATATCTAATTACTTAGGATAAAATAACATTTTTCAAACTCAAAATATATTTCTCTTTCTTTAGAATTTAATTATTTTAATACACTCTTTGAAATCACTATCTGCCTATCCTTAGCATCCCTCAATCTAATGGAACAAATTTTATTTATGTATATCCTCATTAGCCCTTTATCTAATAGATCCGTTTCTATATTTGAATATCTTAAGAATCCCTCAATTTTATGGATTAGATTCTCGGACTTCCAATAATTATTATCCCTTGATCTAATGGGGAAAATTATTTGTTTCTAAACCTACAGTTCATCGATCATGCATATCAATATCTCTTCAAATGTTGTCGACGTTATCCCCTGATCATATTCACAAAATTAGACACACAAAGAAGTTAGAAAATAATTATTAAGTTGATAAATTATAAGGGCCTTCAAAATAATACACTCTCTAATGAAATAATAAAAAAAATAAGATAAATATGTTAAAGATTTTTAGACATTATTAAATCACGAGTAAATGAAATCAATTAACCAAAAACTCATATAATGATTGAGTATTTTTTGGAAACAATAACAATGTTCACATTTATTATAATGGAAATATTCTCCCATTGTTTTTTGAAACAACATGGATTGATTTCCCATCAATAAATATATCATGAAAAAAAATTTTTACGTCCATTTGGTGTTCACAATTATAGGGTAAATGGTATTTTAATACAATATAAAATAGATTTCCGTATTCATAATTTAAACATGGTCAATCTGATTGATTTTGTTACATAATTTCATTAAGATAATTTCTATTTGGTTTATTCTATTTTTTATCGGAACCAATATAATTACAAATTTAGATGACTACTATCAATATGATGTCAATAAACAATGTTTGTAATCTAATTTGATAATACTAAATTTGATTATTATTTGTTTCATGATAATTGGGGTAATAATAATGAAGAATATTTATTTTTTATTCATGAATACTATAGTACTATTTATATGTTGGGAAAATGTTATTATTTTCTATAAAAAAATTATAAAAAAATACGATATAAAAATTTAGTAATTAATAATTTAATAATGATCTTTTGATTTCCAAAACCAAATGAAGGGAAATATCATAAGTAAAAAATCTTACTCAACAATCTACACATTTTTTAAAACACATACCACATGACTTAAATATAAAATAACATTGAATAACTTATGAAAAATATATTTAAGTACATTATATTATGAGATTAAATTTAAAACATATCCCCATATGCTTAAAAGTTCTCATGATTACATTGATGAATACAACTACCCCCCCCCCTAGTAGAAGAAATTTTATAAATGATCATATTATTATCTTCAAAAGAAATTCAATCTTCTGAAATAAATTTCTAGTGAGTGTTTTCATCCCCCTTAATTAAAACGACTCTATAGATGTGATTTTAAAAAAGAATATCATAATGTCATAAATTTTCCAAAAAGGTTTAGAGAAACAAATATACAATAAAATGAAAAATATAATCATTTAGAAATACTATGATAGAATATTATACCAATCTTAATTTTGAAAAATCAGAAAAAATTATTTGAATAACAATAATTTATTATTTATATATTCAATGAAATTACTTTTCCAAAAAATAGTACAACATTAATTCTGAAAATAATTCAATTGTTTTTCATAATTTTTTTCCAAATGGATATGAATTCCATTAACTCATATATGTCTTGGTGTCAATTATAAAGCATATCATCATGGATCTATATATTCTCTTCATAAATTTCGTGTTTCTCATCTTGAGACAGAATATTTTCTTTGTAAATTTAATTACATTTTGAAAATTTATTGTTCATGTAATTTATTTCTTCATTACGAGTCTTGAGTTATTTATTTGTATCCCTAAAAACATAAAATTCATATTGAGATATTATACATCAGGATTATGATTGTTAGTTTGATATTTTATGTTATGAAGAAACGTAACCCTTTATATCACATCTTTTTTAACTAATAAAAATTGAATGATGGTTTTTTAAGGCCTAACATATATCAATAAAATTTTTATCATATATTTTGGGATCAACAACGAATTGTTTTGACTAATTAATCAAATGTGTACATTATTTTCTATGAGTCATATAATATTTAGGATTAGTTTTTATCTCGGTTTCATGTTTTATCTCATTCTAAGTAGTCATGTTTTTCAATTATATTCTTTGATTAAGACATTATTTAATAATATAGAACTGAGACTCCTGAGAAAGAAAATAATGGATTGTTCCTATAAGTCATTTTAATGCCTAAAAAATATAATCCACTACATTTTAAGAAGTTTTACTATATGAATCCCATTGAACTTCTTATTTATCTTATGGAGGAATGATATGAGTGGTTACAATTTTATCCTGAATCATTTCTCATTTTTTCCTCTATAATATAATGTTCAAATTATTGATTACCTTTATCCGGCACAATATTGTCATCAGATATTTCACGATTTTCAACATCCTTATCAAACATGGTTTTAGAATAATGATAATATTCATCCTTCTTTGATAATGATTGATCATACTTATTTTCCATTTGTTCTTCACTATCAGATCTAAAAACATGATCGATATCAGTGGGTATTTGTAACGCCTCGACCCCAGCTACCCAGAGTCGGTGTATTAGTTCGTAACATTGGCATGATCACAAAAGATCAAGTCTCGAAAGACCGATTAGTTTAGTAGCCTAGGAAACACTAGATTCATTCGTAAACGTTACATTACATCATAAAGTGAAAAACTACAATAACAATGTCTCCATAGTCCACACTCATATCCTCTTCTCACAATCCCCGCAGGTCATTCATAAAATACTTCTTCACATCCTGGAAAATATTAAAACATTGAAAGGGGTGAGCTCAGATGCTCAGTAAGGATAACAATATTGCGGAAGATTTCATAAATAAACAAAAAAATTTAAGGAAATTTATAACTAAAACAAAAGCCTTTTAAACTTGAACATCAATATAATATGGCAAAAGTAAAATGAGATAATTCCATTCACTTCTTCACACGGATATTCTACTGGTCGAATAATCACATGAAATATCACTAACCACTTTCATAATGATGGAATGTATAATGCCAGACATTCTGAAACATTTTTTCAAGGCCTCGGCCAAGAGGTCTAAAATGATTAAGGCCTCGGCCAAAATCACAAATCAAATTGGGAAAGGGCCTTGACCAATTCCACGTCTAGTTGTCTCATGAGACCTACCGATGAATCGAGGAGCTATAGCGGGCTCCACCCGTCACTTTTTATGTCCAATACATTCCTCATATGAATAGGTTTAAACATGTCATAAACCATAACATAATCGTATCACATAAAACATGCATAAAGGAAACATAACATTTACACATTTCAATCACAAGATATCAATACAACATATTGATATAATAAAAACGCTTTCAAAACCATTTTCTATACCAAAATAAAAGAAAGTTAAAACTTTGTATTTATTTTTCATTAAAAAAATGATGGCTTGTAGAGGAAGCCGAAACTCAAATAATGGTCACGGCGGCAGAGAAGTCGTTGTTGCCACATAAGTACGGAAAGAAAAACATTCCCATTTGTCGTTTAGCAAAACTTTTCGTATAAAAAGATTCCTTTTGAATAAACGTAAAAGTCAAAGGGGTTTATACACCGTATAAAAGAAAGTCGTGTATAAAACCAAATATGCCTCAATGAAAGGGGATTGAGACGAAGTCCTTAAAAAGATCATTTTTTTTATAAAGTAGGTCTATTATGTGTATTCACTATAAGTACACAGAAATAATGTTAAAATACAAGATATGACATAATAATATCATGACATAATTTGAAAATGGAGATTAACCCAAAGAATGGAAGTTGGGTTATGAAATTCCCTTACCTTGCGTCTTGTCCTGACTCGACCATTCTTTAACCTCCTGAATAATAAACTAGAGTTAATTTCTATTTACTTAAGAACCTTTTTCATGTTCATTATTCCTTTTATATCCCTTATTACCATGTTATTAACATTATTTAATTATTTAAGACAATAACGGTCGTTTTGTCGATCTTTGGTACTTGAGTCAAAAATAAACTTCTTATAATTACAATTTGTTCCTGTGGTGAAATATCCATTATATCCAGAATTATATTCATGATGTAGATATCATATATATCATATATACAGTATATACATTCATTCATAATGTCACGTAACATTTAGAGGTAAGAAATGAAATGCACCGTTCATGGAGACGGTAAGCTGTACGTACGCATGAACGCTACTTTCATTTCTATTTCATATTTAATGGAATGAAATCATAATGATATAAATTTATAATTTAATTACAGTATAATATAGTTTATAATACCATTTAATCCATCCTTTATACATCCCACATATGGCATTAACGATTCAAATCACTTTGAGGGGGTGGTAGTCCGCACTTCCTAAAATGAAATTATCGTGTTTTACCCATAATGGAAATCATAAATTATGCCATAAATGAGAAATACATAAGCATAAGTAAAACATAAAAATATTTTATATCATATATAAATATAGTGACATCTTAATGTCCACCTTTGAATGTGTTATATGAGTGTTGAACAATCATCGTTTCGTGAGGCAGAAATTCGCCATCCACAGAAACCGTATGTTCTTTAACCATTAGATGTAGGTGTGTGTAAGTGTAGATAGAATCCTTCTTATAACAACATCCTAGTATATTGAAGATAATGGTGTTGTTACAAAATAAATGAATAAAAAGAGTTTAGGGGGTTGGAGAAGAAAAATAAAACAAAACAACATTAGAGAAGACATTACCTGAAAATCGGGTAACTCTTTTTGATTTGAGACAAAGGCTTCCTTGGGAAGCGTTATTCCCAAATTAAGGCTTCTAGGAGTAATAGGGGGAAGTTGGGAGAGTATTTGGGCAGAGGTTGGCCGAGCCAAATGGCTTGAAAGTGTAAATAAGGTGGGAGAGGTGTGGGCCTTTTATAAGTGGAGAGGAGGGGCACTTTTGGAATGATTGAAATGTTATTTTATTTCACAATTATTTTCGGATTCTAAAGGTCCCACACTTATATAATTCGAGGCTAAGGTGATAAGGTTTCTAAATCTCCTCATCTAATAGGATTTGTACAATTGTAAGCCTTGGATTTTGCAATATCTTCTCATTTTATTTAAATCGTTAATTAATGTGGTCATCGCTGCATCATAATGATCTCATAAATAATTTATTTTATTTTATGTCTAAAAATTATAAAAAAATACTATGATGTAGGAAATTTTTTTAGATTTCTAATGAATATTTATAGTCAAAATTTGGACTTGTGTATCCCCACTTAAAAACTGTTTTAGTAAAATAACTCATGTTTGTGTCAATTTAATTTTAACATTAAATAAATATATATTAATGTCATTTTCCAACTAAAGTGGCTCCATGGGGTCCCCAAGTTGACCCATGGGTTGTCTTGGTCGTCCATGACTCATCCAATAGGAGTAGTACAAGTGTCATGCTCATCTAATATTATTAAAACATTATTTGTACCTTAAACTACACTAATTACCTCTAATCGCGATTAAGAACTTAAAAGTTTCTATTCACCAAAAAATTATTTTAATCTCATTGAACCACATTTTACTTCTTAATGAAAACCATGTATGTCGGATTTTTGAAAAACAAATCACAGAAGTGGTAATATTTCATTTAAACGAAAAATCAGTTATTTAACTACCACTTAGTGGTTTCACTATTCATCAAAAATTGAAGTTTTTCAGAACAAGGCCAAAATTTCACCCTAAGCTATAATTGATATTCCGAATTCAAAAATGATGTCTATTTTAAAAAATTCCAAACATATATGCTGCATTAATTAATTTTATAATTAATTCCCGCTGTTACGACAAATAGCGTGTTTTTAAGAATCAATTTATATCAAAAGATTGGCAATTGTTTATGTCCAATATCAATGTTAAATTAATTCTAATGACCACCATTGGATAAAATGGTATAAATATATTCTTATTATACCTTAAAACCACTAAATAGAATAATTTATCACAAAAAATTATTTTGATTAAAAAAATTATTTTAATGTATTTTTCACTATTCATAAAAATTAGAAGTTCTCAGAAAAATACAAAAAATTCAACATAGGCTAATTTCGATATTCCGAATCCAAAAATGAAGTCCATTTTGAAATATAAAATTTCTATAATTTTAAAAAGTGGTTATTACTATTCATAACGGCTACTTTGATTAGTCGCGGTGTTTTAGAACTCGAAGTTGCGTACAATGCAAGCTATTGCATTATTGAATGAGAAGCGTATCGTGGAAGCTCAGGGTGTCACATTCTCCCCTCCTTCAATAAATTGCGTCCTCGCAATTTGAAATTTTTCTTTGAAAATAAAAGTTTGAAAAGAGAAAATACCTTTGAGGAAAACCCACATCGGAAATAAGGTTAATAAATATATAACATTAAAAGAAATCAGGATAAGTACAAAGGTCACCCGATATAGCACATTCTAGGATTATATGAAAATATAGATATGGAGGAGAAACAAACCATCAAGGTCTGATGGAGAGTTATAGAAAACAGGATTAGGAGAAAGTTTAACCACAAGAAAATCACAAACGTGTGATTGGTTAAACGGTCATTGAATCCCCAGTTGGAAAAGTTAACCGACAACATTTTTGTTTTAAGTTACCTTTTATAATGTTGAGGAATTTATTTAGGAGATTTACTAAGAACGTAAGGGAATATACATACTTGTTATGTATACTTTCATTCGTTAATAAATTTTTACCACAAAACCAACTTTTACTCCAACTGGTAACGGAACTCAAAAATATTCTATTTATCCTAATTGTATAAGGTTAAAAATGTTAACACATACCATTTAGATTAGTAAAACTATTTTGTAATAACCATGTACTTTCTGTAGGCTAGTGGTAGGAAATAAAGGCTTGTCGCACTATGGTTGTGGGTTCGATTCCTGCAGCTTTGTCCGACGCGACGGGTTATTCCCCACCCTGCAGGTTGTGCTTTTCCTAAAACTATAGTATTATAATATTCCAAAAATAATCTTCAGAAATTCTTTAACCTTAAACAATACTATCCATGGTTCAACTTAATCCATTCCAACCTTAATAGTAATCCAAAATACCTCCGTCCAGACATTCTCTAAAAGGTCTCTAAATTCCAAAATCAATTGTAACATCAGATTCCCCAAACAAAGAAAAGTTTCTCTTATTGTCACATACTAAAAATATGATTACCTTAATCATATTAAAACCTTACTGAAATCAACATGTACTGCAGTACAATCCATATATATATATCACATTATTCTTATAAACAGAATATAATCCTTGAGTCCAAAAGCACAATACATTAATTATTCCGCTTCAACTGTAGTCACAGCATAAGATTGGCCTTGATCCCTTGGCCTTTTCTGAGGTAAGATTCCCTAACGCTTATGACATTCATTTGAATAATGACCCATTTCTCTACAATTATCGCATTCAACTTTGATAGCCTCTTTCTTTCCCTTGCAATCACGAGCCAGGTGACCCTTTTCTCCACATTTATAAAAAACTCCCATTCCTTTTAGACAAGTACCAGGGTGATTCTTCCTACAATTATCACATAATGGAAAATCCTTCTTTCCCTTTTTCCCTTTATCTGTCTCTTGTTCCACCGTTCTCTTCTTCTCTTGCTTTACTTTGTTGTCATAAGACTTAAAGAATTCCTTTTTTGTCTTGATAGCCCACGAGACAATATCTTCGTATGATGAGAAGGATTGTGATACTAAAGCTCGACAGAGAAATGGTTTTAACCCATCAAAGAAACGATGAATCATACTCCTTGGGTTACGTATATAATCGGCAGCATGCCTCGTTAACCTTGTAAAGTTAGCCTCATACTTTGCGACATTCTCATCCTACTTCTGCCTCAAACTCAGAAATTGCCTTTCCATATCTTCTCGATGGTCACGAGGAAAATATTTTTCTAAAAAGAGATCTTTGAACTCCCTCCATTCCATATTCGATACGTCATCATCTTCCTTTGTGTTTTGAATCAGTGACCCCCACTGATCGGCATCTCCAGTGAGGCGGTAAACTGCCATGAAAACCTTCTCCCTTTCGCTACTCCCCAAGGCATGGAATATTTTCTCTAAGGAGTTTATCCATTGCTCAGCTACTAACGGATTTGTACCCCCATTGAAGGTTGGTGGTTGTTGCCTCATGAAACGGTCTAGCATTGATCCTCCACGTTGCGGATCAGGGTGCTCCATACGAGTAAGGTAATTATTCATAACCTGAGTAAGTTATCCCAGTATGGTGATTATCTGATCGGCACCAGTTGCATCACCAGCCCCACTATAATTATCTTGAGCAGGAGGGCAATCCCTACATGGAGTGCGTGCATTGATACGGTTTCAATTTCTTCCATTAGACGCCATTTCTAAACAATTGCATAAACTAGATTAGTTTATGAAATAAAATACATAATTCCATACTTGTAAAACACTTTACATAAATTGAACTAATTATGGATATAATCCATAATTATAAAAATGTTTTCTTTGAGGAAGTATATACTCGTAATCATTCATAGTGGTTTGTAAAGAAAATGAGAATTATCCTAAGCATATCCCCTGGGAGTGTCGTAACCAAGAGTACAGCAAGGCCCGTTGTCGTGCACTAGTTCCCGTTCGTGTCAAGCTCAAAGCGGTGTTTTCGGGTTTTACCCCTAGGTACATCTGTGCCAGAGCTACCTCTACCTGCTCGTATCCAGACAAGGATGTATTGCTCGGAAAACTCACAAAATCTCTACAATAACAAAATTCTAGGAAGTTCTTCTATACCAATCCTCAAATTCTATCTTTGGGCTATGTGCTCTAATCAGAGTTTATCTAAATCTAGCTTCCAAGGTTAGTACTAAACTGCCTCTGATACCAACTGTAACGCCCCGACCCCAGCTACCCAGAGTCAATGCATTAGTTCGTAACATTGGCATGATCACAAAAGATCAAGTCTCGAAAGACCGATTAGTTTAGTAGCCTTGGAAAAACTAGATACATTCGTAAACATTACATTACATCATATAGTGAAAAACTACAATAACAAAGTCTCCATAGTCCACACTCATATTCTCTTCTCAAAATCCCCGTAGGTCATTCATAAAATACTTCTTCACATCCTGGAAAATAATAAAACATTGAAAGGGGTGAGCTCAGATGCTCAGTAAGGATAACAATATTGCGGAAGCTTTCATAAATAAACATAAAAATTTAAGGCAATGTATAACTAAAACAAAAGCCTTTTAAACTTGAACATTAACATAATATGGCAAAAGTAAAATGAGATAATGCCATTCACTTCTTCACATGGATATTCAACTGGTCGAATAATCACATGAAATATCAATAACCACTTTCATAATGATGGAATGTATAATGCCAGACATTCTGAAACATTTTGTCAAGCCCTCAGCCAAGACGTCTAAAATGATTAAGGCCTCGGCCAAAATCACAAATCAAATTGGGAAATGGCCTCGGCCAATTCCACGTCTAGTTGTCTCATGAGACCTACCGATGCATCGAGGAGCTATAGCGGGCTCCACCCGTCACTTTTTATTTCCAATAAATTCCTCATATGAATAGGTTTAAACATATCATAAACCATAACATAATCGTATCACATAAAACATGCATAAAGGAAACATAACATTTCCACATTTCAAACACAAGATAACAATACAAAATATTGATATAATAAAAATTCTTTTAAAACCATTTTCAATACCAAAATAAAAGAAAGTTAAAACTTTTTATTTATTTTTCATTAAAAAAAATGATGGCTTGTAGAGGAAGCCGAAACTCAAATAATGGTCACGGCGGCAGAGAAGTCGTTGTTTCCACATATGTACGGAAAGACAAACATTCCCTTTTGTCGTTTAGCAAAACTTTTTGTATAAAAATATTCCTTTTAAATAAATGTAAAAGTAAAAGGGGTTTATACACCGTATAAAAGAAAGTCGTGTATAAAACCAAATATGCCTCAATGAAAGGGGATTGAGATGAAGTTCTTAAAAAGATCATTTTTTTATAAAGTAGGTCTATTATGTGTATTCACTATAATTACACATAAATAATGTAAAAATACAAGATAGTACATAATAATATCATGACATAATTTGAAAGTAGGATATTAACCCAAAGAATGGAAGTTGGGTTATGAAATTCCCTTACCTTGCATCTTGTCCTGACTCGACTGTTCTTTAACCTCCTGAATAATAAACTAGAGTTAATTTCTATTTACTTAAGAACCTTTTTAATGTTCATTATTCCTTTTATATCCCTTATTACCATGTTATGAACATTATTTAATTATTTATGTTAATAACAGTCGTTTTGTCGATCTTTGGTACTTGAGTCAAAAATAAACTTCTTATAATTACAAGTTGTTCATGTGGTGAAATATACATTATATCCAGAATTATATTAATGATGTAGATATCATATATATCATATATATAGTATATACATTCATTCATAATGTCACGTAACATTTAGAGGTAAGAAATGAAATGCACCGTTCATGGAGACGGTAAGCCGTACGTACGCATGAACGCTACTTTCATTTCTATTTCGTATTTAATGGAATGAAATCATAATGATATAAATTTATAATATAATTAAAGTATAATATAGTGTATAATACCATTTAATCCATCCTTTATACATCCCACATATGGCATTAACGATTCAAATCACTTTGAGGGGGCGGTAGTCCGCACTTCCTAAAATGAAATTATCGTGTTTTACCCATAATGGAAATCATAAAGTATTCCATAAATGAGAAATACAGAAGCATAAGTAAAACATAAACATATTTTATATCATATATAAATATAGTGACATCTTAATGGCCACCTTTGAAGGTGTTATATGCGTGTTGAACAATCATCGTTTCGTGAGGCAGAAATTCTCCATCCACAGAAACCATATGTTCTTTAACCATTAGATGTAGGTGTGTGTAAGTGTATCTCGAATCCTTCTTATAACAACATCCTAGTATATTTAGGATACTTTTTTTGTTACAAAATAAATGAATAAAAAGAGTTTAGGGGGTTGGAGAAGAAAAATAAAACAAAACAACATTAGAGAAGACATTACCTCAAAATCGGGTAACTCTTTTTGATTTGAGCCAAAGGCTTCCTTGGGAAGAGTTCTGCCCAAAGTAAGGCTTCTAGGAGTAAGAGGGGGAAGTTGGGAGAGTATTTGGGCAGAGGTTGGCCGAGAAAAATGGCTTGAATGTGTAAATGAGGTGGGAGAGGTGGGGGCCTTTTATAAGTGGAGAGGAGGGGCACTTTGGGAAAGATTGAAATGTTATATTATTTCACAATGCTTTTCGGATTCTAAAGGTCCCACACTTATATAATTCTAGGTTAAGGTGATAAGGTTTCGAAATCTCCTCATCCAATAGGCTTTGGACAAGTTTAAGCCTTGTATTTTGCATTATCTTCTCATTTTATTTAAATCGTTAAATAATGAGGTCATCGCTGCATCATAATGATGTCATAAATAATTTAATTTATTTAATGTCTAAAAATTATAAAAAAAAAATACTATGATGTAGGAAATCTTTTTAGCTTTCTAATGAATATTTATAGTCAAAATTTGGACTTGCGTAACCCCACTTAAAAACTGTTTTAGTAAAATAACTCATGTTTGTGTCAATTTAATTTTAACATTAAATAAATGTATATTAATGTCATTTTCCAACTAAAGTGGCTCCATGGGGTCCCCAAGTTGACCCATGGGTTTTCTTGGTCGGCCATGACTCATCCAATAGGAGTAGGACAAGTTTCATGCTCATCTCATATTATTAAAACATTATTTGTACCTTAAACTACACTAATTACCTCTAATCGCGATTAAGAACTTAAAAGTTACTATTCACAAAGAAATTATTTTAATCTCATAAAACCACATTTTACTTCTTAATGACAACCATGTATGTCTGATTTTTGAAAAACAAATCATATAAGTGGTAATATTTCATTTAAACGAAAAATCAGTTATTTAACTACCACTTAGTGGTTTCACTATTCATCAAAAATTAAAGTTTTTCAGAACAAGGCCAAAATTTCACCCTAAGATATAATTGATATTACGAATTAAAAAATGATGTCTATTTTACAAAATTCCAAACATATAAGTTGCATTAATTAATTTTATAATTAATTCCCGATGTTACGACAAATAGCGTGTTTTTAAAAAACAATTTATATCAAAAGATTGGCAATTGTTTATGTCCAATTTCAATGTTAAATTAATTCTAATGACCACCATTGGATAAAATGGTAAAAATATATTCTAATTATACCTTAAAACCACTAAATAGTATAATTTATCACAATAAATTATTTTTACTAAAAAAGTTGTTTTAAAGTATTTTTCACTATTCATAAAAATTAGAAGTTCACAGAAAAATACCAAAAATTCAACATAGGCTAATTTCGATATTCCGAATCCAAAAATGAAGTCCATTTTGAAATATAAAATTTCTATAATTTTAAAAAGTGGTTATTACTATTCATAATGGCTATATTGATTAGTCGCGGTTATTAGAACTCGAAGTTGCGTACAATGCAAGCTATTGCATTATTGAATGAGAAGCGTATCGTGGAAGATCGGGGTGTTACAGTATTTGTAATGACGAATCATTGTTTTTAGAAATGGTTTTCACAATTTCTTTTTCTTTTTTTCATCCCCTTTATAATGATGTTCATCTTTTTGGATCTTATCAACATCATAATCTTCCTCATTATTCTCTGACTCATTGTAGTCAGTTCCTTACTATTATTGATTTACTTATTGTACTTATTTGCAATAATTATAATTGTTTATTTCATGTACTTCTCGGGTAGTTACTTCTTCCATTAATTTTTTAAAATCTTCAAGGAGCTATGTTATTATCTATTCATCATGTTTCAATTTTTCTTCTTCTATGATAAAACAAGCAATGATATCTACTTGTGTGGATTTTTTGAAATATACCCTATTATCATGATTTATTAGATCATAGAGAGTAGTTGGAAGAATAATGTTGTATGAGGTGATCTATATTCTTTTAAACAATGAATCTACTATTTTTTCGCCTTGATGTTTGTTATATATTTTTTATTTTCACTAGACTTTATTTCATGAGTTTCAACACTATGAAATATGATAGAAAGAGAATCATCTAGGATGAGACTAAATTTATCATATCTCTCCTTCCACATTGGCTTTTCCTCCTCTAATCATTAGCTACTCAATCCATGAATTTTTTATTATCTTTCATTAGAATAAGAGATTCGGTATTCCCCACTTTCTCTTGAACACCATTCTTAATAATATTTGAATTTGAATATGGTTCTTATTTTGATTCCTAAGAATTAGAATACAATGTAAAATTATCTGATTTAACATAAAAAAATATCATATGTTTGATTGTATCGTTGGGGATAAACCAAATATTTTATTAATTGTATCAGATTTGTTTTTTATATTGAAATTCTTCACACAATCTTATATCTACTTTCTTACTAAACCTGAATTCATGGTAATTTGAGACATTATTATTAATGAATTAACATTATTGATAGTTAAACTATCAAAACCTATAAAATTAATATTTCTCATGTTAACAAAATAATCTAAAATGATAATATCATATACATTCATAGTGCCTCATTCTATATTCCATGGAATTTTAAACCCTTTCATTTGAAGATATATAAACCTACTATTAAGAGATAGATGTGTAAAATTTCTTATTAGTGAATCTTTAGAGACTATATTGAGAAGACATATTTAGGATTTGTCATGATTAATCATACCATTTATTTGAGGTGGTTTGTGAGAAGGGAAAAAAATTTCTCTTTCTGATGTGATATATAGAAAACTCATGGTTTCCTTATTTGTTATTTTATAATTTATATCATAATTTCGGAATGAATTTTTTTCATTTCATTCTTTAGTTAAAAAAAATAATCGATGATTAAAATTGTCTTATATGATCAAAAAAGGATAAATCGTATTCAAAGAATTATAGTTGAACAAATAAAGAATTTCGTCATTGGAAATCAATAATTCATCTAAAAAATGAATCATACATATCCTAAAAGTATTTTATCAATAAAAATTCCTGAAAATGTACAATCTTTTATAATCATTAATATGTTGTATATTGTTTGTGATTGATACTATGTAATCATATAATAATACACTTTTAGACTATGGGACTTAAATGCTACAGAAAATCATGAATGAATTCATGAATTAACTAATGAGGGAAAAAGTGGTATCCCTCCTTATATAGCTATTTGGGGTGATGGTTGACCACCCAAAATAGTTCTAGTTACTGATATTAAATCAATAATAATTTGACTATTGAAAAAAGAATCCACGAAAAAAATAAATCTTGATGATTAATTTATTTTTCATATTAGTATGAATATAATCATGCGGTGAAAATTAAAAATATAATAATGGAAAGATAAAAAATGGAGATAATAATTAATCGTAGCGAAATAGTGTAAGCATATAAATTAATATATGAAGACATTTGAATGTGAAGATCAATTTATATTATAAAATTTTATTATAATGAAATATATACTTACAGATTACAATATTACGATAACCACTAAATACAATAGTTTTAATGTCTAAAAGATGAAATGCATTCAAAGATAACTGAAAATAGTTATATATGTTAAAATAGAATCTGATACAATATACTCCTTTTGAATGTATCTTTTAGTAATTGATAATTAAAAAAACCATAATTTTTTTAATAATTTCGAAATACGATGATCCATATATGAATAATGACTCAAAAAAATTTAACAGAAAACAAGAGTCTGGAATTACAAATATGGGAAAAAATTAAAAAAACATAAATTTTCAGAAATGAAGTTTTGAAATACACTAATCATACGTACCCCCTATAAAATAGACTATTATAATGTAAGGTGATTGGTAAAAAAGGTTGATGATATAAATGATCAATTAACATCGATTATTTATAGACTATGTTAATCTTTTCAAATAAATCAAAAGGTAATAGTTTTATAAAAATATCATCATGTTATTCTCATGTTCTGATGAAATGTAAATTGATATCCCCTTTTAGTGTGTGATCCCTATGAAATGTGATGCCTAATATCAATGTGGTTTTTATGAGATTAATATACATTGTTTTATTAAATGTAGTGGAAAAGGTGTTATACCATAGTAATTGATTTTTTTAAAACTCATTCCCAAATTAGTGAGTGTGTGTTTCATACACAAGACTTGAGCACAACAACATTTAGTTGCTATATATTCATACTCAGTAATGGAAAGTTATACCGAGTGTTTTTTATATAAACTAGAAATTAATTAATTTTCTAATTATTGAAATGTTAGGTAAGTACTTTTTGTATCCATTATACAACCACCAAATCCTACATCCAAAAAACTAGTTAATTTAAAATTATTTTTTAATAATATAACTACCCTAAAACCATTGTTCTGTTTAGGTTACAAAAAATTCTTTTAAGTAGTTTTAAATTTCATTAAATTGTATTATCTCGATATATTAGACATAATCATCTAAAAAACATTACTTGTTTTGAACTATCATTTAAATATATTTAACAGTATATCCTAACATTGAAATTCTGATTGATCAACTGGATTCTTAATTTCATAATGTTTAAATGTATTTTAGGTACAATATTGAGCATGAATACTTTATGTATTTTCACATAGAATCATTTTAAAAAGATCATTTATATACATATGAGGAGATATATTACTACCTTCTGGCATTTGAGAAATTTCAAAACCATGATAAAATGATAACTCAGCCATCATACTCCTTTCAAACTCAGACATCATATGATCTACAAAGGGAGATATTAAATATTGTTAAGATGATACAAATATTATAACACGAACATATATTTGAAAAATCATAATATTTTTGTTCTGTTCTTTTATAAAAAGAGTATGATATGAAAGTCACATAAACACTTTTTTATGTAACAAAAGTCATTTTACCAGTCATAACTTGCTCTTGGTGAATTATTAAGCCCATATAAACGTTTTGTATGCCTATAGACATATTTATAATGTTTTGAATTTTCAAAACTTGGTTTTGTTGAATAGAAACATCTTCTTGAAAATATTCATAAATAGAGGCACTGTTCACATCCATTTGAAAATGTTTTAAATTAATGAATGATGCAAAGACTTATAGAATATGAATATATTTTTTAATAGATATTGGTGAATAGGTTTCATCCTAGTAAATTCATTATTTAATGATGTAAACTTTTTCAAAACAGGTTCTTTTATTAGTACTAATTATTCTATTTTCATCACACATATTTTGAATAACCAATTTACTCAAATTATTGATGAATCTTTATGTCCTTCTAGTATTTTCGTGACTTTGTTTCTCATAAATTCATTTATATCATTATGAATTTACTTCATCCAATTCTAATAAATTAAATCCTCATCAATATTTTTTGATTCAAATTGGGAAACAAAAAAGTTTTTCCACTTCATTCCTCAAGGATCATCAAGTATAATGTGTTGATCAACATCACCAATGATAATATAACCATGATGTTTTACAAGAAACAATTATCTTGGTTTTTTTAAAACCTGTTCATCATCCTATGTTAGAGAATATTCCTGAGTAAATACATTATAATCAATTTCATGAATATATTCCTACTAAAAATATTTATCCAGCCAAGGATGAGATTCAGTATTTGAAAAGACATCAGAGGATGTTGGATGGGTTTGTTAAAAAAAATTTTAGTTTCATGATATTTTATATTTCTTACTTCCTCAACAATACAAGAGTTTTTCTTAAAAACGATATAATCATAATATGAATTTAAATAACATAAAACTTACATTCAATAGATATAAGAGTAATTTTTTTAAATTATCTTTTCTATTCAAGATTAATACATTTCATCAAAATACTATAAAGTGATAATGTTTTTGTTTTCATCATGTCCCTATATGATAATGGGGTTTATTAAAAAAAGTCACATCAAAACACGATTCAATGATTAACTAGCTGTACTAATCATTTTAGACCAAAAATGTTCAGTAATTGATTATTCACAAAACATTGTTCTTGATATTTCTTGAATAATATGACATATTCTTCCAACTACACCATTTATCTAAGGAGTTAAAGGAGATGAAAAGTTATTTGTAATTAATTTTTTTAAAAAAAATGTTTCAAAATCATCATTTTAAAATTATCGACCATGATCATTTCGAATATGTATCATGTGAAGGGATTTATAATTTTTAATTGTTGATACAAAAATATTCAATTACAAAATTATTCAGAATTGTTTTTAGGAAATTGACACATGTGTATCTAGTATAATAATTTAGTAGAAACAATACCAAAAACTTTCCCCCAAATACTCCCAATATCTAATGATTCGAATAAATAAATTTTCAATAACTATAAATCATCATAATACGAGACTTCAATTGAATATTAAATTCATGAATTATGTTGCTAACCAAAATAAAAAGGGTCACACACTTTTGAAAAATAAAATATGAGCTCTATAAGAGCCCTAACAAACCTTTTCTTAGTCACCTTACATAAGATTCTATGATTATATTTTCACAACCATCTATTCCATAATCAATAAAAATATTTTATTACACTATATATTGGTAAGTCTATTCTCCTATGGTCTTCTATACTTAGTATATAATCATTGTCATTCTAATGGGTAGAAAGAGTGAATTCATCATTCGAATTTTGAACTGCACAATAATAATTCGTAAAATTCATAGGTAACCATCATCACATAATTTAATTAAACTTATAAGGATTTTCTTATGGCCGTTAGAATTGTTTTAAATTATATAATTAATAATTATTTTTTACTAGTAATTTAATTTTTTTCATGAAAAAAAATTAGGCTTCTAGCACCTAAATATTTTTGGCTCTATAAATGTCATTAAAAATATTTAAAATCAACATTTTAATTGAAAACCAGAATTTTGTAATCTAGTTGATTGAACATTATATAATTATTTTTTTCTAATAACCTCCACTTTTACACTTGCTGAAAATGGGGTAATTTTACGGGACAAAGAAGTGGTTTTAAAAAAATGGGTTTTTATAAGCACACCGTATTCGAGAATTAGTACCATGATGTTGGATTTGTGGATAAATTATATCAAAAACATTTTTACAAGAATTATTTCATGATTTTTATTTCTTAAATAATAAATCTCCTATTTTATTTTAACAACTATATTCTTATCCTCTTTAATAATATTTTTAGAAATGAGTTTATCAGAATTTGTTTTCAATTATTATTTGTAGAATTTAAAATTTTTAAACATATATTAATAGTATCAGTTTTTAAAATAAAATTATCAATATACTTTAAAATACTTGATACTTACTTTTTTGAATCATTTATTCTTTAATTATACTTATCATATTTTTTACAAGATTTGAAATTTTCATTTTCAATTATTTTAGAAAAATAAGAAAAATATTCATATGAAGGAATTGTATCATCCTATTAATAGGGGAATAATTTTCTTGATGATTTTTTATTTTTATCATCATTGAGTCAAGATAATATTCAAATAAATTTAGATTATAATAATTATCAACAGTGCATACCGTACCCATTAAATTAGTATTATCATTGTGTACTCTAGCATGGAGGAAAATGTTACTCTATATATAACTATTATTATCAAAAGAATTATATGATGAATCTCTAACACATTAAATCCATGAACCATTTTATTTAAGGAATATAAATTCTTTTTAATTATAATAAAAATTATAATAACTTTTTTAATTATTAGATTTCATGTCTTTCCTTATCATCCTTTGACAATGAGGAATGATATGACCATTTCATTTATACTCATAACAAGTAACATTAGAATTGATATTTTAATTTACACAATTTTTTCATTTATTATATCTATTATTATATTCTATACTACCAACTATATTCTTAGAGCCTATGGGAAATGTTATGTACTTCATTTTTAGAATTCTTATAAGATCATGGGTAAGTTTTAATAAAAACATTATTATTTCATTAAGATCTAGTAGTTGATTAAGTTGGTTGACATTTAATAGTTAAGGTAGATGTTGTATAAAAACTTACTCCACCATTCATTTTCTTTCTATTCTCAGCATATCTCTTGTGTATAATATAATAATTAATCAATGTTACAATAAGATCTTATTTTATAGTTTTAATTACCTTTATTTTTTCATCAACAGTTTTTCTCATAGATTCCTATTCAATGGGCATGATATTTTCTTTTCTCAATATTATTGTAATTATAAAATCCATTATGTACAATATCATAAAGAACATTAAAAATTTTCCTTATTCACTAATAAATCATAGTAACTGATAAACATTTTTATAATTCATAATAATGAATGTAGGATATAGTAATTCCCCTTATATATTCAACAACCTTTTACATTCCAAAGTTTGTGAACTATAATTTCATCCAATCACTATTAGTCTCTATACTAGAAGAAATATCATTGTAGATGTTTCAAGTTAATGGAAACAAAAAAGTATAACCTACATGATAATTAAATTTATATTCCACTTGTTACAATATTTTTTTTAATATTTTACTTCATTATCAAGTGTTTTAGTGTCTAGTGAGATTTATAATATTATTAAACCCATTGTTGATATTGATGTACGTCATTTTATCCCTCTAGTATTGATAAATAGCACCATTATTTTTTTTGGTTTTTTATTAGTCATGTTATCTATTGACCCTAAATTAATTTCTACAAACATTTTAAATGGATAGAAAATTTCATTTTCCACAATACAAGTCAATTTAATAAGTATTTATAAACATAAGATTAAAACTGAACTGGACTAAATTTCAAAAGAAATTTATATAAAAAAATTATCATGTATTTTAGTAGTGGAATACTGCTCTGATACAAACTGTTTGATATCAACATGAGATATATTTACATTAAAATAGAAATAATATATCACAATGGATTTATTATAATATATGGGATTGTATATTTAAAAAAATTAGTTTAAAATTCCTTAAACTAAATTTTTAGAATACTTATTAATGTAAAAGATCGGATTCATACATAGTCCTCTGTACCATTATGAAAGAATATCACCATAATGTTGATTATAATATATTATTTTGGATAATTACAAATCATAAATGATTTAATATATACAGGGTAAAACCATACTCAAATTAGTGATCATTATATTAGAGTATTCCAAAAAGGTAATAGGATATGATTATATCATAAAGCCATATAGATTCGAAATCAGAGTAAAATAATATTCAATAATTAAAATAGAGTAATACAATTTTACTGTAATAAAATCTAATAAAATAATAAATATATAAATAGAAATATGAAAATAAATGTATCACTTCTATTATAGGAAACATAAATAATGGAATTGTAATTAAATAAGATATACAATTAATTAACCTCTTTAAACACGAAGAGTATGATATCCAATTTCATAAAATAAATGATTCATTATTTTATTCTTACAAGAGGGTATGAATATATTTATAATATCAATCCCTTGAGAAGATAATAGAAATCTCTATCTTTCTATCCTTTGATACAACGAATCTTGTGGATCAAATTCACTGTATAACTATTCTTAACAACCCTTGATTTGATGGATCATCTTCCATGTATTCTTATCATGAAAATCCCTTAATCTGGTGGATTAGATTATCTATATAACTATCACCATCTGCCATTAATATTATGGATAAGATTCTTTATTAAAATCCTTGGAATCCATCGATCAATAAGATCAGTTTATAAGTCTTCTAATCCACAAAAGTCCTAGATATTATTGACAAATTCAAACGCACTAGTAAATTGAATAAAAATATTATAAAGTCAACATAACGATGATTTATTAAGAAATACATTATCAAAAGAAATAAAAAATACTAATAACAAGATCTTCATGATTTGTAGACATTTAAAAATTAAGAGTGAATGTGATCAACCAACAATGAATCATTAAATGGACAGGTATTTATAGGAATCCCTTCACACAATAATATTCCCTCTATCTATTATATATTCTTAGTGTGTGTGGAAAGAAATGGGAAAATAAGAAATTCATTGGCTGTTTCAAAAAATAATGTCTGATGTGATTTTTCATTACACCATTATAGTATAAGATATATTTCAATATGTTAGAAAATAGTTTTCTATATTACTAATTTAAACATGGTCAATCAGATGTATTTTTATAAGTAATTTTATTATAATAATATATTGGAATGTGAATCTAATATTTATTGTTATTGTTTTCATGTCCAATTACGAAGTCTGTTTTCATTTCAATGACAGTACATAACATATTTAATCGTTTTTTATATCGGTGAGTCAGATTATTATCAGCTTCATGCACATTATTATAATCATAATGATAAAAATTTATTTGAAATTCAGGAATACTTCAAAACTATTTATATGTATGGTAAAAGTATATAATTTATTTTCTAAAAAAGATTATAAAAATATATAAGACATAAAATGTTATTAATTAATTATTTAAGAATTATTTTGTGATTTACAAACCAAAAAGAATTGAAAATTCATCATTAAAAATTTTGACTCAATAGAATATAGATTGGTATTTTTTTTGGTCAATTATATAATATATTTTTCTTTAATGGAGACTCCTTTTGATAAAATATTTGAAAAATATTTAAACTCTTAATGATTTATAATAATTTAATTTTTTCAGTTATTATAAGATTGATTATTTAAATTTATTATTTATTTATTTTATATAATGTTAATTTATATTGAAATTAAATAATCATCACATATTTTTTTAATAAATTTATTATCTTATGTAATAAATGTTTTAAGATATGTTCAATAACCCTTATCAAATATAGTGTATAATTTTTTTCTTTTATAATAGAATACTTCTATATTAGTCTATAGAGCTTATAATATTGATTTAGAATGAAAATTATGACATTTTATTCTTTTTTTAATTAGTTGATAAAATGATCATATTGACATAATAAATGGAATTATATTGAAAATTTGGAATGTTTATTGTTATTATATTGAGGATACTATAATATTTTAGATGTATTTTTTCAATTTTATATAATTGAATTTGGTTCTACATTTTATATAGAGTTAAATTAGAAATATTTGTTCTTAAAAGTTAATTTTTCTAATTTAATTTGTTTTTCTACTTCAAATCGTGCATAAAACAATTGGATGACACAAAAATAATAATCTCATTCATCTTAAAACGAAAAATGTTATCCTAAAAAGTGTGTAGAGATAACTAATTTTGATAATATTAATCCATTGTATTTAATGATCATGTGCATGCCTTATTATCATGACACCCCTTTTAATTAATAATGAACAATTTTAAATCATTATAAACAATTTTGAATATATTGGTTCTAAATACATGATAATGATTTTATGATTTGGGTAAATTATTCATTTTTTTCGATCAAAAATATCAATTATTTATTTTTTATTTTAAAATTAATAATTTTGAAAATACATAGAATAATAAACATTTGATCTTTTTTTAATCATAAATATTATTTTCCTAAATTATTCAGGTTAATTTTGATCTATTAGTTTTTATCATAAGAGGAGATCATCATATTATGAATGTTAACTAAGATATTCCATGAATGTATAACCACAAAAACTTATCCTTTGTGAATATATTAGTGCAATAATGGGTTATAAATCTAGACCCACAATTTTTGAAAGATTAATTTTCGTTTTAGAAATTAAATATCGGTTTAATAAATTCATTTTTTCAGTATTATTTCATAAGTATGATTATAATATGAATAAAATAAATATATTTTGGATATAAAAAAATAATAATTGTATTTTTAGAATTTATATAATTAAAAAATGCTTTTATGAAAAATATAATTTTTTCATATTGTATCTTATTTCAATGAATTAGTCTTATAAGTAACTATATCTATAAAAATTAATTATAATATAATTTTATAATGTCCAAGGTAATTTTAATTGGAGTTATAATTTTGATTATGTCAAAAATATGTTGATTTTCTATTAAATAATAATTTTTATTTCAATATAAAATTATAATATTAATATAATTATTTTCAAACAAATGTCATTTGTTTAAAACAATATATTGAAATCCAGATATGGTGATTTTGTTTAATTATTTAAAAAAAATTAATTTTTAGTGAATAGAAAAGGTCTAGTTGTGAATTTTAATTATGTTGAATTAATTAATAAATATGTATGAATTTTGTAATAATTATTCTAAAAAATACACAAATAAGAATAAGTTATTTTTATATTATATTGTAAATAATCGCTTAAACTGAGATAAAAAACCAATAATCACATTATAATGATAAAAATTTTAACTTACGGTTTAAAACTTAATATTTAGTAAGAAAATAATTTTACAATTCCAAAACTAATATAATATATAGATATATGTTTCTAAGAACGAAAATATGTCAATAATGAAATTTATTAGTTCATAATCTATGACCTAAAACCATCGAAAAGTTATAGTGTTCCAGTTTCCAAAACCTGGATTTCCAAGACCTATATTATAAATAATAATAATAAATATCCCCACATTTTAAAAAAATATCCAACCCATTTCATTCACTCTCTAAATATTAATCAAAAGTTTCCCATTAGTCAGCCTCTCTTAATACTTTTAAAATATTTTCAAATTATCCACGAATCTCTCCACATGATTTATGATATTATCTTACAAGGTATGGGATTCCATTCCTCTCAATTTTTACTATGTAATTATTTTATATGTAGTCTTATAATTTTTATATGCTTATTCAATCATTCAGATTTGATTATTCCATTATTTTAAAAAAAATGACCCAATCAATGGGGAAATATCACTCTCCCACATTAATCCCAATGCATAAACATCTCTCAAAACTTTTGAGCAGCCAAAACCATTCTTTTATTTTCCATGCATCAATTTTTATGTTAAGAATAAAAAAAAATTATTCAAGGAAATTCATATATATTTATATATATAAGAAACAATACATCACTGATATGTGATTTACATGTATAAAACATACAACCCATTATCTCATGAAAATAATAAAAATATTAAGTATTTAAACACATATATACTCAATGAATTTATATGAAACCCATTTTTCTACATAGGCTATTGATGAAATGATATATTAAGAATAATTTGGAAATCATAAATTAATATTTCAAAAGGGTGCTCCCATATTTTTGTCTAATTCATTTGTAAAATTATTAATATAGGTACAATAAATATTAAAAATACCTTGGTGAATAACCATGGAAATATGATTTATGAAACCTGGGTATTCATCCATGGTTATATTTTTAATAATCTATCATTTTTTATGTTTCAACCAAATATCCATGTTATATATATCATTTAATTATGATTATGATCTCATGTAATACATCATGTTTCATCCACGATGATCTCTCATGTTAAGTTTCCTTTACTAATTTATTTAATTTATTTATTATCACCATATTCTATTGATATATTCCCCTATGAATAAATTTGACTTGTGGTAAACTAGGATTGAATAATTAAAAAATATATAATTAAAATCCAGTAATTTTAATGTTTTTTATTTTCATTTTTACATAATTTATTTTTACAATGTTTCCATGACTCAAATGATTAAAATATGATTCAATGTAATTAATGTAATAATTTAATAATTAGTAAATTTATAAATCATGTATTAAAAATTGGATTCATCAAAAATATTACATGGGTTCACAACCTATTCTCAATTGGCCATATCCCTCATTAATACATTGTTCCTTTACTTTAATGTTACCAATAGATGAAAAATGAATATATATATATATTTATATGTATGTATGTATCCCAAGACTGTTACTCAGTGTAATACCCATACCATTCAACTATCCTTTCCATATATTGATACCTATAGAAAATTGTTTGGCATCAATGTCTATCCATCCTATTATGTCTTAACCCCATCCATTTATATCCTCTCATCCTTATATATATATATATATATGAATAGAGTATAAATTGAAATCCATATGTGGTCTTCATATTAGGTTTAATCAACATCAATTTATAGTCCACATTCCTCATCGGGTTACCACTTTTTGGATACTGAAATAAATATATGGTTCTTCTATTATGTTTAAGCCTCATGCATTTCCAATTTTTATTCCTTTTCTTTTTACTAAAATTCAATAGTCTAACATCCATATATAGGCCTCATACTTGTTTTATTCCCCATTATTTTCTAATCACCCACCCCATCTATTTACCTACAGATTGGAGTTTTACATGAATATATGGGCCTCTGACATGGTGTATAACCCAAACAAAAACACTCTCCCTTCAACATCATGTTACCAATAAAGATGAGGTTTTCTACCACACTTGGTCCTCCTACATGGTGTAAGATATAATGTTTTCTAGTCACCCTTATTCATCTAGTAACATAAAAACATATGGTTCACATATATATATGGTCCTACTACAAGAATTAATCCTTGACCTTTGTAATATCCCCGAACAAGAAGTCACTAATGCGGTGCCTCGAGCTGGGTCTTCACATTCCAACAAGAGCACCACCCTGTATGCTAGAGGATAACGACAAGAAGTGAGGGTTTAATAGATCATGTAGAAAGATTATACCCTAAAAAAAATATTAATAAGAAATATAATATGAAAGGAAAAGTATATATAATATGTAATAACAAATAATCATTCATAACAAACCAAATTCTAGATAGTGTATGAGTCCATAACCGAGTAGTAAATATGTCATTTTTTCCAATCATGACAATCTGAATAATACCCAAAATAAAGATGAAATATGAATATCATAACTATTATTGAATCAATGTATAGAACCACATATATCAATATACCAAGGCTAACTCCACTCACATGAATAGGGCTTTGCACTTATCCTGACCTGCATTTGTGAAATTTGTTTCGGTTCCAAACAGGTGCCTGAGTAGGGTGTGAATACAAAACCTAGTAAGACACCACAAACAATTAATTCAAAATATATAGTCTAATATATAGTGAATTAATTTATGAAATTGAAGAAAATTTAAACCAATGAACATCTTAATACCCATTAATAAGAAATATGTATTCTAACCATTACTATAATTAGTTACATATCTACAATTTATTCATCTTCTCAAATTCATCCATCATCACCATGTGTTCCATCTATTTGGAAAATATATTAACAATACAAGTTTTCCAGGATATCAATCAGTATTCATAATGAAATAATTCATGTCCCTATCTCACTGGGGATAATACATCATAATAACCAAATTTCCACACCTCAAAGACTCAGTCTAGTTGGAATGAAACCATTAAGGGAAAAGAGCTACACACCCTTCCATAATGATTTCATTGTGGGTGGAGTAAGAGCATCAATCTTACTCGACCTATGAGAGGATCCTCCATCCTTTATCCAAAACATCAACCCATGGCCACATGATTATATATATCTATTAACTACACATACAAGTGTGCATTTAGTGCATCAGTACAAAACTGAACCATGGGAGGATCCTCGGTACTTAATCCCACAAAAAAACACCATATCAAAACCAATGAAAACCAATAAAATAGAAATAATATCACCTAATAATAATTATGTCAATTATTACTATTATATAACACATTAACTCAATTTAAAATTACATTACATAGTTATTTATCTTAATTCTCATCCTTGTAACTTAACCCATTATGTTCATTCATCAATTACTAGAAATATGACAATATATAATAGTTATAATATATTATCCCATTTAGAACAAATATCATTTCACAAGCATTATACAACATATGAATTTAAATTTCAATTCATATTTAATTTATCACAGTCACGTTATTACAATAAACCCATTAAGTATACCCCCTAATTATCATGCACTAACCCATTCAACATATTAATCAATTCTATTATTTCATATCTTGTCAAATATTCACCATTTTCTTATTCCATTACCCATTTATATGTTCACCATTTCATATCCCCTAACCCTATAGGAAAATTCTAATGAAATTCATTAACCATTTGATGTAATCTCATTTATCCTATTTTTCAAATTTCTATGTCATTCCAAACAACCAATTATATCACTATAAATCCTATTACTAACTATCCATGTCCAATATAAATTATTAAATTACACAACCATTATGTTTATATTAGGATCTATGTAATAAAAATATATTTTGATGATTAAAATTAATGTTATTCAAGTTTGAGGTGGTTGGTGCACCCCATAGGTGGCCCAAAATTGTTCAAATCATCCCAGATTCATCCCAATGGGAATAGGAGTTGTTAAATTTATTATTCGGATGACCATTTTATCAAATATCACTAAATGAATAAAAAATTTACAACACATGGAAAATATTATACAACCTCAGTTGAATAGAACTGCATAAAAACTATAGGATATAACTTTCATACCTCCTACCTGAAATCTAATGATGAAAACCCTCATATTATAGAATAATATACCACTAAAAACATACATGAAATCATAAACCATGATTATAAATTTTTTTATGGATTTGAATGAATATCTCTAATAAATAAAACCCATAATTCAAAAGAGACAATAAGTGGGAGTTTTAGATAGTCATGGATCTTTTATTCGCAATTGAAGATGATCCAAATGTCAAAAAATCGAGAGAGAAAAACCATTAGAATGGATTCTGGATTTGAGTTTTGCACTACTATTAGAGGAAGCAGGAAGGGGAGGAAAATTAGCTAATGCAGTAAAATACTAAAGTCTAAATTTGGTACTTTTTTCAACTTTTATATGGGTTCAAACTATACTTACAAGGTTTACCAAAACATGAAACCATTGTGCACATGCCACTGTCTAATGAAAATTTGGTCGCACATTTACATATAAAAATCTATATGGTTTGTAAAGCATACACCAACCATATTTGATTCTATGGTGGAAAAACTCATCCCACATCACACAGTTTACTTAATTGTGTGCCAATAATGCACAATCCTTGTGCCTAGAAAAGTTGGCTTAGTTTTTACTTTCATTAATTTCCAAAACCCAAAAAACAGCTACAAACCCCACCCCCTGTACTCTCTTAAACACATTATTTAACAAAAAAAGTGGTTAAAACCAAAATTTAAACTAGGGAATACCTTCATGAAGATCGTGATCTTACAACCTTTTCTAGCCTATCTTCCTTGTGTAGAATAGAATGGGTAGATGTTTAATTTCAAATTATAAGATTCATACAAGCTATAATACACTCTTATAAAAAAAGTGTCTCTTACTAAGTAATACCTAACCAAAATCATATGGGTATCTAAGTAGGTTTAAGCCCCAACTAAACAGTATTTTTTATTACTAGTAGATTCGATGAATCCAAAAGGGATACATTTGTATTGGTCCCGCACTAACCATAACGATTAACCTACTTCTAAATAGTACTAGCTTCAAGGATTTATGATTCATAAAACACATTAACTTATAATTATGTTAAAATGATAAAATTTTATCCTAGATGAATCATAATATATGGGATTTCAATTAGTATTAAGGGTATGGAAATAAAATTCACTTCATATGATCATGGAAGGATAATATTAAAAGGAACCTAATTGGTCACTGTCACATGAAAATGAAAGGTAAAATTTATCCTATTAATCCTCATTGAACTACATTGGTTTTGATTATATTCATGGGGGATATGTAGTAACCCCATTTCATGGGTTTATCCCAACTCTAAAACAATTTCTTATCCATTGAATAGATACAAATGTCAACATGAATTTTTATAAATATTTGTTCTTACTTATCCTATGATATAACATAATTTATCTTCATATACTTATATATATATCAGTATAAAAACTATATTCAAATAAAAAATGTGAAACAATATTGAAAAATAGTCTTACACCTAAAAAATGTATAATCTAATTTTTTCATAAACAATATTAACTCATCATCATCTTGGTTATTTGTTCTTATGAAATAAATTTTAAGATTCATTTATTCCATGAAAATTTTTCTTTTAAAAATGTCATTCTATAATTCATGGAGAATATTATGTTGAATAAAAAAAATTATTTCATAATGGTGAAAATCAATGAAATGGAATCCTTAATTTTACATTTGTTTCCTTCAATGTTTTATCCTCCATGGACACTGTTTCCATCTGTGAAGAATGTTCATCCTTCATTAGCCTTAAAATAATAATTTTACAATGAAATAAGGATCTTATAGTTCAACCCATATTTAATATTCCTAATTTAAATGAAATATTTATTGAATCATTATCCATGGTGTCATTTTCCTATTATATTAGTAGCAAATTAACCAAGTCATTTTAAGGATATTCAACTTTTCAACATCAATTTGTAGTATTCTGACATGGAGAATATGTGAATAATTATATTTCATTAATGTCCATAATTATTATAATTTTTTTGAACCTATATCCTCTGATATGTGTACTACTTACACATTTGTGTATCATGATATCTTATCATCATCATTAAATCAATTATAACTTGGAATATCAGGATCCTTGAAAAATCTTATAAAAACCTAGAATAAATTAATATTATCATAATTAAAATCATTCTTAACTTTCTTTATAATGATATATGATTCCTTAAAATTAATTATTCTTTTACAAAAAACTTCACCATTATATATAATTTCCTTATATTATTATCTTTTCATATTATTATTCTTTATAATGTCAAAAAAATATTATAAGGGTAGAAAAAACAGTTACATAAATAAAAAATAACATCAATTCCAAAAAAATTGTAATAACAGTATATTTATAAATATTTTTATCAATACAATGGTTTTAGAGATAGATATCATTATATTAGTGGTGGAGTGAAATATGGTATCAAACTGATTCCAACCTAAACACTTAATCCTCAATGTCTCACTGCTTTAAATGTTATTGACCACATTTTAATTGATTCGTCTTTTGTCTTTCATGGGATGATGGTATGATATTTATTTCTACTATTATTTTCATATTATAAATTTTAACATGAATATATAATCCATACTCACTGTATCACATCGTGACAAAATTATTTAAATCATTCCCACGTGACATAACAATTTTACGTGGTTCTCTTTTACTGGTGTAATTTGTTGAATAAAATACATCTAGGTTCTAATATGCAAAAATATAAAAAAAATAATTGTTTCATGGGTGGGGGATTAAGAGAGTAATATAAAATTGTTATTCCACTAACCATGTACATTCTTCACTCATCCATCAATTTTTGACAACATCATGAAAAGAAAACACAGTTTTCATTAATTCTAAGAACAAAAAATATGCCCCCTATTGTATAGATTCACAGAGTGTAGATTTGTTCTAGCTGATATTTACATGTCGCTTCTTCCTAGATTGGTTGTGATTATCATCTCAAATATTTCTACACCATCCATGAGATTTCATGGAATTTATACCTTTATTTTTTTATAATTATTTTCAAATTGTTCTAATGATTTTTTTATTCTCTTTACTATTATTAGAACTTTATATCATTGGGTAATTTATTTAAATTTATATATTCTCTTTGCTGAGTATTATATATGTCAATGATTTCACTTAATATATAAAAAATAATTTATATAATTTATAGAGATATATATCTCTATAATACATTTTTATAAATATTATATTCCATATTCCCAGAGAGGAAAATATTTTTTCCTGATTAAAAATACATTAATGAAAAAGTCTGTGATGGGAAAATTTTTCCAAAATACAAACTATGATAACCAATACATAAACCTTTTATTACTCATATATAACACAATGACTCCTTTATTTTCAAAATATTAAAAAAAATTAGAAAATTATTATTTATAATTTAGTTGGTCATTACATATAACACATAAAACCATTTCAGGCATTACAATATCCTAATCATTTTGATAATTTCCATCAGGAATGATTAAATAAAAATTAAAATAATGTGTGACCTAGTAACCAATATTTATCAGCCTACTGAATTTAATATATCATACATTAATATCAAACCATATATTAAAATAATGAAAAATTTATAATATTGTCATTTAATATAAAATATATATTTAGAGAAGTGGAATAAATTATAAATCTTTAGAGAGTATCAATTCTTATCCTGGATTGATTATATTGTTTTAATATATCAATAATAATAAGTTGTTTTTTATAAATCATTAATTCACCACTCTAGCTTCTCTTGATCATTATCTAAATGATATCCTCATCCCATCCATGTGTTTTCACCATTGGGTCTCCCCATAGTATTTTCTCTGGATCTCAGATCGCACTAGTTAACGTAACATCCACAACCCCCTACAAAACTCTATCCCCATAATATTTTTAATTTTTTCCTCCACCCACATATCCCTACACCTATCCTCTAGGTAATTATTTTCTATCAATATATCTTACTACTCAATCATACCCAAGTATCCCACATTAAATCACCCTTCTGAAACCATACATGTCTCTTACAAACCCTTATTAATAGATGTCTCAAACCCCATAGAAAGGTGTGTATTTAGGGAAACCATGTAGTTAACCATTGATCCATGGGGACTTTAGGAAACCCATATTCAATGGTCTCTATCCCTATAAGAATTCATTTTATGTTTGAAATAAATATGTATAGTGGGTTCTATATATTATTTGTGTGTAGGGGGGAGTGATGAGGTTTTTCCTACTCAGGTACCTGGGTGTGCGTGTTAATTTTTTTTTCATGTAATAGTATCAACCAATAATAATAATCTATCTATATTTTTTACTATAAAAACATTACCCCTATTGAATATAGTTTAAATGTTTAAATAAACTCAGATATTATATTTATATGTGATCAAATAATATGGGATTAATCATATAGAAAATTTCCATAAAATCTCATATAGATCATACCCATCCTCATATGAATAATTAATAAATATATACTATTGAAACCACCCACCTAACAAATCATCTTAGCATTTTTTTCTCACATAACTCATTTCTTAATTGTTAACGAAATTTTTTATTTCCCAATTTAATATATGTGTACTATTTATGTTAAAATAAAATGTTACAATTTAACCATCACATATTACATAAAAAATTATTTTGATATATTCAATATATTTTTATTTATTAAGTAAAATTAAAAATTTATTGGTAACTGAAAATTTTGTTCTTTCCCTAGAATGTTCTAAGAGGGTTAACAAATATAGCTCCATAATTAAAATTTCTAATATTTAATTGATTAACTATAATCATGAATCATATGATGGAAAACTATTATAATATTATTCTTTAGGAATCATGTTTCAAAATAATAATATTTTCTCCTAAGTTATAAGATCATACTAGGTTTAATTTTAATTTGATGTTGCTGATGATTTGGGTAGTTGAAAATTGATTATTCATAATTACATTAATAACATAGTGTAATGTATATAAAAGTGATTATCATTCTGTTCCTTTGAAAAAAAATATTACATTTAGTAGTTAATTATTTAATTCATAGATATGTCAATTTTTTAATATAAATTGATTTGACGACATCACCAACCCTTGATTCACAAAGGGTGATAAAATTGCTGGGTTAAAAGTTTAATTTTGGAAGTTTAATCCGATTCCACAAAATTTTATTTTTAAAAACTTATTATTATGTTGTTAAAAGTCTAATTTCAGAATTCTGTCGATGTGATGTTATTAACTACATATATTACCTAAAAATCAGTTCAAACATGGTGTCTCATATTTTTAATCAGAAATATATTTATAATAATGAATTAAAAGGTACTCATAAATTTATTTTTATTCATGTTTGAAATTATCCCGATATTTATAAAATTAATTTTCTACTTTTATTGAATCATGATTTCTCATTATTTTCAAACTAATTCATTAATTTCTCAATTTAAATTATGAAATTTCTATTTTTCCAGTAACAATAGATTATAGAGTTGATCATGAATAGAGTTATTTTTTTGGTCAATAACAATGATTTGGTTTTAAGGGAAGAAATATTAATCATCGTAATACCCTTGGAAATTATCAAATAACACATAATAAAAATAGTGTTATTATTATTACTAATTCTAATGTTTCATTTTATTATGATTTATATTTCCACTCTATTATTTAGAATTTCATTAATTAAAACTAAACTAGTTAATCTATATATAATTTCACATTGTACTGTATATATAAATGATCATAATTATTTTAATTTAAATTAAATTTAATTACTCATTTAACATAACACTCTATAAAATATAAGTCTTTTATAAATTATAATTTGTAGATTTTTATTTTTTTTATTTATTCATTACTAGAAAAAGAGGATATTTTTGAAATATTATAAAATGCTATAAATTTAATTATCTATTTTATTTAACAATTTATTTATAAATATTAATTTTTTATAAAATGTGTGAAGTAAATTTTTTTAGTGAAGTAAAAATAAATGAGACTAATAATAGGGAATAAAAAAATATACTTCAAATGAATAAGGAAAATGATATAATACACTCTCAATTTCATTTGAATTATTGGATTAAATAATTAGTTTTTTATGGTTTACATAATATGGAATTAATAATTCATATAATAAAATATTGAATGAAAAAACATTACCTGACAAAAATCAATAATATGATCATTCCCTTTTACAATATGGATTTTTTATACACATATTAAGATAGGAAATAATGTTATGATTTGTATAATTCAATTATTTTTTAAATAAATAATTCATTGTTTTAGTTTTTTTTCTAGCATTAATTTAATTTTATTATATGTTAGTGGATTCAGTTGTAGGTTAGATTAATAAAAAGTTTATTTAGGATTCCACAAGAGGAATTATATAGGAAATAATTATAAATTCATAATAATTCAATAAATTTATGTTTTATGGGTTTTTATTATTACATGGATATGGAATATTATTTTTGGATAAATCATAAGTTTCAACGATGTAATGTAATGGCTTAGACCTCTTCAGTCTTTAAATTTATTTTTGAAATTAGAGAGTTTCATATAAGTCTTACGGGGGGAAATATAGGATTTGGGATGGAATATTTTATTTATAGTTGCTATATGATGTGGAAGTTAGGTATATATTATGGAGTACTATTGGATGTTGGTCTGTATTTATATAGATTCTGATTATAGTGCAGAACTCGATTTTTAGACTTTGGGTGGTTCTTCCTATTTTGGTATTATTTCACTGTAGGGTGTTGAATGTGGCATGGAGTCCAATAGGATGTTTGATGGTGTTTCATGTGAAATATACCATAATATATTTCATGGATCACTCTTATATAGTTTCTCTATGATGTGATTTTTCCCTATGTAGTGGATACATGGAGTATAGCGACCGAAGATCCTCATAGAAATATGAGACATATTTTTAGATGAAAATTTGATATATTAAACAAAGGTGTTCCCATGAATAGTAGTAGTTTAGTGTATTTTGAGACTAGGTATAAAATCATCTATATTAGTGACATATATTCAAAAAATTTCTATTTAATACCACCAATTTAGTACTCATTACAACCATATTCCATTGAATAACTTTATTCATAACCCGAAGAAGTGAAATATAAGAAATGGTAATATCATAACTGAAAAAGGTTATGAAAATGATATATCAATGATAACATAATAATAAAATTATCACAAGGGTCGTAGAACATGAGATTAACATTTTAAAATTGTTAAATGCACATAAAATATATTAATCATGATACATGGTATAATTCTTGGAATCTTATTAGAAAAAATCATATTGAAACACTAGTCCAAAAAAGATTTTTTACGTTGGTTTTTTTCCTTTTAACGTCGGTTGTGTGGAAATGTTGTGGACAAATTATTGCAACTGATGTAAGAAATAATTTTTTTAACGTCGGTTATTTAATATTCGTCATTAAAAATGTTTTTTTAATTATTTTTCACGTCCGTTATTAAAAAACCGACGTGAAAGACCACATTTTATACAAAAAAATCGCGTTGAAACTCTATTTTTTACATCGGTGAATTAAAAACTAACATTAAAAACCGACAAAAAAGACATTTTTATGTCGATTTTTAAATAACTGACCTTAAAATTGTTTCTCATTTTGTAGATAATTTCACGAGTGTTGATTTTATGGGTCATAGAGCTCAAATAGAGCTACGGATCAAAAGTTATAACCATTAGAAGTTTGATGTATTTTTTCGGAGGAAATATCGAATTAGCCAACCAATGCTTCACCTGAGAAGGAAATTTATAATCTGAATGAGGTTTTTTAGTTTAAAAAGATACAAAGAATAAATAGATAATCTGAATCATTAAATTGTATATAAATTAAGATAACTAATCCTAAAAAAACATAAATCATGGAAAAATAATTATGAATACCTTGAAGAGATCGTAGAAAGAAGAAATAGTGTATTCACATTGAAGATCAAACGATTTTAGTCGGAAGAATGATAATGGTTGAATGAAATTATCATTAGATTAGGATTTCTATATAATGAAACCATATAAATGAATGGAAAACTAAAACGCGGTGTTAAAAATTATGGCGAAAACTGCAAATTTTTAGCCCGTGCTATGAAAAAATTGAAATCCCACATTGGTGGGATATTAAAATCAATTTTCATGTCTGTTATTATGATAATTTATGTGAATAATATAAAAAAAATTACTGATTTCTCACGTCAGTTATTTAATAAACGACGTGGAAATTGGAAATTTTGGTAACAATTTGAAATCCCCCATTGGAGGGATATTAAATTCATCTTTCACATCGGTTTTATGATAAAAAACTTGAAAAATATTGAAATTTTCAAAGATTTTCCACGTTGGTTATATAAAAACCGACGTTAAAAATCAATTTTCGCTGATTATTTACATTTGTTCTTCTATGAAAAGACTTAAAAAATTTATTTTCATGACTTTTAACATCAGTTGTTAATTAACTAATGTTAAAAATGTTTACAAACATGTAGTTCATTTCTCAATCTTGAATTTAATAGGTCTCGGAGTTCAAACAGAGTTACGGATCAAAAGGTATGGTCCTCTGATGTTGGACTTCTCTAAGACTTCATTTAGAGATGATCATCTTCCAATGGCCATAACATTTGATCCGTAACACCATTTGAGCTCTGTGACCTATCAAAGCAAATATTATGAGATGAAAAACATTTTGGAAAGCATTTTTAATGTCTATTATTTAAAATCCGATGTAAAAAAGTCAAGAAACCCTATTTTTTACGTCTGTTATTATAAGAACCAACCTAAAAAATCCGGTTTCATCACTTTTTTATGTCTGTTTTTAAATAATAGACGTTAGAAATACTTAAAAACATGTAATTAGTTTCCTATGATTCGATTTTATAGGTCATGAATCTCAAATGGAGTTACAGATCAAAATTTATGATCCTCTAAATTGGATTTCTCTAAGACTTCATTTAGGGATAATCAACTTTCGATGGCCACAACTTTTGATCTGTAATTCCGTTTGAGCTTCACGACCTATCAAATCGAATCTTGGGAAATAAAATACATGATTGTAAACATTTTTTATGTTTGTTTATTAATTAACCAACGTAAAAAAGTTAGTATAATTTTTTTTAATGTTGGTTCTTATAAGAACCGAAGATAAAAATCAGGGGAAATTGATTTTTCACGTCGGTTATTAATGAACCAACGGGAAAAGTCAACATAAATGAAAATTCACATTAGTTATATAATAACCAACATTAAGAATAAGAGAACAAGGATTTTCACATCGGTTATATAATAACCGATGTGAAAAATAGAATTTCGGAGATTTTCACGTCGGTTCTAAAAAACCGATGTGAAATGGGTGATGTTGAAAAAACTTTTTGTACTAGTGAAATAATATAAAGGGATCCATGAGAGAAAAATATTATAATAATGCATGGAAATGTTTAATATGGATAATCATAAATAATCATTCATATATTAGTCATGGTTAAAACTAATTCCCTCATAGTGCAATGTGTTTACTCTCCAAACCAACATAAAAGTTAAGGTTCACTCCCAAGATAGTCATATTGGAAAATACCATTATTGAACTGTGTTCTTTCTCCATTCCAATCATATCTATATCATTTGATATAAATAATAAAAAAAATTTATTTTATCGATACATAGTTTCCACTCATCTTATAATTAAAATCATACATATGTATTCCACAATATCAAAAACAATTAATCATATCATAACCCGTTAAATGAAATAGTTTTCACAAATATTTCATCATACTATATCCTATAGAAAGGTAAAAAGTTTCATAATAAATAAATCATTAAATCAAATAATAACCCATAAAAGGAAAAGGGGTTCAAAATAATCTCCATAGGTTATAACTCATGAAAGAGAAACATGTTTCATAAACATCGTCATTTCATAAACACAAATCATTCAAAGAATGAATAAGAATGGAATTCTTAGATCTAGCCCATAGTAAGTTATATATAACATAAATAAATGTAATATTATGTATAAAATTAATTTTTGAAATTACATTTAGAAAATTTAATGAGGAAAATTACTTTTTATTGATATTTTTTCAAAAATAAATATTCATTTAACTTTTTAGAAATCATTTTCATTAAAGATAATAGTTAAAACCAATAGAAGAAGAATAAAAAAATTTGTAATACATTACACGAGGAAAAAAATCATTTAAATATGAAAGAACATTTTAATTCATTAATTTTGTTAAAATAATCTTCCTTAGATAGAACCTTGAAAACTTATAATTGAATCATTAAAAATAAATTTAAGCACTTATTCAAGAAGATAAATTTCCAATATAAGGAAAATTCAAAAAAAATTAAGTAATATTAAAAGACAAGATGACTTCATACATTTTTTGTAAAAGAATAACACGTGAAAATTATATTTAATAATTAAATTTAGTTATATAATAAAATTTTTGATTTAAATTTTTAGAAAACATGGGTTTGGATGAAAAAAAGTTTGCAACTAAAGAGAGAGATAAAGAAGATATTTCTTAAATTTTTTTCACTCTATAATACATAAAGAATATAAAATTAATTGAAAAAAAGTATTATCATTAGATAACAAAATTATATGAAAATTCATGATATTCAAGATATATAGTCATAATATTTCATTATCAGAAGCATAAAACAATACAATCCTAATAAATAATGAGATTGTATTATAAAACGCTTTCTACTTTGGTAAAATTGAATCATAATCCGCAAAAAAAATTATAAAAAAATGAAAAATTAAATTTATTAATAATAAATAAAATAAAGATATTAAATTTAAATTAGTCTATAAATACACCTCATAAAATAATATTGGTTTATAAAATAACATATGTCTCAATGACGGTAAATTGGGATAAGAATCCCTTACAGGTTTGGTGACTTTTTAACCTTAAAACCCATTAAAAATATATAAAAAAATGGATATGTAAATAACAATAATTTTCCGGAGAATAATAAATAATAAACCCATGTGATTTATATAAGCCATATAGATGATATAAGTTTTGAACATGGATTGTGTTTTTCAGAAGTAAAATTTGAGGTGGAAACCTCTTACCTTATGTCTCCACTTGTTTTATATTCATTTTACCAAAATCTCAAACGAATAAAATGTTAGAAATATATTACAAAAACATAATTATATATATAATAACTTATATTCATTTCATTTTCACTTTTATCACTAAATAATTGTGAATCAATTGTTATAATATTGTTTCTGGTGATAACTGTTTTACTTTTTATTTATTATGTGATTTGGAATTTTCATGCATTTAATTTGACCATGGTTCTTTTTTATACAAATATATATATATGATATAAATATAATATATATTCATTAGATTTGTATTTATAGTAACAAATTAAATATAGAGGAAAAAATGAAATTCATTTTTCATATAAAGGGTAAGCCGTATGCATGGATGAACATTGAAATTTTTTATCAAAAGTTTGAAAGAATGGATGGTAAATAATGTATTGAAATTTTATAATCATTATAATTTAATATATATAATGTCCGATTTTTTTTTAATTTATCATTAATATCTTCCATGTAATACATATGTCAATATAAATCACACCACTTTGTGAGGCGACGATCTGCCGAACACACGGGCGACTTTATCATATCCCCAATTAAATAGAATGAATGAATTTATATGTGAAATAAAAACTAAAAAATTAAATTAACATTATATATCTTATATAACCATGTTGAATAAATAATTATATCATTCATTGAAATGTGGTGGTGGAAATCAAATTACATCCCCTAGGGTGGCTGTACGCCATGGTAACATAATTGACAATTTCATTTTCAATTTCATGGAAGTGGGGATGGATATTGGATATTACAATAATATAAAAATATCCCGGAATATTTTATAAAATAATTTTATTATATTTTTTTTTTTTTGAAATAATTGAATGACTAAAAACAAGAAATAAAAAATGAGGTTATTGAAGATTATTAGCTTATTTTAAATGAACCCCATTTGGATATTTTATTATAAACTACAGTGCTGGAATTTTGGGAGGATTATAAACTCCATAAAATAGATAAGTATATTGGGGAGATATTTTTTCATGGTTTGGACTATCTATTAGTTTTTATAGGGGTCAATAGATGAAGGGTGGTGGTATCAGAAGTGGGGGAAATGAACCCACTTTGAAACTACATGAAAATTTCCTAAAATAATAGAAAAAAATAATTACAAAAATAATAATCTAAATGAAAAATATTTTAACTATGGAAATTTAAAATTTTCATATGAAAATAAAATATATTTATTTTAACTTTTACTGTCATTTTAATCCATATATTCATATTTTATGTAGCTGATAATCCCAGTTTTACCTTAACCGCGACAAATAATTATTTGTGTTTTTACTAAACATTTCACTCAGAAAATAATTTAACCATATTATATATTATAAATTATTATTTTTACAATTATGGAATAAAATTTTATATTTTTAATTAACATAATTCAAAAAAGATAATTTGAAACCAATCCCACCAACGTGATGAGAAATTTGTTTTCCAAATAAAAAATGTAAAATTGTTTGTGATTGTTAATAAAACAAAATTTAATATTAAATTGTTTATAACTAACTAAAATGTATGAATAGAAATTTTTATTAACTAATATTACATATAAACCCATCATTTAATTAATTTTATATTTTTATGTTGTTCAAAAAATATGATAATTTTTAATAAAACCCATTATATTCACAATTCATCGAAAAAATTATCATAAAAATATATAAAAAATTAACCTTCTAATAATTTTGAAATTTTGAATTAAACAATGAAAATTATTTTTTCAAATAAATTTTTAAACAGTTGGTAAATTAATTTTTAAATATGTTTACAAAAGATCACAAAACATATTTCTAATGAAATATATTTTTTATACATAAAATTAATATTTTTATTATCAGTATACCAGATAAAACATAAGATGAATGTTAGAAATTTATTTAATATTATATATATATATATTAATTCAAAAAAATTGTTTTTATTAATTTTTTTGAGCTAAAACATGTATTTATGGATTGAAGTAAATTTTTCAAAAAATGAATACTATTTTTTCATAGAGTTTATCTTTTCATTTATAAATAATTGCCCATAAATGAAATCATTTTATATAATTTTATAAATTATATATTTAAAATTATTTACTAAATCTTATTCGTTCACTCCATTCGAGTAGGTGATATCTATAATAATAAATAATCATTTATATATTGTGTATCACATTTTGTTTAAAAATGTTGTTTGCTTGTGATGATTGATAAACATAGTGCTCTTTGTAATGAATGACAAAATTATTCACTAGTTTAACGAAATTCAAATTGTCATGAACCCCTCCCTCTAAAAATTCCTTTCCAAAGCCAGATATTAAGGATGAAAGATAATTACCCCTGAGTCCCACCTCCAATAGGCCATGAGGTGGAGATTAGATCCATGTGTACAATGATCTCCCAATATGGGATGTGTTACCATTTATATGAAATCAATATTGCGAGATAAGGTGGTTCAACCCAAAACAACACCAATAAATAATATTTATAAATGTAATCCAAAACCATCATACACAAATGTTCCAAAAAATCATAAAAACACAATAATGAAGCGATAATAAATTCCAAAAATAGGGCCTAGTAGTGACATGAAAACTGTCCCAACGACTGAGCTAGTAAGGTCCACCACAGTCCACAAAATCCTACTGGAAACCTAAAAACAGTTTTATATATGTATGTTGAGTAGACATGTGTACTCAGTAGGAAAAAATCAAAACTCACTCATGAAAAATTTGGAGAAGCATATTAATGCTCCTGTGAAAGAAAAATAAATCCAAACTGGAGGTTACACGATATAATATACATAATAATCTAAAAACTTCAGGACTCGACGGTCATTATATCTCTTCCTTAATTTTGAGATTAATAGAGAAATCTTTAGGGGGAGGTGGTCCTGATAAATTTGTATTAGATGCGATGGATTATATATTGGATGGATTTTGAAGTTAGTAATAGTGAGTATTGCATGGGATAGTAGGGGAATAATGTTAGGTGATCATGGTGCATGACATAGGCTCGAGAATATTGGCTAGAAAACATGATTTTATGGCCCCCATGATCTTATGTGTGGACTCTGAGACTACTGAATGACCTATTGAGGAAACAATTTTTTTTGAGTAGAGACCCTTAGAAATATAAATGCATCATAATGACATGTGTTCATGTCTAAATAATGATATTTTAGGAAACATGAAATTGGTAACAGAAAGTGTAAAATGAGTTAAAATGAATCTTATATAAAATTCCAAAGTAGTCATGATTAAGAATACATATTTTACATTTTTTGATATAGAACCTAGTCATCGTCTGTCTGTGTGTTATGTAGTTGTGTCTCTACAAGACAAACTGGATTATTTTTTAATAATTGATCTAGTGGAAGAGGACAACCAGTTGTATAAAATGTTATGTGCTTTATAGAGGGAGACCATGTAAATCTACTATGGAAGTGTTTCAAACATGGAGACCACGAGCTTGCTAGATGATCTTGAAATTTCCATTAGTTTTATCTAGGATCTTATTATATATAGGTTTCACTGGTGGTGAGTCAGATATGGGGACAAGTTCATAAGTGGTGGATGATGCACCTTGTGGAGAGGAAGGATGCTGACATTCTACAGGTAAAATTCAATAAGGAGTTCCAAGAAGAATTCAATTCAATAAACGTGATTGTTGATAATAGGATGAAGCTGCTCCCCCTTTAGTAGGGGAGTATATATGGGAAAGATCATGGGATCAAGTTCATGGAACTTCCTCTCTTTTCCACCTATATTTTTCAAGATGAGGAGTCTCGTGTGAGATTCCTAGATTAGGCACTTCATCCATAAATATATAATGTGGTTATTCCATTTACATTTTCAGTATACATGGTGGTTTAGAAGAAGGAAGATATAATTGAGAATATGAATTCATGAGGATGCCTAATGTGAGAGGGATTCCAAAAGTGTTCATTGAATGTCATGGTCACCTATAGAAGGTCTCAGGTGGCTAGTCCTTCGAGGATTTAACTAGTAGGGAATCAACCATAAAAATTCTTGTTTCAAGCTTCTAGTCCAAATTCCTTTCCCATAAACATGGGAGAAAAGTGTTTCGTTTATGGAGTCTGTGGGAATCATTAGAAAATGTTTCATGTTACTCTTCGAGATCAGTATGGTGGAGGTGGATAGGTTCTACACCAGCCATAATAGAAGTTTCTTGCAATACCATTTTAGAAGTAGGGATAACTGTCTCATGCTCCTCAGAGGGGAGATTGAATCAAGTAGTGGATGATGTCAAGGTGTTCCTTAGGGACCTAACCCTAGGCAAGGTCATTGAGGAAGTCATCAGAAATGATGAAGAGGATTCGGGTGTGGTTAGTTTTTCACTATAGAACCAACAGTTCAAGTAGAGAAAAATTATCATTAGAGGTATGATCAACTTGTTTAGTACCCCTACTTTCACTTTGTTTGATTCAGGAGCTTCTCACTCCTTTGATTCACCCAATCATTCCCATTCTATAACAGTTGAAATATATAGGATTCTGATGCACCTTGAATTGAGTACGCCAGTTAGAGGTTAAACTAACTAGTTTGATACATTTCGAGGATGTAGACAAATGATGGGAACACATAAGTCATTTTGGGAAATCTTCTTATTACATATGCATCGATACAATTTCGTTATAGGCATAGAAATTTTGTATTACAAGCATTCCGTTATCGACTACATCAAGGGAAAAGTTATGATTTCATATATGGATGGCCATCATGTGAATTTTTTTAGTGAGCAGAGTTTTCTAGTGGGTAGTCATTGTGTGGAAACTCTCTATTCTTTATTATCTGAGTAGTTCGTGGAATTAGAGTAAAATTGGATTGTGTATATTCCTAGTGTTGTTGAAGAGTATCATGAGGCTTTCCTTGGGGTGGTTGTGATTCAACCCTCTTGGCGTCATATAGTGTTCGGGTAGACCTACAACCTGATGCTTCTCCAATTTTGATGGATCCTTATCACATGATACCTTATTATTTTCAAAAGATGTGGATTCATATTTATGACCTAATTAAGAAGGGTTTTTTTCAAACCATTTTGTCATCATGGGGAGATTCGATGTGGTTTGAAAAAAAATGTGGATGGTGGTTTTTGGATGTGCATAAACTATATGAGATTGAACCAAGAGATGGACAAAAACAATTACCCTCTCCCAAGGAAACACGATCATTTCAACTAGTTGACATGAGAATGATGGATTTATAAGATTGATCATCGGTCTGGATATCACCAAATGAGGGTAAAAGAGGGAAATATCAAAAATATTTCTATTAGGTATAGGTATGGGCACTTCATGTTTAAGGTCATGTTTTTCGGTGTTTCCAACACACTAGTCATGTTAATGGAGTTTATAACCTCATTATTTGAAGAGTTCATAGACCGTGTTTTCATCATATTCATTGATGATATCATTATCTACTTGAAATCAAATGAAGAGCATACAAAAATTATCAGAATGATCTCATAGGTTCTTGAACACCACAATCTCAATGAAAATTTTTCCATGTGTATGGTCTATAAAGAAGTTTTGAATTTTCGTAGGTACATGGTGTCTCGTAAGGGTGTTTTAGTGGACCTATCAATGGAGGAGTTGGTGTCCGTTCACATATATAAAATTGTGGATAAAGGTAGAGGTTTTCTGTTTTAGAAAATAGTGCAGTCATAATAGATAATGTATGTGGAAGCGTCTCAATGGAGAGACATATAGTCAGAGGAGATGCGTGATTGTGTTGACCATGGTGATGCTCAAAAGGGATTTTTAGAATCACATGTTGTTCCATGGAATGTTGTTTGTTTTGGTAGAGGTGCATTAGGGAGTACTCAGTGAGTTTTATAAGTCACCATAAGAGGTAAACAATGGAGTTTCAAAGTTGATTGTTCCTTGAGGATGCAATTTTGTTGGCTCAAGATAACACATGTATTGGAGGAGTTTGTTGTGAAATGATTAGAGGGATAAGAGATGAAGGCTAAGAACATTGTTCCTGGTGGTTCTTTAAAGCCCTTAAAAATCCCTGATTTGTTGTTGGATGAAGTCTCTATGGATTTGATCACCGGGTTTATGAGATATCAGGGAGGATATGATGATATCTAGTTAAAAGTGGATTGGCAGATGAAATCATACCACATCTAAGAGATCAAGGAGACGTGATTAGCGATTACCTTGGCAAAGAGGTATGTAGATTAGGTGGTGTGGATTTTGGGATTTAATAGATACAATTTCTCAAATCCGGATAGAAATTTTTCATTGTGTGTCTGGTGGGGATTTCAACATGATTTTGGAACTCAGTTACACCTCAAAAATACCTTCCTCCTCCAGATAGGTGGGCGGATAAAATAAACTATCCAGATATTGGAGGAAATTTTTCAGGCATACATCATGGACATTGGATGATTATTGATTCAACACTTTATAATGGTGGAGTTTTCTCACAATAATATCTTTCACTTTTATATTAACATGGATTTATTAAAATATTGGTAATGATGTCCATGAAATTCAGATTTGTGTTTGATAGTGGTTGGGGTGATATCAGTTCTTAGTCCCGAGGTAGTGTTGAGAAAGGAATAGAATGATGATCTTGTTCATTAGAGGATGAAAGAAGCAGAATAATGAAATAATTCTTACACTAATAGATAATGGAGGACCTTGGAGTTTGGGGTTGGGGACCATTTCTTTTTGATGGAGTCCCCTAAACATGGAATTAATAGGTCTTGAAGTGGAAAAACTCACTCTCATAGGTACATTGAACCCTCCATCAGGTTGGGACAAGTTGGGAATGTGGCATATGAGTTGGAATTTCCACCACAGATGGAGGGGATCAATGATTTCTTCCATGTCTCTTAACTCCATCTATTTATTCATGATGACTCACATGTCATTGACTGGGGAGATATTGAAATCAATGATGGAATGACATTCGTCGAGTGTCCAGTAGAGATCCATTATCATCAGAAGAAGGTCTTCGTTGGGTCAACTATTCCATTAGTTTTTGTGTTGTGGGGGCATTGTGGCCTAGAGGAGTGTACTCAAGAAAAATGGGCGCAACTTCATTCCCTGAACCCGTACTTTTTTTAGTTTTCCATGTTATTTTTTTCCTTATGATGTAATTTTTAGACATTCGTTGTTATGATATGAGTTAATTCCTTTTTTCTTAATGTGTGATGAATTCCTCACACATTAACATAAGGTGACCTAATTTTTAATCGAGACACATTAAATTTAATGAGATTATACCTTTGAAGGTCTGTTAGTGTCACTGATAGTGGATTCTATCGTGAAATGGAATATATTATTCCCTAGTCTGCATATTCGGAATGTGTGGATGTTGCAATTTTGTAGATTTCCTTGTGGTTTTTTGATTTATTAGATTTCAGTGGAGGTGTTCTTGGATGTGAAAGTTTCTACTCTTATATTCGAACAATTCATGGTGGTTTATAGTTGAACATAGATATTGGTAGTGATGTTTCTGGTGTAGTGGAATCCTTGAGAGGTACTTCAAAAGGTGGTAGATCTGACCCCTCTTTTGCAGTGTATTGTTTTTTAATTCCCAAGGATTTGAATTTTTTGAGAGGTATCTAATGTAATGAATCAGACCTCTCCAGTCCCTTACATTGTAAAACTTTTTCAGATTAAGTGTTTTGGGAGGTCATAGTGACTCACACCCATAGGTCGCTAGTATGGAGACTTAAATGTAGGTCGCAATAGTGATTCATAATGGCATCTCTCACAAGTAGGTCACCAACATTGGGGCATGACGGTGACTCGCAATGATGATACATCTAAAAAGTATATCATAACGATGAGTCATTCAATGGTATCATAGAATAGTGATTATTCCACTATTATCACACAATGGTGAGTTTGTAATGGTGATTTAGAATAATAACTCGCATTGGTGACTAGCATCGGTAGCTCATCGAATGGAGAATCGTATCGGTGACTCATCCTAGTGACTCAAACTAGTGTCTCACCAAATGGTGACTTGCACCGAGGACCTGCATCAGTTTATTTTACTATTTACATACACTGGTAGCTCAACGAATGATCACCCACACGAGTGTATCACCTAATAGTGAGTCCTTTCCAACAAATTTTTTAAATTTTAGTTTCCTCCAATTTTTATAGTTTATTCCCTTAAACATTGTATTTGATGGAAAATGATCGTAATGCAATATTTCATGATTTTCGGAGCTTCTTGAAATAATATATATCTACTAAAAACATAAATATTCCCAATACATCAAAACATGTGGTCTTGGTCAAGATATTCCATTAAAGGATTTTAAAAAATGATTTCTCCCATAGGATTATGATTTTACCTCTCTAATGATGTGATCATGTATTTCTACTACGTTTCCCTTTACCTTGGTATGAACAACCCATACCCTTTCATCTATGAGGAATTTTTCATTGTGGTGTGGATGTTGGATCTAGTTTCCTTATATACATTTTCTTCTGCATGCACACCAACTACATTTGCACAATTACGATGCAAATATCGATTCGTTTTCCAGGTAGGATTTTGTTGTCTCTCATATATCTGTGCATCATGTAGGGTGTGTGTATCAATGTTTCTTGAAAACATGGTTGAATTTGAATTAATGTATTTAATTTAATTATCTCTAAATCATTTCACAGGTAATATGGAAAATTGATGCATGTTTTTCTATTTGTTGTTCTTTTTTGATATATTTAGCCGTATGGGCTAACTATGATATAAAAATAATGGACATTGTTGTTCATTATTATTGAACCTATTATGGATTGTAAATTATTGATGTTGATCTTATATTGATGTAATATTTATATGAAATTGATTAACCATGTATATTATGATTAAAAATAAATGCCTAAGAACCAATAATTTTCTTGTGATAATTATTAAATTAACAAGTGGAATTAAATAAATAATGCCTTGTTTAATCAGAATACTTCTTGTGTTGGTCTAAATGATAATGTGGATATGGTCATGGTAGTTCACAAGGGATTGGATAGGTTGTTGGGGTGTGGTATGTTAGGGATGTAGGGCTACTGATCTGGTTATGAAATTAGTTTGTAGATTGTTGTGGTTGTGTGAAAATTTTCTCATATAGGGATTGGTTCTATATTTGTTGTTTATATGGAATGAATGAGATGTTTTGTGAAGAAGGGAATTGATTGGGTTGTGCTATGTTGTGTTACTAGAAGTGATGGGTGTGATGTTGTTATACATAAAGTCATCCAACAATGGTTGTGATTGTTATGATCTAGTTGTGATGAGATGTGTTTCCAGATTTGGTTGTTAGTTGGGGGTTTCTTTGTTGAGATGGTGGATTGGGATGAATGGATTTAAATATTATTTATGAATTTGGTTGGTATTGTTAATTCGTACAATGTTTCTCCATGAGTATCATGACAAAGGCTTTACCTACATGTCAAGGGGTTGTTATCTATTTTAAAATCAGTGGGTGTTAAATGGATAGTAAGGTGAATGGGTTATTATTCCTTGGATCTTCTTCCTATGTATGATTTTTTATTTTCCCTATTGTTCACTATACTTAGTTTATTCCCATATTGTGATGGAATGAATAAATTAATTATTAGTAAATAATTTGAATTAGTTAAATGAATTTGTTGGGGGTGAAATGAGTTTGTGCATGGTTGTGTGTTTTTTATATAGTGGTATCAGGGAAGGTGGTATTTTTTGTTTGTTGTGGACTGATAAACCATATTTTTGGTTTGACTGTATGTTATAATATTTTAATTACTCATATTTTTACTCATGATTTTCAATATGCACCCCATCCTAGATGATCACTATGTTTTGAACACCCCCATCATCAAAGAGGATGGAGTATTTTTGAAACATCATGGGGGTGGATGGATTAATGGCTACCAGACCATCCCTTATCCCACTTTCATGTAGCGATATACCATGATTGTTTTGGAAGGTTGTATTTTGAGGGACCTAAGTGTGTACAAATGAGTTGTGTTTTCCAAAGTTTCATTGGGATGAGATGTGTTTTTTTCACAGGTATCTTCAAGATGAGGTGTGTTGTGATTTGCCATGGGTTTTTGGGATGTGATGTGGTACGAGGCCTAGGTGTTTGAGGGAAGGATGTGGTGGAATTTTGTTTTATAGGTTACGGGACTAGATGTGAGGCCAATGTATGTGAGAGTTAGATGTTATGAGATTAATTATATATGGTGACAAGACTTCCTTTGAGGCCCTGGAGTGTGTGGGCCAGTTTTGGTGTTGCTATTTTTGAAGACGTAGGAGTGCCTGAACATTTTCCATTAAGTGTGGGAGTGGATAATCAGTTGGAAAGTGGTATGGGGTACCCAAATCCTCAATGAAATTATTATATTGACTACTTTACATGCATCACTTTGTGAGTGCTCCTTGGTGAGGTTGGGATAGTGAGTATAACTTGTTAGGTAAAGGTTGGTTATACTGTTCTCTTACTGGATCATTAGTATGCTTCTCCAACATAGGCATGAGGTACATTGGTTTTCATACGTAGCATAATTATATGTTCACCCAATGTATATAAATTTTTTTTAGGATTCCTTGAATTTTTCGGGCACTGTACTAGAACATATTAGCCCAGACGTTGGGATAGTTTCCATGTTGCTGTCGAGCCTAGTTTTTGGTACTTACATTGTAGTTTCTATTATATATGTAACAGTTTTGTTATAAATAATAATGTGGGAAGGTTTTGGATTTCAATTATATATATTATGTATTATATTTGTTTTGATAAGATCCACATTATCTTCATAACTTCTTTTCTTAAAAAGGGTAATACCATACATGCAGTGACAAATTTTTACCCTTGGTACTACTCAACACCCCATGGACTAGTAATGGCAGGACATGAGGGGTTATTATCTATCTTCCTTCATTACCAAATCTAGAGGAAAACCTATATAGGGAGTGATTGGGGACATAAAATTAGTGTTTTATATAACTTGAATTTTTTCAAAAAATTAAATATAATTGAAGAAAATATTTCACAAAACTCTAGGTGTTACATTATAACCCCTTAAATAAGTTATGTTAATTAAATTTGATCTTGTTCTCAGTGAAGAAGTTTTTTTCATTAGAAAAGATAATTATGGGAAATACACATTTTAAAACATGTTAATAGATATTCCAATTTAATGACTGGAATTTATTTTTTAAGATCATCTAAAATATAACATTGTAGGTTTCCAAATAGCTGAGTATAGGTGGGAAGTGAAATCATGAACTAGGAAGGGAAAACTAAAATTCAAATACATCTATAGAGTGATTGAGAACATGTTCAGGATAATGTTAATGCACACAAAGCTATAAATCCATGATGAGTGAAAATACCATTGATTAATAAGAAGTAATGGTTAATTTTTACCATTTTATTTCAATATCATATTCCTATATTTTAATAATTTTCATTATAATTTATTGTTAATTACATTCAATTTTATTGAAATAATATCATCTATTGGATGCAACTTCTTGAATTTTCCAAACCCCACTTAATCTATGAGATGATTTTATTTTTAGGCAAGATTCACTAGCTGGTCATAGTATCTATAAAAATTGATAATTTATTTGTTCTTTATATATTTATAAACAAAAATATAATTTCTTTCACTGGTTATCCAATATGGATATTTATTTATATGTTGAAGTAATATATTTATACACAAAACCTTATATAAAGATAAACCTAAACTCTTTCAGAATAATTACACTTATAATCCTTCCAAAATATCAAAATCCAAAATTTTAGAATGATGAACACTACATTTACAAGATAAACATATGATTAATCCCCTAAATAACAAAAATATATCATAATTCTCACAAACCAAAAATATGAATATATACATCATTTATTCTCATAAAACATGGATATAACCTCAATAAAAATAATCCTTTTTTGAAAACATAAATTATTTTTCACCAAACCATTTTAAAGTTTCAAAAAAATAACATTATGGATTATTGGTAACCATAAAATCAAACCAAAACCATATTTCAAAATTATTGATTCTAAATTCAAACTCTAATAAATAAATGATAAATATTAAAAAATAAAAAAAAAATTCACACTACAATCCCAAGAACTCAAAATTCCTTCTTCAAACTGCATCCACATAAAAATATAAATAAATATATTGGCCTCTATCCAGGAACATTAATATCTTATGTTTGATGAAGTCACATTTTTTATGGTCTCTTTATAATCAGAAGTATAAACATTAATTATACAACCTTTCATTCTATCATTTTTATTATTTCCTTTTAGGAATTTGATTTATATAATTCCCATAATATCAAAATTTATTACATTAAACCACTAATGATTCTATAGGTAAACCATTATCCTAATCCGTTTCATTAAATAAAATTATCATTTTCCCTTGGAACATGATTACTCTTTTTCCTTCTTCTCAACAAATAAATCATAATATAATTCCATTGGGACATTACATTATGTTATTTTTCCCATATTTTTATCATATATGAAAATTATTCTTCATTATTCCATGGTACCCACCACCATACATCTCAATAAACACTATCATTCTCCTGTTTAGTGTGTCCGAGTGTTTTTAAGGTACATGCTGCTAATCATATATCATGATAACTAATTAATAATAATAAAAATATCCATCACTCCCATTATCATATCATTTTAATTTCATAATCTCATTATTTATCATATTCAATAATAATATAGTTCTTTATATTTCCCTCTATTTACTGAAACCAAAACGTTTAGTGTGATTAATAATAATATTAGTGAGAAACCATACAATCCTAAAAAAACAGGATGTCTATATCATTAATCATATTAAATATATGATACCTGAGGATTAACCTAGGTCATTCATGGTCATTATGTGAATCCATAATGATTTACCATAAAGTGTTTGTAAATTTCAATATTGTATTCCCAAGAGATTCAAATGGGGTGTGTAGTAGGGCTTATTGTTATGCAACAAGTGATGATCATGTTCATATCAGTGCACACTATTCAGTGATTTTACACTAAGGTACCTCTGTTCAAAATCCACATCCACGTTAGGAATAATGTCTGGGATTCAATTTATTGTAAACTAACTAGTATATTCATTATCAAAATTGTTGGGAATTTCCTATATTTTTACTCACCCTTAAAAATATCCTTAGAAAAATACATCGACATATATTGAGAAATATACCTAGGGATCTCTTGAATATTTTCACATCCTTATTAAAAAATTTTAACAACAACATCCTATAATAAAAACTATGTCATCATAGGATTCCCATGCATAGATATTACATATTATTTGATGAATATTAAAAACTGTAAAAAAACACACACCGAAACTACTATAAAATGAAAATATACCATTGGGTTTTAAATAAATATGTGCATAGGTCAATCCTAAATCTACAAGGGAAATGTTTTTTATTGGATGAGCTTGTACCCCTAGTTTTTCCAAAATTGTGGGTATAGTTACCCCTATACCCACTATTTTTAGAGAACCAATGGTATATTTTTTGTGGGAAAAACATTTACATGGGAATAACAATTACCAATGGTTCAAAAAAACCATCGGTATATGGGAAACTATACCCATGACTATTGTACACAGTGTAAACTAATTTCCTTGAGATATATTTTAACAAAAAAACCTATACCCAATGTTTTGTAAAACAGGAGTTATAGGTTGGCCCATTATTATTCAATGATAATAATACGATTAAACTATAGAGGAATTTTTTACATATAGATATTTATATATCTATGTGTGTGTATGAAATAACAGAAAATGTGATGTAGGATAATAATAATGTTTTAGTCTATAGGATGAAGTTGTACAGATCAAATCCCAGCGGAGTTAGTTTTTTTAATATTAAAATATATACCTGTAGTTAGGTGAAACCATGGGTATAGGTGTTTCCATTTAAATTTATAATCCTAATGGTTTTTGAAACATGGGTATAGGTGTCTAAACACATAGTTTGGAAAAATGTTTGTATAGGTCTACAATCAATTTTTGAGAAACCAAGATTTATAAAAAAAGTGGATAAATCATATACCAATGGTTTTAGGGGATTTACCCATGGTTTTGAACTATGGGTATAGGTATATTTTATTCTAGTGATGTGGATTTTATTAGTTAAGCGTATTTGGATCCTATTTCAAAAATATTATAATTTGAATAATGATATTAACCATCTCTGATAAATATCATACTTTTTAGTACTATTCTCTAATATAACCAATTGAAAACCATATTTAATTTCATTGGGAAAGAAAAATAAAATATGGTGATCTCATATGCCCAGGAAGGGTAATAAAATGATATATAAAGGTTCACATAATCAAGATCATGATAATAATTGTATTGTAACAAGATCTTATCATTTGAAAAATAGACCCTATATATAAAATATCATACGCATGATATATGTCATAATGATTTTTAGTTCAAGAGGCATGATCTATAAGAAAATCAAATAACATGATTTGGGATAGTATAATATTATCACTTAACAAATAATTATAGAATATAAATAAGTACATAAAATCAATATCATAGTTGTCATGTCTCACATCCAATGTTGTTATAGTGGAATCGTTTCACTCCCCAATGAATCATAGTATTCAAATATCACTATAAAGACAATCATAATGAAAAAATCCACTTACTGAACTAGGTTCTCTCTATAATCCATTCCAATCATCCTATAACAATTAAATTATTACCAAGTGCATTATAAGGTGATATTGGTTCATCCCATAACATGATGAAAATAATATGTACGTGTCCCACACGATCAAAAAAAATAAATCATGTCATAACAAAAGAAATGTAATACTATTTATAACCATTTTATCATAGCATAAATTATGGAAAGGAGATAGGTTTCTTAATAATTTCATTATTTCATTATAGAATAACTCATGTTAGGAGACAAGTTTCATAATAATTTTCCATTGGAATATCTTGAAAAACAGAAACAATATTAGTAAACAACATTCCATGATAAACATAAACCATTTAATGAATGAATTATAATGTAAGCTTTAGATTGTTTCGTAGTTATGGAATATTTAACATAAAAATATTTCAAATTTTATAGAAAAATATTTTTTATATTCCTATAGAATATTTCATGATGGATTTTTTTAAAAAATATTACGTTAAACAAATAACTCATAATTTATTTTTCAATTCATATTCATTTAAATTAATCTTAGAAACTTATAAGGAAATATTTAAAATTAATATAAATAATTTCATGAGGAATATAAAATTTACAATTCAATTTTATTAATGATCTAACAGATATTGAAAATAATTGTCATTACCAATAACATTGAAAATATATAATGGTTGATTTAGGAATCATATAAAGCACTTCTTGGGTAATGTATCCATTCATCATTAAAAATACTTTTTAAAACATAATGAATTCTGCAAATAAGATACTTTTAAAATGACCTTGAATATATATAAAAAATTATTAATAGAAAATAATTATCATGATAAAAAGTAATTTAGTTCATGAAATGGGAAGTAAAACTAATATTCTATTCACAAATTTGGTAGAAGACCAATGATAACTGTTTGTAAAAAAATTATTAACCCATTAAAAACAATTTTTAAAATATTCAAACAATTAATAAAGAGAATTTAATAAATCAGTTTATTAAATTATTTTAAAAAATAGAAACAATTTTTTGATAACATTTTTTAGAGGAATAAGTATTATTTGACTGAAGATTGAGATAATAATGATTTTTGTCAAAAAAATCAATCTAAACTATAAAATATATAATTAGGGGAAAATAAATGGGAAATAATTATTCTTAAGAAATAACTAGAGGTGATGAAAATTCTTGAGTATCATGAGAGATAGTTAAGAATATTTAATAATTGGAAGCATAAACATAAACAATCCCATCAAATGATGATATTGTACAATAATAACCTTACTAATTTTTTAATTTTGAATCAGAAGAACCAAAATAAGAATAATATTATATGATAATTAGAATACTGAGAGAATAAAAAAAATCTTGATATTAAATTTCAATTTCTCGGTATGCTATGATAATAAAATAATATAGATGGATAACATTATATATTCCTCAAAGAAATAAAATTGTGACAAAAATACCATACCATGTTGGTATCTTTAGAACATCAATATACATGAATGAGGGATCCTAAAATTAAAATCTAAAATAAAATAAAATGTAGATTAATCATCAAAAAATACGTTCATTTGTAGTATATAATCCATACGAAAAAATAGGTCGTGAATATGGATTTTTTCTTACAAAAGTAAATAGTGAGACAGAAGACACTTACCTTATGTTTTGTCTTCATTATGACAAATTTGATCCACTTAGATAACATATATATGTTTATTTTAAATATGTTAAATAATATTAAATATATATACATCCCTAATATTCATTACATATGTCCTGTTTTTCCAACATTTGTTAATAATTCCTTATTAAAATCACTTTTATGGTGATATCTACTTTTTATTCATGTTTGTTTAGATATGGTATCTTCAGTCCATTTTACATAATATGGGTTTCATGATATCATAAAATCTAAATATTATATAAATATCATATATATATTCATTATATATGTATTTAGATAAATCCATTATAATTAGCTATTGAAAATTAAATTCAACAGTCATGGATACGAGATCATGTACGTACGCATAAACATCACATACATTTTATTGAAAGTTTGAAAGAAATATATATAAATAAAATATTACTATTAATAAATAATTATGATGCAATATATTTCATATAAATTCATTAACATTAAACATATGTTCTATAATGTAATGTTAATGTGAAAATGAATCACATCATGTCATGAGGCGGTACTCTACCATACACATGAGAAATTTTAACGTATCTTCAATAGAATGTATAAAAATAAGAAATAAGAAATATAATAGTTGAATAATAATATAAATTTCAAATATATCATAAAAATATGTTAAATTATTCATTATATCCATCCGTAAAATGTGGTGATTGAAAAAAAAACTACATCATCACGTGAGGTAGTAGTATAAAATATACCAGATCAACAATTTTGTTTTGAATTTAGTGTTAGTGGAGAAGGATATTAGTTATTAAAAAATAATAATAATGTAAAATTATAAATTATATCATTTTTAATTATACTGTAAATGTGAAGATAAATATTAATCGGGAATAGAATAAATAAAAGGAATGATCTTAGAAGCACCACTATTAGATATCCTTATAAATATGATTCTGTTGGTATTTTGGGAGGATATGATGACATATTAAAGGAATAAAGATGTTGGGGATGTAAATATTACTATTTTTTGAACTATATGGTTCTATATATTGGAAAAAGTGGAGGGTCATGATGAGATTTTATAAATGGGGGGATAGAACTAACTTGGAAACCCCATCGAAATTATCCTAGGGAATCCAATATAATAATGTCATTCCCATTAAATCATGTTCTAAATGTCTATATATTAGATCATGAGAATTATTGGATTAAAAAATGGCCATCCAATTACAATCTTACATTTGTAATATTAATTATAACCCTTATTTTCGTAGTTTAATACCCAATAAATGAATTTTTACTTTAACTGCGATAATTGTTTTTTACAAATTTTACTAAAACTGTTATAAAAAAATAACTTAATATTATTAGTATAATAGAAATTTTTACCATCCAATATATAAAATTAATTCTTTTCAAAATTCATTTCAATAATTGAATATTTTAATTTATAAGTAGTCCCATATATACGATGAGAAAACAATTTTCTTAAGAGAAATTGTTCAAAAGATTGATAGATTTAGATATAAAAAATAGACATGAAATTTATTTTAATGACCTAAATAATATCAATATACATGTAAATTAACTAATTTTACATTTAAATCATTCTTAATTTTTTTTGAAATTTTATATAATATAAGATAATACTTAATACAAACCTATACATCTAACTGTTAATCAAAAGAATCCCTATTACTAAAAATTGTTAAAAAATTATTCATATGATAAATTTTACATGAATTTTTAATAATTTATTTTTCTTTTTTCATATATATATATATATATTATAAAAGTATGTGAAGTTAATTTTAAAATAACTACACCAAATTGTAGAAAAACAATTATTTAGAAAAATATAGTTTCATTTGTAATTTTTTTTATTTTATTCTTTTATTGAAAAAAATAACATGAATATTAACTATTTGAAATATTATATAATATATTCATTTCAAAAAAATAATTCAACAAAATATATTTATTTTTATTTATTCAAATGGTTTTTTCTAAAAAAAATACTTTTTCCAAAAAAGATTTCTCTTTTATTCATGATGTTTTTATTTTCATTTCTACTTTAATTTTCATCAAGGATATAATTTTACACACATCTGTAAACAACATATTTTTATAACATAGTTAATCATATTTAAAAAAACCCTTCCAACATCTTTGTGATAACTATCATGATAAATAAACATATTTTAACATTAAGTCATGAGTGGTTTTAACACAGTGTTTCATGTAAAACAATCTATAATATGTGTTACCTGTAATTCAAGAAATAATAATTGTTTTATCTAATGAAATATAATATCATTATTGTGGGAAACATAAAATACTAAAAAAATTAAATTAAATTAAAACAAAAATATTTCAACAAACACGCTAGGTGTTTGATGGAGGGGGAGAGTTTATGTGGTCCTAAATGTTCTTGGGAGGTTATACCATGGTGTGGGAAATATTAAAATTTCAATGATGAGGGAGATAAGTTTTAACGAATAGTTATTCTCCAATCATTTTTTACATAACCATGTTTATTGGATCTTATTATTTACTATAGTGTAGATTTTTTGGACTAAAAGTGGTTTTCAATGTGGAATTTGGTTTTGTATAAAAAGTCAGGGTTATAATTAATTTGTAATAGTGTATCCTCTTTAATATTACTTTTTATTGATGTGTATTTATCTAAAATATTGTATTATCTTTTCCATCCTATGAGTAAAATCCATATCCCACTAATATACAATAATTCACTTTATTTTTCTATTGAATTTGGTGACTTACGATTGTGAATAATTTGGGAATTCAATGTTGTTTTCAGAGAGGAATTCTGACTGAGATATGATATGACGTGATTCTTATTATTCTTCCATACATTCTATTCAAAATTATATATTTTTAGTGTGTTGTAGGGTGTTATACAGTGGTATTCATATATTCATCATGGGTATGAAATCTAGAACCATATCAAACCCTATGGCATATGGTCCAAAATTGCTGGGTTTTAGTCCCTTTTTATTTGAGTGAAATCATATCTCTATGTGACCAATCTTTGGTGATTCAAGCACTTTCACCCATTCTATATTATTATTTTTCACGGCCATTCACTTAAGGAGGGTATATGTTTTGGAAATTAATAGATCAGGTGATTTTGTAGATAATGACTGAAGACCACTTCTGTTTACTATGTAATTTACCATTCCATGGGAATATATTCTTTTTTCAGCAGTCTGAATCATGTTATATATAAATTATCAAGTTAATGGATTCCCATTTTCAGTATTTTTATTTGAATTGGTATTTCATGATTATTACATCCAATGGGTGGATAGTAATGGCTAGATTAATTGTGATAATGAACTAGTTTAAATTAAATTGATTACAATTGGTGGAATCACATGTGTTTATTATATAATAAAATTTCAAATTTGGATATATAATATTTTCTATAGTTAAAAATATTTTTTTGTAAAATGTTTTTATTATCTGATTATTGTGGATTATGAGACCGTAGTTGTGATCTTTTTATTCAACTGCTCATACATGAAAAAGTTAAATCACATATAAATGTTTTGTGAATTTTTTCACTAGAAAAATATATAATTATTTGGTAATAAAAAATCTATAGAATATGGGCTGTTATAAAATACCATGATTTGAAATTAAGGTAGATTAAAAGTTGAAATGTGTTGAAATGTGTCGATTTATATGAGATGTTATACTGCGGGATTTGTGAGGAACTTATGAGGATTTTAACAGTGATATTAGAGACATTGTTCAAAATGAATTGTGGAAAATGTGGGGATTTGATTGTTCAGAATATGAAAATGTTGTGTGATTATCTGAAGTGAATGACTTATGAGGTTGTTGTTATTATTCTATTATAGAAACATGGTTGGGTTTTGGTGATGTATTGGTAGATGATCGAATGTGGCTTTTGTTAATGTGAGGTGGATTCAGTATTTAGAGGTATGAATATGTTATTTTCCTTATTATTTATAGAATGAATTGGGATAACAAAAATGAAATATATTGGGATGGATTTACATAAAAATGGGATGAAATTTTTCTGTAAAAAATTGGTTAAATGAATTTGATTATAAATAATTGGGATATTTCAATGTAAAATAGAATGTCTTACTAAAAGTGATTTAGTCGAATGTAAATAATTCGATCAATATTGGAACATGTAATTAAATGTAGGATTGTGTGGGTTGAGAGGGGAATTTGTATTTCATAATAAATTTGTGGAAAAATTATATTGTGTGTTAGGCTGTGAGGCATTATGGTCCCCCTGTGGTACATGTTAGATCATTTTTGTGAACCTATTCTTTTGAGTTTTTGGTTATCTAGTTATCATATATTTTATTTTATTTCATTACATAATCAAAGTGGATTATGTAAATATACAAATGAATAAATTTTTATTGTTTTGGTTGATTTCCCTAACCTCTAGGATGGTGGGGAATGTGATAGTTGTATACCACCTCTTTTCTATTCTTTCATCAGTAGTAGTGATGATGATGGGTTGGAGCTGGAGGTTACGCCGTGATAATAGGTTAGGATTGTTGATCACCCAATGATTATGGGTTAGTTATGGAGATCTCACAGTGTTAATGGGATAGTGTTTTAGAACACATAGTTATGATTGTTTGGTGTTACAGATCACCTAGTGATGATAAGATGATGTTGGAGGCTACATAGTAATGAGTGATTGGTGTTGGAGCACTAACACTTATGATGAGGATATATTGTTTGGTAGAGGTCATTCATTTTTGGAGGAAGAAATGTTGTTGATTTCATTAAAATTCAAGTCATCATACTACTATTGATATTATATGTGATGATTTTATGTGGTTGTGATGTGTGAATGAGATTGATGCTAGATCCTGAAGATAGACATCTCGAGGGTGTGGTAAGTATTGATGTGTCCCGATCCAAATCATAGGTTCATAGTTATGTGATTTGATACATATAAAAAGGATGATAGGACAAAGCGTTTGATGTTGGGTGATTAGAGTGGAAAATAAAATGGGAATTAAAAATAAGTATTATATATTATATTCATTAGATAAAATATCAATATACATGGTTGTGTTCTTTGAAGACAGTTCAATGGTGATATTGAGAATCACGATTTAACCCATTTAAGTTAATTTTGGTTTTAATACTTCAATACAGGTTCATGATTATTCTATATTCACATGTGCATTATAGATATTGGGTATTATACTTATGTGTATACATGTTATTCACACTCTTTGTTAATATAAACTACTTTTAGGATACATTGTAATATTTAGATATAATGATATATATTATATGATTGAAAATCAAAGTTGTTGTTGAGTCTCTGTTAAATGATATGTCATTTTGATATTCACTTAGTTTTAATATTTAATGAAATTTTACATGCATGAGTAGGATGATTTAATATTAGATATTTTATATTATATGGTATAGTTTCATTTTGGTTATTCATAATATCATCACATCATATTTTTATTATTATGCTAAACACCTCCCATTTATATGTTTTTATACACTCAATTATAGTGGCCATCCCAAGTTTTAGTAAAGGTGGGATAAAAGAGTAATTATCTTTCTTCTTTCATTACATTCCAAATAGGGGTACATTTTAATGATGGGGGTTTTGATAAAGTCATTTAATTGTTTTTGGTACAAAGTTATGACAATGTTCTGTGGTTTGAAATTTTAGGAATGCATGACTTTATTGAGAAATATTATCAAAATTTCATCATGAATTATATATAACAAAGGAACTATATTTGACTAAAAATTTAGTGTCCCCCTTGATATAATGTAGGGTATTTGATCATATGTAATGACTAGGTGATTTAGTGCATCTTGTAGGGTAGATAACAAGGTGAGGTACATGAGTCTATATTTTTTCACCAGATATTAAATGAAGTTGTTTTTGGAAGTTAAAAGGAAATATATTTAGTTAATTAAATCTTGAAATATAATTTCTATTCCATTGAATTATACTAAAATGTATTTTCTAAAAAACATTTTTTGTTTTCTGAATTAGACATATAACCTAAATGAAAATAGTAAAATGGTGATCGAAGGGCATGGGATATTTGATAAAACACTATTGTGGAATGATTGTGTTATTACCATTCAACTTATAAAATATTTCTATTGTAATTACATTTTATTTCTATTTTTAAAGTACCAAACATGTTAGCCTGTTATCCATATGATCAGACCAATTACTAGACCATGCTATGTGTATTGTTTATAAATAACTATTGAATTTAGAAAACCTTTATAAATCATGTCACCTTATATATATTTTATACTAATGTAATAAAATGATTTTTAAATCAATCTTTAGAGTATTTTAGCTCTCACGCAAGTAAATATACATTTGGTCGCATTTTATTTGTTATATATCATATTTATATTTTTTGAATTATCATAAAACATGCGTTTTTATAATTAAATTATGAAATTTCTTAAAATGGCTACACTTATTATTTATAATTAATTTAATATCTGAAAAAATTGTCTTGATAAAATGATTTCATCTATTGGAATTAGATTTTTTAGTATTAAATCATTTATATAATAATGTAATTTGTTTTTTATATTATTTTGTTTAAATAATTTCTAAATTTTTGAAAATATAAACTTGACAAATAATAACCATTAATTATTTATAAGTTATATAATATGTGTATCATTCTCATCATAAAATGATGGATTAGATAATTCTTATTATAATTTTTTTAAAAGTGTATATTGATCATTGATATGTGAATTTCATGTATTGTTTATACAATTATTCTTATGATATTTAACTAGGATGTGTTATGAATTTATTTTAAGGTTGGTTTATGATAAATTTCTCTGAATTTATATATAATTAGATTTATTCTTATCATATCCTATTTATTCATGAAGTGGTTTATATGATTCAATTTTTTATTTTCAATACTAATAGAGAACATTACAATGATAATATAATTACTCCTCATATGTTAATACCTGATTATATTTTTTTGGATCGTTTTTATAATTTTTTATATTTTTTTGTAAATTTCTAGAATGTAAATGATAATCATAAGAAATTATTAGTATTTTGTTTTTTGAATATGAAATTATTTTAAGAACTAATAATTATTTATATAAATATTGATGTAAAATCATGATTCATTTTATATACTATAAACGAAGGTTTTAATGAGTGATAATATCATTAAAGACTCTTTTGTTTGAGGATTTTATGTATGAAACATTTTGATACAACATAAGTTAATTTATTGTGGGATTTGTAATAAATTTCTATTTTGAAATTTTTCTAACATGTTCATTACATGATAAAATAATCCAGATGTTTATAATTTTCATATGTATTACATGACGTGAGTGTACACAACATGCGTGATTAGCGTTTTTTATAATCTGGTTTTAATTAATGTCATTTGCTAAATTTATGTATCCTGAGAATGATATATTGTACCATGACATTTTAAAAAATTTTCATTAACATGGAATCATGTTATATTTATTTTAATATAAGGGTATTGATTCCACTAAAATTATTTGGATGTTCTGAGTATTGTTTTTATTTTCCTTTTTTTTAGTTCTCACAATGATGTTTTTATATGACTTACAAGAAACCTATATAAAAATTATAAATTGATGTTTCAGATACTATTGTTGAATATGAATCCTAATTCATAATTAATAATTTTTTATAACATGGGTATGATGTGATCTCTGAGAATATTATTCTTTAAATTATCAAAATTTTCACATCTAGTGATAATTTAATGTTTTATGGTTGTAATTATAGAATAAAATTCTTCTAATTAAATTTTATCCGTATAGAGTTGGAAATAATTTTTTAATAAATTATTGAAATTCATTTAAGGTAAAATATATTTTAATCGATTAATTTTTATTGGGAAAAGATTTGTTCAAATATTTAATTAATTGGGTTATGTTGTGATTAATTATACATTCGTGGAGTGTGTTGGGAATTCAAGAATTAAAAGAGAGGGAAAACCTTTTCCCATTGAGATATGTTAGGATTATGAAACATTTTTAAACTATTCAATTGAATTTGGGCATCCTAAAATAGAAATTTTTTGATGTGTTGTGCAGGTTCCCTTGATTTGAGTGATTTAGGAAGGGTATTTTGATTATTATAGTAGTTTTTATCATTTGATATATTTATTTTTTAATAGCGAATTGAATAGGTATATGGAATATGGGTGGGCTATAGAGAATGTGAGATTGTATGTAGGCGTTCCGAGTAGTGGATGGTGATATATTTGTTTGGGGTGTTTTTAGGATAAAATGTCTAGTCTGGTTGTGCGTGTTGTAATGTAGGGATAATCCTTGTGTATTGATTGTTGATATTGTGCAGCATATACAAAAATATTTCTTTCCTTGTTTAGAATGATAATGCTGAAATAAAATTTAGGTTTAGATTGTGGTAGAGATAATGATAGATAGTGGTACTAATCATTATTGAAATTATATGGGAAAGAAGTGAAACAAATTTCAATGGGTCATCCAACACCAATGATCTGGAATGGTTGGGTAGGAATGATGTTTCGTTTATGTTTTTGAAAAATGATGATAAATATTGAGTTGCTATGTTAGTTTTCTCATATCATATAGAATCATAAATATATTGAGAAATGATGTACAATTATCTAAAAGTGTTTCCTAGGGGAAATTTTTTGAATTACTAATGAAAGTATTATCTTCGAGAGTATAGTTTCTTGATAATTTAAATTTGGTCTCTAGAGAAGATACCTCAAAGTGTTTGGGCTGATAGTGTTGAATTATATGGTATTCATGTCTCCAACTTCTTGACGGTGGAGAGTGAGGTGAACTTATAAGGCATGGGAAAATATTGGTTCTCTAGGGATGAATGGTTAGGGGATTCATGTTTTGGGAGAGATAATATATTAATGTTTAGATTTTGTGGGAAACCATCATTATGATCATCCCATGATTCTAAATGTTGTATACTATTTGTTAAGTATTTAGTAGAGGTGTAGTTTCATGGTTTAAGTTGACTACATTCATTGAAACCTTTTAGGGTATTTTGAAAAATGTTTTGAAATTTTATTAAATGGTTTGAAAAGTTTTGGTATTAAAATTTTTATGAATATTTATAGAATATACCATCTAAAATAAAATTAACTATTTAATCAATAATATAAAATTATTTTCCATGGCTATTGTATAATGAAAATTGGATATGTTAGGTGATGCATAATTAAGAGTTGGTCATGAGTGTAGATTATAGTGACAATTAGCTTCACCCAGAAGTGGATTTTTATGTGAAGGGTATCTCTTATTGTCATGTTGGATTATAGGTGACATTTATAGAGGATGGGTCATAGTTTTACACATTATTAGGTTGATTGGATGTTGGATGGTTTAATGTCCCAAGATAACTTCTCAGGGTTTTTTTGGTGATGGTTGTATTCAAAATATGACTTTATTTTGATTTTCTAGGATGATATATGATATGTCGGAATTTGATATAATTCCATCAAACTATATGGCCAATAACTTTTTTGGATTTTGGTGTTGTTAGTACTAGGAGAAGGATCAGTTGAAGAATTAGTGTTGTTTAGTAGAAATTACAAATGTAGAGTAGTTTTTTAGTGTGGATGTTAGAGATGAACTATGGTGCTTTATTATAGATTAGAATAATGTTAAGTACAGAACATCTATGGTGAGGACCCCATGAATTGAATTTTTGTGGCTCTAAATTTCAGAATATTACAACAACACGAGTGGTAGTCTATGGAGTGGAGTCCTATATGATCTTTATGTCGCTTTACCCGTGGCTCTTTTGGTCAATAAGTAGTTGCGGTGAAGCCCTTAATTAGTTTAGTGGATATATCTTATGTAGCCATTTTTTGAGAATATGGATTCTGTAACACCCCTAAAAAATTGGTTTAAATTAATTGCATACTCTATATATTTATAAGAAGTCATCACAGGTCAATTATCAAAATGTGATATACTATAAATATTATATTATTTCAATGTGACCATTGTTACACAAATATAAAATTTTATTACAAAAGTAATATTGACCACGTTATAAATAATAAGTATTATTCTTTTAAAATAATTTAATATGTAATGAATTATTCATAATAAATAGGAACATAATTATCTGTAATGTTGTTTTATGCTTCTAGAATATCGTACCCTTACAAATTATTTTTAATGAATTTTGAAAAAGCTAATATATATATAAAATATTTTTTTGTGGAAATATTTTTTTAATGAATATAATTTTAGAAAATATTTTTTTATTATTAGAAAAGGGGGATTTTCTACTATTTTTTCTATGATTATTTAGTTTTAATTTATTAGTGGAAAATAATGATTTTTGTAAAACTGTCATTTATGATCAAGTAAAAGTAACATTATGTTTTCAACATTATCATGTAGTAAAAATTCTTTAAATAAATTATATATAATATAATTAATTAAAAGTTAATAATCATTATACTTAATTTTACTGTCAGTTTATTTTTGGAATTTAAAAGAAACCATTCGAAAAATTATTTTTATGTACGTAATGTGTTTTTATATCAAAAAATTAAATTAGTCCACATCAATTAATTTTTTATTGAAATGTATAGATCATATATTTAATAATATTTTTTACCAATCATATTATGTTTTTTACCAGGAATGTTATGGAAGTAAATTACTTTTATGCTTAAAAATTCAATTTTCGAAAATGTGTTATATTTATGTTTTCCACAATTATTTAATATTAAATAAAAAAATTAATGAATTTGAATTTCTTAAAATTTAATATATGATATGAATAATCATATGTAATGTAATTTAATAGGATTAACAAAACATTTCACATCATAAAATAATAAAAATAGAAAAACTATGTTAATAGTGTTATGGTTAAGATGAGTAACATGAGGGTTAATCGAAATGGTTTTGGTAAAAAGGATAACCAAACATAAACAATTATTATTCATTAATGTTACTAAAACATATAAAATAATATCAGTTAGTACTACTACATTTCTATCAACATTAACATAAATTTTATCTTATATTATTAAAATATTTTAAAATATTCAATGTTTGTTTGTCTACATTGTTATAAAATGGAACATATTATTCTACCTTACACCCACAATTCGAAAACTCGTGATTTTTAAATAACTAATAAAAAATAATAATACTATCCTTTCATATTTCCAAGAACATATGTTATTCTTCTAATACCAATATTTCATTGCTTAACGTGTAATCCAAAGGAGGTCTCTCTCGAAGAGGTATAAATCTTAACCAGGCCCTTTAAATATTATATCAACTAACACCATCTATGAAAATGTAGTTTTAATAAAAATATTATAAATAAAATTATCATAAATATATTGGGATTTTATTATTATTGTGTCACAACCTACCCACCTCTTTTCTATCATATGGGAAATAAATGTATCCTTCATGTGTACGTGTGAAGTACCCCATACACATTAAGAAATTATTCTTTTTAAATTTCCATAAATAAGAAATTGATAATATTTATTATTTAATGTTTAAAAATTATATTCATGCTATAATAGTGATTCAATAGATTGGAATAATAAATTACCATTATTTTCATTTTCCCACTAAAAAGTTGAATAATCACATGTGTGTAAGTAGAGATTACAATCCCCATAAATTATTTTAAATAATTTTTCTTGAAAACAATATATAAATTGTTATTAAAGATAATATAATTATTAAATGTGATACATAAGAAATTTTTAATATTATATATGTAATGGATCAATGATTACAATAAATGTAATAGAACTACCATTCTAAAATATACTTGTAAAACAAAATAAGTTAATTACCAAGACTGATGATTCTAATAAATAAATATAAATAAAAGGATTTAAATATGTTATGAGTGGATAATATATGATATTATAAGTTTATTTTTGATTATTTTATGTTATTTAATAAATATAAATCAATTATACAAGAGGTTATAGTGTGTATGAATCATATCTTGTGTGAGATAAAGGTTTATCCACTAATGTTTGATTCATTGAGATCTGTTTGGTGTTAGGAACCTATTTTTGTCATGGGGGTTAATATAAAAATAATTTTTAATTTTATGTCATGTTTAATTATTAATTCTTTTAATTCATTGTTAAAAATCATATTATTGTTCTAAGGGGGTTTTATTGTAACAGTATGAAAGTGGTAAGGGTTTATCAGGTCAAATGTTCATCTAAGGGACATTAGAACTTGAAATCCATAATTATAGTTTTTTAAATTTTATTTTCATAATCCTATAATGAAATTAACATTGTATTATTAAATTCAACCCAAATTCAATTTATATGGGATAAATATATATTTTTAACATATTTTTTCAAAATAATCTAAGAATGAATATTTAAAATATTATATTATAATAAAATATTTGATGAATAATTGAAAATTCAGTATATAAATACTTCAATTTATATATATATTAATATGTTATCATATTAATAATTATAAATTTATTTAGTATAAATATTTTCAAAATAAATATTATATAATTTTGTAGTAAAAGTTATGTTTTTCAGATAATGGTTTTTATGATTTAAAAAAAATTATTTTAAAAAGGAAATATTCCTATAGATTTTAATTAAATAAAATAATATTTAATAAATACTTATAAAATATTTATATTTAAATAATTTAAATAAATTAACTTATTGCTATATAATAATTATTCTTAATTATATATTAACTATGAAAACATTCTATGCTCGAGATATACATTACATGAAGAACTATTTTTAGAGATTATTTGCAGGATTTTTTTAATCTAAAATATGAAAATATTGAGGTTAAAATTTGAAAAAATCGTTTAAATATTTTTAATCAAAATAATAAACATTATTTAATAAGGATAAATTAATGTTCGATGATAGTATATGGTAAAAACTGAAAAAAAATTAATTAGCACATGTAAGGTTAAACAAGGTATTGGTTGTTACAATCCATTGTGTTAAAATTAATTTTCAAAACATATATAATGATTAATTAATTAATTCACTTACATATTTAAATTTAGTGGGATATAATTATATTCTTAAATCTCTTTTTATTTTATTATTGGTTATAAATTATCTAGACAAATAAACAAGTTACAATAGTTACAACTAAAAAAGAAAATTAAAGTAACCATTGTGGTAAAGGAAAAACATGGTTAAAGATATTCATATTTGTTTTCGTAGGTGTTACATGAAATTATCATCCATAGAACCTATTATTTTAAAAAATTTAGACACGTTGGTTGAACATGACATTCCATTATTGGATAGTTTTAGATATTTACCAAAATTCCACTCACTGTTAATCATATAATGGAACCCCACCCACTGTCTTATTCAATAAACATAGTCCATATAGATTGATACATTTATACAAAAAATATCGCCCCAAAAATATTTATCAACATTATATAGTAGTCTCTCTCAATAAAATAAAGAACATACATCCCTTATTTTGAGATCCTAAAGTGATTTCTTAAAGAGAAGTTAATAATTTTTATCATGCTATTTATGTTTTCAATTCTTATTTTATAACCATTAATTATTTTCTGTAAATTACTATATATTAACCGAATAATATATCATATGAATAGATTTTTTATGTTTATGGATTTTTATTTTTTCATCTAATTCATAATCAAATGATAAATAAATCAATCATTCATATGTATGATAGACTACTGCCTTACAAATCGATGTTATTTTTTATCCATAATAGAATCAGTTGGAAAATATTAATAATGGGAATAAAAATATATATATAATAAATATGGCATTATATAAAATCTATAAACATAATATAACTTCCACATTATTAATTATTCAATCATTAATGAAATTATATCATCGTTCATTCTTACAAATAGCATACTAACTCCACAAAAATATGTGATTCATTTTCCATTACAAGCACTCTTAAATTGTTATAAAATTTATATAGTAAAAAATATTATATTTATAAAATTAATTTAATTATTTCTATGATGAATATATATGATATTAATAAGAACTGGAATATCCAGAAAAAAATATTCACGACAAAGTAAAGCAGCAAGCAATTGAAATAATGGTAATACAAAATATGCTTAATAAACTGATGGTAAGATGTTATAAGAGGATCATTATGAAATTTTAAATATTAATATTGTTAATTTAAAAATTAAAAACATTATTAAAAACATTATACGATAGCTTAATTAATCATTAACTAAATGGAAGTGTGAGGAAGTAGATTTCATCTCCATCTTCACTCATCTTAGAATTTTTTTTTGTTTTCACCAATTCACATTTATGTTGTTTAAGCATTGCACCATTTTTTTAATTACAATTAATATGTATTAGTTAATTATTATTAATTTCTCTATTAATGTCTATTATTTCTACAGGTTACAATTTTAATTTTAACAATGATGTATGAATCTATTTTATAATTTAAAATTCATTTGGCATTGTTAATATATTCACTCATGAAATCTAATGATTTAACCACCATAACATAAAGTAATATTATTTTCCACTATATATTAAAGAATATTCCATATAATCTCTATATTTTATTCACTCTTCTATACATGAATAAATAAATGAAATAATTAAAATTAAAAACAGTTTTATTTCTTATCAAATCAGATATATTTTTCTTCCACATCCTTGTTCTGAAAAATTATTTTACGAAATTATTTTTATTTACTAAAATTTTCTCTATAAAACATATTTTATCATTTATTTTTAACAATTTACTGAAAATATTATATATATTTTTCTTATAAAATTTTTATTTTCGACATTCTTTATAAAAAGTTAAAATGGAATGTTTCTATGATATACCTCGATAACAAACATCCCCACTGCGAAACCTATTTTATTTAATTGGCCTTCTTCGAAATTTTATAAAATATTTTTCAAATAAAAATTATTTATGAAATTTTATTTTAACATTTTAATTCCTATCAATAAATTCTTTTATATGACCTAATTTTATCTCAAAATCCTATATTTTTTATGACATAATGGCCACCTATAATCTCTTGATTATTTTTTGGGTTATTTACACTATATTAAGACAGACAGATTGTTGTCATCAACATTCATTTTAGATTTCATTTATATTAAATATTATTATTTTTTGAATCATAGATTTCAGTATTTTTTAAACCATATTTGATTTTAAAATAAGGTGTTTACATTTAATTTCATTTGATTAACTGCTTAAATACTGAAAAATATATATTCATTACAAAATATGGATATTTGTTAACAAATAATATCAATCCCTAGATAAGTCAATCATCTAATATATGAGTAATTATTTACAAATGTAGTGATGGGTGGGGCCTAAAATTAGAAGTACCCATGATGCACTGATATGTCTAATGAGTCAAATAAGGTGGAAAAATTAAACAAATTCTTATAATTAATTTTAAACAGACATTCTATATCATTTTGAATATTTAGTTATCTTGATGTTTAACAGAAAGATATCATATGTTATGAATTTTATTCATTGATAAATTAGTTATCATTATCCATGAAATTATTTAAATGATATAATTCGTAGATTCATTTTTTTCCCATGTTATTGATTAGATGGTATCTGTTTCCAGTTATTTACATTTTATTAAGGATTATACTTTTTATAATAATTATAGTATTGTTATTTATTAAATGGAACGTATTTTCAATTAATTACCCTTCAATATACCATATTTATTCAAGATAGATTTCAACGTATTTAACCTTTACTAAGAACTTGTTCTAATCCTAATTTTGCTGTTTTAATGAAATGAAGAAGAATTATTTGAATAAATTAATAGATGGAGAATATTTTCTATTACAACATTTTATATTTTATATCCATTGTTAAATAGGTATAATGTTTGCATACGGTTCTTCCTAACTTATAAATTGATTGATACCTAGGGATTAGAACCATTGTATAAATTCCAATTTTCTAAAGTTATGACCTAATCAAGGTTATTAGAATCTATGTTGTTATAGTTAGTATTTGGGAATAGAAATTAGAATCTTTGTGAATTGGATTTAGGAGAACATTGATTTGGAAACATAATACTATTATAGGAATTGAAGATATGTAATAATGTGGAATTATATTCTTTTTAAGGTATATGATATATGGTTTTCCAAATTAATATATCTATATATGGATACCATATGTGGATATGGTGCTGGAGAAATTGTAACAAGGAGTATTGGAAATGAAATGGGAGAATTGTTCTTTGAATTTTTCATTATGTGGTGCATGAAAAGGGGCCTTACTGTGCTCCTAATTTCACACTCATGTGGTACATTCTCTAGTTATTTCACATTGTATTTACAAAGCATTTTAAATTATAGAAATTATTTTTTATCAATTAAGGATATTCCCAAGAAATCCAAGTTTATGATTCCATGATTTAAAATGTATAACTTTTCAATTTTATATTATGTGTTATAAAAAATTTTGAATTATACATTCAAATTTAATTTTTTTTATTATAAACAAATTTAGTATTTTAAACTATTAAGAAATTTGAGATGAAAAAAACAATGATATCAAAACTACTAGTTAATGTTGAAATTTTCATCTTGGTAAATCCTATATAACAAGTATTAGACCAGAATAGGTCATAGATATATTATTATAGCATAAGATGGCTATGTTGAATATAATTTCCTAAATTAATGAACATGTTTTTATATGATGTTATTAGCCTATTTCAGACCACATCATGTGATAAAATATTACATTATTTAATGGTACTACTAATACATTGGTAACTGAGATATGGATTAAGTCCCTTAAAATGATATTTATTGTCTTGGTATGTGAAAAAATTGAAAATTTAATGAATTACATATATTTTTCTCAAAGGTGGAGCTGGTAAATGGTGGTCATTGATATAGAATACTAGTAATGAAGAATAAATATAACACATTAAATTATTGGATTTTAAAGAAACAATATTCACATAATTATTACCTCACGAGGGAGAAATATAAAATGTTGAGAAGGTTACTAAGATTAATGAAAAAGGAAGAAAACAGTTTTTTGAATTATGAGAATACATTTACATGAAAATCCATGCATTATATTGTCTATATTCAGGAAACAGAAGAAAAAATTGATTATTTATTTTATGGGATTAAGATTATTTTTTGAACGGAGATAGGTTTTCAAAAGATTTCATCATATGATGAAATAGTTTTATGAACCATAATATTTGTAAATGATTTTTTTCATCTAATATAGTTAAAATGATCTATGAGAGAAAAATTTGACTAAATACCATTAAAATGGCAATGCATAAATCAATCGAAAAATGAATCAAATTTCAAAATCATAGTATTTTGGAAGAAACAACATGGAATTTTCTTATGTGAATGGGAAATTGTTACAATTATGATCATTAGGAGGATCTATCTATGAGAAAATGTCGAATTAAAAATTATATGATTTCAAAATATTCTTATATAACAAATTTGATTTTATTGACATCAATGCACATAATTTTATATCAAAATAAAAAAAAATGGTCAAGGGGATAAGTAAAATTATATTCAATCACTTATACGAAAATGGATTTTTCTAATAATGTTATGGATGGTAATGTAATCATAAAATGAAATTTCCCCAATTTATTATTTTATTCTGAATATTGGTACTATTTTTTATCTTCTACATTTTTTGTTAAAAATATATATTTCATTTGAGAATTAAAAATGGAATTTTAGCTAAAAATCCACGTGGATGCTCAATATAATAAGGATGTTTCATGATGTTCCCATAATGACACATAAACATAAACTATTTACTAACATTATTATCATACATATGTATGACATTAATATAATTATTTTTATAGTCTGGGATTGAAAATATGATAATTTTTTTTATTAAAATGTGAAGAAAATTATGATTAGTTATAAGGATATTGAGAACATTATATTTATATTAGAGACATCATTATCCAATTCATGACTATATCAACCACTATGAAAAAATTTTAATAAGAATATTAGTTAAAATGATCAAATGAAATATAAGTAACAGAATGATAATCATCATATTTACAATGTACCTATTCGATAAAACAGAAATTGATGTATTTCCAAAATAATTACATAGGCATATTAAATAGTGTGAATTTTATTTTTTCCAATAATTTTACCTATGACACAAAACTAATAATAATGACTTCATATGGACTCGTCATGATAAAATTTATGTTTTTGTCGGAAAATTAGAGATGATTGGAAAAATTAATTTATATTTCCAAGGTTTTATCTTTTGGAGCACATTTTTTCTTGATATGAAAAAGAGTCATCCACGACGCTATGCCTTGAATATACTGAAATAATTTCTGTTATGATAATGAAAATGTATCCTCTACATCACATTAATGAATTATTTGATTAACTTCATAGAGACCATTATTTATCGAAGAATGATGTTTTTATGGATATCATCAATTTTCAGTAAAGAAGGAATTAATTCTAATGAAATATTTCCGAACACGAAATAAAATTTATAATTTTTAAGTAATTCTATTTGTATAGAATAATTCACCCTTAGTTTTTTAAATTCTAATATATAAAATATTCATGGAATATCTTAATAAATATATGGTGTTTTCGTGATTATATCTAGGATTATTCTAAAAGTTATTTGGACTATGAGAGTCATTTTCGGTTCATTATTAAGACTAATTGATGAAAATATTTTTATTGTAAATTCTGGGATTTAAGATGTTTCCTTTTTAGCCACATTCTTTCCATATATAAAATCATTGTTTATCCTTTAAATAGAATGACTGTCAATGAATAGCCTTCACTAAAGAACATATTTATTGTACATCGCTTCATTATTTTAGTAGGTTACTATTACATATATGTTTTAGGACTTTTTACATTTGGATAATCCTTTATCCAAGTATACATGTAAATAGGTTAAATTCATCCCGGAAAAGGAATGTGATGAATTTATTTATGAATTGATTAGTACAATGTCCAATGATAAAAATTTTACTCTACAATATGAAAATAATATATTTTTTATATGAATAGATTCATTGAAGAGGGGACCTGATTGAATCACTATAAAAATGATAGATTTATTATATATTTATCAAGATAATTAAACATCTATGAATAGAACTATCTTTCCTAGGATCTCAATTTAGATATCAAAGTCATTTGTTTAAAGATGTAATGAAATTATCTGTATTTTTAATGATGTTGGATATACAGATACTGTATGTTATTAAAATATTTTTTTTCATAGACATAGATAAACATGAGGATAAAATTATGGCAAAAAGTACATAATGATTATGATTTCCCAATATAATACACCCATTGAAGTAATAAATGGTAGGGCATGAATTGAGCATCAAATATCATAGAGTACTGAACCAAATGACGATTAATAGGAATATTATTGTCTTATTACTAGTAGATATAGATATGTGAAATATTATTTAAGGGAATACATCAGCCATTTTTCTAATTATTGTGAAACTATATTTATTATAAAAGCTAAAAATATCATAATCTAATGATTATAATTTCTAGAAGATGATTAATTCCTTGAATGATGGGAAAATGATAGACTTAATTTGTGAAGAAGTTGGTATAAAGAGATAAAAATGAGGAATCAAATGATGTATCAAGGTACGTAGGGATATTGAATTCCCAATACACTACACCCAGGGAAAGAAGATAGGGCAGAATTGATCTTGAAATATCATAGCGTTCTGAACTAAACAATGATTTAAAAAATGCTATATTTCTATATATAGTATATATGGATATGTGAATTATTAAAGAATAGAGTAAAAAATCCATTTTTAAAATTATTTGGAAAAATTATTTATTATAAATGATAAAAAGATCCCAATATAATAATTATTATTTTTATAAGACAATTACCATCATGAATGATGGGAAATTGGAAGACTTCATTTTTGAAGTTAATTTTCTAAAATTTTGAAAGAGATTATATATTCCACTTATATATAATATGAAAATGGAATTATTAGATGATATTTATAACATATATTTCTTTATAAAACCTGGTATTACCATGATTTACAACAGTGTTTGAGATTTTTTTGGGAAAACAATAAAATAGATATTAATGATTATATATCAATATTATTTTTCTCAACGTTTAATGGTAGAGAGAAAACATCCTAGAGGATTCATGGACCGTATTAGTATTCATATATAGATATTTATTGACATCAATAAGGTACACGTCATTGGAATACTAAATAATCATATAATGAATGATGAAATAATGGTTATTGTTGACTCTGTTACCAAATATGCACATTTCATCACAATAAGAGTTGATTTACCCATTGAGAACCTAATAATGCTATAATTAAAAAATTTAATAATCCATCATAGTGAACATATTTTGGTAGTGTGTGATTATGTTCCCTGGTTTATATCCAATTTATAGAAGTCTTTAGTAGGTTCTTGATAATAAAATTCATTTAATCACCTCCTACTATCCTGAAATAGATGCAAAACATGAAAAGAGTTTTCAAGCATTGGAAGAGATTTTATGTCACTATAACATTATTTTCAATGTATTTTAGAATATTATTTAAATTTAGTACATAATTTCTATAAAAACAGTTTCAAATCACGTTTTAAAATGGAACAACATGATGAAATATATAAAGAGCTACGCCCTATTTTAATTTTAATTGATGAAGATGGGGAAATGAAACCTATAGCCCAATAACATATTAAGGAGAAAAATACAAGGGAAAAAACTATTGAACCGTATATTAACGAAGGTAAAAAAATGAAAATTATTTATTTATTTATTTAATGGAATAATATTGAGTTCCATAGGGTAGATCATGTTTTTTACTAAGTATCTTATTAGATGGGTGTTATATGGTTTGAAAAGAATGGAAAATGGAGCCCTAGGTACAATAAACCCATTAATATTTTAGAACAGATTAGAGTTGAGGATTAACAATTGGTAATTACTCCATCCCTATCTAAAGTAACTGATGTGTAAATTTTATGTGGTTTATGTAGGTACATTAAATACCTAATCCATGTTTTCACCTCTAAAGGGTTTGGATTAGATCATTGTATTTCATATGGAATAGAGACCATCAGGATTCTTGATACTAGATTGATTATATTGAGGAATAATATAACTCTAATAATAGATATACTTGGCCTAAATAATTAAATAGAGGAAAAATATGAGAACCAATGGATTTTATAAATAATAACAACAATAATTTGTTTCGAAAGTAATATACATGAAAATTTCTATGAATAAACTTTTATATGTGGAAAAAATGTAACACATGAATCTCAATTTTAGTAAGTGGACATTCTATTTTAACAAATATATAATAAAATGAAAATTTTATTTTTTCATCAAATAAAACATCTAATTTTCTAATGAAAATATCAATTTTGGACAGACACGGTTAATTTAATCCTTAGATGAATTTTATAAAATTTCCCTTAGAAATAATAATTTATGAGAAATTGAAATTGTAGTATTTAAATATTATTATTATTTATATAATAATATTTTATAATATGGATAATTAAACATTAATTGAATATAAATTTCATATACATTAATATATGATCATTTTGAGGTAAAAAGTGACGCATTTTAGAAAACTATTTTATAGAAAACTATTTTTGTTTTAAAAAGGCGTAATGTATATCAACAATAATCAATCATAATAATATATAATGATTTTTTTGAATTTAAAAATATATATAATATTAATAAACTTATTAATTAAAATCCATATAATGATTAATATTTATAATATTGTTAATATAAGATCATATTTTAAATGAAAATTGAATTTATTAAAAAACTATTTTTTGAAACGATTCAGTTGTTTGTTTTTAAACTAATATTTCCCAATTTTTAAAATTTTAATATTATAAATTGGATTCAATATGTTATTTATAAAATAATTTATATTTGTTTGTCTTATTAACTTGATTATTATCTGTAACTAAATATAAATTGTAGTAAGATATTAATTATCATGAATAAGGATATAACTGGTATTTCTGCATTATATATTCTTATGTTAAAATTTCATTTACAAACACATATAATTTTATTGATAAATTTTTTCACAATTATATTAAATGGATCAAAATTATCTATTAAGTATCAATTTATTTTAGGATTAATTGAAAAATTACCTAGGTAAACAAATAGATACCGAAGTGAAAACTAAAAGGGATCATGTTAGTAACATAATAGGTAAAGATAATGACATGTTTATTTTTAGTGGTGGAGGATTTTCTGGATCTTATTTTCCCAAAAACAAATTATTATCCAATTTTGGTGCCACTTGGGTTCAGAGTGACCTTCCACTATTCAAATTATTATTATTATTTACAAAAATTTTACAACATAATTACAAGAGGTCATACCAAACCTCACTTATCAACACCTGTAAATAAATTTTTCTAAGAAAACATGAAATCTCTAAAAAACATCTTTATTAAAATTTTATATTTTTCCCCGAAATACATATTATTGGGTCTTTAATAGGAGATCCGAATAAGGTTTATTTAAGAAATTGTAATCATATTCACCGGTCACTTTTGTTACATCTCTTACCAACATCAAATATGTCCTAAAAATTTAAATATAATATAACTATTATATAAAATATAATGTTATATTTTTATTTTTATTTCATGGTTTTTATGCATATCTTTATAAATAAAATGGAAATAAAAACCAACACTTATGTACATAATGAACTACCTACTCACGAACCGATGTAATAATTTTTACATCACTGACTAGCATGGATTGTCAAAACAATTGATATAATGAATATATGTGATAAATATGACAATAAAAAAAATTATAATTAATATTTCATTCATGTACTTACCCAATAACCCACTAACGATATTTTATTATCTCTCTGGCATACTTACAACCAACAATCTCCACGATGTGATGCAAATTGTTTTCTATGCCAACCAATCATTAATAATTATTAAATGGAATGTATTGATAAAAAAATGATATTTATAACATTAATACAGATTTTTAGATTATGTATATATATATATACTATTTACAATAATCTAAACATCCATGACAAGACATGTATGAGACAATGAATAATTTAACATAATAAGATAGTAATAATTTAATATTATTAAGGAATCGATTGCAAGACATTATTAAAGGATATCAAAGAATATTATAAATTTTAATATTGATATTGTATTAATTAATAACACTATCAAAATATATATATATATATACGAGTTTATTGGATGTCTAACTAAATCGAAGCGTGATGTAAAATTATTTCTTCTATATTTACCATCCATTATAACATCATAATTATTATGTAGTTATTCAACTTTATGTGGTGTATATACTTTTCCTTTGATTTATTTAAGGTGAAAAAATATCTATTTAGGATTAATAATATTAAACTCCATTTATATTTATATAAGGGATTATAATTTAATATATACAATAGAGGTAATAATTAATTTTAATACATCTCTATCATTTGGGATTTCTTTTATATTCCTTAGACGAATCTTATTATGTATCCTTTATAAGATCTATTAATTTTACTATTATTTTCATACATAATGTGCATCCTTATTTCCAAAAAAAATTAATTGACTTTGGTACGTGAATCAGGAAATGAAATTTTTAAATGAAAAACCTATTTTATTTATATTTTAATCGGATATATTTTATTTTCAAGTCCATGTATTTCAAAATTATTTTATCAAAGTATATTTATTTACTAAATTTATTAATTGTAGAAGTTTTATGTTTTCATTTAATTTTAAAATGTGTGTTAATATAATCATTCAACTATTTATAAAAGAAATGTTAAAATTATCTTACAAAAATCTATAAGCAATTTTTTCAACATATACATCAGCAATATACATCCTCACAACTATATCCATTTTATGATATTTATCTTCATGTATATTATTACAAGGGAAATAGAAAAACTATTAAATGATTTGTTATTTTAAAAAATAACTTCTATTTACTTTATTATATCAAATAACATAATATAATTAAAAAAACCTATATTACCTTGGAATAGATAGTTATGTCGCATCTCATTATTAATTTAATTTTTTAATAATTATCCTGATAAAATCAATTTCATGTGATCAATTTTTATTGTAAATTAAAATTTCCAAGTTTATCCATGTTATTTGGATAATATATATGATTATTTCATAAAAAATATACCATTATATATATATTTTTGTACATAAAATGTTATTTTATTAATTAGTGAAATATTGATAAACATATATTAATTACACAATAAGTATATTTATTTATAGGAAATGTTATTCATGAGTCATATCATTCATATTATATATGTGGAATCATTTGGACAACAGTAAATGATTGTTCATGGAATTATAATTCTATTTAATGTATCAAAAATTGACAATGGTTAAATCATTGGAAGTTATTTTCATTCAAAAACTATTAATATCACATAGTGAGAGGTGTTTATGTTTTGAAGATATTGTTGTCTATGATCCAGAAATACAATATCATTTATCTCATTCCATGATAATTCATTTATTATTATCAATTATGTTATTTCATTTATATCGTCCATGGATTCATTTTTTATCATGTTATTGGTTGAATGAAATGTATTTTTTGTTATTTACCTTTCCATATAGATTATTCATTATCTATAATGATACTCAACTTAGTGATTAAAAATAATGTGTTTTTATTAATTTTAAATACCATATTCCTTATTTATTCATGATATATTCCTCTATTAATAAGCCTTACTGGGCATTTGAGCTCGTAATTATTTTTTTATGGTTTAACTAGATATAAATAATAATTCAATGATTGTGTTAAAGTATTATGAATATTAATTATTCATATGAATTATATTTTATGTAATGTTAAAATGGTTAACTTGAATGTATCAAATTTTAAGAGACTAATAAACTGATCAGTCATTTAGGGTTAGAACCCTTGTTTGTTTTCCAATGTAACATTGTAACCATTGGATCAAGGTTACTAGAGTCTATATTGTGACACATTTATTATGATATAAAATAATATATTTTCATAATGTGTATGGACATACCATTTAATATTTTTTATAACATTTATCTTTATTTTCATGGAATTTAATGTGTTATTTTAATTTATTTAATTCATTATGGTCATGAATCTAGAATTTACCAAAGCTGTAGGGGTTTTAATGTTATAATATCCTTTTGACTAAGACTATAAAAGCATAGATATGAGATAAATATTATATATGATATATATATAAATTAAAAAAAAAAGTTCATTTAGTTTTTAATACTTTTATTATTGAGTCATATCATTTGTTTTCATTTTATTTTCTTCTCTTTAATAACACATGATATATAAGGAATGTTTTTAAAAAAACTGACATTATTTGTCTCTTCAGTGTGGAATATTTTTTATTTATGTCCATATATTACATTAAATGATTTAAATAATTTAATTACTATTATACATTTATTTATTAATTTAAATTTTAACGATGATTTAATTTCCTTAATTATTTTTAATGAATATTATTTAATGGGGTAGTTTGGTATTTTTTTAGCTAGAATGTGAACATAATTTTTGTTTTAATATAACACACATGAATCAATTTATCAATTTTTCATAATTATCTTTAGATAGAATATTTTTTTATAATTTCCATTATTCTTTTAATTAACTTGTTATCATTATTTTATAGGAAAATTTTATATTTTAAATTTGAGATATTAAAATGAAAATTGAATTTTCTTCAATTAATATTATAATGAAATTTTAAATTTATATTAATCTATAATAATATATGTTTATGATTACTATGATTCACTTGGTATATGATCCTATGATACCATATTTATTCTTTCAGGGAACAGTTTTCCATTAGGACGACAAAACTTTTATGAAACTTTTTTCCTTTACATGGGTTATGAAGTAATGATGAAATAAATCATTTATATTATTTTGGAAATAATGTGTATGGATAATAATAATGTGACAAGTGATTCTAGTATAGATCTATATGATTAGTGGGCCTATTATAGTCTTACAATACATTGGTAAATAGTGATCGAGTTAAAAAACACATAAACATGATAGAATTAATAACCTTCTAATAGAGTATACAGTAAAATGTAATAACATAACTCTCAAGAGAATGTAAAAAATGATCGGGCTGGAATTTTCATTATGCACATTTTCCAAAATTATTGTATTGGGAGTGAACCTAGACTAATAAATTGGTTTTCAATGATTATGTGTATGAATGAAAATTATGTTTTATGCATTGGATAAGATCTCATGGCTCATGATTTATTACTTATGATTCCATAATGATAGGACATAAGCTAATTATACTTATGAATCATTTTTAGATGACATATATTAAATAATATTTGAATTATGAGGTAGTATTTTTGTATGTTATGATCAAGCTATCATAACCCTATACTTATCATACGATCACTTGAGATCATCGATTGATATATAATTTGATTACCCATAATATGAATCAAATACCACCACATATTATTATAACCACCTAGGATTTATACATAGAAATATTAAGTATTTTAAGATGAATAGTCATTACAATTTAGAAACAAATGCCTAGGAATCATTAAGGTATAATGACTTTGGAAACATAGAAACATTAAATTTATTATTCAAGTATATTATTTCATTTCTATAAAACATGTCTATTAATTCTATCCTTCATAATAATATCTTACATAATACCTTCATTTATATCACTAGGCATGAAATAAAAAATAATGGAAGAGAATATATTTACAATATGTGTTAACAAGGGAAATATAAATGACCACATTAAAATTACATGGGAATCAGGGTATAAGAACATAATAATATCAAATAAATAGCATACACTATAAATAATATATCCTAAAAATGAGTCATGGAATAAATCATGCATGTTTATAAGTCATAAATCATAATGGAATAATAATACATAACCCATGGAAGGAAAACATTTTTATAAGATATAGGTTTATAGAATTCCTAATCATTGAAAATCATTTCCTTTGAAGTCAAGTCTCATTTCCATAACATTCATTGTTGGATGGGAGTACATGAAAAACCATCATAGATTTTAATGTTCTCTCACAACACTATCTTAGTCTAGATGTTATCTTATGGATCATTGTTCCCTACCTATTTTAGACATGTGTATCTTATAATATATTTATTTTTACTGGATTCTTTTGAGGGAGATATAGGTACAACCATTAACATAAAGAAAAAATACATATGTGTGATTTAGGATTAAAAAATAGTAATCAAACTATAAATTATGAATAGAGAAAATTTTCATAAATATTTCATAATAGAATAACACATGGAAATGAAACACATTTCATAAACCATTCATCCTTTCAACATAGAATACCACATAAAAATTAAATGTGTTGTATAGGCATATAATAATCAAAATAATAAGCCCTTTTTAGAAATAACAAGAATGCTCTACTCATGGAACAATTCTTTATGAAAATGGACATTTCATAATGAAAATAACATGTTAAAACAAAAAAAATGAAAATTTTTCAGAATAATTTTAATTTAAAATAACATTGGAGATTAATTAATTAATTTTTAAAATCCATTTAAATATTTATTGAGGAAAATATATTTTCTTATATAAAAAATATTTTTTAAAAATAAAAAAAAAATTTAAAAACTGTTTCTTTTAATGTAACTATGGAAACTTCTAATTAAATATTTAAAGATAATTTAAAAAATTTCTGGGAGAAAATATTTATTATATAGTAAAACATACTTTTGGAACATAAAATATTTAAATAAAAATTTCATTTGAATATATCCTTGTAATCATATAAAATAATATTTATTGATCATTTAAAACAATTCCTTAGATAAATAACTCTTCCACCAAGATTTTTAATATATATATATATATATATATATATATATCAATTTTAATATTTGTTTCATTGAAATAAGCATTAAAAATTATAAAAGAAAAATTTATTGATAATTATAATCTTTTCAGGATTGAATTTTCTAATAATATTTTCAAACTCGTTTTAGAAAATAATGATATTGAGGGAAACAAGATTTTGACAAAAGAGATAATTGAGTATGTGTTTTATTAAAAAAATTATTTTTGTATTATTTATAAAATATTAGTGGAATATTAATGTAATACATATATTATATAGAAAAAAAATGACATAATGGAAAAATTATTTTCTTGATAGACATATCATAATATTTCATTATTTGTAGCAGAATAATAATTAATCCCAATAAATGATGATATTGTAACTTAAAACCATTATCACATTGGTTAGATTGAATCATTTTTTCCATTAAATAATAACATCAAAATCTGTATTAAAAATTATTAATATAATGGTATTATTGATAGAACTCATCAACGGGGCTGTTTATTTAAAATGACCTGGCCTTAAACATATCATATTCTTGGATCATGTCATGAATTTTACATTATTTATCATTGATGATATTTTCAGGTTTAGAGATATAGAGAATTAGGTCTGATCTCATACATAAGAAACTATATAAATACCAAGTGAAACTTGAAATAATATCCATTAAGTTAAAACAACCAAAAAATTAAAATTAAAAATGTTTTCTTTATAAGTTAATTATCACAATTTTCCATTTATCTAATCTATATCCTCATTATCTATTAAATAATGTGTTAACACATTTTAAAACATGGAATAAGAATTAAATTCACAGTAAGGGATACACAATAAAGGAAAACTATTATTCATTTGAAAATACATAAACCACAAATAATATATCAAAAGGTAATACACATCACCTTTAAGAAGTACTAAATACTCACCTTAAAATTAAACCTCATAACATACCATTTTTGTAATAATTATATCACCATAAACTCATAGAAATAATATATATCACATAATGGTAACTTGGGAAATTTTTATACCTAATTTGGATAACCATGAAGTCAACAACCATACATGTAACTCTTACCAAATGGAATAAATATATGGTCAGCTTCCCTACCCCATGTATTAGACATATAACATAACCACCATTCTTTGGTTAATCACATAACCACTCACTCTTGGTTTATCACATAACCACCAGTCAAATTGCTATTTTTCATTATATAATAAAAAGAAAAAAGTATTTCAATTTTTATCATTAAATGCATAAAATTTTATTTTTAATAACATGAACTCATTTTAAGATAATTAAATAATTAATACATTTTTGGAAACTAGAATAAAGAATTAAAAAGTGAATTTTAAATTAATGTATAAGGACTCAGCCTTAAACATTACTCAATATTGAATTAAATGGATAATTCATAGAGAGGGTCTTTTCAAGATTATATTTTTAGAGAATTTTTCCATAAATATTACATTAAATTTCATAAATTACAAATAAGATACTTCTAATCAGTATATATTTTTAATAAAATAAAAACTCGTAAAAAACATGTCTAGTTCCATGTTTTAGAAAACCTGACATTTCCATGATCCATTCTTGACCCTATTTATATTTATGTTATCTGAAAAACATTTCAAAACATGGGATGAGAATAAAAATATTGGTAAGGGTTTCAAAATATTTAAAGGAAACATTAATCTCATCAATAAATATAAATAAATGAAACTATATTTTTCAATCATAACATACCTCATGAAATCAAAATATTTATTAATAATACACAGAAATCCTAAATCATAAAGGTAAATTGTGGAATCCATATCAGACATACATTGTAGATAACATAGCTACATAGGGAGTCACATTTTTAATACCCTTCATATCATATTACCTAAATCTTTTATGAAAAACATTCACATTTACCTCTCTCACATTACCCAATGCTTTAAAGAGTTATCTTGGTCTCAACCGCCCTATGTTTATCATAGAACCACCCGTACATAAACAACAACCAATATCCATAACATAGTAATTAAAAATAACAAAATAATAAATAAAATATAACATTTACACATTCCAATAACAATATATCATTTCAATATATTTACATAATCAATGCTTTATCAAACCATATTTAAATCCGTTGAAAACATTTAATAAAGAGATTTTTGAATAAATCGGTCCCATACCACATTGAATATTTAAAATGAATACTTATTTGAAAACATTAAAGTTCATATAAATATATTCTAAAATCCTATTTAAAAACATGGATATTAATGAGAAATATTTAAAATAATAAATCGTTAAAACATTTTAAATGTTATTTTAGTTATATAGTTTTTAACAAAATGAGGGATGATTGAATACAAAGAATTGATGAATAACATTAAATCATGACATTATAATGTAATGAGAATAATGGGATTAATGATATAGTATTCCAAAGGACAGTATATTCACCATATAAGAGTGAATTGGTTCTTGACAACAAGGAAGTCTCAAAAATATGTAAATTGGGACGAAATCCCTTATAAAAAATGTATCCTTAGATTATGGATAAATAAATTACATAATAGTTTATGAAAAATATAAATACACTCAATATGATAGAATATTCATTGTAAATAATTCCTACGACATTGACACACGTTATTTTTAAGAAAAACCAATTACTTGGATGTTTAACTTAATGACTGAAAATTCACTTAAAATTCCTCTAATCAGGTTCATATCGACGACTTGTGAATTTATTATTGATGTGATTATTTGTATCAAAAAAATATCCACACAAAGGGGAGTGTAAATTACAACATAAATAAATAAAAAATGATTCCACACATAATCATATCATGTCCTAATTAAGAATTAAAATATTAACACAAGGAATAGAAATTAGGTTAAAAATTTCCCTTAACGATTTGGTAACGTACAAAACATAAACCATATTAAATAAGAATCATAAAATGAATATTTAAATACAAATTAATTAAAGTATATAATACAAATAATATAATCATGGTTAGTACATACACCACACAAAATGAAATAGTGGCAAATATAGCATCAATTTCACAAGATTAAAAAGAGAGTTGAAAACCTCTTACCACATTGTAATCAATCGTGTCATATAACCATAAGTTAATAACCAAAAAATTAATCATTGAATTCATTGAATATAAAGATAATAATGAATATATATATATATATATATATCAAATGGCAGTACATAATAAACCACATGCAATAAATAAGTGTCGAAGAATGGAAATCTCATAGAATAAAAAGTGAGATAAGAAACTCCTTACATTGTGTCCAAATCGTCATGTTCATTCATTAATTTCATGAATAAATAAACAAAAGATAATTTTTAATTTCTTAAGTACCTTTTTCATGTCTATTATTGCTTTTATTACACTTATTACAATGTTATAAACATTTTGTAATCATTTATGTTAATAACTGTTGGTTTGTCGATATTTTACTTGAGTAAAAAATGAACTACTTATATTTAAAACTTTTCCATGTGGTCAATATTTAATTATCTCCATAATTATATTCATGATTTAGATATAATATATATAATATATATCATGTATTTATATGTATTTATTAGAGTACATAAAATTTGGTGTAAAAAATGAAATGCTCTATTCCTCGACAATGTAAGACGTACGTACGCATGAACACTACGTTCATTTAAATTTCATCTTTTAATAGAATTAAAACATAATGATACATTAATATATTAAAATTATAGTATAATATCATATATAATACCATTAAATACATCCATTATAAATCAATATTATGGTATGAATGGGAGATATCACTTTGAGGGGTAGTAGTATGCACTTTCCCAAATGAAATTATCGTATTTACCCATAATGGAAACCCTATTGGTATGATATAAATGATATTGTCAGAATAATAAAGAAAGAATAAACATAAAATATATCATATATAAATATAGCTCTATATTAATGGCCACCATGAGAGGCGGTAAGAGATATTGAACAATCATCGTTTCTTAAGGCGTTAGTTTTCCATCCACCAAAACAATATGTTTTTCACCATTAGATGGTTGTGTGTGTAAGTGTAGTTAGAATAATTCTCATAAAAACATCATATTATATTTAAGATAATGATGTTGTTATAAAAGATTCTAATAAAATGTATTTAGGGGTTGGAGAAGTAAAATAAAAGGATATAAGTTAAGAGAAATGGTTACCTTTAATTTGGCTAACTCCCTTTTGTTTGAACCAAAAGGACTTATAGATGTGCCTTTTGCATATGGTAAGGAATCTAGGATGAGGATAAAGATATTGGAAAAATTACTTCGTCAGTTTTTGGTCATGACAGGGGGATTGAGATGTTTGAGGAATGAGTTATAAGTGATGGATTGTTTATGAGGGGCGGAGGGGCTATTTTGGAATGTTTTGAAATATTATTTTATTATAAACATGTCTTCAATTTCCAAATATCAAAAACTCATTAAAGTAGAATATATGATGACCCGTGTTCTAAATAAAATCATACAATATTAATGGAATAGTTTATTGATATTGTTTTAATATTTATAATCTTATTTACTAAAATCATTTATTAATGAGGTATATACTGCATCATTATTGTGTAATAAATAATTTAATTTATTTGATGTCTAAAAATAATAAAAAAACAACCTCATGTAGGAACGTTTTTTATATTTAAAATTAATATTTATATTCTAAAAGATAACTTACATTACCCTATGAAAAAATTCAATTAATAAATGATATTTATTTATGCAATTTTCTTTAAAATTATGTTAATTAACATAAATTTTTATTATCACTAAAAAGTGGATCCATGGAATCCCACAATAGACCAAAAGATTCCCATGGTCATAAATGACTCAACCAATAAGTTTATGAAAATTTTTAATGTAAATTTTTAATATTATAATATACAATTTAACATTGAATTACAATATTTACCTTTAACTGCAATAAATATTTGTCAAAAGATACTATTCACAAAAAATTGTTTTAAACTTATTGAACAAAATTTTACTTAATAATAACAACCATGTATGTCAAATTTTTAAAATTCAATTCACAGAAGCATTAAAATTTTATTTAAATGAAAATATCAATTTTTTAACTACTACTATGTGGTTTCACTATTAATAAAAAATTGACGTTTTTGAGAAAAAATCCAAAAAATCAGCCTAAGATATATTTTATATTAAAAAAAAAATTAAATATATTTTACCAAATTAAAAACATATAAGTTGTATTAATTAAATTGAAATTAATTTTTTATGTCAAAACAAATAGTGTGTTTTTAAGAATCAATAACTATTAAAATATAGACATTTGATTATGACCAATTTCAAAGTGAAATTAATTTCAATGACCAAAGTTTTATTAAATGGTAAAAATATAATCTAATTAAAATTTAAAACTAATTAAATAGACAATATAACCATATAAATAAATTATATTAAAATGTAATTTTGAATTAAAATACAGAATTTTGAACTATTCATTAAAAAATGAACATTATCAGAAAAATACGAAAAGTTAATCCAAAGTAAATTTTGATATCTCTATTATAAAAATAATTATTAACTTTTCAAATAGATCTTATAAGATGGAGAAAACCAGATTTAAATAGGGGTCTCCATCAAAAGGTGGTAAATCAAACGTTTACAACATTTATGCTTAACATTAGATTAATGAATATTTTAAGCCTCTATATTTTTTAAGATAAATGTAAAAACATTTAAAAAATATACATAATCATATTTTAGATTATTATTTTCATTCCCACCAATGTAACAGTTGTGTGTTAAATACCATTTAAAATAATAATATTATATTATTAGTGTGCATTGTTAGATTTCAATGAAACATGTTGTTCCATATTGGGTACGCCATCGAACATTGCATCCCCTTTAAAGTAATATTAATATTTTATCCACAAATATCTATAAATATGAAATGTTCATGTAATTTATTTACCTGTGATGTTACATCCTTCCCCCTTTTCGAAATTGTGTCCTCGCAATTTTAAAATTGGGCAGGGAAACTTCATTGGAAGTCCCACATTGAAAAGTGTCAATAAAACTATCACATTAAATGTAAGAAATTGGAGTATAAAGGTCACCTGAGAAAACACATAGTAGGATAAAATTTAGGAAAACATGGATATGGAAGAAAAACTATCCATCATGTTCTGATGGAGAGTGATAGAAAACATGATCATAAAAAAGTTATCAACAACAAAATAAAAAAATTGTGATAAGTTAAATAGTTATTGATTACCCAGTAAAAAAAGTAAATGGACAACATTTTTCAATAAAGTTCATATTAATTTTGTTAAGGAATTATTTTACTACTTAGTATATGGATATTGGGAAATGTACTAAGCATTCAAGTTAATTTTCATCCTTTAATAATTTTCAATGAAAACTCATATTTTCTCCAAACGATGAGTATTGAAGAAGCATTGGTCACACCTAAAGTGCTGAAATCAACTTCTATACAATCAAAGAATCCACAAAGGTAAACAATATATATTCCCCTATATATATACATTAACCAAAAAAATTGGTTAGGACCTGATCAGATAATCCCTACAAGGATAATCGTTTTTAAAAAGAAAAAATATCATTAATCTCCAAAAGTAAACAAAAAGTACCCAAAGTACAATAAATATCTTTCAATACACAATTGTCCTTAAAATTCTCCATAATAATATGAACTGTGATTGAAACAAAAAATTCAGAAGTATTTAATCCCATAATCTTCTACTGTAAATCATAACATTTATTTCCAAATAATATTGACTACTCGTAAAGTCTCATAATAAAGTGTTATTAACTTAATCACATATTCTTTATGATAGGTTAACCATTTCCATAAATAACCCAAATCACATAATATTCACAAAAAAAATATATTCTTATAAAATAAAATTCCACCATTACTCCTTAAATTAAATCCCATTTTATTCTATTTTCCTTAGTTATATATTATTCCCCAAAAGAGAGAACACCATCCAAAATAACCTTAATAACATAATGACCAAATCATTTATATAATAAAGGTATCCATTTTATAAAACAAAAATCAACTTATTATTAATCTAGAAAATCATATAACTAAAAATAATTAGTAATAATAACCAAGGACATCACGTATGTCAGTGGTAGGTGATGAGCCCTTGTCTCCCTTCAATTATGGGTTCGATTCTCACAACTTTACCAGACGCGACAGGTTGTCACCCTTCTTGAAGTTTTTCCTTTTTCTAAATCCATATTATTTTATAACATTACCAAAAATGAGATAAATTCTTAAAAAATAACCATAACATATTTTGCACTAAAAGGTTATCTAATACCTTTCATTTTTCACCCCAAAATTTAAGAATCTTTTTTCACCTCTGAAATAACTATGACTCTTTATAATATGATTACCATTATGGTTATGTCACTTATGCTTAAATAACACCCTAATATATAATTTTATATAAATAGACCTATTATACCAACTATAAAGACCTGACCTTTAACATTACAAAATCAGAAATTAAATGGACAATTCAAATTGGGGATCTTTTCCGGTTTACTGTTTTAGAAAATTAGGCCATAACTATTAATGTACAATTCATAAATTATAAATTAGACACTTCTATTCAGTATGCTTTTTCATAAAATAAATACTCATAAAAAAACATGTATATTTCAGTGTTATAGGCAACATAACTTTTCCATGATCTTATCTGTGACCCTATTAATAGTTAAGTCCAATGAAAAACATTTCAAAACATTGGATGACCATAAAAATCTCAATATGGGTTACAAAATAAAGAATATAATCATTAATCCCATCAATAAAAACAAAAAAATGAAACCTTACTTTTTAATTATAACATACCTCATGATATCATAAGATTTATGAATAACACATATAAATCATAAATAATAAAAGTTACTCATGGAATCCATATCAATCATACATTATAGCTATCACAGATACATAGGGAGTCATATTTGGAATACCCATCATAGCATATTCCATAAATCCCTTAGGAAAAACATTAACGTTCACCTCTGTCATGTGACCTAATGCATTGGAGATCTATCTCAGGCTCACTCACCCTAGGTTTACAATGGAACCAACCATATACATAAGAAAATATTAATAACCATAACATAATTAAAACACATAACATAGGCATAAAGTAAAGATAACATTCCCACATTGCAATCACAATATACCATTTCAAGATATTGACATAAACAATTCCTTATAAAACCATATTCAATACAACTTAAAAAATTTAATAACTGGATTTTTGAATCAATTTTTCCCATTCCACATTTAAGCTTTTAAATGAATTATTATTGGAAAACTTTAAGGTCAATATTAATAAATCTTAAAAACCATTTGGAAAACATGGACATTCATGAGATATTTTTAGAAAAATAAACCGTTAAAACATTTAAAATGATAATGGTATGAAATAAATAATAATTAAGGAAGAATAAATAAAACATAAACATTATATATATCATTTATAAATACATATCCATCTTATTTTCCACCATGAGATGCGGTAGGAGATAATTGAACAATCATCGATTCGTGAGGCATTAGATTGCCAACCAAAAAAAATAGTATGTTCTTCCCCATTAAATAGAGGTGTGTGTGAGTTTCGATTTAATACATATCATAAAAACATCATAGTATATTTAGGATACTTTTTTTGTTATAAAATAATGGATGAAATATATATTAGGGGTTGGAGATGTAAAATAAAAGAAAAGAAGTTAAGACAAACTGTAACCTTTAATTTGGGAAACTCTCTTTTGATTGAAACCAAAGGACTTCTTCAAGTCCCTTCTGACTAAGGTAAGGAATATATGATGAAATGGGGGGTCCTAAGAGATTATTTTTGTTTTGGGTTTTGATGGGCCATGGGGCTTGATAGGTGTGTGGAATGATTTTGAAGTGAGGGAATTTTATCAGGGGGTGGATGAGCTATTTAAGAATGTTTGAAAATATTATTTTATTATAAACTTATCTTATGTTTCTAAAGATCCAAAACTCATTAAAATAGAAGATAAAATATCTCAGGTTCAATATAAAATCATACAATAATAATTGTATAGGTTTTAGATATTGTTTTAATATTTATTTTCTTATTTATTTAAATAATTTATTAATGTGGTAAATACTGCATCATTATTGTGTAATATATTATCTAATTTAAGTAATGTATAAAAACTATAAAAAATACCATTATATTGGAATGTTTTTTTATGTCCTATTAATATTTATATATTAATATATATCTTACAAAACCAATGTAAAAATTAATTTAATCAAAGATATTTGTTTATTCCATTTTTTCTGTTACTTTAAGTTAATTAAAATAAAGTATCACACTCTAACATAGATCCATGGGGTCCCAAAATCGACCCAATGATGACCATGGGAATAAATGAATCAAAGAATAAGGTTATGACAAATTTTATGGAAATATTTTATTATTAAGTTATTTTGGACATTGAATTACCCTATTTAACTTTAACCGTGGTAAATGAAAGTCAACCGTTACTATTCACTAATAATTATTTTCATTTTATTAAATGACATATTACTTACTAATAACAACCTTGTATTTAGAAATTTAAAATTCAATTCACTGAAGTGGTAAAATTTCATTTAAATGAAAACGTCAGTGTTTTTGACTACTACTAAGTGGTTTCACTATTAATTAAAAATTGATGTTTTCTAGAAAAATAAAAAAAATTCCGCATAAACTATAATTAATATTAAAAATTCAAAATTGATGTCTATTTTACCAAATTCAACACATATAAGTTGGATTAATTAATTTTAAATTAATTCTCATTATCAAAACAAATCGCGTTTTCTTAAGAAACAATAACTATCAAAAGTTTGACACTTGTTTATGTCCAATTTCAAAGTGAATTTAATTCCAATGACCTTAGATGGATTAAATGATAAGAATATAATATAATTACACTTTATAACCAAGTAAAATTATAATCTAACCATATAAAAAATTATATTAAAATGTTTTTTTGAATTAAAATAGTGTATTTTGAATTATTCATTAAAAAATAAACATTATAAGAAAAATTCCAAAAATTAATCCAAATTAAATTTTGATATCCTTATTTTATAGAGGATTATTATTTTATCAGATAGAACATATAAAAGTGACAACACTAGATTTTAATAGGTTTCTCCATCAAAAGGCGGTAAATCAAACATTTAGAGTATTTTTACATAAAATTGGATTAGTTTAAATTTTAACCCTATAACATTTTTTGGATAAATGTAAAAACAGTTTACAAACGAGAATAATCATATTGTATTTAGTTTTGTTCATTCCCACCAAAACAACTGCTATGTGTTAACTACCATTTAAAATGAAAATATTTTATTATTAGTGTGCAGTGTATGATTTCAAATAAACCTGTTGTTGTGTATTAAGTACACCCTCGAACATAACAACCCCTTTAATGTAAAATTAATATTAAACCAAAAAATATAAATAAATATGAAAAACTCATGTTCGTTAATTACCTGGGATGTTAAACAATGTGTCCCAAAACACATAGAATAAAACTGAATGGAACTAAAAAATCAATAGTTTTAAACATTCATGTCCTTAAAAATACTTACAAATTTTTTTTCAAAACATGGTCAGGAATGATATGGATTTAGAAAAATAAATCATTGAAAATATCAAAACGATTTTTTAGTTAAAGAGTACCTTCCAACATTTGTAAATCATGAAAAAAATAATTAAATAATAATAATATTGAAAACAAAACATATAAAGAGAGTTTAATAATTCATGAAATAATAGTTCAAAATCGTTTTATATTCATATTATAAATTAAAAATTATTATAAAAAAACATCTGTCTCAAATAAGTAAAATAAAGGCAAAAACTACATAACTCATATGTTAACATTAGGACTTAAAACCCTATGAAATAGAGATCATAAAATGGATATTTAAATACACATAAATTAAATTATAAAAGTCATATAATATCTACCGGGGAGATATGTACACCATAAAAAAGAATGAGTGGTTAGTAAGTCATGTATCTCAATGAAATAAAAAACCAAACGAAATTCCCTTACCTTTCATTCGACTTCTTTCAAAATTGTTCAATACAAATGTATAATATGTATAATTTATTATTAATCTATAAATCAACCATATTTATATTTTTAATAACATATATGATTTACATACGATGTTATAATGCTTGTTTATTATTTACACTTTTTTATGTTAAATTTCAGATGAAAATTTCATTCTTTATCATACATGTTTTGAGATGTTATTATTCATTGTCAATATATTGTTATTTCAAGAATATAAAACATGATATAAATAACATATATATCTACATATATATATTTATAATAATTAATAATGATAAGTTCAAAACATTATTCATGGAGATAGTAAGCCATACCTATGCATAAATGCCATTTTAATTTTTTTCATATTGATAGAATAAATGTAAATGACATATATGTAAATATATATAATATAATTATAGGGGAATTAATATTTCATGATTTTATTATATGTTTTCAAAAAAATCATTAATACATTCCATGTGATGTGTAAATGTATCAAATCCCTTTTCAGAAGGAGATAATTCACACATCCCGAAACAAAGTTATAGTATATAAACAATATGGAAACAAAAAAGGGGAGTAAAATTTTTTTATACCATCCATGAATGCGGTAATGGATAAAGAAAAAATAGTATTCAAGGAGATGATTAACTAACCTAACATAGACAATAGTATCGTTTCTCTGAAGAAGGGGAGATGAGAAATGAAATTGTTTTGATACATTAAAATAAAAAACATAACACTATAGTATATATATTTTTATGTATTTATCATAAATTGATAAATGAATGAGTAGAGGAGAATTTTGAAAAATAAATTAAATTAAGAGAGGTACATTGGGATAATATTCTTTTGAATAATACCTCCCGGAAAGTCACGTGAGGGCCTTCTATTTTGTATTTTGGTGATAAGAATAGAACATATATGTGTTAAAAGTGCCTTAGATTGTTTTTGGAATACAATTGAGGTGGTTCAAAAAATTTGGAATGAAATGAGGTTGTGAGGGGTGAGATTTAAACTTGAGGAGAGTTTGGTTTATGGTATTAAATTATCAATTCTTATATACTTAAGGAAAATCATATTGAGGTGGCCTTAAATAAAACATCTTTGGATGGAAATTAAAATTTTGAAGGAAATATAGGGTCTATATATATCTAAAAAAATCATTAAAAGTTGTTGTCTTGTAAATATTTTTGGCATTTATACATTAATATTTAACATGATTAATTTTTTACCTACAACAAGGTAAATATTTTTATACCATTGTATCATTTTTAATACCTGTAAATGAAATTGGAATTAAATTTTTTTTGCGCTTATTATTAAAAATATAGAATCCATTTTACCTAATTTTATTTTATTAACTGGGAAAATTATATTTAAAAATATTCCTGCAGACACAACGAAAATGAATTTTTTACGTGAAATGTTTATAATATTGAAATGTTTTTATACAAAATATTAATGTGAAATTTATTAATAGAGGCTAAATTGGTTTTAATGATTTATAATTGATCAAATTATAATCAAAACAAATTATAATATAAATTCACGATTAAATGAATTGTGTAAAAATTTATTTTTGAATTTAGTTTTAGTATTCTTCTATATTGATTAAAATATAATATTTATCAAAAAAATACCAAAAAATAAACCAAAGAATTTTTTTTCCCTCAAAAAAATTAAATACTATTTTAAAAAATATAACATTTAATTAATTCAAAAACAAAATTTAAATTTTTTTCTCAATCCAATGGCTCTAAAATTACCTTTCAAAAATTTTAGATAATTTTATCCCTGAAAATTGGAATTGTTCTTATTTTAGGAATATAAAAATTATTTTATGAATGTGAAAAATTTATTAATCATGTTTAGACATAATATAAATATTTATATATATTCTATTTGTTACAAAAGTTTGGTGACAACCTCCAAATAAAATAATAATAATAACATTATATTATTTTTCTATATAACACATTCTTCCGTGAAATATATGATTTTAATGAAACTCAATGATGCAAGTATGTTATGCCATTAAGCATAGTGGCATATTTAATTTAAAATTACTATCTAATTTAAAAATATAAAAATTTATAAACCATTATTATTCTATAATTACCTGGGATGTTACATTTTAAAAAAGTGGAAAATATGCCTTTTAGAGAAATAACATTTTGCCCATAAAATTGAATTTGATCTTATTTAAATTGTATAAATACATAAGATTATTTTTAAACCTCAGATTTAATATATATTAAATATATTACATTATATAATCCAATAAAATAGATTTTATTATTTATTGATATAAAATAAATATGTGAAGATTTAAATCGTTTTTATGAAACACATTAATGTATTATTAGATGGCCTCCAAAGAATTAGTTATATACAATTATGTAAACCATATTTTCATATCTCAATTAATACTATTTATTCCAACCATTATAGTGTCTTGGTTTTAATGGTTTCATTTAATTATTATTTTTTTGTATTTTTAAGCTCAATGTGACATATCATGTACAATAATGAACATAATATCCCATTTTTAATTTTTAGAATGTTAAATTCTCTCAACTTCTATAAACGGTGACCTATCAATTTTGAATTTGGGAATAAATACTAGGGGATTGAATTTTAAAAAATCCCTTATTAAAATCACAAATCGGAACAATTATTAATAAAACAACTTCTTTAAAATAAATAAAAGGAAGTATGATGGCCCCATGTGATAAAACATAAAAGGATCCCATGTAAGAAAAATGTGACAGAGAATATAATTATTACAAGAAGGTTCTTATGGAGAGTGAAAGAGAAAAATGTTTATATAAATTTAACAATCAGTAAAATGTAAATCTATTATGGGTAAAAGGATATTGATTTCCAATTAAGAATATAAATTCGATAATGTTTTTGTTTCATTTTTTTGGGTTAAAGAATTCATTTAATAACTAAACTAAGAAGATACAGAAATTTATGTACATAAAAAGTAAAATATCATCATATAATCAATTTCTAACAATATCTCATATTTTATCCAAAATATTAGTATTGATGATGAATTATTATAACTTAAGCATTTGAATCCACTCTTATGGATCAATAAATTCACTTAAGTATAACTATATATTCATACTGTATCTAGTCATTAACAAATAAAATTATTAGTACAAGATAAGATAATTCCACAGAAATAATAAACCATTGTATGTTAAAAAACTACTTTAATCCCCAAAATTAATAATTAGTACCCACAGATCAACATGGACCATTCAAATAACATCAATCAATATTAAATACCTCAAATTACTCCAATACAGGATTAAAATCTATAAATAAAATGGATTTAATAACATAATCATCCAAGATAATATCATAATATTTTTGTTTAGTTGAAATATATGTCTCTATAAGTCTCATATAAAAAAATAATTTTCCTACTAATATTTATAATATATTAACCATTTCAATAAATTACCATAATCACTAGAATTCATCCACATATTCATCAAAAATATAATTAAACCTTCATTCCTAAATATATATCCCATTGTATTATATTTAGCTTGATCATATTGGATTCCCAAAACAATAAAATTCCTCCAAAATAACATCAATCACTTAACCATCATATTATTTAACTAATAATAAAATTTTGTACTATCAAGGAAATCATGAAGGGTAGTTATAGGTGATGCACCGATGTCACCATTCGATTGTGATCCCTTGACCATATCAAACACGATTAGTTGTCACTCATCATATAGGTATCCATTTTTATAATACTAATTAATTATTATAACATTCTTGATATTTTCTAAAGTCATAAATATAACCTCAACATATAAATTTAAACTTCAAAGGTTATTTAATAACTTTAATTTTTCGTCCCAAAATATGATAACCCATAATTAATAAAATATCATATGAACAATAATGGTTATTTGTAACATTATATTAATTAACACAAATTATTATTCATCCTCCGCATTCGTTTTTCCATTAATATATTATGTTTATATATTATAAAACAATGATTATTATTTAAAAGTACCCTTATAATCAAAAAATTATTTATACATTTAACCATTTCAACAAACTTAAGTATATCAAAACTATTAAATACATTATATGTAGACATCATAATATTTCAATTTTCTTCATAATACATTGACTATACCTTGATTCCTTATTTGTTAATACATAATTCTAGAAAATTAGTGATATGAATTACATTCTCGTGATTCATAAATTTAATTCAGATATTGTTTCATACTTTATAGATAAGAAGATAATTCATACCATGAATCCATGTTTTAGTATTTTCTGGATGTTTCATTTCACATTCGGCATGTTTTCCTAATTTAGATAAGAAAATGTTCACACCCCATCTATTATTACACCTTTTGAATGATTTATATTATTTCATATCTTGAAATTATTTTAAATATATACCACGACCCAAAAAATTATTTTACAAATGAGTAGGTTTTAGATATATGATTTTTTAAGTGTTTTGATTCCCAATGAAGCGAACAAAATAATTTGAAAAATAATTTATTATAATAGTTATGATAAAATCACTAGGGAGGTATAATAAGGATGTCAAGGATATCATTCAATACATATTTACAAATGATCCTTAATATTCTGAAAAAGAATATCACGTAAACATGAGAATAATTATTAAAAGAATAATACACTATAGGGTAATGATAATAACATAATATTTTTTTATTACCCAAATCCATTAGCCACGTTATTTCTCAGTTAATTTATTTTTTTCGTTCAATCTACTTAAATTCCCATAATACTCCAAAATTTTCCATTTTATAATAACACTCTTGGTAATAACGAAACATTATCCTACACTATATAAACTTCCTAACCTCTAATGTTATCTAAATAATTTCTCTAATAACAACTATAAGGCCCTGACATTAAAAATTACATAATGTTATGTTAATTCCAAAATTTTACTTTTTAAAAAAAATAATATTTAGGGTATGGAGATTTAGAAAAATAAGCCTTAAATCACACATAATAAAACCAAGGCAATACGATTCAGACACATCCAAAATGTTTCCATTTTTCAATAAAATAGAAAAAATTAATATTAAACGAGTTTACGTTTCACGTAAATCTGTAAAAATATTCCCCTAATCCCATAATTATCTCTATTATCCATAAATCCTTTATAAAAACATTTTAAATTATGGGTTGATCATAAAAAGTTAATATGGGATACACAAAGAGGGAAAAATTACCATATGAAAATAGGTAAACCATGAATACATTATGATACGGTAATACTTTTCACCTATATGAATTAATAAATATTATCCTTAAAACCAAAACATATTACATATCTTATTTGTAATCATAATATTTCTATAAAATCCAAGGAAAAAATATATAACACATAATGGTAACATGGGACATAATTATACTTTAATGGAATAATCATGTAGTCAAATTCCATACACATACATCTTACCAAAATGGAATAACCCAGTGACAGATATCCACATCAAATGTATTAGAGGTTATAACATAACATACAATAATTTTTTATCATGTAACCAAGAGTCCATGGTTTATGACATAACAACCAATCAAATTTCTATGTTCTATTATATAATGATAATGTGAGATGATTGCAATTTTCATTATTTCATGTATAAAATTTCACATTAAATCAAACTAAATAACCTCATGATATTAAAATAATCAAAAAAATTATATAATAATTTAAAACATATAATATGATAATTTTTAATCAAAGTGTCCCATTATACATATTAAAATTTGAATGAAAATAAAAAAATTATTTTTAAAAAATTATTGACCTTAAAAATAAAATCATAAAAACCATTCTAAAAATATGGAAATGAAATAGAAGGATGTGGAATAATAAAAATTAAAATATATCAAAATGATATTTTAGAAAAAGAGTAAATTACCACTTGAGAGATACCTGAAAAAAATAACTAAATAATAAAATTTTAAAAAAATTAAATATAATTATAGATTATTATTTCTTGAAATAAATTTTCAAATGGTCTATATATACACATTATCAAAAACTAATGTTCATAACAGAACATGTGTCTCAAATAAAGAAAATTGAGACAAACAATGTAACCCATTTGGTAACGTTCAGACCAAAAAACATAAATAAATATTGATCATCAAATGAATATTTAAATACACATCATTTAAAATATAAAAGTCAGAGAATAAATTATTTGGAATTATAAACACCACACAATAAGAATGTATGGAAAATAAGAAATGGTTCTCATGGAAATAAAAATAAATATGAAATTGTATTACTTCTCGTTTTACCTCCTTCATAAGTGTTTAAAGATCAAGTATAATAATTATATGTTTGTTATTCATCTATAATGGAACCATATTAGTAGGACTAAAACCATTTATTATTCACTTAATAAATTATATATCACAATTATTTAAGCTCCATGTTTAGGATATGATTCAAGTTATATTTTCATAGTTAGTCATATGGTTTTTGACATGTTCTTATAGATTATTGAGATGTAATAAATAATAAAATATTAAAACTGACCAAAATATACTATATATTCAATATATAGGTATTTATAATATTAATTAAAGATAAAATAGAAAACATCATTCAAAGAGATGGTATGTTGTATATACTCATGAATGATAATTTTATTTTCTTATTATATTAAAAGAACAAAGGTAAATGAAATATTTGTAAATATATATATATATAATATAATTATAGGAATAATTAATATGTATTTAATATCATATTTATTTCGATGAAAATACATAATACATTCCTTGTGATGTGTGAATGAATCACATCTCTTTGATTATGTGATAGTAAACACGTCCACAAATGAAATTATCAAATATCCTCAACCTGGAAAGAAAGAAGGAATGTTTATTATAACATATATAAAGAATGAAAAAGGTTATAATTTAAATATTTACTTATTATTTTATTATAATAATATTTCTATGATCATCCATTAAGGTGGTAATGGAAAATTAAAAAACATTATTTATAGAGGCGATTAACAAACAAAACTTGGACAATAATTTCATTTCATAAAATAAGAGGATATCAAAAATGAAATGAATATTATATAATAAATAATGAACATAAAACTGTAGTATATAAATTATTATTGAGTCATAATGCATTTAAGGATGGAGGAGGTGTGTATAATATAGAAATAAAATTAACAGAGTTACTTTGGACAAATTTCCTCTTGTATAACACCTGCTTCAGAGACACTTAAAGACTTTAGATTTGGTCTTGTGGTGAGAATTAAAACAATTAGATGTGTTTATAGTTAAAATGAGAGTTTTAGGAATCTTTTATTTGATCTAAATGTATTTTGGGTCATAATGTGGTGGCGAGGGGTGGTATTTATACTTTACGAGAAGTTGGTTTAAGTGACTAAATTATTGATTAGTTTCTAATGAAATCCAACCATATGGAGGTGGAATTAAATTAAAGGACTTAGTATCGACATTATAACTTTTGAGTATGTATATGTTTAATATGAACACCAAAAAACTAATAAATTAGGTAATTTTTAGGTTTTCATAGCCTTTACCGTTTTATCATTATATTGATTCTTTTTTGACATATACCATGATGGTTAATTTGTTTCCTTGAAAGTATATATTATGCCTCAAAATGAAATTGAACATACAAAATAATTGTTAAATTATTATTACTAATATATAATCCATTCTACCTAATTCAATTCAAATAATTGTAAAAATTCTATTTAAAACAACTCATGTAGACATAATGAAAAACACGGATTTTATTGTGAAATGTTTCAATGTTTGAAATGTTTAATATATAATTACAATGTTAAATTTATTACAATTAACTATGTTTAATTAAATTATGTATAAATAATTTAATTATAAATTAAAATAAATTTAAAAAATAATTTTACTACATAAATAAATGGGATGTAAATGAATTTTTAAATTAAACTGTAGTATTTTCACTGTTCATTAAAATATGAAATATATGAGAAAAAATTCCAAACAAATTTCCAATATAAATTTGGATGTCCATCTTCTAAATAGTAATTTTATTTAATTATATATTACTAATAAAAGGGTACATATTTATATATAAAATGCGTTCTTATAAAAATTATGTAAAACTACATTTTATAATTATTAATGAAATATAGGCTTAAATTTGTATTTATGGTAATTTTAATACTGTAAAAATTATCATATGAATATAATAAAATTTAATAAAAATATTGGAAAAATATATTTAGTTTTATCTATTCATTCTGATACAATTTCAAGTGAATACATCTAAATAATATAATAATACTAAGATTATATTATTTTTCGGTAAAACACAGTCTTACATACAAGGTATGATTTTAGAGAACTCATTGCCGCATTGAAGGTATGAGATGAAACATATAAACCTATTTAAGTTTATATGATTATGTAATTAGAAAACATTAATGATTATAAACAAGTCTTATTCCATAATTACTTGGGATTTTACATCAACAAATTGTGGTAAATATGAATTTTTAGAGAAATTCCTTTTTAACATTAAAATTTAATTTATTATTTTATCAAGTCTAGAATCATATCTGATGAATTTTAAACTATAAATTGAGTATATAATACATATATTTCATTCATATAATCCAAAAAGAGTGCTTTTATAATTTATTTTTATGGAACACATTTGTGCACATTTAAGTAGTTCTTCATAAAACCATTCATTTAGAATTAATTTATAACCAAAGAATTAATTATATAAAAATTTATAAACCATATTTTCATAATTTATTAAATACTATTAAATCTCACCATTATAAAAGCTAGGTTTTAATGGTTTCATTTTAATATTATTTATTTGTTCTTTTAATCTCGATGTGGAATATCATGTAGGCTATGTAACATAATATTTTCTTTTTAAAAACCTGGGATGATACAATATAAACCTTTTAAAATAAGATTTGTGAATAATAGAAATAATGAAAATTTTAGACAACATACCGTAACACATTAGTCACATTTTAAATAATAATCCTATAAAATGAATAACAATGAAAAAAATAATAATAGGAAAATAAATTTATTTCCTTATATAACATGTTGATTGGGTATTATTTTAACTATATAAAATTAAAAAGTGGTGAATATAAAATATGTTTCCATAAAATAAATGATAGAGTAGAAATAACTTATTTTTGGTTTTGAATTCATATATACATGTTTGAAACTCATGCATATTAAATTCATGTGTATTTAAAATAAATTTTAGAACCAAAATAATATTTATAACAATATATTTGATTTAATTACAAACATTAATTAACCATTTTTTGGAATACATTGTATAAAATACATTTTGAGAAATAAATACTTTGTTTTTCATGTATGTTTTGATATGGAATTCTTATTACACATTATTTGATCATGGATTCATAATATCCATAATGATAAACCTGATATAATATATATATATATATATTATATATGTGTTTATAAAACTCAATTAATATTAGGGATTGAAATTAAATTTCATTGTCTCTGGATATGGTAGACCGTATATTTGCATGAACTCCATATCTTTTTCATCGATGGACCAAATAAAGGAATGGAAAATAATATATTACCTTTAAATAATCATTTTTTATTTCATATATATAAAATAATTTCATTAAATCATCACATATTAATTTACATGTAATGCTTGAGTGATTAATGAATCACATTACTTTGTAAAGCGGTAGTCTATCGTGCACATGAGTGACACCACCTTATTCCCATTGTATTTAAAGTAAGTAGGTATATGTGATATTAAAACTAAATAAATAAAATATTATAAAAAATATCATACATAAACATTAAATGTATAATTATTATTATTTGTGAAAGGTGGTGATGGAAAACATATTATATCAGTTTGTGAGGTGGTAGTCTTATGTACACACGATCGACAATTTCATTTAACTTTTGATGGAAGAGGATAAGGATATATGTTATGATATAAACATGATAACATTTAAGAATATTTTAGATATTTGTGTAGTCATATATTCATTTATATAATATGATTAATGGTGGTCGGATATGAAGTAACAACAAAGACCATTTTATTGAAAATTAGATTCTCTTAGAACAAACTCCTTGGGATCTCTTATTAAGTAGAATTATATTAGAATTTTAAGCTGAAAATAAGATATAAAACATTAATAAGGATTTTTTAAATGAATTTTAGAGTTTTTTATGAAAAAAAATGCGTATTAGGTGTGAATATGTGAGGGGAAGGTGGTAGCCTTTTATAATGGTGTGTGAGTGGTATTTTTATATATAAAAAAATATATTCAATAATGGGATGTTTCTCAAACTCCATGTGCCACAAAAATTGATAAATAATATATTTCATGGATTTTGTGTTTATTAAAATCATACATATTAATAAAAGTTTATTTTTTATATGTTATTTTATATCCATTAGTTTTACATAATTTTACTAATTTAATTCTCACCACATTAATTTGTATATTTTTATTTACCTAGTTAATTTATAATATATTAGTAAAATGAGGAAGTCCCATATTATATATTTTGCACCTAATCATTCCAAATATAAAATACAATTTATAAAATAAAAATCCATTGTGTGTGAAAATCATTTTTAACACAAGCACTTTTAAAGCACAAACCCCCATTTTAAATGTTATTATGATAATTAATTGTTATTATCATAATTATTATGTACGACAATAAATAAATTGGACAATATAATATAATATAATTAATGATAATTCCTAATAATTGTATATATTTTTTCAAATCTTAATCGCATAATTGGAAATTTATAATTTATGCTTAATCCCACAGGCTTGATAAAATAATGCTCTTCCAAAGTAAAAAATTTCAAATAATATATAATGTTATAATGTCAACATTCAATATGAAATTGATTAAAATTAACCTACATTTTATTTAAATATATGTATATAATTGAAAATGTTTTACTTTTATAATGATATTATAATATTATTTATCTTGTAAATGATATAAATGGAATAATTTTGTTTTAATAATGTAATATTATTCAATATATGTCTAAAAATTTAGCATTTATAAAAAATTCTAAAATACCCATTGAATAAAAATTTGGGCACAAATATTAATAAAAAAATTATTCTTTTTAATAATAAATTTTATAAATTTAAAATTGTTAAATACCAAAATAATTGTACAAAATGTTGTAAAACATCATTTTTTTAGTAATAATTCTTTTTTACAAATTGATTTATTAATATTTAATTCATTTAAAACATATCATATGAATTTTAAATTTGATTATTTAATATATTATTTAAATATGTTATTAGAATAATTAGAAAAAATTATGTATTATTTATTTTGTTTAAATAAAACATAATATTACACATAAAAATTGTTTTTGGTATAATATTTTATTTACCTAAAATATTTTATTCATCTAAAATTAATTAATAACCAAAATAATTAATTTTTTAAAAAAATATAACCATATATTTTCATCAATTAGTTATTCTTATTCAAAACTTTTATATCAACAATTATTTGTAATTATCATATTAAAATATTATTTTTTAAATAGAATATCATGTTTCTTTAAAAGATTCTTTTCCATGTAACAAGAGATATCAAAGAAAAAAAATTATTTCAAAAAATGATATGTTAAATATATGGTTGTTATATTACACCACTAAATAAATATGTCCACTTAGTTTGAATTTGTGTTTGGTGCACTTGACATTTAAAAATTTCTTCAATGAAAACCCAAGTAGTAAAAAGATTCAATAAAACATACTCTAAATAAGAGGGAAAATTAATTAAATATGTCAACATGAATAACACATAAGAAGGTTTCCCTATATGAGAACATTATGGGTAAATAAATATATCGAAATTAAAGGAAAACCTAAAATATTTTGGGGAGTGATAGAGATCACCTTTCACAAAAAAGTGAATGATTAAAAAATATTACTGACCAATAATCCATATATTGTTTATAAGTGAAAAAGTCATCAGATAATTAGAAATGGAGGTACTATGGACACATTTTTTAGGATAATTTTTATAATGTTGATTAATATTCATTTAAATATATACTTACATTATTTCATTCCATTTCATAAGCAAAATATCATCCTTTGGTTGTGATTTGATTAATTTCTGATATTATCTCTGACTCTAAAAGTTGAATTTTTTCCAATCTGAGTCACTAATTGAATGTAAAAACTATAAAATAATGATATTCACTTATTTTTTTGAAAAAAAAGTTAGGAATATTTATTAAATGTTCAAAACATTCTTATGGAGAAATAATATATTAATCTATAAAACATATTCCAATGTTTAACAAAATTCATTCCATAAATTGTCAACCTTATGACCCTTACAAAATAAAAAATATATAATTATGTTAACTAAAATAAAAACTATTTAACATTAATCCAAATAATATAAAAATTTAAATCTTAGTTATAAATTCTGAATATGTGTATACCATGGTAATACATTTTCTCCCATCAAGGTAATAACCATAATAACAAAAGAACTTAATTAAAACATACATGTTTCCTCAATTAATGAATAAAATAATATATTAACGAATATATTGCATAAATAGAATAATTTTTAAACTATTTCAATGATAATTTAATTTACATTTTCCCAAAATCATTAATCAGTATTAAGGTCATTTGTATAATCGAATTTTATTTATTCATATAAATATTTTCTTTGTGACAACATCATTATCCCAACACCAAGATCATATTAAGAGTTATCTTTCTTAAATCATTTGTTTTTGGTAAAATATCAACCTTCCATTAAATTATTTTTCTATTTCATTTGTATAATTCAAAATATTCATTCAAATCCTTTATGAAAAAACTATACAAAATCAATTATATATTTTATGATTAATATAACATATTTCTTAAATTATTATTCATACACAATTAAAACATCCCACCTAACTGTGAAAAAATTAACTAGGATTCACCATAATATTCCTTAAAATCTAATTCCTACAATATGGTATCTTTATAATGTATAACATTCATCATCCTAAATTTAATCATTCTTATTACATTATACAAAAAACAATACTCGTACCTTTTATACCACATTAATTGTCTCTTAATCATTGGAAATATAACAATTAATCATATAAAACTACTAATTTTATTCAAGATTATTCTATATATGACATAGATTTTAATAATTTCTATATTTTACACATTTAAAACATTGAACCATAGACGATAACTTTGTGTAAGAATTATTCTATTCCAATAAAGTTACAAAATTTCTTATTTTTCCTCAAAATCTACATATACTATTTTCTTTCTTTTCTATATTCAAAACATCATCATATTTTGATAATATATTCACATAGGTGATTCTTACAACGTTCATGATATATAAAAAATGGAGTCATAATTCCACATTGGTCCCCAAAAATGTTCCCCTCCTTGAGACCTATAATTCCCATATTCAGTGACAGTAAGTGTTTGTAAAGGTTTATATTATTAATTATATATCATGATAATTGATTTAGAATAATCACAATATCCCTTACCTAATTATCAACACAATATATTTCTAATAAAAACAATTTCTACAACAATCCTCATTAATACAATTATTTAGAATTTAATCTTTTGATTAGAAAAATATATAGAATGTGAATCATTTTTCAAAGTAAAAAACAACAAAATAATGAATAATAAATTATAAGATATCTATCTCATGACACATTTTATATAAAAAATTATAATGTAGGTTCAATATAGGTCATTAAGGGTCATCATCTATTTAAAGGCTTTCTGATTATTTTTATATTGTTTGTGAATTTACAAGAATATCAACCAAGAGTATCAACACAAGTATTTTGGGATGACCACTTTAATGTACTAGGTAACACTTGATTCAAACATAACACATCTTTTTTGGTTTTATTACCCATATGTAAATCTATTATATAACTGCATTGACTTGTTTTACCTAGAAAATGGTATATTACTAGGAATTTAGTAGCTCTATCCTTTACCAATATTCATGAATATATTTAAATATATTTATTTTTCCTTAGAAAAATCCATACAGATCTCAAGAATATTTTATCTTCCTAGTTTACAATGGTTAACAAAACCTATCCTCTAGTACCAATTATAATGACACCATATTTTCATTCCAATATATTATATCTTTTTAGATAAATATTATTTATATTAACAAAACATGCATAGGGATCGTTAATTTATAGTTTATTTGGAATCATGGAAATATATATAACTATTTATTTTGTTAGCTAGATCATCTCCCACTATATTTTCCATTATTATCACCATTATAAATATAAAATTCATTATAAATTTTTTAATATAATAGTGAAAGTAATCATAATAAATGGTGAGCACAAATGCTCTGTATCGGAAACCAACAGAGATATCAATGATCACATAAAAATAACATGATAAAAATTGTAAGAGAACATGACATTAACATTTGAAAATAATACATTTTATGTATAATAAAATAATTTTTATTCATGATATAAATATTAGAATTTTATTACACACGAATCATAAATGAATAAATTTACATAATCCATGAGAGCTTCAAATTATACTAAGACATAGACTTGTGGCACTCATAATAATTCTAAATAATTTTATTAGTCGTTAATAATAATTGAAAAGGTATTACAGTGTAATTATTACAATCCCAAAACAATCATACCAGATATGGTTCACTCAGAATTCTATTATTCTGTAGATAAATCATTAAAAAACATGGTTGTATGATCATTCCAAACATGTTTATCTCATTTGATATCAATCATTAACCAATTATTTGGATGGATATATAGGTGACATCTATTATATAATAAAAATAATATATATATGATCCAGATTATAATAAAATATTCATCGTATCAGAAGCCATGAAATGAAATGTTATTAAATAACATTCTATCATAGCATACGACATGAAAATGAATTTGGTTTCAATGTTTTTATCATTTTATCATAGAAATCACATAAATATTAAATGGGTTTTAGGGAAATATTATCATCATTATAATAAAAAATTCACATAAATAATAATGATGGAATTATTTGATCATATCCCTCATAAAGAATAAGTATAAAAATGGTTATCATCATTGATGTTAAATGATATTGAGTGATCACAAGAGACACATCTATAGGAAAACATCCTTTTAACATTGTGAATCAATTTTTAAAACTAAAAATTTAATGATCATTTTCATAATAATTTTATTTTAAAATATTCATAGAATCATATAATGGATTATTTATAAATAATTTAAAATATTTCAGGCCAAATATATCATCTCTACTTTGAATAAAATTTTTTGAATTGTAAAACATTTTCTGAAACCATTTTTTGAAAAAAACTTTGTCAATTTATAAAGAAATATTGGAATATTATTTAAAAAAAATTCTTAATGAATATACCATTTATATATTGAAAATAATTTAAAACATAATAAATTTTCAATAACATTTTATATAAAAATATCAATGGATACATATAAAGGAATCATTTGAGAACATTTTAAACAGACCATGATGAAAATATCTTATACAATATTTTTTCAATTATTTAACACCTTCCAAAACATTTTAATTTGAAAATATAATTGGATGCTTATAAAGAAAATTTTTAAAATAATTGTAAATATATTTTTGAGGATAATATCTTTTACATTTTTAATTTTTTTGGATAACATGTATATTAAAAATGGTTTTCAACAGAAGGGAAAAACGGAAAAACATTTAAAAAAATAATATTTATATGTTTAATGAATTAATATAAAAAAATTAAAAATAAACATATATTCTCCATAAATAAAAAGATACTAATAATTGATTGGGTTTCTTTATATACAGATCATTATATTTCCTCTTTGGATGCACAGTCAAAAATAATATAGATAAACAATAAAATTACAAAATAAAACACTCACAATTTTTGTAACAATATTTAATAATGCCCATTATAGAATAAACTGAAAATAAAAATTAAATATAAATAATAGAAGTATTTTTATAACCTGACATGTCAAAGGGATAGTATATGCACCTCATAAAAGAAGTAGGTGCCTAAAACAATATATGTCCAAAATAATGAAAATTGAAACTAAATCAATTAATGTTATTGAAATAATTTTAAATAATAAAATCCATAAAATATTAACATGTAATAAAACAATAAATAACATTAAAATAAGAAAATTCATTATATAAAATTTCAAAGGATACTTATATACACAATACAAAAGAAAAAACATTTGAATATGACATTTTTCTCCAAAAAATATTAGATAGAAGAGAAATCCTTTACCTTCGTACATGACTATGACATTAAATGGTCAAAGCTACTATTTAATAAATATAATCTTATTAAAAACAATTAAATGACCATACTCATATTTCTCAGACCACGTATAATTTACTTATGACATTTTGTTATATGTTCACTAAATATTAATTTTTAAATTGCGTTTGAAGAAATATATACTTTTTTTAATTGTGTTGTTTGATTTGGTATTTATTGGTCCACTTACACTGATCATAGTAACATAGTATCCATAATTTGTAAAATTTAATAAATATCATATATATTCATAATATATATATAGTTATTCGATAACATTAGAGATATAAAATCAATAATATTGTTCATGGAGAATATAGGTTATTCATACAAATAAAGGATGTTTCCATTTTATAATCCAATGAAACGAAAGAAAGGTAAATAAAAAATATAATTAGAGATTCTTTTTCATATATATTAGTTATTTTCATTAAAATTATTCTCATTAAATTCCATGTAAATCCAATGTGAGTAAAAATTATCATGGATTCACGAGCTGGTAGTCGAATGTTCACACGATCATTGTTTTCGTAATTCCAAAGAATTTAATGTTAGAATATATATTTGATAACATATTTAAATAAGTATAAAAATATCATAAATATCATATATAATCATTAAAACCATCATTATTTATATTTTGGAGAGGTTGTGGTGGAATAAACTCACATCACATTGCGAGGTGATAGTCCCCAAAACACATGATTGACTATTTAGTTTTCTATTTCATAGAAGAAGAGATACATTTTGGTTTTTCCATAAAAATAATAACATTTTTTTATGTTTGAATATATTTTTATAATATTTTAATTAATATAACCTGAATAAATGTTATTAGTGAATAAATAAAAAATTCTGTTTATTTTGAACCTTAATACCTTTTTTTGGAAAACCCCGTTTAGACATCTTATTAAATAACCAATGGATTATATTTTGATATGATAAAAATATCTTGATTCTGGATACCGATATAGGATGGGATTTTCAATGTGTTGGGTATGACAATATTTATATGATGAATAAGTGAGAGGATGAGGTGAAATTTTATAATCTGAGATAAGTGGAGTTTATTAATTACACAAAACAATTCAATAATGTGACTTCACTCTAAACCCAAGTGCCTAAAGAATATATAAATGATATGTTGGATATATCATATGTCTAATATACACCATGTAATGAAATGACCCACTAGGTCCCACCTAATTGGCAGAATACATGGCCACCACAATGCCAAAACACTTGCAAAAGCTACGGGATAACAACAGGTTCCATGAAGGCATAAATAAAATATTTTGAATTTTCCCAAAGTCTATGTATTCATTCACCCATAAGTATCCTTGCATATTTTAATTTTATTATTAGTAAAATATAGTATCATTGAGATTAGAAAAAATTAATTAAATAACTGATAAGATATAAAAATGATTATGAATGTGTAATATAAAATGTAAAAGAGAATAATAAAGTCCAAATTAAAAAATACTTCCCAAGTAGAAAATAACTAGAAATGAATTAATCACTAAATTTCCTATCTCTTTTTCTCTATTCCTAGAAAACCGTAAGTGGTCAACTTCACCTAAATCACCGAATTCACAAAATAATCCATACATCGCAATAATGACACTACAGACCATTTTTTCATCTACAAAAGGAACAACTTCTTTGGGAAACCTATAAAATCATGAGTATATAAATTCATATATGATTCCTCGAAAAAATAAGTGGGATAATTAAAATACTATAAATAATTATTAAAATGAGACAATATCATCAGGGAAATGAAACCCAAAAATAATGTTATATGCTCATAAAAGAAACCTAGATATGAGATAATTGGGATCTCCTTTTCACAACCTACCCAGGATGATGATTATACCTATATCACGAGTTTATCACCGATTCCTAATGTCTCACATGTCTTTCGAAGAATTCATTAGGTGGACCATCGCCTCTCCACTGCTCCACATCCTTAGGGATACAATTCATTAAATGATAAAGGACCCATGACCATATAAGGATTATTGTATCCATGGATAAAATAATAATTCCCTAATGTAATATTTTTGTTCTATATATACCATAAAAATATGAATGAAACACATCATGTCATGATCAGTTAGTAATATATCCATGGATAGAGGAACCCTACCTTAGAGGACAGAGGAGTATCACTTCTATCTGCACAATGACTACCAACAACCTATTCCCTAGTGTGAAAGGATATTTCTATCCCCATGGAGAGAGGAATTGAGCTTAGGTGTGACTAGGGAGTACCATATCAATCCACACAATGAGAATATAAAAAATATTCCTTATTTAAAGAAGTTATTATACTCATTAAGGATATATTAATTCACTATGGTGAGATAGGGGAGTGCCATCTCAATATGCAGAATGAATATAGAGTACCCACACTCTATTGTGAAAGGGGAGTACCGCATTCATTGATAGGGGAACCAATCCCTGGTGAAATTGGGGAGTACTTCCTATATATTCAAAATTATTTTCGATATCTTGCACCATTGTGTGACTGGGGAGTATCGTCTCCATGAACATAGGACCCACCCTAGTGTGAATGGGGAGTATCGTCTCCATAAGAACTCTATAATGATCATGATCAATCACTTCCATCATCAATAATCACCAAATTAAGAATCATTCGTGGAAAATATATCATCATTACTAATAATCCAAAATTATGGATGCTTTCAAGACCCATGAGGAAAAAAATATTGGATATTGATCTCTCATGGAAAAATCAGAGACTAAACGAAGAAGATTCGAGAGAAAAAAGACTTATAGGTATTTACACAACATGTATGGGGGTCCACATGTGTGGTGACCCTACATCATCTCATGGACATGAATCTAATAGAAATATATATCTGACAATGTCACCATAAAAAAATTACAGGGACCAAATTACATGTATTGACAAACTAAGGCTAGCACATGTGGTGTTATATATTTTATGTCATTCAATTCTTTCATTTGTACCTGGTCATGTACATGGTTATGTATAGGGTAGTTCCACATCCTCGGTAACTATTTATATCCCTGATTACATATTCTCTCTATGTTCATGTATATAGTGGTGAATGTTCCAATGTATTCTGAGAGTAAACATTAGGCAAGGAACACCAATTCACACTGTTTGTGGGGTCCCACATTGTTTTTATTCTTATCTTCACCATATAACCAAGTCACAAAAGACATGGGACTATAAAACAATAATAGTTATTTTTTATACAATTCATTGTATAAAAATTAATTAAATAGTTTAATAATAAATATTCATAATTTTTTTTGGGTCGTGTCTTAGTATTTAAAATATAATCAATGTAGTTTTGACCAATTTTAAAAATTAAATATAATAAGATACATTATTATATTAATTAAAAATATAATATATAATCATTAGAATAATTATTATACAGAATACAATAGGCTCCATATTAATAGACTTAATTAAATAATCTATATGAGATATACATTAACTTTTTTTAATAATATGCACCTTTCTATACATATAGTTTTCCAGAAGAAGAGAAGAATAAATAAAAACATTAAAATTATATATAATACATACCTAGTGAAGACATGTTGTATTTTTGATAAAAATTATCACCTTGTATATAAAAACCCAAATTTCACAAAATATGGGACATCAAATCCATGAATTCATTTGAATGTAATGTTTATTGTAAAATCATACTGTGAAATACTGATAATCATGGTGTAAATTTTTCATAGATTAAAACCATTTAAAAGGGGGAAAATATGTTTAAAAAATGATGGTGCGCGATTTGGAACATTTTTATGTATTTTTCACGTCATTTATTATACTAATTATGTATTTAAATATATTGTATTTGGTTTAAGGTGATAATTATCGTGTAGTTGAAATTTTTTGTTTGATGTTCTGAAATGCCTGAATTTTAAATTTAATTTTATTTTCTTATGTTTAAATTATCAATTTCAATATTCATTAAATATCTATTTATTTTAATTTTTTGGTTTTTTCTAAAATATATAATTCTTATGTACATTTGTTTTTGAAATTTTATCTTTATAAAATTATTAAATATTTGGATAAAATTTAATTTCTCACTTTAATGTCTCAATATTTTGAATATTTTTTAGAAGCTGTTTTAATATCATTTATGACCATTAAACGTACCATAAAAAAATATTGAATGATTGATTTATTACAAATGAGATAAATTTATGTAATGTATTCATGATATTGTACCCAGAACTAATCCTCCATGATAGTTCTCAATTGACAGAATAATATAGGGAGGTGGTTGTATAGTTGTTGAAGTGTCTGCAAGTGTATGAAGGCTATTGTAAAGATACAAGAGGAATAAATTTCCCAATGAAATTTGAATAAGCCATACACTAACAATGAATCTCATGTTATGTAATGATACTATTTGGATGAAATTACAACAAATGAATAATGATGTCATTCATATATTTTTTCAATCCAAATAATAATCAAATTTTAACAACCACAATTATGGATGTCAAGCTATAATTCCTAATTTTATGCATCTATGCCTATCCGAAATAACACACTGACAATTGCAGATATACCTCGAATCCCTCTACCTACATCAAATATGTAATGTAGCAACCATGAATCCAATATCTAGAGATATCATTCATGTTCGAGACAATTAGTTGTACCATTTATTTGAACACAACACTTGTTCATAAATCTCAAGCCACTAAAATTGAGTAAAGAGTTAAAATATATGAAATTATTGTGATCAATTAATGAATATATATTTTTATTTACAAATAATTTTATTATTATAATTGTTGAAGGATGTTCTTTAAAAGATCAATGTTCTTTTTGTCAATGATCTAATGAAAACATTGATACGAAGACTTCATTTCCCCTGAGGAGTAACTATTGATTCTTGTTTGAGAAGATAGTTATGATCCCGGAGCATGATAGAACCGATTGATGATATGATTTTGTGACATAAAAATCATTTAGGAGTGGTGAAAAATATAGATAATCAATAAGAATAATATGAAGAGGGTTCAAAGTCGGATGAGTAATTACTATTCTATGATTGTATTCAATTAAATCATAGATGGATTCAATAGTGGACATGATGGTGGAGAAATGGTCAATGATTAAAATGAGGGAGGATGATGGTTATTTGAGATCTAGATGTATAGGTCTGTAATGATGTTGAATAATTCTTTTAGTCTCTGTGTGGGTCTGATGAAAGGTCACTGATTATCAACTTGGTGTAAATCCATATTTGAGAGCATTGATTATTATTTAATCATAATGTGTTTATGAATAAGAACAATTATAAAAAAATTTAGATGATAAATAAAAATAATAAAAATTTCATTATCAACTGTTAAGAATAACCGATATTTGTTGAGGTTAAATAAAAAAAACTCAACAACTACTAATTGTATGTAAGGGTTATATTTGTATTGACATCGATTATAATAAAATATGAAAAAAAATTAATTTTCATGAATCATTTTATGTTTATTGGTCCATAGATAAAGATAACATGTTATTATTGGTTGTAAAATGTTGTTTGTTGATAGTATAAGATGTGGTATGTCCAGATGATTGGTTATTTTCATCAAGTACGAGAGGAAACATATAGGCTTATAAGTATTCATGTAGAGGAGCAGATTGCAGAGGGATGAGATCAAGGGAGTTTTCACCTTGTCGATGATATACATGTCATAGGTATAGTAGGATAATTTAACAAGGACATAAAAAGGTAACTAAATTGATTAAAATGGTCATTAATCCCTGAATTATTATTGAAATTTAAATATGGGTTGATCAATGAAAAATCAGTGTGAGTATCTGTAGAGCTCATAGAAGCTGATGATGACCAATATTGGGAAATATTAGAGGCTTATAGATTTATCTTAAGACTATAAAAATTATATTTGATCTCAAAAATACATCCATGAATGATGTTCAAATTCAAATAAATATCCATGTGGGTATATCATGTAAGACAGTAGAGAATTGTTTTTTCAACAAGATAGTTATTATAATAGGAAAAATAAGACTTGAATAATGCCACCACCTAAAAAATCATGCAATAAGTTGGTTAAATGTGGATAAGTAATTTCAATGAATATGTTATATTAACCAAAAAATTTAAAATAGTTTTTTTTGTTGAAAAAATACAAATGTAATGTGGTCATGAACCAAAATATGGAGTAGACTTAACGTAGGATATAGTCAAGATGGAGCTAGATAATTTATGCTATCTGAAAATAGAATAATATTATTTATCATATCATACTATATGTTCTACTATATTTGATTTTAATATATTTATTATTATTAATTGTTGATTATTATATCTATGGAAACATTTTGTGGTAAATTAGATTGAAAATAATTGAAATATCATACATGTTACACTATTGATTCCACAATTGTGTAAGTGTGATTTTGTGTGTTTTCTTTTCACTTCTTTACATAAAGAGAATCAATTATACAATATCTATGAATAATGTTTATTTGAGAATTTTATTCATCAATTAAATGTTTTAAAAGATCATAATATATCTTTTTTTACTAAATTGCAACAATTTTTTAATTATAGTGTGATTTGAGGAATAAATATAAAATTTTTTAATTCTTGAATTTTAAGAGATTTTAATTATTTTTTATTTAAATAATAACTTTTGAAATATTGTTAAAAATTTATATATGTTTTTATTATAGGATTCTATGATTTTTTGGATTTAAATTATATTATTAAAATGGGAGCTTATTCAAACATTAAAATCCCTAAAATTTCAATCCATTTGACAAACTGTTCTAAATGACAATATGGACCCCACCTTAGTAAATGAGTTATAACACAAGATACACACCTCCCATTAAGTAAATTAAAACATGAGTTGAAAGATAATTAAATGAATCATAAATCATGGTAATATAATATAGATATTTTTTCATTAACTATGATTTTGGAGTTTCAAAATTTGTTGAAAATTTATGAAAAATTCAGTTATAATAAATATTGGGAATTAATAAGACATATTAATTATTGAAAATGACCAATAAAAATGAATTTTCATATTAAATAAATTAATAGTTTTAAGGTTTTTTTTTGAATAAGAATATTTTTTTTCATCGATTAAATTGGTCTACCTCGTGGAAATTTTTTTAGTAATGGTTCTAGTTCCATGATTTGAGACTTTTTTCAAATGAAAATCTGTCTTATATTCTTCTCAATGTTTTGGAATCATGGGGTATACTTATTGATATTTAATTTAACTTTTTATATTTATAATTTCCTTAATAATATATTTATTTTCATAAATTATTATCATTATCTATACAACATTCTTCAATTTATTTTATTTTATGTGTTTTTCCACCATTTTCCATTCTCACCTCCAATATAAATGGATTTCTAGCCTTGGAACATGTTTGAAGTATGGAATTGTGATTTAGTTGAGATTTATTCTTCTTAATTAATTATAACGTTATTCAATTTAATGTGTTTTGGTGATGGATAAAATTTTTATAGTGATTAGTAACCTCATTTTTTCTATTGTCTGAATTCTTCTTCATGTTTTCCATTTTCCTTACATTCTCTTTTTTTGTTTTATACATACTGTGAAGCATATAATATATTGTGATTGATAGTTAAAAGGTATCCTCGATGCCTTAAGGAAGATAATTACCCCATATTATTATATATAAATATGGTTAGATGACATTTCAAAAGAGAAGACGATGTGTGATAACGTCTTGATCTCCTTATTGAGTAATATATTGATGTTTGTTGAATAATGATTTCCATCACCATAAAATATATGATCAATTGACCTATTTTTTTCATGTATTCATTATATTTTCAATTGAATTTATTTTATATTATATTTTTATATTTTTTATGTCAAATGAGAACCCCAACAATGTAATTTCTATAGTTTTATATTCGTTAATTTTAAAAAGAGATAATAAAAAATAATGTCTTCCTGAGCGGCCTCCTCGAGAGATTGACCATTTTGTGCACTATATCTTACATAGTTTATAGGGTGGTTATTTTTTTCATAGTTTATATTCAAATGATCTATTTATAAATTATAATTAACTCAGGGATGATCTCTTAGGGAGGCCACTCACAAGCACTATATTTTCTATTGTGACAATTTTAAACTAACTAATATAATACATTTAAAATAATATATATGAGGGTTTTAAATGCATAAAATTTAATTATAATATATAAAAATTAAATGAAAAATAGAATGAATTTAGATATAAATAATTAGAGGAATTTTTCACAACCGTTTTTTTAGTCATTTTAATTATTTTATTTCACTTGGCGTCAGGTGTTTTTACTTAAGTGCGGATGAGTCCCTATTTAATTTTTTTTAATTTTGGGATGAGTTTATGGTTTGGGATGGTGCACAAACACCGTACGCTTAAGACGCATAGTTCGCTTGGGCACGTGCCTTCCGCTAGGGTACGTGCCGCCCGCTTGCAGTCCGCTGGGATACCGTACGGCGTGCGAACACCGCACGATCATCCAGTTTTAACACTATGTGTGTAGATAGATGTATATGTATGTTTATATGTTTATATATGTGTATATGTGTCTGTATCTAAGTTTGTATCTGTTTATGTTTTAACGTTAGGTCTATGTATATATATATGTATGTGTGTATATGTTCAAAGGTGTATGTGTATATACACATATGTTTATAAATAAATATGTTTTAACATTATATTCTTATGTGTATATATGTTTATATATATGTTTACATATGTTCATATATTTTTATATATGTTATATACATATGTTTATAAATAAATATGTTTTAACATTATATGCTTATGTGTATATATGTTTATATATATGTTTACATATGTTCATATATTTTTATATATGTTATATACATTTGTTTATAAATAAATATGTTTTAACATTATATGCTTATGTGTATATATGTTTATATATATGTTTACATATGTTCATATATGTTTATATATGTTATATATATGTTTATATATATATATATGTATATATGTATCTATGTATATATGTATCTATGTTTATATAAGTGGGTTTATATACGTTTATATATATTTATATTTGTATATATGTTTATAATAACTATTATTATTTTTACTATAATTAACTAATTATTTTTATTATTTTTATTATTAGTATTATTATTATTATTAAAAAAATGGAAATTGAAATCCTAAATCTACCCATGCGCGGCGCACCCCCCCCCCATCCCCATTCATTCTTTTTCTTTTTTTATCTCCTCTCCCCTCACCCCCTCTCCCTTTCCACGCCTCCCCCACTCTTTCATATTTTGTTTTTTAATTTATTCCCCTTATTCTCTCACGCCCCTCTTTCTTATATTGTTTTTTTATTTTATTTTCCCTCAATTCCCTCACACACATCTCTCTTCTTCCCCCCCTAATTCCAATCACGCTTCCCCGTTTTTCTTTCTGTTTCATCTTCCACGAACCTATCCTCTCCCCTCTTATTCCAATCTCGCAGCGCCTTTTTTTTTCTACCCTTCCACGCACATCTATCCTCTTCCTCCCTATTTCGAATCAGACACATCTCTCCCTTTTCCCCCATATTTGTAGCGTCACACCCCCCCTCGTGACCTCCTCCCATTGGCGGGATGCGTCTCCACGGCCTGGACTCCCTACAGTACCCCATGCCGGAGGTTATCAATGTCACAACCTCATCTTGACGGTGACCTACAGTAGGCGCGCACGACATCTCTATTGAGTTTCTACGGCGTGCGCCCCCTTCCTCGGATCTCCTTCATTCCTCGATATTTCTTCCGATTTCTTTGTGTTGCTCTAACGATTCAGTGAGGTATGATCATTAGACCTCTTCTCTTTCATTGCGTTGACGATTCATTTCTGTTTTGGTATTCAGTTTGAATTTAATCGAAACCCTACGGTTGGGATATATTGAGATTGTTGTGTTATTTCTTGAATAGGGTATGCGAAGACCTCCTTAGGTCTTGTTCTTGCGTGTTCTAACATCCACCGCCGAAGACGAAGCAGATTGACTCCTTTTCGGTCCGCCGAAGACATCCAGGGTATAGTTTTATACCCGTTGTTGGTTTCGCAGCTTTGTTATTCCCTTAATTAGTCTACTATAGTGTTCTTGAGTATTTTTTGAAGTTGTTAAAAATATTTTTTTGAGTTAGTTCCTTGTTTATGTCTTCTTGAATCTGGGATTACTTTCTTGTTTAAGTGACAAATATTATTTTGACAATTTTTTTTAAATGTAATTCGCATCACTATGGTTTTCTCGTCTAGATTTTTGTGAGGATTCACCATCGATAAATTGTTTAAAAATTGGTCATTAGCATGATTCATTATTTATGTTTATGTGTTTTTGCACTTGGGGTGTTGATAAATTGTGATATGAGATTTTAAAATAAGTTGATATGATTTTGGGGGTGTTGCCCTTAGTTTTGTTTTATAAAAGAAAATGGTTAAAGTGTAGTTTGGGTTTTACTTGTGAACCTTGTGATTTTTGTAGAGTTGGGTTTTGAATTGTATCTTGATTTATTTGTCTAGATTAATTTTATTTTAGGTGATTTGTGTTGTTTTTGAGTCCCGAGGTTTTATCGCAGGGAGTTGCGGTTGGTTTCTAAGGTTCGCACACATATTCTAAGTTATGAATATGTATAGATATATATATCTTCTTTGTTCGTGTTCCATCATGGCACGGGGAACACGTGCATCAGTTTAAGGATATATATATATTTATGGAAGCGAGTGCGTGCGAGCAAGCTTCTGCTTGAGTTAGAAATCTTGACGTGACCTTTGTTCGAGGTAGGCATTTCCATCCATTCTCTCTTTCTAATTTTTTCCATAGGCACTTGCATTGTTTCATTTTGTTTATAACTTTTATTTGCACCCTTATAATCCTGATAGTTTATTTATTTCAATGTTTCTTTGACGGTTAAAAGGGTTAATAACAACTTTGAAATAGTTCCTTGATTATGTTTAGGTGCTTCCATGCCATTGCTTTCAATTTTAAACCATTTAATGCTTGCGTTTTCATAATTAAATTTAAGATTATGTTTCACACCATTATTTTTCTTATAGTTAAATTATGACCGTGTTTTCATGTTGAAAGGTTTGACAAAAAAAATGGATTTTTGGATGCTTCTTTATTTATGCACTTTTTTATACCTTGCCAACTAGGTTGGAACTAACTGCCTATATCTGAAAATGGTACTGTTGGATTTCCTGAGTGGTGTTTGCTAGTAGAAACATTTTATGGAACTTGTTTGTCCTATGTTGGTTAGTTTTGTGTAACTTAATGCTTTGTAGAAATGATTCTGCATCTCTTTAGATTGGTATTTTTCTTGAATCCATGGTTTTATAAGAAGTTCTTGTTTTCAAAATGATGTGGGCCTCTGCGTGCAGTTTTTAAAATTGGTTTGAAAAGAAATCCATGAGTATATGCCCGTTTGACTTTTTAAACAAAAAAGTGGTGTTTAGAGTCGTTTTAGAAGAGCTTGTGCAATGTTTTCATAAAGGCATTGGATTATGTAAAACGAGAGGACCAATTTACAACTCTAAGTGTTTGATAAAATGGATTTTGTTAACCTAATGATGTGACGGCCCGGTTCACACTTTGAATATTTAACATGTATGTATATATATAAGTATAAGGGGCGCTCCAATCTAGTGTAACCCTCCATGGGTGAACGTATAGGAAGCGTCTGTGTTTGGGGTAGGCAAGTTTGGTGATATGAGTCACACTTGCGAGGGCCTTCCTACTTACACAGTATTATTATAACCACCATGGGTTCCTGGACGTCTTTTAGATGATCGAGTGACGGTTGCTGATCAACCCCGATTAGACGGGTAAGTACCCCCTGGATTTGATGTTAGGCCAGGTGGGCTTTACCACTGGATTGGCCAGTTAGGGCGGCCAATTGGTTATAGACTTAGGAGCTTCACCATATGCCGGCAGGTGGTTCTGAAACCGAGTACATCCAGGGGTTTTCTAGGGATGTTTAGGATCACCTATGGTTACTGAGTATTTACTTTGCTTGTTATATTTCGGTACATTGGTTTATTTTCAGTTGCACTTTTACTTCTTTCACTCTAGCCCAGCTTTTGTATCCTTTCTATTTTGGATTTCATTTATAAAATGGAAAATGTTTTTGGAAATGTTATGTAGAGCATTTTGGGTTTTTGAATGATAATAACATGTTGCATATTTTCAAATGTGAAAACCCTACTTTCATATCTGTATTTCAAACTTGTGTCAGTGGAATATTTTGGAAAAGAGATTTGTTGGACACAGTGGTTTATTCTTGGCATCCCTACTGAGCATCTCGGTGCTCACGCCTATAATTTCTTTTCAGTTGCAGGTTTCCCTTGCTCAAGTTTTCATGGTCGAGTTGCTCGTTATGGGAGAAAGGTTTGCCTTAGTTGGGAGGTGACCAAGGGTCACAAGGAGGTATGTGCCGTTTTGTTTCTTTCTGCTGCAGGATTTTATTTTTATTGTCTGTTTTTATTTGTCTGTTTATCTCTATCGCGTGGGCCAAATCATTCCCAATGATTAAGGTTTGGATGCCCGACACTTGTTGCCATCCCGGGGGGATCGGGAACGCCCCTCGGGACTTGCCGCGGGCCGACTCGGTTGAACGGCTCAGGGTCGACCTGGGCTGGTTCGTGACAAAATGGTATCAGAGGGAGGTTGTTATTTGGGGTGTCTAGTAGAAGGAGATTAGGACTGTCGGGGCTCAGGAGGTAAGTTACGGGTTGGTGCCTGATCACCACCGCTCGCAACGAAACCTGAGTTACAACGGTTAGTCCGGGATTTGAGCCTCTTGTCTTTGGTTATCTTGGGTTGAGGGATAAAAATGGGGGCGAATCGGTTCACATTGTGGCCTCATGTGGGGTGGTGACCCATGTGGAGTCCAAGTGCCCAGTATAGGGTCCTCTTAGTGTCATGTCTTACTTGGAGCATGGCTCACCACCATGTCGCCGAGTTAAGTACAAACACTAGTCCCTCATTCCGATGGTTTATAGTTGGCTGTGTTTTGTTTTAAACTCTGTCAATGTGTGTGTGTGTGTTGAAAATGAGAGTGATTTCGAAATGAAAAAAATGGGGTTTTCTTCCAAATTGTTTTTGAAATTAGTAATGAGGGTTTTTTAAGGGAAAGTGTATTGGTTTGGAACAATATGGTATGTGTTTGGATTTGGTACGGAAAGAAGTGTTTTAACCTTGGCACTCCTTATGGAGGGTCACATTTGCGTGGGTATGTACGGAGAGTGTGTAGGTGGAACTTGTTTGCAGATGATGTGAGAGAGATTGAATGAACGCACATGTGACGGCTCATAAGGTTCCATAGGAGGGTTTTAAAATTTTAAAAAAATGCTGGTTTTGGAAAGTGATTTATGTCTGTGTTTGTATATGTTTGGCTTATGGGCCTTTTGAACTTGGCTTGTGTTGTTTCCTTGATTGAGTTTTGGCTTGATGCCGGTTTCAATGATGTTTCACGTGTTGTCATGAGTATGCCTCCCAGAAAGGTCGCTAAGGTTGCTAATGAGTCATGCCCAATTTTCAGTTCTTTTGATTGTTGCCTATCGATCTACGAAATCAAAGTCCATGAGGGGTAGTTGTGTGGTTGTGGAATTGGAGTGTGTATTCAGGTTGTTGGGAAGTCACAGGGTTGTTAGGGTGCGTACCGTCTCAGGTTTATTTTAGGGTTCAGTTTTAGACTAGTAAAGATGAGATATCTCATCGTCGTTGGAGTTTTGGGTGTGATTAATGGTGGTCGACTTCCACGAAGGTTCTCCACATGGCAAGGAGTGTGGGCCAGTGGAACCTGTCTCCATGAAACCATCCTCGTCGGTACCGGCTCATAGTTCGTCGGACCGCTCTCTTGTGTGCCACCAGTATGGAATGTCCAGACATTCTAAGTCGCCTTTCCACATCCCTTCGAAGTCTTGCTACCGTGTGGCTGTTCAGGCCACCAGGGAAAGTTCTGGAAGAAGAGTCACTCATGAAGGAGTTAGAGACCATTAGATGAAAATGCCTGACTATGAGGCAGGAGATGCTTCAGCCATGAGAGCCCCAACCACAGGTCTCGGGGTGAATCTCGCGCACATTCAGGAGTTTCCGAGGGTGTGTAGAACCTCGCTTCGGATAATGTTTTCAGCTTTCTGAAGGGGAAAACCCAAAGTTTCCTTGTTCTGTTCTTGTCACCTTTGTAAGCTCATCATAGTTGTTGTGATGTGATAAACTTGTTCTACCCCAGTCTAAGCAGTCTTATCTGTTCACAGTGTGTTCTCAAATCATTCGGATTTCCTTGAAGGGTGTTGGGCCCGCGAATAAACGGGTCGTTCGAATTTTGAGTTGGGTCTCAATTGGATGTGTTAGGGGCGTGTGTGGTTTTATAAAATTAACAAGCGTTGTTTCAAGGTCCTTTTTGTGTTCGAGCTAGAAATTCCCTAGACTCTGGTTGTGGTGAGGTTTTTTTTTCTTCGGTCGGTGTGTGAGGGGTTGAGTTAATTCCTTATCCTCGGGTTGTTGGGTCATTTTGTAGCAAGCTTTCTGTTTAAGGCTCTGAGTTTTGTTTGGTCTATGTGGAGAAATTAAATGTCTTCAGTTTGGGAGTTCCCGTGTTGCCCCCCCCCCTCCGGGGTGGTGTGTTTGAGTTTCAAGTTTTCCGTGTTAGTAGATTTCTGTGGTGGGGAGAACCCTCATGTGTTCTCCCCCCTCAACCTCGAACAATGTTTGTACTTGAGTTGGTTGGGTGTGACTTGTGTTGGTAATGGTCACCCCGAGCCTCTTAGTTTCTTCTGGTTTTTCCTGGGCACAGACTCGAGTTATGATAACTGTTGTCTTGGTGACTCGGGTGTGCTTGTGTTTATTTTTTTCATAGTTAATATTCAAATGATCTATTTATAAATTATAATAAACTCAGGGATGATCTCTCGGGGAGGCCACTCACAAGCACTATATTTTCTATTGTGACAATTTTAAACTAACTAATATAATAAATTTAAAATAATATAGATGAGGGTTTTAAATGCATAAAATTTAATTAAAATACATAAAAATTAAATGAAAAATAGAATGAATTTAGATATAAATAATTAGAGGAATTTGTCACACCCATTTTTTTAGTCATTTTAATTATATTATTTCACTTGGCATCGGGTGTTTTTACCTAAGTGCGGGTGAGTCCCTGTTTAATTTTTTTTAATGTTTGGATGAGTTTATGGTTTGGGATGGTGCGCGAAAACCGTATTCTTAAGATGCACAGTTCGCTTGGGCACGTGCCTTCCGCTTGGGTACGTGCTGCCCGCTTGCAGTCCGCTGGGATACCGTACGGCGTGCGAACACCGCACGATCATCCTGTTTTAACACTATGTGTGTAGATATATGTATATGTATGTTTATATGTTTATATATGTGTATATATATGTGTATCTACGTTTGTATGTGTTTATGATTTAACGTTCGGTGTATGTATATATATATGTATGTCTGTATATGTTCAAAGTTGTATGAGTATATACAGATATGTTTATAAATAAATATGTTTTAACATTGTATGCTTATGTGTATATATGTTTATATATATGTTTACATATGATCATATATTTTTATATATGTTATATACATTGGTTTATAAATTAATATGTTTTAACATTATATGATTATGTGTATATATGTTTATATATATGTTTACATATGTTCATATATTTTTATATATGTTATATACATATGTTTATAAATAAATATGTTTTAACATTATATGCTTATGTGTATATATGTTTATATATCTGTTTACATATGTTCATATATGTTTATATATATTATATATATGTTTATATATATATATATGTATATATGTATCTATGTATATATGTATCTATGTTTATATAAGTGGGTTTATATATGTTTATATATATTTATATTTGTATATATGTTTATAATAACTATTATTATTTTTATTATTATTAACTAATTATTATTATTATTTTTATTATTAGTATTATTATTATTATTAAAAAAAGGGAAATTGAAATCCTAAATCTACCCATGCGCGGCGCACCCCCCCCCCCCATCCCCATTCTTTATTTTTCAATTTTTTATCTCCTCTCCCCTCACCCCCTCTCCCTTTCCACGCCTCCCCCACTCTTTCATATTTTGTTTTTTTATTTATTCCCCTTATTGTCTCACGCCCCTCTGTCTTATTTTGTTTTTTTTATTTTATTTTCCCTCAATTCCTTCACGAACATCTCTCTTCTCCCCCCTAATTCCAATCACGCTTCCCCCTTTTTCTTTCTGTTTCATCTTCCACGCACATATCCTCTCCCCTCTTATTCCAATTTCACTGCGCCTTTTTTTTCTACCCTTCCACGCACATCTATCCTCTTCCTCCCTATTTCGAATCAGACACATCTCTCCCTTTCCCCCCCTATTTGTAGTGACACACCCCCCCTCGTGACCTCCTCCCATTGGCGCGATGGGTCTCCACGGCCTGGCCTCCCTACAGCACCCCATGCCGGAGGTTATCAATGTCACAAACTCTTCTTGACAGTGACCTGCAGTAGGCGCGCACGAGATCTCGATTGAGTTTCTGCGACGTGCGCCCCCTTCCTCAGATATCCTTCATTCCTCGATCTTTCTTCTGATTTCTTTGTGTTGCTCCAACCATTCAGTGAGGAATGATTCTTATACCTATTATCTTTCATTGCGTTGACGATTCGTTTCTGTTTTGGTATTCAGTTTGGATTTAATCGAAACCATATGGTTGTGATATCTTGATATTGTTGTGTTATTTCTTGAATAGGGTATGCGAGGACCTCCTTAGGTCTTGTTCTTGAGTTTTCTAACATCCACCGCCGAAGGCGAAGCAGATTGACTCCTTTTCGGTCCGCCGACGACATCCAGGGTATAGTTTTATACCCGTTGTTAGTTTCGCAGCTTTGTTATTCCCTTAATTAGTCTTCTATAGTGTTCTTGAGTATTTTTCGAAGTTGTTAAAAATATTTTTTTGAGTTACTTCCTGGTTTATGTCTTCTTGCATCTGCGATGATTATCTTGTTTAAGTGACAAATATTATTTTGACGATTTTTTTTAATGTAATTCACATCGCTATGGTTTTCTCGTCTAGATTTTTGTGATGCTTCACCATCAATAAATTGTTTAAAAATTGGTCATTAGCATGATTAATTATTTATGTTTATGTGTTTATGCACTTGGGGTGTTGATAAATTGTGATATGAGATTTTAAAATAAGTTGATACGATTTTGGGGGTGTTGCCCTTAGTTTTGTTTTATAAAAGAAAATGGTTAAAGTGTGGTTTGGGTTTTACATGTGAACCTTGTCATTTTTGTAGAGTTGGGTTTTGAATTGTATCTTGATTTCTTTGTCTGGATTAATTTTATTTTAGGGGATTTGTGGTGTTTTTGAGTCCTGAGGTTTTATCGCAGGGAGTTGTGGTTGGTTTCTAAGGTGCGCATGCATATTCCAAGGTATGAATATATATAGATATATATATCTTCTGTGTGCATGTTCCCTCATGGCGCGGGGAACACGTGCATCAGTTTAAGGATATATATATATATATATATATATATATATATATATGAATGGAAGTGCGTGCGTGCGAGGAAGCTTCTGCTTGAGTTAGAAAGCTTGACGTGACCTTTGTTCGAGGTAGGTGTTTCCATCCATTCTCTCTTTCTAATGTTTTCCATAAGCACTTGCATTGTTTCATTTAGTTTATAAATTTTATTTGCACCCTTATAATCCTGATAGTGTATTTATTTCAATGTTTCTTTGATGGTTATAAATGTTATTAACGGCTTTGAAATAGTTCCTTGATTATGTTTAGGTGCTTCCACGCCATTGCTTTAAATTTTAAACCATTTAATGCTTGCATTTTTTTAATTAAATTTTAGATTATGTTTCACACCATTATTTTTCTTATAGTTAACTTATGACCGTGTTTTCATGTTGAAAGGTTTGAAAAAAATGGATTTTTGGATGCTTCTTTATTTATGCACTTTTTTATACCTTGCCAACTGGGTTGGAACTAACTGCCTATATCTGCAAATGGTACTGTTGGATTTCATGAGTGGTGTTTGCTAGTAGAAACATTTTATGGAAATTTTTTTTCCTGTGTTGGTTAGATTTTTGGAACATAGTGCTTTTATAGAAATGATTTCGCGTCTCTTTAGATTGGTATTTTTCTCGAATCCTTGGTTTTATAAGCAGTTCTTGTTTTCAAAATGATGTGGGCCTCTCCGTGCAGTTTTTAAAATTGGTTTGAAAAGAAATCCATGAGTATATGCCCATTTGGATTTTTAAATAAAAAAGTGGTGTTTAGAGTCGTTTTAGAAGAGCTTGTGCAATGTTTTCATAAAGGTATTGGATTATGTAAAACGAGATGCCCAATTTACAACTCCAAGTGTTTGATAAAATGGATTATGATAACCGAATGATGTGACGGCCCGGTTGTCACTTTGAATATTTGACATATATGCATATATATAAGTATAAGGGGCGATCCTATCTAGTGTAACCCTCCACGGGTGAACGTATAGGAAGCGTCCTTGTTTGGGGTAGGCAAGTGCGGTCAGATGAGTCATGCGTGCGAGGGCCTTCCTACTTACACAGTATTATTATAACCACCAAGGGTTCCTGGGCGTCTTTTAGATGATCGAGTGACGGTTGTTGATCAACCCCGATTAGACGGGTTGGTACCCCCTGGATTTACTATTAGGCTAGGTGGACTTTGCAACTAGATTGGCCAGTTAGGGCGTCCAGTTGGTTATAGACTTAGGAGCTTCACTATATGCCGGCAGGTGGTTCCGAAACTGAGTACGTCCAGGGGTTTTCTAGGGATGTTTAGGATCACCTATGGTTACTGAGTATTTACTTTGCTTGTTTGATTTCAGTGCGTTAGTTTATTTTCAGTTGCACTTTTACTTGTTTCACTCTAGCCCAGCTTTTGTATCCTTTCTGTTTTGGATTTCATTTATAAAATGGAAAATGTTTTTGGAAATGGTATGTAGCGCATTTTGGGTTTTTGAATGATAATAACATGTTGCATATTTTCAAATGTGAAAACCCTACTATCATATCTGTATTTCAACCTTTTGTCAGTGGACTACTTTGGAAAAGAGAATTGTTGGACTCAGTGGTTTATTCATGGCATCCCTACTGAGCATCTCGGTGCTCACGCCTATTATATCTTTTCAGTTGCAGGTTTCCCTTGCTCAGGGTTTCATGGTCGAGTTGCTCGTTATGGGGGAAAGGATTGCCTTAGTTGGGAGGTGACCAAAGGGTGACAAGGAGGTATGTGCCGTTTTGTTTCTTTCTGCTGCTGGATTTTATTTTTATCGTTTGTTTTTATTTGTCTGTTTATCTCTTTCGCGTGGGCCAAATCGTTCCCAATGATTAGGGTTTGGATGCCCGGCACTTGTGGCCATCCTGGGGGGATCGGGAACGCCCTTCGGGACTTGTCGCGGGCTGAATCGGGTGACCGGCTCAGGGTCGACCCGGGCTGGTTCGTGACAGAATTTTTCTTTTGAGTTTGTGGTGATTAATATCATTGTTAACAAACAATATCATTATTTAGCTCAATTTGGTGAACAGTACATGTCACACCACACATTCTAATCAATATGCCATCCAACCATACTAAGACATCTGTATATGGGGTAATTATCATCCATAATTCAACTAGGATACCACTTATTGGGAACATCACTATTCATTCCATAATCATCAATTTTCATAACAAAAAATATAATGGGAAGGGAAAATTGTAAATAAGATGAACTCAGACGAAAGATAAAATTGGTCCACCAATAACAATAATAATTTTTACCATATCCAAAAAACCTAGAATTAAATAAATTGATATAAAATTTATCAAATTAAAAATGAATCAAATAATTGTTCCCTCCTTCGAACAGTCACCTAGGATAGTTCTTCATTTTTATTGGAGTTGAGAAGGGAAATGTTAGAAGAACACAAAAAATAAATGAAATGGATGAAGGATATAAGAAGAAAATGAATATTATAATAAAATGGAAGTAAAATTATATAAGTATAAGAATTAAAAATATACTTTAAATTTCCATCAACGGAAAAAACATGTTTCCAACAGACTATGAATGAGAGGGGACACATTTTTATATGCAAAAAGAGTGAAATTATGGCTCTAGAATAATTCGCCCAATTTTTTGCGCATTGTATACCACTTTATGAGAAAAATCCATAATACTATTATTATTTAATGTTTTCTTCTAAAAAACACATTATCTTTCATTATGAAACATAGTTTCATCTAACATGTGTATGAAATCATATATCCCATTAATTCCAAATATTTATTCTGGTCGAATGTTTCCAAAATTTCAACCAGTTTAGAGCATCCAAAGTCCATATTATTTTTATAATATCTACATGGTATTTATTTCTATAATGACTCATTGATTTATATTTCAACTAAAATTTAAATCCCTTTATATGGATTTGTATAAATAGAGTTATGTCTCAATTACAGAGGATTTGTTTATGTTTTCGTTTAGAATAATTTGTTATTTTGATTGAATTTTTTGGTGAATTTGGATTTTTGAATCAACTCCTTTTCTATAAGGATAATATGAAACCCATATATTAATGGATCAAAAATAATTAATAATTGGATTTTTTAAAATATGTAAAAAAATTTATTTATATTCCAATGTAATTAAAATCTATTAAAATATCAGAATTAATCAATTTTCTTATATTACCCCGAAACACACAATAAATCCAAAATTGATGAAAATAATCTCAAATTGATAAATTTATAGGGTTTTAAACATATAATTTCATTTTGAAATATGATAAAATACATGATTCATATCACATTTATATATACACTATTCAATCATATGAAATCATCAAACAATCAAATCACACTCCACATGACAATAAAAATGAGAAAACATTAATGATAACTTAAAAACTAGAATTAAATCATGTATAAAATATAAAAAACAATTCCCTAAAATTTTATTCCTCAAATATAAATATTTTCATCCAAAATAATCCATACATGGCTTAATAACAACTACCACACATTGACTTTTATTTCACTCTTCCCTCAAGTGAAATTGAATCTGGTGTTTTTATCATACTAGGAAAATTCATTTTCTAACATTGGATTGTGAAAATAATCAACTCTCGACACCACTAAACATGTAGAAATTTTCAATAATGGTTACCTTTTCTAGGTGATATCATTGCCTTATATTTTGTGGGTCAAATGATTTGAAAATTTTAGGCAAGAATGAGGAAGATGGACTATTATGTACAATGCATGAATAGTTCAAGTGAAAAAACAAGAATTTTTTTACTAATCACCACTTGAAAATGTGAAAAACAAAATGGAATCATTTTATTACAAGGTAAAAGATTCAATAAATGATTATTAATTATGATATCATCCATGTTACCCCTTTTTTCCATTTAGTTTTATAAATCTCTCGAAATGGGTATCTTTATTTTATTTATTGCGATTTTTTCATGGGTAATGAGGTGAAAATTAAATATAATTAATTTATTAACATAATTGGAATTATTTTAGAGAGTTATATTTCTCATAAACCTATGAAAAATGATAAATTGGGGAAAATATAAATTTTGTAATATTTTTTAAGGGAACCAGATAAAACAATTAAAGATAATTGAAATGAAGAAAAAATCATAATTTAATAATAATTAATATTACAAAATGTGGACACACACATCATACAACCCAATAATGATATGCATCACAAATAATTTACATGAACGTCACATCCCCAACACTAAAACTAGCCATATCCAACAATAAAAAAAATAAGTGAGGATCAGTATGGAAAAATCATATTGTAATCTGACTTAAAATAATAAGGAAATTTTCATAAAAAACAATAAGGAAATTAATGGGATCTATATCCTAATAATAGATATATTTAAAGGTGTGTCTCAAATTAATATGTGTCTAGGAATTTTTGTACCTCAATATTGTCAAAAACATTTCATGAAATAAAAATAATCAAAATAGAAAATTGAATATTATGGTTCTAACACAAAATCCAAGCCTCCCTCAAGAATGTGAGGGTGTTAGAAATAATGATACAATGTTATTTAGAATACTTCACTATGTTAGGAAAATAATTTTGTTTAGTGCCTTATCGCAATGTACTACAAAAATAATCCAAACTCATAAAAATTATTAAAAATCCAAATCAAGTAAATTTTTTTGACAAAAATAATAATTTACAATAATGTTTTCTCAGAAATAATTGTAATGTTTTCAAATTAAATTGATGTGTTGAAATTTATCAAAATATTCATTGAAGATAAATAATTATAAAATAGTTAAAAAAATAAAATAACATAATTAGAGAACTGGAAGGTTGATCCCCAACACATAGATACAACAACCCTTATTTCTTCTCATCAAAAAAATAAATATAATGTAAAAATAGAGATTGAATGATACAACAAAAAAATTTCTATTCATGGAATCCATGAGTTCTGTTGTACCTCTCGTTCCCCTCGTTGTTTGATTTTCATGATCACAATCACCTTATTATTTATCTAACATTGTTTTAAGTGTTTTTGTTTTATAGGTAAAAGATTGCCAAGGAAATGGGCCATGAAGCACATCAAGTGGACTGAATTTCAGTCCACCGGCCAACCGGAGTGATAGCACCGGCCAGCCGGTGGACCTGGCAGAGGCATTGCCCACTGCCAGGTTCCACCGGTCAGCCCGTGGCTTGACCACCGGCCAGCCGGTGGCATCCAGCCCAAATAGTGTTTGCTACTGTCTTTCCACCGGCCAGCCGGTGGATCCTCCACCGGTCAGCCGGTGGAGCCTGGACAAAGACTCTTCTTCTCTGCCAAGGCACCGGCCAGCCGGTGGAGCTGTACCGGCCAGCCGGTAGCCCAGTCAAACTAGCCGTTGGCTTTGACCAGTCAACTCCCATTTGGCCTCCAATGGCTCCGAGACCTTTTCCAACGGCTCCAAAGCCTTCCAACGGATACTTGAAGGTTCCTAGCCTATAAATAAAGGCCTAGGAAGCCCCGGAACGATACCCAAGCCACCGGACACATTGTTGATCATTTTGGCGAACCTCCGGCGGATTTCCTCATGGAACCCAACGTGCTCCAATCCAATTCCACATCCAAGAGCACCTTCAAAGAAGCTTGGAAGCGGCCTTCAACATCTCCAGTCAATCAAAGGCGCCCATGGCTTCTCCAAATACGGTTTTTATTGTTTTATTTATTTTGAGCATAAAATTGGGTTTGTGCCTACAAACCCCAACCTTTTCTCATCCTCCCTTTCTTTTGGGTTTCACATCACCACTAAGGTGTGAAAAGGTTGTCAAGCTTTCCTTTAAATAGCTTGAGACATAGGTGAGATATCCTTCACCTGTATGAAGGATAGTGGGTTCTTGCTAAAACCATTGAAAAGCAAGCGGTAGGAATCTCTCAACGGTTGAGTTGGGAGCGGAGACGTAGGCCGGGTTTTGGCCGAACTCCGTTAACAATTTCTTGTGTGATTGCCTCTTTATTTCCGCTGCATTATTTACTTTGATTTTAATTTGTTTATCATTTTTTAAAAAGGCAATTCACCCCCCCTCTTTCCATCTTTTCCCCGTTTTGTTCCGACCCAACAATTGGTATAAGAGGACGTTTTTGAGTAATACCCTAACCCGGTTTCAAATTTAAGATCTTTTTTTTGATGGCATCTACCCCTTTCGCCCCCGAGGGCTTTTCATTGGGTCGTGCTCCATTTTTTGATGGGACCGACTATAATTATTGGAAAACCCGCATGACCACTTTTTTAAGAAGCATAGGATACCCCATTTACAAAATTGTCATGCATGGTTATTCTCTCTCCTCTCCCGATGAATCCAAATGGACCCAAGCCGACATTAGAAATTTCGAGCTTGATGGAAAGCCATGAATGCTCTACATTGCGGCCTTGACCGAAATGAGTTCAATCGAGTTTCCACATGCACCTCCGCACATGAAATCTGGAAACTATTGGAGGTTACCCATGAGGGGACCAACAAAGTCAAGGACACTCGATTGGACATGTTTCGTCAAGATTTTGAGTCTTTTTCTATGCACCCAAATGAATCAATTTCTGAAATGTTTACTCGCTTTACTGACGTGTGCAATGGAAGGAAATCTCTTGGTGATGATGTTTCAGCCGAGACGATGGTCAAGAAGATCTTATGGATCCTTCCGAGCTCATGGGCACCAAAGGTGACGGCGATCCAAGAAGCTAAGGACGTCAAAAATATGCTGGTCGAGGAGCTCATCGGATCCCTCATGACATATGAGATCACAATGAGAAGGCAAGCTCAAAAGGAGGGCACACCAATCAAGAAACCAAAGAACATCGCCCTCAAGGTACAAAAAGAAGTAAGCTCCTCCTCATCCTCTTCCTCCTCATCTTCTTCATCTTCAAGTGGCGACTCGGAAATGGAGAATCTCGCCCGCCAAATGCACAAGTTTATGAAGAAGCACAAGAAGAAGAAATCCCGCAAGGCGCGAAAGCAAGAACCCACAGCAAGATCCGAGCCCAAGGTAAAATGCTACGGGTGCGGCGAAAAGGGCCATTACAAGCCCGATTTCCCACTCAACAAAAAACGGGCTAAGGAAAAAGGAAAGAAAAAGGTCCTCAAGGTGACATGGAGTGACACCTCCTCATCATCCTCCTCCTCCTCCTCCTCGAGCAACCAAGGTACAAAATGCCTAATGGCATTTCATGAGGTAACATCTTCCGACTCCTCCTCCTCTTGTTCTTCAAATTCAAATTCTTTGAATCATCTTTCTTATGAAGAACTCTCACACGCTAGAGACCAACTAGAAAATGGTTTTCATGAGCTTTCTTCAAAATTCGTTGCTTTAAAAAAGAATTTCAAAAAACTCTCTTCCGAAAAAGAACAACTTCTCAAAGAGAAGGAAGAGTTGTCCCTTAAAATCCAAAATTTTCCAAATGTTGATTCCATGGAATCAACCATCAAAGACCTAAGGGAGACCCTAGCTAAGTTCACCCAAGGGGAACAAAATTTGAACAATCTAATAGGTTCCCAATGAATATCTAGAACCACCCAAGGGCTTGGCTATTCCAAGCAAGCTTCCTCCTCCCATGCACCCACTGTTTTTGTAAGGGGGAGCTCTAGTTTTAAATTTTGCAACTATTGTAAAAAACCCGGGCACCTTATTTATGAGTGTAATTGTAAAAATGCCCGGTACGGCCAACCCAAGTCTATTTTCTATTCTGATGAGTTCTATAGAAGAAGACCCGCCATGAGACAAGTATGGATTGAAAAATCCCTTCTAGCGAGTCTCTCCGGGCCTAAAACTGTCTCTTTTCAAAATCTCTCTCCCCGATGATTTGTTGTTTTTATTTAGGGGGAGTTAGGATCGTTTAAGCCCTTTTTTCAATTTCAAAATTTTCAATTCAAACTTTCGATTTCAACACTTGGTATCAAATTTTTTTTCAATTCAAAATTTTCTATTAAATTCTCATTTAAAATTTTTCAACTCTTGGTATCGAATTTTTATTTCCAAAATTTCAATTGGTTTTTGATTCAAAACTTTCAATTCAAACTGTTATTCAAATTTTTCAATTCAATTTTCAAAAATTCCAATTGATCTTGATTTTCAATTTTCCCTCAATCAAGTTTTATGCCCCACACTATTTTGATAATCACAAAGGGGGAGAAATTTCTTGATTGATTGGGGGAGAATCCTTTTCATCATGCTTAGCATTTCCTTTCAATTTCAGTTTTTTACATTAATTGTTTTGGTGATTGTGATCATCAAAATAGGGGGAGATTGTTGTACCTCTCGTTCCCTTCGTTGTTTGATTTTCATGATCACAATCACCTTATTATTTATCTAACATTGTTTTAAGTGTTTTTGTATTATAGGTAAAAGATTGCCAAGGAAATGGGCCATGAAGCACATCAAGTGGACTGAATTTCAGTCCACCGGCCAACCGGTGTGATAGCACCGGCCAGCCGGTGGCATCCAGCCCAAATAGTGTTTGCTACTGTCTTGCCACCGGCCAGCCGGTGGATCCTCCACCGGTCAGCCGGTGGAGCCTAGACCAAGACTCTTCTTCTCTGCCAAGGCACCGTCCAGCCGGTGGAGCTGTACCGGCCAGCCGGTAGCCCAGTCAAACTAGCCGTTGGCTTTGACCAGTCAACTCCCATTTGGCCTCCAACGGCTCCGAGGCCTTTTCCAACGGCTCCAAAGCCCTCCAACGGATACTTGAAGGTTCTTAGCCTATAAATAAAGGCCTAGGAAGCCCCGGAACGATACCCAAGCCACCAGACACTTTGTTGATCATTTTGGCGAACCTCCGGCGGATCCTCCACCGGTCAGCCGGTGGAGCCTGGACCAAGACTCTTCTTCTCTGCCAAGGCACCGGCCAGCCGGTGGAGCTGTATCGGCCAGCCGGTAGCCCAGTCAAACTAGCCGTTGGCTTTGACCAGTCAACTCCCATTTGGCCTCCAATGGCTCAGAGGCCTTTTCCAACGGCTCCAAAGCCCTCCAACGGATACTTGAAGGTTCCTAGCCTATAAATAAAGGCCTAGGAAGCCCCGGAACGATACCCAAGCCACGGGACACATTGTTGATCATTTTGGCGAACCTCCGGCGGATTTCCTCAAGGAACCCAACGTGCTCCAATCCAATTCCACATCCAAGAGCACCTTCAAAGAAGCTTGGAAGCGGCCTTCAACATCTCCAATCAATCAAAGGCGCCCAAGGCTTCTCCAAATACGGTTTTTATTGTTTTATTTATTTTGAGCATAAAATTGGGTTTGTGCCTACAAACCCCAACCTTTTCTCATCCTCCCTTTCTTTTGGGTTTCACATCACCACTATGGTGTGAAAAGGTTGTCAAGCTTTCCTTTAAATAGCTTGAGACATAGGTGAGCTATCCTTCACCTGTAAGAAGGATAGTGGGTTCTTGCTAAAACCATTGAAACGCAAGCGGTAAGAATCTCTCAACGGTTGAGTTGGGAGCGGAGACGTAGGCCGGGTTTTGGCCGAACTCCGTTAACAATTTCTTGTGTGATTTCCTCTTTATTTCCGCTGCATTATTTACTTTGATTTTAATTTGTTTATCATTTTTTAAAAAGGCAATTCACCCCCCCTCTTGCCATCTTTTCCCCGTTTTGTTCCGACCCAACAAGTTCAAATCCACTATTCTATGACTATACTTAGCTTTCATGACATAAAAATTTGAACAAAAAATTAATAAAAATAAAGAGGAAGGTAAAAGGGGTTATGACAAATTTTTAACACCCTATGTAGGTGCTAGGATTTTATTACCCATAATATGGAAATTTAAATAGTTTAACTCTAGTCCAATGTTGGAAGTAGTTTCGTTAATAGAAACTACCAAATTTTATTTCCCCCAACATCCATTAGTAAATTAGAGGACTGATAACCCCCGGTGATATAAAAAATATCCCCAACCCCGAAATGAGATGAAAATGATATTTTGAGATCAAGAGGGTGAGGAAAAAGAATAAAGGGTGATACATATTTAGCAGAACTGGAGGAGTGGAATCCATTGGTGGTGAAGGTCATAGGTGAATGGGACATGTATTATATTCTATTTTAGGTTAATTATATTATTACCCATGGATTTTTTTCCCATAATCCTTATTTGTACAAGTGTACTGATCACTATGAACATCCATAATTTCCTCTACACAAGTAAATTCTTCTTTTATTCAAAATTATCATGTAGTAATGGTATGTATTTTACATTATCTCTATAGGGGATATTAGTTTTCAATTCATAATCTCTAAAATTTGTGAGAAAATAATTTTCGGAAATTTAATCACCCTCAAAACATTCCCCTTAAAATTTATTTTTCATAAGCATGGAAACATGTAATTTTTTTTATTAGAGATGGAATTTGATCTTCATTTTTTCATTAACCTCACAAATTTGTTCTTTAAATATAAATGTATTGGTTTATTAATTCTATAAATATTTTTTTCTATTTTATCTGTATGACTTTTTCTTCACTAGTAATGACACCAAATTTCATTTGGGGTTTTCCATCCAATAACTCCAGTAAATATTTTCCCTAACAAAATTATAGAATAATGGTGACATTATGGTTAGATCAATGGAGGTTGATATGGAATTGAATAAATTCTATAGAATAGTATTATTCCTATATGTATTCAATCTATTTAGGGATGAATAACATATGGTTGTGGGAAGAGGAAATTTGAATTCATTTCTCATTTTCAGTTTGTTCTTTTCATTGTAAAATCTTTTATTTTAAATTATCCTCAAATTTTCATTCAAGAATAGAAGAGGTATATTTATTTCTGGATTATATTTTACCTTATATTATTTTAATTTTCATCAAATTATGATTTTAAAATTGTTTTCTTTTTGTTTATACATATTTGGGCATTTTGTCCCCACAAAACACAACAACTTCAACTAGTTCTAATTCAATTGAGGTATTTTGAATATAAGATCATATTAATTATTGGATAAAAACCCATATATGAGGATTCTATATGATTGATTTTCTATATACGTTTATAAATTTATGTATTGAGCTATACATTGTAAAATTTAATTTGATGAAATTTGAGGACAATGATAAAGGGACTGTACGGAGACTGTATTTTTTCCATCGTGGGCTTCATTAGATGGTCAATTTTTAACTAGTTGCTTATGAATTTCCATAAAAAACATAAAACTAATATTTTATTATAATTTTCTTTAATTGAATATATTTTACCTAATTTCAAATCCCAGTATTTAGATTTAACATTCAAAAGATACAGTTTGATAGTGTAGATTGATACCTCCTCATGAGAAAACACTGTAGTCACCACATTACTACATTTTTTAGGTGAAAAATATATATTAATGTTATGAACATAGGGTCTACTACTCTTTAAACTGATATGCTATAGTAGTTATCATTTCACTCTACAACATTAACAATATTATCCATATTTTGAAAAGGTAAATGTTTTATTCTCAAATACTAAAAAATAAATTAATGAGTTATGGTTGAGTGATCTTACATAAGGAATGTACAATAATTTTTATTGGACAATAAATAATAGTTTAATGAATTTTTATTTCACAGTTTACTAATTTAATTACTTTTTAATTGAGTAACAAGAAAAATCATATTCAATAAATATTTTCTAGTGTGATCTCAGTAATGTCATCATCTATTAAACCTCCACATCATCATCTATAATTCCACTCACTCTATAAACTATCTCACCCTTTTTATATAATATAATTTCCACAAATAAAATAATTTTTTCAATCAGTGAATCCTAATAATTTTTTTTTGATTTCATTTTCATGGTCACAAACATTTCTTTCCTTGTGGATATGATACTGTACTCACCAAACATAGAATTTTTTATTGGAAATAAATAAATTTATCTTCTACATGTAAATAATATCATGGTCAAAATTATGGAATCATATCCAAATTACTGCCATGATACAAATTCGATAAAAATTACAAAATAAAAAATAAAAAATACAAAATTACATTAATAAACATATTAAAATTTCTAAATTTACTATAAAACCATAAATTATTCTTATTTCCCACTAGTTAGTGTGGTGATTTTAAAATAAAACCACTAGAGATAGTTGGATACTAAATAATTTATAGTATAACCTGATTGTTTTGCTTCATAAATATAAATTCATTTTTCTACCCGTAAAAAGAATAAAATTGAAGTGGAAGACCTGGATGTTGATAGAGTAGAAAATGAAAAATAGAACCACATTCATGAAAATCCTATAGTACTAGTCCCATAGAGGCCTAGACATAAGTAGTTTCATCTACCATCTATTTCTAGAAATGAGGCATGTATAATACATATTACAAGGTCTCAAGATTATGAAATTAATGAATCACACCTCTCATTAGTCCCCACACTCTTAATCTTACATAGAGATGATTCATTATATTTAATTTGAGATTTCTATTATTCATTCTAACATCTAAAACATCATGGGTTGATTGTGGTCGAAGTAAGGTTGATGTTGTTCCCCATTGACCAAAATGTTGGGATATAATCATGTTTTAGAATCGTGATTGATATAATTTAGATATAATGGATGGTTTATTTTTTTTCTTTCTTTATATATTCAATCCCATGAATACCATAATTTATGTCAGGTATAAAATAAATCGTTTTGTATAGGAAAAAATATATATATTTAATGTGACATGGGATTGGTTTGTGATATTTACATAGATATTGTTACAATCAAAAATTTAATCCTCTAATTTTTATTGATGGCTTCTATGTTTTTCTTACAAAAAAACAATCACAATTTGGCTGATCATTATTATTTTGGTGATTTGTCTTATTTCACTACTGATTATATTAAATAATGTTGGATTGACTTGATCCAAAATAATGGAACGAGTAAAAAAGTAATAAAGTTATGTATATTGTTAAATGAATCATTCAAGATATATTAGTTAACGTGCAATATCATCTGAAGTAATGATTTCATTTTGAGATGTATTATTAGAATAAAAAATAATACTTAAATTTTTTATCTCATTCATGGTAAGAGTGAACAATTTATTGATTTTATGGATATTAATGATTCTTTAAAAGATCCATTTTCAAATAAATTTAATGATGGAATTTCAAATCACTAGAATTGATCATTGAAAACCCAGGGTGTTATAAAAAATATTTTTGATTCCTTGGTTATTGGTATTATCTTTGAAAAAAAAAGTAAATTTTGTGGACCTTATAATTCAATATCATGTTTAGAAGTATTTTTTAGGAAATTGACCCTATTAATATATTCCCAAATATCATGAATAAAAAATAGTAAAATCAGATCGACTAATTTGAAATAGATATTGGTGAGAGAGAGAATTTAACCCTTCATAGAAAAAATAAACTAAATTATAGATATAATGTAATGTATTGAAAAAATATATATCATGAAATAGGAATAAGGTGATCAAAAATGTAATTGGGAATGTGTACATGAAAAAATAAAAAAATATGGAAATGAAAATTTACATCAATATTCATATATATATCTGGAAATAATTTTAAAAACTAAAAATAATTTAGTAATTATAAGAATGATATTAATAGAAAAATGAAAATGCAGTGTGAAATAATCTAAGGGGGAAAATTGATAGGTGAGGTTTGATGATGGGGAGAATAAATAACCATTTTTGATACATTATTATCCTCATCTTCCCCATCCATTATTATTTAAAATGACATATTAACTATATTATAGGAAATTAATCTAGTTTTTTAGATCATTCATTATCCACATGCATTTTTTGGATGACCTTAACAAAAAACTTTAATATGATAAACATAATAATTGATTTTTATCCAATGAGAAATATTGGGGATAGTTTAAAACAATTAATATCACTGATTATTGTAATAATATTTTTCAAAAATAGTTTCTTCCTGAATATATGAACCCTATAAAAATAGTCATTTCTTAATCAAAATAATTATTTTATGGAATGAAATATATTTCCGACAGAGGTTCAAGTATCAAACTTATTCCCTACTCCTTATTTCTAAATCATGTTCATTGGGAGTAGAAACAAAAATTATTCTCTTTAAAATTAGTTAATAGATCACTTGATTATCAATATTAATGGTATGATGATCTATTAGTTATTATTAGGATTCCCAAACTTCAGAATGATTTTCTAATCCTTAAGATGGATTTCCACATAAAATATTCAATCAATCTAGGGATACCTTTCATAGATACTATGAAGGCTATCATTAAGGAATAAAAAGGTAAACTACTTTTTAAATATAGTATTTATTGAGAAAATTTAAATATTTTCAAAATTAGTACACTTTTGTTCTATTGATAAATGATAAATGTTTCGATGGATGCCTTTAATGATTAGGTTAGGAAGGAAAATTGTTTTTGTAACAATGAAATAAATAAATAATCAGTTTACCTAAATTATAGGTCTTTTTCAAAAATACTAATCAACATAGGATCATAAAATACCATAAATATTTAGAGTAAAAATATGAATTTAATTTTTCAGGGACATTATGTGTACTATCCCAATATATTATATCTTTATAATAGTTCATCGTATGCTACTGATCATTTTTTACATCATGAATTTGTTCTGGACCCAAATTCTAATTTCTGTGCCTTAAAACCCAAAAAATATAAATGTGTTCTACTTGTCTTTTTTTCATAAAATGATTGTATAATGTCTTTTATATTATCTATGGCAACATTTATTAATACTAAAAATAAATATAATCTATCATAGGTTGTTGAGAGTTATAAAAGTGAGAATATGGGATGTTATCTAGAAGAGTTATGTAGTTTATTACTTCTATCATGGTTTCCATAAATGATAATCATTATACAATTAGATATATATAATATATATGGAATAATGAGGAATAAAATTTATCAAGATATATGGAAAGTATCTCTTTGAGTGTTTTTATAGTGGACAATAAGCATGTTTTAGTATATCAGATACATCTTTTGAGTCCTTGAATAACATAAGTTTGGGGGTGTTTTAGGAGTGTATCTAGTTATTAGGGAGGTTATACTATGATTATTTTTTCCATAAATGAATTAGAGTTTGAAATTTATATTCATTCAACTACTAGTGGTATAATTCATAGTTCTAAAATCATGATATATTTGAGGAAAATTCTGTATGAAGTTAGTTTTCTAATTTTTTTGTGAAAACATGATTTTTTCCCAAAACAATAAATTTTCCATATCCAATAAATTATATACACTGAATGATTTGGGATATAATTTTAGTATGGATAGTCTATTTGTAGACTCAAAACATAGCACAATAATGGAGGAAAACCATGGTCTAAAATTTTTACCTTATTTTTATCCCAATAAATTTTCTCTTACTCTATTATTAACAATATCATCTATTTTGAACCATTTATAAATGGATGAACATTTCAACACACTCATACTACTTATGGGTATTATTTAGGTGATTTTGAAATGTGTCATTAAATAATATAAATTTAAGTATTTGGTAAATCACTAAAAGTGGCTAGGAGTGAATCAATGATAAAAGAGAGTGATTTTAGTTATTCATTCCATTTAAATAAAAAAATCTATTCAAGGTTTATTTTGTTATGAAGTTTCAATGTTTTATATGTAATAATAGTGATATGTTGATCATAAATTATTTCATTTATCCAAGGGGAATGTCAAATTACTATAATAAGAGGGCACCACTGATTGGGATACCTATTTACTAATGGAAGAGACTTTTTGACGTGTAAGGAAAAAATGTTCTAATAGTTAAATTAAACTAAATTAAATATACATAATCTCAAAATAATGTTACATTTTCAATTGAACTCAAAATTATAGAAAATCACTATCCTATTTTCTCTTTTTATATTTTGATTATTAAGTTCAATCCATATAACATTTTAAATGGTTATAAGGGAGGATACACTTTCTATAAAACAATTAGAGAAGCTTAAAAATACCAACAAAGTAATTTTTTTAATAAATCATATTTAATGAATCATAATCTATTAAAATAATTATAAGGGTCTATATTATAAAATATATAAAATTATCTTTTATATTTGAATGTTCAATGATATAATCATAGTAAATTTATATAATAGTTTCTCTTATAACTAATTTTTTGAATAAATATTTTATATTAAAACTATATTATGAAAAATGTTGGAAATAATTATTGATTATTTAATTTATATGGATGAATAATTTATAAATATCAATTTTATTGTTCTAAATATCTTGTTATTTATAGTATAATTGTAGTTTATTTTACGAGTATAGTTTTTTTAATACATATTTGAAAATTTTCTTGGGTTCATATACATGAATAATTCACTACTAAATTGAAAATTTTATGTTAATATATCATAAATGTTTTATCGATCTTCTAATTTAAAATTTGGTAAAAATATTTTATTTAATTTTGTTTGTCTATATGGGATGGGGATTAATGTGTTTTATTTTTATAAAAATTAGAAAACATAAAAAAGATTAATTTTTTCGAAAATTCATTTTTAAGAATCACATAGATATTTTTTAGAATGTTTAATTTATTATCTAATTGTAAGGAGGTGATATATCTCTTAAGAGGATAATATTTACTAACCAATATATTTGATTGATAAGAATAATGAATTTTCAACATGAAAAAACTTCATTGAAAAAACTAATTGGATAATATTATACAATCATAATTGAAATTGACATTATTAATAAAAATTTATCTCAAAATTCATGCTTCCTAATGGAATATGAAAAAAAATCACAATTCAGGATAAAGTTATTATTATTTATTCATTGACTGTGAAATGAGTTATTTGTTCTGGTGACAATTTTTTATTCAACCCCATCAAATATAATTCATTTTTATTTGGTTCTTCAATAAATGTGAGTATATTCTCCAATTGGAAAATATATTTTTGAACATTCAGTTGGATAAAAATTTGTTTAGATTAAATTCTCACAAAATTATTGAATTTTAATCATTTCTATTAACCAAATAGTTGATTTTGACTTAGTGAATTTACCTTGACAAGGTTCAAAAAAATTTACATAAGAGAATCTACCAAGATAAATAATTTTTAAAATATATTATTGGTGGAATATTACATTTTTTGGATAATTATTTCTAATAATTTTATTTTTCAAATTGATATCATCATCACAAAAAATATCTTTGGTCTGTGAGAATTTATAGTGTATTTACATGATAATTTTTCTACAAAATTTATTATATTAAAGTGGTATATTATGATACATTGTGTATTTAAGTGGATGATTATATTTGCAGGGTGAATTTATTTTTACAATGATAATCCCATGAATTCTATGAAAAAATTTAATTTTTTATATTTAGATTATAATTTTTTATTCATTGAAATTAAATATCAATCACTATATTTTATTTTCCCATTACAAATATTAATTTTATCGTTTAAAATAATATTTTTATATATAGTTTTATTTCTTCAAAATATTATCTTCATTAATATCGTAATTATTGAGTTCAATTTTATTTTTTTATGGATTCTGAATACTGAAAAGTAAATTTATAGTTTGATTTAATATCATAAATTTATTATCGATGAATGTAGTATGAGGATTTTAGATTCGATTCTTTTATTGTGAGATTAATATGGGTAAATTTCTCAAGATACAACACAATGACCTTAAATACAATGAGATACATCAAATCAAATGGTAGTGAGATATTTATGTATGACCTATCAACTTTTAGAAAGTGGATCAATGATATAATAATGAAGGAAAATTATCGACCCAAATTAATAAATTTGATAACTTCCCACACCTATAATTAATATCAATGTATTTTAAGATACCCTAATTATGAAATTGCAGATAAGGCATCAAGCTATCATGTATATATTTTTCCAAAAAAATCATACAATAAAAAATTAGTTGACCATGAATATTGAGTTCATGATGTTATTTCAAATTAGATGCTACCATGTCTAGATGATTTTCTAATTTATCATGTGAGGATATAACCAAAATATTAAACTGTATGATTCTTGAGGGGTGTAGCCACAGTTAATCCCTCCTCTAGAGCAACCATGTGTTTTTCTGGTAATATACATCAGATATTTATTTTATTCGACAACATGATCATAAATTTCACTATATTACAATTGAGTAATGAGTGATCATTGATGAAATTATCATGGTTATTTAATAGATCTCAATTCTTATTTACTCACTTGGTGTTAATTCGAAATGATGAATGATCACATAATAAATATTATTGATCGTTATTTAGAATATATAGAGAAGACATCATGATATAGGATTTTTATTATATGATGAGTAACTGTTGAATCTATTAGAAGATGACAACCCTGAACCTAAATCATGATAGAAAAAATTGAATATGTTTAGTTGATCTTAATGAAAACTATTTGTATTAAAATATAAATTATAATAAACATAACAAAGAATATGTTGAGGACTTGTGATAAGATGAATCATTTTTTATTTCTGATCCAGTATTGTAAACCCATCCAAGAAGATGTATGTCGAGACCAAGATGGTGAATACATTACGGAAAATAAGTTTTTGAGTGGATAATAGTGATATGAGATCTGGATTTATAATTTTGTGATATGGTTGACTAAATTTTGTTGTCTCAGTTTGGGTCTGATGTAATGCTATTGATAATAAACATGAAGGATGTTCAGGTTTTTTTATTAATCATTATTAGATAATAATGAAGAAAATATGGTTCATGTATAAGAATCAGCAATGATTGGATTGTATAAATGATGAATTTTGAAAAAATCATATCTGAGGTTTATTAGATGGTGTTCAAAGAATCAAGGTTTCTTCTTTGTCCTTTAACAACTAAGACCAAATGAAAGAAATATTATTCTTTGGGTTGATGTTAAATCCACTCTAAGAACAATAAATATAATTTCTTGTGTAATTTTATATTTTAGTTCAATTTTTGAATAAAATACATGATCATTGATAAAACAATTCTACGTATTATGAGTGGAAGATTTATTATCTTCACATGATCGATTATTTTCATCATGGATGATTCAAAATCGTGAGGTGTGTGAGTATTCTTTTCGAGAATCTGATCAATGTATGATAATATTTAGATTGTTGAAACCATTTCCATGATATAATGGTCCTTATAAGTGTAGTTCCATGTTATAAGGAAACAAAATGGAAATCAATTCTGATTATATTGATCATGGTTTCAAAAATTATTAATGGCATTCCAGGATGGGGGGAACAATATAAAATCAATGTTATCCTCTATCGAGTTCACAGAATCCAAAAAAATCGAAGATGGGAAAAATGTAAAGCTTCTAGAATTTTATAGTGACTACTATAAATTCTATATTATTATTATAATGTATTTAGGAATGACGTATAAATTTGAATAAAGCATCAATTATGTTATTCCTGATTGTTAGTAGAGAAATTATAATGTCATGTGATGACCAATATAAATGGAGATAAAAGACATTACTTATATGAAAACATGGATCATATGGTTGTGTAGTGGTGAAAGATGGAGTTTTAATTTTTTAGTAAATTTTATAGTGAAACAATATTCAGTCATCAACAGAGGGGGAAATAATCCATTTTGAAGAGATATGGATGTGAAAGCTAGAGGGTACTCAAAACAAAATAATGTAAAGATAGAATAATAGATAGAATGAAAAAATGATTGATAAAATTATTCTTATTTACCACATAACCTATGTTATAATATCATTCATATGATTATATTGAATAATATTAGTTTTTATTCTCCTTCTATGTGTATAAAAATATGAAATACAATCAGATTTGAATGGGCTAAGATCTTTCATATTTTCTACTCTAGATTTGAAATTGTGTTAGTGTGATTTTATTCTTCATATTCTAATTTAAATTATTAAGGAATAAAATTTATTCATGAATCTATGTGAAAATTTGTTATTTGTTAAGAAATTTTACTCTTGAACATTATGAAAGTCACAAAAAATATGTATGGTTTAATATCCCAAACTATATTAATGTAAAATAAATTCCCGAGATATGATTGAGCAATCTATGAAAGGAGAAGTTCCCTATGAAATCATAAACATTGAATAATATTTTATTGTCATTAAGAACATTTCAAATAGAATTTATTTAATTTTATTTGAAATGAGTAAGAATAGAAATAATCATAAATTAATTCATCCTCGACCAATCTGTGTAAAATTATCAACTATTAAACCACTGTTTCATCATCACAATTTCCACTCCATCCATACTAGTTATCAATTCATCTACAAAATTTTATTTTCACACTCGAAATCTATTTAATCAAATAAATGGTTTTTGGCATATGTGATGTTTATCTTGTTTTGTTTTTGACACACAATGTTCATTTTTTTGTGATACCATGCACAACTCACCAACTATATATATTATGTAATAAATAAATAATTAGATTTTTGAGGTTTCAAGGGGGAAAATATGTTTATTTGAAATTGTAACGGGGATATTTTTAAATAATAATAACATATATAACTAATTTAAAAGAAATACAAAAATTTAGTTTCAAAAGAGAATATAGAAAGTGGAAAATCAGTATATATACTTGACACTCAAATTTGAAGCCCCAAAAAATAATTTTCATTTTATTTATAAAAATACCCCATGTAAATGGAAAATAAAATGACTTTAAAGTACAATTTTGAGTATTCATTTAATGAAATATGATTTCTTTATGATGTTATGTATTTAAACATTGAACACAACAAAATTAATCTTATTGTTCTTTATTAGTTAATCTTTATCCATGACATCTTTTCATTGTAATTATTTTATGAAATTATAATAACAAAGGTTATATATTTATTTATTAAACATATACGGTTCTCACATTTTTATTCCATAGCATGAGAAAAACCTTATTTCATAATTATTTTAGAGAACATGGCATGATAATTCTCCTATAATAATCCCCACTTCATACTCACATTGGTGATTTAAATACAATAATAAATTTCATAAATCATTATATGAAAATTTATAACATCATTTCAACATATATTCTCATAATAATAATAATTATAATAGAGTTCTCCATTCTTCGTCAGAATTTATAATTTCATCTAACCTAGATTATTGTATGTCTAGAAAAATAGACACATATTTTACTATAAATAATTTTTTAATTATCCATAAATATAATCATTTTATTGATTTATCCTCATTATATTTAGTTATCCCTTTTAAAATGGGATATCCAATTGTATTTTTTTATGTTACGTAATCAATGTTAAAAATCCTCTTAGTACGTTGTCATTTAAAAAAATCATGTCATCAAAAAATATTTTATTATTTTCCATTATTTTAGAAAATTATTTCTCTTTCTATTAAAAAATAACTATATTTAATTATACAAAAATAAGTTATATGTATTTTATTACATATAATTTATTCCAAGATATTTCGAATCCATTTAGCTTCTTATTCAACCATGATTATAGAAATAGACTCTTCATCCTTAGTGGATCATGTTGTTTTGTTTTGTTTAGATGAGCACCTTGTAATTGACCCACCACCATGTGTAAACAAATAATATCTTTTTCTCTATATTTTATTTTTATATAGTTATCATATTTTAACCATTATAACCATCATGTAACATATAATAAATTAGTAATTTAATTTTTTTTTGATATTTTCTTAATATTTAAAATTCCATTCCATAACATCAAATGAATTTTATTTATATTAATATTAATTGGAATTGACTTAATAATGAAAAAATATATATTTTGGTTTGAGTAATTTAGGTAATATATTAAATTTCCATGAATATAGGTATATTCTTAATAAGCTTCACCTAACCTATATTATTTAAATTATGTATATTAATAATTATAGATGTATTAATGACTATAAAGTTCATATTTTTAGATGTGTATACAAATTTAATAGTATATTTATTTTAAAAAATGTCATCCCATTAGATATTCTATTAATTTGAGTTCCTAAAATGATATTTATGAACCCCATGTTCTTATTATAAAATGGAATATAAATAAATGTTTGGTTCGTTTGATATAATGTATATTTATTTTCAACATGTCAATATAATTACTATATAAGTATACAATATAGTATCCATATTCAGTGCTACAAAGATACACACATTTATCAAAACATTAATCAAGATCCAATTTGAAAAAATTACATAATAAAACATCATATTACCTTCTAAGTGATCTTTTTCATACCAAAAAATAGATTTCACATTTTCAATATTTTTATTTTATTTTTGTGTACTAGTAAATACTTCATGTATTTCCATGAAACAATAGTTTTTTTTAAAATAATTTTATAGGGAGGTATTCAAATATGAATGAAAATTTTCTTGGCTATTAAATACTGCAATGGTAAATAAAATCCTTAAATATATAACTATTATAATAGGTAAATAATTAGTACATGAATAATTTACTAAATTTAATTATAAACCATTACCACAAGTATATAATTGAACTTGTTAATTGATTCATAAACCCTTAATTTCTTCTTAATGATCCACTTACATATAATAATTTTTTCTAGGGTAAAATCAACTAATTACAATGAATGAAGAATACCTTGAATCAATCATATTGTTCGATACTATTTCCATGATCTATATCCAATGAATTAGAAATAATTACAATTTTTTCATTAAAAAAAATATGTAATAAACAATTTTTCCAAATTGAACCCTCTTACTTTAAAGAATTTAATATTTTTATAAAAGCCACCACATTTTAAGATATTTAAAGGTAGTCCATATTCCCTTTTACAACTAATATGAAACACTTTGTATATTTTTGTTGGAGAATTATATATAATAAATGATTTATAGATAAAATAGATTAACCTACATGTTCTGTGGTAATACAATACTATTTATCATATCCTTTATAATTTTTATTATTGTTAGTTAGTTTTCATTAGAAAAATAATTGGAATTTGGTGATCATGGAGTAGTATTTTTGTTATTTATTACAAAGTATATATAAATATTTTTGAAAGGTGATGTTTGTCCACATCCTCGATTACTACTTATTTATTTAATACCCCTGTTGATATTGTTCTCACCATCAATTCTATATTTTTATTGATAATATTAACTAGAGAAACCTAAAAACCCTAGTATAATGATCAAATATTGTGATAATTATTTATTAACTCATCTTCAATATATTTATTTCATATCACACGTGCCATTATGTATTATATATAAAGTCTTTTAATTCAATATAATATAATTTAATATTGATATAATTTTTTTATTCAACACACACTTGACATTACATTAAGATAAAATAATATATTGGTAATAGATATATGTAAATTTCATTAAATATTGATATCTAATTTGAACCAATATTCCTTTCCACAAATTAATTCAATAAACCATATAAACCAATGGATCATTATTATCATTCATCATTGATCATTTAGTTAGAATAATAATTGCGTTAAATTTGAAAAAATGATCACTTACATATCTCTAACAAAAATAAACAACAATATTTGAGAGTAGATCATTATCAGATTAAAAAATGTTCTTAAATTCATTCTTAACATAAAGAGATATAAATAATATATTCATTTTGATAGTATGTTTACAAAATCTTGTTTTAGTGTCATAACAATTTTTGAATTAAATTTTAGATGTAACATGCATGTTATTTCAATTTTAAATTTGAATACATCCCTATAATATGATTCTCAACACTACCTAATGATGTGTATAATTAATGAATGAACATGTTGTTAGAAACATGTTGAGTTTCAATACGGTTGACTCACTACATATTTATACATAGGATAATATTTCACTCCAAAACCATTGAAAAAAAATTAAAATATTCAAATTATATAGATATATAATCATGATCAACAACATTATCTTGTTTCTTAAAATTCATATATTATATATTTTTAATAATTATATCAATTTATATGATTTTAAAAGCAATTACATTTGAATTTGATCATACTTTTACCATTTATAAAAAACACCTCAGGTAATCTTTTATTTCATTATTTTATACCATCATTTAATAATTTTTTTCTATGGAGATCTTGTAACATCTGATCAATTTATTTTAAGAATTAGAATTTTCATTTTTCATCCTTAATGCCATAATCAATTCTTCCACTATCACGTCATTTCCCATATACAAAATATTATTTCTTTATTTTTTTGATGGGGGAGGTAGTTTTCCAACAAAAGTGTAAAATAATAATGATTTAAGTAAATAAATTCATTTATTAAGAATCTAATTCATAATGAACAAAATTATTTAACTTTATTAATTATTATTATAGATTCAACTATTTGGATATCAAAATATAAATCAATAATAAATTTATTTAATCAAGAATCATCGGTCATATACATAAGAGCAGGACTATACCATAACTCCTTAGTTATTATAAAATATGTATAAACCTTATTATGGAATTATTTTCGTAAATTTATGATATAATTTAAAGATTGGATGATAGATTGCATCTATGAATCAATAGGTGAATCCTTAGTCATGATTTATTATTCTTTACCGAGATTTGATTATTATTTAGTTAAAATATTTTATAGTTATATAGTATATATGAATGCAATATTTTTATTCCAAATTTTAAAATCACTAACCATAATATGTTATCTCTTCTCCCCATGTGCATTAACTAATTGTATTTTTATGATTGGATTTAGAAATGTGAATGATTCATATTCAATTAAAAATATTGATTGTCATATTATTATGAATTTATGTAAATTTTATTTATTATTAATTTTATTGGTGACATAAGGTCGTTTATAAAAAAAGTATTTAATTGTTTAATTGTCAATATTCACAAAAAGTGTATTAGGGACATTTAATAGTTTGTAAAATATAGTAAGGATGTATTGACCCATTAGTGTGTGAAATAATTTAGGGTTATTCTTCATAATATGTGTATGAATAGTGGGAAATGATATTATTATATAGATATATATATATATGTAATATTGTATTGTTATATTCAAAAAAGTAATTAAGTCATATTGTCATTGGATTTTTGGGTGTTAATCAAAAGAGTTATGGATGTAGAAAAAAAATATTAGAAGCCCAATATATCGTTGAAATAAGCATCGCGTCTAATAAAATAAAAATGACAAACATATATAGTATATGTATCTTATATCTCTATGGATCATGGATGGGGAAAATTATTGATGAAACTAAATGATTTATTCCACTGAGGCATTAGATTGGATAGTGGATCAAATAACAGTTCCTGATAATTTTTATATGCATGAAGTGGTGTCATATATTTCATTGTGGGTTGATGAAAAATGAACTAGAAATAAAAATATCATTATATGTATTTTAATTAAAATATTGATCATCATTACACTTCAATAGGAGATATCATATATATTAATATAGTTAACCATGATTCTCACGATTAAATAAATATCATGTCAACTATATTGAAATGAATTAGGTTAATTAACCCGTAAAATAAATTGATTTGACACATTAAATGTATATGGAATAAAATATAAACCATTAATAGTGGGTTATAAACAAAATTAATTCACAAGAGAGGGAGATGTATGAAGAATACACATGTCATGCTAAGTGAAATGTGGTATTGGGTTACATCACATTTAGAAAAGAATATGTTTTCACTAATGTAATATTATGATAAATATTTTGGATTCCATGGATGTAATTTATCCTTAGGTCGTGAACGTCATATTAATATGATTTTATGTTCACATAAAATAATATAAAACATTCACTAACATCCATAAAAATAATTTTCAAAACCTCAAAAGTAATTGTGAGTCCATCCAAAACATTTTTAGACATTTGTTATTACTCTATATATTAATTTGTTTTAAAAAATATTAATCTAACCATTATTCCTTATCCAACTGAATAAAACAGTTATCTTATAGGATTTAGTAGTGTTTTAAAATGAAATCCTTTTTTTAGAGTTGTAATCAATATGGATTTTATAGAAAAATGTCATTATAACTTAAATAACTAATAGGTCTATTGTGATCTTCATAAAACATTGCCAAATATCTATATTGAAACATCACCCCAATATGTATATTACAAATCAAATATATAAAAAAAATTAATACTTACATCCATCAAAATTATTTAACATAACACATGTAAATACCTAAATCTATTATTGGTCATCTCATATTTATATTATTATCTAATAAATATTTACGATGTAAATGAATAAATCAAATTTCATAAATATAATAAATGTGTATGTAACATCCCAAGTAAGTAATGAATAATAGATATTTTTATCTATGTCTATTAATGATTATGATAGTGTTTTAGAGTCTTAAAATGAAAATAAATACAATCTTATGCATGGAATACACTAATATTCTTAAAAGATTGTTTTACTGCCTTTTGATGGAAAACCCTTTTTAAATCAAAATTTTGACAATTTTATAATCTATGTTTGTCAAAATAAACATATTATTTATTATTGGTACATCAAAATTTATTTTTTGTGAATTTTTGGTATTTTTTTGACAATGTTCATTTTTTTATGAATAGTGAAAAATACTGCATTTTACATCAAAACTGCTTTTTAATCTAATTTATTTATATGGTAATATTATATTTTGAATAGGTTTTAAAGTGAAATTATAATATATTTTTACCATTTAATCCAATGGTGGTCGTTGGAATCAATTTCACTTGGAAATTGGACTTAAACTAGTGTCAATCTTTTGATACTTATTGTTTCATAAAAACACGCTATTTGTAATGACATCGGGAATTATTTATTAAATTAATTAATGTAACTTATATGATTTGAATTTTTTAAAATAGACATATTTTTTTAATTCTTAGTATCAAATATAGCTTAGGGTGAATTTTTGGTAATTTTCTGAAAAACATCAATTTTTGATGAATAGTGAAACCACTAAGTAGTACTTATAAAAACTGATTTTTTGTTTAAATGAAATTTTGCCATCTTTGTGTTTTGAATTTCAAAAAATCTGACATACATGGTTGTCATTATGAAGTAAAATGTGGTTCAATGAGATTATAATAATTTGTTGGTGAATAGTAAGTTATTAAGTTTTTAATCGCGATTAGAGGTAATTAGTGTAGTTTAAGGTAAAAATAATGTTATAATAAAATGAAATGACCTAGAAACATGTCCTACCCTTATTGGATTTGTCATGGAAGACCAAGAAAATACATGGGTCAACTTGGGGACCCCATGGAGCCACTTGTTTGGGAAATGACATAAATAACGTTTTATTTAATGTTAAAGTAAAAATGACACAAACATGAAATGTTTTACAAAACCAATTTTTAGATTGGGTTATAAAGATAAGAATTTTGATTATAAATATTCATTGGAATGATAAAACGACTTCCTACATCATGGTATTTTGTTTATAATTTTTATATTTAAAATAAATTAAATTATATATGACATCTTGATGATACAGCAATGACCTCATTATTTAACGATTTAAATAAAATGGAATGATAATGTAAAATCTAAGATCTACACATGGCTAAAACCTATTTTATGGGTGGAGTTAGAACCCTTATCACCTTATCCTCGAATTATATCAATTTGGGTCCTTTTCCATCCGAAACTCATTTTAAAATAAAGTAACTTATCTTTACGTTCAAAGAGTGCCCCACCTCTCCTCTTGTAAAAGGCCCCCACCTCTACCTCCATACCCACACTTCCAAAGCCTTTTGTTCGGCCAAAACCTGCCCATTTTGTCTCTAAACTTCCCTATCTTACTCCATGGTGCCTCACTTTGGGCAGAAGTCTTCCCAAGGAAGCCATTGAGCTCAAACCAAAGGGAGTTACCCGATTTTAAGGTAATGTCTTCTTTTGAGTCCTTTTGTTTTATTTTGCTTCTCCAGCCCCCTAAAATCATTATATTATTTTATTTTGAAACAACTAAAGTATACTCAATATTCTAGGATGTTTTTATAATAAGTATTTTAGCTACACTTACACACACCTACATCTAATTGTTAACGAACATACTGTTTCTGTGGATGGCGAATTTATGCCTCCCGAAATGACGATTGTTCAAAATTCTTTTAACACCATCAAAGGTGGCCATTAATATGTAACTATATTTATATATGATATATAATATGTTTATGTTTTCCTTAAGCTTCTGTATTTTTCATTTTGGATATACCTTTATGGTTTCCATTATGTGTAAACGCGATATCTTCATTTAAGGAAGTACGGACTACCGCCCCCTCAAAGTGATTTGATTCGTTAAATAACATATGTGGGATGTATAAAGGATGGATCTATGATATTATATATGATATTATACTGGAATTATAATATACCTTTATATCATTATGATTCCATTATATAAAATACGAAATAGACATGAAAGTAGCGATCATGCGTACGTAAGGCTTACCGTCTCCATGAATGGTGCATTTCATTTCTTACCTCTAAATGATTATGTAATATTATAAATTAATGAATGTACTGGATATATATTACATATATGATATCTACATCATTAATACCATTCTGGATATAATGGATACATGAAAAACTTATAATTATAAAGGGTTTATTTTTGACTCAAGAACCAATGATCGTTAAAATGACTGTTATTAACTTAAATAATTACATAGTGTTCATGACATGTAAATAAGTTATATAAAAGGAATAATGAACTTGAAAAAGGTTCTTAAGAAAGTATAAATTAACTCAAGTTTATTATTCAGGACATTAAAGAACGATCAACTCAAGTCGGACCCGAGGTATGGGACTTCGTCTCAATCTCCTTTCATTGAGGCATATTTTGTTTTATACACAACCTTCTTTTATACGGTGTATAAAACCCTTTTACATTTACATTTATCCAAAAGGAATCTTTTTTATACGAAGCATTTTACTAAACGACAAAAGGGAATGTTTTTGTCGTACATATGCGGCGACAACGACTTCTCCGCCGCTGTGACCGTTATTTGAGTTTCGGCTTCCTCTACAAGCCATACCTTCTATTTAAAAGAAAAATAAATACCATGTTTTAATTTTCTTTTATTTTGGTATTGAAAATGGTTTTCATAATGATTTTATATCAATGTGTTGTATTGATATCTTTTATTGAATGGTTGAAATGTTATGTTTCCTTTATGCATGTTTTTTGTGATACGATTATGTTGAGGTTCCTGAGCATTATTATGAAGATGGGTGGTTCCGTGATAAACTAAGGGCGGGTGAGCCTGATATAGCTCTCCAATGCATTGGGTAACGCGAAGGAGTGAAATGTTAAGGTTTCTCTGAAGAGATTTAGGGAATATATTGTGATGGGTATTCCAAACGGAACCAAGAGGGTTACTCCCTACGTAAGAATGTTATGAATGCCTCAAGTTACCTTTATGTCTTATTATTCCTATGATTTATTCATGATTTGATGAGGTATGTTGAAGTTCTTATGTTTTATGGGTAAAGTATGATTTCATTCTTATGTATATATGTACCCATGTTTCCTTTCCATATTTTTATATCCCAAACTGAGCTTGTTATGCTCATCCCAAGTTTTTTTAAAATTTTTTTCACAGGTCAAGGGAAAGGTACATGATATGATGATAGTGTCAAGGAAGTGTCAAAAATGAATCCATGTTTTATTTTAAATATGTTTTCATTTATGGGAAAGAAGAATACTATCTTTATGTAACAACTTTGTTTTTACGTGGAATGTAATGCTGGTTTTATGATCTAATTCTCTAAAACTCTAAACCTGAAAAGATCCTCAGTGTGTAATCTTGTAATAACTCAAGATTAAGTACGATTTAAGGCTAGGGCCTTATAGTGTACATAACATGGTGATTATTTAATAAGTTATATAGATTCTATATATTTTATTTATGGGTAGATATTAAATTTATTTATCTAATTATATCAAAGAACTGATGTATCTACTAAAAATATATGTGTTAAATTATCATCTTGGTGAGGTTCTTATAAAATTATCATGAAAGTACATAACAACCCATTGAAGATATAATTTTATATTACTTATACATGAAAGATATAAATATATAATTTTTATCTTGTTAATTATCGTTTCAATAATAGGGAAAAACATTGATAATTTGTATATATAAATATGAATATTGATGACTAAATGACACTCCAGTGGATATACATCAGGTCTAGTCAAAAAAGAAGTATCAAATTATTAAGACATGAATATGGAATTTTTATGTTATATAAAACCCTTCTTAATGAGAAAAATATTATATATATGTAAATAATATCATATCATCATATCCATTAATACTCTAGGATAATAATTGATTTTGGACAAATAAGAGTCTTACATTGTATATATATTATCCTTTCATCAATCATATAATGTATAGTTTGGAATTAAAGAGTGAATGATAAATAGAGATTTAATTTATTAAAAATAATATGAATCATAATGAAAAAATTACATAAAACAATTTTGCATCATATACTAAGAGATTATACGTGACCCTTATGTTTTTTGTGGTTAACTGTTTGGTCATTTGATGGACAATATTTTATCCTAGAGCAAAATAGGGGATCAATAAATCTAACTTATTATAAATTTCTTTTATGAGGTGGTAATATTTAAATATATTTTGATTGTTTTAATTATATAATGGTTTATTATACTAATCATGGACTCATATTTTGTAATAGTAAAGTGTGAGCTGTCATTTAATTCTAAAAAAATCTAGTTCTGAGATAACAATCAGAATAAAAAAGAACATCATTTAATGTTGCTGATTCAATGAAATACATTGAATTTTTTTTTCAATTCATATATAGTGTCGTATTTTGATTTCTTCCAAATTGATAACTCTACAATTCAAGAACAATCGTTTATCTATTTTGAGAGTTCATATTATCTTCTTTTGATTGAAAACATACATATGTGTATCCCTTTAGAAAATTTCATCTTATAATAAAAATATTATATATACTTCATCATTCATTTCCAAGTAATTAACAATGTTCTAATAAAAAAAAATTTCTCACAATTCAATTAAATTTGTATCTATTGGTATAATTATAAAATATTTGACACCAATCATGTGCAATAAGGTGCCTCATACCCATACTCCTTTATCTGGTGTTAAATGAAAATTCTTTATACAGTTTCATTGATATTATGGGAGCTGAACAAATATAAATAGAACACTTTTTTACATCATGTTAATAAGTCAAATACAATATTCCATAAATAATATTATAATCCCAATAATGGATGATTTAGTGTATTTAAGGATTAGCCACATAAGAACCTTATTTTGGGTTATATATATGAACATATATTCATAATTAAACCACACCATCCCATTTCTATTAACCTTATAGGTCAAACTCATCTTCATATACTATTTATCGGAATTGTATAAAATGTAGGAGAAAAAATACATAATAAGGGAAATCAAAATAAACTGGTCATTAATGGGCTATATCATATGCCAATGAGTTAATAGGCAATGAAGAGAAATATATTGTTAAAAAGTGATTAGAAAAATAATATTTTACCATGAATGGTTATATAAAGACAAATAACATCAAATTAATTAACATATTAAAGGCAATAAGAAGGTGAGATAATATACACAAGCTTATAGTCATCATCCATTTGGCATAACAAATGAACATAAAATTGTAATGTTGTGTATATAATAATGTAGAAAATTATTAAATATTTAGAGATAAATTTCAATGATTCTTTTTGTTATCAAATAAAATTTTATTGATCAGTTTTAGAAATATAACATTGATACACTAAACACTCTAAATAATGAAAATTCCCATGAATAATTATGTGGAAAAATTTCAGAAACTAAATGACATCAAAAAACCACCCAATACATTGTTACAAACAAAAAAATTTCCACACATAACATCATTATCAAATAAAGTCATATATTCATTAATAGATTAATCTAATAGTCCCAAAACATATCTTAATTAAAATAGTAGTTAATTCGGAAAAAATTTTAAAAAATCAATCATCATAGATGTATTATCCAATGGGAATGAAACAAGTTTTATGGAATCAATCATAATACATAATATTAATTTTTTATAAATATAATCAATATAGATGGAATCATATGAAAATACCCCATGTATGAAATAATTATTTTCAATAGATGTTGACATAGATGATAAATAACTTTTCATATTATTATAAATATAAATTATGACAACAATAAGAATTTTCGTTTTTAACAATTCCTCAAAACTTTTTATAATGTTTCTTTAAAACGATATAGGTATATATTGGTAAATGTTTTTAAATATTATCATTTGAAACAAAATATGGGTTTTATGAAAAATGTTAACAATGTAAACATTCATTTAAAAAAATAAATTGGGAATAAATAAAAACATTGATTAATTTTTTTGTAAAATAAATCCTCGAAAATCATTTTTGTAAAAAAAATATATAATTTCAAAAAAGAAAATTTTTATATTAATTTGTAAAATAATTTTTAATGAAAATAATTTTGGGAAATAATTAATATTTTAAAATTATTTTTGATAATGAATAATCCCATAATATAAAATTAAATAATAAAATAAATTTTGGGGAATATTTTTAACATATTAATTAAAGATGAATTTATAGGACAAATGAAAAATTAATATTATAAAATGAGATGTGACATATTTTTTAAAGTAATTATTTTATAAATAATTTTATATAGTGATGGCTTGTAGAGAAAATATTGAATTTTTAAATGTAAAAATGAAGAATAAGATCAAATATAAAATAAGGAAAAGAAAAAACAATTTCTATATTATTAGAAATTTCTATTTTATGTACATCATTATAATGAGAGTGAGAAATATTTCATTTGAAAAGTTTTAAATGTAATATTTTTGTTCAAATGAAATATAATATACGAGGATTTAAATGTATTAGTGAAAAAATGTTGACCAAAGTGAATATGGTTATTGAAATGAAAGAAATTATTTAGACAGAATGTGTATTATTCATAAAATCATAAAATTTTATAGTGAAATATATCCCCCAATATAATGAAACAATAAATAATATGTAAATAAATTATAAAATCTTTATATAAAATCATAAAATCATCATGTTAAAAAATACAAAAATATAAGTCATTATAATTTAAGAGATGTAGTTTGGTCAAGAAAACCTCATTATAAACAAAATTTTATTATGGTTTGAATCATTTTAATGGGATTTTATAAGATATAAATTAAAATAATACCAAAAGAGGAGTAAATAAATCATTATATAATCATATATTAGAAATTTACATTCATATAAAAATGGTGATAAATAAGATACGATATAACTGATTGAATGTATATTGAGTTAATAAAGACCCTTATGATTTACTGTCATCTTTCAAAAATGAAATTTAATATCTTATTTGAATAAAATAAACATATTTAGAAACTACTTATTAACCATATTCATATTTATTTTCATTTCAAATATTTAATTATTATACATTATTATAGATTTATTAGTAGGTTACAGTTTATTTTCATCATGCGGTGTTATCAATTTTAATAACATTACAGGTGATTTATAATGTTGGTGTCAATAATAATTATTTCATTCCAATTTAGTCATTATTTATTTTTTTTACACTACAAATTATTTTTTATAAGGAATTATAATCTTCTAATTTCATTATATTATATTTATATTATTTTATTAAGTAATTAATTGATGGGCTAGAAGGTTTGGTGATTTTTAATTATCAATGTGTGGTATATTTCTAATATGATAAATAATAATATACATTTATGAAATCCTTAAAAATTATATTTTCATGGTTAAGTATAATAAATCCAATTTTATTATTTCTATATACATCCATGATGTATATTTATAGTATAGTATATGTGGGTTGTTAAATAGTCCCAAACAAGAACAAGATAGAATCGATGAGCACCCAGGGATAATAAAATCATTACCATATAATATTGACATTATAATATAATTAAAATTATATTATTTATATTATTTTTTATATGTGATATTAATTATTTTATATAATTATTTTAATAATAAATTAATATATGGAAATCTAAATAATTTTATCCATGGACGTGGTTGTCCATATATAAGTAGAGGCGACGTTTTGATTTTACATTGAATGGAAAAATTATATGAGTTGGTTTATATTGTAATAATCATAATATTTTCATATAAATAATATTCATTCCTTATATATATAATTTGAACCATCCATGTATGATGGTTTTTAAAAATATATCATGTCACTTATGGAGGTGATATTTCATAAAATACACAAGATTCTGTTTTGTTCTTCTGAAGGTGGGGGGAAGGTAAAAAATTATTATCAAAAAAATTGTAATGGTCTAGATTCATGTAGTATGACCGTTATCATGTTTCAAAATATCATGTTTTTTGAGGATTCATAGAGTAATTTTTGAAGGATTTATCAGCTAAAATCGGGAAGGTGGGAGAATACAAAATGTCTAAGAATTTTTCAAATCATGTATGTGCGGTTCACAGTTTCATAAGGATAGTTCACATTGTAAATAATTTTTTATTATTTTCTGAGATTAATTTTTTTAGGGAAATTAGTTTTTGGAGACATTTAAAACATGATGATTAAACTATGTGTAGAAATTACTGGTCGTGTCAAAAACTTGGGCAACATGCATATAAAAGCTCAATCTAAGGGCATATTATTTGAATCCCTAAAACCCTCTAGAATCAAGGAAATCCAACAATACTTTTTTCAAGATTTTAGTTATTACTTAAATGGTGATCATTTTATAGCATCCTCTGTTCGATCCCAATTGATCATCGGTACATTCTACTATAGTATCTTGCAATTTCTTCTCATTAATTTTCATTTCCTGCCCTTTTCTCAAGCTATGTGATGAAATATCATCCCCTTTTTTTATAATTGAGTTGTATTGGTTTATTGTTGGAGAAGATGTGTTATTTAATTATAATATCCAAAAATTGACATACATTGATAATACATTATATTTTCGTAATACTTAATATAACATATAAAAACATTCCTAAATACCATAATTTTTTAGTGACATTGGAAGCATGGAAAATAATATTCCAATATTGTTAATAATCTTTAATACCTCCCAAAAAGAACTTACCCTATGTTTTTATAACTAAAAACATTCTTTATATCCTGGGGAAAATAAAACATAAAAAAGGTGATCTCAAATGCTCAGTAAGGGTAACTTTTGGGAACATATAACAAACAACAAACATGAAAATGTAACAACACGAACATAATTTTTAAACATTAATATCATGAGTCATGATATAAATCGTTGTAGTACGTAAAGCATAGATCATAAAGAAACATTGAAAATTCTATAAAATAATTGTTATATATTATGTAATTATAGGAAAAAAATAATTACATAATATGATTTCCATAGTAGCCAAATCATTACTCCGAAGACAATCATAGTGGCCAAATTTCATTATTGAACTGGGTTTATATGTCATTCAAGCCATGTCTTACTGAACCGGGCTTACATTCCATTACATTCATTTCTTTCACATGAAATATATATTTATCTAATTAATAAGAGTTATATTTTGGTCCAACCTGTAAAGACTCGGAAATTCCATGGAATTTTTTTTCTTTCTTAAATACATGGGAATTTTATGTGTTCGCAATTTCTAACAGCACATGATTCTGAGGCCTGCTGTTCCTGGAATAAATTTCTTATGTTTTTTTAGTTACATTCATTAAACATATGAGAGGGATTTTAAATCATTTGAACTGGTGCTCGGAATATATTTCTAAAGACACTGTTGAACTCGCAGCGCCAGTATTTGCTAAAGGACACCTTTATAGCAGTATCGTTTTATCGATATAAGAAGTTAATTTTTTTTGTTTGGGGTTAATAAATAATTAAATAAAAATATCTGTAGCACATTTTCATTTGAGTGTTGGTTTAAAACTCCGAGTGAAGGTTGGAGGTGGGGCCCACTCGTGCATAACCTCCCTTAGGAGGATATTATGTGGTGGGGCCCATACGATATCAAACAACCTTAAACCCCTTTAACCACTTGAGTTCCCCATTAATGGGTAATCTCTTGAACTAACCCCCATTATGGTCCCAACACACCTAAAAGTTAATTAATTCCTAAATTAATTATTTTTTTGAAAACATTTGAATACTTTCCACCCCTTTTAATTTAATGAATTGTTCAACATAATTAAACACAACTTTTGTGTGTTGTTGTGCCAATAAATAATAGACTCCGCCTCTATTATATTTTGTTGGGGACATGGTGGATCCATTCCTCTTCAACGAACAATGATATCCTCTCAACGATGAACACCCATCCCCACCAAAGCAAGACGACACCATCTTTTTCCTTCTTCATCATTCTTCAACCGAGGCAAGTAATGGGAAGCGACTCCCACGAAATCTCCAACTCCCTTCATCTGTTTCAATGGATAAGACATCACCTGTGAAAAAATTCACCAATGATGAAGTCACCTCCGAACGCTCGTCCGCCAACGAATAATACCCTTCTTCCTTTCTGACGCATGCGCGTGAGAATTGGGAGTTCATGAAAAACTTGATAATCACCAAATCGTCATCCTCAATTTTTCCGAGATCATCAATGAATGAAAAATATGCGTTAGTTTTTTGTTATGATTAAATTAAACCCTCATTCCTAATTTTTTTTGTTCGATGATTTCCATTTTTTATCACCTAATGCGGAGTGCAGGAGCCGAATAAACACGTCCCGACAACCCTCCGTTGGTTCTTGTTTGCTTGATAGTAGAGGTGGAGCTGGTAGGGCGCGCTGTCGTTGCGAAGCGCTGGATGAAGGGGGCCACGTCTAATCGGGCCGTGGTGGATGGAAGTGGCACAGTGCAGTCGCGTCGCGCTGAAGGAAGTGGTCGTGGCACCGTAGCGCCACAATGAGGAAGCCCCACATCCGGGGTGCCCCACGGTCGAGCTGCCCCTCGGTCAGGCCGCCCCTGGACCAGACCACCACGGGCCAATAATCGGGTTGGGCCGCACCTTTTTACCGGATCAGACCACAGTCCAGATTGGGTCGGGCAGGGTCGGGGCCACTAGGTCGAACCGAACCCGGACCCACTACATCCATTTACGCCTTTTATCCCGCATATTGGGCTACGTGTGTCTGAACGACGAATTTTTTATAGAGATGGGATTCTTGGAGAGAGATGATTCTTTTGGCATACCCTGCTTGAGGTTTGGACGCAGTTGGGGTATAGTAGGGTTGGTTTGAGCCTAAAAACCAACCGGGCCCCTGGAACAGAAATGCCAATAACTCACTGGTCGGGCGTCTGATTGATGCGCCGTCAATTTTGTTGGGTTCCTTAGGATGAGGTGGAACTACGGGATACATCAACTCGAGACTTCTTGGTAGTTGATGAATCAACACTTGGCTCAAGAAGCGGACCCTCCCAGAATAGAGCATGCGCTGTGCGGGAATCCTATGGATGGCTTCGACTGATATGACATGATCCTATATGGGTTCGACAGTGATGATAGAGTACCAGGATCCACCATGGGTTCGACCAAGATGTCTTCTGTACTGGTATCCTATGTGGGTTCGACAACAGTGACATCTGTACCAGGATCCTTAGTGGGTTTGGCATCGATAACTTCTGTACTAGGATCCTATGTGGATTCGACAGTGCTGATATTATTCCAGGATCATATATGGGATCGACAGAGGAGAGGATTCAGAGGCTACATCTAATCATCTCTACCCCTCTTCATGTATTTTATACCTTTGAGAGTTGAGTCGTGTATTTCAAACATTTTCATCGTGGTGATTTACTTTACATTATTTGTGGAATGGGTTGTGCTTGGGCCCAAGAGTTGGAGTCGGACTGTGATTGATAACTTAGGTATATGTATGGGAATATACCTAAGTAAGGTTGTTTGATACTTTGTGATTTCATCTATCTTCGGTGGTTTATACTTTGTGGATTTTGGGATACCTTCAGGAGTCTCGGGGTCCCCTACTGAGTATTGTTATACTCACCCATGCCCGGGATTCGCCCGCACCTTGTTATGTTCTGTGCAGACGACTGTCAGCAATGATCAAGGATGATTGTGACAGGAAAGAGGCTGCTCAGAGCTAGACTAGGTGGTACGTACCTAATAGAGGAGTGTTTGAGTATTGTGCCTACCATTCAGGTAGGATTATTGGGTCGACGATCTAGGAGCTGTTTTTCTTTTTTACTTGTACTTATACTTGTTGTTCAGTTGGGTTTGTATATTGGACCACATACTTTAAACACACATTTCATTTATATTTTAGTACTTGTTTCCTCTACTTCTTGTGTTCAAAATATGTGTGATACATGTTTAAAGGTGATACCTTCCCATTTTATTAGGGATTCCCCTTTGGTTCTAGTCACCATCCCCTGACCTGTGGAAGGCGTTCTTGGGGTAATCACGACACGAGCCCTGAGGATGGGTCCTGACAAATTGATATAAGACGAGTCAGTTCTACTGCAAAAATTAGACTCTAATTCTTTTAACAAAAATAGTGTTAAGTGATTTGGGTGTGGTTATCAGTTTCAGGAAAACGGTGTTGGTGCGGTGGCTAGCGTATTCATATAGTAGGACTCTGAATTTTGATCCACCACTTAGTGCATGAAAACACTGACTCCATGTCTGTTTTTTTTGAAAAATTTTCTTCATGATTACTTTGTGTCAGATAACTAGGTATTCTGTTTAAACCATGGAACACCTGTTTTTTTTTTCAGGATGGCCCCACAATGGCAGCCAACTAGGGATCCATGTTTCATACGAGATGGTAGCTCACTGAGCGATGAGGCCTCGGTTCAGGGCCCCAGCACAACGGAGGTACTATCAGTACCACTACCTGCTAGGCCACTGATACCACCAGATGTAGAAGTAGATAGTGTACATCATCTGAGTGTGTTTCTTGAGTTCTAGCACCAGAGGTCGCCCATGTTTTTGGGAAGAGATAGACCCACATGAATCTGAGGATTGGCTGGAGGCTATTGTGAGAGTTTTTAGATTGGTAGGGACAGTAGCCGACCTCATAGTGATCCTTGTTGCGAGTCTCCTGCATGCAGTAGAAGACAAATGGTGGAACCTCATGCTTAAGGTGCATGAAGATGCATCATTACAATGGGAAGATTTCGAGAGTCTCTTCTAGTCAGAGTTTGTTCCATCCACCCTTCGTGTAGTGCGAACTCGGGAGTTAGTTCATCTGTAGTAGGGAATCATGACTGTAGCTCAGTACTCAACGAGGATCACTGACCTCTAATGCTACTCCACTAAAATGATGAGGGACCCATTATTTAGGGCCCAAACCTTTGATCAGGGACTCAGGCATGAGAGCAGGTCTTCGATGATCTCCCTCGACATACCGACACATGCGGGGGTGCAGGAGTGTGCCTTTCTAGTAGAGATTTTTCTTGCGGAGCAGTCACTAGTAGCGAGACCCACCACAGGGTGACACGTAGAGGATTCTTCTATAGATAATAGTAGACAGATGTATTAGATATCCATGTAGACCAGGTCATCAGGTGGGAATCCCTAGGATATATGTTCGGTTGTGCGGGACACCCGAGACAAAGCTAGCCATAGGAGAAGCAGACAATGCTATGTATGTAGCGGCTAGGGTCACATGGCTTGTGACTGCCCCAATAGCCATGAAGATGAGAAACAGACAATAGAGGGCCTTCCCAGGCATAGGTAGAGGTTTTTCCATGGTGGTCATCCTGGAGCTGGCGGACATGGTAGAGGAGCTGGCCGAGTAGCAGGTGGTGGAAGACGTTTCAAGGCCCTAAAAGTACCACCACTAAGAGGTCCACCCTGGCCACATGGAGAGGGAATCCAGGGGTGATATTAGCTCCATAAAGTCGAGGCATGTGACCATGGAACACCTGAGATGATTCGAGGTACTATCTATGTCTATTACAGCCTCTCTATAGTTCTTATAGACACAGGTGCAAGTCATACTTTTATTATCATTGAATTCATTTAGAGCATGGATATTATGACGAAGTCGTTGGATCGATCCTTATGACTAGAGACTCATATGGTAGAAGACTTGATGATTACACACTGGTGCTGGTAGCGTGATCTTATACTAGGAGTCGAGAGATTCGGCTGGGATCTCCTCGTGGTGGCGTAAAGGCCTTACGACGTCATCTTGGGTATGGATAGGTTATGCACAGTTCATACTCAGATTGACTGTATTAGGCGGAAAGTGAGGTGTGTTCACGAGGTTGGGATGCGTTTTACCTTCACCCAAGAGAAGGGAGCCTTTGCAGCACAGGATGGACTTAACCAGAGGAGGGGGCAGCCGATCACAATCAGTTGGCTAGCTTCATCCTTGGAGCGGTTGATGAGTGGAGGCCATGTTTTTCTTATTGTGGTGGATCAGTACACAAATTTTTTCTCTGACGATGTTCTAGGACTACCTCATCATAGAGAGGTGGAATTTTAAATTGAGTTTTACCCTAGGATGGCCACGAAATTTACTCTAGCCAATCAGATGAACTCCGATGAGCTTCTTGAGCCGCAGATACAGTTGGAAGACATTCAGGGGAAGGGATTTATCTGACCGAGTGTTTCACGCTGGCCATTCCCAATTTATTTCATTTAGAAGGAAGATGGGAGCTTGGGACTGTGTGTCGACTACCGTTGCCTGAACTAGGTGACCATGAAAAACAAGTACGCACTTTAGAGGATTGACGACCTCTTTGATCATCTCAAGGGATCACGATGGATCTCGAATATAGACCTTGGGTCAGGCTATCACCAGCTCAGAGTTAAGGATGAGGATGCGCAGAAGACGCCCTTCAGATGTTGGTATGGCCACTACGAGTTATTGGTTATTCCCTTCGGCGTAACCAACTCTCCAGTAGTGTTCATGAGTCTCATGAGCAAAATCCCTCATCTTTATGTCGATCACATTGTCATAGTCTTTATCGACAACATAGTAATCTACTCGACTATTGAGGATGATCATGCGTACCATTTCCAGGTAGCACTGGGCACACTCTGAGAGCATCAACATTATGGTAAGCTCTCGAAGTGCCTGTTTTTGATCCAAGATGTTCACTCCTTGGGACACATCATATCGGAGGCTGGAGTTTCAGTGGATCTAGTGAAGATCAAGGTAGTACTTTCTTGGGATCCACCCAAGAGTGTGACAGAGGTATGGAGTTTTTTTGGACTGGCTGAGTACTATTAGAGGTTTTTTCCAGACTTCTCTTGAGTTGCATCACCACTTTCAGCATTGAATAAGAAGGGGAAACCCTTAATGTGGTCATAGAGACACCAGAAGAGATTTCATGTGCAGAGGAAGAGGTTGACTAGTGAACCCATCTTGAGGCTACCAGAGAAGGGCGTTGGGTACGTAGTTTACTAGGATTCATTAGATACTAGACTCGGGTGTGTCATGATGCATATATGAGCAGTGATAGCGTATGGTTCACAGCAGTTGAGATAGCATGAGCAGAACTATGCTACCCATGGCATGGAGTTAGCAGCAGAGGTATTCACCATGAAGATGTGGTGGCACTATCTGATGGGTGAACGTTTTATAGTCTACTCTGACCACCAGAGTCTAAGGTACATCGTCACGCAGAAATACCAGAACCTCATATAGCGACGTTGCCTCGAGTTCCACCAGGATTTTGACTTTGAGATAGTCTATACTCTTGGGAAGGGGAGCATTGTAGGACTACTCTATGCAAGAGATTATACATTCAGATTTTAGGAGAGGCGATAGAGAAATTGGCCGTATTGCAGATATCCTTTGTGGAAAGAGATGGATCAACCTTTCTGTAGTCGCTCACAGTCACTACTCCAGTTATTCAGCGAGTCAGGGAGGCTCAGCGTGGAGACGTTGACTGAGGCGCGACATGCTCAGATATCCATAGGGCAAGCACCTGATCATTTTTCTGAAGCTGGGGATCACGTAATCCTTTTAAAAGGACATACCATGGTACCAATAGCACTTCAATAGGAGGTGTTTTGTGAATTACACACATCCCCTCTATCGGTACATCCAGGAGTGGAGGAGATTTATAAGGACCTCTGATGACAGCACTGGTGGCCAGGTAAGAAAAAGGTAGTTGAATAGTTTTTCTCACGATGCCTCACTTCTCAGCAAGTGAAGGTGGAGCACCATGTTCCAGCAGGACTGGTTCATCCCTTAGAGGACCCAGAGTGGAAGTGGGATAAGATATACAAGGATTTTTTGAGGGGACTTCTACATACATCTTGTAGACACGACTTTATCTGGGTGATCATAGAGAGACTCACCCATTCGGTCCACTTCCTACCGATCTGAGAGCAGGGATCAATAGAGAGCTTGGGATGCCTCGATGTACATGAGATTGTATGACTTCATGGTGTTTCATCGATGATCGTCAATGATCGAGATGCTCGTTTGACTTCCCTGCTATGGAAGGGGTTGTAGGAGGCTTTCGGGAAACAACTTCACTTGAGAACCTCATTCCATCCTCAGAATGATGGTCATAATGAGAGAACCACTCAAGAACATGAGGACAAGCTTCATGCATGTGTCCTTTCATTTGGTTGCAGCTGGGTGGATCAAATTCCCTTGGTAGAGTTTGCTTATAAAAACAGCTACAACTCTACAATCTGGATGGCACCTTACGAGTCACTATACGACTGACCTTGCAGTTCACCTCTATGATGGACTGACCTAGGGGAGTCTGCACTTGTAGGACTAGAGATGGTGCAGGCTACGACAGAGAAGGTAAAGATCATCCAGGAGAGGATGGAGACTATACAGAGAAGGAAAAAGTCTTATGCTGATAGGAGACAGAGACCACTGGAGTTCGTGGATAGTGACGATGTCATTCTATGGTTCTCACCTCGATGAGGTCAATGGATATTTGGATGAGGTGGAATCTTATCTCTGCGATTCATCGATCCTTTTCAGGTCTTCAACAGAGTAGGTGAGGTGGATTACCGCTTGGATCTTCCACCTCATTTGCACTGGGTGCACGACGTCTTCCACATATCTCTAGTGTTTAATTACATGAATGACCCGTCCCACATCATCGACCATGGGGAGCTAGACATCGATGACCGAACTAACTTCATAGAGGTTCCAGTGGAGATTGAGGATTGACAGGAGTGGGTCCTGCGTCGATGGTCGATACCTCTGGTGCGTGTTTTTTGGCAGCACAATAAACCTATAGGAGATCACATTAGAGCGGGATGCTCAGATGCATGCTCAGTACCTTCATTTGATTCCTTCGAGTGAGTTCTAGCTTATGGGGATGTAAATCACAAAGGTGGGGAAAATGTAAGGATCCAGAAATTCTGTGGAAATTTTTTTTCTACCATAAATACAAGGAAATTTTACGAGTCTGCAATTTTTGATGACACCTGATACCGAGGCCCGGTGTGCCTGGAATCAATTTCTAATTTTTTTGGGTACGATGAGTAAACGTATGATCAGGATTTAAAATCTTTTGATCTGGTGTTCAGAATTGAATTTTGAGGATATCATTGAACTCACGGCGTAAATATTCACTTAAAGAGATCTTTACCATAGTTGTGTTTTATCGAGATTGGATGTTATTTTTTTTGGTTTCTAAATAAATTAAATGAAAATATGAATATCATATTTTTATTTGAGTGGTGGTTTAATCATACAAGGGTAGGTTGGTGGTGGGGCCCTCTCGTGCATAACCTCCCTTGGGAGGATATTATGTGTTGGGGCCCACACGAGCTCAACCCCCTTTAAACTCCCTTTGACCCCTTGAGTTCCCCATTTATGGGGGAAACTATTGAACTACCCCCTTTATAGATCAAACACACCTAAAAGATAATTAATGCCTCAATTAATTAATTTTTTGAAAACTTTTAAAAAATTTACACCCCATTTACATTAATGATTTGTTTAATATTTTTAAACACTACTATTTTGTGTTGTTATACCAAAAATTAATAGACTCCTCCTCTGTTACAATTGGTTGCTGACATGGTGGAGCCTTTCCTCTTCAATGAAGAACGATATCCTATCGACGAAGAACACCCATATCCACCAAAGCACGACGACGCCATCTTCTTCCTTCTTCATCGTTCTTCAACCGAGGTAAGGAAAGGGAAGAGACGACCATGATATCTCCAAATACCTTCATCCGCATCAAAGGAGAAGAAGACGACCATGAAGAATGTTGACAATTATGATTTCACCTCTGAACACTCATCTTCCAACAACGAGTACCATTCTTCCTTTCTGACGCATGAGCGTGAGAATTGGGAGTGCGTGACAAACGTAGAAATCGATGAATCGACATCTACACTTTCTCTGAGATCGTCAACAAACGAAAAATACAAGGTAGGGGTTTTTTGAGTAAATTAAACCTTCTTTCCTTGTCTTTTATTTTTGGTTCAATGGTGGCCATTTTTTATCACATTATGCAGAGGGCGCGGGCCGAACAAACACGGCCCGACAACCCTTTGTTGGTTCTTGTTTGGTTGATGACAGAGGAGGATACACAAGGTTGTGGTGTTGTCGCGATGCACCGGAGGAAGGGGGCCGCATCCATGCGGTCCATGGCAGACGGAAGTGCTGCGGTGCCTTTATGTCGCACTGGAGGAAGGGGTCCGCATCCATGCGGGCCACAACGAATGCAGATGGCATGGTGCTATCGTGTTATACCATGGAAGCCCCACGGCCGGGACGCCCCATGGCCGGGCCTCCCCATGTTCGGGCTGGACATCGGCTGGGCCGCCCCACAGTCTGGCTGACCCATGGCTAGGCCACCCCTTGTTCAGGCTGCCACGGGCTAGGCCACCACGAGTAGGCCAACCCTAGGCCGGGCTGCCGTGGGATGGGTCGTAACGGCCGGGCCTCCCATTAGTCGGGCCACCACAGGCCGGGTTGCCCTCAGGTTGGGCCACCCCATCAGGCAAGGCCAACCAATCGGGTTGGGTCGCACCTGCTGACCGGGTCAGACCTCATTTCAGACTGGGTCGGGTTGGGTTGGTCCAACTAGGTCGGACTGGACCCGAACCCACAACAGCCATTTACGCTTTTTAGCCCCCATCTTGGGCTACGAGTGTCTGAATGACAAATTGTCTACAGAGATGGAATTCATGGAGAGAGATGATTATTTTCACACACCCCACTTGAGTTTTGGATGCAGTTGTGGTACGATAGGGTTGGTTTGAGTGTAAAAAACAATAGGGCCCCTCGAGGAGAAATGTCAATAACTCACATACCGGGCATCCGATTGACGCGCCGTATATCACCTTGGGTTCCTTATGATGATATAGAACTACATGATACATCAACATGAGGCTTAGTGGTAGTCGATGTATCGACACTTGGGTCGAGGAGCAGACTCTCTCGGAATCGAGTGTGCAGTGTGCGGGAACCCAATGGATGGGTGCAACTTAGATGACAGGATCCTCCATGGGTTCGACAGCGACAATATTGTACCAGTATCCTCCATATATTCGAAATTGATGACTTCTGTACATGGATCCTTTTTGGGTTCAATATCGGTGTCTTCTGTAATGGGATCCCATGTGGGTTCTACAATGATGACTTCTGTACCTGGATCCTATGTGGGTTAGATAGCGCTAATATTGTTCTAGGATCCTACATGGGTTCGACAGAGGAGATGATTCAGTGGATACATCTAAACATCTCTACCCATCTTCATGTGTTTTATACCTTTGAGAGACGAGTCATGCGTTTCAACCATTTTCATTAAGTTGATTGATTTTACATCCTTTGCGGAATGGGTTGTGCTTGGGCTCGATAGTTGGAGCTAGACATGTGAATGATAACTTAGGTAAATTTATGGGCATATACCTCAGCAAATATGGTTGATACTTCAAGATTGTATCTTTCTTCTATGGATTATCCTTACTGGATTTTGGGAGTCCTTCGAAGGTATCGAGTTCCACTATTGATTATTGTTATACTCACACCTACACGGCCTTCGCCCACTGCTTGTTGTGTTCAGTGCAGACGACGGTCAGCAGTGATCGAGGTTGAGGGTGTTGGACAAGAGGCTACTTGGAGGTGGACTAGACGGTACGTACATTAGAGATGAGTGTTCGAGTTCTGTATCTACCCATTAGGTAGGATTCCCTAGTGGACAATCCAGGAGCTGTTTTCTGTTTTACTTGTACTTGTACTTGTTTTTCAGTTGGGTTTTTATAATGTCCCACTTACTTTCAGCACACTATTATTTTTCTATTATTGAACTTATTTCATCTAAGGCTTGTGTTCATACTATGTGTGATACATGTTTAAAGCTTATGCCTTCCCAATTTATCAGTTATTCTCCTTTGGTGCTATTCACCTACCCCTGGCCTTTGGAAGGCGGTCTTGGGGTAGTCATGTAACATGCCCTGGGGATGGGTCGTGACAAATTGGTATTAGAGGATTCGGTTCAACAACAGAACCTGGAATCTAATTCTTTTAAAGGCTATAATGTTATGTATTGTGGGTGTGGTTATCGTCTTAGGGTAACTGGTGTTGGTGTGGCGGCCGACGTATTCATACAATAGGACTCTGACTTCTGATCCCCAAATCAGTGCATGAAAACACTGAATGAAAGTGTGTTTATTTTGAAAAGTTATATTTGTGATTACTTTTTGTCAGCTCACCAGGAGTACTATTTAAACTATGGCACACTTGTCTATTTTCAGGATGGCCCCAAGAAGGTAGCCAACTAGCGGTCCAGGTTACATATGATATGGTAGCCCACCGAGCGTCGAGGCCTTGGTGCAGGGCCCCATCACAGTAGTGGTACCCGCGGTACCACTACCCGTTGGGCCATCGATACCACTTGCTCGAGCAGTAGAGAGTGTACACCGTCTGAGTGTGTTGCATGAGTTCCATCGCTAGAGGAAACCATGGTTCCGATAAAATACGGACCCACAAATAGTTTAGGATTTGATGGAGGCTATTGTGAGAGTTTTCGGATTGGTAGGGACACCAGCCGACCTCATGGCAATCCATGATGCGAGTCTCCTTCATGCAACAACATGTAGATGGGAGAGCCTGATGCTCCTGGTGTATGATGGGGAATCATTACTCTGGGAAGACTTTGAGAGTCTCTTCCGGTCAGATTTTGATCCAACCACCTTTCGACTGCTGTGGATTCAGGAGTTACTTCATATGTAGTAGGGCAAAATGACAGTAGCTCAGTACTCAGTGAGGATCAATGACCTATCGTGCTACTCAAATTATAGGGAATGGGAACCATTCTTCATGGCATAGACCTTTGAGAAGGGACTGAGGCTTTAGATCATGGATTCAATGATCTCCCCCAACATCCCGACGCAAGCAGGGGTGCGAGAGTGAGCCCTTCAAGTAGAGAGTTTTCTTGCTGAGGAGTCACCAGCAGTGAGACCCACCATAGGGTGACACATAGCTGTGTCTTCTGTAACTGACACTAGAATGATGTTGTAGATATCCATGTGGGCCAGGCCATCAGTTGGGTGAACCCAGCATAGAAGTTCAGTTGTGCAGGGCACACGAGACGTAGCCTTCCATACGAGAAGCAGGCAGTGCTATGCATGCGGAGGACCGGGTCACATGGCCCATGACTTCCTGACCTACCATGTAGATAAGCAAAATATAGTTGAGGGACCTTCCATGAGGAGGTAGAGGTTCAACCGTGGTTGTCTGCCGGGAGATGGCGGACGTGGCAGAGGAGCTGTCCGAGTAGCAGGTGGTGGATGACGTTTCAAGGACCTACCACAACAACCACTTGGAGGTCCACCACGACCACATGGAGCGGGAAGACAGGGGTGAGGTCAGCTCTAGGAAGTCGAGGCCTATGACCACGATGCACTTGAGATGATTTGAGGTACTATCTGTGACTATTACACCCTTGTTACATTACATATAGACAGAAGTACTAGTCATTAATTTTTTGTCGCTGCCTTCGTTCGGAGCTCGGAGATTCTGATGAAGCTGTTGGATCGATCCTTATTACTAGATATTCCTACAAGATCAGAATCGATGATTACACACTGGTGTCGATAGTATGAGATTACTCTAGGTGTCGAGAGCTTTGGCTGGGATCTCCACATAGTGGAGTCGAGGCATTACGACTTCATCTTGGGTATGGAATCGTTATCCAAAGTTTATACTTAGATTAACAATATTAGGAAGAATGTTAGGTGTGTCTATGATGTTGGGATGTGTTTTACCTTCACCGGTGAGAAGGGATCCTTTGCAGCACAGGATGGAATTACCTAGAGGATCGGGAAGCCAATCACACATCAGTGTGCTGGCCTCATTCTCGGAGGGGTTGATGTGTGGAGTCCGAATTTTTCTTTTTGTGGTGGATTAGTATGTGGATGTTTTCCCTGATGATGTTCCAGTAAAAATTCCTTGTAGAGAGGTGGAATTATACATTGTAATGTATCCTGTGAAGGCACCAATATCTAATCTAGAATATCAGATGTCACCTTCTGAGCTTCGTGAGCTGCAGATACAGCTGGAGGACTTGTAGGGGAAGGGATTTATCTGACACAGTGTTTCACACTAGGCATCCCTTAATTTTTTCTCCAACAAGGTGGATGGGAGCATACGACTATGTGTTGACTACTGACGCCTGGACCAGGTGACCATGAAAAACAAGTACGCACTCCCAAGGATTAACGACCTCTTTGATCAGCTAAATAGAGCAAGATGGATCTTGAAGATAGACCTCAGGTCAGGCTATCACCAGATCAAAGTTCGAGATGAGGATGTGTAGAAGACGACCTTCAGGTGTCAGTATGGCTACTACGTGTTCTTAGTTATTCCCTTCAGCATAACCAACTCTCCATTAGTGTTCATCAGTCTCATGAATAAGATCATTCTGCCTTACCTCGATCGAATTGTTGTAGTATTCATCGAAAAAATACAGATCTACTCGATTACTGAGGATGAGTATGCCTACCATTTGCCGGTAGTACAAGACACACTCTGAGAGCACCAGCTTTATGGTATGTTCTCGATGTTATTGTTTTGGATTAAAGAGGTTCACTTCTTGGTAAATTTCATCTCAGAGTCTAGAGTTTTAGTTGATCCAGCGAAGATCGAGGTAGTACTTGCTTGGGAGACACCCCAGAGTGTGATGGAGATACAAAGTTTTCTGGGACTGGCTGGGTACTATTTGAGATTTGTACCAGACTTCTCCAATGCTTCAGCAACGTTTTTAACATTGAAGAAGAAGGGGAAACCCTTCATATGGTCATAGAGATGCCATCAGAGCTTTTTGGAGCAGACAAAGAGGTTTACTAGTGCACCCATCTTGAGGCTATAGGAGGAGGGGGTTGGGTACGTAGTTTACTGTGACGCATACGAGACTGGACTCGGGTGTGTCCAGATGCAGAAGCGAGTAGTGATCGCGTATGGTTCTCAATAGCCGAGACAACATGAGAAGAACAGTGCTACCCATGATGTAGATTTAGCGGTAGAGGTCTTCACCCTAAAGATGTGGCACCACTATCTCATTGGTGAACGTTTTACTATCTACTCTAACCACCATAGTCTCAGGTACATTGTCACGCAGAAGGGCTTGATCCTGAGAGAGAGATAATGTCTTGAGTTCCTCTAGGATTTTCACTTTCAAATAGTATATAATATTGGGAAGAGGAACGTTGTAGCAGATGATCTCAGTAGGAGATCAGGCATTCAGCTGCTAGGAGAGGTGACAGAGCAGCTGGCCACGTTGCAGATATCCACTGTGGATATAGATTGATCAGCCTTTCTGTAGTCCCTCCCAGTAACTCCTCCAATTATTCAACAATTCAGGGAGGTTCAGCATGGGGACATTGAATGTGAGACACGACGTCCTCAGATATCCATAGGGCATGCACCTGATCGATTTAATGAAGGTGGGTAGCATGTCATCCTCATTAGAGGACATACCATGGTAACAGTAGCACTTCAAGAGGAGCTGTTGAGGGAGATCCACACTTCCCCTCTAGCGGTACAACCAGGAGTGGCGAAGATATATAAGAACCTTCAATGACAACACTACTGGCCAGGTATGAAAAAGGCAGTAACAGAGTTTGTGTCATGATGCCTCACTTTTCAGCAAGTGAAAGATGAGCACCACGTTCCAGCCGACTTGGTTCACCCCTTAGAGGTCCCATAGTGGATGTTGGATGGGATATCCATGGATTTCGTGACGTGACTTCCACGTACATTAAGTGGACATGACTCTATCTAGGTGATCGTAGACCGACTCCCCCAGTCAGCCCACTTCCTACAGATCAGAGAGTAGGGAATAGTAGAGTGCTTGGGATGTCTTTACGTACATGAGATCGTACAACTTTTTGGGGTGACATCGATGATCGTATCTTATTTAGATGATCGTTTCACTTCTGGTTATGGAAGGGGTTACAGGAGGCTTTCGGGGCGCATCTATTCTTGAGCACCACCTTCCACCCTTAGACAGATGGTCAGGCTAAGAGAACCATTCAGACTCTTGAGGATATGCTCCGTGCATGCGTCCTCGACTTTGGTCGCAGCTGGGAGGATCACTTACCCATGTTAGAGTTTTCTTATAAAAACAGCTACCACTATACCATCTAGATTGCACCTTATGAGGCACTGTATGGATAACCTTGGAGATCGTCTATGTGCGGGACTGACCTAGGGGAGTAAGCACTTGTAGGACCAGAGATGGTGCATGCTACGATAGAGAAAGTGCAGATCATCCAGGACTGGATGAAGACTGTATAGAGCAGGTGGAAGTCCTATGCTGATAGGAGATGGAGACCACTAGAGTTCGAGGATGGTGAATTCTTCGTTCTACGAGTCTCACCTCAATGAGTTCTATGGATATTTGGCCAAGGTGGCAATTTATCTCTGTGATTCATCGAACCATTTCATGTCTTCAACATAGTAGGTGAGGTGGATTACATCTTAGATCTTCCACCTATGTTGCACCGGGTGCACGACGTCTTCCACATATCTTAGCTGAGTATATACGTGCACGACCCATCCCAAATCATCGACAATGGGGAGATGGACATCGATGATGGGGCGAATTTCATGGAGGTTCCAGTGGATATTGAGGATCGACCGGAGTGGGTCCAATGTGAATGGTTGATACCTTTGGTGCGTGTTTGCTGTCAGCAAGGTAACCTCAAGGAGAGCACGTAGGAGCGGGAGGCTCCGATACATGCTCAGTACCCTCATTTGTTTCGATAGTGTGAGTTTTATCTAACGGGGACATAAATCCCTGAGGTGGGGAGAATGTAAAGACCCTGAAATTCCATGGAAATTTCATCTCTTTCTTAAATACTTGGTAATTTTACGAGCCCGTAGTATCTGATGCAACCTGATTGTGTGCCCCGGTGTACCCGGAATCAATTTCTGATGTTTGTTTCGGGTACATTCAGTAAATGTATGATCGATATTTTATATCTTTTGAACCAGTGCTCAGAATTGAAATTTGAGGACACTGTTGAAATCGCAGCGCAGGTATTCGCTAAAGAAGACCTTTACCGTAGTTGCGTTTTATCGATATTAGAAGTTAATTTTTTTGTTTGGGGTTTCTAAATAAATTAAAAAAATTGCAAAGCATATTTTTATTTGAGTGGTGGTTTAATCCTACAAGGGGAGAATGGAGGTGGGGCCCTACCGCGGATAACCTCCATTAGGAGGATATTATTTATGGGGACCACATGAGGTCAAACCCCCTTAAACCACATTTAACCCCTTCAGTTCCCTATTAAAGGGGGAAACTTAATAACAACACCTGTTTATGCGGCCAACACACATAAAAGAAAACTAATGCCTCAATTAACTTTTTTTTTGAAATCATTTGAATCCTTTTAACCCCATTTAATTTATTGTATTGTTTAATTTAATTAAACATAACTATTTTGTGTTTTTGTGCCAAAAAATAATAGACTCCTCCTCTATTATTTTTGGATGGCGAATTGGTGGAGTCTATCCTCTTCAACAATGAATGATATCATCTCAACTTAGAACACCCGTCTCCACCAAAGCACGATGATTCTATCTTCTTCCTTCTTTGTCGTTCTTCAACTGAGGAAAGGAAAGGGAAGAGCGTCGCCAATGATGACGTCAACATCGAATGATCATCCGCCAACTACGAGTATCCATCATCCTTTCGGACGCATGAGTGTGGGAATTGAGATTGTGTGACGAATGTGGCAATGGAAAAATTGAAATCTGCCCTTTTTCTGAGATCTTAAACGAACGACAAATACGGTGTAGGGGTTTGTTTTGAGTAAATTAAACCATCGTTACACATATTTTGGTTTTTGGTTCGATGATGGCAATTTGTTATCACATAATTGGGAGGGCGCGAGTTCGAACAAACACGGCATGACAACCCACCGTTGTTCTTGTTTGGTTGATGATGGAGGTAGAGCCGGAAGGGCGTGGTGCTATCACGCCATGCTGGAGGAATGGGGCCACGGCCATGCAGGCTGCAACGGACAAAAGAGGCGTGCAGCCGTCCCACCATGCCAGAGGAAGGGGTCTGCGACCATATGGGTCGGGGTGAACGAATATTGCGCGGTGTAATCACACCGCGCTAAGGAATCCCCACTGCTGGGCTGCCCCACAGTTGGGCCGCCCTGGCCGGGCCGTCCTATGGACAAGCTGCCCCTCGTTCAGGCTGCCACAGCCGACCCGCCCCATGGTCGGGCTTCCCATCGGCCGGGATGCCACAGGATGGGCCTCCTTGGTCGTGCCACCATCGTCTAGGCCGCCACGGGCCGAGCCGCCACAGCCTGGCTGCCACTCTGCCGGACCATCACGGGCCGGACAGCCATGGGCCAGCCCGCCCTTAGGCCGGGCCGCCCCTTCTGGTCGGGCCGCACCCATGGACTGGGTCAGACATCGGTTCGGACCGGGTCGGGCCGGGTCAGTCCGACTGGGTCCGACCAGACCCGGACCCACTACAGCCATTTACGCTTTTTAGACCGCATCTTGGGCTACGAGTGTCCGAACGATGAACTGTCTAAGGCGATGGAATTTATGGAGCGAGAAGATTATTTTGGCATACCCCGCTTGAGTTTTGGATGTAGTGGGGTACGGTCTGGTTGGATTGAGTGTAAAAACCAACTGGGCCCTTGGAATGGAAATTCCAATTACTCAAATAGCGGGTGTCCGATTGATATGTCGTCTGTCACGTTGGGTTACTTATGATTAGACATAACTACAAGATAAATAAACCTGAGACATCATTGTAGTTGAGGTATCAATAATTGGCTCGAGGAGTGGACCCTCTCTGAATCGAGAGTGGTGTGTGCGGGAAACCTACAGAAACATGTGACTAAGATGATAGGATCCTCTGTGGGTTCCACAACGATTATATTATACCAGGATCCTCCATGGATTCGACATCGATGAATTATGTAACGGGATCCTCTGTGGGTTCAACAACGGTGACTTATATACTGGGATACTCCATGGGTATGACAACAATGACTTATGTACCGGGATACTGCGTGGGTTCGACAACACTGATATTATTCCAGGATCCTACATGGGTTCGACAGAGGAGATGATTCTGAGGCTACATCTAATCATATCTACCCCTCTTCATGTGTTGTATACCTGTGAGAGAGGAGTCTTTTATTTCTAAAATTTTTATTGTGGTGATTGACTTTACTTCCATTGAGGATTTGTTTCTTCTTGGGCTTGAGTGTTGGACCCGGACAGTGATTGATACATTAGGTATATGTATGGGCATATACCTAAGAATGGTTGGGTGATACATCGTTTTTGTATCTTACTTATTTGGTTTATACTTCATGTATTCAATGAGACCTTCGAGGGTCTTGGGCTCCACTACAGAGTATTTTTATACCCACCCCTTCACGGGCTTTGCCTGCACCTTGTTGTGTTTTGTATCGATGACAGTCAATAGTGATTGAGGCTGAGGGTGATAGATGAGGGTCTTCTTAGAGTTTTTCTAGACATGGTGTACCTCAGAGACCAGTGTTTCGGTTCTATACCTACTCTACAGGAAGGATTCCTTGGTGCACGGTCCCAGAGCTTTTTACTTTTTTTACTTGTACTTGTATTTGTTGTTAGGTTGGGATTATATACTGGCCCACTTACATTTAGTACACTTTTATTTTATATTTTAGTTCTTTTTTCATATACTGATAGTGTTCAGACTGTGTGTGTTACAGGTTTAAAGGCAATGCCCTTAATTTTTATCAGGGATTCACCATTGCTGCTAGTCACCAGCCCATGGCCAATTGATGGTGGGCTTGGGGTAGTCACGACATGGGCCCCGAGGATGGGACATGACACCACCCATCTCATAATGGAATAATTCTTCCTAGTGTCAAAAAAACATAAATCATTCATCATAGTATAACCCATGAAATAAAATGTCTTTATTAAACATCGTTCCATTATAGCATAATCTATATAAAACAAATGGACTACATAAAAATAATTACATCATAAAAAAATAATTCAATGTAATAATATGTATTGAATCATAAACCTATTTCATCTTAGATGGAAAATAAATATGTTAAAATAGTAGAAATTAATTTTTGAGGAAAATTTCATTCCTTATTCAATGTTTTTTTCTCTTCTCAAAACATCAAGCCATTTTAAAAGAAAAAATATTAGTTGAATATGAACATGAAAACATGTTGATTATTCATCATGTAAATAAGGAATTATTAATATGTAAAAAAATACTCATTATGTATATGTTAACAAACATTTTCCTCATACATTAGTCAGAAAAAGAAAAAAGTGGCTTGTATGGTAAAAGAAAGAAATATTTCTTCCATAAAATGTTGTAAAAGTCATAAATGGGTAAATATTACATTAAATATTTAGAGATTAATAAAAATAATTTTATGAAAAAAAAATAATGAAACATGTACATGGATGATAAATATTCCCCTAGTAAATACATACATATAAACATTTTCAAATAAAAATGATACTGAAAAAATATCCCTTACCAAGTACGTTTCTCTAATTATGTGTGTGGTACACTCTAGTATAATCAGTATAAAATATTATTAAATTATAATAGGACCATATATATATTTATGATATCATATATGATCATAGTATATAATTTTGTTAATATTATATCAATATTACAATTATTTTAGGTGTTAACTACATCATATTTCCATTATTCTTTTTCAATGTGAGTCATTTTTGATATGAATTGGATGTATTTTATTTAATACATTATGTTAATAATTATTATATTCACTCATAATATGAATTTTATAGTCATTCTTGAATTGTTAACGGGGATAAAAAATCTCACCACGTCATGGATATGGTTTGTCGTACGTACACACGAGCGATGATATCATTCTATTCATAGTTTAATGGTATGTAATTATACAATATATAAATTATAAAGAAAAATTTATCATGTTAATATTATTATTTTATTCCATTATACTCTTCATTATATCCATCTTAATAATTTACTTTTGAATAACACATTACACCATATCGTGGATACGGTAAGTCGTACATACACATGCATTGTGATATTGTTATTTGTAGAATGTATAAAAAGATGTATAATTTTTTACAATATTTATAATAAAATCTAGTCATGTATAATATAATGTATTCTATACAGTAGTATGGTATCAACATAGAATTATGACGTAGAGGATGAAAATAAATTTAATTGAATTAATAAAATAATTACCTTTTCTTCGTTGGAAATCCTTTTGTTCTCTTCTTTGGGACACTAGGGATAGAAATTTTGGAGAAACAGGACCTCCAAAAATTAACTAATAATGTTAATTGGATACATTGGTTGTGTATGCTTGAAATAAAAGTCTCATGGTTGATTTAGGAAATGTGGTAGGAGATTCGTTTTTATAAGAGTAGAGGAGGGACACAATAAGAAGGTATTGAAATAATATTTTAGTAAAAAATGATATTTTGTTTCAAGAGATCAAAAACTCATTTAATTAAAAGAAAATATAGGTGTTTTTACAAATCCACTCAACCAATAGCTTTAAGATAGGTTTATTTCACATGTTTAACATTATAGTTTATCTTTAACCATTAGTAAACTAATTTAACACTTACCATGTCTTCGTTTATATTCTAAATATATGGAAAATATAGTTACTATAAAATTACAATATAACCTCATGTGGTTCATTAATGACATTTTAAACATTATATAAGTAATTTTTACGAATCTTGTATATTTATGTCTATTATATCATATAATAAAATAGTATTTGTTTTAAAAACACATTTATGTCAATATTTATACTATTCATATCATGACTTATTAGAAATCCATAACAACTTTATTCATTCTAATAAATATCATTAATTCAAATATAACAATTCATAATCATCAAAAAATTGAATGGCATAAATTTTTTCATTATATATATATTTTAATATTTATAATCTCATTTATTTAAGTCTTTCTTTAATATAGTAATCACTACATCATCATTGTGCCATAAATAAATATATTTATTTTGTGCACAAAAACAATAACTAAAATAATATTATGTATGAAATATATCATCATTAAAATGAATATTTATAGTTAAATTTATATTATTTATAAACCCATATTAAAATGTAATTATTAAGAAGATACAATTTTATGTCATATTTCACATTAGATTAAATTGATTCTTATAAAATGTCATTTTCTCACCAATGGGGTTCCATGTGGACCCAAAATCGACCCAAGGATTCCCATGGTCAAGAAAAATGTCATCCAATAAGATTAGAAAATAGTTTAGGGTTGTTTAATATTATTATAATATTGCTTTTTATCTTTATTTACTATTTTACCCATTAACTAGGGTAAATATTCAAATACTGACGTTACTAATCATAATGTCCCAAAAAAAGATACATATTTAAACAATATTAACCATATGATTCAAAATATGGATTCCTTTTTTTTATAAATTCAAAACATAGATGTTGTAGTAAATAATTTAAAATTAATAAATGTTGTCAAAACCAAAAAAAGTTGGGTTTTAAGAAGAAATAACTGTCAAAAGAATAACTTGTTTTTATGTGCAATTTAAATGTAAAATGATATCCAATTAACTAAATTAAATTAAATTATAAAATTATATTACAATTAAACATTAAAACTAATTAAAATAACTATCTATAAATATAAAAAAAATTCTATGAAAAGTTATTTTTGACCTAAAATGAACTATAATTCATTGTTTATAAATGTGAGTTGTATCAGAAAATTATAAAAAGTTAATCACCAGTAAATTTTTATGTACCGATTCTATATAATAAGTTTATTTTTTCAAAAATAATATTTTAAATTTTTAAAAACTATATTTAACATGGGTACTCTAGAAAAATCCGGAAAAACATAAAAAAATGTACTTCCATTAATTGAAATAATTGATTCTGTTCTTATATATTGTTCCATAATATATATAACTAGTACTCGCCTATGCTATTGCACGGCGTATTCGATTAATGGTTTTTGTTTTAATAAGAGATTAATATATATAAAAGTGGAGAAGAAACAGTAATGTAGAGAAAATGAACTAATAAACCAAATAACCAATATAAAACATAAGTTTTAACATTAGGGAATAAAATGAACTAATATTGGATAGTAACAGACTCAAAATAAAATATATCATTGTGTTGTAATAAAACTGAATAATATTGTGTTTTGTACCGGTATACGCAGATGGATTCTTTATAAAGTATACAAACAGGAAACATTTATGAAGAGGTATAAAACCTGGTTTTTTTAAATATCATTGCAGAAATAGGTACTATAAAAATACATAGGGAACATGTAATATTTATGTCTAAATAATTTCTATGGAGCAAAATAAATTTGAAACCTCAAGCTGAGATAAATGTGAAAAGAAAAGGAACAAAACTATTCATAAAACTATTGAAGGAGTAAGAAACTAAGTAACAGAAGTGATTAAAAATGATGACACCCACCCAATGCACATATTGATAGTATTGTTTTCTAGTATAACAAACTAGCAAAACATCAATCTTCTATTGCATCTTGTCCAGGCGACACAGAGTGTATGGATTTTTTGGAATTATGGTTTCTGTTGCTGTTCACAGCCCCACTCCCTTCCCAGCCGTTGGCTCTACAATAGGGGGGCTTCACTTATTTCTTCTATTTCATATTCTTCAGGCGAAAGACAAAGTGTAAGAATTTTCTGGAAATATGGTTTCAATTGTAGTTCACAGACCCACTCCCGCCCCAGCCGTTGTTGGCTCTGCAAGAGGCCGTGAACTTGCGAAGTCAAATCTGCGAGAGCTGTCTCGACGCGTCCAAGGTGCTGCTTGGCACCGTCGAATCACGTTTGGTTCCTGGTCTACATGATTGGTCGAAGAAGATCAACGGTTGAGGAGAGTAGTAGTGGAGTAGATAACGAAGAGGAGAAATTTGGCTATGTAATAGAACTGATTAAAAATGACCAATTCTGTATAATTCACAAAATTATGTATAATGCACAATTCAAAAATGGTGTTTGATAAAGAAATCAGAATCAAATAAATGACTGACAATTACAAATATTTCAAAATGCATATGAAACAAAATGAATAATCGGAAGATAGAATGACATATTTCATCAAATGACATGATTACAAACCAATACCATTGAAACATGGAGTTCAAATAAAAATGAATAATCTGGCATTTCTATAATACATTCCATGATGGTGTGTATGTACAGTATGCAAACAGAAAACTGTAATGATAGGAGGCAACAAACATGTCGTATTTGTGCAGTATAATAATTCAGGCATTGAAAATTGAACACAATGAAAACAGGATAATGAAATGACTAATTTCATTCAATGGAGCAACATAAATTTCAAATAACGTTTCAGTACTGTAGATAATGTAATAATTATTTCACATCAAATAGGAATTTAAAAAATAGTAATGAAAACAAATTAAATAGTAAACATGTATGTTTACCATTGGTGTGCGGCATCACATTTTAGTCTGCTTTTTCTATTTTCCTATTTACATTTCCCTTCATTCAGGTGTGTCGTTCAGTAGAATGTGTGATTGTAGCCTTGTTGTCTCAAAAAATGTGGACAGTAGCATGATGTTCATCCTCATTATCACAATCACAGACATCCTGACGACAAATTCCATCACCCTGGATCACAACCAATCTATAGTAAATATATTTAATTTAAATAAGAGCATTGAAATGATACATATAAAATTATCCTTAAGTATTAGAGTTCACCTAGGTAAGTGCAGTATCAAAGCCGCAATCACAGACATCCTGATGACAAATTCCATCACCCTGGAGCACAACCACACTATAGTAAATATCTTTGATGAAGATTATCATGGAGGTGAGAAGTACATGTAGAAGAATATCCTGGAGGTGAGTAGTACATGTAGAAGATACAACTGAAACATCATCTTCTAATCAGCAATGGTAGGCACTAAAGGAAAATTGGAAGTCGTTATGCCCCGATGTTTGGATCATAGGCCGTCTTATGAGATAAGCATGTCCAATCTCTATAATACATTATACCATGCTCTAAAATACATGATCCACTACTATAAAATATGACCCACTACAAAAATCATTATTTACTACCCAAAAAACTGCATGTTCCAGTGCTTATAGTGACATAATAAAAAGTCTGAAATTTAAAACATTGCACCATCACAGTTGAATGGTTCACCAATTTGCTACTGTAGAATAAAAAGTGAAACTTTAATATAACTGCACAAATAATGGTGACATAATAAAAGTCTGAAATTTAAAAACAATTGAATTAGATTCGGCCATAAGAAAAAACATCCAGCATCCTGAAAGACCGTCATGGAAAACCATCCAGTATAATAGAAATACCTATTAATGTAAAACCATCCTGCAAAATCTGATAAATTAGTAATGGAAAAGTGAAGAAAACCGTATAGCATCTAGGAAAATGCAGAATACAAAAAAAGGCCCAGATTGATATACCATCCAGCATGAAATCAGAAAGTTAAGCAATCTCTAAGAAACATTTGAAACAGTGCAGCAACATAAACCTCCAGCATAAACTTCCAGTAGCTAAAACATACAGCATTAAAATCTTGTAGCAGAATTCTCCAACATAATGATAATCATCCAGCAATCCTAGCCTCTAGCATGAGTATCAGAAAGAGATGTTAGAAATAACTGAAACAGATGCACGAAAACTTTGACATGTACTGTCTGTAGTCTATCTAATGTAATACACATTGATCTACAAATAATAATTAACAAAACAATAAAGGGAATTTTTTGATGAGTGAAGATGTATGATTACCTTCTATATCCAGGATGAGTTTTCAGTCTATTTTTTCTGTTTTCTTGTTTATATATCCCTTCGTCATGGTCTCCAAATCAGTAGATGGACATGTTGTAGGCATGCTGTCTGGAGACGTCTGGACATTATCTTGCTCACTGTTGTCAATATAAAAACAGCGCGACAAATTTTTCTACATAGAGGTTTCATGTTAGAATAACTTTAAACATTATAGTATAGGAATTGAAAGCAGTGAAATTAAGAGCAGGGCTTAAAGAGTAGAGTGTTTTTTATCAGCACATAGATGTAATAAATCTGTACATGTTTGATTTTTAAATATCTAAAAATATTAATACAGTACAGTAATGCAATGTGTTGTTATAGAAACAGAAAGAATTTCGGAGTAATAGAAGATAACATATGCATACCCGAGTAGAACACGGGTTCAATGGTGGAGTATGTAATCTTGTATCAGTGTTTAAAGTACCAGGAGAAGACCCAACTGTTTGATGATCCTACGAGGAAATGTAAAAGGAATATATCAGTAATCTGAAATCCATTGTTAAAAACACATATTAATGTAATTTTAAGTCACTTACCTGAATATAATGACCGACATTGCTTACTTGAGAAGAACAACTGCTTTGATCAGCCTGTATTTTATTGAAGAAAATTGTAAGCTATTCTAAGTTTTGGGTTTAAGGATAAAGAGAATAAAATATAGACTGACCTGTTTATGTTCTAAGACCTCTTTGAAGAGGTTGATGTACTTGACATTATCATTCATATAGACCACTTTGTGAAAGTTTTGCTCATATGGACGATGACGATTGTTAATATTGTATTCTGTAAGCTCAATTCCTAACAGAAATTTCATTATTTTGAAGATGTTCAATTCCTGAGGGAAACCAAACTCGTTATCGTCCTGATAAAAAATCCATTTTCAGTGTAATTTTAAATAATTCAATTAATTTTAAAAGAGAAGATATATGGATATGCATTTACCTATATCAAAGTCGCTCTTAGTTCCGCAACAGTTTTTTGTATGTATTGCATGACAAGTTTTTCAAATAACACCACAGAAAAAGAGTCTGTTTTGTCTGTAACCATTAGTTGAACTCTAAATCTGTTGCAATCATTATTATGACTACACCTTCAGTATATTTTGGAATGCGCAGCTGAACGAAGTAAGTAGCATAATGATAAAATGATATTTAGGCAGCATTGAATACATCCAAACATTGGAATCATGCCAGTAGGAGAGGAGTTGCAGGACATGCAGCAAATGCGTCCATCTATAATCTGCACTTTCTTCATGCACGAGTGGCATGATTCATAGTACCAGTTGTGGGTACTTTGAATTTTCTGAACTGTAACTGCAATTATGCACCTTTTATCCTATAGTAGATTGAATACATGTTAATGTAGATTTTTTTACAAGACAGTAGTAAGCACTAAATAATATTGCATAATCAAGTTAGGGAAAAAAGTGAATAATGCTGACCTGTTGACAGGTTTTGACATCTAAAATGGATTTCTTGTTATTTTAATATGGTATTTCCATTGATTGAGTGGGAGTTGTTGGTGATGTAGTATGTAATGGTGATGCTATTATCACACCAAGCCTAAAAAAAGTAGATCACCATACATGTTAGTAAACAGTAAAAAATGTGGGTATTACAGTTTTGACAATGAGATAATAAAAATAATGTACTTGCGAGGAAAAGTTAGTTATATAGTTACCTGTTTCTGAAGTTGTCAACTGCTAGAAGGTTTGGGTTGTAGAGAATCTTTGTTGCATTAACAGATGTTGTGACAAGAACAGAGGCTAAAAGAAGTTTTATGTCAGGATTATAAATTTTTCTATTGAAACCACTATTTTCAAAACACATAGTAGATATATTGAGATTACAATGTGTAGAGAGAAACCATACTCGTCAATCTCTTAACCCAGACAAGCTGTAATATCTATATGGTATTGGGGTCTGAGTTGTTTTCCACGTAATGTGACATTTCAAATGCAAAATTACCCCATAAGTTGCAGGTAACCTGCAACCGTCTGCAAAGAAACAAAGTAAATGAGTAGTTATTATATGGTAAAGTAATGTAATGAAATCAGCGAACACAAAATTACCGGTCTTCTTCTAGAATAATCTGCATTTTGTGGTTCGAAGTGCCCATTGATTGCATAGGATGTGAGTAACATAGGACTCCAATTAGTTCTAATTCACAGTACACAAAAACAATGTTTTTGTGAAAAACATATGGCTGTATGATAATACATTGTGCAGATTAATTTAACATAACTTGGTCAGTGGTAGTGTAATTATATCATATTAACCACATGTACCTATTAGATGTTCCTCAGTGACATTGTCCTGAATTATGTCATTGAATGAAGTAAAATGAAAACTGAACAGAGGTAGTTGTACTTCACATGGACGAACAAACATCGTGGATGTGAACATGATTCGACACGGGTGTCTTGTTGCAAGGTAACTACCTTGGTTGGAAGCTATTTGGAAGTTTTGTACAATATAGCAGAGTCCCTCAACCAACAGTTATTTGTACTTAGAGATAAGCTGACGATTTGTAATGGTACATTGAATCTTGGTTCCCTGCATACAGTATGTTACAACTTTGGTTAATGAGGAATCATTACAAATTTCATGGAATGATAACTACATATATATATATATATAAATGTTTATATCGTAGGTGACAGACAGTGAAAATCAATTGTAGTGTCTTGTTGTAAGAAAAACTAACCTGGATGTCGCAGAGAATAAGATCAACAGCAACGACTTCGTTGGAGTATTTGGAAGATGAATCGAACCACATGTTCAAGACACGAACTTGTATTCATAGTGTTTCATCATCATCTAGGCTAATCTCATTCAGCATGGTTATTGAGCATGACATATTTGTTACTGTACATAATCACTTAGTGTTCAAATTATACAAAGAAAGCATCACAAAAAACCATGACAGTAAACAAAATCATTTCCCAGAGCAGAAGAAAGCATATAGAACTCAATTGAAATGATACCTAAGACATATTATGAAAGATTTCCTTATAGACAATATTTTCTGTGTAATTGTTGGACTCACTGTTGTTACCTTCAACTAAAATTTTCAATCCTGTAGCGAATGTGACTCTAGACACTGCAACATATAATTGACCATGAGAAAACACTGGTTTGCGAAGGTAAAGCCCAACAGAAGACAATGATTGACCCGGAATTTTATTAATAGTCATCGTATAAGAAACTGTCAAAGGATATTGTCTTCAAAATAGTTTGAATGGTCATTTACTATCAGAGTGAGTCATAGTTAATCTGGGAATGAACGCTGAATATCCCGAATGACATCCATGTAATACTTCGGCGCCAATAACATGTTCATACAAGTGTGTTACTATCATATGAGTTCTATTACACAAGCCAACTGATTGGTCCACATTTCGGAGCAATATAATCGGAACACCAAGTTGAAGTGTAATTTTGTGTGCAGGTAACCCAGAGACATTTATACCATTCAACATGTCAGATGTGTAAATATTTTCTGGTTTGTCTGTATCGAAACTTGCATTGCAAAAAGAGTTTGAGCTGAAGTAATCTTTGTTTTCATAGCCAGTGAGGGTCAGCATATATTCATTTACTTCTTGTACGACATCACGGGTTAGAGCTAAAATTGCACGGTCTTTCAGATAGGATCTGTCTCCATGTCTTCTAGAGAAACCCGGGTATGTATGGTTTACAATTGCAGCCCTGGCATTACCACTTTCGGTAAGAAGAAACATTGACGGAATTGGAATGATTGCTTCACCATCATTGGGCTCTCCAATTCGACCTTCACCAATATCTAAGGTCCATTTTGCAAAATCATGTAACACATCCCCATCATGACTGCTAGTAGTACCAAGCAATCTCATGTTTTTTGTAAGAGATAACACCCAACAGTGTTGCCAAAGATACGATGACTTCACACTTGCATAGACAATGTCACATCTGTTTCCTCCCGGAATAACTGGAAATATTTGCCTAAAATCTCTTCCCAATACAACTATTAATCCCCCGAACGGCAAATTCCGAGCATTATCATTCTTAACTGTAATAATGTCTCTAAGAGTTCGGTCTAAAGACTCAAAACAGAACTTATGAATCATAGATGCCTCATCCCAAATGATGATCTTAGTTAATTGCAAAAGTTCCGCTATCTCACTCCCTTGCTGAATATTACAAACTGAATGTTCATTTATGGAAATTGGAATACGGAATTTGGAATGCGCTGTTCGTCCGCCAGGAAGCAGTAGTGAAGCTATTCCACTCGATGCAACTGCAAGTACAATTGATCCCTGTGCTCGCAGCAATGATGTTAATACTCTCCAGATGAACGTTTTACCTGTGCCTCCATAACCATGCAAGAAGAAGAAGCCTCCCGAGTTGGTAGATAGTGAAGAGAGAATGGTAGACATAACATCATTCTGTTCATCTGTAAGCATACTTTGTAAATGGTTGCCATCTTCTAGGAGGGTATCCCTATTGTAATTCAATTCCTCTGCAACTAATCGATTTGCAGTTTCATGAGAATCTGATTCTGGAAGTGGCATAGGAGGATATAACTGATGTGCTCTTCCATTGCTCTGTAAAATGCGATCTATCTCTCTCAAAGCATACGTATGTATCTGCTTATTTGTGAGTGTCAAATCTACAGTGTTGAGGAATAATTTTAAACAGTTGTATGTGTAACCGCTAACGAAGTCATTACAACAGTGTACATTTAATTGAATATAAGAAATACACCGGTAGCTGAAATACGCTGATAGAAAACATCAGTACAGATGGAAATGTAATGTGAATAAAACATATAGGTTTATTTAATTTTAAAAAATTAGGAATAGGAGTGTGTATGAGGGAATCCGTTCTTTGCCTTCGCTTGTTCGCTCCTACGATAAATGATGTCGTACCTGATGATTGTTCTTGAACTGTAGACGAAATAATTGAAGAAGAATAGCTTATGTTAGTCTTTATAGTTCTTTGTAATGTTCACTCCTACGATAAATGATTTCGTACCTAATGATTGTTCTTGAACTGTAGACGAAGTAATTGAAGAAGAATAGCTTACGTTAGTCTTTATAGTTCTTTGTAATGTTCGCTCCTACGATAAATGATGTCGTACCTGATGATTGTTCTTGAACTGTAGACGAAGTAATTGAAGAAGAATAGCTTATGTTAGTCTTTATAGTACTTTTTAATTCATGTACTGAGATACTAAAATGTAAACAGAACAGACCATTGATAGACAATGGTTGTAATGGCGTTCGTGTGACTTCATTTGCACCGCCATATGTAGATGTCAATGATGGATTTCAGGTAGATGATGACATTGGAATTGTGTCATCATTTGGTTAGAAAAATAATGGTATTATTATGTAACCAAAAGAAGTATCAGGTGAAGGTATTAGTATACTCACATCTGTGTCGTTCTTTCATGAGCAGTCTTCTTTGAAACCTGGCATCTGTAGAGGTCGACAGGCTGAGGATGTTTTCGTCAGTTATGATCGCTACCGATAGTGTGAAAGAAATAGTTAGACCATGAGTTGGTTTTTCTGTGGCGTACAGTAGGGTCTTTGCAGATAATTTTCATCATACTTACAGAAAGTAATAGGAGACTATTTGAAGGAATTTGATGTTTTCTTCCGCTTAGTTGCATTTGCGATAAATGTTCTCCCTGTATCAGAATGTTGTTGAACTGCTGACAAAGTAGTTGATAGAGTGATATATTCAATTAATATGAAAATTATTTAAATAGTCAGGGCTTTCGACAGTGCAACGTAAATAGAACAGACCCGGTATAGACGGTGCTGTTAGTGGCGTCCGTGTGATTCGATATGCAAAACCATTTGTAGAATGCATCTATTCATCTATTTTGTAGAGAATTAATGAAAGTAGGGATTTAGATAATATAATGTAAATAGAATAGACCACTGACAGACAATGGTGTTAGGGGCGTCCGTGTGACTCCATATGCAGCGCCATTTGTAGAATGCGGTTCACATGATAGAGTAGGAGGGACATTTGTAGATGTCATTGACGGACTTGAAGTCATTGTTGTTACTGCAAGCGTGAAAGCATTAGGTTATTCATATGAAGGAATAAACATATGACATAAATATGTCTAGAACTAAGTCGACATCAAACTCACAGCTGTGTTGTTCCTTTGGTAGCACTCTTCTCTGCTACACAACATCTGTATAGGTTGTCGAGGAATGCATATTTTGGTTCCATATCTTTATATATTAATGTAAAGGAGTGCATTGGAATATTTGTATGCAAAGAGAGCATTAAATAAGTTGTAGTGTAAATTATGAATGCAGACACAGAATTTTCCAAAGTTATATGTGTGCGGCTTTATATAGTTGTCAAAAACATACAAACAGTACATGCATGTATGATTTAGAGGAAGGTGCAGGTTACAATTATTGGTAATTAAACCCAAATTCATATCTATACGAGGCCTGTATGGTAACTGGTGTTGTCTTGCAAATTGGAAATACTAAAGGGACAAATTTGTTTGTAGATAATAATAAATGTATTACGTGAAGTAGTATGAATGTTTGTTAATGTGTTTGGTATACTCTCATTGTGAAAATCAGCAGTAGTAGATATGAAAAGTTAATGATAAATGTACTACGTGAAGTAGTATGAATGTTTGATAATGTGTATGGTATACTCACATTGTGAAAATCAGCAGCAGCGGATATGAAAAAAGAAGACGCATCGTTGTCCGGAGGAAATCCTCGTCTGGTTACTGGGTAATACAAAATGCATAGTCAATTGAATGATATATGTTGCATAGTTTTGTTGAAATTATGAAAACAGTTACCTCACTGAAATAGGGTCATCGTTTCTGGTAGTTCAAGGTGTACCAGTCGCCGGAAGAGGGAAACCTTAGGCCGCAACAGGGGTGTTTGTACGTCCATCGGCATAGGCGCGCTGCGGGACGAAGAAGCTCGGAGATGGAAGATGGTCAGAGAAGTAAACCGTAATCGGGGAGCCGACGGGATAAATTTTTTTGGAGAATTATCGAATGCGCGCTGCGGGGAAAATAAGCTTGGAGATGGAAGACGTAAGTGGGGAGACGTCGGACGATGAAGTTCGAACAGGTAAACCTAAATTCGAAACCCGCGGGAGAAAGAAGATGTTAGATGCAACCCGTAATTGAGGACCGACGGGAGGAAGATGGTGGAAGAAAGATCTTGCGGGCACTGCGAGTCGCTGAAGCTCGGAGATGGCAGCCGTAAACGGAGGAGGCGATGGAGGAATCAACTTGGAGATCCAAAACCTAATGGTGTAGCCGTGGGAGTACCCAGGTCGGTGGAGGAATAGCAATCAGGGGAAATCCCGATTTGAGTCGCGATGTAGAGTAGGATTTTGGTGGTATTCACACGGATGTTGGATGGAGGTATGGTAATTCGGTCTGTATAAACGGTGACATGGATTCATGTGGTGGTGACACATCAGCCTGGGGGAACCCAGGTTTAGTAAATATAGTGGATATGAGTTTTTAGGTTATATAAAATTTAAAATGTGTTTAAAATTCTTCATAATGGCTAGTATATATCCCATTAAATGATAATATATTTTCATTATATCATTGGTTATTGGAACTTGGTATTATGTATAATGAAATTTGTCGAGGAAGGTTTCTATTGTGTGTAACACAATTCAAGTCAGTGTTGTGTGTGGTGAAATATTCCCTTGGTGTTGTGTATAAAATATTTTTTTTTCATTTATACATTGATCAAAATATATACTAATTGTTACTTGAAATGAGTTGTGTTAAATGAATTTTATCAACAGAACATGAAATTTTGGGTAACAGAATCCAAGAACAGTGATGTGTAAACTAGAAAGTAATATGGTATTGTGTATAACACAAACTAATCATGGTGTAACATATTATAGAAAAAATCCAATAAATTAAAAAAATATATATCTTGTAAAATCTCGGGATGTTATATTCTCCAGCCTTAAAATGAATTTCCCCCTCAAAACTCATTGGGGTTATAAATGATTTAATACATTATGGTTTCATTCATGGAAACCCACATCGTAAAAAATAATACTAGAACATCAGTTTATAACGGAATTTTAGAAACATAACAGTTATCCAAATTAACTAATAATTATTTTTCCACATAATAGAACATAGGTGAGTATTGAAAACATGGATATAGAAGAAAAATATAACCCTCATGTTATCAAGGATAGTTATAGAGAATAAGGTTTGGAGAAAGATAGCTACCATAAATCCATAAACCTATGAGGACATAATGGACCATCTGATTCATCAGATAATAATGAACTAGGATAATGTTTTTGGGTTTCAAGATCCTATTCTTAAAGTTGATTAATTTTTTCAGTATGAAAAATACATACTAGATTTTGGTATAGTCTCACCGTTGGTCATTCCCTAAACAATGTACACTTTATATATTATTTGATGTAATTCAGTTGGATTTTTCATTCTAGATGTGATAGAAGTTCATGTAATAGAATGATTTGCCATTCCATCTGTCCCAATAAAAATGTTAGAATAGGTTATCAAATATGCAGAAGTCCACCCATACTATGATATTAAATTAATCAAACTATCCTTCATTAGAATATAACTATTACTTTAAAAAAATGTATATTATTAAAATCCATCAAAAATTTGAAATTATGAAACTTTTTAATGATTGGAACTAAACTGAAATTACATTTATCTCCCATATCTCATTTGGAAGTCCATGGTTTTCATATTCAAAAAAATTGATACCGTAATCATGTATTCCCTTGAAACATGATAATAACAAGAATTACCATTAAACCTTAGTGACAACATGCATCATATAAAAATTAACTCTTTCACCCACAAAAAATATCAAAATCTCTAATCATGATATCACTATGTTCTTATATTAGTCAAGATCTCATTAATATTATCAAACATCTAATTATCTCTTTATACCTTCATTATGTGCATACCGTGTGCCTTCCCAAAATATTTCAATCACTTTTCATTGTCACTGGTACCATGTAATTTTTGAAAATTACAATGGACCAATACATAGACATTCCAACATTCTATAATTCTATAAAAGAGATTCCACGACACTATTTTTAAATCCAATTACATAAAATCATAATCGGTAAACCACTTTGTTTTCAAACTCAACATCACCAAAAGTTATTGCTTGTGACTTCCCCTTAGCATTGGATTTAATAGGTTTTTTACATCAATCATCATCCTTAAACCATGGATTTGGTTATTGTTTATCATAATGCCTTATTTCCATGCACTTGTAGAATTGAGGTTTTGGTGGTGCATTCCCTATAGTGTTTTCTCTATTCACATCATTAGAAACCTTTTCCCCTTTACTTCAATACTCAACATCTCCATGACTGTCTTTTACAGATTTGAAACATTTTCTACTCCCTTTATGTCTCTATCTTCCTTGATTCATTCCAAAAAATTGAGCATAAAGAAATAGACATCTTCTTTTCACCATTGTTTTTAGATTTCCCTTCAGCTCCATACTTCATTTCATTTAAAAACCACGAGATTGATGTAATAAGCCAACATCCAGTATAACCATGATAGTGCAATGAACAATATATTCATAGCTAAAAAATTCCCTTATAGATAATGCCCTTCCACGACTTGGTTATAAGCCATTGATGAATCGATCAACATTAAATTTATATTAGATGATAAATCCAGAAGCATAATGACCAAGCCATTCAATGTTGATATTATTTTTCCTTCAGTCAAATTATTTTCCCTAATTTGGACTAGTATAGTAGGGAAGTACAGGGCCAGTCTACAGGGAAACGAAGTTGGTGATTATGTGTAATGAAACAGAACTATTTGGTGAAGATGCTTAATTTAAAAACGTTTGGTTTGAGGTTCATGATTAAGATATTAAAAACAATGACTTGTTACTGAAAATTATCTAATTCATTGTTGATCACTTTAAAACCAAAATTGTTTAAAACCAAATTTTACTAAATGATGATAGAGATTTGTCGGGTCTAGGTATTCATGTGGGGCTATAACCTTAATCCCTATCATGTTGTGTTGTTCATAATAACTCAAATTTATGGGTTTCATATGTGTCGGAACATCCTCGGTCCCGAAAGTTCCGATCAAGTCGGTAGAAATCAATTCTTTGGTCCGGCAATTGATTTCTACTAACTTTTCATTAAGAACCAACCTTCTAGAAACGAAATGAAAATATAATGGTCATGGATATTCTCGTTGTATTTCTTCCAACGATCCGTCGAAAATCCATTCATGATCTGACATGGAGGTTTCCAGTAAAATAGAAAATAGAAATGATGGAAGAAATAGATGAGAGGTTATGAACAATCACTATGAATAGGTGAGGGATTCTAGCGAAACCACATTTCTCGTAGCCCCAACACAAAGGGGGTTTTAGCTACTCATAATCAAAGAAGTATAAAACTTACAATTAAACTTTAAAGAGTTCATTCCCATCAAACTAAACAAGAAAACAATAGAATAACCAGCCAACACCCCCACAAAACCCATCTCCCCAAAATCTGATGAAAAAACCCCTTTCCTTTATTAATTCTCAGGTCTTCCAGGTCCAAAACAGCCTTTTTCCACTTGTCAAAATTGTATTTTCAAAATTATATATGAGTCAAGGAGTTGGTGGAATGGGGGAAAGAAAAAAAGCAAAAGCTGAAGTGGGGTGCACAGTTTAGGCGCACGGTTTGGTAAACCGTGCTCAAACCGTGTGGAGGCTACAATATTGGAATCTTCAGCCGCACCATTTGGGAACATGGTTTAGCAAACCATGCACAAACCTTGTCGTAGCTACTGTCCTGATCTATTTGAGGTGAATGGTTTAGTCTATAGGTCCCACACCATTTTTAAATCATGTGGAAATCATGCAAACCATTCGGTAAGGGAAATCTCCTCCCACACTGTTTGCACACAGTTTGGGTAAACCATGCGGTAACCCTGTGGGTCTTCTTGGCCTTTGAAATTCCATCATTCTCCATCCTTCGCATCATGTATTTGATCTGAAAAGCTCCCATTTAGCATCATCAGAGGGAAAAGGGTCCTTACGCCTCCAATTCCATTTTGAATATCTAAACTTCGAAGATTCCATGATTTATCCATTAATGACTGAAGAACCCACCAAGATACGTTCTATTTGTGAAAATCAAATAAAAACCATCCACAAAACCAATTTATAGATGTTAAACCAGTTGAAAATGCCTTATGAATAGCAGTGCATCAAACTCCCACACACATGATCGGTTGTTTATCCTAAAACAAAAGCATCACAATCATGACCAAGGTGCCACTAAAGAGATAGGTAGAAATATCACAGATTATACCATTTAGTTTAATATGAATTTTTAACTAATTATCGATTAAAATTACAACATTGATACTTCATGGATTCCCATGTCTATGAAGTTAGCCAACAAATTAATCTTAATCCAAAACAGTTAATCATTCATTTAGAAACCAGTTGTTGCTTAAAAGTGTCGTTTTCCCTTCTTCATTCAAAAAGAGCCCCTACCTCCATTTTCATCAAGTTATACACTCAAATTAGTTATGTCAAGGTTTCTTCATCACCAATTGGTGGGATATTACTTTTATAGGTCACATGCCCTCATTGACATGCATTTTGGAACATGATGAAAGGTCTTTAAAAGTATTGGGCATGCCTTTGCATATCTCAAAATAAATTTTTCTATAAAGGAAAGAGATACTAGCATCAAATTATTCCCAATATTATCATGTCAATACATGATGAATTTGTTTGCGCATGTCAAGAGTTCATGGAATTAAGACCGCACAATAGCCACTAGTGCATCAACAACAATTTCTAAAACCTCACCTCTCTTTATGAAGAATTTGACTTCCATTTTAAGTGGTTTCTCCATTTGAATTACCCCATCAAAAAATCATCTTTAAACATATTTTTTTGCTAAATCATTGGATGAATGCTTCTTTTCAACAGTACAGAGTTTATTCACATCACAACCTCGAATAAAAAATCTAGATTTATGAGCCATTTTCACAGATAATTTCCAAGATTCAGTTTTAGCTATGTGTTATAAACCCATTACATCTATAACATCCCTTTAGAGACAACGAATAATATATGCTACCCGAGTGTAATTAGGAAATCAATCAATCCACATGGGGTGCTAATTAAGGGCGCCCTCCCCCATACATAAAACGGAGCATGGTCCCCCATGAAGGTAATAACGTAGAGAAGGTTGGGTATGTGGCAGCATGACATGAGAGGGCAGATAAAAATGGAAAAGTTGAAAAGTAAAAACTCCCCTGAAACATGGGACCTCGGAAAAAAAGATGATGTGCGAGTGCCCGATGAATAGAAAAATGGCTGGAATGATATAGATGAAAATGCTGTTGGAAAGAAGAACCATACAAGTGAAGCTAGAAAACAAAATAGTTCCTACAGTTGGAAAGAAATCACAAAACATTATCACACCATAACAAGGGAAAGCATCACACCACATGAAGAAAGTTCATGTCAAATAATACAAGCACAACACATAATAAATGAAGAATATGAAAAAACATCTGGTCAGGGGCAGGGAGAGTGAAAATGTAGTAATGAGTAGTCGTATCCCATGACGGATCAGTGGAAGGCAGGGGAGGGGCCACAGGGTTGGTAGAGGGTGAGGTAGTGGATGGCCCACCCGTAGAAGCACCGGTTCCTAACATGTAGTATGATGGGGGCTGGTGGGGCAGAGCTTCATATAAGGAAGGCGGTCGAAGATCTACAAGATTCAGGCCCCTACCTCCATCCATGTCCATTCCAGCTGCCAATGGATCATTGTATAATGATCATGCTGCCACCTCCAGTAGAGGTCAGGGTCAGCGTAAGGGGTTCCCTGCAAAGCATAGTAAAATGGGTACGGAGGTTAAAATGGGGGATACATGGACGGATGAGAGGCAGCTGCATGAGACTGATGATGCTCCTGGGATGGAGAGTGATTTGAAGAAGGAGGCTCAGCTGGGTCCTCATCTTTTTCCTGGATCTCATGGACTGGTTCAGCTGAGGTGGCCCTGGGTCCTGCAATCAGACGGGGTTTCACGCTGTTTCATTCCACCATCCTAATGCGGCAGAGAATGGTGATATCAAAATAATGCGCAGGTGGCAGTTCCATGAACTTCGCCACTTCATACCATAGGTGAAACATATCCACCAAAAATGTAATGTAGGGACCACCAAAGACTCTTCCCTTGGCCGTGGTGAACATCTTCTATAGGTACTGAGCAAAGATGTAGGCCAGGTTGACGGTGTTTCCCATCACCATGGACTCCAAAAGTAACATATCCTTTGTACTCACTGTTCCCTGGCTGTCCGAATGGGCTGTAAAGCATGTAGTAACACGTCAATGGAGGACCCAGTGGATATGGTTTCAGAATTTGGAGGCCTTTGCACTCTGAGGAAAATATGGCCTGGCAGCGGCAACAGTGGCCCCAAAGATTCTGGCCGGTTCGGGATCCCATTCTAAATGGGTGAGAATGTATTCGTCGCTCTAGACATAATCCTTTTCATAAATTCCTGTGAGAACTTTGAATTCACCTAGTTTGAAGCTATGTCAGTGGTCTATTAACCGGAAGGTTAAATCTTCAGCAGTCTCTATTGTAAACCCCTCATGAGTTGCATTGTAATGCTCCTGACATTGAAATGTGGCCCCGAATTCCAAGACCATTTCTTTATATATTGGTTGGTGCATGATCAAAGAACCAGTCATATTGCCTCGGGCAAGGTATGTTTGGATCTCATCATTGATTGCCAAACATTCAAGGTGGTCTAGGCTGAACTCGTGGTGAGGGCTAACCTCACGATTTGACAAGGTACGAAACCTCATCGCTTCTTCCTTTTTGGAAAATTTGAGTTGAGGGCCATGTGTAGATAGGGAACTGGAGGCCCGAGTGTGTTTGGAAGTTGACATTGAGGGTAGGGTTGTAGGATTTTTTGGGATGTGGGGCACCTGTAGTAAAGAACAACATTACAAGAAGCACATAATCATAAAAAGTAAAGAGAGACATATGAAATTTGAAAATGCATGCATACGTACCCTATGAAAAATACAAATTTGAAAATATTAGGTTTAGAAAGCACACATTCATTGAAAATTAGTTGATAATTTGTGTGCAGTGGAAAATCCTAGGAGGATCAAAAGAAATGATGGAAGGTGAATGGCCAAGAACTAGGAATATTTAAAAGAAAAACAAAATGGGAGGTGGAGAGTTTCATGGCCAAACCCTAGGGAGAAAAGAAAGGAAAACAGGAAATGTAAATAGGAGAAACAGAGAAATTAAATAATAGAGAAAGAGAAAACAAAATTTGGTGGAGATTCCTTGGTAGAAACTTTGTATAGGAGAGGAGGAAGAGGAAAGGAGAGGAGAAATGGTTCCTCACGGGCTGGAGCAGAGAGGGGAGGTTGTGCACGGAAAGGGGAGAGGGAGGGGACTTCCAAATTTTTAAAAAAATGTTGGGTGATCAGTGGCCGCATGGTTTGGGAACACGATTTGGTAAATCGTGCGCCAACCATGTGGAGGCCACTAACTCTGAGATCATAATAGGACTAGTTCAGGCACGGTTTGGTAAGCTGTGTTGTTGGTTCTGTGTGAAGCACCTGCCCCATTTGAAAATTAAAACACTCCCTTTTTAGTACAATTTTGGGCCCCTTTTTGTTTGAAAAGAAATATTGAGATTTTCCATTGAATGAGTAAGACATGTATAGTCAAAATTGATATGACACCATGTCTTGTAGTTAGAATTCTATCTAAAACACGCATGAAATGAAAATCACACTATCATGCAATCCTAAGAACACTCAGAAAATACAGAAATTGGGATTTTTTTTGAAAATGCTGATTTACCTCCCAGTCAGTGCTACGTTTTAAGTCTCGAGCTCGACATACCTGGGCCTTGAGCTACCAAAATTGCATGGTGGAAACGATGTCCACCAGGTTATCCATGCTGTAGTATGTTTTGAGGAACTTCCCATTAACATTAAATTTTCTCCCATCTGCATCTGCAACTTCCACCACTCCATTGTGGAAGACCGTAAGCACCTTGTAGGGTCCCGACCATCAAAACGTTAACTTTCCTTGAAACAATTTAAAATGGTATTTAAAAAGAAGATCCTTGTCGCCTGGCTGGAAAGTCATCTAGGAGATCATGCGGTCATAGACCACCTTTGTATTCTCCTTATATAAGGATGCATTCTCATAGGCCTCCCGACTAATCTCATCTAGTTATGTCATTTGAAATTTTCTCTTTTCGTTGGCTGCCTTGAGGTCAAAATTGAGGGCCATGACTGCCCAATATGCTTTATGCTCCATCTCTATGGGAAAGTGGTAGGTTTTTTCATAGATCAGCCGAAACGAGGACATGCCTAGGGGTGTATTGAATGATGTCCGGTAAGCCCATAAAGCATCATCCAACATCATAGACCAATCTTTTCTTGAGGTGCATACCGTCCTTTCATGTATGTGTTTCATCTCACGATTGGACACTTCCACTTGACCACTAGATTGAGGGTGGTAGGGCATCCCTTGATTATACATGACTCCATACATTGCAAGAACATTCCTTATAAGTGAGTTATCGAAGTGAGTACCGCGATCGCTGATCAACACCTGCGGTGTTCCAAACCGGATGAATATATTCTTTCTCAGAAAAGAAACAACCACCTGAGTTGTATTTTTAGTAGTTTCCACCGCTTCCACCCACATAGATACATAATAAACACATACCAGGATGTATGTGTTCCCAAGGGATGGGGGAAATGGCCCCATGAAGTCAATCCCCCATAAACCAAAAATTAACACTTCAAGGATCGGATGTTGCGGCATCTCAGCTAGATAGACGACTTTCCCTGTCCTCTAGCATCAATAACAGCATGAAATGAAATGACGTGTATTCCTATGCATGGTCGGCAATAAGAAACCATATTGTAAAACTTTGGAGACTGTGCGATCTGGTCCATGATGCCCTCTCTTCACGGAAGAGTGACAGAACTCCATGACAGTTTGAATTTCTTCCTCTAGGATGCAATGGTGGATGAAGCCATCACACCAAGAGTGGAACAGTAGGTGGTCTTCCTAGAAATAAATTTTCACATCCGATAGGAATTGCTTCTTTTTTTTGAAATTATATGTCCGGGTGGGTGACTCCTATCGCTAGGTAGTTGGAAAAATCGGTGAACCATGGCCGAGGTGGGACTTCAACAGAAAATAACTTCACATTGGGAAAATCCTCATTTATTTCCCGGTCTTCTTCCGTTTCCATGTGTGGTAGCTCCATCCGGGAGAGGTGGTCAACCACCAAATTTTCACTACCCTTCTTGTCTTTTATTTCCCTTTCCAAGTGTGGTATCTCCATCCAGGAGAGGTGGTCAGCCACCACATTCTCACATTCCTTCTTGTCTTTTATTTCCAAGTCAAATTCATGCAATAGAAGCACCCAATGGAGGAGATGTGGTTTAGCATCCTTTTTGATCAATAAATACTTCAACACGGCATGATCCGTGTAAACCACTACTTTGGAAAGAACCAAGTGGTATCATAATCTCTCAAAAGCAAAGATGATAGCTAACATCTCCTTCTATGTGGTGGTATAGTTTAGTTGTGCTTCATTTACTACCCGGTTGGCACAATAGATCAGTCTAAAAATGTGATCCAGCCGCTGTCCAAGGACTGCTCCTAGAGCATAATCACATGCGTCGAACATCAACTCAATCTTATCCTCCCAATTTGGAGCTATCATGATGGGTGAAGCGGTCAATTTCTCCTTCAATATTTGGAAGGACTCTACACATTTACAATCAAATTCAAATATTTTAGTTTTAGACAATAGATTGCTAAACAGATGAGAAAACCTAGAAAAATCCCAGAACAATCTTCAGTAGAACCCTGCGTGCCCCAAAAAACCTCCGAATTGCTCAGACTGATGTAGGAATAGGTAATTGCGAGATCACTTCTATTTTGCCCGGATCCACTTCAAGTACATGAACTGAAATTTGATGGCCTAACACAATGCCATGTTGTACCATTAAATGGAACTTCTCCCAATTTAAGACCAAATTCGTGTGCTCACACTTCCCAAGCACCAGCTCTAGATTCGTCAGACATGTAGTAAAATAATTCCCATATACTAAGAATTCATCCATGAAAACCTCAAGAATATTTTATGCCATATCATGGAAGATTGATAGCGTACAACTCTGAAAGGTGGATGGAGCATTGCACATCCCAAATGACATGCAGCGGTAGGCGAATGTGCTATATGGACACATGAAGGTGCTCTTTTCCTGATCTTCCGAAGCAATTGAAATCTAGTTAGAACCTAAATAACCATCTAAGAAGAAATAGAATTCATTCCCCACCAATCGTTCAAGCATATAATCCATAAATGGGATGGATAAATGATCTTTTATTTTTGCATCATTTAACATCTGATAGTCGACACATACCCTCCATCACATGACTGTCTATGTTGGGATAAGCTCATTCTTCTCATTTGGGGCCACCGTGATGCCACCTTTCATGGGCACCACATGGAAGGGACTCACCCACGAGCTATCATAAATTGGGTAAATTATACCAACATCTCGCAGTTTGATTCCTTCTTTTTTGACCACTTCTTTCATTGGGGGGTTCAGTCTCCTATGTGGTTAGAGAGATGCTTTTTCAACTTCTTCTATAAACACTTTGTGAGTACAAATAGTAGGTATTATACCATTGAGATCATCAACTGTCCACCCAATGGCATGTTTCCACCTTCTGGGGACTTGAAAAAGAGAATCCTTTTAATCCTGTTAGAGTGATGAGTTGTGGATCACCGACATGGTATGTTTGCCTCCCAAATAACCATACATCATGGAGAAAGGTATTTGATTTAACTTGAGATAGGGAGCCTTAAAAATAATGATACAATAGGTCCAATCTCTGCTCACCCTAACAAATATGGTACAATTTCTCTTTGCTAATAATGACCGCCTTTCCATTCAATCAAGCTTACTTCCTCCCAGGATTCTTCAAAGTTTCCATCCTCTAGAACACATTATTTACTATATGGATAAGATTTCATATCACTGTCTTCTAGGACTAAATGCTCAGAAATTGTTGTTAGATAATAACAATCATCAGGCTCCATTAGAGAAACTTGCTTGACCACCTTTAGGGCATTATTGGATACCTTTTCATTACCAACATGGAAGATGAACTCCCCAAGGTGGACATCAATTATAACCTTCCCGGTGGCGAGAAAAGGTCTTCCCAGATTTAAGGAATCCACTGGGACTTCTTCCATATCCAAAATGATAAAATCGGCCGGTAGAATCAACTTCCCCACTTTGACCAACAAATCTTCCAACAACCCCTTGGGGTATTTAATAGAACAATCGACAAGTTGATGTGACACTCGGGTTGGATTTAGATCATCCAATCCTAACTTCTTAATTACCCCAAAGGGCATTAAATTGACACTTGCACCCAAATCGCATAAAGCATTACCAAACTCTCAAGGCCCGATAGTACAATGGATAGTGAAACTTCCCGGGTCTTGGAGCTTTGGAGGAAAAGTATGTTGTATAACAGCCGAGCATTCCTTAGTAATGGTAATGGTTCCCAAATCATCCATTTTTATTTAGTTAGACATAATTTATTTCATAAACTTCACATAAGTGGGCATTTGACTTATGGGCTCGGCAATGGGAGTATTAATGTGGAGTTTCCAAAAGATATCAACGAATTTAGTGAACTCATGGTCCAAATTTTTTTAATCATTCATGCTGGGAATGTCATGGGTAGTTCGTATGCTTTGATATCATTGTTACCCTTGACCTGAGGGACTGCCGGTTCTTCATCTTTCTCATTTGTAGAGAAAGGTTCCCTAGCTGCAACTTCTTCATTTGACGACATGGACAGCTTCAGTGTTGGGGAAACCGTTCTCATTGTAACACTGGGCATCAGTTCCTTCCCACTTCATAGATTAACTGCATTAGCCTCCTCCCTCAAATTTCTTTCTGTGTTTCCCAGTAGTGTGTCGGGCTGCCTTTGGGACAACTGATTGGCCAACTGCCCAATCTGATTCTCGAGGCCTCATATTGATGCCTCTTGATTATGAAACCCTTTCCTAACATTTGTGATGAATTTGGACATCATTTCTTCCATCCTTGAGGGAGGTTCCTCCTGAGATTTGTGAGAAACTTGTGGTGGAGTTTTCTGTCTCAATGGTAGGGTAGGATGGGGGTTTTGATACCCTTGTTGATGATATGTGACCTACTGGAATTGGTTACTCTACTACTAACTCAGGTACTGATTTTGAAACTGTTGTTTCCTATAATCAGGTGGTCTCTGTGGTCGGGGCTGAGGATTTTGTTGTTGCTACCCCCAACCTTGATTTTGATGTTCCTGCCACCCCTGGTTCTGATAGTGAGGGTAGCTAGTAGGTCTTCTGTTCTGAGCAACAAAATTGACCTCACTGGTTGAGGATACTACATTGGCACTCAGGAACTCGCCCATTCCATGGTTGTCTCCACAATCACCATATGCTGGTGGACTGATATCATGAACATGAGATGGATGCTTTAGATTCAAACCATCAATCTTCTTTTAGACTCCATCAAGTTGGGCCGCAATCATGGTGGTGACATCAATATTGTTAATGCCCCTTTTCTGAGCACCTCTTTCTGAATGCCACTGAAAGCTATTAGCGGACATGTCTTCTAACAATTCAAACCACTCTTCCAGATACTTCCTCATAACTGTTCCTCTAGCTGCTGTATCATCCACAGACTTTGTGTTCATGGTGAGACCCCCATAAAAAGTCTGGTCTTGCATCCATAATAGCAATACATAGTGTGGGCACTTCCAAAGCATCTCCTTAAATCTCTCACATGACTCGTACAATGATTCTGAGTCATGATGGTCGAAATTATGGATTTAATTTCTCAATGTGACTGTCTTTGATGGAAGAAAATATTTGGATAGAAATTCATGAGCCAATGCCTCCCATATTAGAATGGATCACTAAGGCAATCCCTTAATCCAATCCTTTTCCTTGTCCCTTAAGGACAAGGGAAACAGTCTTAGGCGGATGGCATCTTCAAAAACTCCGTGGTACCGGAAAGTATCACAAATATCCAAAACGTTGGAGAGGTGAGCATTGGGGTCTTCACTCAGAAAACCACCGAATTGAATAGTATTATAAATTAATTGCATGAAGGACGACTTAATTTCAAAATTTTGGGCCTGCACTGATGGCCTGACTATCCCTGTATCCTCTCCCTGAATGGATGGTAGCCCATATTCCATATGATTCTGGCACTGTGGTACCGGTTCCGGAGGTTCCTAAAGAACATATTGTTGTTGACCTTGAGGATAATAGGCATGCTCGTTCTAAGGAAAAAAGGGAGGTTGGTACATCTGAATGTATTGTCTCTATGGTGGCTGCACGAATCCTGGCACAAATTGAGCTGGTGGCCGTTATTGGTTCCTCGACAAATACTCTATATAAACTCCAAGTGGATTCAAATTCTAATCTTCATCGCCACCCATTTGTTCATTTCCTTCGATAAAAAATGGCTGCCCAACGGCTTGGACTACCCCCTGTTCGTCCACCTGATGCGCCAAGGGATCATCTACATTGTCATCACCCATAAGTGCATGACATCTCCTAGACAACGTTCTTCCAATTTAGGGGTCAATCAGTTGTACTTCTGATGACTCGGCAATCTAGGAACGAGTGACTTGGTCACTCATATACTACAGGCATCCTCACACACAGACAGAACACCCAGCATAAAAGGGAAACAAAGTCTTAAACAAAATTAAGATGACGAAAAGAATATTTAGAAAATATTTCAATATTTTTTTTCACGAAATAACTCCAATTCCATTAACAAAAATGACCATTTTAAACTTAGTAGTTTCCCCGGCAACGGCGCCAAATATTGACAAAGCCATTTAGTGTTGATATTGTTTTCCTTCAGTCAAATTACATTCCCTAACTTGGACTAGTATAGTAGGAAAGTAGGGGGTCGATTCAAAGGGAAATGAAGTTGGTGCTTATGTTTAATGAACTAGAACAATTCTGTGAAGATGCTTAATTTAAAAACGTTTTGTTGGAGGTTCATGATTAAAATATTAAAAACAAGGACATTTTATTGAAAGATATCTAATTCACTATTGATCACATTAAAATCAAAATTGTTTAAAACCAAATTTTACTGAATGATGATAAAATGTGTTGGGGGAGGATATTCATGTGGAGCTAGAACCTTAATCCCTATCATGTTGTGTTGTTTATAATAAGGAAAATTTCTGGGTTCCATATGTTTCAGAACATCCTTGGTCCGGAAAGTTCCGATCAAGTCGATAGAAATCAATTCCTTGGTCCATCAATTGATTTCTACTAACTTTTCGTTAAGAACCACCCTTCTAGAGACGACAAGAATATCCAATGGTCATGGAAATTATTATCGTATTTCTTCCAACGATCCCCGGAAACTCCATTTTTAATATGACATGGAGGTTTCCAGCAAAATAGAAAATAGAAATGTTGGAATAATTAAATGAGAGGTTACGAACAATCACAATGATAAGGGGAGGGATTCTAGCATACCTGCATTTCTCCCAACCCCAACACAAAGGGGGTTTTATCTTCTCTTAATCAAATAAGTACAAAAGGTACTATTAAACATTAAAGAGTTCATTCCCATCAAACTGAACAAGAAAATAGCCGAAACCCCAGCCAACCCCCCCCCCCCCCCACAAAACCCAACTCCCCCCAAATCCTATGAAAAATCCCCTTTCCTTTCTTAAGTATCTTGTCTTCTAGGTCCAAAAATGGCCTTTTTCCAGTTGTAAAAAGGGTAGTTTCAAAAGTAAACCCAAGTCAAAGTGTTAGTGGAAAGGGAAAAAAAGAAAAAGATGAAGTGGGGTGCACTCTTTAGGTGCACGGTTTGGTAAACCGTGCGCAAACCTCATGGAGGCTACTGCCTTGGTTTCTTCAACCTCACCATTTGGGCACACGGGTTAGAAAACTATGTGCAAACCGTGTCGTAGCTCAATTCCACAATTTTTTGAGCTGCACACTTTAGTCTGTAGGTCCCACACCATTTGTTAACCATTTGGAAATCATGTGAACCCTTCTGTAAGGGAAATCTCCTCCCACACGGTTTGCACACCGTTTGGGTAAACCATGCGGCAACCATGTGGGTCTTCTTGGCCTTTGAAATTCCTTCGTTCTATATCCTTCGTGTCGAGTATTGGATCCTAAAATCTCCCATCAAGAATCATCAGAGGGAAAAGGGTCCTTATGCCTCCAATTCCCTTCTGAATCTCCAAACTTCAATGATTCCTTGATTTATCATTTAAGGACCGAATAACCTACCAAGATACTTTCTCTTTGTGAAAATAAAATAAAAACCATCCATAAAACAAATTTATTGATCTTAAAACAGGTTAAAATGCCTTATGCACAGTAGTGCATCACATAACTTGAACATATAGTAATACATGATTCATATGTACCAACAGATTCATTATAATTTTTTTTAATATCAAGGAACTCATTTTACATTTTTGTTTGACGAACGGGAGGGACATACTTATTGAAAAATAAGTACATGATCTCATTCCATTCCATCGATTCAATTTCACCTTGATGCCTTGTATTCTAAATTATAGTACACCACAGTCCTTCTTCGCCTTCTAAATGATAGAAAACGGTGTTGATTTCATCATGTTTCGAACATTGAAGGAGGGAATATATTGTTTCAATAGAATTGATCCGTTGTTCAGAAACAAGTGAATCAGTATACCCACGGGAATAAGGTGGAAGTTTCTTCATTAAGGACTCAATAGAATTTTTTTCACTTATTTTCTCTATTGTAAGTCCAAAATGAATCATTTATCATGTATGTGTAGCATTAATATTTTTCACTTCTTCTAACATAATATTTGGTTTCTTAGGAGTTCGGTCATTGAATTTTATAATGCATTGATCATTATCAATATTACTTTGGGTTCCATCCATTATCTAAAACCCAAATAAAATTAGTTTGAGAGGAAAAAATCATACTAGGGAAAAAATAGAATAATGGGGTAGTGATTTATATTTATAAAATCATTGGTTTATTCCAATGTTATTAGTGAGCATTATCTTAATTCAAGGAATATGACCTATAGTAAGACATAAACACAAGGACATCACTAGACAAACAATAGAAATATATTTTAGGATCTCACAAAAGTTTTCGCATCTTAGTTTCCAAAGGATAACTAAACTATCACTTGGATACCAACTATAATGTCCAAGCCTGATGAACATGGAAGTTATATTACTTTTTTAGAAGACATATTTCAAGGCATAAAAATTCTCTGAGGATGTATTATTTTGGAGTATTTGGAAACATGTAAAATAATATTCTAACATTGTGTGAGATCTTTAAGTTCTCCCATAAATATTAACACATTTTTTCATAATTAAAAACACACCTTATTTCATGGGGAAATCCAAACATAAAAAGGGTTATATCAATTTCTCCATAACTATAAATTGAGAAAACCTAAAACAAACCATAGACATATTTATGTAAAGACCTTAACATAATGTTTAGGCATCCAAATCAAGAGTCATGAAATAAATATTTTCAGTACCTAAGAAATATATAATAATTTAACATTTACAATGAAATTATATAATTTTAATATAAAAGTAAATTATGGACAACTAACAAGATAATAATATTATTTCTATAGTATCAATTTCATTGCTTCCAGGACCATAATATTGGAGAAAATCCATTACTGAACTGGGATTACATACCGTTATAGCCATGTTACTGAACCAGATTTACATATCATTCCAATAATTTATATCTCATGAGATATAAGTATTTAACTAATTCATTGTATGGAGATATAGGTCTCAACCATCTCATAAATAAATCATTCTTACATGTTCCACACAAACATAAATCATTCATCATAGCATAACCCATGATACAAAATAGGATTCTTAAACATCATTTCTTCATAATATAAACTATATAAGACAAGTATGCTTCATAAAAATAACTCTATAATTAAAAAAATAAAATCAAAGTAATAATAGTGATTGAAAAATAACCCTATGTCCTCTTATAAGGAAAATAATTTTGATAAAAAATTTGAACGTAATTCAAAGGGAAAATATCATATATTCTTAGTAAACAAATTCCTTTCACAAAATTATTTGTAATTCAAAATAAATTATTTGAATATAAACATGAAAATGTGTAGAGTATTCTTCATGAAAATAAGGAATTATAATGATTTAAATATCCATTCATGACATGAAATATAAAAAATAGGCATCTTGTACTTTTTATGGAAAAGTAAAATATTACATTGTAAGTTAATCAAAAGAATGATTCTTTTATTTAATATATTAAATGTAAAAAAATTATAAAAGAGACTCTAAACATACATAGAATAATAATAAATTTTTTTTTATTTTTTTAGAAAACATGGATATGGATGAAAAATATACCACTAAAAAATACTTAAATATAAACAATATCAGATAAAAATGTGACTGAAAAATTATCCCTCACCATGTAATATTCATTAAATGAGGGTTAGGAAACATTATATATAATATTTATTTAATGTTATTAAATTATAGAAGTACCATAAACATATTTATGACTTCATATTAGATCTATTATATAATATTGTTAATAGTATTTCTATATTACCATTATTTCAGGTGTTAACTGCTTCATTTTCCCATTCTTATTTTTCCATTTAAGTCATGACTATTATAAATATGATGTATTTTATTTAGGAAAATATGTTTATAATTATAAATTTCACTCATCATATAGATTTTATAATCATTCATCAATTGTTAACATGGAGAACGAATCTCACTGTGTTGTGGAGATGGTAGGTCATACTAACATACAAGGGAAAATATTATTCTCTTAATGTTTAAATGGTATATAATTGTATGGTATATCAATTATTTAGAACAATTTATAATGTTATATTAATTATTTTAATCCATTATACTCTGCATTATACCCATGCAAATGATGAAATTTTTAATAACATATTACAACACAACATAGAGACGGTAAGCCGTACGTATGCACAGCTGGTGATATTGTTGTTCATAAAATGGATAAAATGAGTTATCTAGTATTACCATAATTATAATTAAATATAAAAATTTATAATATTATTAAGATATTAATTTAGTATTAAATGAACATAAAAACATGAGGTATAAGAAGAAAATAAATTGAATTGAATTGTTAAAGCAATGACATCTTCTTCGATGGACTTCCATTGGATCTCTTGATACGGACAATAAGGAAGTAATTTTTGGAAAACCAGGACCTCAAAAAGTTAACTAATAATGTTTATTTGTTAATTTTCAGGTTTTTGGTCGATCTTTAACACCCCAGGTGTTGTGTGGAAATGTGGGAGGAGATGCCTTTTTATAAGATAGAAGGAGGGACACTTTATGAAGGTATTAAAATATTATTTTATTATAAATTTAAAAATGTCCACTAAACATTTATTTTTCATTTAAGATGATTATTGTATTTAATCCACTCATCCAATTGGTTTTAGTCATGTTTAGGTCTCAAATATAACCTTATCTTTCAGCATTAACTGTAAGTTATCTAATTTATCTCTTACCCTGTATTCATGTATATCCATACTATAAGGTTAATATTGTTATTATTAAATTAAAATGGAACATAATGTAGTTCAATAATTAAATTTTAAACATTATATTTGTAATTTTTTCCAATATTATATTTTTCATATAATAATATCATTTTATAAAATAGTATTAGTTTTAAAAGCTCATTTATGCCAATTTTTATACTATTCATATCATGAATTTTTTAAAACCCCAAAAATCATTATTTTTGGGAAAAAGCATAAATTTTAAATTATAAAAAGTAATAATAATCCATAAAATTTATGGATGACCTAAAAATTTCAAAATAAATTTATTATATTCTTTAAAATCTCATTTATTGAAATCCTTCATTAATAATGTAATCATTCCATATTCATTGTGTCATTGATATATTTATTTTTATGTTGTATAAAAATAATACAAAAATATGATGATGTTCTAAATATTTTTACCTTAACTATTACTATATATATATATTAGAATTTATCTTATTAAAGGAGTGAGATCAAACAATTAGTAAGGGTTAAAAATATCCAAAACATTAATCAATAATAACTTAATTGTATATAATTTTACATAATCAAAATTGCATGGTGAATTAATGAAAAACTCACACCATTAATAAACCGAGAATGAAATAACATCCATAGATTTTGTCATACTGAAATACTCCTAGATAGTAATAACTATTTATGAATAAAGAGAATTTAAATTAATTCGTTGTCATGTATCTGGAACATGATACCATAATATGGTTAAAACGGTTTAGTTTTGTGTGCAGATACCCATATTATTTTTGGAAACAAACTCGAAGGGTTTCTCGCCAACTAATTTGTCTCATGAGTCCTACTAACGCTTCAAAAGGCTATTGATGGTTCCACACACTACTTCATGTCCTAATAATTCTTTACAAATAGATTCTACACCATATTAATATACCATTACATTATCCATATATAATTGGGGATAAAGATTCCTCAATATTTCCAGAGTGAAAACAACATTCAAAATAAGTACTATATGTAAAATTTTATACTACATCCAAAATAATGATATCCATGATACGAAAATATGGAATTTTAAATGGAATATAATTTCTATTGAAATGTGATCTCAAATTTGAATTAGTTAGACAACATAAGAATGTGTAGGTGCATAATACTAAGCAAGTCACAATGATGTGAAAATTGAGTCAAATTTCATTACCACGTTGTAGTCAATTGAGTCATATGAACGAATGATAATAAACAACAAATGAATCATATAATACCATGAATATAAATATAATAATGATATTATATATCATATTTAAGTACTCCTATATCACGTATAAGAAAAAATAGAAGATCAATGGAAATCCCACAGAATTGAATATGAGATAAGAAAACACGTTACAAACATATTGACATGGTAATGAGTGTTCTTGAAAGGGATTAATGAGAGGTAAATGGGTATCCCATAATTTATAAATCATTATATTGGTATGTGGGAGGTGAGAAAACATAATTCATTATTAGATATTAAAAATAAATGGGTAGATCATAGGGGTGATAATTGAACAAAATAGAGAGAGAGGATCTCATACATTTTGCTCGATGGTGTTCTTGGTTGTTCTCAATGTCAAGAAGAATAAAATTTATATTCATTAATTAATAAGTACAGAACCTCATAAACATGTAATTGATAAGTTATAACCATATTAGGTTCATCAACAGCCTTTTTGATGGGTGTATGATATTCAATTTTATTGTTTTCGTAGCAATTTATTCATTGGTTTTCATTATCCGTTTACTTGTAATCATGAATGAATGTTATTTTGAAATGTGGTTAAACTTCCAGAATTTTTATTATACATTATTATTTAAATTATGGATATATAAATGATCTTATAATGATTTTGGTTATATACCATAAGGTTGAATCATTCGATGAGTTAATAAACTCTTCGATTATGCTTAGCGGTTTTGTGCACAATAAACTTGGTTCGTATTATTATTACATATTAGGAGTGTGTAAGGATTCCAGAACATTAAACAATATAAAATACATATATAGTGATCTTTTTAAACCATTGAAAATTTTTCATGACCAATATTGAATATATTAATAATAACCAAAAACATGTCTTCCTTGAGTGACATAAATTAACACATCTCGGACGACGTTTGAATATATTGTATAAAAGGAGGGGAAAAGAGAGAGAATATGATGAAATATTCCATTTGTACAGTGAGCATCATGTATATTTACGGTACAAGAATTATCATTTAATTTTGATGAGTTGAGGTGAGAAGATATCAACAAAATAATAATACATGTAAAATAATTTGGAAAAATAGAAGAGAGGTTTACCTCTTGTGTACTTCTCCGTGATAAATTCCATAAAACCTTTTTTCCTTTTGTTGATAAAAGCAAGACATTGACATGGGTAGAGGGATTGGTAATAATATTTGGTAGAATTTAGGCATGTCTGGAAGCTTGAGTGTTTCGGGGGGAAGAGGTTGTGAGGGGTGGTATATATAGTACATGGGATAGGGGATTTCTCTATATTAACATTATTAATTTATTATTTCTCAACTAGAAATGGATTGTTGTGTTTTCCATGACCATGAATAGTATTTTTATACTATAATTCTGAATCAATTATGCTTATATCAGTAGAACATCAAACATGAAATTATAATTAGTTTGTTTACCTAATTTTTTAAATTATACTATTTCACTATTAATGAAAATTCATCTATTTTAGAAAAATAACAATAATTCACCCTAAGAATTTTTCAAAATGTAGAATCCAGAAATGAAGTCCATTTTTCAAAAATAATTTTCTACATATGATTACATAAATAGTTAATTAATAACATTATTTAACCAAAAAAATATAAACACTTAAAATATTCTTCATTATTGTAAAGGTGCCTAAATTTATTAATACATTCATTGGTATGTATACCATTCAATAGAGTCATGTTACTATTCATAAAGTAAGGTTACTATTCACTGAAAATTAATTTAATTATATCATACATTATATATCATTTTGAACACAACAATGTATGTCAGATTATCAAAATTTAGAAGACACAAGTGGAAAATTTACAGTCAATGGCTAGGATATGACAATCTCTTAAAAAACCAAGTATTGTTTCAAAGAAACTTTGTGATTTGTGAAATACAAGCTGTGAAATGAATGTATTTAAGATAAACGTACCACAAAATATCTGTGGTGCTGCATTATTCCTTCCTTAAAAAATTTTGTCCTCAAATATTTTCTTTTGTGAAACCCACCAATAAGATGTAGGTGGTTCTTCTTCATAACATCCTCAGGTTCCCATGTTTCTTCCACAATATTCTAGTTTTTTCCAAATAACCAATACTAGATGAGTCTTCTGATTTTTCAATACATGTTCCCTTGTGTCAAGGATCCCGATAGGCTCTTCACACAATGAAAAATTTGTTTATAGTTATATTTTTCCATTAGTGAGAATATGCATTGTGTCTGGTATGTATTTTTTCAACAATGAAACCTGGAACACATCATGATCTTTGAAGGGACCTGAAGACATTTTTAAACGGTCATCCATAGCTCCAATATTTTCAATAATTTCAAATGCTCCAATATACCTGTGGCACTATTTTCCATTATTACTAAACCTTAAGACACACATCTGTGGACATACTTTCATAAAGACATGATCTCCCACATGGAATTCCAAATCCCTTTTCCGGTTTTCAGTATAACTCTTCTGAAAACATTCGGATGCATTAATATGGGCTTGTATTGTCTTCACCTATATTGTTGTCTCTTCAATATGTTTGGGGATCTATGTTTCCTCTCACCAAGTTTATCCCAAAAATATGGAGTTCAACATCTCTTTCCATATAATTCTTTATATGGATTCATTTTAATACAATAATAGAAACTATTATTGCTGGAAAATTCTACAAATGGAAATTATTGATCATACATACATTGTAATTCATGAGATCATGATATTGATTTGGCTTCTAGAGTTTTAATGGTCTATTCAGACTGTCCATCAGGTTGGAGGTGATAAGAAGTACTCATACGAAGCTCAGTATTATAATAATTATTGAGACATTTCCAAAGCTTTTATGTAAACCCGGGATCTCAATCGGACACAATCGATAAAGGTGCACCATTATGTCACACAACATCATTAATATAATGTCTTTCTATCAACTCAATTGGTAAATCCTATCTAATAGAAAGGAAATGTTCTTATTTGTGATATGATCAACAATTTCCCATATTTCATCAGTCATTCTAGGTATCCTCTGTTTTTTAGGTGAAAAAATCCATCATAATAATATCCCACCTCCACATAGGAATATATATAGGTTGGATCACTCCTCTGGGAAGTTTTCTCTATAACTCTGGTTGTTGAAAAATTAGACACATTGATAGGTAGTTAACGAATTCCCAATTCATATTATCCCACCAAAAATATTCTTTCAGATCTTTATACATCTTTTTTCTAAAAAAGTCTATAGAGAATTTTGAGCTATGGGAATCATCTAATTGTTATATTTATACCTCAGGTACTGATGGAACACATAACCTATTCTAAAATTTTATTACTATTTCCTCACACACAAATTCTACAAATCTTCCATCCTTGACAACATTATTTTTGTTGTGCATATTCTCATCATCATATTGAGTGATTTTTATATTCTTTAATAATGATAGTTTAGTAATCATTTGAAAGTGAAATGAGTTTTCGCCTTCATTAATATTTCCTATTTCCATCTTAACTAGATCCCTGAATATTGGATCTCTTTCTGTCCTCTTCTGGGTCAGGAGTCTATGACAATTCCTGGTTAATTCATCTTCCACATTGTTTAACATTCATATGTTGTAGTGTGTTGAACAATCGTAATCGTTGAGTAACTAGAGCCATCTCATATTCATCACGTTGAGTGTTTTTTGGTGAAACTGTATTTCAAACTCTTTTGGTCTGTAAAAATATCACATATTTCTCAATAGAGATAATGTCTCTATACTATGATAGTAATTATTACTACTGCCAAATCATGATTATGAGTTGGATAATTTTTCTCATGTTCCTTGAACTGTATTGATGCATAAGCAATAACATTATCATTTTTTATAAGGAACAAAACCAGTACATTCATTGATTAATCGATGTATATCAATAATCATTCATTTCTAGATGGAAGAGTCAAAATTGGAGCATGTACTAGTCATCTTTTCAAATCTTAGAAGAATTTGGTATATTAACTTTTCCACAAAAACATAAATCATTTATGTGTGATCTTGGATAGTGGGTTAGCATGTCGGGAAAAATTCTAAACTAAACACCGATTATAACCAACTATGCTAATAAAACGGCGTACCAAAGTTATGTTTGATGGCATTGGACAATCATGGAATGACTTTTTTTTGAAGGATCAACTCGGATTCCATCCTCAGAGACCATATATCCTTGAAAAGAAAAATATTGATGCTATTATTAACACATTCTAAACTTCCCATTTAATTCATTTCGTCTAAGAGATTTCAAAATAATCCGCATGTAATTCTCATGGTATTCATAGATTTTTGAGTATATAAGTATATCAATGATGAATATGACAACAATGTTGTCATTATATTCTTTGGAAACTCTATTAATTAAATTTCTAAAAATAGAGGGTGCGTTAGTCAGTCCAAAAGGCATCACTGTAAACTCATAATAAAAATTCATGGTTTGAAATGTTGTCTTATGAATATATTCCTTCTTCACAACAAGCAGATGATATATAGACAAAAGGTCCATCTTATAAAATTATTGATCTTGAGGAATTTGATCTTATAAGAAATCAATAAAAGGCCAAGGATACATAGTATTTATTATAAGAGAATTTATTTCCCTCTAATCAATGATTATCCTTATGGTTCCATCATTCTTCTTGTCAAATAGGACAAGGCTCCCCATGAAGAAACACTGTCAAATAAATCATTTGTAACTCTACTACTCATGTTGTTTATATAGCTCTACTAACTCCAATGCGAAAATTATTTAGGGGGTCTTTGATATAGGTCATTCACTAGTAATATTGTCACTAGAAAACTAAATTTCCTTATCTAGAGGATTTCCAGGTAAATCCTATTGAAATACATTAATGGATTATTACACAAAATGCACATCTTCAGTAAGAAATTTCTTCCCTCACATAAAAAAATTTGTTTATCTTCTTCTCTATGTATTACATATAGAAGAGCTATTGGGGGTTTATCTAGATTAGAATCAGGTGGCGAGGATAATTCCACAAATATAAGGGATTCGACCCTAATATAATAAATTGTAACTTCCTTTTTCTTCCAATAACTCTAAGAATCATAGTTTGATAGCCAATTAATACTGATAATAATATCAAATTCAGTCATTAGTATGATGAAAAGGTAAGAAACTAATGAACGTATATGTTTCACGAGGGGGACTATTTGACATGCCTTTACAACAATGATTCATCCCTGAGGTGTTTTGACTGATAAATCTTTTATTAAATCAAATTGGACAGGGCTAATTTTCTTTGTAAACTGGGAAGTCATAAATTAATGCGATGATATAGAATTAAATAAATTATTGGACAAGATTGAGGAAACAATTAAAGTACCTCCCACCACATCATTAGGAACTTCAACTTCCACCGTTGTAATCACATAAGCTATCTCGTTCTCTCTTATCCTTTTCTAAGGCATGTATCCATGAATCATATGACACTCATTTTCATAGTTTCCCATCCTTATACAATTAATGAATTGAAAATCATCATATTTTTTCTTCTCTTCATACATTGGATAGATGTCCCTTCTATCCACAATTATTGTAGACTCCAATGAAATTCAATAATTTCCCAAAATGATTCTTCCAACAATTATCTCATAACATGAAATTCATTATTATTTAGTTCTTCTTTGGTGCATCACATTTCCCACGGTTATTAGAGTACAACATTTTATCTTGGTTTCGCTAGAATACATGTTATCTTCTAAATTACTTCTATGTGTTGATGGAACATTATACAGTTTCATAATATGATGAAATTTTTTGAGATGCATGCACCCATAGAATAATTTTATTAATAACATCAACGAAAAAGATAAATATTGTCTGCTAATTCACATAAGTAATATACAATATACCTGGATAGACTTGTGAAGTTAGCCTCATAATATACAACATTGTCTTCTTCTCATTGCTTTATTCAATGAAATTTCCTCTTCATTTCGGTTTATTAATCAGGAGGTAAATATTGTTCTAAGAATATTTCCTTAAATGTCCTCTATTCAATATCTTCTATTTATTATTCCCCCATGGTATTGTGAATCAACAACCACCATTGATTTTCATTGCCCTTGAGACAATATACTTCTAGTACTACCTTTTCATTTTCAATGCCTCTTAATGCCATGAATATCATTTCAAGGGACATGATCTGTTGCTCAGCAACCACAGGATTACCAGTCCCGCTGATAGATGGCTTCTTCTACCACATGAAATGTTCCAACACAAGTGTGTAGTAGTTATTCAATACATGCTGAGTATGTTTTCCCAATATGTTCATGATCATATCTTCTCCAACATTAACATTGTTTACTTGCTCAGTGGGGATATTCATACATTGCTCGCAATTATTGATTCACATTCTTCCATTATAAATCATTTATAAATAAAGAGACACACTAGATTAAGGTATTAATCATAATGTATAATATTAGTGTAACAATATACATATCATAAATTGTGATCCTATGCATGTCTAATACCATAATCAGAAAAATGGTTTCTTTGGGGAATAATATGAATTACAATCCTTCGTAGTTGGTTGTAAAGAAAATATTAATTATCCTAAGTATATCTCCCGAGTGTTTTGAAACCAAGAGTGCATGAAGGACCATTGTCGTGTACCATGATACACAGGGTCTTGCCCGAAACTCCTTGTTGGAGCATTCATCCCTAGGTACATTTGTGCCAGAGCCACCTCTACCTGCACGTATCCATACAGAGATGTATTTTCAAGAATGATTCATATAATATATTCCTTATTAAAATAACATGGAGTCCAGGTACATTTACCATCAAATAATACCTTAGATATTTGTTCCCTATTATACATTTTCTATTTTAGTTTCCTTGTTTTCTACTAAAAATTCTTTAATCCCAACTGTAACACCATGAACCCTCAAATCTAGAGTCAGTGAAATAATAATCTCATTGGTATGGTTAGAAGGAAATAATTCCTGATGTAATGAACTATTTTTTAGTCTTAATGAATCTAGATTTATAGTTGTAACTCATATTACATTGTAAATGTTTATAAAATATAATACATAATAAAAAACTAAAAACTGCATCCACAAGAACCTAATAAAAGTCCTCTTCTTCATCACAAGTTGAAAAAAAACTATTAATGGGTTAATAAAAAATTATCAGTAAGGATTACACATATCAAAAACATAAATAAATAAAAAATAAATTGTTATCAATATGACATAATCAAAATCTCATGGTGAATAAATGAAAAATTCAAATGATTAATAAACTGAGAATGCAACACCATCCCAGGATTTTGTAATAGTTAAAACCACATGTATAGTAATAACTAATAATGAATAAAGTGAATTATTATTAATTGGACATCATTTATGTTTCACATGATACCATAATATAGTAAAACTGGTTTAGTTCTGTGGGTTGAAACTTGTCTATTTTTTCAAAAAAACTCGAAGTCTTTCTCACCATCTTATTTGTCTCTGGAGATATATCGAGGCATCAAGGGGTTTTATCAAGCACCACCCACCGCTTCATGTCCATGTAATTATATATACATAGATTCAACAACAGTGCAATATGTATTTACATTATTCGTATGTCATAGATTATACAGATTCATCAATATTTCTACAATAAAAAATAACATACAAAATAAATACCGTATGTAAAATGGTATTCATCTTAAACAATTATAATAACCTTGATATAAGAAAATATAAATTTAAATAGAATATAATTTCAATTGAAAATTGGTCTAAAATGGGTAATATGTACACCACATTAGACAGAGTAGGTGACCCATACTATGCAAGTCATAATGATTTGAAAAATTGAGACAAAGCTCATTACCAGGTTGTAATCAACTGAGTCATATGACCAAAAGTTAATAACCACAAAATTAATCACATAATTCCATGAATATAAAAAAAATCATGATAATATATATCAAATGGATGTAAAACTATATCACATATAAAAATGAGAGGCGAACAATGGAAATCCAACATTATTGAAAGTGAGATGAGAAAACACCTTGCAAACATTTCAGCTTGGTAACAAGTGTTCTTGCAAGGCCTTAATGAGAGTTTAAGGGGTATCCTATTATTATTATATCATAGGGGAATAATGGTAGAATCTTGAAAATATACCCCATCGTGGGGTATTAAATATAAAATTACAGAACCTAGAGGAGACTCTTAAACAAAAGTGAGAGAGAGGATCCCATACCTAATGCTCGAAGTTATTCTTGATTTTTCATAACAGCCTTGATAATAAAATTAATATTAATTAATTAATATGTAAAAAACCTCATAAATATTTAATTTATATGTTATAACATAATTATGTACATTAATGGCTTTTTTAAGGGTTTAAGAGATTAAATTTTATTGTTTTACTATCATTTTATTATTTGGTTTTCACGATCTATTTACAAGTATTCATGAATGAAATTTTGTTTGAAAGGTGGTTAAACATATATAATAGTAAATATAATTTATTGTTTACATTAGAGATATATTAATTATCATGTAATGATTTTAGTTATATATGATATAGATGACTCATTCGATGAGTTGATAAAGGCATGGATTTTTTTGGCGGGTTTCTGCACAATAAACATGTTTTGTATTATTATTCAATATTATTAGTCTTTAATGATTAAAAAACATTAAAAAAGATAAAAAATATATATATTATTATCTACTAAAACCATTGAATTGGATTCATGTCCAGTATTGATGATAGTAATGTAAATTGAAAACTCTTCTTCCTTCAGTGTGATAAATTAACACATCTCGGACGGTGTTATCATCTATTGTATAAAAGGAGGGGGAAAGGGAGAGATTATGATAAAATATTCCACTAGCATATTGAAAATCCATTACATCTAAGATACTATAATTATTATGGAATTTTTATAATGTGAGATTAAAATAGAGAAACAAAATAATAAAACTTGTAAATGAATTTGAAAAAAAAGAAGAGAGGTTCACATCTTGAGTACTCCTCATTGAAAAATTCTGTAAGACCTGTTTTCCCCCAATTAGTGAGACCAAATAGTATTTGACGTGTGGATTGGGCTTGAGAAGAGTATTTGAAATAATATAGGAATATATTGAAGCTTTAGTGATGTTGGAGGAAGTGGGGTTGTGGGGTGGTTTATATAGTGTAGTGGAGAAGGGATTTCAGGACATTGTAATCATTAATCTATTACTTCTCCAAAATACACGAAATAGTTAATATTTCATGACCATGAATATTAATTTTATCATGTTTATCCTAATAAATTGGGATTATATAAGCATAACATCATACATGACTCAATAATTAGTGTAATTAGATTATTTTTTAAATTATGGTATTTCACCTTTCATGAAAAATTCATGTAAATCAAAAAAATACCAAAAAATCACCCTAACCATTTTTTTATATATAGAATCTAAAAATGATTTTTATTTTTAAAAAATAATTTTCTTAATATGATTAATTAAATATTTAATTAGAATTTTTATTTACTAGAAAAATATAAACACTTATAATATTAATCATTATTTTAAATGTGCCTAAAAATATAAACACTTATAATATTCAAAAGGGTATGTTACTATTCATAAATTTATTTTATTATTCCTAAGGATGGTTACTATTCACCGAAAATTATGTAAATTCTATCAGACTCTAAATATCATCCTGAACAGAACTATGTATGTTAAATTTTCAACATTCAACACACCCATTTTGAAAATATAAGTTCAATGGCTAGGCTATAACTATATAATAAATATCCTAGTGTTTTTTCAAAGAAACTCAGTGCGTTATGAAATACATGCTATGACCTGAATGATTTTAGTAAAAATAGACCATAAAATGTATGGGGTTACATATTGATTGTTTGGTACCCCTTGGTTGTTTTAGAATCTAGATGGGTTGTGACACTGGTGAGGCTAGCATAGAGAAGGTAATTTTTTTTATAATCATCGATGTTTCGCCATACGTCAGCAAGTCATTCAGAATCATGTACATCATCAGATCGTGCTAGTGATGTTTCTGAAATTCCCATGGTTACTACACGTATTTTCTTGTATGCATTTACTTCATTTGGATCCTTGTTTTTTCTTCATGTCTTTAATTCATCATATCCAATTATAATTTGTTTTTGTTTTAGTTTGGATATTATTTGTTAAAAATTTAAATTTTCTTCAAAAATACATCGTGGTGTGTACTGTTTTAAAAAGGAAAAGTGTTGTTGTTTATTAAATTTCTGAAATCCTGTTTTTATATCTGTATTTAAAACTATTAATTAAGGAATATTTCAGGTAAGGAAATTTATATATTCTAGGTTTTTTTCCTACTTATCGTTGAGCCACACACACTACTTATACTATTTTGTGTTGGTAGAGCCAAAATATTAATCATGTTCAACTTCTTATTCAAGAATTATATTTCATGCTCATATTGTTATTGTAGTTCTGTTTTGTGGTATGTGGTTACCAAGTGGTCACATGGATATAGTAGTAGAATGGTTCGGTTTCAGCTTAGTATTTAGGTAATAATTTATTTATTTATTTTAATTAAATCACTTAACATATATTTATATGAAATTTAGTTTTTGTTGACTCTTAAGTTTGAATTTTTTATTTTTAGTTGATCTTAATTTAAAAAAAAAAATTATTTCAATAATTATTAATTTGATTCCCATAACTTGTTTCTTATTCATAGGGATTTAGAACACACCTTAGGACTTGTCATGGACCATGTTGGGTTTCGGTTTGGATGAAATCCTCAAATTGTTTATGTAAAATGTAATCAAAAGTGGTTTTTTGTTATTTTATCTGTTTGGAATTTCGAGATTATAATTGTCGGTGCCCTAGAGGTAGGTATAGTAAGAGTATTGAAAACTATTTCTTGTTCTGATCATCATGATTATAGGGATAGTCTATGATTTGAGACTTTTTTAATGTTTTCGAATGAAGAATATAAATCTAGGTGAGCTTGTGTTATCACAGGAATGCATAACTAGTAGTGACCCATGTGGAGTCTGATTACATTGTTCAATGACTTCTTGTTTTTAGTGATTACATAGGTCATGGACCACTAATAGGTTTCCATGTTATTTATATACACTAATTCATAATTCTAGTGGTTCGATATTTGTTTTCCAATATTGTTGGCCTTTTTTGTGACAGATCTTTTTTGATTTGTTTTTGGTTTTTTAGAATGGGGTTTTAAATGAAAGTAGTTTATTAATATGGAAATGAATTCATTATAATGATTTTGAATGTGAAAATAGGGTTTAATGGAAAAATTATTAGATTTAAAATTTGTTAATCATATGGTTTTTTATAAATAAATTCTAAACGTGACCCTTAGTACACCCTATTAATTTTCACACATGTTTGGGTATGTGTTGTAATTGAACATTGATGTGTGAGTGTGGATGATTTAAGTTGAAGTTGATGGGCACACCTTAATTTTTCATTGGGTACCATGTGAGAGAGTTTGAAATTAATTGTTTTTATTGGTTTATCAATGATGTTTTTTGAGTGGAGAATTAATCAGGTTTTCTTAATATTTAAAAAATGTATTCTTTTATGTGAATGGTAGATTTGTTATCTGGAACAAGGAATTGGAAGAAGATAGTTTTCAAATTAAAATATAATTTTTTATTTTTGAAAAGTATTTGTTTAGGATTGTGTTTTTTTGTGATAATATTCTTTATAGTGGGATGATATTTTCAATTATTCTTTGGATTAATGTGGGTTTCGGTTTCACATTACTTATGATGTTCAGAATATTTCACCCAAAAATGTCCCAAGGGTATTGATGAGTCATCCAAGATTATGGGCCTTCTGGTGTGTTTCCTTATTATCCTCGTAATCAAGGCCCATTAAAGGAAGTTATGTTTCTTGCGGAAGTTTATAGAGTCTTCAAAGGTGTGGTAACTAATGATGATATTATAGTTCATTTTGTTCTAGGGTTGTTTGAATGTCTACCAATTGACTAATGTAAGTATTTTCCCTGCAATCGATGCAAGTTGTGAAGTTATAGGAAGGGTTTATAATAGAATTCTTGTGATGGTTTATACATGAGGTGGTAAATATTAATAATGTTGAAGAGGTAATGAGTATTTAGTAAATTCATAAGATAGTGATTTCTTATGTTTATCACTTTATGTTGCTGGTTTCCTTTTTTTCAGAGGTAGTTTTGAGGGATCTGATAAAGGATTTTCTTTTCATTAAGCATCTTCATCAGGTGATAAATTATCTAGTCATCTCCGCTAATTATCATCTTTTTTAGATGGTATTAGATGATGTGATACGAGCAGAGTTCATCACGTATGCATTTTTAGTTGGAAATCCAATGTCACTAATTGCTAATGAGGGTTCCACATATGATGAGAAGGGTGTTCTCGAGTAATGAAATTCTAAACATCATCCTTTATTGGGTCTGATTTCTAGTTCTTCATGAAATGTAGTTTTATTCCACTAGTGTGGCCGGTTCGGGAATTCGAACCTATCTAGTTGCAATCCAACGAAGAATTTCCATCGTTTTATTTTCCTTTGTTTTTTTGGACATGCTTTTTAAAATGCATAACCTAAATAATATGTTGTTATTGGAGGATTTCAGTGCTTTACAATGATTCAAAAGATGCTTTGGTCATCCCTGCTCCTTCCACATACCTCAAGGTGATGCTCACACACAGTTTGGAATTTCAATGGTTTTTTGTAAATGCATAGACCACTATTATTTCTCCTTTTTTGGGGGTCGAGATGTATAACTCACCCATGTGGTAATTTCTTCTTTTATTTTAAGTACATCATTTCATTGTTAATGTTTTATGGACATATTATATCGTAAAAGAGGTTGTTTTTTATCTTTATGTTGATTTTTAATCAAATTTTCTTCTTTTTTGTGCTTAAAACGTGTTTGGGGTGGTATTGGTTTCAGTTTTTCATGGTTGGAGGTGGTTGAGTTTTTATTGAAAATGATAGATGATGGTTCTACAATCGTTATTCGATATCAATTTCTATTTATAGATATGTAACAATGAATTTGGTAAATTGTACTATTTTGGAAAAATTTCAGCTCTGGTGGTTTTGTCATCTAGTTTGTATGGAGAAGTTTGGATTGTTTTTGTTGGCAGATCTCGATCATAGTGGGGGTGTTTCTTAGTTAAATTGGGAATTTGTGTCTTGGATCCATCAATGGGCTAATTCCAAGTCATACCGTGGGATTAGTTGAGTTATTAGGGTGTAGATAAAGATCTCATTTTATCCTATTATTCTATATTATTTGTTTTCACCTACTGTTGGTAGAGAGTGAATTTTGGAGTTGAAGATCACATTTTAGTTTGTGATTTCATTTGGATTTGATTGTCCTTGGATTTTAGTTTTGGTTGTCTTTTGGATGGGTAGTTTTTTGGGGCCACAAATTGTATATGGTTGGGAGAATGATCACACCTTGACCCCGCTAATCTTCTTATTTTATTATTTTTGGGGATTCAGATATTTTGGTGGAGGTTAGGGTCAAGTTCCAAATATATATTTTTGTGATTTTTAATTTTGGGTATATTTTTACATGTTTATATGAAATTAATGGTTAGTAGAAATTGTTCAGCCCCACCCAGGTAACCATACATCATGTAATGTTGTTAGATAGAAGCTACCACTATGTATGATCATTAAAATTCAAACTGTATGGGTTGGTCATGTTGTTTTTCTTCTCATTGATATCATCCAGTGTACAATTGGTGGAACAATTTAGTAAATGTGTACCCAAATCGTGCAAGAAGCTAAGAAATTTTATATAACAAAAACATTATTTATCCCTCTCCTATAATTATCCCAAAAATAATCCCCTCCCTCGGTGGTCAAATATGGATCAAGAAGGGGTCTTAATAACCCCACTCTATTTTATTCTCCTCCCTCTATTGGTGCATGTCTATGATTCTAAGGTATGTTTTTAGGGGTGTGGAACGTTTTCTCTCTTGTATTCCTTCCATTCATTGATTCCATGAGTTTCTTTAAGGGGTTTTCCTCTTGGTAGATCCAAATGGTTATGATATTTTCATGCTTCATTTTTTAAAATTATTAGGGTGAGCGGATAGATCATTGAGGTGTATTCTTTAATTGCCTAGGGTTTCATTGAATTCTCACATCATTGAGGATTGTGTTTCAATTATATTTCTTTTTATCACTATACCATTATTCATTAGTGCTTCCATTTAATTTATAAATATGATTAAAATGTTTTTTATTCACATGGTTAGTTTATTGTGGGGTTTTATTATTTAGTTAAGTTGTAAAAAAATGGATTTGTTATTGATTCATAATACATGTATAAATAAATATGAAAAAAGTGTTCTTGATAAGATGTCAATTGAGCATTAAAGATAATATTGGATGAACTATGTTGTGTTTTCTATTATGAACAATTTATTAAATTATATTTATTAAGACATTTTATTTTCATGTGGAACATGTAGAAATTTGTTGTGTGGATTTTATATTGTTTTGGAAGGATATATTTGTCCTTAAATATTTATTTTGTCTTTTGTAAATTATGTGAAATTGATGGATTTGGGTTGGTTTGAAAAAATGTGGCGCTTTTTTAAATGAAAACGGGTTTGGGTGTTTTGATATTAATAAATAGTGTTCCATTTTATGCTAGCACATCCATGAATTCATGAGGTACACACATGGCTGTGCATTTTAACGAAGTTGGCACCTTAAAACTATGATTTCCTTGAACCCAATTTTCTTTAATGGTACCATAATTGAAAAAAGATTTGTGGGTGTGTAGTGTATCAAGTTATTTTAGAATGTGGATTTCAATATTTCCATCCTTGTTTTGAAGGAATATTTGATAAAATTCATAAGGTTCCATGTTTTACTCAATTATTGGAATTTGTTTTTTAAATGTATTTTGATTGGAAATATGAAGGGTCCATTAGGTTTTGTAGACAAGAGAGTGGTGTTTCATATTATTTTGACTGTTTTTTATATATATTATTGAAATGTGTATGATGAGTGGATTGGTTAGAACTCTATAAGTTTTGATAAATGAATATGATTTTGGAAGAAATGTTTCTGAGTTATCAAGTAGATAATTTTTTTAAGAAAATGGTTTGAATGATTTGCGGATTTGAAAACCCTTTTTTCACCTACTAATGGGATTTTATTAGATGGGAACCCCCATAGAGTGAATTCCCAATATGGGTTATCATATTGGTGGTGTCTGTTTTTGGGGTGGGAATTTTTGGTGATGATAGGTTAGGTGAGTCATCCAAGTGAGGGCCTCATCAATACACACTATATGATTACCATGGGTTTGCTGAGCATCTATCAATGGGTCAAATCATGATTTCATATCAACCCAATCCAGAAGGGTGTGTACAACTTTTAAGATTTAGAGGCTTGATGGATTGTTCCACATGATATGTTAGTTTAGAGATACTAGTTTGTTATAGACTATAGTGTTTCACCATACACCGATATGTGAATTCGAACCATGTATGTATAGGAGACACTCTAGTGATGTCTAAGAAATTCACATGGTTACTACTTGTATTTTCATGGTTACATTTTCTGAATATGATTTCTTGTTTATTTTTCATGTTCCATTTCAACATATCTTGCTATCATTTTTATGGGTTTTATTCTGGGTTTTAATAATAAAATGGAAAGCTATTTTGAAACAAACATTGTAGTCTATAATGTTTTAAATAGGGAATGAGTAGTGTCTTATTAAAAAGGTGAAAATCTATTTTCATATATTTATTTTAATCTGCTGATTGTGGAAGGATTTGGTAATGTAAGGGTATGGAATCTATGATGGTTTCATAATGAACTAAGAATCTAACACCGTACATGTACCATTAGGTTTTTGTAGACTTAAAATGTTTTTTCTGGATCAGCTTCTTGTTTGTGTAATATGGTTCGTGTTCTAGTTGTTGGAGTAGGTTAGTCTTGTGGTCAGTGGTGACAAAGATGTAACATGGGGATCATATTAAAGTGGGTCATTTTTTGTTTTTATTTTGATTCTGATTTGTTTTAATATTTTAGATGATTTTATTTATATATATTTATTTGAGATTCAGTTGTTTTTGGTTCATCAGTTTGTTCAATATATTTTTAGTTCACCATGTTTTTTGGGTGAGAATCATTCCCACATATATTACATTAATGATCGATAGTAGTTTCAAACATGTGGGGATTTGGAACACTATATTGGCCATGTCCTAGACTTGGTTGAGTGTCAGGTTTCATGGCATCTTAATTTGCATCATGAAAAAATTAATTTATCTGAAACTAAATAATTAATTTTAATTTTATATGGGTTATGATCAGTAAACGTAAATGAAATTTTTATTAAAGAAATATTTTTATGAAATACTGTGAATTTATATATATAAAATTAATCACTTCTAAAAGATGATTTTAAAAAAATTAATATACTAATGGAAATTAGTTAAAAATCATACAATATGTATTTATTTGATGATAGTTATAATAAATTCATTTTGGGGAGATTTTTCCAAATTGATTTAATACATTAGAATTAGTTATATTAAAATAAAAATTTATTTCCTCTAGATATTATTTTTGATAAAATAGGTTTAATATTAGGAGTAAATACATTTAATTTAATTCAAAATTTTATTTTCACTTTTAGTATATTATAATGTTTTTTATGAAAATTTTAATTACACCAAAAATATAAAAACATTTATTCTCTATGAATAATTATAAAAAAATTTACTTAATAATTAATATTGTAATATATTAAATAAATAATAAAATATAATTATGAATATATTAATATATTAACACTCATTAAATTATAAATTAATAATAAATAAAAATTATTTTTTAAAATATATTAAAAACTCAATTTTTCTTGTTTTTTTTATATAATTTAACATCAAATTTAAATAGAAATTTAATTATTAAATGAAATTTATATGGAATAAATAGATTCAATGTTAATGATAATCAGATAAAAAGTATGTATGAGGGGTTATAGATTAATTTAAGTGAAAATATTATTAGCATATTTGACATTAATTAATGGATAATAGATGTTTAAATGGATAACATAATGTTCTCTAAATTTGGTTTTATTTATATGACATATAAACATTCAACAAGAACATTTTTAGATATCCACATATATTACTAACCATTCATATCTCAACTAACTTAAATCCCATATTATTCTATCCTTACCAATCATCTACTATTCAATTCAAAATAAAAGTACATCTATTAACCTATAAAATGAACTCACATTACACCACTTTTTTCCAAACATAACCTTGAATTATTATTGATACGATACCTCTATATCAACTATTTGAAGCCACATACAAATTTATTTAGAACATGGTTACTTGAAATATACTTAACTACTCAATTTAAAAAATTAGTTTTAATAATAGACTCAAACTCTCAATGAGGATAAATTATGTTCAAGGATACTAATAATTAATTAAATGATTTTCATACACAAATTCTTATAATTGGGAAATATTCCATATTAATAAAGGATTTAAATTTTAAAGGTTTAGTTAATGACCCTCTAATATATTATATAAATATTATCCTTATATTTAGGGAATTTAAATCTCCATTTCATGATTACGAATTTATGTGGATTTGATTTGACTATTACAAAAGTGTAAAGATTTTTTATCAACTCAATTTATATTCATTTAGTTATGATTATTCTTCTTAAAGCTTATTTTTAAAATTTGGGTATAATCTAAAATATTATTTATTTATATTTTAAATTATGTCATATTTTTATGGCTTTTCAATTCATACCCATTAATGCATTTTTCAACAGTTTTACCTCATTTCTTCATTATATATAGACTTCATTTTTCATTAATATGTAACATTGTTATGAATAATACTCATCATCTTTGATTGTTATTTATCCTCTATGTCCATATTAATTGTAACTCCAAATTATATCATATTGAATTATGATTAATATTTATATATTATCTCATGTGATCTTATTTCCCTTTACCCCATTTGAAATTCCGTTTTTATTATCAATATTATGATGTTAGTATCAATAAATGTATTCTAAAATTTTATAATGATTTTCATCATTCACTCCTTGTTTAATATAAATTATATTTATAAGAAATCATGATTCTATTATTGATATTTATATTTTTGAATAATGTTTAAAAAATAATCGATCTGATCTTTAGGAAAATAATATTTTATACTACAATGGGACATAGCTATTTATTAGAACTAACATTCCATACAAAATTTTGAAAGGAATCATATTTTTAATTTTATTTAAAAATTTTCTTTCCTTCCCCCCGTGTTAAATTTATTAATGAAATTAACTATCTATATAATCAGGGTTTTCAAAATAATATTATATTGATTTCATTAATAAATGTTATTCTTAAAAGTAATAATCAACATAATGTGTATATCACTTTATGTCATGAAGTAAATTTTAATTATATTTAAGTTATTTCTTATTTCCCAGCATCGTTAAATTTTTCATATGGTTATCCTCTAAAACTACAACAATTTTTTCTTACTCTATATATTTTGTGATCATGAATTATTTTATATTTTCAATAATCCCAATTAATTTCAATAGTCTTATTTATATAGAGTATATTATGAAATTTTTCATGATATTTTGGGACATGCATATATCATTATGATTATAAGATGTCTGTGTCATTTATAAACATCATATTAATTGAGTAGTGATTATTTTTTGATGGGATTGTATGTCTCTTGGAGTGGGAATGAACACAATTACCTATGATATATTTACCAATATATTTATTAGGATGAGTGTGAAACCAATCACATATGGGACCTTGTTCACCCTGTGATGAATTCCATGGCATTTATCCCTAACATAAAAAATTATTTTCCATGAATATGTATGCAACAATTTTTTATTTCAAATTATTATTCCATCTTATATTTTAATTTCTCATCACTATTGAATAATGGTTTCGTGCATTGATTACCAATTATATATTTTATTCTCAAATACTTATTTTAAGACTCATGATTTAAGATATATTGTTTTCTGAGATAGATTATATAATGTTATTCTACACGAATTGATTATTTTATCATTCCATTTTTCACACTATATTATCATGTACGATCATAGAATGATAACTATTATGATTTCTAATATTAAACACATAATAAAACCCTTTATTATGTTCTCATTACACTGGTTACGAAAATTTTTATTATGATTTATGTCAAAATTATTTTGTAATCTGACAATAAATATGATAGGATAAGTTGAAAATGATATATTTTATGGATTTATGCATCTAGTCTATGATGACACGAAACCTATAAGTTTTGGGATGTGATATATTTTTGAAATATAATGAAAAAATTCTAATTTTTTGGTAAAATGATATATTTTTATATATATATGTATGTATTAGTCAGCTTGTTTTTTACTAAAATTTCAATATATTGTTAGTGTTTTGAGTAATGTAACAGGGAGTGTGTCTTTGAGGTGTCTCAGTTTTATTATAGCATGGATTTGTTATTTATGTGATTAAGAATAGGTAAAATTTATAAAATCACTATAGATAAGTCTAAATATTAGAACACTACTCAAAAAAGATGGTAAATTATAGGGTGTGTGGTTTCCTAATGATGAAATTCCCATCTGAACACAAACAATATGATATATTCTATGAATCAATACACCTATGGATAATATCATTAAATATATTTTCTATGTATTAACTCAATCATAACATGGTGAAAAACATGTGGTCCTAACTAAACACCTAGTTTAACACTGCAACGGGATATGATTTGGTTGATTCACATTATCTTTATGGCACATAGTAATGGATTTAAATGGATGTTGATGACGTAATATATGAAATATTTTTTTAGATATAATAATAAGAAAGTAACAATGGATTTAACTAAATCTATCATATGATAATTGGGTTATATGTGATGAAATATTTGTAATGGTTTTTCAAATACATATAAATATTTAGATTTATTTTATAAGATATTATGTTGATATCCGATTTGTTATTTGGTTTGAAATAGGTCAATTAAAAAGAATAACTAATGGGTATTTCTCTTGGATTTCCTAAGACTTATTGATTTTTAATAATGAAGATTCATATCAAATGGGAGGGAATCTCAAAATATGTATATTAAAATGAATTATTTGTTGTTTATTGTCTTACCCATGTTAATGAGTTATAAATCAAATCATACATTATAGATAATTTATTTATAGACATATATATTTTCATTAGTAAATAAAAATTAAAATTTCAATTATTTATTTTAGGTTGATGGTGTGATTTAATTCTTTTATATATTTGAATTAATTTATTTCAAATTACCACTATATTTAGTAGCATTATTCACCTGCGAAACCCTACTATAAAAACACATTAAAACATTCCTTGAGATAATACATTACACCCAATTTATATCTAACCATGTACTATATAATATGGTTAATAACATCCCTTAAATGTTCATAAATAAAATTAGAAGAAAAAATATAAGAAAATTATATCATTTAAAAAACGATCTCCTGGATAATCCTCATCCATGATTTTTGTAAAATCCTGAACTAAGAGCCACTAAATGGTGCCCAATCTTTTAGGTCTCATAGCCTCAAAAACACATCCCCATACTATAGATATTTATGACTAGAAGAAAGGGTCGATGGTGTTATAGTTGAGATACTTTACCATCACAAATATAGCGTAGAAAAGTGGTATAATAATAATAACCAATATCTGAAGAAAATCATATCACTAAAAGTAGAAGGTATGATCTATAAGAAAAGATATTATGTTAAAAAATTCCACATGAAATATTATATACAATATAACTTTTTATTTATTAATGAAAATTTTCTATTATTATAAGGAAATAACATCTTTTATAATGCATGTATCAAAATACAAATATCTCATAAAGGTCTATCACTAGACACCATCATGAAACTAGCTTAGTCTTGTTCTCAATTGATATTAAGAAACAAATACATTGATTTATAATGTATTCGATTTCCCTAGCCCATACTGCCATCCATGAAGTCCATAAAGATTACCAACATAGGCTAAAAAAGGGTGTGAGATAAAGTTCAATAGTCCACCGCCAATTATGTCTATAACGAGTCATTTATATGCCTAAATGATTAAGTATTTTGAATTATATCACATGCATAACAATAATAAAATTAAGGTTTCAATAGAACATGTGATCCCGTTAATCAAAAAATGGATTCCAATTAACAAAAATAAAGAACCCATATACAAATGGAAATAGTTATCATGACACCACAATCTTCGTCTTAATGTAAATCATGATAATGAATCCATAATATAATATTCCATGTAACAATGTGTCCAGAATTAATGGATTGTATCTATTATAAAGATTTCCAAGTAATACTTTCTCGTTATATGGACCATCTTTATAGAAACATTGTAAATACATGAGTGGAGCCAAAGAAGCATAACCATGGATAATGACAATGATGTTTCCAAGCCTGTCAAATCCATTAAATAAAAATTTACATAGATTTCAAAATCATACTAGATCAATAGAGTATAAATGTCTATGGAATCTGATGAAATTATGATCCATGAAGTATAAATGTCTAGGGAATCCACTACCATAACATGGACCCATATATTAGAAATGTCAATGTAATTTAATGGTGTCATGACTTGAGGAGTAGAAATTTCAACGAAATCAACTACTGTTATCAATTAATCATTTTATTTCATAAACTATTACATTGCCTGTAACATCCCAAGTAAGTAATGAATAATAGATATTTTTTATCTATGTCTATTAATGATTAAGATAGTGTTATAGAGGGTTAAAATTAAAATAAATACAATCTTATGCATGGAATACACTAATATTCTTAAAAGATTGTTTTACTGCCTTTTGATGGCAAACCATTTTTGAATCTATATTTTGACAATTTTATAAACTAAGTTTGTCAAAATAAACTTATTCTTTATGATAGGGACATCAAAATTTACTTTGTGTGAATTTTTGGTATTTTTCTGACAATGTTCATTTTTTAATGAATAGTGAAAAATACTGCACTTTACTTCAAAACTGCTTTTTAATCTAATTTATTTATATGATTAGATTATCTTTTGAATTTGTCTTAATGTGTAATATGAATATATTTTTACTATTTTATCCAATGGTGGTCATTGGAATCAATTTCACATTGAAATTAGACTTAAACTGGTGTCAATCTTTTGATACTTATTGTTTTGTAAAAACACGCTATTTGCTCTGGCAGCAGGAATTAATTATTAAATTAATTAATGTGACTTATATGATTTGAATTTTGTAAAATAGACTTCATTTTTGAATTCGGAATATCAAATATAGCTTAGGGTGAATTTTTGGTAATTTTCTGAAAAACTTCAATTTTTGATGAATAGTGAAACCACTTAGTGGTAATCAAGCAAACTGATTTTTCAGTTAAATGAAAGTTTACCACTAATGTGTATTGAATTTTGAAAATCCGACATACATGGTTGTCATTAAGAAGTAAAATGTGGTTCAATGAGATTATAATAATTTTTTGGTGAATAGTAACTTATTAAGTTCTTAATCACGATTAGTGGTAATTAGGGTAGTTTAAGGTACAAATAATGCTTTAATAATAGGAAATGACCTAGACACATGTCCCAACCTTACTGGTTGTGTCATGGCCGACCAAGACAATCCATGGGTCAACTTGGGGACCCCATGGAGACACTTTGGTTTGGAAATGACATAAATAACTTTTTATTAAATGTTAAAGTAAAAATGACCCAAACAAGAGATGTTTTACGAAAACAATTTTTACATGGGCTTATAAAGATCAGATATGTGATTATAAATATTCATTGGAAAGCTAAAAAGATTTCCTACATCATAGTATTTTTTTATGATTTTTAGACATTAAATAAATTAAATTATTTATGACATAATAATGATGCAGCGATGACATCATTATTTGACGATTTAAATAAAATGGAAAGACAATGTAAAATCTATGAACTACAAATGGCCAAAACTAATTGGATGAGTGTATTTCGAACCCTTATCACCTTATCCACGAATTATATCAATTTGGGACCTTTTAAAACCGAATCACATTTTCAAATAATGTAATATTTCTTTACTTTCCAAAAGTGCCCCTCCTCTCCTCTTATAAAACGCCCCCACCTCTACCTCATTTCACACACTACTCAAGCCTTTGGCTCGGCCATCCCCTGCCCATTTACTCTCTCCAAATCCCTCTCCTAATCCTAGAGGATTCCCTTTGGGCAGAATCTTTTCAAAAGAAGCCTTTAGGCTCAAATCAAAAGGAGTTACACTTTTAAAGGTAATTCATTCTCTCATGTTCATTTGTTTTATTTTGCTTCTCCAACCCCCCTAAACTCTTTTTATTTACTTATTTTGTAACAACACCAGTATATTCAATATAAAAGGATGTTGTTATAATATTTATTTGAGCTACACTCTCACACAACTACATCAAATGGTTAAAGAACATACGGATTCCGTGGATGGCGAAATTCTGCCTCCCGAAACGATGATTGTTCAACACTCATTTAACACCTTCAAAGGTGGCAATTATGATGTAAAAATTTTTATATATGAAATATAATATGTTTATGTTTTCCTTAAGCTTCTGTTTTTTCATTTTGGGCATACCTTTATGGTTTCCATTATGGGTAAACACGATATCTTCATTTTAGGAAGTGCGGACTACCGCCCCCTGAAAGTGATTTGATTCGTTAATACCATATGTGGGATGTGTAAAGGATAAAGTAAATAATATTATATATGTTATTATACTGGAATTATAATATACCTTTATATCATTATGATTCCATTCTATAAAATACGAAATAGAAATGAAAGTAGCGTTCATGCGTACGTACGGCTTACCGTCTCCATGAACGGTGCATTTCATTTCTTACCACTAAATGATTATGTAATATTATAAATACATGTATATGATGAATATATATGATATATATGTTATCGAAATAATTAATATAATTCTGGATATAACGAACCCATGACCAAATTAACAACATGTAAGTGTAAGAAGTCTATTTTTGACTTAAGAACCAAATACCGACAAAATGAACATTATTAAATTAACTGATTACATGATGTTCATAACATGGTATAAAAGGAATAATGAACTTGAAAAAGATTCATAAGAAAGTAGAGATTAACTCAAGTTTATTATTCAGGAGATTAAAGAACGGTCGGGTCAAGTCGGATACGAGGTATGGGACTTCGTCTCAATCTCCTTTCGTTGAGGCATATTTTATTTTATACACAACTTTCTTTTATACGGTGTATAAACCCCTTTGACTTTTATGTTTTTTCAAAAGGAATCTTTTTTATTCGAAGCGTTTACTAAATGACAAATGGGAATGTTTTTGTCGTACGTATGCGGCGACAACGACTTCTCCTCCGTCGTGACCGTTATTTGAGTTTCGGCTTCCTCTACAAGCCATACCTTCTTTTTAAAAGAAAAATAAATACCATGTTTTACTTTTCTTTTATTTTAGTATTGAAAATGGTTTTCATAATGTTTTTATATCAATGTGTCGTATTGATATCTCGTGATTGAAATGTGGAAATTTTATGTTACCTTTTTGCATGTTTTATGTGATATGATTATGTTATGGTTCTTGGGCATTATTATAAAGACGGGTGGTTCCGTGATAAACTAAAGGCGGGTGAGCCCGATATAGCTCTCCAATGCATTGGTTAACGCGAAGGAGTGAAAAGTTAAGGTTTCTCTGAAGAGATTTTAGGGAATATACTGTGATGGGTATTCCAAACGTAACCAAGAGGGTTACTCCCTACGTAAGAATGTTATGAATGCCTCAAGTTACCTTTATGTCTTATGATTTCTATGATTTATTCATGATTTTATGAGGTATGTTAAAGTGCCTATGTTTTATGGGTAAAGTATGATTTCATTCTTATGTATATATGAACTCATGTTTCCTTTCCATGTTTTTTTTATTACCCATACTGAGTTTTTATGCTCATCCCATGTTTTTGAAATGTTTTTCACAGGTCACGGGTAAGGTACATGATAAGACGATAGAGTCAAGGATGTGTCAAGAAAGAATCCATGTTTTATTTTAAATATGTTTCCATTGATTGGAATGAAGAATACTATCTTCATGTAACAACTTTGTTTATATGTGGAATGTAATTCATGTTTTATGATCTAATTCTCTAAAACTCTAAACCCGAAAAGATCCTCAATGTGTAATCTTGTAATAACTCAAGATTTAAGTAAGGTTTAAGGCTGGGGCCTTATAGTTGGTATCAAAGGTCGGTTTAGATAACATTAGGAGTTAGAATTCTATTAAATGATTATCCAAATTTTTTTTTGAAATGATATAGCATTTAAAGATTACCATGTTGCTTCATCTAAGACATGTTTGTTCAGAATGGTTTTCTGCAGAGGAAACAGGGAAGCAGTGCTAGGAAGGCATACAGAAGTAAATAACCTTCCGAATCAGCATCCAGAAATGGTCGGAATTGGAACTGAACAGTTTGTTGCAGTAATGGCGCAGTTGACTCAAGCGATAAATGGCGGTGGTATCCATGCACGAGATCAGCCAGATCAACCGCAGAGGAACATGTCAGTGGTGGAACATTTCATGAGGCAACATCCACCATCATTCAGAGGATCATCTGACCCTGTTCTAGCTGAAGGGTGGATTAAAGCACTGGAGAAGATTTTAGATGTCATGGGGTGTTCAGACAATCAAAAGGTTAGTCTTGCTATTTACCATTTGGAGGGTGAAGCAGATCAGTGGTGGTCTATGGTTAAAAATATCAGGGATGCCGATGAGATTAATGCTCTTGACTGGGATGAATTCAAAGGAATGTTTCTTGAGAAGTATTTTCCGAAGGTTGTTCGACTGAGGATGGAAAAGAAATTCTTGTAATTGAGGCAAGAGGAAGACTCAGTGGATTCCTATGAAGAAAGGTTCACTCAATTGGCAAGGTATGCTCCAAATTTTATCCAGGACAATGATAGTAAAATCAGTCGTTTTTACTCAGGATTAAAGCCAATGTATCGAAGGGAATTAGCTTCTCGTGAGTTTAAAAGTTATGAAAAGCTTGTTCGATGTGCTGAGAAGGTGGAAATGGAGTTTTCCGATGACCAAGTTTTCTATAACAATAAGAAGAAGAAGAGACCGAGGTGGCAGGAGAAAGGTAAGAATTCTTCAAAAAAGTCTGATGGTAAGAGAACTAAGTTTCCAGGTTGTGATAAATGTGGCAAAAGGCATGCTGGGGAATGTCTTCTGAATTCTGGGAAGTGCTACCGATGTGGTAAGATGGGAAATAAGGCTTGTGATTGCACTGAAAAGGATCAAGGTGAAGGTAAGAACAAATATAATTTACAGTTAGTGAAATGTTATAAGTGCAATGAGATGGGTCACTATGCAAACAAGTGTCCGACAAGGAGCTTGAGTGATGGGAAGTAGTTAGACTACAAGCAGAAAGGGGTGGTGAAATCCTCTGCAACTACTTCAGCAGATGTCGGGCCATCAAATGAAGTTGTATCAGTTACTTTGTTTATTTTTTCAGATTATGCCAGTGTGTTGTTTGATTCGGGGTCTACACATTCATTCATCTTTGAAACCTTTTCTAGTAAAATGGGAATACCATCTCAAGAAATGACTCCTGAACTTTTGGTAAAAACACCTGGGGGAAGTGTCGAGGCAAAAATAATTTATAAGAATCTTCCTATCCTTATCTATGGAATGAACCTACTTACAAACCTTATTGTTCTACCTCTAGTAGATTTTGATGTTATCCTGGGTATGGATTGGCTCTCTATTTACCATGATAAGATTGATTGTAGAGGTAAAGAAGTTTCTTTTCAGAAAGACTTTCAGTTTGTTTACAGGAATGAACCCTTACTTTTGATAACATATCAAGAGGCTGAGAAACTTGTAAAAGATGGAAATGAATGTTACCTTGCACACGTCGTTGAAAATAAAGGAACTGTTCAGATTAATGATGTGCCAGTGGTAATTGAGTATCCTGTTGTTTTTCCTGATGAGTTGCCTGGAATAATACCAGATCGGGAAGTTGAGATTACTGTTGACTTAGTTCCTGATGCTAAGCCAATTTCAAAACCCCCTTATCGAATGACACAAATTGAACTTTTAGAGTTGAAGGATCAATTGCAAGATTTATTAGAGAAAGGTTTCATTAGACCTAGCACATCACCATGGGCTGCTCCTGTTTTATTTATTAAAAAGAAAGATGGTTCTATGAGACTTTGCATTGATTATAGATCCTTGAATAATATCACTATTAAGAACAAATATCCTTTGCCTCATATCGATGATTTGTTTGATCAGCTCCAGGGAGCTCAGTTTTTTTCAAAGATTGACTTGAGATCGGGGTACCATCAGCTGAAGGTAAAGGAGGCAGATATTCCGAAGACCGCATTCCTTACGAGATATGGCCATTATGAATTTGTAGTAATTCCTTTTGGGCTAACCAATTCACCTGCCGTATTCATGGATTTAATGAATAGAATTTTCCTTGAGTTCTTGGATAACTTTGTGGTGGTTTTCATTGATGATATTTTGGTGTTTTTTAAAAGTAAAGAGGAGCATGAAAAACATTTAAGGGTTATCTTGCAAACCTTAAAAGAAAAGAAACTGTATGGTAAATTCAGCAAGTGTGTGTTTTGGTTGCAACAAATTTCATTCCATGGTCACATTGTTTCTAAAGATGGAATAACTATTGATCCTGCAAAAACAAAAGTTGTGGAAGAATGGCCAAGACCCACAAATGTAACTGAGATTCGTAGCTTCCTTGGTTTGGCGGGCTATTACCGAAGGTTTGTTAGAAATTTTTCACGGTTATCTAGTCCAATGACTAAGCTAACTCGGAAGGGTGTTAAGTTTATCTAGACAAAAGAATGTGATGATTGTTTTCAGGAATTGAAAAGAAGATTGGTGAATGCTCTAGTTTTGGCACTACCTTCCAGGAATGGTGAGTTTGTTATATACAATGATGCTTCATTGGAAGGAATTGGTTGCGTCCTAATGCAGAATGATCAGGTAATTGCTTATGCTTCATGACAGTTGAAAACTCATGAGTTAAATCACCCTACACATCATTTGGAATTAGCAGCTGTTGTTTTTGCATCAAAAATTTGGAGGCATCATTTGTATGGAGGAAATTGTGAAATATATACCGATCACAAAAGTTTAAAGTATATATTCACTCAAAAAGAGTTAAACATGAGACAGAGGAGATGGATAGAATTAATCAAGGATTATGATTATACAATTCATTACCATCCGGGAAAAGCAAATAAAGTGGCTGATGCTTTGAGTCGAAAAAGTAATGCTTCATTAACAATGTTGCGTTTGGAACGTGATCCTTTGGTTAAGGATTTGATGAACTTTGGCATAGAAGTTGTTGGTGCAGGAATTCCTTCTGTTTTGTTTCAGGTATCAGTGAGATCATCTCTATCATATAGAATCAAGCAAGCACAAAAGCAAAATATTGAGTTGCAGAAAAAGGTAGAGCTGGTTCAGAAAGGTAAGTTGCCTGAATTCAACATTGATAATGATTGCGTTTTGAGATTTGGGAAGAGATTGTGTGTGCCTTGTGATTCACAGTTGAAGAGAGAGTTGTTATGTGAAGCTCATAGTTCTCCGTTTTCAGTTCATCCGGGCAGTACTAAGATGTATAGAGATCTGCGGGAGTATTACTGGTGGGATGGAATGAAAAGAGATATTGCTGATTTTCCTGTGAAGTGTTTGACTTGTCAGCAGGTTAAAACAGAGCGGCAGTTACCGAAAGGGATGCTTCAGCCTTTACCAGTGCAAGAGTGGAAATGGGAGAATATATCCATGGACTTTGTTGTTGGATTACCGAAGACATCTTGAGGTAATAATGCAATCTGGGTTATTGTTGATCGCTTGACCAAATCTGCTCATTTCCATGCTATACAAGATACTTTCTCTCTTGATCAACTTTCCCGTTTGTATCTTAATGAGATAGTCAGGTTACATGGAGTTCCAATCTCCATTGTATCAGATAGTGATCCCAGGTTTACTTCTAACTTTTGGAAAGGCCTTCAGAAGTCGTTGGGTACTGAATTAAATTTTAGTACATCTTTTCATCCTCAATCAGATGGGCAGTCAGAACGAACAATTCAGACATTGGAGGATATGCTACGAGCTTGTTCTATGGATTTTCAGGGAAGTTGGGACCAACATCATTCTTTGGTTGAGTTTTCATATAATAACAGTTTTCATTCCAGTATACAGATGGCACCATTTCAGGCATTATAAGGTAAGCGGTGTCGAACTCCTGCTTTCTGGGATGAAGTGGGTGAAATGAAGTTGATGGGACCAGATTTGGTAGAAGAGATGGCAGAAAAAGTTTAGCTGATTCAGAAACACATGAGAACAGCGCAGAGTAGGCAGAAGAGTTATGCGGATAACCGGAGGAAGGATCTATCCTTCGAGGTAGGTGATCATGTTTTTCACAAGGTTTCTCCTTGGAAAAGTGTGATGAGATTTGGTAAGAAAGGAAAGTTGAGTCCAAGGTTCATTGGACCATACGAAATTCTGGAGAGAGTTGGATCAGTTGCATACCGAGTGGCTTTACCTCCGAGTTTATCTCAGGTACACAATGTTTTTCACATTTCGATGTTGAGAAAGTATATGCCAGATCCATCTCATGTTTTGAGTCCAGAGGTAGTTCTGCTGGAAGAGAACCTATATTATGAGGAACAACCGGTCCAGATTCTTGACAAGAGGGAGCAAGTGTTACGGAATAAGGTGATTAAGCAGGTAAAGGTTTTGTGGAAAAACCACATGATTGAAGAGGCAACATGGGAATCTGAAAATGCAATGAGGGATAAGTGCCCTCATTTATTCGATAAGTAAATAAATTGTGGGGACACAATTTTCTAAAGGGGGGAAGGATGTAACATCCCAAGTAAGTAATGAATAATATATATTTTTATCTATGTCTATTAATGATTATGATAGTGTTATAGAGGTTTATAATGAAAATAAATACAATCTTATGCATGGAATACACTAATATTCTTAAAAGATTGTTTTACTGCCTTTTGATGGGAAACCATTTTTGAATCTATATTTTGAAAATTTTATAAACTAAGTTTTTTAAAATAAACTTATTCTTTATGATAGGGATATCCAAATTTACTTTGTGTGAATTTTTGGTATTTTTCTGACAATGTTCATTTTTTTAATGAATAGTGAAAAATACTGCATTTTACATCAAAACTGCCTTTTAATCTAATTTATTTATATGATTAGATTATCTTTTGAATTGGTCTTAATGTGTAATATGAATATATTTTTACCATTTTATCCAATGGTGGTCATTGGAATCAATTTCACTTTGAAATTAGACATCAACTGGTGTCAATCTTTTGATACTTATTGTTTTGTAAAAACACGCTATTTGCTCTGGCAGCGGGAATTAATTATTAAATTAATTAATGTGACTTATATGATTTGAATTTTGTAAAATAGACTTCATTTTTGAATTCGGAATATCAAATATAGCTTAGGGTGAATTTTTGGTAATTTTCTGAAAAACTTCAATTTTTGATGAATAGTGAAACCACAAAGTGGTAATCAAGCAAACTGATTTTTCAGTTAAATGAAAGTTTACCACTAATGTGTATTGAATTTTGAAAATCCGACATACATGGTTGTCATTAAGAAGTAAAATGTGGTTCAATTAGATTATAATAATTTTTTGGTGAATAATAACTTATTAAGTTCTTAATCGCGAGTAGTGGTAATTAGGGTAGTTTAAGGTATAAATAATGCTTTAATAATAGGAAATGACCTAGACACATGTCCCAGCCTTATTGGTTGTGTCATGGACGACCTAGAAAAGCCATGGGTCAACTTGGGGACCCCATGGAGACACTTTGGTTTGGAAATGACATAAATAACTTTTTATTAAATGTTAAAGTAAAAATGACCCAAACAAGAGATGTTTTACGAAAACAATTTTTATATGGGCTTATAAAGATCAGATATTTGATTATAAATAGTCATTGGAAAGATAAAAAGATTTCCTACATAATAGTATTTTTTTATGATTTTTAGACATTAAATAAATTAAATTATTTATGACATAATAATGATGCAGCGATGACATCATTATTTGACGATTTAAATAAAATGGAAAGACAATGTAAAATCTATGAACTACACATGGCCAAAACCAATTGGATGAGTGTATTTCGAACCCTTATCACCTTATCCACGAATTATATCAATTTGGGACCTTTTAAAACCGAAGCACATTTTCAAATAATGTAATATTTCTTTACTTTCCAAAAGTGCCCCTCCTCTCCTCTTATAAAAGGCCCCCACCTCTACCTCATTTCACACACTACTCAAGCCTTTGGCTCGGCCATCCCCTGCCCATTTACTCTCTCCACATCCCTATACTAATCATAGAGGATTCCCTTTGGGCATAATCTTTTCAAAAGAAGCCTTTAGGCTCAAATCAAAAGGAGTTACACTTTTAAAGGTAATTCATTCTCTCATGTTCATTTGTTTTATTTTGCTTCTCCAACCCCCCTAAACTCTTTTTATTTACTTATTTTGTAACAACACCAGTATCTTCAATATACAAGGATGTTCTTATAATATTTATTTGAGCTACACTCTCACACAACTACATCAAATGGTTAAAGAACATACGGTTTCCGTGGATGGCGAAATTCTGCCTCCCGAAACGATGATTGTTCAACACTCATTTAACACCTTCAAAGGTGGCCATTGTGATGTCACTATTTTTATATATGAAATATAATATGTTTATGTTTTCCTTAAGCTTCTGTTTTTTCATTTTGGGCATACCTTTATGGTTTCCATTATGGGTAAACACGATATCTTCATTTTAGGAAGTGCGGACTACCGCCCCCTGAAAGTGATTTGATTCGTTAATACCATATGTGGGATGTGTAAAGGATAAAGTAAATGATATTATATATGTTATTATACTGGAATTATAATATACCTTTATATCATTATGATTCCATTCTATAAAATACGAAATAGAAATGAAAGTAGCGTTCATGCGTACGTACGGCTTACCGTCTCCATGAACGGTGCATTTCATTTCTTACCTCTAAATGATTATGTAATATTATAAATACATGTATATGATGAATATATATGATATATATGTTATCCAAATAATTAATATAATTCTGGATATAACGAACCCATGACCAAATTAACAACATGTAAGTGTAAGAAGTCTATTTTTGACTTAAGAACCAAATACCGACAAAATGAACATTATTAACTTAACTGATTACATGATGTTCATAACATGGTATAAAAGGAATAATGAACTTGAAAAAGATTCATAAGAAAGTAGAGATTAACTCAAGTTTATTATTCAGGAGATTAAAGAACGGTCGGGTCAAGTCGGATACGAGGTATGGGACTTCGTCTCAATCTCCTTTCGTTGAGGCATATTTTATTTTATACACAACTTTCTTTTATACGGTGTATAAACCCCTTTGACTTTTATGTTTATTCAAAAGGAATCTTTTTTATTCGAAGCGTTTACTAAACGAAAAATGGGAATGTTTTTGTCGTACGTATGCGGCGACAACGACTTCTCCGCCGTCGTGACCGTTATTTGAGTTTCGGCTTCCTCTACAAGCCATACCTTCTTTTTAAAAGAAAAATAAATACCATGTTTTACTTTTTTTTATTTTAGTATTGAAAATGGTTTTCATAATGTTTTTATATCAATGTGTCGTATTGATATCTCGTGATTGAAATGTTGAAATTTTATGTTACCTTTTTGCATGTTTTATGTGATATGATTATGTTATGGTTCTTGGGCATTATTATAAAGACGGGTGGTTCCGTGATAAACTAAAGGCGGGTGAGCCCGATATAGCTCTCCAATGCATTGGGTAACGCGAAGGAGTGAAAAGTTAAGGTTTCTCTGAAAAGATTTTAGGGAATATACTGTGATGGGTATTCCAAACGTAACCAAGAGGGTTACTCCCTACGTAAGAATGTTATGAATGCCTCAAGTTACCTTTATGTCTTATGATTTCTATGATTTATTCATGATTTTATGAGGTATGTTAAAGTGCCAATGTTTTATGGGTAAAGTATGATTTCATTCTTATGTATATATGAACTCAGGTTTCCTTTCCATGTTTTTTTTATTACCCATACTGAGTTTTTATGCTCATCCCATGTTTTTGAAATGTTTTTCACAGGTCACGGGTAAGGTACATGATAAGATGATAGAGTCAAGGATGTGTCAAGAAAGAATCCATGTTTTATTTTAAATATGTTTCCATTGATTTGAATGAAGAATACTATCTTTATGTAACCACTTTGTTTATATGTGGAATGTAATTCAAGTTTTATGATCTAATTCTCTAAAACTCTAAACCCGAAAAGATCCTCAATGTGTAATCTTGTAATAACTCAAGATTTAAGTAAGGTTTAAGGCTGGGGCCTTATACTTGGTATCAAAGGTCGGTTTAGATAACTTTAGGAGTTAGAATTCTATTAAATGATTATCCAAAATTATTTTTTTTTGAGATGATATAGCATTTAAAGATTACCATGTTGCTTCATCTAAGACATGTTTGTTCAGAATGATTTTCTGCAGAGGAAACAGGGAAGCAGTGCTAGGAAGGCATACAGAAGTAAATAACCTTCCGAATCAGCATCCAGAAATGGTCGGAATTGGAACTGAACAGTTTGTTGCAGTAATGGCGCAGTTGACTCAAGCGATAAATGGCGGTGGTATCCATGCACGAGATCAGCCAGATCAACCGCAGAGGAACATGTCAGTGGTGGAACATTTCATGAGGCAACATCCACCATCATTCAGAGGATCATCTGACCCTGTGCTAGCTGAAGGGTGGATTAAAGCACTGGAGAAGATTTTTGATGTCATGGGGTGTTCAGACAATCAAAAGGTTAGTCTTTCTATTTACCATTTTGAGGGTGAAGCAGATCAGTGGTGGTCTATGGTTAAAAATATCAGGGATGCCGATGAGATTGATGCTCTTGACTGGGATGAATTCAAAGGAATGTTTCTTGAGAAGTATTTTCCGAAGGCTGTTCGACTGAGGATGGAAAAGAAATTCTTGGAATTGAGTCAAGAGGAAGACTCAGTGGCTGCCTATGAAGAAAGGTTCACTCGATTGGCAAGGTATGCTCCAAATTTTATCCAGGACCTTGATAGTAAAATCAATCGTTTTTACTCAGGATTAAATCCAATGTATCGAAGGGCATTAGCTTCTCGTGAGTTTAAAAGTTATGAAAAGCTTGTTCGATGTGCTGAGAAGGTGGAAATGGAGTTTGCCGATGACCAAGTTTTCTATAACAATAAGCAGAAGAAGAGACCGAGGTGGCAGGAGAAAGGTAAGAATTTTTCAAAAAAGTCTGATGGTAAGAGAACTAAGTTTCCAGGTTGTGATAAATGTGGCAAAAGGCATGCTGGGGAATGTCTTCTGAATTTTGGGAAGTGCTACCGATGTGTTAAGATGGGAAATAAGGATCGTGATTGCACTGAAAAGGATCAAGGTGAAGGTAAGAACAAATATAATTTACAGTTAGTGAAATGTTATAAGTGCAATGAGATGGGTCACTATGCAAACAAGTGTCTGACAAGGAGCTTGAGTGATTGGAAGTAGTTAGACTACAAGCAGAAAGGGGTGGTGAAATCCTCTGCAACTACTTCAGCAGATGTCGGGCCATCAAATGAAGTTGTATCAGGTACTTTGTTTATTTTTTCAGATTATGCCAGTGTGTTGTTTGATTCGGGGTCTACACATTCTTTCATCTTTGAAACCTTTTCCAGTAAAATGGGAATACCATCTCAAGAAATGACTCCTGATATTTTGGTAAAAACACCTGGGGGAAGTGTCGAGGCAAAAATAATTTATAAGAATCTTCCTATCCTTATCTATGGAAAGAAACTACTTACAAACCTTATTGTTCTACCTCTAGTAGATTTTGATGTTATCCTGGGTATGGATTGGCTCTCTATTTACCATGCTAAGATTGATTGTAGAGGTAAAGAAGTTTCTTTTCAGAAAGACTTTCAGTTTGTTTACACGAATGAACCCTTACTTTTGATAACATATCAAGAGGCTGAGAAACTTGTAAAAGATGGAAATGAATGTTACCTTGCACACGTCATTGAAAATAAAGGAACTGTTCAGATTAATGATGTGCCAGTGGTAAATGAGTATCCTGTTGTTTTTCCTGATGAGTTGCCTGGAATAATACCAGATCGGGAAGTTGAGATTACTGTTGACTTAGTTCCTGATGCTAAGCCAATTTCAAAACCCCCTTATCGAATGACACAAATTGAACTTTTAGAGTTGAAGGATCAATTGCAAGATTTATTAGAGAACGGTTTCATTAGACCTAGCACATCACCATGGGGTGCTCCTGTTTTATTTGTTAAAAAGAAAGATGGTTATATGAGACTTTGCATTGATTATAGAGCCTTGAATAATATCACTATTAAGAACAAATATCCTTTGCCTCATATCGATGATTTGTTTGATCAGCTCCAGGGAGCTCAGTTTTTTTCAAAGATTGACTTGAGATTGGGGTACCATCAGATGAAGGTAATGGAGGCAGATATTCCGAAGACCGCATTCCGTACGAGATATGGCCATTATGAATTTGTAGTAATGCCTTTTGGGATAACCAATGCACCTGCCGTATTCATGGATTTAATGAATAGAATTTTCCTTGAGTTCATGGATAAGTTTTTGGTGGTTTTCATTGATGATATTTTGGTGTTTTCTAAAAGTAAAGAGGAGCATGAAAAACATTTAAGGGTTATCTTGCAAACCTTAAAAGAAAAGAAACTGTATGGTAAATTCAGCAAGTGTGTGTTTTGGTTGCAACAAATTTCATTCCTTGGTCACATTGTTTTTAAAGATGGAATAACTATTGATCCTGCAAAAACAAAAGTTGTGGAAGAATGGCCAAGATCCACAAATGTAACCGAGATTCGTAGCTTCCATGGTTTGGCGGGATATTACCGATGGTTTGTTAGAAATTTTTCACGGTTATCTAGTCCAATGACTAAGCTAACTCGGAAGGGTGTTAAGTTTATCTGGACAAAAGAATGTGATGATTGTTTTCAGGAATTGAAAAGAAGATTGGTGAATGCTCCAGTTTTTGCACTACCTTCCAGGAATGGTGAGTTCGTTATATACAATGATGCTTCATTGGAAGGAATTGGTTGAGTCCTAATGCAGAATGATCAGGTAATTGCTTATGCTTCATGACAGTTGAAAACTCATGAGTTAAATCACCCTACACATGATTTGGAATTAGCTGCTGTTGTTTTTGCATTAAAAATTTGGAGGCATCATTTGTATGGAGGAAATTGTGAAATATATACCGATCACAAAAGTTTAAAGTATATATTCACTCAAAAAGAGTTAAACATGAGACAGAGGAGATGGCTAGAATTAATCAAGGATTATGATTATACAATTCATTACCATCCGGGAAAAGAAAATAAAGTGGCTGATGCTTTGAGTCGAAAAAGTAATGCTTCATTAACAATGTTGCGTTTGGAACGTGATCCTTTGGTTAAGGATTTGATGAACTTTGGCATAGAAGTTGTTGGTGCAGGAATTCCTTCTATTTTGTTTCAGGTATCAGTGAGATCATCTCTATCAGATAGAATCAAGCAAGCACAAAAGCAAAATATTGAGTTGCAGAAAAAGGTAGAGCTGGTTCAGAAAGGTAAGTTTCCTGAATTCAACATTGATAATGATTGCGTTTTGAGATTTGGGAAGATATTGTGTGTGCCTTGTGATTCACAGTTGAAGAGAGAGTTGTTATGTGAAGCTCATAGTTCTCCGTTTTTAGTTCATCCGGGCAGTACTAAGATGTATAGAGATCTGCGGGAGTATTACTGGTGGGATGGAATGAAAAGAGATATTGCTGATTTTCCTGTGAAGTGTTTGACTTGTCAGCAGGTTAAAGCAGAGCGGCAGTTACCGAAAGGGATGCTTCAGCCTTTACCAGTGCAAGAGTGGAAATGGGAGAATATATCCATGGACTTTGTTGTTGGATTACCGAAGACATCTTGAGGTAATAATGCAATCTGGGTTATTGTTGATCGCTTGACCAAATCTGCTCATTTCCTTGCTATACGAGATACTTTCTCTCTTGATCAACTTTCCCGTTTGTATCTTAAAGAGATAGTCAGGTTACATGGAGTTCCTCTCTCCATTGTATCGGATCGTGATCCCAGGTTTACTTATAACTTTTGGAAAGGCCTTCAGAAGTCGTTGGGTACTGTATTAAATTTTAGTATAGCTTTTCATCCTCAATCAGATGGGCTGTCAGAACGAACAATTCAGACATTGGAGGATATGCTACGAGATTGTTCTATGGATTATCAGGGAAGTTGGGACCAACATCATTCTTTGGTTGAGTTTTCATATAATAACAGTTTTCATTCCAGTATACAGATGGAACCATTTCAGGCATTATATGGGAAGCGGTGTCGAACTCCAGCTTTCTGGGATGAAGTGGGTGAAAGAAAGTTGATGGGACCAGAATTGGTAGAACATATGGCAGAAAAAGTTCAGCTGATTCAGAAACACATGAGAACAGCTCAGAGCAGGCAGAAGTGTTATGCGGATAACCGGAGGAAGGATCTATCCTTCGAGGTAGGTGATCATGTTTTTCACAAGGTTTCTCCTTGGAAAAGTGTGATGAGATTTGGTAAGAAAGGAATGTTGAGTCCAAGGTTCATTGGACCATACGAAATTCTGGAGAGAGTTGGATCAGTTGCATACCGAGTGGCTTTACCTCCGAGTTTATCTCAGGTACATAATGTTTTTCACATTTCGATGTTGAGAAAGTATATGCCAGATCCATCTCATGTTTTGAGTCCAGAGGTAGTTCCGCTGGAAGAGAACCTATCTTATGAGGAACAACCGGTCCAGATTCTTGACCAGAGGGAGCAAGTGTTACGGAATAAGGTGATTAAGCAGGTAAAGCTTTTTTGGAAAAACCACATGATTGAAGAGGCAACATGGGATTCTGAAAATGCAATGAGGATAAGTACCCCCATTTATTCGATAAGTAAATAAATTGCGGGGACACAATTTTTTAAAGGGGGGAAGGATGTAACATCCCAAGTAAGTAATGAATAATAGATATTTTTATCTATGTCTATTAATGATCAAGATAGTGTTATAGAGGTTTATAATGAAAATAAATACAATCTTATGCATGTAATACACTAATATTCTTAAAAGATTGTTTTACTGCCTTTTGATGGGAAACCATTTTTGAATCTATATTTTGACAATTTTATAAACTATGTTTTTTAAAATAAACTTATTCTTCATGATAGGGACATCAAAATTTACTTTGTGTGAATTTTTGGTATTTTTCTGACAATGTTCAATTTTTTAATGAATAGTGAAAAATACTGCATTTTACATCAAAACTGCTTTTTAATCTAATTTATTTATATGATTAGATTATCTTTTGAATTGGTCTTAATGTGTAATATGAATATATTTTTACCATTTTATCCAATGGTGGTCATTGGAATCAATTTCACTTTGAAATTAGACTTCAACTGGTGTCAATCTTTTGATACTTATTGTTTTGTAAAAACACGCTATTTTCTCTGGCAGCGGGAATTAATTATTAAATTAATTAATGTGACTTATATTATTTGAATTTTGTAAAATAGACTTCATTTTTGAATTCGGAATATCAAATATAGCTTAGGGTGAATTTTTGGTAATTTTCTGAAAAACTTCAATTTTTGATGAATAGTGAAACCACTAAGTGGTAATCAAGCAAACTGATTTTTCAGTTAAATGAAAGTTTACCACTAATGTGTATTGAATTTTGAAAATCCGACATACATGGTTTTCATTAAGAAGTAAAATGTGGTTCAATGAGATTATAATAATTTTTTGGTGAATAGTAACTTATTAAGTTCTTAATCGCGATTAGTGGTAATTAGGGTAGTTTAAGGTATAAATAATGCTTTAATAATAGGAAATGACCTAGACACATGTCCCAGCCTTATTGGTTGTGTCATGGCCGACCTATAAAAGCCATGGGTCAACTTGGGGACCCCATGGAGACACTTTGGTTTGGAAATGACATAAATAACTTTTTATTAAATGTTAAAGTAAAAATGACCCAAACAAGAGATGTTTTACGAAAACAATTTTTACATGGGCTTATAAAGATCAGATATTTTATTATAAATAGTCATTGGAAAGATAAAAAGATTTCCTACATAATAGTATTTTTTTTATGATTTTTAGACATTAAATAAATTAAATTATTTGTGACATAATAATGATGCAGCGATGACATCATTATTTGACGATTTAAATAAAATGGAAAGACAATGTAAAATATATGATCTAAACATGGAAAAAACCAATTGGATGAGTGGATTTCGAACACTTATCACCTTATCCACGAATTATATCAATGTGGGACCTTTTAAAACCGAAGCACATTTTCAAATAATGTAATATTTCTTTACTTTCCAAAAGTGCACCTCCTCTCCTCTTATAAAAGGCCCCCACCTCTACCTCATTTCACACACTACTCAAGCCTTTGGCTCGGCCAACCCCTGAAAATTTACTCTCTACACATCCCTCTCCTCATCCTAGAGGATTCCCTTTGGGCAGAATCCTTTCAAAGAAAGCCTTTAGGCTCAAATCAAAAGGAGTTACACTTTTAAAGGTAATTCATTCTCTCATGTTCATTTGTTTTATTTTGCTTCTCCAACCACCCTAAACTCTTTTTATTTACTTATTTTTTAACAACACCAGAATCTTCAATATAAAAGGATGTTGTTATAATATTTATTTGAGCTACACTCTCACACAACTACATCAAATGGTTAAAGAACATACGGTTTCCGTGGATGGCGAAATTCTGCCTCCCGAAACGATGATTGTTCAACACTCATTTAACACCTTCAAAGGTGGCCATTATGATGTCACTATTTTTATATATGATATATAATATGTTTATGTTTTCCTTAAGCTTCTGTTTTTTCATTTTGGGCATACCTTTATGGTTTCCATTATGGGTAAACATGATATCTTCATTTTAGGAAGTGCTGACTACCGCCCCCTGAAAGTGATTTGATTCGTTAATACCATATGTGGGATGTGTAAAGGATAAATTTATTGATATTATATATGTTATTATACTGGAATTATAATATACCTTTATATCATTATGATTCCATTCTATAAAATACGAAATAGAAATGAAAGTAGCGTTCATGCGTACGTACGGCTTACCGTCTCCATGAACGGTGCATTTCATTTCTTACCTATAAATGATTATGTAATATTATAAATACATGTATATGATGAATATATATGATATATATGTTATCCAAATTATTAATATCATTTTGGATATAACGAACCCATGACCAAATTAACAACATGTAAGTGTAAGAAGTCTATTTTTGACTTAAAAATCAAATACCGACAAAATGAACATTATTAACTTAACTAATTACATGATGGTCATAACATGGTATAAAAGGAATAATGAACTTGAAAAAGATTCATAAGAAAGTAGAGATTAACTCAAGTTTATTATTCAGGAGATTAAAGAACGGTCGGGTCAAGTCGGATACGAGGTATGGGACTTCGTCTCAATCTCCTTTCGTTGAGGCATATTTTATTTTATACACAACTTTCTTTTATACGGTGTATAAACCCCTTTGACTTTTACGTTTATTCAAAAGGAATATTTTTTATACGAAGCGTTTACTAAACAACAAAAGGGAATGTTTTTGTCGTACGTATGCGGCGACAACGACTTCTCCGCCGTCGTGGCCGTTATTTGAGTTTCGGCTTTCTCTACAAGCCATACCTACTTTTTAAAAGAAAAATAAATACCATGTTTTACTTTTCTTTTATTTTAATATTGAAAATGGTTTTCATAATGTTTTTATATCAATGTGTTGTATTGATATCTCGTGATTGAAATGTGGAAATTTTATGTTACCTTTATGCATGTTTTATGTGATATGATTATGTTATGGTTCTTGGGCATTATTATGAAGACGGGTGGTTCCGTGATAAACTAAGGGCGGGTGAGCCCGATATATCTCTCCAATGCATTGGGTAACGCGAAGGAGTGAAACTCTAAGGTTTCTCCGAAGAGATTTTAGGGAATATACTGTGATGGGTATTCCAAACGTAACCAAGAGGGTTACTCCCTACGTAAGAATGTTATGAATGCCTCAAGTTACCTTTTTGTCTTATGATTTCTATGATTTATTCATGATTTTATGAGGTATGTTAATGTGCCTATGTTTATGGGTAAAGTATGATTTCATTCTTATGTATATATAAACTCATGTTTCCTTTCCATGTTTTTTTTATTACCCATACTGAGTTTTTATGCTCATCCCAAGTTTTTGAAATGTTTTTCACAGGTCACGGGTAAGGTACATGATAAGATGATAGAGTCAAGAATGTGTCAAGAAAGAATCCATGTTTTATTTTAAATATGTTTCCATTGATGGGAATGAATAATACTATCTTTATGTAACCACTTTGTTTATATGTGGAATGTAATTCAAGTTTTATGATCTAATTCTCTAAAACTCTAAACCCGAAAAGATCCTCAATGTGTAATCTTGTAATAACTCAAGATTTAAGTAAGGTTTAAGGATGGGGCCTTATATTGCCACTTATATTGAATTTTTTTATCCAATACATTCCATATTTAGCCATTTAACAAATTATAGATGTTTTCATACGTATTCACATGAAAAATATTCATAAAATATTTCCTATAAATCATTCTATTCTTATCAAGGTCCCCTTTAAAAATTCATGATCAAACAGAACCATCGGGGAGGTATATAAGGGGTAATATATATAAGCACACCTCACTAGTGTTATAGGAATACATGATTCATTCCATCCATACAAAGGCAGAATGTGGGAACCTCAATTGGCTAAAAATAATTTATTCAACAAATTAGAGAAATATATGGGAAATTCTAAAATGTATGCAGGTATGAAACAGTAAAAAAATATAAATATTACACAAAATATTAAATAAAATGTATATAAAACCTACCATATATCCATGCAATAATAACTGTCCATTAACAACTGTTTCCTTGTTGTAGACTAGATGAAAATGAAATAACCGATATAATTATTAAATATAGTGAGAATCAGATTTCCTAGAAATAAATCCATTAACACCAAGACAAAAAAGGAAAGATGCCATATAAATGAACAACTCACCAACATGTGTAAATAAATATGAATAGATTATAAATCAGAGTTCATATAGATAAATGGTATGAAATTCAAGGATTTGTGATTAATGAGACAAAAATAACCACCATTATCCATTTTATTGAATGGAGGGAAAATTTTTTTATATTATAATAAATTTAAGGGAAATATAGTAATTTCACCCAAAAGAACCAGGTCAAAAAGTTTAGCTAGATATACTAACAAAAAATGCACCAACTACATTCCCCTCAAAGTCATAAGGAAGAACCTGCATGTTTTATGTACACAATTATGGAAACTGTGCACAAACAATTATTTTTTCCACTACTAAAAAACACATTTCCCACACTGAGGTATCTCTACATGGGTGCATAGATTCCTCGTACCTTGTGACCCTCTGCATATTATTGAATCTTCTGTAAGGGTTATTACAAACCATGTGTCTTGGGTTATATGGTTTATATTAACAATGTGACCTGGCATCATTTTCCAAAAAAAAACCTAGTCCTTCGAGCTCTGAACCTGCTCCTTACACCACCGAGAGTCATGTGAAATCATTAGGAATTTAGAGTTGGTAAAAACCAAAAAATCGTATTAAAAATATATATAACTAATATGAATAACATGGATCTTACAATGATCACACATTAAATAAATTATTCTATGATTTTCCTATCTATGGGTAGCAAATAATTTCCTATGAATAATTATGACCACTGATAATGTACTACAACCCCCCTGTCATCTCAAAATTATCATCCAATAAATATTCATGATACAATTACACCAATATGAGAGGTACTAACTATCTTTAGAATTCCTGCATACCCCTATCAAATAAATTAATAGGTTTATACCCAACGAATCGTCTAACTAAAGCTGAACCTCATCCAACTGAATAATATGAGACAATTTGGAGAGATAATGGAAGGGATGAGATAAATGGAAGAGTTTATCCATTGATTGGTACATATGTGTTAACTGTAACTAATAGGCTACTAGACCTAATCAAACATGAATATCGAGTGACCCAAGATATCTTAGTAAAAGCTTACCCAGTCTCTAAACTCATCTCTATCCCAAAATCGTTGAGATACGAAGAAGATATGATCCCTTCCCTTATATATTATAGGTCATTTTCAAAGATCACTGTATTATTTTTTTAGTAGAATGTGTAGTAGCTATCAAATTGTTTTATCAAATATAACTCCTCCGAAGTCTCCTTTAGGAGAAGAAGTCCAAGATGCACTACATACCATACCTCTAACTAGTACGGGTTTGATCATCCAAGACTACTATAAATAATCATAATGTTCCATCTGTATAGTTAACTGATTACTATTAATTTAGCTGAACTAAAAAAATGGTATATGCCACTCCCATGTAACCCCTAAATTAAGGATGAAATCACTATGAATTTCTCTTATATCCTAGATCATGTGGTCATATTTTCTACAAGTCTAAGTGTGGAATTCCATGATTTGGAGCACCAATTCACCCAATGACCTTTGTATGCTTCTCCATAAATGATATGTGAATTAGGAATCCATATCTAACACCACATTATGAGGAAACCCATGAATGTGAACTACTTCATGTATATAAAGTCCCCTATTCTCATATTCTATGATTGTCTCCATGATAGGAAATAAATTATTATCCTTCATAACCCTATCAACAATGTCCCATATAAAATCACTAACTATAAGAGACCTCAACAACCCGATCAAAAAATCCTAACAACGTCATCCCATTTCCACTATGGAGTAGATAACAGTTTTTATAGGCTATCTGGTAATAGTAGTTCCACCTTCACCTACATTTATTTGGAAAAAATCATGACAAAATCATCTACCTCTAATTTCTTCCTCATCCACCAATATTGGAGATGCAAGTATCGGTACATCTGGGTAACACTGAGATGTACTTCACAATATGAGGCATGAAATTCCAATATCATATCAACATGTCTGTTGTCTATAACATAGAAAAGGCCATGTATGTGTAGAATATCATCAATTCCAATATAACATCTTTGAGGTTGGTCATCACCTGAAATACTCACTCAGTGTAATAGGACCTATGAATATGATAATTTCAACATCATCCCCATATCCATAAGAGTGGAAGTTGATACAATGGATGAGATAAAATTGTATCCTGTACTTTCTTCAACCTCCAATTGCATCTCCAAAAACATGGACATTTGTTTTTTTAGTATTGGACTCTTGAAATACAATTATCTGAGCCCTCATGCTCCATGGATCAACAAAAACATTTTCCCAATATGAATTTATCAAAAAGAACAAAGTATAAAGACTATAGGTTTTCAATATATCTTCATTATCTCAAATTCAATTCATGAAGTGTAAATATTTACGTGTGGTTTTTTTTTCTTTGTAAAAAAAATACTTTCGAATAAAATAATTCCTCCGACATCTTAATTCAGTAATAATAAATGATATCTTGATAATGGGTGTTGGTCAATTTATCAAAGGTGGACTCAACTAACGACACCAACACATGATGTATCTACCCCCCTACATAAAAAATTCTTTTATCCGAATAACTAATTTATCAATATATAGTGTATATATTAATCCTAACCCTATAAGAATCAAGATCATAAATGAAGTCTGACTCTCTTTTAAATCCAACTGGCTATATCACAGGTTTTTGGTCATATATTATACACAACCTTCATAGTCATGCCAATAATAGGTGCATCAATGAATGATAATTCATGTATGAAATTACTATAATAAATTTATATCCCAAAAAATTGAATATAAAGGATATTGTTATGAAACTTCATAAAAACTCTAACGCTCACCTTCTCCAGTTGAAATGATAAATTTATCGTTGAGATTTTATAACCTTGGATGAGAATTTTAACAATACAAACATAGATTTTTATTAGTATAGAATATAATTGATACTCTCTCAATTCACCCAAGACTATCTAAATATGTTAGGCATGGTTGTGTTTAGTGTGATAATACACCAATATATCAACCATGAACAACAACGTAGATGAATCAATATATGGATGGAAAACATTGTTCATGTCTGCCATGAAAATGGTTGTCATTTTCAAAAGACAAAACAACATAACCATATTATCATATAGAACATACATTATATGAAAATTAGTATGAGGTATTTTTGAAGGTCGAACATATACTTGGTGATACCATGAAATGATTTTAATGTTAAAGAGAACAAAATAACCATGGTGTTATTTGAAGAAATCACATATCTGAAGATAATAAAACCAATTATTCTACATTAACTATTTAAATATATAATATTACACAAAAAAAAAAGAGTAAAATCCACCCTTTTAATAATGAAGACCAGATATCACCATGGAGAAGTCATGGGTCCTATAAATACCATTTCTTCTAGTTCCTCAATGTATCTCTTGAGCTTTAGAAACATAGCAGTATCCATCCTATATATAGGATTTTTTATCAATATCTCTCTAAGAACCAAATCAATAAATAAATCCACCTCTCACTCGTGTGGTAAATCAAAATAGTCATACTAGAAAATATCCCAGAAATGATCAATCAATAAATGGTAGTCCACATAACGTGTTCTTGGATCATCCAGATATAAACTAGAAATATGAGCTGTCATCTAGATTTACCATTGATTCTCTTGTCTTTTCCTACATACCTGGATATCGAATTAACCATATTGAATAAAAACATGACCCCATTTAGATGTTGAAAACACCCTACGGTGATATAAATTGACATGAGAATGACAACATACCATCCACTCTTTCCAAATAATGATGCTAAACCCTATCATCTCGAGTAGAAAATTATTTCATATGAGGTGACACCCACCTCTCTCATGCCTAAATCTTGGAACTGATGTATACCCCCAATATGATTCCCAATGGCATATAAAGAATCATAATTCCAATAAAAAACAACACATTAATACTAAGAGTCTCCCCAACCAACATAACTATGATTTAAAGAGAACCACCTATATTAAAAATACAAGATACTAATGTAGAGGACACTAATATCAGGTCTTTCATTGTAGAGGGACATTTGAAATTATTATAATGGGTTGGATATAAAAAATTCTTTCATGAGCCATGAATTTTTTTAATAACCTCACTACTAAGATCAATCCCGTTGTTATATCACAATAAAACCGGTGGATGAATACCTCAACAATGAGCCCAACATCATCATGATTGACTTGTAGAACTTGATCCCTATGATTGATATGGAAATATGAACCATAATTCTAATCCACAAGGTAGTGTATACCCATGAAAATGTCACATGGAGGGAAGGTCATACATTATCACTGTACATAGACCATCCTTCCATATTCTCATCACTCGACTAGGTATCTATTATACTAACTCCACAATTTTCACATTCACCCATAGTGATGAATTAAGATTGAACTACTTGTACTAACACATTGGATGATATTCCTCATATGATTAACCTTGAAACACTAATTTCGTCCAGCTATCACAAAACCCCATGGTCCAGAAGCCTTAACACATAGCCATGGGACTCCAACATCCCTCAGGTTGAATTATGTAATAATCACATGATTCACTATCTCATATATAATTTTCAACATAATCATGATTTACAATGATTAAAAAATGCGTGATAAATTCATCAATGTGTCCCACTCTATAATTCTAATCAGCATGATAAATCGGCACAAATCAATAATTATCTATAATGCATATCAAAAAGTCCTTAACAGTCATCACAGCCTACTCCAATTGTATAAAGGCATTATCCTACACATCCCTCAGTGTAGTAGGAAATAATTATTAAATAAACCTAGATTTGATGTCTATATAAACAATAGCCCAAAACTCATCATCCTATTTTAAAATATCCCCCACGCACATAACTACTTCTAGAAGAACATATGTCACATTATATACCATCATCTAAAAAGGTGTATCCAGATGCTGAAAACATTGTCAATTAGTTTAAATCCACATATGACTATCTTGTGGACCACCTTACACTATAAATGAGATTGGATGATACTGCTAGAATACATTCATCAACTCTTCTATAGAAGAGGTTTGATAAAGGGATCCCTAAACAAAATGAATCAAGAATCGTATATACTCACAGAAATGGGCATTATCACCCATATATTTCACAAGTACTATAGAATCTACTGGAACTATGAGAAGTAATAATAGATTCTCATGGCCCACCTCCTCATGTGCTTGGTCGTCTCCTCCCTATAAGGTCATGAATGGATGTTCTTGTGGTAACATATCATTGTAATTCCATGTAAACTCCTTAAATAATTGATTAGGGACCATGTAAAAATATAAAATAACAGGATATTTCTAACCTTTATTATAAAAACCCAAAACCCTATACCTCATCTAAAATTTATGAAATGGGTAGAGAAATTATTTAAAAAACACTATAGTCACAAACTACTTCCCACAACTATGGTTGGGTCTTGTGAAGATAATTTTTTAAAATCATGGGTCATGGTATTTAGACATCAAAATGACATGGAAAACCAACTTATCAAAGACCATTCAACTCATAATTCCAAATTCATTAAATACATATTTATTTTAAATTATTCCTTAATAGTTAAAACATATGGGTCACAATTTCCAATACATAAGGTCCCATCAACCTTATAAATAGAAATACGGTGTCTTTTTAATCCGAAATATATCATATTCCATCCTATGAATCAAATGGTCTATAACTGGGTATGTTATAGATGATTGCGTTGGGTCTCTTCTATAAGAAAAGAATTAAAAAATTATTTAGACTATGAAATGACCTCTGAATACCAACTATGTCTCTCAATATATTATAAGGGAAATTGTTTCGATGAAAATTATATCACACAAGGTAATTATAATAATTTTATTATGTCTGGAAAGGTGTACTATATGGAATTAAATTTAATTGTCATGTGAATCCTAAAAGGTGCCTTAATAAATGATTGAGATGGGACACATTCATTTCATCTTTGATAGTAGAATTCATATTCATTTGTAATATCAAATATTAATTATATCACCCAATGGTAATGTTAAATCAAATGTATCAACTGAAATATAGAACATCAATTCCATTCTATGAAATTATTATTTTTCTTTATATGGGTTTGATGCTTGTACGAATAGGTCATTATTAAATCCCAATTCCTTCTTAGTCACATATCATCTAGTACCAAAAATTAAAAAAATCTAAAAAGAATATTATCAGATATAACATTCTTAAATATCAACTATAGATCCACTAAATGGTCCACCATTATGGTGGTTCACATGGAATCAAGCATGTCTCCCCATAATCCATCGGGTAATCAGTATAATTGACAGTCTTAGGTAGTATTGTTGGGAGACTATTCCATCATTATCAGATTGTATATGATTATTGTAATAAAAATAATGAATCCAAGAACAAAATAAAATAAATATAAGTATAAGTTAAAACTATTAAGAGAGCTGTAATAGTATAAAATGCCCATGTAAATATCATATAAAAATTTTCATATTATGTATCTATAAAAAAATATAGGAAATATATGGAAACAATAATAATAACACCCGAATCATTTTATGGTATGTTCCTCTTAAATAATTTCTATTCATAATATAGCCTATATTTCATGAAGCACTATGTCTTTCATGATTCAAAAGATTAAATTAGAAAGTTATAAGTTATCCATTAATCTTTAATTTTCCACTTCTATGATTTGAATTTTGAAAAACGGTCATCTAGAGTTGTGACCAGTATGTCATTTGGAGTCTGTTAGAACCAATGTCATTTTTTGATGAATATTATCATACCATTTTGAAGAGTAATAAGTATAGTAATATTACTCTTTTAAATAGTAAATAATGTTTATATTTTTTTTCTTAAGGCAATAAAATAATGAGATCTTAATTTATTTATTAATGTGATATAGAACTAATAATAACTTTAAAAATTGTTTTCTTGATTTAACAAGGATTTAATGTTAAAATATAATAAAAAATAAAAAAAATTGTTTTCTAAAATAGGAATTCATTTTTTAATTATACACATTCAGAAATGGTTAGGGGGAATTATTGGGATTCTCTTATATTACTATAATTTTTCATGAATAGTAAAAATATAGTTTTGAGATTTTGGTAGTTTAATGACATCATATTGATGTAATAATTAAATATAAATCTATTGCCAACTTTTGAATAGTATCATATGACATGAGGTTTCCCAGTTAGCTAAATCCCTGGGAAAATACCATTGGCAAGCCCAATGTTTTGCAAAAACCGCTAATGAGGTGTCCCCTTTAAAAAATAAAAATATATCTCTTAATTACTAAAAATACCCACTCACCTCTATGTTTTATTTCATTAAAAACATAGTATCCTCGAACACTGGTGGTATTACCTACCTATGAATCCTTACAAGGTGTACTAAAATCTCCATGGTCCCAACCTTCATGTTTTTTGAGTTACTGGTCAAGGTAAGAGAATCATCAACCCTACACATTTCTTAAAGATTTCATTTATGTTTTCTCTTTTATTTTCAATTGTACTATGATGGTATATGTCCTTCCAAATTACCCATACTAGAAATATTATTTATAAGTGATGAGATACCCCCTTTCTCTCCTCAATCTATTTTATGAAATTTTAGGTGACATCGTTATGCTGCCGAATTTTCATATGTTATTTCTCAATTTTTCTCTTATTTTGAGCTTCATTATTTTATACTTTTTTCCTCACCTCACTTAATCCAAATGATATGATAATTATATTACACTTATGTACCTGGAATTATATTATTCAAATGAAATACTTCATCATCATCTCTCTTTCCCCCTGCTCTTATACTAAAAATGAAAACACTGTCCAAGATGTGTTAATTTATCACACTCAAGGACGACATGTTCTTACTTTTCCTTACCATGTAAAATTATGGTCATGAAACCATTTTAATAGTAGAAAAAGATAATTATATATTTATTTCACCTTTTTAATGTTAGGTAATCACTACACATGATAAATATGGAATAATATTATAAAACAAGTTCATTTTTCACAAAACTGCCAAGCTTAATCCAAGCGTTTATCAATCACTTTTAACTAATGATTCATTCCATAGTATATAACCCTGAATCATTATAAGAAAATTTATATCTCATTAATGTCAAAAATAATATATATTAAATATTCTGGATGTTTATCCTCATTTCAAATGAACTTCTAATCATGAAAGCAATAAAATGAATAATGAAAACCAAGAAAGAAAATGCTTCCAAAACAATAAAATTAGACCACTAAAATCCACTAAAAAAGAAAAGAATGAAACTAATAAGGTTATACTAAATAAATTAAATGTATATAAGTTTCTGTACTTGTTAATTAATGAATCTAAATTTGATTCTTGAGTTTATTGAAACAAATGAATAACACACTCAAGCAAAAGCTAAGGGGTTTCTCATCTCACAATCATTTCTGTGATAATTTCATTGTTCGCCACTTATTTCTTGTATGTGGTATATTTTTAGAGACGTTTTATATATAATAAAATTATTATATTAATATTAATATTATTAAATTATTCATTGGAGGGTTATTAAGTTTTGTTCTTATGATTCGACTGATTACGTTGTGGTGTGAGAATTTGTCACAACTACTATTTTGTTGTGACTAACATTGTATGTTGCAACTAATAATCCATATGTGGTGTACCTAATTCCCATATTAGATCAATTTTCATTTGAAATTATATTTAAATTTAATATCTTTAATCACATTTCATGGATATGTTTTTAGTCTAACCCGTATACTATATTACATAGGGTGTTTATTTGGAATGTTATTTTAAATATGGAAATATTGATAAATCATTATACTCTAATCTATATGGATATTGAAAAGTGATATTGATCTTGTATTGAATCAATTTATAAAGAATAATTCAGACACGCAGAGGTGGGTGGGTCCCTCGATATCCCCTCGATGCATCTGTAGTTCTCTTGAGACCTATTAGTTGGTGAAAAAGAATTCGAGTTTGTTTCGAAAAATCATATGGGTTTCTACCCAAAAAAGTATATCATTTTAATTGAATTATGGAATCATGATCCAGATACATTACGTCCAACTAATAAACATTTTCTTTATTTATTATCAGTTATTACTATCCATGAGTTTTTCTATGTGGCAAAATTTATGGATGCAATTTCATTCTCAGTTTATTAATGGAATGGGTTTTTCATTTTTTCCACATGACATGATTAATATCTCAAATAGATTACAATTCACTTATTATTGATTCATGATTCCACAATTTGTAACCCTTACCGAGAATTTTATCTCACCCCTTTCATTGTTTATATTCAATAGGTGATGAAGAGGATATCATTTATTTAGTTATTGTGGAATCAGTTTTTAGTTCTTGTTATGTAATATATTTTGTAACATTTTTAAAATATAATTTGAGTTACATTTATGTTTCTATTTATTCAATAATACAAAAATAATAATTTCTTCTGGATTTTTATTTTTCTTGACCATTATAATATAACAAGTAATGCACCATCTCTGGTCTAGAGGGGTCGGTGTGTTACTGTTTGTATCAGAAGATGTTTAGTAGATAACATGGAAACTAGTGTAGGAAATGTAAAGTAGGAAACAAATTCATAAGGTATTATTTGAGGATAAATGTAATAAAAAACCCTAGTATTTTGGTAAGTAATATATTATTTGAATCCTTTTACCAAATATATCCTTGTCTGGAAACGAGCAGGTAGTGGTGGCTCTGGAGCAGATGACCTAGGAGTGAAATCTCTGACAAGGGGTTTTGGGCATGACGTAGGGTGTCTTGGTACATGAAAATTTGTGTTGCTGAACTCTTGGATATAGAAATCTTTGGGGATATTCTTAGAATAATTCATATTTTCTTTACAAGCTATTATAAAATACTGAAATGTAAATTTTTTCTCAAAGAAACCATTATTCTTATTATGGTATTAGCCTTGCATATGATCTAAATTTATGCAATGTATTTTGTTACGTTATGATTCTACATTATGAATCAAAACATAATCTAGTGTGTTTTATTATTTAGAAATAACATCTAATGGATGAAGGGGAATCAATACTCGTGGGAAAGGTACAGATGTCCCCACTGGGGGTGTCAATATAGTCAATGTTGGAGAAGGTCAGATCACAACTATTTTGGGACAACATTCTCAGGTTGAAATAGATAACCATTCTACACCTATTTTGGAATGTTCAATGTGGCAGAAGCCCCTATATTTCAGTGGGACTACTAATATTTTGACTGTTGTGAAATGGATCAGGTCCCATGAAAATATATTGACAACATTAAGATGCAATGAAAATTAAAGGTAATATTTTCAGTATATTCTCTCAAGGGCGACGCTGATCTATGGTGGTCTTTGATTCAGAATACCATAGAGGAAGAAAAAATAGAAGATATGGAATGGTGAAATTTTAAGGAAATAATCACTAAAAAATATTTCCCTCGAGGGAAATTAACTAAAATGAAGAAAAAAATCTTGTCTTAAAGAAAAGGGTAGATAATAGTATTGCAGAGTGTGAGGCTACATTTAAAAGGCTATCTAGATATGACGTAGATTACATACGGGACTCGACATAAATCATTGATCATTTCATTGATGGTATTAAGCCAAGAAATCAAAGGGAACTAACTTCTCAAACATTTTCTTCATATGATTAAATTGTACCATGTTCCATCAAAATAGAGAAGGAATCTACTCGATAAAATTTTTTCATGGGAATCTAAGAAAAGAAGAAGCACTCTGATTACCATGGGAATGGTGAAGCGATAAATAAGAACAATGGAATGTATACATTCCAATTATTTGAAAACTATTGAAAGAAGCATCTTGGTAAATGTTTAAATGGAATTGGAGTATACTATATATGTGGAGAAAAGGGTAATCTATCACATTAATGAAAGGGGAAGAAAAAAATTTATTGTATTCAATGCTACAATTTTAGAGATATGGGACACTATGCAGATGAGTTTCAATAGTACCAAGTAAGAATGCCTCTTAAAAATTCAAGAGAACAAAGGGGTCTTTTGTGATTAAAAATGCTGAAGTTGAAGTTCTTAATGGTGTGGTGGAAGGTACATTAATTGTTTCCTAAAACATAGCCAAAGAATTATTTGTCTTAGGGTCATCTCATTCATTTATATATTCCTAGTTTTCCATGTAAATTAAACATGTCCAATTTGATTTAATAAAGGATTTATCAGTCATAACTCCTAGGCGATGAATCATTTCCACAAAGGCATGTCAGGTAGTCCCCCTCGTAACACATAAACATGATTTATTTGTTGACCATATCATCATAAAAATGACTGAGATTGATATAATTCTCAGAATGAATTGGTTGTCAATATATGATGTGATGATTTATTACAACAAAAAAGAAGTTACATTTTTTGGAAATGGTGTAAAATATCTTATCTTTAGAGAGGTGACCTCACCATCTAATTCTTAACTAGACCCACCCATAAAAGCTCTATTGAATGAATTTCAAGGAGAGGAATAGAAACCAATATCAATGGATGAGGGAAGAAATATTGAAATTGAAGATGTTCATATGGTGCAAGAATACATTGATGTGTTTCCAGCAGATTTACTTGGACATCCTCCAGAGCTGGGAATTTATTTTTTCATTGACATAATTCCTGGTGCATGTCATATATCAAAGAACCCCTATAGAGTGGCCACTGTGGGATTAGTGGAGCTAAAGAAACAACTACATGGGTTGAATGAAAAAAGAATTATTTGACCTAGTGTTTCTCCACGGGGAGCCACAGTCTTATTTTAAAAAAATAATGATGTATCCATGATTCTATGCATTGATAGTAGGGAAATCAATTCTATTACAAAAAATAATAAGTATCATCTTCCCTGTATTGATGTTTTATTTGATCAACATTGAGGAGTTCAATAATATTCCAAGTTTCACCTTTGATCAGGATATCGTTAACTGCACGGGAGGAAGGAAGATATTCTGAAGAACACATTTCAAAACACCAATTGGATTTACATGTTTACAGTGAGTCCTTTTGGATTGATGAATTCACAATCTATTTTCATGGATTTAATCAATAGAGTATTTTAGGAATATCATGATAAGTTTTTTTTTTGGTATTCATCGATGATATCTTGGTATTCTAAAAAGGCTATGAAGACAATGAGGATCACCTGAAATTTATTCTAAAAACTCATAGATGAAATTTATTATATTGGAATTTTTTAAAGTGTGAATTCCGGATCTAATAAATTTCTTTTCTAGGTCATTTTTTCAATAAGTATCAAAACCTATTTGATCCAGAGAAGAAAAAGGAAATCCAATATTGGCCCACGCCAAAACAATATAACAGAGGTACATAGTTTTATTGGCTTAGCAGTTTACTATCGGTGTTTCATTCTGAATTTTTCCTGACTGGCTAACCCGCTAACCAAGATCACACGTAATGGAGTTAAGTTAGTGTGGACAAAATAATGTATACAATACTTTGATTAATTGAAAAAAATATTGGCCAATGATCTAATTTTGACACTTCCATATGGAATTGATGGACTTGTAATAAACAGTTATGCATTAATTAATGGTATGGGATTCATATTTTTGAAAAATGGTAATGTTATTACTAAAGCATAAAGGAATTTTAAGAATCGTGAGAAAAATTATCCATCATATTATCTTGAGTAAGCAGATGCATTCTTTTATCATATAATCTAGAGACATTATCTTTATGGTGGAAAATGATAGATATATATAGATCACATGAGTTTGAAATACAATTTAATTAAAAATAAGTCAACATGAGGCAAATGAGATGGCTCATGTTAATAATAGATTATTATTTTCCAATACAATACCACCCATGAAATGAAATTAAGGTGTATATTTCATTAAGCTGGAATGATCATGGACTTCTGACTCAAATAAGGATTTTGAGAGATCATATATTTATGGATCTACTAAATATGGATATTGGAATTGTAATGGAAGGGAAAAAATAATTCCTATTTTAAATGATTGCTAAACCATCATTACTAGAGAAGATAAAAATCCCCCAATCTGATGATGTAAATCTAACAAAAAAAATTATTGTTTTCAACGATGGGTGGTTGAAAGACTTCATGTATGAGGAAGGATTTATGATGTATGGGAAGATGTTATGTTTTTAATTACTACATGAGCTATAAAGGGAACTATTAGATGATGATCATAGATCAAATTTCTCTATAAACTCAGGTAGCATAATTTTGTATAGAGATATGAAGAAATATTTATGGTTGGATAATATGAAGGGAGAAATTACTGACTACGTGTTAGGGTGTCTAGTTTTTCAATTAGTGATGGCATAGATACAACATCCTAGAGGATTGATGCAACCTCTTCCAATTACTATGTAGATGTGGGAAACCATTACAATGTATTTTTTCATCGGACTACCAAGGACATCTGGAAAGAATGATGCAATATGTGTAATTATTGAATGTCTCACAAAATTAGAACATTTCCTTCCTATTAGAGATGATTTACCTCTTGAGTTATAGTGAATACATTATATTAATGATGATGTAAAACTATAGGGTGCACCTCTATCGATTCATTATGATCAAGATCACTGGTTTACATAAAAATTCAAGACATGCCTCCAGAAGGATTTGAATACCGAGTATCATATGAGTACTTCTTATCACCCATAAACTGATGTACAGTCTAAATGGACTATTAAAACTCTATAAGATTTTCTGAGGTCTTGTTCTCTTTATTTCCAAGGTATATGGGATAAATACATGCCTTTGGGGGAATTTTTATACAACAATATCTTTCATTATAATATTCAAATGTCCCAATATAAAGAATTTTATGGAAAGAGGAGCCAAAATCCAACTTCGTAGGATGATGTTGGTGAGATGAAGCTTATAGTCCCAGAACATATTAAAGAGACCACGAAAAAGGTGAAGACATTCTGAGCCCATACTAAAGTATCCCAATGTAAGCATAAGAGCTATGCTGACAACTCGATGAATGATTTGGAATTCCAATTATGAGATTATTTCATTCGAAAAGTAACTAAATTGAAGGGTGTATTAAGGTTTTGTAAGAAAGGGAAAATGAGCACGAGGTACATCAGACCATTTGAAATTCGATAATGAATTGGAGTTGTGACTTAATGATTTGAAATTCCACTGTATCTCTCCAATGTCCATGATGTGTTCTATTTTTTGTTGTTGAAAAAATAAATGTCAGACCCATTTCATGTACTCACATATGAATAAATTAAAATAGAACTTGATTTATCATACTGTGAAGAGCCTATCAGGATTCTTGACATAAGGGAGAAGGTATTGAAAAATCAGACGACTCTTATAGTAAAGGTTATTTTAAAATACTATAATATAGAGATAAAAACATGGGAACCTGAGGATGTTATGAAGAAGAACCACCCACGCATTTTTGGTGGTCTTTATAGATTAAATTTCTAGGATAAAATTTTTGGAGGGAATAATATAACACGAAAAAAAATTTATGGTATGTTCCTCTTAAATACTTTCTATTCATTAGATAGTCTGTATTACATGAAGGACCATGTATTTTGGGAATCATAACATTATATAGAATGTTATAAGCTATCCATTAAACATACATTTTCCTCTTCTATGTTTTGAATATTGAAAAACGATCATCTAGAGTTGTGACTAGTAAGTAATTTCGAGTCCAATAGAACCAACTTGATTATCTGATGAATAGTAACATACCATTAGGAACAATAATTTAAATAGTAATATGACCATTATAAACAACAAATAATGATTAAATTTTATTTTCATAAGGTAATATGATAATGATATCATAATTTATATTTTAATGTTATATAAAACTATTTACACCTATAATTTTTTTTAAATTAACTATAATTTTTTAAAAAAATTAAATTAAAAATACATTCATATTTATTTTTTAAAAATTCAGTTCATTTTTTAATTCATCATGATGAAAAATGGTTAGGGTGAATTATTGTATTTCTCTAAAATACTTGAATTTTTTATTTATAGTAAAAATAATGTTTGAGTTTTCTGTAGTTTAATGACATCATAATGTTTTAATAATTAGATATAAAAGTATTCTTAACTTTTGTAATATATCCTATGACATGAGTTGTCCCAAGTGGCTAAAACCATGGGAAAAAACCCTGGGAAAACCCATGGTTTTGAAAGAACCACTTATGAGGTGTCCCTTTTAATGAATAAAAAAATCTCTATTAATTACTATAAATAACCACTCACCCCCTTCATTTCCATTCATTCAAAACAAAATATCATCAAATATATCTTGGTATTACATTCCTAGAAGTCCTCCCAAGGTTTCTACAGTCCCCCAATGACCCAGCCTTAATGTTTTAGTAGTTATTATACATGGTAAGAGAATCAACCACCGATCTCTTTTCTTCAAGCTTTTATTTATGTTTTCTATTTTATTTTCAATTGGACTATGTTAGGATATTTCATTCCATTTTCCCCTCACTTTCCATATTATTTTTGAGTGATGAGATAACACCTTTATCTCATCAATCCTTTTTATTCAATTTTTCGTGACACCATTGGGCTACTGAATTTTTGTAACAGATGTCTCAATTTTTCTCTTATTTTGAGTTCCTTTCTTTTATAATTCATTCCATACCTTAAATCATACAAATTATAAGATAATTCTAGTACCATAAATGAACCATATTTATATTATGCTAATGTAATATTTCATGATCATATCTCTTTCCCCCTCCACATATACTAAAAATGAAAACACTGACCGAGATGTGAAAAATTATCTAACTCATGGATGACATGTTATCAATTTTAAAAACCATGTCAAATTCATTTCATGAAACCATTTATATTGTAGAACCAGATAATTTTATATTTATTTTAACCCATTAATTTTCTGTAATCCCTACAAACTCATAATATTGAAAAATTATATAAAACATGTTCATTGTTTACAAAACCGAAAATTATAATCCAAGCATTTATCAATAACTTTTAAATAATGATTAATCCTCACTTATATAACCCAGAATCACAAGAAGATAATTTATATCTATTTAGTTTAAAAAATAATATATATTAACAAATCTGGAAGTTTAACCACATTTCTAATGAACTTCCATTCATGAATGAAAGTAAACGAATGAAGAAAACCGAGGAAGAAAATGCTTTAAAAATAATAAAATGCACCTCTTAATCCCATTAAAAGGAAAACAAATGAACCTAATATGGTTTTAATGAATCAATTACATGTATAGAAGGTTCTAGACTTATTATTTCTTCAATCATTGTTTGATTATTCTCGTAATTAAAACAAACGAAGTACACCCTCAAGAAAAAGCTAAGGGGTTTATCATCTCCCTATCATTTCTGTGAGATATTCTTTGTTCACCAAATATTTCTTATATGTGGTATATGTGTACTATAATTTGATATAAAAGATCATTATTATATTTATATAAATTTTATTAGATGATAATATTGAGGGTTATTATGATATGGTCATATGATTCAACTGATTACATTTTGGTAAGAGAATTTTTCCCAACTACTATTTTGTTGTGACTAACATAGAATGGTGCACCTAATAATCCTTTTTTGGGGTACCTACTTCCCATTGTTGATCTATTTTCATTTGATCTTATATTTATATTAAATATCTATAATATCATGTCATGGATATGTATGTTGTCTAAACCGTATAATATTTTACATTTGATTTTAATTTGGAATGTTATTTTAATTATGGAAATATTGATAAATATGTATACTCTCCTATATACGGATATTTAAAAGTCATATTTCACATGTATTAAATCAAGGTATAAAGATTTAATGAGACATGCAGTGCTAGGTGGGGCCCGTTATAGCCCCTCATTGCATCGGTAGGTCTCAGGAGAAAATCAATTGGTGACAAACCCTTCTAGTTGGTTTCACAAAATCAGACAGGTTTCTACCCACAGAACTAAACTGTTTTAATGGTATATTGGTATCATGTGCCAGATACATGATGTATAATTAATAATAATTAATATTATTCATTATTAATTATTACTATCCATGAGGTTTTCACTGTGTAAAAAATAAAAAGATGCAGTTTCCTTCTCAGTTTGTTATTGGCGTGAGTTTTTCATTTATTCACCATTCCATTTTGATTATTTAAATTTTATTACAATTCAGTTTTTATTGATTATTGATTCTTCCATATGTAACCCTTACTAGGCATTTTTTCTCACCCCTTTTATTGTTGACCATCAACAGGTGTTAAAGTGGAGATAATTTATTGAGTACTTGTGGATTCAGTTTTTATTTTTGGATATGTATTGTATTTGGTATCCTTTCCCAATGAAATTTGAGTTACTTATCTGTATCTAGATTCTTCAAGACAACTGGTCAGATTATTCCTTCGGGATATTCTTCCCTTCTATCGATGCCAATATAACATGTAATGCACAAGCTCTTGTCTAGAGGTGTTGGGGTGTTATAATAATAATATTAAATACATGCTTCAAATAAATAAAAAAAGATAAAAAAGACTTTATATTGGGTCACATGACTATCCCATTCATGTTCTCCCATGATTCTAATCATTAGAAGCCATTAATTTTAAATATGGCACTTTCCATGGTCCCTACATTCTTCAATGAAGAATTATTGGGTTCCCAAAAAAATCCAAAAAAGGGTGTGAGATAACATATAGTAGGCCACTATCATTTGTGTATATAACATTTCCAATATATGTATAAACTATGAGGCAGTGTGTAGTATATCACAAGTATAAAAATAATTAAAATAATTTTTATAAATTAAAATATGATTCTATCCTGAAAAAAAATGAATCAATATAAAAAATAATCATGTACCTATAAATACTTGAAAATGTTAATCGAGAAACTTTAATCATATGCTTACTGTAAATCATGATGAAGGATCCACAAAATCCTATGTGGTGTAATAATCTGTTAGGCCTGACATTTATGTACCCTTGGTATAAATGTGTAAGGAATCACCCATGAGTCCATGGAACATCATGAATGAAAATGAACAATGATTTGGGTGGAGTCCAAGGATCATATCTATATTGAATTTCCACGGTGATCCAATGGAATCCAAATTAAATGTGTATAAATATATTTGGAATCCATAGAAAACTAGATCGATGGATTTAAAGTGTACAAGACGTCCAATGTAATCGACATTCGAGGAGTTAAAATTTCAATTGAACCCACCACCATAATTAGGATCCATTGAGTAGAAATGTCCTTGGAATCCCATGCAATCAAGATATAGAGAGTAAAAATATCAATGGTCTTTACTGCCATTATCAATTCATCCAATTATTTCATAACACATTTCATTATCACTGATATATCACGAGTTTAACATATAAATTCCAATCATTACCATAAATAAATTTATCAATTTATCAAATGTATTCACATTTAATGGTAGTATATAACTTCTCTTATATCTCATTCAATTATCGTCATGATATCATATTATAAAGGCAATCTCACATACATTCAATGGGGAGGTATAACATGTGGAAGATACCTAATCACACCTCATTGGTGGTATAGCTTGTACTGAAAACCACCAACCGTAAAATGGAACTATGCGTGATCCTCAAATCATTCCATACTACTTATTCTAGAAATTTTATTATCCAATGGGACACTTCGTAATGTTTTTTGTTGTGGAATTGTGGAAAAAGGCTTATAGAACAAAAACATCATCATGAATTTATAGACGACATACCATATACATGTAGTGGAACATGCTTCTAGTATCAACCTTTGATTTTCTACAAATTAAAACAAAAAATAAATATATATGAAAAAATAGAATATAGTTTATATTTCTCTACACCAAAATATAATTTTCGATACCAAGAAAAATGGTGAAATACATAATATGAAGGAATAACTCACCTATGTGGATCTAATTAAATTGATAAGATTTGAATCGGAGTACGGATCACAAAATAGAATAAAATCATAGTACTTTAGCATAAAAAGATTAAAACAATACTTCTCTATGTACTAGAATGAATGGAGGATAAAATTGGTTTTGATAATAATAAAATTAAAAGAAAATTGGAAATTTCACCCAAACCCACAAGGTCCCACTGTTTCATTTCATGGTTAGTCAAACATAGAACCAATAATTTTCCATTACTATCATAAGAGGGACAATGAATTTTATATTAACATGGTCTGGGAAACTATGTTCAAACCATTATATTCACAACTACTAAAATCATCATGGCCCTCAATATGCTTGTGTCCCATATTTCATGGTTTCCATAAATATAGAACCCTTTGATAAAGGCCTGGATCACCCCACATGGTTAATTATAAACATTCACAATGTAACCCTCTATTTTTAAATAATGTGTTTCCCCACTTTCTCATCCAAAAAAGGTCTTGGGCCTCAGAACAATCCCTGGGCACCACTAAAACCCTTGTTTCCTCATTATGAATTTTTCATTTTCTCAATAACAAAATAAATATAAAGAATTCAAAAGATCCTTATGTCATAAGAAAACACATGATTATATAATAATCACAAGTAGTAGAACCAAACCTATAATGATAAATAAAATATTGAAATGAGAAATCATTATACTAAATAAGTAATGGGATATAAGACTGAATAGGCAAGAATTAAATGAATGATTTTAGTAATTCTATAAAGTGGAATGAGATCTCACATTTCTATGTGTTTTCATTGGAAATATAGTCAGTGGATATATGGTCATTTTACATACATGAATCTTGGAGGAATACTGATGTATTTATAAAATAAATATAAATTAAAATATAACTAATATTTAATTAATATTTTTCATAAAAATTTACTAGGAAGTAAACTATAATAAATAATGAATCTTATGATTCAATGTAATATTTTAAAATCAAGAGATTGATAAAATAAAATGACTGGATTAAAAAGTCATAAATTTAATTATATTTGGTTTATGATAATTTAATATAAAAGGAAAAGTTTTGAATAAATTGTTTCTAGTTGTGATGGGTATTTTAACAAAATATATTTAATATCTACTAAAATTGATTTTCATTAATTTTATTCATAATATATATAATGAAAACAATTAATAGCAATCCAATCGGTGTTATATGGAATGTAATAAGAATAAACACATTTTAGTTGTTAGAATGCATTTTTCTCATTTTTATACATTCTATTGTTTTATATTTTTATATTTTATTTAAATTCAATAAATTTATTGTAATAAAAATTGTTTTCATATTTGAAATCCACATATTCCAATTTTTTCATATGGGAAATTATAATTTTGGGCATAAAAAATGTTATTGTTGTCAATTTTCATTATCATGTTTAAAGTAATTGAGTTATTTTCAATTAAATATTTCTGAATACCTTGTATTATTTTTTTTAAAAAACATGTCTCTTTTAAATAATCTCTCTGATATTTTTTTTCATATAATACTATATATTAACTATTATTTAATTAGTAATTAATGTGAAATAGAAAATAAAAACATTAAATGCTAAAAATTAAAATTTTCAACAATTATAGCTTTTCTATATATGTTTTATTTTCATTTAAAAGTAAACATTCTCATATTTATAGTTTTTTGTTTATTAAATAGAGTATATGTTTATAATCATATCATTAAAATTAAATAAAAGTAATTATTTATATTTTTCAAAAAATTAATTACCACGGTAATTTTTTTTGGGTCAATGAGGGTAAACATTTCTAATAGAATGATTCGTGAATTTTGTAAATTTTTCAAGAAACATATCGTAAAATCCCATATTTTAGGTATATATATTACATTCATTATATAAAACATTCAATATATTTATTTACATAGATTAATGAAGTAAAACAAGATGAAAAATATTAGATGAATATTATTTTGAATATTATAACAATTAGAAAACAAATGGGAATTAAAATAATTTGGCACCACTAATATTGAGTATATTTAGAGGATATATAATTAATAAAATTTAAAATTAATAAATGATTATTCTTTATGAAATAACTAAAATTTAAAGTATTTTATATTGGATCCAAACAAATTAAATTGTCTAATTTTAAAATATTGTTATTTATGAACTCATATATAAATAATATTTAATATAATATTTAATATGAATTAATTATAAAAAATGATTACAAATTTTATTTCGCAAGGAAATAATTATACTTTATATTTTATATGTTCATTTATAAATTTTACAAATGTATGAATTTAATTTTTTATAAAATTAATAGAATTAGAAATCATAATATCAAAATTATTTTATGATTAATAGTAATGATTTTTTCAAATAGATTTAATTTTTTTTGAATAATGAAATGATCGATTACACATTTAACAATTAATTTAATTTATTTATCTTTCTACTTCCTCTAAATATATTATAACCATGTAATAAATTTATATATCTATTATATCTATATTTAATTTTAATTTTTTTTATTGGATAACCATTTTCGACCTTCCTCCCAACCATTAAAAAAATAATGTCTCTTATTTTACGTATATAATACTACATCCATAAGAGATATGGTACATTGTTAATAATATTGTTATATATATGGTTAAAATAAGTTGGGTGAATGTGAATGAAATTTTACAAATTATTAACAATATAAAAACATGAACTAATTCTAACCATTTTTACATTTTTTTAAAATTAGAAAGACATTATCGTTTACAAATAGACTAACACCTACAGGATTCTACATATTTAGTTTTTAATGCAGATATTTATTTATTATATAAAACTATATAAATATGTTTCAATGCATTATAAACATCTAAATAATTTCATTTTATATTTGTAACTATGATATTATTATAAAAATTTACATTCATTTCCATACTAACCCATCAGTTATAATATGATATGGTTTGGGTCATCTTGACCACCGAATGAATAATGTTCTAAATTTATATCATGGAAGAATACATAAAAGTAAAATATTAAATTATAATTAATAAATTTAAACAAAAATTTTAACATATTTTTCAAGTTTATATTAATTTATTATCATTAATAACATTTTCTACATTGTTCATTAGTAATTATCGAAACACGAACCACACTTATTTCTTCTCCATGAATTATAACACAAAATCTCATAGAGCGAGAATGAAAATATAGATTTAATTTTAAAATATATATTACTTTACATTATATAATTTAGGAATAATGAAATTAGTATAAAATTATGTTAAACAACATCTACACCCTAAATATATAATTAAATAATCCAAATCTATAAAATAAAAGAATGAATATAATAAACAATAGATTATTAAATGTATAATAAAGAATTATAATTTTATAGTGAAAGAGGTAATATCAATAAAAAATGTTCTAAAATAATATATTATTAGTTTTATGATTGTTATATAGTATGTTAGTGTGTGATCGACTAAGAAGCGATACAAGGTACAATATTATCAACTAAATTTTCATTCATTGGGACTATTCTAAATCCACAAATTTTTTTATTTATAGTGTTGTATAAAATGAAAAGGGTTGTATTATTTTAATATAATTCCTAAAATTATGGTTATTAGAAATTTCAGGGCTTGTTTTACCTCAAGGGGTTTTCAGTTTGGAAGACAAGGATGTAGAAAAAATATTGTAAACTCAAACCACAATTATTTGAGTTATTGTGTTTCATTTTGAACATCTTGATTCTATGATTTCTTTCTGATCATTATTTTTAATATTTAACATTCACATTTAATCAAGGTAAAATTTATTTTTTAATGCAAATAATATTTCTGATTAATATCACCCCCCTAAAAGTATTATATTATTAATAATAATTCTCAATATATTTAATGATGATTTATACTCTTTATCCATATTTACCTTTATTTTCAAGGTTATCCTAATTTGAAAACAAAACTATGATTTATTTTATACAAACCAAATATATCTATCTATACTTATTTAAACTAGTTTTTTTATATCATTGGTTTTCAAAAATGTTAATTTTAGTTACCAAAAATTACATCCATTCATTACTAAATTATCTATTATCAGCTCCAAATTTCTTCCAGAAAAACATCATGCTATTTCCGAGGATCTATTATTGTTGATTTTTATTAAATGAATTTGTTTAGTAATTTTCACTTCACATTTCATTAAATTGAATATTAATGTGTCATGTAACATATCTTTTATGATTATGGTAGGAATATTTATATAAAAAATCATTTATGGTTTCATTCAAAATTGTGAGAATTCTTATATATAAATATCCCATTCCATATTTTTGAATGGTTTTCAAAATAATTTTGAATAATAATGATTTAGAAAGTAAAATAAAATATATTTAGTTTTTTCAAATGAAATGTCTATACATTAAAAATGAACTATTAATTTTAAAATGGATTTTAATGGATATTGTTTTAAATATTGATGTTATCAGTGTTTTTTCTTTATATAATTTTTTTCTGAATGAATATTAGTCTAATGAAATCATTCTTATGAAAAATTAAGATTTTTTTAAAAAATATATTATTTATTACATCTAATTATTCACAAATAGTTTTATTTTATTGAAATAATTTTAAAGAGTTTTCATGCATTTCCAAATGGGGTTTTTATTCATGATTATTACAGTAATTTGTATAATAATATAAAATAGTTGTTTTTATTAAATGACAATATCCATATTATTTATTTTAATGGATTGATCAATATTGTTGTAATTATGTTCAGGAAACATATATCTTCTCTGTAGATTAATTATGGGATGTATAACATGGGATTGATTTTGTGTTATAATGGAACAAATATATAGATATGATTATTACATTACGTTTGTGTCATATATAACTCTACTATTCATATGGTAATGTTTTATATCACATGATAAAATTATAAAAATTTATTATTGAGTCCCTTCCAACTATATGAATCCATAAAAGAATGTACATTCTACAATGTTATGGTCATCAGGTAGGGATAACTACTCTAAAATGTTTATGAGAATAGAAATGTGATTCCTTCTATGATATTTTATATGAATTGATAGTTATGCCTCTTCCACTTTGTTTATGGGAAAAATGTTATGATTCATGGTCCTCTATGATTATGTGAATTAGGAAGTGATGATTTCTCTTCTATGTCTATGTTAATATGTTCATGATTTCTGCTCCACCATGTCATGTGAAATAGGTTGTGACTCTTGTTACACTATTATATGATTATGGTATATAAGGTTGATCCAAATTCATATTACTTCCATCATAATCAGGTAATATTGTATTATGCATTATGTTATAATATGATCCTTGATTTATGTATTATGATCCATTTTTATTTGGGTATGATTGCTATTTTTTACTTTCTCATACATGAATTATATTCTCATACCAATAAGTGTACATTATTCTAGCATATGTTCTTAAATTATTATATATTATGTGTACCCTTATTGAGTCTATAATCCATCCTTTTTATTATTATCCATTTTTATTGTTTTAAATATTAATATAAAATTTAAGGATTATTAAAAATATCGGAGTACAGATTGATTATTTTAAAATTCGCAAAAATATTATAAATTATGTGTTATATATATATATGAACCTAAATGAAACTATAAATTCAATTATTGATATTTTATGAAAATAGAGAGATCTAATATTTAATTTATTCAGAAATATATATATATATTCAGATGTCTCACATTTTATTGAACCCTATTGTTAATTATGTATATTTATTACTAGACATAGGAATGAGGACCTATAAAACATCAATTGGTATCAAAGAATTTATTTGTTATGTTTAGATAGTTTACAAAATTTATAGGGATTAGTCTTATAGAAATTTTGTTAAAAAAGTGAAGATAAGATTAAATATAGGATAACAACCCCATGTTTCAATGAATTTGTCATTTTATTAATTCATAGAAATAATATAAATGTCTAGATAATACAATGTAATGAATGATCAAAAACAGAAATAATTAGGGGTTGTAAACATATATGTGTTATATTATGTATTAACACAATCATAACTTGGTGCATGGAAAATAGTATGACTACACACTTTATTTGAACCTCATGGGCCATATGCTTTGATGATCCACATGTTATTTATGAACCATTATGAGAAATTTGTTATATTTTGATTAGATAACCTAATATGAATATAAATATTGGAAACCAAGGATGAAAAAAATTAGTTATGGTTTGATATAATAATTTAATTTTTTAAAAAAGCATCATAGGTTGAATCAAATATGGTATTGAAGAAGTCATATTAGGATTATATGTTCATATTCATATGGTCATTTTTAATATTTGTTTTTTGATTTTTTCCGAAATTTTTTGGTTTTCTTTATTTTCTACAAATATGATCATGTAAATGAATTTCTGATGCTATATATCTTGAAAATCCTATAACAATCTATAGAATCATTTTTTTATATCTTTGAAGTATTAGAAAATATCAACACATGCATTTAATAATGGGAATAATGAGTTTCTAAGTTTACACAAATATTAGGTTGATATTTTACAACATTGATAATTTTAGGAAATTGTATCTTTAAATAATTTTATTTTTTGAATAGCTTTTGTTTCACACAACACTAAGGTTAAGAAATATTCCATAAAGTATTAAGATACTAAAATTTTTACATGATATTTAAAAAAATTCATTGAATTGGATGGGAAGAATATTAATTAAAAAATACACAATATTTTTATTAACAAATAAATATTTATTTTTTAATTATTTGAAAATAAATACATATATTTTTAGTCAAATTATTTTAATCATCAAATATATATTTTACCCAAAAAATGAATTATCTTTCATTCAAATTGAAAATAAATAAAATTAAGTTTGAATCGTTTTGAGAATTTATTTTGAAAATTTAGTTTATTTTTTATTTCAGAATGTAAAAACTATCAAATGATAAAATTATGATAATTTTAGGAATAACATTCATTTTTAATGAATTTTAATGAATATTTATTTCTATTTGACAAAATTATTTTCTATTAATGTGGTAATTTTTTTAAAATTATATTTTATATTAGTTTCAAAATATCACTGGTTTATTTTAATCAATTTTTTGTATTTGAAAAAAAAAATTATTTGAATTTAGTACAAAATAAATTATATTTCAAAAGGGAATATTTGGAAAAATTATTACATGATAAATTTCTCATCTCAATATTAAATTAAATTCATTCACTTGGTTGAATTTAATTTCAATTTAAATATTCTATACAAGGAACTCATATGTCCAAATTTATTAAATATACTCCCATTATTTTTGGTTAATATGAATAATAACCTTAGTAATTTTTGTCAACATGGAAAGAGGTAAAATTTTTAATTAAGAGTTATAATATAATGATATAGGATATAAAATTACCCTAAAAAATACATAATTTTTATGGATGATTAATTTTCAAAATTAATAATACAAGGGTATACTTACTGATCATTTGAGGGGACTCGGATATGCATATGACTTTTATAGTATAATATTTTATGAAAAGTAAATCATTTTAATATTATGCTTTTAGTATGTATATTTTTTTTAATATGGTGTAATAAAATTTATATGTTTTACCGTAAAAATAATTTAGAATAATAAAATATTTAGCTCTGACATAGAAATTTATTATTAATTTTGAGTGAATATATAATTACAATAAATTCAAACATAATCTCAATGCAATAATTATTTAGTAAGGGTAAAAATCAATTAAAGGATATTAAATGTATTTAAATAAAAATATTATGAGATATCAAAGGGGATCGAAAATTTTTATAGTTGAACAAGAATCTATTATAATATTATAAAATTATTAGTCCAAATTTTAATTTTCCTATATTTTTTTTAAATTCCTAGTAATTTATAATATCAACAAGATAATAATTCAATTTTATGGGATTAATATTTTATTTAATTATTTATATATCATAATAACTATAAATAAATCTAAATTTGATAAGATATGTCATATAATAAAATTCCCTATTAATTTTTGGGCCATTTGGAAGTATTTTTCTGTAGAATAGTCTTAATATATTTCATTCATTTATAAATTCCCAATGCTTCCACTCACCAAAATTATAAAAGAGAATATCATACCTCACGTAATTTTATAACATTGAGACCTATATCCCAATAATACACTCCCAAATTATCTTCTCCACTCCCCTACATACATTATTATGGTGTGACACACCTCAAAAGATCTTCTATAGGGCTTGTTATAAGATATCTAAAGACTCCATTTTTGAAGACGTGGTAATCTCTCTAATTGATCTCTTTAATTATACACTTTTATTTAAAAATTATAAATATATTTTATATATAATAAAATAGTATCCTAAATAGAATATATATGATGAAATTTTATTGTTGTTATGAAAACATCATTTTACACCATCGTTCCCATAAAACAAGAAGATAAACTTTCAATGAGGAATATATATAACACACCATCTCCTCATAATGATAAAATTCATTTTTCCTTGAGATATATTAAGGATGGGTATTTGTAAGGGTTTAATTGTTATATATGATAATTATAAAATAAAAATAATTATTTAATGATAATTTTAAAATTTTGTTTTTATCATCTAATATTTTTGGAAAAGATGTTTCTCGTGTATACATATAGACTACAAATTCCACAATGATATGTGATTAATTTTTCATTTATATGTCCCATGGATAGTAATATTGATTAATTTGAGAAATATATATGTTATATATATAATAAACATTTAATAATGAATAAATTATTTTTTAAATTATTTAACTCCATAATTTAAAAAATGCAAACACTGTTAAATCATACAAAAGATATACCATCTCCATTAATGGTTTAATTCATTTTATTTATCTAAATTATAGGAATGATTAAAAATATTTATATAATAAATATATACGATTTTTATAACATAATTAAGATTATAAAAATGTTTATACTAACAAAAATGTATAAGGAAAGGGATTTTCGAACTAAATGAATCATGGAAAACAAATTAATTATTACCCAGAAGAATGATTTTAATAAACAATTATAAAAAAACATGTTATTAGATGTTATAAATAAATCACTAATTATTTGATAGATAAATATGTTGTTACTAAATTTTTAATAAATATATATTTACTTTAATAGATATTTTTATGTGAATGAGGAAATGTGAGACCTTATATAAGTGTTTATCTCATAATCCCATCATTATCCGTGATTGTTTATATTTAATTCACTTGTAGTGAAAATTTTGATTCCACTTATTTTTTTAAAAAACAAAAAAAAGTCAATATTCTCATTTAATATTTTGAAATCATTTTTATTCATCTTATACATTCTTAAAGAAATATATTTTCATTTTCTAAATAGTACTATTATGAATAATTAGACAAAACTATGGAAGGAATGAATTAATTTATATTATAATACATGAGCAGATTTTTTGACCATCATGATGCCTTAATTGTATGAAGGATTCATTACAATCATTCTGGTATCTTTTCAGAGAAAATGTTTTCCTTCAAAATTCATATCTTCCAAAATAAATGATTTAAAATATAATGGGATATTTTCATATTAAGTTATTTCTAGAAATATTTAAAATTAATTTTCCATATAATTTGATATTATGTGATGTTATATATGATATTCTATGGATATGATCAAATAATAATATATGTATTCATTCTCTGGTTGATTTATGATTTTGATGAAATGGTGAAATAATTATGAAATCCATTTCATGTACACATGTTATGTTTTCATGAAATAAATTTTAAAGTAATTAGTTTTAATGGGATATGATATGTTGAATGAAATTTGGTTTAGAGGAACACATAACAATGGTTTTCATTATATCATGGGAGAGACCTATATCTCCCTCTAATGAATTGGGTAATTTTTAATATATCATTATATTTATAGGACACAATGGAGGAGTGAAAAAAGTTATATAAGAGAATTAGTATAGTATTATTGTTTGCAAGTGTACCTTGACTCCATTTTTGGTTTGATAAATGACCATATTCTACTATGATAGACATGGGAGAGAATCATTACTCTTAATGAATTTATTTTCATGGCTGATATGTGTTCCATAATTATTTGTAGTTTTCCAATGTTACTCTTTCATGGCTCATATAACATTTTTATTCAAGTCTTAAGAACTATCATTTTTCTAGTTGAATAATGATTACAATATTTGATATGAAGGGTATAATTATAAATTTTTATTATCATTTTTAATTCCATCATTATTATTTTATGATTGATATCTCCCATGATTACAGTTACTATGAATCTATTATCATCATTTTTTGTTTATTTTCATTGGGACTTGGTGATATTTCCTGATGATATTTTTTTTAAATATGTCTACATGTTACGAAGGAATAATTTGGTTATAATGCATATATATTATGAGCTAGATATGACAATATATCTATATTATTATAGAATGGATTTTTAATTTTATGTAATGAATATAGTTATAATTATATATAATATAAATGTGTGAATATAATGGTTTATTATTTTTCTATTAGAGAAAGGATTAATGTATATTGGGAATATATCATGTTAAAACATAGTTCACACCCTAAGGGTATGTTTATGTATAAGATACCACCCTAGATTTTGGTTAATGATCTTGAATAACCAAGTATAAACCAGAGGTCTCATAGAATGAATTTTTTTTATAATTTTTAATTATTAGGTGGTTTTGAATCTATTTATATTGTTTTTCACACTGTTATTTTTGGACTTATAGATCGAAATAACCTAAAGTGAGCATGTAAATACTAAATGTGAAGGGCAATGAAACAATATTATTTTTCAAAGTAGGACAATAAAGAGGGGTGAATAGAGTTCCTATAAAAATTTCAATTATAATGATTTATTTATAATTCAACAATTTGATATAAAATATTCCTAGTAGTCCAAAATATAATTTTAATAAAAAATTTCAACTTTTAAAATATTTCTCTAAGAGTGATTAATTATTAGTTGAAATAAAAAAAAACTATTTTAACTATTTAAATCAATAGAATATATAAATTTTTAATGTAAACACTATATATGATTCACTATCAAATTGAAATAAATGTGTTATTTTGTAAATACTTAAAGAAGTGAAAGAATAACAATGAAAGGAACAACAAAATTTAAAATAGGAGGTTCAATCTCAAGATGAGTCATAATCCTCTCTACATGGTGATTCGATTCCACTAATAAGTGTCTATAAATAACCATTGATCTAAACCATGGATAGGGGTAAAAAATAGCATACACCAAAATCTCATTCGACTAGTCCACTTCTATAATTTTTGTGATAGTGAAAAAACAATAATGCCACACAGGAACCACTTTCTCTATAATTCAGGGGTAGTGTTAGGTGTAAAATATAGTTTGTGAAGATATCTATGTAGCATCCAATTTTTCCTAGGAGTAAGTGATTATTCACATGTCATTTAGACACAAACTGATTATAATGTAAAATATGTACAGAATAAGAGTAAAAATAGATTGAAAAGAGTTTTAAGGCACTATGTGATACACAATAAATCCTTCCACTCATGGTAGAAATCTGAAAAAGTTTCGTGAGTTTAATTTATGATTCATATTAAAAAATGGATATTTTTTTATAAATTATGTCTTCTATTTCCAATGTGTTATTGATGTGCATGATAAGTTCTTCTTCATTAATAGTATGTTGATAGATATATGTTATTCATTTTTAGTTCCCATCAAAATCAAATTGTATTTACAACTCGCATGTCTTATTATTTTACCAAAGAAATGTATTCTAATAGCTAGCAACATTTATTTTCTGTCCATAATTTTATTTATTCACTACAACCAACATGAAGCATGATCTTGATCATATCACAATACCTCAAATCATATAATGCATATGAATATCAATTAATAGTTTTCAAAAAATAAATACTGAGTCATTAAATTCATTTCTGTAGTATGTTTCACAAATTTAAATCATAGAAGGAATTATGAATTTAAACGAAAATGGAATAAGTGATGTTGTATTCGAAAGGTGACTAGGAATTGTTTCTTGGAATCTTAGGTAATGTATCAAGGATATAGGATTGTTTTGTTGATTTTATTGTAGGTCCACTTGATGAAGACTCATTCAATTAGAAAATATATATTGAAAAAATTATAAAAAGATTATATTGATAGCATGATGAGACAATGACTCCTACATTGAAAAAATTTAGAATGGAGTCTGTCGATATGTTGATCAATGGTGTCTAACCCTTTTATAGAATTCAGCATCTGTGCTGATTGTGAGAAATATAAAATTGATATATCTTAATGGTAATAAAATATTAATAATTTCTCATAATAATATAATTCTTTCCTTCACTAATTTGTCAAACAATGAGTCCATCTGAATGGTTAATCATCCTTAATTTTTATAGTGAGTCTATATAAATGGTGAATAAACCTTATCCATATATTCAAAACTCTTTTATTCTGTAAAATAATAACAAAATAGATTAATATTAAATGTAATCATGCACAAAAAAGAGTAAAAATAATTAATCCTAATTGGGCTTGATTTTTCAGATTAAAACTAGATGAGGCAACAAATATCCCCCTTTTCGATGATAACTAATCATTGAATTAATAAGTTATTCATAATAATCAATGTATAAAAGGAAACTAATCTGTATGAAATGTCATACAAACTATGAGATATTGAAATATAAGCTAAAAATGAAACTAAATACCATGCATATACTCATTCTCAGTAAAAATAGTTTTAAAAGATCAGAATACAAATACAATGTTAAATACGCACTATCCCTTTATTAGGTTTATCAAAACAAAAACAATTAACTAGAGAGAAGGACTATAGAATAGATGAAACACAATTATATATTTCATGATAAAAATAAAAAATATTCAATGAATAAAATGTTAATAAAACATCCTAATCAAAGAATAATCCAAAATCAAATTGTATCCATAGAAGGATCCCTGAATTCTTTTCCATTATCTGACAAAGAAAGTGGAAGAATGAGAGGTATAGAAAGGGATGATGTATATAACCGATAAATGTGAACTCTTCAAGGAGTCATTGAGGTATTAATATTTATATAACAAAGAGGTTATGTATGTTAATGTTAAATAATAGGACTTTGATGAATAATATCCTGAGCTGGAGTAATAGGAAAATGATGAAAGGTCGGAGGAAGTGGAGCAAGAGGGTCTCGAGTGAAAGAATATCTGAACTATGGATGAACGTAACAATAGATTGATCTTGAAGTAAAATTTTCATTTATATGTTTAATTGGGAATTCCATTATACCTACAATGGATGTAATATGAACATGCCTGTAGGGATTCATGAGCTTGATAAAATCCATTATCATCATACAAACATGCTCTATTGACTTTATAAAATAATCCTTATTTTCCCTAATAATTTTAAATGTATGTATAAACTCTTAGAGTTATAAAAGTTGTTCCTTGATGAATGGGTGAAAGAATGTAACCTAAAATTAATAAAAAAACATTAAATCATACGTTAGTTAATTTTTTTTATAGATCATTGAGATGTAATAATCCACATTTTTTGGGATTTTCACCTTATCATCTCTTACCCTTTTCATATAATTTTGAAGCATGCGATGCATATGTATAATGTTATGTTTGATTTTTTTGAATCCAGATTGATCAAAATAAACCTATGAACGATTGAATCTATTCAATTAACACTGTTAATAACTTATCAATGTCATGAGTTTGAGAATGAGTTGAAGAGTTTGAGGAAAATTTAAATAAATCTTGGATATTTCATCTCAATCGATCCATGTCAAGATCTAGAGGTAGAAGTTTTAATCCTTATATGACATATCTCGACTAATTTCTACAAAATTCTGTATTTAATATCTATACACATATGATATTATTTTAAATATATAAATTAGATATTCCAGTTCATCAATAAATCTTTTATTCTCCCTTCTCACATCCTGATGTTTAGAAACCATTTGAGGTTAAATATAGGAGTTAACTCTCTGTAAAAGAATAGTATAATCAGTTTCAATAAGGCATGACATTAAGGTTGGTTGAGGTTGATGTATATCTGTAAAAACTAAGCAAAATTACTCATTTAATTTTTTTTAATAAATTTCAAAATACATAATCAAGAAAAAATGATGAAATAGAATGATTTGGAGGAGAATAATGTTCTACTACTGGATAAAATTTAACTAGAACAGTCTAGAATAATCCACTTCATCAGTCAGGGACCCCATGGTATCATATTCCTCATTATCTAAATGTGAATAGACTATGCCTAATGTGATTTATCAAGTATATTACACAAATTTAGCTACTATTTTAAATTAAATTGGGTGAGATTTGAATCTTTAACTCTCGCTTCTTATAATCATCATTATGAATTTATCCTTTGTAATGAAAAATCCATCACACTCTATGATATATTATTCACCTTCACGAACATCTCTATTACCATTTTACATGTTATAGATAATATTTTAATAAAAATGATGTTTTACTTCTAATATATTTTTTTCATTTCAGTCATATAAACCCTATTTTATTTTCATGGGTTGATCATGTTCCCTTTTTTCAAAATATACAAAAAATAAAAATCCTGATACATCAATGAAGAAAAATAACCTTTACCTATACATAATTACATCAGAATATAAATAAATATAAATCTTCAATCTCCATCCAGGTTAGTCTCTATAATAATTATAGTTATTCCATCACATGTCATCTCAATTAGGGATATATCATAAATAAATAAATATTGCGTAGGAGGATAATTTCATTGGTGATCATCATAAATAACTTTTTATGGTACATTTTTTTACTCAACACATTAATTAGAAGAAAATGAAATACTTTTAAATTCCAATTATGGTTTTTATCCAATACTCATATATTCCCTAAAGTATAAACATAGCATACAGAAAAAAATCATAAACTAGATTCGAAAAGAGAGAAATCTTGTTGTTGGAGAACTAGTCCACCCGACATTGTTATGTCACCCCATTCCACCTAATAGACTTTCTTGGAATGATCCAATCAATGTGAACAAACATTTCAAGAACATATACTCCATTAGAGAGGATAGGGATAACATGTTTCGATAATGGAATACTAGATATTCATATCTAGTACATCTATGTATGAGACTCTTAAAAAGTTATATCAGAAAAATTATTTACTCGAGCCATTTAGATGATTCACAGGGTTTGGCTAGGAGACAAAAATGAAGATGGTGTTTGGGAGAGAAAGGGATTGTGGTAAGAAAAAAAATTCTTGATCAATTTGTTTTTTTTAGTTTAATGATTTCAATATCTTTAATAAAACATGAATAATAAAATAAAATGAAAAAAATAAAATAAAATTTTTATGTCCAAGCTAAAAAAAATTTAATTAAATATAACACACAATAGTTTGTCTTATTTGAGAGTCATCATTATTGAGTCCCAATGGCAAGTAATCAATCATGAGACCCAATGATGAGTCATCAACTGTATATTCCAACAATGAGTCATTAATTGTTAATCCCATTATTCTATAATAAATTGTTAGTGCTAATGGTGAGTCATAATTGGTTTCTCCCAACTATGTGTTATCAAAATTTATTCACTCAAAATTGAATCTACCCAACTCATTTTTTAGGTATCTCATCCTCTTATCATTTAATGTATTAGTAAAAATATGATTACGTTGATATTCAATGCTAAAAAATTCAAGAGTTATATCATCTTTTTTATAATGATCTCTTAAAAAGTGATATCTCAAATCCATATTTTGGGTTCATGATTTAGTAACTAGGATCTTAGAGTGGTTAATAGAATTTGTGTAGTCAAAATTTATAGGTACATTGTCACGACCCATCTTCGAGTCTCGTGCCGTGACTTGCCCAAGCCCGTCTTCCATAGGCCAAGGGATGGAGACTAGAACCAAAGGCATAAATCCTGATAAAATGGGAAGGCATTGCCTTTATGAAACGTAAACACATACATACAGTAAGAGTAAAAGTGAAAGAAAAAACTAAGTAAATATGAAAACGAAAGTAGTGTTTAATGTAAGGGGCTATAAATACAAGCCCAATTGTAAAGTACAAGGTGAAAGAAAAAACGACTAGAAGGTGACAAGAAGCTCCTAGATCATCCACCATGTATCCTACCTGAATGGTAGTTACATATAGCGTAGCTCCTAGATCATTCACCATGGATCCTACCTAAAGGGTAGGTATATATAGCCTCCACAGCGCCCTCGTCTCTCAACCTCCTCCAGGCACCGACTCGTCGTGAGGTCCACCTTCGGGTACCAACTCGTCGTGGGGTCCACCTCCAGGTGTCATCCAAACCTCGTACACTCGGTCTCTGTCAGTGTTGTTTGTCATCTGCATCCAACAAAACAAGGTGCGGGCATAGCCTGTGTAGGGGTGAGTATAATGATAATCAGTAGGGACCCTGAGACCCTACAGGTTTCACAATATCCAACAAGTATAAACCACAAAATAAAATCTCAACATACGACCTTTACTTAAATATATGCCCATACATATACCTATGTTCTCATGTAACCCATCTCATTCATGAGGAAAACATAAAGGTCATTGAACCAGCTCAAACCAAGATTTTATTCACGATGAAGAAAACATGGCTGTTGGAGAAATCCTCCTTTATCGAGCGCAGTAGTCCTGTCACGACTCAGAGGTGCCACTAACTAACCATAGACTGCTGAAGTACACCTACTTTGTTGAGAACTGTGGATATGTCTCCCCAACATAGTAGTGATCCCCGCTATGGTTCTGCCGCCCCAACACAGTAGCGATACCCCTAATAGCCTATAGAGGTACCCCACCTGTCGAGTACCGTGGGTCAGCCGCCCCAACATAGTATCGCTCCTCCTCCATGGGTCTGTCGGCCCAACACATTAGCAATCCCCACTGGGTTATTCAAGTCACTCTGAATCGAATCGGACAAGCAGCCATCAGGTCTCATCTAGCAACAAGGTCACCGTACTCCGTACCATCGTCTGCAGGAGGATCCACTCAACGTTCTACTGGTTGACACTCCATTTTTCTCGAAGCCCCACAAAGAATTATCTCAAAGGACCTCTTTGTCATAGGGGTCTCAACGCAATAGACGACGCAACAATCGAATGTCTGGTCTGTGAGTTATTTGCCTTTTTATCTCGGCGGCCTAGTTGGTTTCGTGTATGAACCATCCCGACTGTATCTATACTGTATCTAGAACTCCCATGGGGTATACTCAAAGTAACTGTTTCTCAATGAGATTACCAACACCGCTGATAGTTCTTTAAATGGGCGTTCGGTCTGAGAGTTATTGGTTTTTTTGTTCCCAGGGCACGCATAGATTTCAAGCACAATCCAACCTGGACATACACCAACTGTATCCAAAAATAGAGTGGAGGGTTCCAAAATAATAGTCTCATCAAAATGGATCCAACATAGTTGATGTCACATCAATTGGACCTCAGGTCCTTAAGTTATAAGCATTTTCGCTCCGAGGGTCTGGTTGGTTTCGAGTTCGAACCATCCCGGCCGTACCCAAAAATCACCGAAACCATAAATTTTTTATTCTAAAACAACCATCTCAATCCAAGGAATACTACGCAATATACGGTGCATTGATCAGAGGTCTGTAGCTCATTTTATGACTGTTTAACTGAAAACTGTACGAAAAAGGAGGGTCTGGGCCCGGTTCGACCCGACCTAACCCACCCTTGGTCAGCCCGAACCGGGTCGACCCAACTCGGGTCCAGGTTTGGCCTAGTTGGGCAAGGCCCCTCCCGGCTGGCATGGCCCGGCCTCGCTGGGCGCAGCCCGACATGGCTGGCGCAGTCCGGCCCACGACATGCCGCGGCTCGCCTAGCCTGGCCGAGTGGTTACGCGGAGCGGAGGGGGGGGATCGCTAATTGGAAACGGGGGCGCCATCTGGCGCCACCACTGGTTGTCCTAGATCCAGCATGACCATGGGATCCAGCACATCACTGTTGTGGCTATTTCTGGGGATGATCTTCTTCGGTAGCTCGCAGGGGCGCCGTCGCGCCCACGACCCGTGCCACCACGAGTTTTTTATGGCCACCGGAGTTGGTTCAGTGGTCCGTTTTAGCTTCTGCCTGCGCTGGTGGTCTTCTCAGGACCCAAACATTACCTCAAAGGATCCTAAAAATTGTTGCGGTCCTATTTCCTCATTTCGCGTCAATCCGCGCACAAATTAACAACCTTCAGATGGTCTTCCGGTCGTGTTTGTTCGGCCCATGCCCTCCACTCTTGTCTTTGTGAATTGGCCATAGATATTCATAGATTCCTATAGAACGAATAATTATTTTATTCAAATAAAATTAAAATAATTCACCCTATAATTCCCCTAAAAATTAATTTTTCCGGCCCACAAAAGGATAAATCCGCCGATCAACTTGAAATTGAGTTTATCTGCGTCCTTTATTTTAGAAGGGAATAACATGGGAATATAAACATACTCAAATTAATCCCCAACCTCGATTATGGTTTGTTCTTCATAAAATCGTAAAACATTGTCACATTGTCAACGCTGGGAGAGAACTGTCATCATTGGTTAGTTCCCTGCGGTTGTATTTCTTCCCTTGATGTGGAGGAAGTAGAATATTGGAGGAACTTGGAGCAATCATTGTCGAGTCATTCTTCATTGAAGGGTCGTCGCTCTTCACGGGAGAATGATGTTCTCCAATGAAGGAGGAACTTATTTCTCCTTTTACATTAGAGATAACTCTAATCTCTCCCAACAGAACATGTGCTAAACTAAAATATTAGGAAAATGCTATTATTTTATTAACATAAGCAATTTAAAATTTAAAATTTAAAACACTTAATTAATTAACTGAAGAGTTTCAATTTATTAATTACGGTATGTTGGAAAGTGTTAAAGAGGGATAAACAGGAAGTGTATGGGTCACAATAATTAAGGTGTTTTCCAATTAATTTAATGGAGTTTTACAGAGTTTAGGGGGTGGTGAAAGGTTGGGGATCAGGTGGGACCCACCTCACAAATATCCATAGACGGGTAGATAGGTGGTTGTGGGTCCCGCCATTAACTCCCATTTTTTGTATGTAACCACCTTAGATATAAATTAAATTGTTCTAACAATTCTATTTATTTTAAACTAAATCCCCAATTAACACTTACAACCCGCATAAAACACAACAGCGGTAAATGTACCCTTAAGAAATTATCGGCACTACGAGTTCATTGTTGACCTTAGATTTTAGTTCCAAGAACCGGTTCAAAAGATAGAAAAACTCTATCATTCGTTTACTGATTGTACCCGGTCTAAACTTGGGAAATTGATTACGGGCACACCTGGCCTCAAAATCAAGTGTCGACAGAAGCCACAAACTCGTAATATTCCAAAGTATTTATGAAGAAAATTTCCTTGAAATATCTAGTTCTTTACATTACTCCCACCCTAGGGCTTTACTTCTCAGTAATGCTACAACACATGCTAGAGACACGAAAGGGGTACTGAGCACGCATCTATGCCTCCCGCTCTCATGTGATCTCTTGGAGGTTCCCGTGCGGCCAGCAAAAGCGCACCAGAGGAATCGAAAGTTCTCATAGGACCCTCTCATGTTGATCCTCAATCTCTACTAGAACCAATGTGCATGTCGCCCCATCATTGATATCTAGATTTTTGTGGTCAATGTTGTGGAACAGGTTGACCACGTATCTCTGAAAATGAGATATGTGGAAGACATCGTTCACCTAGTGAATTCGAGGTGGAAGGGCCAGGCGGTAAGCCACCTCACCTACACTGCTGAGGACCTAGAATGGTCCGATGAATCGTGGAGATAACTTGTCGCCCTCGAAAAAACTGCGTAGACCACCTCTAGGTGAGTCTCGTAGGAAAACATGGTCGCCACCCTCGAACTCCAGTGTTCCAAGTCTTCTATCAGCATAAGACTTTTGTCTACTCTGTGCAGTCTCCATCTTCTCCTGGATGATCTGCACATTCTCTGGTCCTATAAGAGATGCTAAGATTTTACCATTGCCGAAAAGAGAAATCTGGTCTTATCCTCTAGATGAACCACGCTCCTGGCCAAATACAGTCATTTTTGACATGAACGGTACAGTTCATGTCATGGATGATGTTGTAAGGCCTCGACGCTACTACCAAGAGACCCAACCATTACTCTCACCTCCAAGCGTCAAGTAACACTGTCGACATCAGTGTGTGGTCCTTGGGTCTCCACCAGTTGGAATCTCGAAAGTGAGGGTCAAGAAAATGATTTTAAATCAGAACCACTTAGTATTATCCACACATAAGGCAGGAAAGAAAATGTCACAATGAAAAGTGTCTTTTATTATTTCATCTCAAAGTACAAAGACCCATAAAAACCATAAACAACAACAACAACATGGAAACTAGAATCACTAAGAACAGTGGCCTCAATGCTTGGAAATAGTACCCCTTTTGACCACCTGCTTCCAGAGCTCCATAGTCATATGATTCAGCTACCTGAAACTGTGCTCTTCCATGTACATCTATTCCCTACAGTCGGGACGGACTTTCTATTGGTGGTGGTGGTAGCATCTCGAAGCGTCGTCCACCACCAGCTGCACGGCCAACTCCTCTGCCTTGGTCTCCTTCTCTTTTTGGTCCGCCTTGATCGAACCTCTGCCTCTGCCTGGGAGTACCTTCAACCATCTTCTGATCATCTGTATGATGGGTCAGACATTCAAGATCCATGTGACTCTATCCGCCGCATGAGTAACACAACATGTCAGGACTGGCTCTATCTCCACCCTGCATGCCCAGAGCTACCCACCATGATTCATGCAGTCTCCACCTATAGGTATGGTCCTCTAGGACCTCTATGACATCTATATACTACCATCTGCACAAGACTCTGCTGCATGTCAACTAGTGGTGGGTTCCGCTGCTAGAGATAGTTCACCAAGGAAACTCTCCACTTGGAGGGCTCGCTCCAACACCCCCTGTCTATGTCAGGATGCAGTGGGAGACAACTGAAGCTCTAACTCTCTCCTAAGTCCCTGTTCAAAGGTTCGGGCCCTAAATAATGGGTCGTGTACCATATCGGTGGAGTATCGCGAGAGGTCGATGAACCTCGCTTAGTATTGTGCCACCGCCATTCAACCCTGCTGAAGATGCAGTAGCTCTTGTATACACACCGCTCGAAGGGTGGATGGTACAAAATCCACCCGGAATAGGCACTCGATGTCTATCCATTCATGTGTAGCCTCGTCATGCATCTGAAGAATCAGGCTCCACCATTTATCTACTTCTGCCCGAAGGAGGCTAGAAGTAAGGATCATCATAAAGTCTGCTGATGTCCCTACTTGCCTAAAGACTCTCACCATAGCCTCCAGCCAATCATATGCAACTTGTGGGTCCATCTCTCCCCGGAACCTAGGTGGTCTCCGGCTCTAGAACTCATTCGGCGCGCTCAAGCGGCGTGCATCGCCTGCTGCGGGGGCTGGTTGCATCCGCGGACCAACGAGTGGTAGTACATCTGGTGCCTCAACTGGAAGAGGGCATTGTACTGAGTCCTCGTCGCTCGGCGGGCTGTCAATACATACAACTCTTGGGGATCTATATGGTCGTCCATGGGGAGTCATCCTGAAAAAAACAGTTGTGACACGGTCAAAATACTATACCTGGTGAGCTGACCTAGTTGGAGCTGATTTAAAAGAATCATTTGAAAATACACATGCAATCAGTGTTTTCTTGAACCAAGTCAAAAATCAGATGTCAAGGTCCTAGTGTATGGATACGTCGGCCACCCAAACCAACACTAGACTCCTTGAACTGAAGTATACACTTAATACCCTTAACACTGTTACTTCACAGAAAAGAAATATCAGAGTCCTAAGTTCTGCGGTCGAACTGACTCCTCTAATAACAATATTTCACGACCCATACTCAGGGCTCGTGCAATGACTTCCCTAAGCCCTCCTTCCATAGGCCAGGTGCTGGCGACTAGAAGCAAAGTCATAAATACCGATAAAAAGGGAAGGCATTGCCTTTATGAAACATAAACACAAACAGACACCCATAGTACAAGCAGAAAGTAACACTAAGTACGACTGAAAACAAAAGTAGTTCTGAAAGTAAGGGGACAAAAATACAATCTCAACTGTAATGTACAAGGTAAAAGACAAAACAAATGAAAGGTGACATGCAGCTCCTGGATCGTGCAACAAGGATCCTACCTAAAGGGTAGGTATAGATAGTGTAACTCCTAGATCGTCCACCACCGATCATACCTGAAGGGTAGGTATATATAGCCTCCTCAGTTCCCTCGTCTGTCAACCTGCTCCAGCTACCGACTCCTCATGAGGTCCACCTCTGTGTTCTAATGTGTTTTGAGGTCCACCTCAAGGTGACATCCAGTCCTCGTACACTCGGCCTCAATCAGCGCTGTTCGTCATCTGCATCCAACACAACGAGGTGCAAGCATGGACCGTGCAGGGGTGAGTGTAACGATACTCAGTAGGGACCCCGAGACCCTCCAGGTCACATTTAATCCAACAAGGATAAACCAAAAATTAATATCTCAATAGATAACCTTTACATAGGTATATTCCCATAAATATACCGATTTTATCAAGTACCCCATCTCAATCATGAGGAAAACACAAAGGTCATTGACCCAGCTCAAACCAGGATTTTATTCACGATGATGAAAAAATGGTTGCAGGAAAACTCCTCCTCTGTCGAGCATAGTAGTCATGTCACGAATCTAAGGTGCCACTCACAAACTGTGGCCTGTTGAGGTAATCCTCCTCTGTCGAGTACTGCAGTTATGTCGCCCCAACACATTAGTGATCCACCGCATGGGTCTGCCGCCCCTACACAATAGCGCTCCCCCTAATAACCTACAGAGGTACTCATTCTATCGAGTACCATGGGTCTACCACCCCATCACAGTATAACTCCTCCACCATGGTTCTGTCTCCACAACATAGAATAAATCCCCACTGAGCTAGTCAAGTCACTCTGAATCGAATCAGACAAGCAGTCATCGAGTCTCAGCCAACTACAAGGTCACCATACTCCGCACACTCGTCTCCGGTAGGACCCGCTCCATGAGCTACTTGTTGACACTCCAAGTGTCACGAAGTACCATAGAGGAAGAATTGAAAAGGACCACCTCGTCATAGGGGCCTCAATGCAATAGACGACACAACAATCAGATGCCCAGTCTGTGAGTAATTATCCTTTTTATCCCGGCGGCCCATTTGGTTTCCTGTACAAACCTACCTGCTAGTATATAAACTATACTCCAATCTCTCATGCGGTATACTCAAAGGAACCGTTTCTCAACGAGATTGTCAACGCTGCTAACAGTTCATGAAACGGACGTCCGGTCTGAGAGTTATTGGCTTTTCTGTTTTAGGGGCTCGGTTGGATTTTGGGTACAATCCATCCCGGCCATAATCCAACTACATCCAAACCTCGAGTGTAGTGTCCCAAAGGAACCGTCTAATAAAAATAAATCCAACATAGGTGATGGAACATCAATCGAACGTCCGGTCATTACGTTATAAGAGTTTCCGTGCTGAGGGCATGGTTGGTTTTGAGTTCGAACCAACCCTTCCATACATAAACATCTCCAAAACCTTACGTGTAATATACTGAAATGACCATCTCAATCCAATGAATCCTACCCAACTGACAGTGCGTTGATCGGAGGTCTGTATCTCAAGTTATTTCCGGTTAACTGAAAATAGACAGAAAAAGGGTGTTCTGGGCCCGGTTCGACCCGGCCCAACCCACCTTGGGTCGGCCCGAACCGGGTCGACCCGACTCTGTGATGGGTCTAGCCCAGCTAGCGTGGCACTGCCCGGCTGGGTGCGGCTTGGCCAACTTGGTCGAGCGGTTAAACAGACCGGGGGGGTTAATTGGAACTGGCTGCACCAGCTGGCGCCACACCCGGTCATCTCGGATCCCGCACGGCCGCGATATCGACCGCGTCGCCGCCACAACGGATCTTCTCTAGCGGCAAGCTGGGGCACCGCCACTTTCAAGCTTTTGGCCGGTGTCGTCTGCCACCTCTGGTCGCCTGCACATCCCCGCATGCGACCCATGCCGCCACGAGTTTCTACGGGCCACCGGAGTTGCTCTGGTTGTCTGTTTTAGCTTCTTCTTGCGCCTATGGTCTTATCGGGTCCCGAACATTACTTTGAAGGATTCTAAATGCTGTTGCGGTCCCATTTCTTCATCACCCATCAATCCACGGATAAACAAACAACCGGTGAAGGGTCATTGGGCCGTGTTTTTTCGGCCCGCAACCTCTGCGTTAGACGTTGTGAATTGGCCATAGATATTCATGGTTTCATGTAGAACACATATAAATTTTATTCAAATAAAATTGAACCAAACCACCCAACAATTCCCCCACAAATTACTATTCCAAGCCCGCAAAAGAAAAAATCTTCGGATCTGCTTGATAATGAGTTGATCCGCATTATTTTATTTAGTAGTGAATAACATGGGAATACAAAAATACTCAAATTAAACCACTACCTCGATTATGGTTAATTCGTTGTGGACATGGAAATAGTTGATGCTCCGTTAACCCCGGGAAAGAAACGTCATCGTTGGTGAATTCCCCACGGTTGTATTTCCTCCCTTGATGCAGAGGAAGTAGAAATTGGAGGAACGTGGGGCTGTTTTGTTTTGAGTCATTTTTCGTTGAGGGGGTGTCGTTCTTCGCCGGAGAATTATGTTCTTCATCGAAGGAGGAACTTCCTTCTACTTATACACAAGATCTCTCTCCAATCTCTCCCGATACAACATGTGCTAAACTAAAATAATAGGCTAATACTATTATTTTATTAACACAATCAATTTAAAAAATAAAATTCAAAACACTTAATTAATTAAGTGAAGAGGTTGAATTTATTAATTAATGTATGTTGGCAAGAGTTAAAGAGGGAGAAAGAGGAAGTGGAAGGGTCACAATAATTAAGGGGGTTGTCAATTAATTTAAGGGAGTTTAATGAGTTTAGTGGGAGGTCAAAGGTTGGGGATCGGGTGGGACCCACCTCAGAAATATGCACACATGGGAAGTTAGGAGGTTGTGGGTCCCCCCATTAACTCCCCTTTGTAGGATATAACCACCTTATAAATGAAAAAAAATTCAAACAATTTATTTATTTTAAACTAAATCCCCAATTAATAATTTACAGCGCGCATAAAACAGAAATGTGGTAAAGGTCCCCTTAAGAAATTACCGATGGTGAGAGTTCGTTGGTGCCCTCAGATTTCAGTTCTGAGCACCGGTTCAAAAGATAGAAAATCTGGCTCATTCATTTTCTAAACGTACCTGAGCTAATCTTCGTAAATTGATTCCCAGCACACTGGGCCTCGGAATCAAGTGTCGTCTAAAGCCACAGGCTCGTAAAATTCCAATGTATTTATGAAATATTTTTCATTTAAATTTTTTGTTCTTTACATACATGAATAAATTGATGTCCGTATTCTAGTAATGTGTGTTCCATACAAAAAAAGTTATTATAATAACTACCTACATCAATGTATTATGCAATATTATTATGTAATGAAATATTTTGTTTTCTCTTACTAAAACATGAAAATAGTGACATTCCCAAAAGGGACATCTTCTATAAATGATTAATTTATCTAACTTGAACCCACTAAAATCAGTGTCAAAATAACTATCAAAGTCAAGGTGTTGTTCTAAATGGTAGAATTGTCATATCATTGTTGTATGTTTGAGGTATTTCGAAATTATTTTAATGGAATATATTAATGATTCTTTAGGATTTTTTTTAAAATGATAACATATAGATAGACAATTCATATTATAAGTCTATCTAGTAGTTAGGTCTAGAATACATCCACTCATACCTCTGTAATTGGTTTAATCCATTGATGTTCCATATTCATCAAGATCCAATTTATAAGTGGTACTAATTGGACGATCACTAAATTTAGTGTTATTAAATCAAAAACATTTTAAAATATTGTATTTATTTTTCCATAAAATAATAAAATCCTTATTTTGAAAAAACATAAATCTAGTAATGAATTTGAGATCCCCCATTAAACTGAGTTTGAACTCATTTGGCATCATTTTTTATAATCCAATACATAGAGATGATTTTAAAGATCCAAAAAAATAGAATCAACATATATTTGAAAAGAAAATATCATTATAGATACTTTTTATTAAATGTTTAGGATAATCCATAACATTATAAAAACCATTATAAATTAGAAAAGTATCAATCCTGTCATACCAAGTTCGTAGATTTTATTTTAAACCATAGAAATAATTGGTTAATTTAAATACATGATTAGGAAAATGAGTATTTCTAAAATGGTAGGCTAGTTCATAAAAACATCATCAACTATATAAATAAATATAATGGAACATTTGACATCCATTTTATAATTTAAAAATTCAAATGAGATATATTATCTAGATGTATTTTAATGTATTCAATCAGGGCCACAGGTGAAAAGGATTCTTCACAGTATATGATTTTTCTTTACTATAACACTGTGAAACTAGTATGGATTTATTTATTATAATGGATAATGCTTCATCCATATTATTTCTAAATTCCTACATAATGACTAAGGAAAATGTGTATATGGTTATATCGATAGGTGTTCATATATTATTTCTTTCAAACTAATTATATTTTTTATATTGATTTAGTGATGTTCTTACGTTAAATCTATGAAAAAAACATGATGTTAAAACTAGTTCATTATTGTATTCTATGTTTATTTTTATATTTCTCCAACTAAATAATATAAAATATGGTTCTTAAGAGTCAGAAATGGTTTAAAAATATAATTCTTGTTCGCATCGGGGTCTACTTTAGGTTCGAGTTCGATTTGGTCTGAATCTGGAGATTTTTTAGAACATTATATTTATTCTTATTTAACAATATAATAAAAATATTTATAATTTGATTCTAGATTCAATAGATTTTCTTCAATATTTTATAAGGAAGATTTATATTCAACTGGATTTGTTTCTTCAAATTTTACATGCATATCTTCATACATTTCATTTCTCGTAATATAGATTCTATAGGATTTACTATAGATTTATAAAAATGGTAAAATTCCTTTATCACCCAAGAGGAATGTTTTTCAAAATTATATTTTACATTGAGTATAAATAACTTGCAGAACAAAAAATTTGAATTAATTAAGATTGATTTTAAATTATTCCACATCTCATAAGTGAGATTTATTTAGTATATGTGTTATCAAAACACCATTGATTATATATTAAGATATGTTCATACTTTTTCCAAATAATAAACATGGAAATCATATTACATAAGCCTAGTAAATGTTATCTCGTGTAAGGTTCTATTTCAATGTTCTATGACTCTATTCTACTAGGTTGTCCTAGAAGTAGAGATGTCATGACTAATGTAATTTTTTTTGAAATAAGATTCAAATTATTTATTTTAAAACTCATGGCCATGATCAAATCAAAAGGTTTTGATTCTATGTCAACATAAATTTTAAAATGATCTTACATACTTTATGAAATAAGAACAATAATCACTTTTGTGACCTAAAAATATGGTCCAAATATACCTTGAAAATCCATCTACTAGAACTTGGAAATAGGGAATACCATTTAAACATTTAACTGTAGATATTTCAAACAAATCCATGTTAAACAACTCAAGAATTTGAGATGATGAATCATCATAAATTATTTTAATGATATTTTATGATGTTTTCCATTTTTAGAATTATTTGAGACATCATCATTTAGAAAATATAGTATAGGTATATCATTGACTAATGTATTTTTAGTAAGAATTATAAGGGATTGAATGTTACATTGTCCTAGTATCCTATGCCAGATCTATGATTTTTGAAGAAATACACTTATGAAGGAAACATTCGATGAGACTAAAGAATATGGATTAAAATCATATATAATTTATTATCTAAAATAAGAAAAGACCCACTATTTATTATAACAAAAAACATTTCAATCATGATTTTAAAATACAACATTAATATCAACATTACATAACTGTTAAATTATATGAAGATTTTACTTTTGACCATAAAAAAAATAACATTAGTAATTAATACTAAATTATTGTTAAAGATTTGAATGTGGATAATAATTTCACATTCTTCATTTTCACAAAATGTGACATGTCCGTAATCAATGTTGTTGATGTTGTTGATTCTATTGTAGTGACATATTGTGTGGCTTGAGCTCCAACTATCTATCAACTAGTTGTTTATTAAGGATCTCTTCAAACACGTTTCCTATGAAAATAGGTTAAAAATAAATGTCTTTTTTATGAAGATATACTAAGGTCTAGTAATATTAAAAATTAATCTTTTAGGATACCATATTTTATTCCTGGGATTCCAATAGTAATTTTTAAATGTTATAGAAAAATAAATATTTTTAGGTGCCAGTTTTTTTAAAGGAACAAAGGATTTTTGAGTGTTCGAACATGAATTTTTTTTTTCAAATCTGTTTATAAAAATGAATTTTTCATATTTGGATACACTATTTTTTGTAAAAAAATTTCATTTCCCATGTTGATAACTAATGCCAATTGTATATTTTGGAGAAAAATTCCTTGCACCAAATTTTACCAAGGTATTTTTACCGTATTTATATTTATATAGATCCTTCTTTAATTGCAGCACAGAAATTTTAATCTCAGTATTTTCATTGATAAATCATGAATTACTTTTCATTTTCTATAGTAATATTATATTAAATAATAGTATAATGATCATGTTGTTTCATGAGAGACTTATACTTATATTTTATCTCAGTTAATGTATCCTCATGGATTTTTTATTATTCAAACATTTCCTCACTAGTCATATTTTCAGAATTGTAAGATTCAAAAATATTTTTAAAATAATAATAATTATGTTCAAGAGATACCAGGGTTATATCGAATGAGTTAGTTATAAAAAAGTTTTTTTTTATAATCCTTTTATATTTTAGATTATACAGACTCATTAGAGCTATCCTCATAAGCATTGTAGATAGCCTTAATGGTCATCTTGTAATTTTGTTCTTGTACACATATGTCTTCTTGTGATTTAGTTTTTGAAATCATTCCCTCTAATCTTCGTAACTTTTTTATTAATATCATATTATTTCATTTTTTTGTAACTTTTTTTCCAATTCATTATTTCAGTTACCTTTATTTACATATTTCCTTCAGTTTCACAGCTTTCTAAATAACTTCTAAATTCTGTAGAATTACTTAAATCTCATGGAAAATTAAAAAATTTCAACATCACTATCAGTGTATGAATCTTTATAATCCGACCATTCAGTATGAACAAGAATTTTACATTTTGGTTTGGTTGTAATGGTTTTGAATGACACTGACTATCTTTTATGTTCATCATCATCCTCACTATTAACCTTCAGTTCTTCCTCATACATCATCATCAATCCAATCACTTCTATTATAGGTATCTCATCAATGTACTAATATTATCCAATTATTATTGATGTCCCTCTACACTTTTTTTGTAAGAAATCAATAGATTCTCATGATCCGTTCTTTTACAGTGATTGTCTTTCCTAAAGAAAACATTGTATTTTCAATCTCAATGATTTTGATGAACATGTAATAAATAGATTCATCAAGATTCATTTGTAATTGATCATATATAATATTATATGTGTTATTTCATAGTTTATTAAAATTATTGGTTCCTACATGTGAGATAGGTAAAATATCCCAAACATCAAAGGTTGTTTTACATGTTGAAATCCAATTGAATTATTCATCAACAAGATCACAATATAATGAATTCATAAAATTTCAATTAATATTATATGAAAACGTAGTTTTATAATAGAATATCATTTTTGGAGTTGAAGTAATTTTTTACTCATCTACTATAGAATACCATATTTCAAATCTCATGTTTTCTAAATGAATTTTCAATTTTACTTTATAATGAACATAATTTGTTCTATTAAAATAGAGAGGTATATTGAATGTGGAATCATATTATATTTTATCCATACTAATGAATGAAAACAAGTTTTAAATAACAATAACTTTTGATCTAATAGAATGTTTGAGATCATTACTACACAATTAAAATCATATTTGTGATGATCTGAAAACATTAAAAACTTTGAAACCCAAAAATGAATGAACCATTGATACCAAATATTGGTCCGAGTAAGACTCCTAAGATTGGGGTGAATTGAGATATTATAAAAATTTCTATCATTTTTTTTAAATAACTAAATTATAAATAAATCGGCAAAGTTACCCTAAGTATAAGATTTATAAATGATTTATCTTTTAAAATATTTCTCATGGAGTGATTAATTATTAGTTGAAATAATATTTAACAATATTTTAACTATAGAAATAAATTGACTACATCAATTTATACTATAATAAGGTCCTATTATTAACTATGAATGTGAAAAAAATTCATTTTTGAATAGATAATGTTGTGAAAACAAAACATTGAATAGAATATCAGATTAAAAAATCAGTGTTAGTCTCAAGATCAGAATTAATCATCTCTACTTGGTGATCTCATACCACAAATATATATATATATATATATATATATATATATAAACATTGATATATTTCATGGTCCAAGGTAAATAAAAACATACAGAAGTTGAGAAAAAATTGGGGGAATTGAATATATAGACCCACGATGGTCATAATGTTAAAGAAATATGCAAGAAGAGAAAAAGAATAGAGAATATAGTTAGAACGTTATTTATGGTAAGAAATTAATCTAGAGACTATTTGAAGATATCTATAAATGCATCTTGGTTCATCTTATAGAAAAATATAGCAAAATAGAGATTCTTAAGAGATTTTGTCTTATATTTCTAGTGAGGTGTTGATGTTCATGATGACTTGTTCTTATTTATTAGATTTTTTCTATAAATATGATCAGCAGTTTTAGTTCCTAGGAAAAAATTATGGTCTCTGCATATTATAGTTATGGTTCTCTTCTCAATTTCATCACTTATATCAATAAACCTCATTTATTTTTTATCCATTATTTTATTTATACAAAAAATGAAAAATGAAACCTGTTATTGATCGAATAATGGTACCTCCTGCTATGTACTATATTTTTAAATCAAATAGATGATTTAATCAAAATATATACATGTCATAAAATTAAAAATTAGTTATATGTTTCAAAAATATAACCATTATAAGGAAATTTGAATGTAAATAAAAAATGAATAAGTGATAGTGTCTCTAAATAGTGACTTGGAATGGTGAGTCATGTATTGGTGACTAAATATTAGTATTTTTAATAAAAACTAGGTATAATTGATAGGGATTCAGGATATTAGTAGCTCATATATTAATAAAATTATTAAAGGAGTCTGTCGGTAGCTCGATGTGACATTGACTTATACTTTTCAAGAATTTATAATAGTGTTTGTTGGTAGGATGATCAAAAATGTCTCAACCTTCTTCAAAATTCAAAATCTATGTTGATGGTGAGACATTTGATAGTCATACATACTAACAGTATGTCTATATCATCGGTTGCACGTTCTTAGCTGATTTTCATCTATCAGGACGATGTAAACAAATGAATCCACCTCAATGGTGACTGAACATTAACGATGATAGTGGGTCTATATCAACGATGAGTCAACCGTATCAATATTTTTCTAAACCATATTATGAAATAAAGTACTAAAAAATATATTAAGATTATCTGTAAACATAAGTAAACATGATTAAAAATAATTTATCATGTTGAAGAATAATTTGTTATTATTAAACATTGTAGAGGAAAACATATATTACATTCGAGAAACTGATTATACTGGTAGCTAGAAAGAAATATATTATTTATATTCCCATACACCATTCAAAAGTTATGAATCATGGTGGACATTTAAATTAGAAAAGCATGGAAGGAAACTCAACCGATTATTTCATGAAAAAGTATCCACCTTCATTCCATGAGTCATTTGATCCACTAGTGATTGTGTAATTGATCTAGAGAAAATTGATTTTTATTCACCAATTTTTATAACATTATAATGATTTTTTGTTTTTTTATATTGTATGCATGGTGATGAAAATAAATGATGGAAACATATTCATAATTCAATTTAATGTGATGTTATGGATTCTGTGGACTTAGATGGGTTCAAGAAATCCTTTTACAGTAACAATATTTAGCATGGTCCCCATTTGAAAGATGAAAAGGAATTACTTTATTTATGTCGAATGGATTGAGAATATATTAGATCTTCTGATTATAATTTTACAATACATGTGACATATGTATTAGAAAGTATCATCCATACTTAATGTATGAAATATGATTTTTTCAATGGAATAAAACAAATTCTCAAAATGGAACTAAATAAAAGGGAACTCATTAGATATGAAGAAGTCATTTTATGTTATCTGATGGTTGATATGGATATTGGAGTTACCTATAAATTTTATGGTATAGAAAAAAAATAAAAAAATAATTCAATGGAATTTATAAAAACCATGGAGAAATGAATATTGTTTTTAATTTTAACTCAATGTGTGAAAGTAAACATTGGGGAAATTTTAATAAGGGGATTTTAAATACTTCTATTGTTGAAAAGATATGTCATCTGGATAACAATTTTCTAAGTTATAAGAACATGTTAGATAATGATTTGAATAGATAAAAAGTTTCACAGAATTCACCAAATACACTCCAGTTTTATTGTCTTGTATGATTATCAGTCAACTCAATATTTTTAATACCATTATATTGGGATCACCATATCTCATCAACATTTCGAATATCAGTAGGATTTGAAAACATATACTGACATAATTATCACTTGTTGATTTTATATTACTTCCCAAACTGATGTTTTTGGGATTTTTATTCTTGAAATCTTCTAAATCGCTATTTATATGAATTCTTTGTAATTATTGGAATGGATTTAATTTCTCTATATTATGATAATAATAATTGACAGATAAGTTATATCACATTTCATATTTCTAATTAATAATTAATAAATTATTAAATAACGAATTAATAAAAAATTCTAATTAAAAATTACTATATATCAGGGGTATTAATTTATAATAATTAATGTTAGCTTTATCATAAGGTTTGGGATACACTCAAAATTGGGATATACTTATTGTTTGAGAGTTTTTTATTTCATTCTATAAAAAATTCCATTTCTTCCATAGGATTGAAAAGTTATATTTTCTATAGAATTCATACCCGGTGCTAAGACTATTTCATGGAATCATTATAGAATGGCTATAATTGAGTTGTAGGAAATGAGGAAAAATATGGAGAATATTGACATGTGATTCATATTCCCCAGTGTGTCAACTTTGGGTTCACCTGTTCTACTTTTTAAGTAGAAATATGGATTAATAAGACACATTATTGATTATTTAGAACATAACATGATCACAATCATGGAAAAGTATCATCTCCCAACATTATTGAATTATTTGATCAAATAAAAAGAAATAAATTATTTTCCCATATTTAACTACATTATAGTGATCATGAATTGAGTTTCAATATGGATTATATAATGAATATGGAATTCCATAAAAGGTATAGACACTGTGAATTTATTTAGATTCATTTTAGTCTTAACAATACCCAAAATATCATTATGGATTTTATTAAGAGAGTCTTTAGTGACTATCTTGATCAGTTAGTGGTATTATTTATAATTTATGTTATAATATATTCAATGGGTAAGGAAGTACATGATTTTTAATTGATTTTTTATTAAAGACTGCAATGAATGAAATGATTTATGAAAAAATTACCAAATATAAATTTTGGCATCATAATGATTATTTTTTGGGTTATTTAATCTCAGGTGAGGATATATTAAGGAATACATTAAGGATAAAGGTATTTAAAAATGAATAAATCCACCATTTGAACAAAAATCCAAAGATTAATTGGGGTTTCTATATATTATCAATGTTTTTTAATATTTCTCCAGATTATATAATACACTCACCAAGATGACTCAGAATAGAGTTATTTTTATAAGGATGGAGGAATGGGAATATAATTTCATGGAGAAGAAAATATGTATGGTCTGAGAACAAATGTTCACAATAACCTATATTAAATAAACAGTTGAGATATTTAATTATGAATAAACGAATATTCTATGACTTATTCACATGAAGAATGATATGGTTATAGTGTATGCTTCATGACTATTGATGTCACTTGGGGAATGTTACTAACCTCTAGATTGGGAGTTAGCTATTGTAATTTTTTCATTACAAATTTAGAGTAATTATCTCTATGGAGAAATTTTTGAAATATATACTTATAAAAGATATTTAATGTTATTTCCACTAAAAATGGTCTATACATGATCAAGATATGTTTCTTTGAGATTATCAATGATTCAGTTTTCTCTATACATTTCCACCATTGGGAAGAGAACATTGTGGTAGATGCATATTTTCATAAATATAATACTATCATATAATTTATGATGATGAGAAATATTAAATTTTTTCTGTATTTATATAATTATGGAATTAGAAATATTAAAAGAAGGTGATAACAAATATCTAACTACAATAATTGTTCACCATCTATACATGAGTTGATTTTAGAGGCATATAATGGTGATGTATAGCTAGAAAAATATAGTTATATATGGTCCTAGGTTAATCATTTATAAAAAATGAATAATATGTTTCAATAACTATGAAGGTGTTACAACAATACCAGATTTGAATATGGAGCTACTAGATGAGGCTCGTAGATCATCTATATTTATTCATCCTAAAAGAATGTAGTTGAACGATGAATTGAAAGAATACTTCTGATTGGATGGTAATAAGAGTGATATTGAAGAGTATATTTCATGGAGGATAGTGTTATATCAGTTTTGGTCATGGAGATGGAATTATAAGAGTATTTTATAACAACTAAAAATATATGAATTTTAATGGTAAGACGTCACAATGGATTTTTTCATTGGAGTCCCCAAAACATATAATGTATATAATACTACATTTCTTATAATTGATCCCCTTATGAAGTTGGAACACTAATTTAATAACTGAGTTGATTTATCACTTCATTAACATTAAAAATTATATATCAAGGATTCCTTATGAATTAATGGAACAAAACATTCCATTAAATATGATTCTCATACCTGGTTTACCACAATTTTTTGTAGAAGAATTGAGTAGGATCTAGATAAAGAGTTATGTTTATGCACAATTTTCCATCCTTAGATAAATGATAAGTGTTAGAGAAATATTAATACTCCAAAATATTTATTATGATAATATACATTAGATTTATATTTTATCTCTGAACAATACTTATCATTGGTAGAGTTTTTCTATAACAATTAATTTCATTGAAGCTTTCAGAAGGATACTTTGGAGGCCCAATTTAGTAAAACGTTCAAAACTCTAATATTTTGGAATGAATATGTGGAATTAAAATCATTTGGATCTAATATATATTTTGATATTTTATTGAACGTTATATTCATTCAATAACACATAAAAAATCACATAGTTGACAAAAATAATTATGATGGAAATCATTGCAAAGAGATAGAGATTAAAGTGGGTGACAATGTATTTCTATGAATATATCCCTTAGAGAGAGTATGAAGATTTTGATAAGAGGTAATGATAATATATAGGAATATTTATCATTTTGAAATTTTTTAGTGTGTCTGGATTGTATCTTATCTATGAGAACTTTAAATAATATCTCTCATGGTTTGGATGTGTCATATGTATCTCTCCATAAAAATTATACACCTGATCCTTCATATGTATTAAACATAGAAATAAAACTTCCAAATCATGATATTTCAGTTGAATAACAATCAATAGATATTATAGATCATAGATATCTTGTTTTTCAATACAATAATACTCACCTAGTCAATTTTTTATGACAGAACCACTAATTTAATTAAAGCTACATGGGAACATAAAGATTTTATGAGGTAGAGGTACTCTTATTGGATGTTAAAATTATTTAAAATATTGATGGTTGAAATACTTTTATGGGGGTTTGAATGTAACCCCCAATTTCTTTATGAAATATAACATCATAAATAATTTAATTTTGTTAATACGTTGTGTTTCATGAAACACTATGTTTTATTAAACTATGTTATAAAATTAATATATTATTATTTTAACATGACAATTATAACATAGTCTTCCAATTTGTATATATTAATATGAATAAAAATGTAATGAAATATATGTTATTATTATATTAAATATAGAATTTTTTATTAATTCTAACGAAACAAAAACTTATTTTTTAGTAATGTCATTTCACTAATCAAAATACGTTTTCTTGAAAAAAATAATTATATGAGGAGTAAATATTATTATGTTTTATAATTTTAGAAAATTTATTTCACAAAATACAAATAAATTATATATAAATGATGAAAAATTTATCTTAGGATGAATAATTTAGAAATTTTTGAAAATTAAGAATTTTTGTTGAATATTGAAAAATATTAATTTCAAATGAGAACTTTATTATATTTTAATGAATTTAAATATTATATTATTATTTTAGACATGTTTTAAAATTTAATTAGTTCCTTTTTATATAATTTTCCCATTGTAAATGAATTAAATTAATGATTTTAGTAAAAAAATAATTTTATAATTAAGGGGTTTTAAAAAAGACTGAGTTTATTTTATTTTTTAATTGTTTATATTAAGTTAAATTCTTCCACATATGCAATATATATTTTGAAAAATTGATACCTAATTTTAAATCAAGATGTTATATTTTTTTAAATATTCTCTTTTTGATCCATATTAAGAGGAACCTTAGTAATTCGTAATGGGTAAATCATTTAAGTAAGGGTAAAAATACAATGATATGGACAATAAAATAACCTCAACACTTTCATGAATTCTATTATATATGAAATTTTTTACCATTATAACTCAAGGATCAAATTCATAATTATTTGAGTAATACATAATGAGATTACGACCATAATTGAATTTTATTCTATGAAAAGTCAATCATGTCAAACAAAAGTTTATTATATGTATAATATTTTTAATATAGAGTTATCTAAAGGATATGTTTGACTATAAAAATTATTTTTAATAAAATAATACTTATCCATGATTTGACATGATTTAATTTTCATTTATATTTCATATGGATGGTAATAAGAATAAATATTATTAATTTCTATGACATAATAATAATTTTTACATTTTTATATTATTATTTACCTTTATTTTGCACCAACAGTAGAAAAATTAAATCAACTCTCATGCGTACGTATGACCAATAATCTACCAGAATTATGTAATTAATTTTCTATCATGAATTTTTAGGAATGATAATAAATATGTATATAATTAATATATAATATTTTAAAAAACTATTTAAAATTATATAAATGATGTTGTTATGATCAAATTATAAGGACAATGACTGACAAACCAAAATGGTATTGAACAATGAAACAATTATCACCCAAAATAGCAATTGAAGTTATTAATAAATCAGTGATATGATATTATAAATAATTCATAAATAGAAATATATATATTTAAATTTAAAAGGAATATAATTATAATATATATATATATATATATATTATAAAGGAGTATTTAATGTTAATGGGTATTGTTGAGACATGATGTAAGTTTTCATTTCAAAATCTCATCTTTAATAAAGAATGATTATGTTTAAGACATCAATGAAGAATACATCCCCTACATTTTGTTTCATTATAATTTAAAAAAAATTATCATTATCATAAAATTATGCGAAATCATATTTACCCATCATTAATTTTTGAATGGATTTTTTTGTAGATTTCTAAATGAATTTATTTCTTAATTTATTGAAAAAAATACAGATGAATGATTTCGTAATATTATAATACATGGGAGGATTTTTCCTCCGTCATGATGGCATAATTATTTGAATAAGAATTTACAAATTGATATTATTATTTTCAAATAATATTCATTCCGTTGTAATTCCATAACATTTAAAGTACAATATTTTTTTATGTAAAAGATAGTTTTGTAAAACATTATTTAAAGGGATATTTGAAAATATTTATACATCTAAGATGAAATTATTTGATGTTAATTTTTCCCTACCAGGGATATGATCTGGGAATACAAGCATCATTATTTTTCTTGATGGTTTTTGTATCTGATAAAATGATAAAATATTTATGAATCCCTTTGTTTTCCAAAGAATATGTGCAGATAAATATGTTATGAAATCCATTTATTTTTTATGGTTTTGGTAAGTTGAATTATTTTTTTTAAACAATATATTTATGTTTTTTATTATTTGATTAGTGTGACAAATATATCCCACTAATAAAATTTACCAGAATATTAAAACATGGATATGAAATATTTTTAGTTGAATAATCATTTTATTACTGTAACACATTATATATGATCATAATAGTTCAGTATCTATGGAAATATGGCACTCAATATTATAGTACCATGAATGATCTTAAATGATTCCCAAAAAAAATATTACCCTTTATTAATACTTCCAAAAACAATTATATAAAAGATAGGCTAAATAAATAAAAAAAATTCTGAGATAATATTATTACTCAGTGTAATCAAGAGATGTAAAATAATCATAAGGGAATAATTTCTTGAACATGACTTCTAAAAACAATATCTTTTATATTAATAATCGAGGTATTGATCCAAAAAATAAATGTTAGTTGTTCAAATAATATTCCATGAGAGTATAACATGGAACTGTGGAATATACATAACCAGGTGAAATCATATGCATATTTGTCGAGGATCACTATCATGACCATCATAGAAGAAATAGTAGACTATAGAGAATAACTCACTCATCGTTCTAGCTATGTATTAGTGAACATGGTTTAATCCCCATTCTAGTCCTATTAACAGTACCAGGTTCTCTTCCCATTCCTGTTATTTCTATATCATAAGGTATAAATCATTGACCAATGTATTTGAGTGAGATACAGGTCCCAAAAATAACATAATGATATCCATGCGTAATTTTGAGACATGAATACCAATATTTCCTTATATCAGAACAAAAAAAATGCATTTCAAAAACATTTTATCATAACACAACTATCAGGAAAAAAATCAATAAGAATTAATCCATCCCAAAAAACCACTGAGTGAAAAAATAAGAATGGTATCATTAGATCATTCCCCAATAAAGTATAAGTAAGATAAAATAACATTTTCTATTATGGAATATTATTTTTACATATCACATGACATAATAATTGAGGAAAATATATTTTACATTTTGAAAATATTAGTTTATAGAAACAGAATTAGAATGTAAAATTATTTTTTTGAAATGATACATTTAATACTTTACATGATTTTTAATGCCATTAAGGATTCATAAAAGGTATTATTTTAAATCTATATATGTTAGAAAGAAGTTATTTTTTTTATTTATCCCAAAAAAGTCACAATGTTCCACATCTAGAAAATGAAAAAAAAATTATTGCTTTTAAATTGTTAAGTAAAATTATACACATTGATAAATTTGAATTTAACCAATTGTAGAATAATGGTAAAAATATATTTTTATTGTTTTAGGAATAAATGGACATAGAATAAAATTATTCTTCATTAGATATAGATAGATAAAAAATCCCATATAATAATGAGATTGTAGAAATAACCCTTACAATTAATATATCATTAAAGAGGCCATTGATCAAATTAATTAATTATTTGATTTTTCATACAATTCAACTAAAAAATATTAAATATGTAATAATAAAATCAATTATAATTTCACACATAATAGTATAATGAAAAAATCAATGAAAATATATTTTACCCTAATGAATAGAAATTGAGTTAGCAATTCCCTTACATCAAGTCATTTCATTTTACGATCTCATTGAAACCAACTACATAATAAATATGAGATTATTATAAATATATTAAATAACCATATCATATAATTTTATATTTAATTATAATATCCAATCAACTATTTAATAATATTTTTTAACTAAAATTAATGTTTTGGGTGATAGATACATCATTTTCTGTGAATGTTTTGGTTTTGATGACTTGATAATTATACATTTATCATTGTATGTCAATTTCTATATATATAATCATTCTATAAAAATAATATTTATTTACTATGTATGTGTTTTTAATAATTTATTTAATATGGTTAAATAAAAATGAATTACACCATTCATGGTGATGGAAGGCTTAATTACATATGAACATTGTATCCATTTTTCATTTTATGGAATGAAAGAATCTAAAATATTATAAAACCTTTAAAGAATAAATATTTTAGATTATATAGTATGTTTGTTCATAAAAATAATACTTGTTACCATTAATGTATAACATTTTTAAAAAACTAATCACATCGCATTGTCAAGATAGTACTTTATACACACACACAAACGACAATATTGTGGTTAAATTAACTGAGACCTAATTAATCTTTGAGAAGCTAAGTGAACATTTAAAATCTGTATAAATTTACTATTGTTGAACTTGTTTTATAAATTGGGGGATTTTAAGTAGACACTTTTTTAGCAGAAATTTTAATTGGATCTTAATTCACCCCCCTCTTGAGTATCCACTCCAACCAACAATGTCTTATGAACTTTTAATAATTATACAATTATTCAATTTTATAATCATTGATATGATGGTTATGATCATCTAATGATACGATCATGTTATTGTATAATTATGTTCATGTTATGGTTATGTATTTTTTCTACTTACCCTTATTTAGAATCTGGTCTCACCCGTATCTTATGTTTCCTTGACACTTTTTATGAATAATGTATATTACATCGATTTACTAATGGGGGATATTTTTGTGTGAAATATTGAAGATCGTTCAATTAAAATAATTTTCCATGTTTCAAAAGGCAATAAAATAATACGATCATTGGGAATCCATTTTTTAAAGAATTATTTATTCATAAAAAGGGATATAATATCAATATATGTCATTTTTATTTTGTATAATTTCCATTAGTAATTTTATTTTTTATTATTAGAGGCACATTTATTTTGAGAAATAACTTTGAATTTTCAATGGATTTCTAATTATGTATTCATTAAAAAATTTAATTTTTTTAAATTATTTGCAAGCCCTTTTTTGAAAATGTCTTCTGAATTTGAAATGATACGGTTATTGTGACTATAGGAAAACTCGTATTTGAAAAACTATTTTTTGGTATAATTTCAATTATTATCATTATTATATATGAAATTTCTATTCCATTATTTAATATAGATGTCTATTTTTTGTAATATATAATTTTTAAATGATTTTTATATATTGTTTTCTTTTTCTAAAATAAATGAATAAATTTAAATATAAATTAAAAATTATAAAATGTACTTTAATGGAGTTTTTTATTATGAAAGAATTTAATAGTGTTTTATATCTTCTAGATGATATTTTTTTAAAAAAATTATCTCCGCCCTATTTATTTTTTTTCTATAATATTTCATTAGATTTAAAGGAAAATATTTTAAATGTTTCTTCAATATAAATGTATTTTGTTTGAATGAAAATAGTTAATAGTTTTTTTTATGCTTTTAAAAAATGAATCTTTATACTTTTTACAAAACAAATATGTCTTATAATTTAATAATGGTTATTTTTTATCTATGATAATATCATCTGAACTTCCTTAGGTTAAACTATGTGTATATTTTTTAACAAAATATATCTTATTTCTCTAGGTGACATATAAACTATTTAGTGAAATTTTTTCCTAAAACAAATATCACCTCCAAAAAATAAATTCTTATATGTTTAACATATGGATGTTTTAAGGTTCTAATTTTACACATATGAGAGGATGATTAGTAAATTATTGATGGGTCCTTTATAACCATCAATTTCATTTGGAAATGCTTCATGCGTCCTGATATAAATTTTAGAATAGTGTATTCATGCTCTCTCCACTATGGTATTTTTCAAGTGACACTGGATTCACTATGTTATTAGAATAATGTGTTGATACATAATACAATATGTATATATGAATCATTAACCAGTCCCTAATCCATGATTTTATGTGAATCAGGTAGTAATTCCATATCCATTATGTTTTTTTGAAAAAGTTAGTGATGTTTTTTCTAAAACATTATTTGGAATTTAGTAGTGATGATTTCAACACCATTTTATGAGAAATAATTAGTGACAGTAGATTCAAAAAAATTAGAATTTCTATGATTATTTTTATTTCAAATTCTAATTTTTTATAGTACTCATGTTATTTTGGATTGTTTCACATGTTATGATCATATCCATGATATATGGATTTTAATAAAGGATTGTTTTTATATGATCTATATAAAGACCCAGATATCCCATAGATTTTTTTTAATTACATGGGAATTTTACGAGTCCGCAGTTTCTAACGGCGCTTGATTCCAAGGCCCGGTGTACCTAGAATCAATTTCTGAAGTTTTTTCAGGTATGATCAGTAAATGTACGTACAAGAGATTATAACTTTTGAATCGGTGCTCGTAACTGAAATCTGAGGGCACCGTTGATTTTGAAGCGTCTGTAATTTCTTAGTGAGACCTTCACCGTAGTTTCGTTTAATATAGAGTAGAAGATAGTTTTAGTGGGGTGTTAATTAAATTGAATAATGATAAATATTTATTTTTATTTTATTTTGGTGGTGGAAAACTACAATGGGAGGATAGTGGTGGGGGGCACCGCACCATAACCACCCATGAGTGGTAATGGTGGTGGGGCCCACCCACACAAATCCTTCCTAGGGAGGATGTTATGGTAGTGGGGGCCACCCGCACATATCCTCCCGTGGGGGAATTATTAGTTGGGGACCACATGACCTTTAATCCTCCTCTAAACCCCCAATAAAATTGGTGAAACATTTCACCTTCGCTCTTAATTTAATGAGCCAACTCATCCAATTTAATTAAGTAAAGTAAACTAAATTAATTCTGAATCATTTTGAATACTTTGAATTCATTATTCAATCATAATAATATGTTATGTATTATTATGGTGTGGAGTGGGAATAATACTTGATGGGATAATTAAGGAGAGGAAGAGACATTGGGAGAATTGAGAGGACTTCATCCTCTCAACGAAGAATGCGAAGAACGTCTATCCCCACTGAAGAATGACGAGCATCGTCTTCTCCCTCTTCAACTGAGGAAGGGAAGTGGAAGCACCACCGCCCATGAGGATCCCTGACACCATCCTTGGCTTCTTCATTCCCGACATCAAATAAATGACCCCACCTTTTCCTGTGACTTCCTCAATGAATAATCTTCAAGAAAGGTTGGGGTTTGAGATTCCTTGTTTCCATTACACATCGTTCAAAAATTTGATTTACGTTATTCCAAATGTTATGAACATAACATGGGGAGTTCGGACAGCACCAAAATGGCTGACACGTCCCCTTTGATCTTGTTATTTGTTGACAATGGAAGTGGACAATGACGATCAGCGTCGGGACGACAGCACGGAAACTGGCGACGTAAGACCGTCAGGTCACCGGAAAGGAATGAAACCATCATTCCACGTAGAGGAGAGACGGGTTGTGGCCATTCCAGTCCACGAAGAAGGGGGTGTGGAGACCTCGTGCTGAACAAGGGTCAGCAAGAGGCTGGGCCAAGGTATGCCGTGGCGGAGGGGACTAGCGTCGTCGCGCCGCACTGGTTGTAAAGGATCGCGGCCACAGAAGCCAACGATGGGAGAGTAGGGGCGCGACACCATCGCTCCATGCGAAAGAAGACTTTCAGCCTAAAGTCATGTAAAACAAATGTGGGAGGATGGTTGATCCGGCTACCGGTGCGCGCTACAGGCGGGACACTTCGGGTCCCGCGGTTACCAGGGTTCGGCGCCTCGTTCCATCCATTTCGGAAAAAGGATGGTGTGACACCCCACTCCCATGCATGGATAACAGCGCCCCACAGGCTGGCCATCCGGGCCACGTGGCCCACCAACTGTGGACAGCTGAGCCGGGCCGCACGACCGACCAATCGGGTCGCATGACCAGCCGGGCTGGGAGCCGAGGCCCGCCGAACCCGTCCTAGATGCGGGGCCCATCGGGTCGGGCCGCACAGCCGGCGGGACAAACGACCAGCCAACCAGACTGGGGCGCACCATCGGGCTGGACTGCCTTCGGGCGGGGTCAGACCTGCGGACCGAGTCAAACCACAGTCCGGACCCGTCAGATCTGAAAACACCCTTACAAATGTAACTCGGGCTACGAGTGTCTTATTGATGAACCATCTGCAGCGACAGAAACCTTGCAGTTAGACGATTCCTTGGAATATCCAACATGATGTTTGGATACAGTTGGAGTATGGTCGGGTTGGTTTGAATCTAAAAACCATCTAGGCCCCCAGGAAGGAAATTCCAATAACTCATAGACCAGACGTCTGATTGATGCACTGACTATTGAGTTGTGACCCCTACTAGATGGTTGTTCTTTGAGATACATCCAAGTGATAATTCGTGACACTTGGAGTATCAACCAGTATCTCATTGTGTGGATCCTATCGAATATGAGATTACAGAATGGTAAGACTTAGTAGCTGACAGAACTGACGACTGCATGAACAAGGAGCACCTCTGTAGGCTATTAGGGGGACTGCCTAATATTTGGCATCAGACCCACAGTGGATGGAGCGCCTGGTAGTTTGAAGAAGACATGTGGTACACGACATGAGGATTACCTCAGTAGTCTAAGGTTAGTGTGAAGCGCCTTGGTGTTGCGACATGCCCACTTTTCTCGATAGAGGAGAATTTCTCCAGCAGTCGTGGTTTCGATAATGAAAAATCATGGTTTTAGCTGAGTCAATGGCCATTGTGTTTTCCACAGGATTGAGATGTCTTACTTGATAATTTAGGTTTATGTATGATCATATTCATATTTAAGGGTTATGTATTGATTTCATACATTGTGGTTTATCCGTGTTGGATTTTTTGAGACCTTGAGGGTCTCATGGTCCCTACTGAGTATCGTTATACTCACCCTTGCATGGTCTATGCACGCACCTCATTACGTTTGATGCAGATGACAGACAACGCTGAAAGAGGCCACAAGTGCCAGGACTGGATGGTACCCAGAGGAGGACCATTTGACGTATCAGTACACGGTGGAGTCTGGCTGACGTCAAGTGTTTTGGAGGCCATCTGTACCTACCCTTCAGATAGGAGCCCTAGAGGATGATCGAGGAGTTTCTTTCACCATTGAGTTGTTGTCCCTTTTTTTAGATGTACCTGATTTAAGATATATTTGTACTTTACAATTGGACTTCTATTCTGGCCCCCCTATACCTTCAGTACATTTGTTATACCACCTTTACATGGTGTTTTCTCTCGCATGTACTCTAGTTCTATATGTTTACACTTATAAAGGCAATGCCTTCCTAGATTTGGGGAATTACTTCTATGGTGCTAGTCCCTTGCCAATGTCATGTGGAAGGTTCTCTTGGGGTTGTTACGACATGGGTCCTGGGGGATGGGTCATGAAAATATTGTATCATAGGAGTCGGTTCTACTGCAGAACATTGGACTATAATCATTCTATTTTGTGAAGAAATAGTGTTAAGGGTATAGAGTGTGGTTTTCAGTTCAGGGATTCCAGTGTTGGTGCGGCAGACAAGGTATCTATACACCAAGACCAGGACTACTGATTTCCAAAATAGTACAAGAAATCACTAATTGCGTTTGTGTTTTCACTAGTTTTTTAAGTAAGATCAAACAAATTATAGTCTTTTGACCGTGTCGCCTCTGTTTCTTTTAGTATTCCCCGTCATGGATTACTAGCTAGAGCCCCGAGAGTAGTACAAAATGACATCCTGCCAAGAGACAAGGCCACAGTACAGGGCCCTCTCTTAGTTGAGGAACCAGTAGAGGCACCAGCTATACTACTTTATGTTGTGCCACCAATTCCACCAGCCCCAGTAGTAGGAAGTGCACACATCTTTAGCACGCTGTACAAGTTCCAGCGCCCGAGGCCACCCAGGTTCAGGGGAGAGACGAACTCGCAGGGGTCTGAGTATTGGCTGGAGGATGTGGTGAGAGTCTTTAAACCAACAGGGAAACCAGCCGACTTCATAGTGATCCTTGAAGCTACCCTCCTTCAAGTAGTAGTAGGAATATGGTGGAGTCGGATGCCCCATATTCATGATGAGGTATCACATATATGGGCAGGCTTCGAGGGCATATTCTGGGAGGAGATTGTTCCGGCCACTGTTTGAGCGGTGTAGATACCGAAGCTACTTCATCAGTAGAAAGGAAGCATGAGTGTAGCCCAGTACTTAGAAAGGTTCACCGACCTCAAACGATACTCCACTGATGTGGTACATGAACCATTCCTTAGGGCCCAAAACATCGAGCATGGAATCAGGTGAGAGATCAAAGCTTCAGTTATCTCCCATAGCATCCCAATGCAGACATGGGTGTTGGAGCGAGCCCTCCCAGTGGGGAGTTTCTTTGCTGACCAGTATCCTGCAGTGAGACCCACCACTACTCGACTTGCAACAGAGTCTTCTATAGCTGGCAGTAGACAGATGATGCAAAGGTCCAAGTGGACCAGACCTACAGGAGGTCGACCGAAGGGCTCAGGATCAGTTGTTTGGGGCACCTAGAGTGGAGACAGAGCCAGACATTCCAGGAGAAGACATTGTTAATCCTATGGCAGGCTTGGTCACAAGGCTCATGAATGTCCGACCCGCCACTCTAATGAATAGCAGATAGTTGAGGGACCTTCCGGGCAGAGGCATAGATTCGATCGAGGCGGTCCGCAGGGCGCAAGTTGAGGTGGCAGAGGAGCTGTCTGTGTAGTCGGTGGTGGATGATGATATGAGGTGCTACCACCACCACCACCAGAAGATCCACCCCAACCACATGGAGCTTGTGGACAGGCAGAGCATCGCTTCAGGTAGCTGAGGCCTACGATCACGATGCTATGGACATGATTCGAGGTACGATCTGTGAATATTCCTCCTTAGTTTTAGTTCTTATAGACACGGGTTCCAGTCACACTTTTATTTCCACTTCCCTCATTTGGATCTCAGAGATTTTGAAGGAGTCGTTTCTTTGATCCTTATGAATAAATACTTCTACAAGAGCTGATTCGACAATTACACACCGGTGCCGGCAGTGAAAGCATACTCTAGGAGGCGAGATCTTCTTCTAGGATATCCTAGTAGCGGCATTGAGGTCTTACTACATCATCATGGGTTTGGAATGGTTGTCTATAGTCCATGCTTAGATAGACAGTATTAGGCGGAAAGTGGGGTGTGTCTGCATGAATGGGACTAGGTTCACCTTCACCAGTGAGAAGGGAGCCATTGCCATGCAGGACAGTCTTACTCAGAGGAGGTTGTAGCCGATCACCCACCAGATGGATTTCCTTACCCTCAGAGTAGTTAATGTGGAGATTCTGACTTATCTTGTAGTGGTTGATCAATACACAGATGTTTTACCTGACGATGTTCCCGAACTACCTCCTTTTAGAGAGGTGAAATCCTATATTGACCTGTACCCTGGGACGACACAGATATCTACACCAGAATATTGGATTTCCCTCGCTGAGATTTGTGAGCTGTGGGTACAGCTTGAGGACTTATAGTGGATGGGATTCATCATTCCCATTGTTTCTCCCAAGGAAGCCCTGATTCTATTCGTGAAAAAGGCAGATTGGATCTTGAGGCACTGTTTCGACTACCATTGCCTAAAAAAGGTGAACATGAAGAACAAGTACCCACTCCCAATGACTGATGACCTATTTTATTAGCTCAAGGGAGCATGATGGTTCTCGAAGTTAGACCTCAGAGCTCTCTATCACCAGCTCAGTGTTCAAGACGAGGATGTGCAGAAGACGGCATTCAGGTGTCGGCACGACCAATATGAGTTCTTGGATATTCCATTCGGCATATCCAATGCTCCAGAAGTGTTCATGAGTCCCACAAACAGGATCTTTCAACCTTACCTTGAACTCCTTGTCATGGTCTTCATCGATCAAATTATGATCTACTAGACTACAGCAGAGGAGCATGCCTACAATTTTCAGGTAATACTAGACACACTCTGAGAGCACCAACATTATGGTAAGATCTCGAAGTGATAGTTTTGTATTTTAGAGTTTCAATTCATGGAACATGTCATCTTGGAGGTTGGAGTTGTAGTGGATCTAGAGAAGATTGAGGCAGTGCTTTCTTCGGATCCACCCAAGAGTGTGACAGAGGATCGACGTTTCCTGGGTTTGGCTGGGTACTACCAGAGGTTTGGATCAGACTTCTATAGAGTTTCAACACCACTTTTTTCCTTCACGAAGAAGGGGAAACCTACATGTGGCTGGAGAGATTACAATAAATCTTTCAAGAGCTGAGGAAGTGGATGAACAGTTCTTCCACTTTGAGACTTCTAGAGGATGGAGTATGGTACGCAGTCTAATACGATGCATCTGGGACCCGACTAGAGTGTGTCCTGATGCAGGAGCGAGAAATTATCACTTATGGATATCAATATCTGAGAGCAATGATCAGACTACGCTACCCATGACCTGGTGTTAGTAGTAGTGGTCATCGACTTGATGCTGTTGCGACACTATCTGATGAGTGAATGTTTTACCGTGTACTATGATCACAAGAGTATCAAGTATATCTTCTCTCCGAAGGACCTGAACTCAAGACATAGAAAATTTCATGAGTTCCTTAAAGACTATGAATTTGAGATAGTTTATTATACTAGGAAGGGGAACGTAGTAGCATATGCACTCAGCAGGAGGAATGGTATTCAGCTGCTGGGGGAGGCGATAGAGGTGCTGGCTGCTGTGGAGATATCCTCTGTGGATAAGAATAGAGAATCCTATATTCAGTCTCTTACAGTCACTCTTCCACTTCATCATCGAGTTAGGGAGGCACAGTTTGGGGATGCTGACTGCGAGAAACGAGATGCTCAGATATCCATAGGGTAGGCACGTGATGGATTTTATGAAGGTGGGGAGCACGTCAAACTCTTCAAATTATGTACCACGGTACCAGTTCCACTCCAAGAGTAATTGTTGAGGTAGTTTCACACTTCCCCTCTAGTGGTACATCCAGGAGTGGTGAAGATGTACTCGGACCGTTGATGACATCACTGGGGGAAAGGTATGAAGAAGTAAATAGTAGTGTTTTTCCCACGATGTCTCACTTTTCATCATGTGAAGGTGGAGCACCATGTACTGGAAGGATTGGTTAAGCCCTTAGAGGACCCAGAGTTGAAGTGGGATAGGATATAAATGGTCTACGTGATGATTCATCCATATACATTCAAGGGTCACAACTGGATTTTGGTGATTGATGACTGACTCACCAAGTTGGACCACTTCTATCGAACAGAGAGTAGGACTCAGTAGAGCACTTGGGACACCTCTATGTGCAATAGATTGTGAGTTTTCATGAAGTACCATCTTCTATTGTCTCCTAATTTGAGATGCACTTCTCTTCTCGGATATGGAAGGGGTTTTAGGAGGCTTTCGAAACATAGCTACATCTGAACACCGTCTTCCATCCTCAGATGGATGGTAAGACTGAGAGGACAGTCTAGACCCTCGGGTACATGCTTCGTGCTGGTTTCCCCGACTTCAATCATAGCTGGGAGGACCAATTTCCTTTGGTAGAGTTAGATACAACAACAGCTATCAGTACATCATAGGTATGTCACCATTTGAGGCCTTGTACGAACAACTATGCATATCGCCATTGTGTTGGACAGAACTGGGGTATTCAGTACCAGTGGGACTAGAGATGGTATGGGCTACCACCGAGAAGGTGCAGATCATCCAAGGGTGGATGAAGACTGCACAGAGCAGTCATAAGTCCTATGCTGAGTAGATATGGAGACCTCTGGAGTTCGAGAATGGAGACCATGTCTTCTTATGGGTCTCACCGTGTTGAGGTCTACGGAGATATGGCAGAGGTGGAAAGCTATCTCTGAGATTCATCAGACCTTTCCAGGTCCTCAGTAGAGTAGGCGAGGTGGCATACCAGTTGTCTCTTCCACCTCAGTTGCACCGGGTTAGCGACGTATTCCACGTATCTCACTTTAGGAGATATGTGCACGACCCTTCTCACATCATCGATCACGGAGTGCTGGACATTGATGACGGGATGACATTCTCGGAGGTTCCAACAGAGAATGAGGATCGTCAGGAGCGGGTCCTACGTAGATGGTCAATACCTCTAGTGCACGTTCGCTGGTAGCATATGAACCTCCAAGAGAGCACATAGAAGCGGGAGACTCAGAGGCATGCTCAATACCCCCCTTTGTTCCCTTAGTTCGAGTTGTAGCGTATGCGGACGTAAAGCCCTGAGGTGGGGATAATGTAATGACCCGAATTTCCAATGGAATTTTTCAAAATACATGATAATTTTATGAGTCCCTAGTTTTTAATGGTGCTTGATTCTGAGGCCGTATGTACCCAGAATCAATTTATGATGTTTTTATTGGGTACGTTCAGTTAACGTACGTACAAGATTTTATAACATTTCAACTGGTGCTCGGAACTGAAATCCGAGGGCACCATTGATTTCGCATCATTGATAATTGCCTAGTGAGACCTTCACCATAGTTGCATTTTATCAAGAGTGGATGATAGTTTTAGGGAGTTATTAATTAAATTTAATAATGTTAAAGATTTAACTTTATTTTATTTTTTGTTTGAATCCTCCAAGGACAGGTTAGTGGTGGGGGCCACTACACCATAACAACCCATGAGAGTTTATGGTGGTGGGGCTCACCCGTACATAACCTCCATTGGGAGGATGTTATGGTGATAGGGCCCACCCACACATAACCTCCCTTGAAATGATTATTTGGTGGGTCCCACACGATCTTTAAACCTCCTCTAAACCCCGAATTAAATTGGTGAAAATATTCACCTTCCCCCATCATTTAATGAGACAAATCCTCCAGTTTAATTAAGTAAAGTAACATAATTAATTTGGAATAATTTTTAATTCATTAAATTCATTCTTCCAACATTATAATATGTGATGTATTATTATGTTGGTGGTTAGAATAATCCTTTTTGGGAGAATTAAAGAGAGGGAGAGACTTTGGGAGAATTGAGATGACTTCATCCTCTCAATAAAGAATGTGAAAAATTTCCATCACCACTGTAGAACGATGAGAACTGTCTTCTACTTCTTCAACCGGGGAAAGGAAGTTAAAGAACCACTACCCATGAAGAACACCGACGCCATCCTCAGCTTCTTCATTCCCGACATCAACAAGATGACTCCACCTTTTCCCACGACTACGTCAACAAACAATTGTCAAGAAAGTTAGGGGATTGAGTTTCCATTCATCCATTCCACATCATTCCATATTTTGGTATATGTTATGTGAACTTTTATCCACATAACATTTTTGGTTCAGACTGCACCAACACGGCTGACCCTTACCCTTTGATCATGTTTGTTGTTGACAATTGAAGCAGACAACGGCGACAGGCATGGGGTCGACCACAAGAATACCGGTGGTGTAAGACCACCGGGTCATCAGAAAGGCGCGGCACCATCGTGCCATGCGGGGGAGAGCCAGGCGGTAGTGAAGGAGGCGATGTTCTATCACACCGCGTGGATGGCAGCAGGAGGCCGCGACCTAGGCGGTCCACGTCAGAGGGACGCGACGCCGTCACACCATGCCGTTGGTGCATGACCGCTGCTAGTGCGGGACGTGGAAGGGAAAAGGGGCTCGACATCGGAGAATACCTGCATCCTTAGGCTACGGCAGACAAGAGAAGATGGCCAGCTGATCCTACTGACAGTGCGCGCTACAGGCGGGTCGGGCCGGGCCACGCGGCCAGCTGGGCCGGGCCACACGTCTAGCTGGGCCGGGCTACACGTCCAATCAACCAGACTAGGTCTGGCTTTCGGTCCAGGCCAGCATCGGGCCAGGTCAGACCGACAGATTGGTTCAGACCCTAGTCCAGACTCATCAGACCTGAAAACACATTTACACCCGTAACTCGGGCTACGAGTGTCCTATCGATAAAACGTTTTCCATTATGGAAATCTTGGAGTGTGATGATTACTTCAGAATATCCCACTTGAGTTTTGGATACAATTGGATTATATTCATGTTGTCTTGAACGTAAAAACTAAATGGGCCATTAGGACATAAATGTCAACAACCCACAGACCGGGCATCCAATTTACTCGTCGTCTATTGTGCTGAGACCTATATTACATGGCAGTCCATTTAGATACATCCACGTGAGACTTTATGACACTTGGAGTATCTACCAGTAGCCCATGAAGCAAACCATCCCAAAGACAAGCATATAGAGTGTGAAGAACTAGTTGCTGACAGACCTGATGATTGCCTGACCGATTCGACTCGTAGTGATTTGACTAGCCTAGTAGGGAGTACCCAGTATTTGGCAGCAGAACCATTTCCAAGGAGCACCCGGTATTTGGTGGATGACCTGTGGTACACGAAAGGTGGAGTACCTCTGTAAGATATTAGGGGGAGCGCCCGATATTTGGCGGTAGACCCACAGCAGATGGAGCGCTTGATTATTGGCCGCAAACTCACGGTACTCGACATGAGGAGTACCTCAATAGTCTATTGTTAGTGAGAAGCACCATGGTGTTGCGATAGGCCCATTGTTCTCAACAGAGGAGGAGTTCTCCAACAGTCGTGGTTTCAATAATGAAGAATACTGGTTTGATTAGAGTAAATGACCGTTGGGTTTTCCTCATGATTGAGATGAGTTACTTGAAACATTTGGTATATGTATGGGTATATACCTAAGCAATGGTTATCCGTTGATTTAAGACATTGTGGTTTATCCTTGTTTGATTTTTCAAGACCTTGAGGGTCTCTTGGTCCCCACTGAGTATCTTTTTACTCACTTCTGCTTGGGCTATGCCCAACCATTGTTGTGTTGGATGTAGACGACAAACAATACTAACGGAGGCCGAAAGCACTAGGACTAGATAGTACCTAAGGGAGAACCTTAAGATGTATCAGTACATGGTTTAGTCTGATGAACATGGAGTTCTGTGGAGGCCATCTGTACGTACCCTTCAGGTAGGAACCCCCAAGGATGATCCATGCGTTTCTTTCACCTTTCAGTTGTTTGTCCCTGTTCAGTTCTACTTTCGTTCAGTTGTATTTGTACATTACAATTGGGCTTGTATTCTGGACCCCCATTACTTTCAGTACACTTCTTATACAACTTTTACTTGGTGTTTTCTTCCGCTTGTACTCTGTTTGTGTGTGTTAACGTTTTATAAATGAGATGCCTTTCCAGTTATAGGGAATTACACCTTTAGTGGTAGTCACTAGCCCTGGCCTATGGAAGGCTGGTTTGGGGTAGTTACGACATGGGCCCCAGGGGATGGGTCATGAAAATCCTATACTTTTATTTTATTGGATGTTTATTATATTCTAATAGTTGCATAATAATATTATGATCACTTATGATCATAAATAATTATATCAAATGTTTATCCTCAATGAAAATTTATGAAAATTCTTATCTTAACTTTTTATCCCACTTGTTATGATGTTAATTGCATATTATGTTGTTTATATAAATCAATATAGTGTAGGATGACTATAGAGAATAGTTCATTGATGTCAAAGAAAATGATTCCAATAAAGCTGACCCTAAATTAATTAATCCTTCCACTCATGGGGTGGATTGATTATTCTGAGAAGAAATGTTTACATTTTTGAAATATAGATATATATCTGTATATATTTATTTTTTTCTAAGAATCATTTAAAATATATAATTTAATCATTTGAACAAATGGAGAGGTATAGGGAAACACATATAGGAATTGTAGAAGATCGTTGTTAACTTCGAATGTCATAACAACATTTCTTATCAAACATTCCTTACATAAATCACCTGGCACTCTTTTTATTAAATTTTTACCCCTAACATACAATTTATTCCACAATAAATCAGCTATTTTTATATATAAAAGGTTCTCACTTAAACAAAATTTAATCTATACTTATATGTTGATTTCATCCTATACCCCGACCCATTTTTCTCTCCTAGAAGTTGCATACATTTCATTATCTATTGGTTACATTATAATTTTACAAGCTCAAAATTTTTAAGAGAAATATAATTGTAATATAAAAAATCTTAAAGAGGATAAAAACAATCATTAATATTGGGATTCAGATTAAGGCTTCTCAGCTCAAAATGTTTCCCATTGATACATTTTCCCAATCCCACGCCAATTTTATTTTATATGTTCTTCAAAATAATTTTTTGAAATATTATATTATGAATGTAATTACTTTTATTGTATATAGTGTTTCACATTACTTTCCCCCATTCAAGAGGTTTCTCATTTACTATTACTAAATTTGTAATTAGTTATTTTTTACACAATTTGTATTCATTGATTTATGATAATTCATAATAATCATTATTAATATAATATTAGGTAAAATAATACATATAATTGAATTATATTTTACTTCATATGATTCTTATAGGGAAATATATATATCATCCCAATAAATCCCTTTTGAATGGAAGATACATCAATTTTTCTTCGTTGCTGAACTTCATTCATCATGAAAATAATAAACTAATAATAATACTCATCATCCTCTTCGATGGTTTTTTCTCTAAAATGTACATAGTATTTTTTTATAAATATTTACCTTTCATGTAATTTAACCCATATATTTTTATATCAATTTATATTTTTAATTATCTTTAAATGTTTCTTAAAAATTGGTTATTTTCCTTTTTAAAATTCATATTTAATTAAATTAATTTGAAAGTATTATATAGAGTTTTTCTATCACATTCATATATCTTATCTCCCACATCATGGTTTATCTATATTAATATTAATCTATTTCACCATTATATTATTGTGATTTATGTTGAAATGATATTTAAAATATTCTTTTTAGGGACATAGCTAAAATAGTATTTTATAGTGACATATGGATAATTATTAATTAAATTTTACATTGTTTACTGATGATTTAGAGGAGTATAATTATAATGATTATACCAAAAAAGGAATTCTTGTCATAGTATTTTTTATATTTATTTGATAAAATTTATCTATTTGATTATTATGTTTTCTAAATAAATTTTATTTATTTTGGTTTTGTAATAAAATTTATAGATTTAAATGAAAATGTAAATAATATTTATTTAAACAACACCAAGTAAATTTTAATTTCCTTATAAAAATAAATTTCATCTATTTTAGAAACATTTAATTATTTCCTTCATGAAAGATGTTTATTCCATAAAAAACCATCCACATTATTTTCCCAGGAGTATTGTTATTATATATTATTGATGATTTCATGAGCCCAGTTTCCTTATCATTGGTTAATATATGTATATTGAATAATGAGCGTTTTTGACATTATTACAACAAAAAAATGTAATTTTATCATTATGATATGGATGAGAGCTATATAACCCTCGAATATAATTATTAAAACCTTATCACATATGTCATTACATATTTCTAGGAATTGTTTTCATCGCAATACACTGTAGGACATTATAAATTTTGTTCTTCTCGGAATGGGAGTCTACCCAATCACATATGGTAATATATTCATAATATGTTGAATGTCTTGACAGTAAGCCTTAAAATAATCTATTATCATTCATTTCATATTTATGGGATACAATTTTATGCTCATTCTTATTAAAATTTATTTTTTCATTGACCATGACTATCATCTTTATTTTTAATGCTATCATTACTCATGATTTATGACATACTCCAAGCCTTATGACAATAATCATGTATTATGATATATGATTTTTTAGGTATTATTATCTCATATTATTCTATGGACTATAGTTATGATCTTATACCCTTATTCTCATAATATTATCACATCGAATATTTGATTAATGTATGTTATATTTATATTTACTGACAATATGATCTAACACATTATTATGTCTTGATTACCTAGGATGTAAAGTAAAGTATTATACATGAAATGTAAAATAGGGTATCAAGTGAAATGAAACATCATTATTGATGTTAATAAGGTTGTACATTAATGTGTTTTTCTATATACACTCCAAAGAAACTAAACCATTTTTTACTGTTTTTCTTTATATATTAAATGTGTAAATACTATTATCATATATAAAATGATTTATTTATTTATCAGTTTGAATTAATGGTGGTTTAAAATGTATATTTCTTTTACACCTGTCAGAGTAGTGGAGTTCTACAAAATATATATTTTGTTAAACTAAACTATACAAAATTCAAATTCATATGCTCTAAATGTTTTATTGTAGGAATAATTATGAACATTGGATTCAAATATCAATCCCATTAACTGTTTATTAAAATAAGGTATTAAAAATGAATTTGTTGAAATAATCCATAACATATAAAATAAAAACTTTTATTGATGAGTATAATTCATTATATTTAATCTACATGGAATTTTTATGAATGATAACATACATAAAAATGATGAACCCATTCATGATATCATTTTAGTTATTTATGTTCAACGTTTAATTATAATATGATTTCTTTTATACATATTAGTAATCCATAATTATATCAGGTTGATTTATTTAATAATACCTTATCTGATTATTGGAATGTAGAGTAGATAAAATATATATCCAAATTGATTAGACAGATTCAATCAACAATAATATTTCCGTACAATAAACATTATGGTTTCTTACCTAGAGTAACCTAAATAAAACACCATGAATATAGAATCTAATAGTTTGGGTAACCTTATTATGTACATTCCCTATGAGAACTAATTCATAGAAACCTATCATCCTAACCCAGTCATACTAAATGATTATGATCCATATAATTTCTTCTTTGTATGAAATATCTCATATAGTATTTTAAATGGTTTTCCTAAATGATTTAACTTTTTAATAAATTTTTATTTTACATCAATCCATTTAACTCATATATTCATTCATTATCTCATTTTTTTCCATTACTTACACATGACTAAAATGAATTATTATTGGAATATCTATTCCATCCACAAAATTAATTGGTTCCAACCATATTATTATATAACTCTTTAACAAATTCCAAATATTTTTTTAACAAATAATATTCATAACCAAAAATAATTATACATATGAAAATTATTCTCATGAATATGGTATATCAATTATTCATACAATGGAATGGATTTATGTATGTTGGAAAATGATTACATGAGTAATATATGAGCGGTATATAAGAAAACCCCTCCTAATTACTAAAAATGGATCAAGACTATTTTCTGTGGGGTTTTCTGAAATAGTGTCTCACCCCCTATTTAGACATTATTGTAGAGATAATTCAATTCTTGATATCAATAAAAACATATATGATTAAACTATATTAAAGAAAAATTCGTAGTTGTAAAATTTTTAATGAAAATGGAGGTCAAGAGGGATAATAAATTAAATCTTCTTAATTCACACCTAGAATGTAATCAAATACACTATTTCATTGAAAAAATATTTTATATTATTTTAGAATAAAAAATATTAACAATATTAAAATATTATTTTATTATTGAATATAATAGGATTTAATAAATAAATATTCTATTTATTTATTTTCAAAAACATGATATATAAATTTTAACTTTTTATATTTAATTTAGGAATGGAAATTCCCATTTTATAATACATAAAAATTATTATTTAAAAATTAACCAACTATAAAAAATTATGTGAATATAAATTTTTCTTATACTACAACCTGATTATACATTGTCCAACATTGTAATGTCACATTATATAGGTTTAGTGAGGTTTGAAACTGGTTATAGTGCATGTGGAAATGCCCGGGTTGGGTGACAATAAATGTGGGTTGGAGGATTACGTTATACGTGGACTGGGATGACTACAAGGTAATTCAAAGATACCCTTTAGCACATTTTGTAAAATAACCAGGTATCCCACCCATGGAGAATTTTTATGTTGGACTTATATTATGTGCACACATTACATTAATTAAAAACATGTGTTTCAGTCAAACATGAAATAATGTTTTATTACAATATATTGAACAGACCACTCCCCACAATAAATTCAATTTCAATGTGTGGTTATTAAATTGTAAAATTATTATTTTTTCTATAGTTAGTTGAATATTCTATATTTAAGTATTTACATGCATTGATTCCCATAAATTACATTACGTTAAAAAAATAAAAAAAGATGGGTACAAAGAATATGATATGTTATCGGACAATCATGTCTTTTGATATTATCTACAATAACATTATCATATAAAAAAAAAGTCACATGGGGTAAAAATATTTTATGATTCAGCATTAATATTATTTTTTATCTGAAAAAATTACACACTGATTAAATAAATAAGAATGATTTAATATAATAGAATGGGGTCTGTTTTTTTATTTCATGAATGATAAAAATAGAAAAAAAATCATTCTTATCCTAATCAATCCTTGAATGAATCATTGCGACTAGAAAATGAGTATCTACATAAATGTATAGTTTTCGTAGACTCCCTCTAGATGGATAATTTTATTATAATCAATGAACTAACATACACAAAGCATCAAAAATGTAGGGGATTAAATGTACTAAACAATCCCATAACCCTTTAGGTGTGTTCTTATGTTCATTATTCGGTTTTAACCCCATTAATATTATGTTCTGAATATTTATATAGGAAGGAATATATCTCTATAAATTATTACATGAAATTTATAATCACTAGGAAACTTCAGTCGATGTGATATTATACCTTTATATAGACAACCAAGATTTTTCTCATTAAATACAATGAACAGAAGACATATTAAAATTCTTCTAGTTTTTTAGTCCATTTAATGAATAAATTGTACACTTATATTATTTATGCATGTCATATATAATCTATTTATAACTGTTTATAAATTATGTAAAATCACAAGGAAGGTATGTGGGAGATTCTTGCACTCATTATGTTGGGTGAAACAAAGTATCAGGTTAGAAAACTTTACCTCTAGAATATATTGGTACACACATGAAATTGGGATTAAGAATGAGGATACATTGGAGAAATTTTTTTTATTAATATACATATTATTTTAATTTCACATATGACATTATTTATACAAGTAATTTTATCTTAATTAAATAATATTTATTAATATACATATAGATAATAGATTTCATAAATAATATTCGAAAAAATAATAATATCATTTTATATAAATAATTTACTAGCCCATAAATTTTATTTTATTAACATACTATATATTTTATCCCACCACATTGCCCATGTACATAGGGAATTGTTTCATAATGTAGCAAAACATACCTGTATTTGACAACGACACATATAATTAATGATGTACATTGAAAAATATGTCTGAAAAGAACTCAAACATTTAAACTATGGGAATCATGTACTAAATGTGAAATTGTTTAGATTCAAAGAGATGTGGTAAATTTTTTTACACAAATAATTGGTAAATTATATATTTTTTATAAACAATGAATTATATATTTAAATTAATTTTTGACAGAAAAACAATTCATGCATACTATATTCTATTGAATCGACGATATGATCTTCACTTAGATAACATATGATAAGTATAAATAAAATTATATATATATATATTATGAGGAAAAAATGGGCTATCCATGTTATACATGAGTGATTACTAAGGATATTTCATAATGACATTTTCCAACATTGTGGAATGGTAGTGAGTAACATCTTTTGGGAGTATGATTTTTCTATCACCCATTATTGAAAAAAAAATTACAGACTCAAAACCGATTTTAGGTTTTTATATAAACCCTTTAAACTGTTAAAAAATATCCTTGATAATATCTGTCTTTATAGGCTTAATTTGGCTAGTCAAGGATCTGAAATAGAAAATGTGGGAAAAGACTTTTTAATTTGAAGTCAGTCTTTTATCATAAAAATATTTTATTATATCACATTGATATGTATTCCATTGCATAATTAACCCTTATTTAGTTCTAATTTATATTAATAGATTACTTCATGTTCTATTAGAATTTTCATACTCAAATTCACATTACATGTGTCATGCATATTGACATAACCACATGATTTCCATATCGAAAATGGTCTTAATTATGCACTATTCTAATATAGACACAAATGAGAAAGCATGAATGTATATATAAATCAACTGATTCCCAAACCATAACCTGTGTTCCGATGTTATTTTCAACAAAAAATGGAAACTGAGGCTATGGTGTGCTTCTAAATAAACCTATTGTATACCTATTTTAGAGAGGGAGGATGAGGTGACATGATGATTGTATGGAGAGAACCTTAAGGGATGTAGATCTTGTGAAGTCATACAAGTCAACCATGTACTAAAAAAGAAAGTTTATAAATTTAAATAAACATATATGATATAAATGAAATATTCTTAGGACATACATATTGGAAATACACCCCAGGAACATGGCCACATGATCAACAAAAATATGGATCTTCAAACTTTTACAAAAAACACATCAGATCTTGGGAACTTTATAACACACAAAATGGGTACCAACCCATTGGGTTCCAACCAATGGAGAAACAATCACTTGTGGAACCAAAAACCTGATCATACACCTATTTAAATATATCCACTTTTCAACAATACCAAAATGATAGGTATATAATAATGAATCTACGCATGATACCTACCTGAGTGTGAGTTCATCCTAGTAATCTACCTATGGAATAACTCACCATGGACTCTCTACTGAGTAAGAAATCTCCCATGAATTTCTTTTCGAAAAAACCATCACCCATTCCACTTAAATGGTTGACACTATCTCATGCCTCATATTCTGGGGATACCACTTAACTTATTCATCGCACAGTGGTGATACATCACCTATTCCTTATACCTAGGCCCATAACACATAATCACATGGATAAATCTATTATATGTATAGTCTTCCCACCTAGTCACGTTACCAATAGGTAGGGTAAATATATATATATAATTTTCATTGTATAAGATATAATATCTTACATTTTCTAGTATCCCATAATTATGTAGTTAAAGAAAATACATGACGTTTATAATCATATATATTCCTCCTACTATTTGTAATATCTATCCTTCTTGAGTCTATCATCCATGAATAGTCAATAAAAAAATGATATTGATTTCCATATTTATTAGTCTTATTAGGTGTACCTCTAATGCATTTAGAATCTCAATTTATTATCTAATTACCAATTGATAAGAGGTTAGCATCATGATATGGTCCTCTAACTACATGTAACCAGAAAAATTTCCATCCTCCCATACTAATTTAGTTACCAATTGTCATGAGGTTGGCTTCCATATTGTGGCTTCATAATATTTGTAATTCCTAAAATTTGTATGTCTCTATTCATTGATATATAAGTATATGAGGGAGTTTCAAATTTATTTTTGGGTCTCAATGTGGGTTTAATCCCCAACATAAAACACTATTATTTTATTGTCATTGGAAAAGATGAACCCAAAAGGAAGGATTTAATATATTTTCCACACAAACCATCTCTAATAACATATTCTATTGTGGCCTTATTATCATACGTTTAATGGTTATAAAACATATACATTACACTTGTTTTATATTTATTGGAGTTGTCCCTTGGTTCATTACAATAAATAAAACCTTAATCAATATTAGATGCATGAACTAAAAATGAAATTCAACTGTTAATTGAGATACAACCTTATAATGAACCACCATGGTCCTTGTATCATGACTATAAAAGGAATGGTGCCTCTATCAAGTTGCGCTGAACAACATAGATTACAATACCATTCATGGAGAACAATAGGAAACCCCATTCATGGGATTGTTCCCAAATCCAATAAAATTTCATTTAACAGTCATAGGATAAAAAAACACACTGGATGGAGATAAAAAATAGTTTTCATACATATCAGTCACTAAACTATATGGTTACGAAAATACATTTATCAAATATAAAATAATATAATTTTATTTATTTGATTCCAATGAATAAATATTTCTATTCAATAAATTTATTATGGGAATCTAGTGGTATTATTAATGATAAAGATAATGATTCATGAAGATTATGTAAATATATAATTGATTCAAAAATTGGGAAATAATCTCCCCCCAAAGAGGGTTGATGAGCCTAACCTGTCATCATATCAATAAAATCTATGAACCACTATGTCACTGGATTGTTCTTTTGAAAACTACCATATTGAAGAAGGACTGGTTCTAACACAGAATTAACAATGTAATAGTACAAATTGAAGGATAAATGGAAAACCTAACATTAAACAAAAAAATAGAAAATAAACATTGTAACCAATCATTTTTATTGGAGATTCATCATTGATTGGTTTATTATTCTCATTTATATTCCAAATGGAATTTGTGATGAATATATCACAATATTCCATGTTATACAAATATATTACATGAAATACCACATCAACGTTGGCATAATAACCATGTATTATCAAACAATGATATTTAATAATTTTATATACATATTAAAAACATTACAAAAATGAGCACATGAGGTCCATAAGAGATTAGTATATATGGAGACAATGAACAAATTATTCTAATTTGGTCAAGGATATTATATATCTCCCATATATATCATCCCATTTAGTACTCTTCCTAATCATTTTTGATATAAAATATTTCATCATAAAATTTGGAAAACCTACGTATGGGTGAGAAAAATTATCAAAATTTTTAAACTAGGTAGATATGTGAGAATAACACAATCATAAATGTATTATTATATGAGGGTAACATTTGAAAAAAATTACCATCATATAATAGATCATAATATTGATACATGGAATAATTATTGATAGTTTATTTGAAATGAAATATAATGGAATAAAAGAACCATATCTATATGAGAATATTATTAGAATATGACATAAAATTCTGCCTTAAAAAAAGTATAGAAACCAATTTTCATAGTAGTAAAGTATCATAGATAAATATACAATAGTATGATATGATCCCCCCATAACACATTATAGTTCTCTTGTTTCACTCAAAAGAAAACCGTAGTGGAAAAATTCACATGTTGAATTCGGTTCACTCCCTATTCTAGTGATGTATTTATCATGATGCATAAATTATTATGTAGTTAATTCAACGATGATATAATTCCACCCATCCCATAATGTAAATCAAATATCTTTTCGAAACATGATAATAAAAATTTCATCACATCATAATCTATGAAATGAAATGGGATTCATAAAAATTTAATCATATAATTAACTTTGTAACAATTACTAGTTGTATTTTAATTTTATCATTTCATCCTTGAAAACCCTATGGAAAAATAATGATTATTTTATAATAACATTAGCATGGTATAAATCATGGAAGGAAAACAATATTCATAAACATCATTGAATCATAAAACATTCATGCAATAAAAATGAAATGTATCATTGGTTCATGTCACATAGAAAGTATAAGTTTAATCAATGGACATCAAATTTGATTAAAATTGATTTTTAGTAATACATTACAAGTACTTATACTATAAGAATATATTTATTACTTTTCCTCATGAATATAAAAATTCTTGTTTGAAAAATAAATTATATGTTATAAATATATTTCCAAAATCCATTTATATAAAAATAAAATTGAACACATATAAATGAAGCATAAAATTTATTTTTAAAAATTTTTCGGAAAATATAATTTACACTTTTAGAAAACTATTTTACATATAAATAATTTAAAAAAAATTATTCATTGAAAGAGTCATTGAAATGTTATAAATAATGATTCCAATAAAATAATAATAACAACGGTATGAAAATATTTTCTTTCTGTATACATTACAACTAAGACTCTTTTCTATATTTGGGTTAAATAAAAATAGTCATGGATTCAAAAATGATATGAATATTATTTTATTGGTATTTTATAAAAATTAAATCATGGGTTAAAAATAAATCAATTAGAATTTTTAAAAATCATAAACACATATTTTTAAAACATACTTAGAAGAAATGGTTTAGGATGAAAAAGTGCTTTCAATATAAATGTATTTTATTCATAAAAACATTAATTTTTATCGATTTAGTAAATAACGATAGTAAAATGAAGGGGGAAAATTTATTCTCATAAAAACAAAAGAGGATCAGAATATTTAGGATTTTTATTAGAGATGGGTCATAATATTTGATTAGCAGAATGTGTTCATAAATAATCTAGACAAATGAGGATGTTGTTACATATAATCATTACCCCTTTCATAACATCAAAATTAAATCCCCAATATGGAACATAATAAATATAAATATAAAATATAATGAGTATAAATAAATGTAACATATAACATATAATATTGTGTATATATACAACTAATGAAATTTGATAATTCTACAAAATAACTGTATGTCTCAAAGAAGTAAAAATGAGATGAAAATCCGATACAATAGTTGTAACATTCGAACCATAATACCAATGAATGGGAGATAATAAAATTTACATGTTGATATTATAATATTGAGTACAATAAAAATAAAATATATTCTTTGACACTATATAAACCACATTAAATAAATAGATTGTGAATATGACATGTTTCATGGGGAAGAGAAAAGTGAAATGAAAATCCATAAATTCTTTTTTAATATTTTGAAATGTATTACCCAATAAAGAATAAAATATAATAAGGAATTATATATAATTAATGGAAATATATTAATGATATATAATTTATTGTGGTAGTATAAATACAACAGATTAAAAATGATTGGTATATTTTCATATGTCTCTCAAAAAAACAGAGAGACTAGAAATCACTTACCTTAAGCCTCGATATTCATTATCTATGATTGACCCTCCTATATAATAAAAATAATTTTATTATAAATATTTTAAATAAACATAATTGTATATATTATATCATATATTTTTTAAATTTTAACATTAATTACATGTTTGTTAATATTTTTTTCTTAATAACATGTTTGGGCTAACACTGCTTTTTATTAGTATATGGTTTGATTTTTTATTTTTGGTCCTCTTAATAGGATTATAGATTTATCATCAAATGAATAAAAAAAATAAGTAATTATAAAACATTTACACCAATTATTCTTTTATGTCAAATTAATAATGGTGGTTTTTAAAATTTATGTATTTTAAGATAATAATAACGGTAGGCTTTACATACATATAAGTAACATTTCAATTTTTTAATGACCTTTATAGAAATATGTTACATATAAATATATATTACATAAATTAAAATAATCACATAACTAAAATATTAATTCATAAAATATACATATACATATTATCTATGTGTTGTGGTGATGAAAAAAGAGAGTCATATATCTTTTTGAAGGTTATAGTCCATTAATATAAGAATGACGTCGTCATCATTCAGTGAGTAAAAATGTTACAATAAAAATGATATATTACATTTTAAGAATTATAAATATTCCATAAATATCACAATAATGTCATTTATATCATATATAAATATATTTAAAAAAAATTCATTTTATCATCCATGTAATGTGTTAGTGAACAAAAATTTATGTCACGTCCTGAGGTGGTATACAGTCGTACTAAAGAATGATGTTATTGTATACATTATGGAATGGGAATTAAAAATTTATTAATGGAATATTTACAAAATAAGAAAAAAATTGTAAATATAATATTTTTAAACATGATATCCATCATCATACACAACAATTAGAATTGGTAATGAAAAAATGATATTGATTCGTGAGGAGATAATCCTCCATACACCTGAACAATGATCTCGTAACCCATTTGATAGATGTTGAGATGGTTTTAGGTCAATAAATTAACATAATATTATATAATTATGTAAAATATATTTATTTTATTATGTAATCTTGTTTTAATAATAATTAATGGGGTTTCAAGAATAAATAAAATAAAGGCACTCGCTAAAGAAATTTACCTCATCTTTATGTAAACTCATTAGGATTGCACCAAAATCCTTATTCAGTTATCACTATGCCCAAAATATGGTCAAGAATATAAGATGATACATTTTTAGAGTTATTTTGTTTTTTATTTATTTATACAAATGGCTTTTATGTTGTGTAAATAGATGATATTAGATGTCATTTTATAAGTGAGGTGAGTGAGTAAGTTGTAATTGTTTGAAAATAAAAAGGTATAACCAATTTTTTATTCGTAATAATTGATCAAAAATGGATTATTTTATAAAATTAAACATTATAGTGTATAAATATGTTAACAAAATATATTTAATGAAAATTTACATTTATTTTAACCCTTAACATTTTATTTTAAGCCATGATAAATACATTTTACCTTATTTGTAGTAATATGTTTTTTTGTTTTTACTATTAATTTTAGTAAATAAAATATGTCAGATAATATAAACTATTTTTATTCAAAATATGTTATCCTTTTTTAAATTTTTAATTAAAATAATTGGTGACATTTTAATTAATATTAATCTCATAGATATGATGATAAATAATGCTTTCATAGAGAGAAATTGAAAATGTTAAATTATATAATCTAATATCCACATTAAATAGACTAAAATGAATAAAATTGGACTAATAGATATATTATATAAATTATTTTTAATAAAAATAAGTTAATATAAAATTTAACTTTACTTAAAAATTAATCAAAATGCTGTTTTGAAATAAAATAATGTATTTTTTATTTTTTTATTAAAAAATTGCATTATTTCAAAAATTTAAAAAAACTCACCATAATGTGATTTAAAAATGATGTTTTAAAAAATGAATTTTATTTTTTCAAATATTTTATCTGAAACTATAAAATATTATATTTATAAAAACCCCCCACAAATGCGATGAGAAATCTAGTTTCTGAGATCTGAAATTCTTTCAAGAAAAATAGTATTTTTTTAATATAAGTATAATAATAATAATAATAATATTAATATAGATAAAAAATTATTGTTTTATAATTAATAAATAAAACATTAAACATTCTTCATTATATTTTTTAAATAAATAATATGGAGAAGCATTGTGCACTTTAAAATAGTTTTATGAAAAAATCTCTTTACCCCGAATTTAAATTTATAATAAATTTAAATTGTATGTTGACTTAAAATTAATTTAGTGGATTAAATATTAATGTATAATATTTATTTTACACTAAAATATTACTTTTTATTTTTATTACATTATTAATTAGACATAAATGACAGTTTTAATAAAATTAAATTTTTTCACTATTTTATAAGAAAAATATTATTAACTAAAAAATATGAAAATAACACTGAAAGTTAGTATTGATATGATGAATACAAAAGTAAAGTTAATTTAATAAAATATATTTTATAAAATATTTATATTGTATTTATAATTTTTCTCAATAAAATATATAAATTAGTATTATAGGAAATTTTTTTTGATGAATATAATAATATTACTAAAAATTGATTGAATATTTACTATGAATTTAAAAATAAATTCATAATTAATATTAATTATATATTTAGAATTCATATATAAATGAATAATATTAATAATCCTATTTGATTTATTGTTTGTAATATTATGATTTTTTGGTTTTGAAATTCTTGGTGTCCCGTGTAGTGCTCTATATCAAAGAAATCAATTTTTATCATTTACCAATAGCTATCTAAATAATATTTTTATTTTGGAAGAAAATATTTTATAATTTATGAGGATTTTATATTATCCCCACTTAAAATTAACTTTACACAAAAAATATCCTCATTAATTAAAGGTTTAACATTTGAATATTCTTTCATAGAAACCCACAACGTATTAATAAACAATAAACGTCCCTTAATAAGGGAAATTTAGAAACATAAATCCTACCTAATGAATTTTTTTTATATAAATGAACATATATTAGTGGTAGAAATATGGACATTGAATAAAATCCAAAATTATTAAAGAGAGTGATAGAGATCAGTAATACAAATAATGTGGGTGATCTTAAAAAGGATAATTGTTTCAAAACCGTAAACAAAAGAAGCAAGCAAATTATCCTTAGAATTATACAAAATTATAACTACATGAAAAAAATTTATTTGTAGATACATTTCATGATTTTTTTTAATTATCATGAGATTGTATACATAGATGATTTCATTCCATTTCATGAACATAATATAATCCACAGGTTCTTCATTGTTCAATTTCCTCTTTACTTTATTATCCATGATATAAAGGTGAATTATTTTTTCATAAAGAAACAATGGATCCAAATATACATCAATATAATGATATGTATTTTTAAATCATTAGTTATCATCACAAAAAAGTTTTTTTCATATGTTATCCAATAAGAATAAATCATCACTTGGGGAAGTAATAAATTAATATCTAATGATTTACCCAAAGGTAATCCTAAACCATCTATAAAATTAATATCCCCATAACCATTCAAAATTTTTAGTAATCAAAACGTTATAATTATGGTCACTAAATATCAAAAATTAATTTTCATTAATCCCCTAAACAACATGATGTACCTTTAAATTTTTAAAATCAAATGATTTGAATACTTTCATTGTTGATTTTCTTAAAACATTGTAATTAACAAAATAACCATATAAACTAATTTAAAACATACATGTTTATTTTTTCCTTGAAAAAAGGACATATTATTGAATCTAATACCTAAATCCAATGATTATATAAATTAAATTCAAGATAAAAAAACCACTTAGCCCATTAATAAGTATCTAATTACATGTTCATCAATACAAATTAGTTTATTTTATTCTTATGAATCATATATTTATCCAATCTAAACCCCATTTTCACAGAATCAATAAAACCTTAAGGGTTAATTTTCCATAATAAAAATTTCCCCTATCCATTATATCATATTTCTATGTCATGAATACAACTCAAAAGTTTTTATAAATACTTAATGGAAATAATATATAAAACAATATTATATAATAAATGATTCATAAAAAATAATTCTTAAATTATAATATATAGTTCAATCAATTACCTCACATCCATCTATAACTACTAGATATTATTCATCATATTTTTTCTTAATACCCCATGCATTTCATATATAACTCATAGTCTCTTTAACATCTATAATAAAATAATTACTCATACAATGTTGTTGATTATATTTATGTCATTTCTCAGTATGAAATTGATTTTCATAATACCCATATTTTCCACATTAGAAATAATTAATGATTGATGTTGTCGTAGGGAGACCATCATCCCCTTCAAATAAAATAACAAATATTTTCATTTTTCCACGATAATTAATTATTTTCTGTCCTTCATTAAATCACTAAAAAAATATTCACAAACCGTTGAGACATTACCTATAGTGATTTTACCAACATTCTAAATACATATGAAATATAATATTCTTTCTTCTTTGTTACCATCATCCCAAAGTGTTAATAAATTCAATACATCACCTCTTGGGTGAGTCCAAGAGTTGCATAAAGGTCACATTTGTAATCATATTTTTTGATAAATGAATATTGATAATCAGAACATCCCGTACTCCTTTTATAATCCTATTTTGAGTATCATCGATAAATTTTACATCACATTCAATGTTAATACAATTTTTTCTGGTTCATTCTATTAAATAAAACTAAAAATCATTGTAGTATCAAATATAATTATAAAGTATACACAAAATAATTAAAATAAAATCACTTATGATTTTTCTAAATGATAACAACTTGTTTGAGTATATGAAACATTAGGTTTATCCTAGTATATTCACAATCATTATCTATTTAAAGAATTCATCATATATTGTAAATATTTCGGAAATTTTTAAATAATATCCCTTCGAGAGATTAAAAACATGTGTGCACCCAAGGGCCTTTTTTGTTAAACATGTGATGATATAGTCCCATTCAATGCACCCATATCTGAGTTATTACCCCCTGTGTAACAATATATAGAAGTTATAACCTCTTGTAGTATCCATAATGGTATTTATGTTATTAAAAAACTCAATATTTCCTTGGATATCACAATGTATTACTCTATGGTTCATTTTATTTAAATATTTACCCAATTAATTGGAGTGATATATCAGTCTGACCAATCACATAATGAAAATCATTGGTCTATGTTCCACGTGATCATTAAATATCCATCATCTCATAACCCATAAAATTAAATGGGTTTCAAAAAATTTACATCATATCATATCCTATGGAAAATAGATTAGTTTCATAATTATTTAACCATTTCATAATATTATAACTTGTGGTAAAAATAAGTTAGATTATATGGATATTAACATTATATAACACAGGTAATATTAATGGGATTGGAAATAATCTTATCATATTAAATCAATCATATAAATAATATGAATGGTATCCTTTGTAAATACACATAAAAGTGTATAATTTATTTCAGAGGATTTCATAATATATGAATTTTTTAAAGGATACATGACTTGAATCATTACTTGAGGAATATAAATTTATTTGAAAAAAAAATCACTAAATATATTTTTATTAAATAATATTCCTTCAAAAAACTTGAAACATGTACAACTGAATCGTTATAAATAATTTAAAACCATTAATGTGGAATATAATAATTTATTATAGAAATCCCCTTTTTAAAACATTATAAAATTTAATAATAATATTCCTTGAAAATTAAATCTAAATAGATTTAAAGTAATCATTAAAAATAATTAAAAGTATCTCATAAGGTAAATAAACTTACCAATTTGAAAAAAAAACATTTTAAAATATTAATCATTTATAAAATACATTTCATTTAAAATATATGTGAAAAAATATAAGGGAAACATCAATGAAATGTAATTTTTAGAATGCAAGGATATTCTATTCAAGGCGTATAGACATAAATGATGAATCATTTGAAATTTTCTATAAAAGAAAAATTAACATTTTTTGGAAAATGACATGAAGATTAGTTAAAATTTTTATATAAAATATAAAACATCATTAAAAAATAATTTAATTATATATTATTCGAAAACATTAAAAATAATTTATTAAAACAAATTTTGGATAACATAGTTTTTGAAGAAAAAGTGTTTTTGAGGGAAAATATTATTTTTCCTCAAATTGTTGCTGTTGAAACCTTGAGTACCATAAGTGTGAATCCTAAAGGCAGAACACGTATTCTAATTAAATTAAAATATAATAATGAAAATAATAATTTTCTTGAGAGATCGATTATATAAATTTTCCATCAGAAGATAAACATAAACAATATTGATAAACGATTTGTTGTGAAAATAAAATATTTACCAATTTCTTAACATTGAAGCAGAATCATCATAAAAAAATATAATTAAATTAAAAATGTAATATAAATATGTTATATAAATTAATTATATTTAATATCTCATCGGTTGTATATTTTTTTCATAAATGAATATAGGTTTATAAAACAACCATTTGTCTTGAAGAAAGCAAATTGATAAAAAATATAATACTGATGTGGTAAAATTTTAAATGTATCCCTCCTAGAATGGAGATCCTAAAAAAATATGAAAATAATTTTAATTTTAATTATTATAGTGATAAAATTAGTTTATGGGAATTTTATTAACAACATAAAATAAATTGGTTGTGAATATGATTTATGTGTCATAGACGTAAAAAGTGAGAGGGAAATCTGTTACATCATTAGTAGTCATTTGAATCACTAGAACCGATGAAGAATAAAATAAAATGATTATTTAAATATCCAAAAAATTAAATATATTAAATATATATAATTTAAAATGGGTTTTATAAAAATCACACAAAATAAATGAGTGGTGGTGTTTCATATTTCTCATTAAAAATGGACACAAAAAATCTCATATATTAATTCTATAATTCCTTCATACATGATATAAAATCATTCAAAATATATTAAAATTAATTAAAATTATATTATAGAACCATGAATATACATCTATATATTACCATATATTATTTAACTTTTCTGATTTATTAAACATTTTCATAGAAAACTCATTTTTAAATCTCATTTCTTGTAATAACCATTGGTTTTATTATATATTTAGATTTAGAACATTAGATACACTTAATTTTATCATGGTAATATCATATATAGAAAAATAAAAACTAATGTTTTATGATATTAATAAAATTATTATAATTTGAAGAAAACTTTTGAAATATGGTTTTGATAAATGAAGTGGGTTACAATCACATTGTTGGAATGTAATATATTAGCATAAAAAACATTTACATTTTCAATAATCAAATCTAAATGGAGGTAATTAATATATTAAATTTAAATAAATATATATATACATCATAAAAGTTATTATTATTTTATATATACTTATTTATATTTTCCATATCATGTTGTGATGAAATCAAATATTCAGAGTGCTTTTTAAAGGCGTTAGTCTAAACATATCTGAATGATGTCATATTCGTTAAGTGAGTGAAAAGGAAAGAAATAAAATATTATATTACACATTAGTATTGATAAATAAGTTTTCATTTACATAATTTTTTTTATATTTATCCATATTATCTTCCATGCAATGTGTTACTAAAAATGAATCATATTGCTTCGTAAGGCCGTAGTCCTTCGTACATACAAACAACATTATAGTATCCCATATAGAATGGAAATTATAAATAGATATATAATATAATTACTAAATAGGCATAATAATATTATTAATATAAATTATATACTTTATGATCATCATTATACACAACCGTGAGAGTTATACATTGATAAATGAATGATATCAATACATGAGGCAGTAGTCTACTAAACACACAAACTAGTAAATCATAACCAATGTTATTGAAGTAGTGATTTTTGTAAGGAATTTTCTTAAAAAAATAATATATTTATATTTTATATACAAAATTTTTTATTCAATCATGTATTAATAATAATTTTAGAGTTGAAGAAATAAATAATAATAAAATACTAATTTAATAATGTTACCACTTCTTTGGACATTATCCTTAGGATTGCACCAAAATCATTCCTAGGATGGACTTATACAAATAAATATGTAATATAGGATGCGATTAGGGTAGATTATAGGTGATTTTGGAATCTCATGGATTATCTACAAATGTATTGAAGGAGTGAAGATGAGAGGAGATAGGGTGACCTTTTATAAGTGAGGCGAGTAGATTATTGGTAATGTTTTTAAAAAGAAAAAGGATTACCCATTTATTTATCATGGAAAATTGGTAGAAATAGAGGATTATCAAGAATTAAACATTATAGTGTCTAAATTGGGTCAGTTAATATATTTTATAAATTTTTTTAGTTCATTTTACTTATCAACTTATTTGTTTAACCCCTGAAATCATCATTTTTACATTAACAGTAATATTTAATTTTGGGAGTTTTCACTCTTGATTTAGGTAAACAAAGTTTATTACCATATTATTTTATAAAAAATAATCATATTCCAAATACTTAATTCCTTATTAAAATCCAATTAAATATGCGAAAAAATATTATTTAAAATTATTATTGTCGATGAGGTGAGAAAGGGGATTTCAATGAAAATTATTAAAAAATCTACACTTTTTAATCCAAATAAAATATTAAATATATTAAAATTAACTAAATTTAAATAATATATATTTTTTTTAATTAATTTTAATTTAAAAAGTATTTAAAAAAATATTAACCTTTATAAATAATTTAATTAAAAATGAAATTTTAAATTAAAATTCATTATTGTACCATATTCATAAAAATTAATCTTTTTAGAAAATTATATAATATTAATCCTAATATAATTAGTAAATTATTATTTTAAAATTTGTTTTTTGTTTTGGATATATAATTTCTATATGTAGAAAAAATTAAATTTAAAAAAACAATGTAGAGGAAATAAAAATCTAGTTTTATAGAAAAGTATTTTTTTCAATAATTACCTGATTTTATATTAAATATTGTTGTAATAAAAATAATTTTAGTTATATAATTATATATTAAATTATTTTTAATATAAAATTTTTATTTAAAAAATCCATCATTATGAATTTTTTTGATTACTTAAAATCTTAAAAAATTATACACCATAAAATAGTTTTAAGAAAAAAAACCCATTATAATCCCAAAATTGAAAATGTACTAAAATACAATAAAAATTATATTTATAATTATTTAAGTGCATAAAATATTTCTAAATAATAGTTATTTTAATATAAAATAAAATTGGGCATTTAAATTATTTAATTTTGATAAAATAAATTATATACTTCCACAAAAAACAGTTCATTTCACTATTAAATGAATGGAAAAAATATAAAAAATATCCAGTAATATCAACATAATTAATTTTGATATGACATTTTCCAAAATAATGATAATTTAATTAAATATTTTTTATGAAATAACAATAGAATTTTTATCGTTTTTTTCAAAAGAAATAAATAATAATCATTTTTTTGGAATCCATATTATTATTGAATATAATTACATTACTACAAATTAATTTATTATACTCTATGGATTTATAAATAAATTTATATTTATTTTAAAATTTATATTTATATCTCATTAATTATTTAATAATATTTAAACATCTATACTTAATAGTTTGGTTATAATAAAGTTTTCCATGGTTTTCTAATGATCAGTGTTGTAATTCATGAACAATATCGAATAAACTCATTGTAGAATGTAGCACATGATATTAAAAAATATAAATAAATTTTTTTGACAAATATTTCATATAATATTATAATTTTATAGTAAAATTCAAGGACAACCGACCAATGGAACATCAATCCCATGTTACAATCATCACTAAATCTACCTCACCTCTAAGGAAGTATATCACAAATCCACATACCCATCACCAAAAAGAACACATGGTCAATGAAATAATGAAATACATCTAGCATTATGGGATAATTACAACCTTATAATTAGATCAACCCAATATGGGGTGGATGAATTCATGAACGAAAACACCATAAAAATGTGGTAATAGGGAGAAGGTGTCCCCCATGAAAACATTAAAATACTTTAGGATCCTCTCTCTAGAGTCTGTAAATTTATTGGATTCATTTCATAAGATGTTGTTTGAGGAATTAATCCATATACATATATAACTATTCATGATCTACCAAGGATTGATTCTATCCACTATAGTCAACATCCATGAGGCATGGCCCCAATTCAATAATAAACTATAGGGAATTTTATGACAATCCAATCAATTTCAATTAGGGAACAGATAACATAAAATCACTAGGGGGAACCAAAAAAATTAAAATAAATTGAATATCCCCATCACATACACTACAAACATAAAATAGGAATATCAAAATATTTAGATAGTGCTTCATGAAAAATTTTACAACAAAATTTTCCAAATGATTCACACAACCACAAAACATTACTTATTTGCTGAAATATCATAAGAGAACCCTATCCACTAAGGACAGTGTAATTTTTACCCTGATAATCACATTTATTATCATCCATCAGAATGAAAAATTCCACAATTATATATGTTACATTATATAAATATATGATATAAATCATGTGTTTTACGTTATTATATGTTATATGTAATGTTAAAACTAATGCAAAAAACCATGATACTGTCGAAGAATGAAAAGTCATGGAAATTTCCACAGTCTACACATGCCCCAGTGATAGGGAGACATTATTTTTTTTGGAATAATGGTATTCCTAGATCAGGTCCAAAATAAGGGTTATTGAGAATATCAATAATAAATTTAGCAGGGAATATATATTCACTTAGTGTATTCATTATGAAAAAACCACCCTGCCACCCTCAAATAAACCTCATTAAATGGAGGAGACTACATGATCCAAAATTTCATAATAATGGAACATTATGAATTGAAGTTAATTTTAATTTAATTATTCGATTACAATTTTTTATTATTATCCTAAGTTACCAGACATGGGGGAATATCAATCCATATTATAAAAAAGTCACATGAGCATTACTCATGTTACGTTGTACTATGTATTTCTTAATGATCTTACTACATAGATGGATGCTATGGAATATAAAAAACGATAATTATATTTGGTTAATGAAATATATATATAGTTAGATGACTTGAATACTACACAATCCAATATAGAGAGTGCCAAATTATTGGAATTTTATGGAAAATGAGATTCAATGAATTATCTTACAACTTTTCCTTCTCATCGTAGATTTATATTTAGAAACATATAATAATTAGATGTTTCCAATATCAGATTCAACATTCAAATTTTATATGTACCCGTGATTATTTAGTATAAAAAAAATGTCTTTGGTTTTGGTATAATATATAAATTATAATATTTTGTAATAAACCAACTAATTTATTTATTTGATGAGGTAAAAACTATCATTGAACTCTCTAAATTCACGTACAAAGAGAACAACAGTTTTGTAGATTTCATTAAAAATGGCGGGGTCGTATAAAGTCCTTATAAATATGGAAATCCCCTGCAACATTAATTTAGATTAGTGTATAAATCATGATAGATGATTTTCAAACACACCCATCCCCATAAATAAACCTTGTGGTTTCTTATTCATTGTGAAAATAATATAATATCTACAGGATACTATTTATGTTAAATGGAATGTTCTTATGAAGAACCACTATCAATGACTATGAAACTAGGATATGATAAAATGTATTTGTTCACCCCAAAAACAATTTATTTTGAATTGATGTGAGTTTATTGAGATGAAAAATAACTATTATTCTATATGAAGAGAAAATGTTATTGGGAAATTAATCACTACCATTGAAAATAGATCAATAACATTTCCAAAGATAAAAAAGTTATAAGAATTAGTGATAAATGGTCATTAAAATTACTACACATCAAACATGTGTTGGGTAACATTGTTAATAAATAATTAATCTTCAATTATTTTTTATAAAACATAGTCGATGTTTTTCATGTGTCATTTAGAGTTCCCAATGTGAATGTCATATATCTATAATTCACCCTCATAGAAGTATACAAAAAATTGGGAAGATGATGTATATATTAATAATAAACTTATTGAAGGTCTTATGATCCAAAATACAATACATCAACAATATTCCATCATTAAGGCAAGATCATGAAAGGAATTGACGACCCAATTCAATCTATAACCAATAATAATTCAAATTACCTTTTTAAACCTACAAATATTGGAATCAAGAAATCTATAAAAAATACAGAGAAAATGGAATATCTAAGAATTTTAAAATCATTCATTACATACATAGGATTCATTCCCTTTACATTAGAATAATGGGAACCATCGATCTAAATGATACCCTCTTCAAGTGTTGATTACCAATTCACCTCAATCAATGTTATTCAAATAAATAATATGAATGTATATAATGTCAAATGTCTGTAATTGGGAGAAATGGTCTCAAACAAAAAATGCATCATCTATGATTCATGATTTTTCACTAGTTTCATAGGATAGAACTCATGTAAAATATTTCCACAACCATATATAATAATATAAGGATCCATATATTTTTCCAATCACCAATCCTATCATTTCCATTGTGGATATTGGTGATACTATAACTACTGGATTGAAAAATTTCAACATGAATATTGATTAATTATATCAAAATGTTGAAATAGAACGTGCGTAATAGTAAAATATGTTTTGGTATATGGAATCCCACCTAGAGTTTGATCATCAACCACCCATCCTATCATGGTGAAAGGAAATTTTATTTTTAATTCCCTTAACCATTGTACCAAAATCAATATCAATTATATCCCATATGTGTATAAGATTTCCTATTTATAATGAGATACAACTATATGAATCATAATAAAAATGTTTCTCTAGAGATATTTTCTATATTTTTAAATACATTCCTCCTACAATAATGGTCATCCATTAGTGGTGTACCCTGTCCTACTATTTATGGATTATTTTCTTATAATTTATCCTCAAATCATGGTAATTATGAAAATAAATAATCTTCAGTGATCCCCATGAGTTCCCCAATGTATTTGGGGTCATATATTTTTTAGGATAATCCATCACTGTTTTATTCATCAATAGACTCAATATATACCAATAAATGATTATGATTAAGGAACCATCCACCATATCTCAAATATATTATTGTTTCAATGATAATGATGGAAAAAACTTAATTTGATAGGTGTAATGTTATCAATCTAGTATATGTAGATGTGTCAATTTATATTATTTTAATACACCGAATATTTCATAGCATTTCACCTTATCCGTAGAGAATATCTTCACCGACTATCTATGAATATAGACTAGGAGACCAAAATATGTTTATTTGATAGACTATTCAATTTACCAAAGATAAAATTGCATTTTATGGGATATAATATAGAAGTAATTAAATGTTATAGATTGGGTTCAATGTCATATTGATGAGGGGATAATGGATTCAGTGGTACCCATGAATCTTATATATCCAGATGAATATCTTGAAAAGATTTGTTGTTCAAAATAATTAGAGTCATCTATCTATTATTAAATGATTAAATAATATTTAATAAATTCAACATGGTCACATACAGACAATACTCTCCACATTTTTATGACCTAACCATCTTGAGAATCCTAGGATTTAGAGACCCATGGAAGAATTTTTAAAATTTATCTTAATTATAATTCCTACCACTAATTCCAAATAAATAATATTAATGTAGGATTTCAAAATTAGTATTTTCTTCAAATGAATATATATATAGTGAAGAAATGGTTATATAATCATGAGACTCATGAAACAATCAAGAAATTTATTCAATCACTGATATATAGGTGTCATTCAAGTTTAACCACATTATAGTAGAAGTCATTTTAAAATAAAGTTAAATAATATGAATAGAGCCTTTTCACTAGAATATAAAATATTGATCAGATCATCCTTATTATAAGATGCTAAAATTTAATATCAATTCCCATTCCCTATGAGGTTAAAATAATCAGAACATGCACTTGTTGTATGACCTTGAACTGAATTACACCATTGTCGTAGTTGCATAACCATAAAGTAAACCACATATATTCTATAATATACAACCACAAACTATTCCACCCTATATTATATAAATTCTATTACCATAAATAGTGAATCACTATATTATCATAACAACACTGAACATAGGTCTCCCTACCATGAGGGTTTCTATAATAATTTTTCACATGAAGATCAACTTTACATCTCGAAAAGTTGTATCAATTTGAAGAATTATAGTATTTCTTGATCCTCCACTCTCTAAAAGGGTATATATAGTAAATTTTGGAGATCATCACATTAATAAGAAGAAATCATGTAACATTAGAATTAGATAATCCAAATAATAAAATGATTACCATTTATTGGATCAGTTATAATAAAATAAATTATATGGATAAAAATAGTTAATAGAAAAATATTTATTGGTATCAATATAGGAGGATTATTATAATATGATAACACTCATATCATTCATGTAAAAGATTAATCAATTCCTATAAATTCATTATGGATTAATTTTCCTCTTTTATCAAAATAGTTTAACTATACCCATGACTCTAAAACTTCATTAGAGTTATGATATTCAGTTACCTAAAAGAACTATGTTCAACCTTGAACATGGAATCGACATACAAGTTATTAATAAAAACTCTATCTATTGAACTATGTAAGAATTTAATTATTTAATCTCATATTATTTAGACTCATTTAGAGTTATTTTATATAAATGATAATTTAGTTAAATTTAATATTAATACAAATATCAATGATCGATATTATTGATTCATTAATTCACTCATCCATCTACTATATACCTCAAACCAATTCAGAATATATCCTTAAAATATAGCAGGAAAACCCAAAATTCATTGAATTTTATAATAGTGGTGACATTATAGTGTTTTAATGTAAAATTGATTTAAAAAATTAGATAAATCAATATAATTTAATTGAAAAATAATTGAAATAATAAACCATCATATAAAAATGAGTGTAAACTCCAAAGAAAAGGAAAAATGTGAATATAATGAAAATTGAAATAATTAAGTGACACGTAAACCCATGGAATTTTATTATATATATCAATAAAACCCAATAACATTATATAATTTGATGTCTCAACAAAATGATTCATGATACATTAGTTTTTATAGTGTCTTAAATTATTCTATGATGGATCGAAGGCTTTAAATTACATCTCATACTTCAATATATTAAAACTTTAATCTCCAATGAGGATTGGGGTATTATGTCCCAAGGAAATTATCTTATATGTGATGATTTAAAATTTTAGAAAATATATTAGGATGTGATGGACTTAGTTATGTTGATACCCCCAAAAAAATAACTCCATAAACATTCCACTCCAATCCTTGCATAAAAAAAAAATCATCGGGAAATGAGAACAATATTCTATCTCAAAATAAAATATTATTATTGAACTAAAATTATTGAATATTATATTTTATCTATAGTGGATTTATAAATCCCTTTGGAACTAATCATTCATTTATATTAAGTTTCCACCCATAATATTAACATTTACTCAACTGAGTTCCAACTAATGATTGGTGAATAATTGTATTTTTTTAACACCACCTAACCCATTAATATGTTTTATAAGCATTAAATTTATTATATGGAATAATATTATATGGATTTCACAAATGTTTGGATTCAATTTTACTTCATGCTTCATTAGTCATTCTATGACGGTGGTTCTTTGATGTGGAACAATAAATATTTGCTGAGATGTCCATATAACCACACATATGTGTCACTCGACAAGAATGGTTGATATATATTATATAGAAAAACCATGAATACTATTTCCATATGGAAAAAATGTTATCTCTAAAATTATTTTTGTATTATTCTTCTTATACATATCATGAAATGTCTGGTATCTCATTTCTTACGCTATCTTCCACTATTAATTGTATAATTTACAAGTTTGTGGTGATATTTACCTTTAATACAACAAATTCATCTAATGTCCCACAAAAATATAAATTATTAAAACATAAAAAATATATCAAAAAACACCGAATGAAAAAATTAAATTTAAAATCAATAAAGAAAATAATAAAAACACATGCATTAATTACAAGTATCAAATTACACCAGATATGAACAATTTATTTTCCAAATTTAAAATTCATCTCAATAATAATTTTATAGGAAAACAAACAAAACATAAAGATAATTTCAAAAATTCATTGATTTAGAATAATTAATAAATAAATTTAACATTAATATAAATTACTAATTCCATTATAATTAACAAGACTTTTTTTATAATTTTTATTTCATAGAAATCTTTTTTTACCTCCATCACTACAATGTCAACATATCATTAGTACTCATTCCTATGTTTTGATTAACCAATTTGAAATATCTATAATCAACACTCAAAGTAAAATTGTATTGGAGTCATAAGAAATATTAATTCAATAAAAAATATACATATTTTTGTATGAATCCAAAATCAATACATAAAAATAACACCACACATATCCAGTGTGCTACCACATATTGTATTAACGTATCAAGGCATACGGGTTGGTGTGTAATAAGGAAACATATTAAAATCACATTCCTTTAAGGAGGTATTAATTCCAAAGTCATAAAACATGGTATTCATGTTATATCAATGAAATAAATTCCTCTTTGAAAACCATTAAAATAATACATTCCCCACTTGCTCATCTTAGATTCAGTTAATGATTCCCATAAATTTTGTAAAATAATAAATATAACCATCCTTTTCACTCAGAATTCTCGCCTATAATTTTTAGTGGAATATATAAAAAATATGTTTCCACATAATTGGAAGTAAAAACCACTAGAATCTCAATCCCAATAATCAATATAATATCAATAATAAATATAATAATTCGTATAATAATACGTGAGGTGTTTACATCTACTGTTCAATACATGGTATGCCACATGATCATTTTTTCACATTTTAACTACCCTATTTTTTTGAAATAAAGATGATACTATATAAGGAGAATAAAAATACTTGATCCCATTACTAAATAACTAATGGATTACTCTCAATTAGTTATCATTATCTTATCCCAATATTATCTTGAAACACTCTATATTACTATTTAATTCTAAAAATAGAATAATCATATAAATAAACTCAATAATAATAATATAAATGATATATTCATTAATAATGGTTCTCCATATCATGTAACTTAATTATTTTTAGGTGTTTCAGAAAGATCATATGTACGTCAGGTCTTGAGGATGCGCTATATGAAAAAATTATTTCAATGTTCTCAATCATTCAAATCTGTTTCAAAATCATCAGGTTATTAAATGAATTTAATAAATATTCTTGTGGTTATATGTGCCCCATTTTCATTAATGAAAGTGAAAAATGAATTAATATAAAATTTCTGGCTTTTAAAATCTCTATGTAATTGAAATTTAATTATAGATAATCAATTAAGTAATTAATAACATGTAATGAATCAATGAAAAATTACATTAGTAAATCAACATAGTAACAAATAAAATTCAATAGTCATTCTAAATTCTAACTAGGTGTGAATTAGAAATTTATTTTTTGGATAATTTTCGCCTAAAAATTAACTTCATTATCCATCTAAATTTAAATTTTAAAAAAATAGAATTTATAAAAAAAAAATTCATATAGACTAGTGATGTCATGGTAAGGGTGAAGTGGGTGTTGGTTTAGTTATATAATTTTTTAACCGCAATTAGAATACTAACATTATCCCAATTATTTTAGATCAATTTGCAAGAAATTTAAACCAAAAAATAACTTATTGATAAGAACTAAAAATGATATAGGATAAACTTCTACCTCGAGAAAATAAGTGCACGAAATGTTTTTTTGAAGTTATGGGAAATTTTATTAAACTATTAAAATATGGATTTCATTCATAATAGAAAACTTCTAGACATAAAATTTTTGATAATAAAAAATAAAAATAAATTAGGATCATGACGATGAGTGGGTGAAAAAATATGGAAACATATTCATTCATGGAATTTGAAATAGAAATATAATAAACTCAATAAAAATAAATACATGAACATCACAATATTAATGAAAATGGAATGAAAAATAAATAATTATAGAAACATAAGACATTGGCTTCACACCATAGTCTCCCTCTTGTGATCCTTTACATGTGTTCACTACTCATCCATGAAAGTAGCATCGATGACCTAATTTATTCTTGGGCCATTATGTGTAAATATCATGGAAATGGTAGACTATACATCAAGAGTGGGATTATCATCAAATACTAGTGGGATCTATGAAATGTGAATAAATTATGTTATTGTATTATCAGAAATGAAACCTAAATTATAAATATATTACATAGATCTAGAAACTAGTTAATTCCTAGAGGATCCTTGTTCTTTTTCATGGATTTTACCCTTCCCATTATAATGGTAGTGAATTAAAAAAACCATCTATGATACCATTCAATGGTATAATCTATAGTATAAAATAATAACTAGAATACCTAATCAGTATAATGAATTTTAATAGTAATAGTTTACTTGTAGTAGGGAACTCATAAAAAGAGGTTGTGGTATGCTATGAGGTGGATGATCTATAAAGATAACAAAACATGTTTATTGGTTTCTCAAAAATTGATATCCATTTTCTTGAAATATAAAATATATTCTCTAATAATATGTATATAAATACACATATGTAATGTAACATATATATTGCAGGGTGTATTGATGGATGTGGGTGGGAAGTATCTACCAAATCCCTTAACATGGAATTAGTAGTCCAAGAACATGAAGTAGTCATTGAATAATACTTCCTTTGAATAATGAAAAACTCATTTGTACCTTCATCTTTCATTCCCACCATTTATAGTTATACCATACTAAATAGAAGGTATATACCAATGAACATAATGAAACCAATGGATGATAGGAGAAGGATTGGCCCCAAAAATTTTGAGGTTATTTTCCAGATATGTGATGAAATTTTCAACCATTATCATACACTAAAACATCATGGTTAGTCTCATATGTTAGATAATAAAATATCACAAAATTTTGAAGGATCAGTTATATATTATGGTCATTTGGTGAAACACCTCCGACTACATTACAATACCTTGTTAATCTCCCCTTTCCATCCAAAACATGGTACAATGCCCTATATAAAATCCATGGTAATGATCTATGGAGTTATGAATTTATATGGTTTTATGGTGATTCTTTGTTATTGGACAATTATCTATCCTAGACATCATTTTATGTGTGTTTCCCATGATGGGATAAAGGATCATATTCTTATATTATTCCATATATAAATTTGAAAAACAATAAATTCTTAAAACTAACACTGACATCCATTCATGAATATTTTCACTAATTCTAAACTAGCCTCTAAATTTATGTTGTTCATGGTAACATATAGGGATGTGAGAAACATAAGATAAAACTGATGTAGTATTTTTTTATTAAATTGATATAATATAACCTATGTGAATTGACTAGTCATCATATTATAAATTATATCCCAAATTAATTTGTTGTAAAATCATTATTCTATCTAGTTTAATTATTCTCATGAGATTCATATAGAATACGGCCAAATGATCCTATGTTTGGCCTCACAAAATTGGATGGAGATATGAATTAGATCTTCAAGGGAATCAGCTATAGATGAAAACTTTTATAAGGTGTATGAGAATTATTTTGGTCTAGTAATAGGGATAATTTCAGATTTAGAGGTCTGTATTTTATACTTCTCTATATTCCATGAATAATTTTTGTTAGATACTTTTCTAGTGTGTTTTTGGTCAGGGGTTTCTATGTATCTTCATTGAAATATTGCATTATATTTTTTATGAATTATAGAGAGGAAAGAAAACATAGATTTTACAAATTGTGGAATCTAAAAGGGAAATTTTTATTTTTTATAAGTGAATGTGAAATAAAAAGGGTCGGGGAAATGATTGTGAGAATGAAATTGGTTAGAGACATGATTTTTGATGATAAAACTTACATGAGTGTCACTAAACTGGGATGATGATTTTTTAGTAGTGGATATAATTATTGGTTGTATAGAGTCTGATCTATTAGAGCTATAGCATGGGTGAAAATTAAGGAGTTTAGTTCATTGTTGTTTTATTATATGAACATTAATCTACTTTAATATATCATGGTCTGATTTAATTATTTGATACCAAAAAACTATTATGAAACATCTTTGAATGAAATTGTTTTATAGGATAATTTTTGTTCTACATTAAATGGATTTCATGGGTAAATAGTGTTTTAATATTTAAACAAAACTAAATAATTTAACCCCTAATAATTCATAGTGTGATTTAATTTTTGTGTGTCAGGAATTGAATTTTTTAAAACCATTATTTGTATATACTAAGATATATAATTATTTTTATTAGAGTAATATTATTAAACATTTTGTGTAATCATTTTTATTTTGTAGTAGACTGGATTAAATATACCCGGGAGGTGTTGTAGTGTGATCCACCTCTTACAAACCATCATATTGACGTATTTTTTTCATTATAATCACTATAAATACAATTTATTTCTATGGGTATACTAATATTGAATATATTGGTTTCCAGAGTCTCTATATTTGGAAGCAAAAATCCATCCTAACAGATTTGAGTAAAAATAACAAGAATGTAGTCTTGGGGTTCCACCAAGTTATCCATTCATTTAATGTTGAGAGACATAATATTATTATACTCATTCATTCAAAAGAATAATGAAAATATATTTAATTATTTTATGGGTTTAATATGTAGATTCATCCATTATTAATTAATTATAATGATGACATCATTATATCAATAGATTTCAACAGATCTATCAAGAAATTCTTCAACCATAATGAATATTGCCAACCAAAATGAATATAATATTCTGAAAAAATTCATATATGTGTAAAATAAAAGTACATTATTTCCCAATGTAAAGGATATATTTTCAATGAATCTATAATCAAATATTTTTTTCTTTGTATACCATGAATGTCTCATAATCATCCCGTATGAGATCTTCTAATTAATACAATTGTAGTAAAATTATCCCTAACACACATTAGTATTAAGAAATTATTTTTCATAATTGGCCAAAATTATCATTGTAACAGATTAATCATTGAGGAATAGGTATTACCTTATCGATGTCTGATTAGTGTTATGCCAATGTTTTTATAAACATGTTTTGTAAGTCCAATGTCCACCATCATGTTTGATTATCTAATACTTCCATTTATTATAATATGGTTTGTTTCCCCTAAAGATAATATCTACTTATTTTATGACCCCATAAGCCTTGGGGTTTATGGTAATGAAGGTTTTATTGATGTTATAATCCAATAATTAGCAAAGAGTCATCCCAAAATGTGGTTATTAAAATAATTAATTAAATTATTTATGAGAAATATATGACTTCCACATGGAGAAAAAAACAGCCTGCCTATTAAATTTGATAACCTCTTGGTAGTATTTTGTGCATCAATTTATTACTCAAGAAACTATGATATCAAATACACTAATAGTAGAATTTATTTTCTAAATTTATTTAGTATGTTACTTATGAATTAAATCCCAAATGAGGTTTTTATGAAGAAACATTCATTTGTATATCTTAGAAAAGGTATGATTAGCTCTATTGTGTCCTCTGGAGGGTTGTAAATAACAAAATTCAATAACAGTCGACACTTCCACCTCAGGTAGTAGTCATATTGATAAATTGAATCTAAACTATCAAAAATCTGATAACCCTCATGGTTGTTTATACATGTATCATCACAATATTTTTTGAGTAGTTGTATATAAATAAGTTTTATTCAATTTACAGCTTTCATTACACACAACAATGAGATTTATTGAAAAATGAAATACTATGCAACATTTATCAAATATACATTGTTTATAATTATATGAATATTGCTAAATAAATTATGAAATACTTATGAATCAAATGAATTGATTAGCTATAAAATAACTACAAATGAAAATATAATCTTTTGAAAATAATATAGTAGTTTTTCTAAGAAGCGGTTTTAATGTGCATAATGAATTTGGATCTTAAAAAATAAGTGTAATGATTAATTTTGAAATATTGTAAGAAAATTCACATATTGTATATAAAATAATTTATTTTTGTAGTTATCTAATATTGTTTATACCTAATATAAGAATGAAACTAGATTTATACATAATTATATTTGACTAAAAAATGATTTTGATCACTTCTTTGGAAGATTATTTTAAAAAAATTTTATAATAATTATAGAAATTGAATTTGATAATATAGATTTAATATTTTTTTAAGGTGGATCAGATATTTTTAATAGGTCCTCTTTATTTGTATACATTGTGAATAGTAACCATGGTAAAATTTATCACCCTGTTAAAAAGAAAATCCTCTTTATATATATAAAATTAAGTGATAAAACCATAATTATTCATCATAATTCTTATTAGGTGAATTTAATTTCACATTTTTCAACATAGGATCAAATTTATATAGTTTACGGGACCATATTACATGAAAATTACAGATGTATTATTAAAAAACAAATGATACAAATGTCTCTCTCTTAGTATTAAATATCGATTATATATCCAAATATAGATAAAATCATGTTCATACTGAATATAAATTCTAATTTTAATCATAATGAAATTATATTTATAATAAAATATTATTTTTAATTTTTACTAATTATATACTTTCGTTAAATTCATATAAAATATTGATGCGGTAATTCTTCAATTAATAGAAAATAAATAAATTATTTTAAAATAATTATATAAAAATAAATTTATTTTTTCACTTGATTTTGATAAATTTTATAGGTTAAAGTGGAATATTATTGTTTCATAATAAAATTATATTAATATTATATATATTTTTTATGTACATTAATTCAAATAAAATGAATTGTGTCAAAATAGATGATTTCATAATTTGACAAAATAATTTTCTAATAAATTATATTAATATTATAATAAATTATAATTAATGACAGGGATGATAAAATATGGTCGATAATGATATACCTTCTTCATTTAAAATCAAATTTATTCTTTATATATAAAATAATAACCCTTTAAAAGAAAAAATATCATACATTGGTTATGGAAAAAATATGATAACAAAATTGTTAAACAAAATGATAAGTATTAAAACAAAAAATATAATGATATAAAAATTATTGGTTGATGTTATTAATACTCTATATTAAATTATATTGGAATACCATGATTTTTTATAATTTATTACAATACTATTATAAATTAATCATACATAATATTCGACGAGTTCCCTTCCCCCCACTTATTAAAGGACACCTACAAATTCTATTCAGCATAGCACTATGAGACATTTAGATGGTTGAAAAAAATGAATCTTAAACATTACCTTATATAAATTTTATAGTTTTTCTTTTTCATGACTCATTCCCCGAGGCCCGTGCTGTGACGACCCCAAGCCTGCCTTCCATAGGCCTGGGGAGGGAGACTAGCACCAAAGGCGTAATTCCATAAAACTGGGAAAGATTTGGATATATAAACTGTAAACACACATAGCATGAAACTAAAATGATTATACTATATATCCAACAAGTGATTACATTATGTTAAAAGTTTCCATGTTACAAGACCAACTGAAATGTACAAGAACAATTGAAAAACAAGTACAACTGTGGAAAAAGGGAAAATCAGCTACTTGGTCGTCCTCTAGGTTCCTTCTTGATGGGTAGGTACATATCACCTCCTTAGCACTCCTGTATGACTATCTCATCCATGTACCGACCCGCCATATGGTCCACCTATGGGTACCCTACAGTCCTGGTACTCTTATCCTCGATCAGCGTTGTCTGTCGTCTGCATCCAACACAACGTTGTGTGGGCATAGCCCAAACAAGGGTGAGTATATTGATACTCATTTTGTACCTCGATACCCTCAAGTTCTCTGAAAATACAACAGGTATAAACCACAAAGTATGAAATCATCCAATAACCCCACTTAGATATATGCCCATACATATATTTAAGTTATCATGAAATACATCTAAATCATGAGAAAATTTAAAAAGTTATTGACTCAGCTCAACCATGATTTTATTATAGGGGTAAAACATTTTGAACCCCCCAACTACTAGATAACTCAACCTCTATATATTAAAATGGACATGCTTCCATAACTAGACTCTTCCCACTGACCTTGGACTGCTGAGGTACATTTCATATCTAGTACTGTGGGTCTGCTGTGTCACACAGAGGTGCAGCCCACCATTAGTCTGCCACCCCAAACAGGCACTCCCCTTCATAGCCTGCTAAGGTACTCCTCCTGTCGAGTACCACAGGTCGACCACTACAAATAGGTTCTCCTCCATCATGGGTCTGCATCCACAATGAGACACTCTCCACTGGGCTAGTCGAGCCACTACGATTCAATCGATTAGTGGTCATCAAGGCTCAACCATCAACTAGGTTCCCACAGAAAAGATAACTTGTCTATAGAAGACCCACTAAATGAGCTACTGGTCGATGCTCCGAATGCCACGAAATTCAAATAGGAAGTATCCCAATGGTCAACCACATCATTGGGGTCTCAAAGTAACTAACAGTGCATCATTCAGAATCTCGGTCTGTGAGTTATTAGCCTTCCAGTATCGGTGGCCCGACAGGATTTGTGCATGATCCAACCTGACGGTATCTCAACTATAACCCAAAAATCAATGGGGTATACTCAATGATACCATCACCCTCCAAGAATTACAGCACCACTGACGGTTCTTCAAACAGACGTTTGGTGCAAAAGATATGGGAAAAAGAAGCATAAATGGGTCATAGTGGGCCTGGGTCCGGTCCGACCTAGTCTGCCGATCGAGCCCGACCCAGTTTGGGCGGACCCGGTTCTGGTTGACCCATCCTGACCCGTTGGGTCCGGCCTGACCCGGCGGGAAGGGTGAGCCGGTGGGTTCATCCCGGCCCGCTGGGCCCTGCCCGGCGGGCTGCGAGGGCAGTTCAGGGGAGAGGGCTCCGCGCAGGCGGCTAAGAATAGTGGTGCGGGGCCAGTTTGGCTTGAATTGTCATGAGGGTGCAACCGGTTTGGTTGGGGGCAACGCGACCGGGGTAAGGGGGAGCGACCGGCTGGGAAGCCAGTGGGGCGGCACGACTAGAGGGGTGGCGTGACAGGGGTGCTCGAGGCCAGGGTTCAGGGCCTGTTTTATCTGACGGTCGAAATTTCGTGGGGGTGGCACGGGGCAAGGAGGCCACGTGGGAGCGTTCATTGCCTCTGTCGCCTTCTTCGCCATTTCGAAGAACACCACAAAGAATATCGGTGGGGGGGGGTCAGGCCATGTCAATTTGGCCCACACCCTCCCCGTTTAGAGTGGTAGTATATAGTTGACAAGAACAAAGCCAAAAATTTTATGGATGAAATCTTAAAAACATCAATTCCCATTATCCCTCATTTAACAAAAAATTACCAACCAGCATAGAAAAACATCCACAGATCAATATGATAATTAGTTGGTCTGTGTTATTTGTTTTAGAAGGAATGAATAATGGGAATAATATCATACTAAAAATAAAATCCCTACCTTATTTGTTGTTCATCGATAGGGTCGTAGGGAAGAAGAGGAGCTGTTTTGAAAATATGAACATCGATTCTCCGTGGACGTGGACGTCTATTGTCGGAAGGAATTCTGAAGAAGATTGTCTAATTCAAGGTCGACGTTCTTCTTTGGTGGAGAGTTCTTTGCCGATGGAAGCGTTCTTCGTGGATGAAGCATTCTTCATTACAGAGTTTTCTCCCACGATCTCTAATACCTATTTGCCAAACTATTGCCCACAAAAGAATAGGTTTCCCCTATAAATAATAGATAATCTATTATTTATTTTGGTGGGATTAAAATTAAAATTTAATCATTTAATTAAAAAATTTCGGTCGCTTAATTAATGGGTGACGGTTGACCGCATTAACTAAGGTAGAGGGGGGGGGGTGTAAACATAAATGGTGGAGGAGGTCAAGAGGATCTCCCTCATTTATGTCGTAGTTGAGAAGGATTCTTCAATTAAATGGGGGGATTAGTCACGGGTGGTCCCCACACAGTATCCACACGTGGGAGGTTAGGTTTGTGTGGGCCCCACAACCATAACCACTCATGGGAGGTTAAGGTGTGGCGGTCCCAACCTACGACTTCAACATGGGTGGTTATAATACATAAAACAAAATAATACATGTTCTTATTTTATTTTATTATTTCTACAAAAAAAACCCAAAAGCAAACTTTCACCCTCGACCAACTACCATCGAGTTGAAATCCTTATTAAGAGAATACCGGTGCTCCGATTTCAACAGTTCCCTTAGATTTTAACTTCAAGCACTAGTTCAAATGTTATAAAAACCCACTTGAAAATTCCCCGAACGTACCAAAAAAAACTTCATAAATTGATTTTGGGAACTCTAGGCCTCATAATCAAGCACTGTCAATTTTTTCAGACTGGTAACATTCCTATATAATTAAAACATTTCCATGTAAATTAGGAGTCTTTACATTCTCCCACCCTCAGATATCTATGTCCCCATAATCCACAACCCAACTATGGGAACATGTGGGGATACTAAGCACTCATTAGAGCCTCCCACTCCAATGTTCTCTCTTGGAGGTTCTCGTGCTGCCAGCAAATATGCACCAGAGTTATTGATTGTCCATCAAGGAACAGCTCTTGTCGATCCTCAATCACTACTAGAACCTCCTTAATTGTCGCCCCTCATCGACAACAAGCTCTCTGTGGTCGATGTTGTAGGAAGGGTCATGCCCGTATCTCCTCAGCTGGGATACTTGAAAGACATTGTTCACCTAATGCAACTGAGGTGGAAGATCTATGCAATAATCCACCCCTCCAACTCTGCTGAGGACCTGGATAGGTCTGATGAATCACAGAGGTAACGTGCCGCATCAGCCAAATATCCATAGACCTCGTCAGGGTGAGACTCGTAGAAAGACGTGGTCATCGTTCTTGAACTCCATAGGTCTCTGTATCCTATAAACATATGACTTCTATCTCCTATGTGGAGTCTTCATCTTCTCATAGATGACCTGCTCCTTCGTTGTGTTAGCCTGTACCATCTCTGGTTCCACTAGTGTTGACTCACTTGGATCTGTCCAGCACAAAGTTGATATGCAAGTTTCCCCGTATAACACCACAAAAGGTTCCATCCCAATGGTGGAGTGATAGTTGTAGTGGTATGAAAACTCCACCAATGGTAAGTGATCCTCCTAGCTCTGACCGAAGTTGATGACATAAGCACAAATCATGTCATCGAGGGTCTGAATGGTCCGCTCAGTCTGGCCATCTGTCTTAGGATGGAAGGCAGTGCTGAAATGAAGTTTCATCCTAAAAGCCACTTTCAACCCATTCCATTGGTTGGAAATAATACGTGCATCACAATCAGAGAAAATATTCGATGTTACTCCATGTATCTGCATACTCTCCTTCATGTAGAGGCATCCCACTCTTTCTACTGAACCCTACTCTCTAATTAGTAAGAAGTGGGCTGACTTGGTGAGTCGGTCAATGATCACCCAGATTGAGTCATGAACCCTATAATTATGTTGATGTCCTGTCACGAAATCCATAGATATACCACCCAACTTTAAATTTGGGTCCTCTAAAGGATTAACCAAGCATGCTGGTACCTGATTCTCCTCCTTCACTTGCTGACAAGGGAGGAATCGAGAGACAAACTCTATAACTTATTTCATCCATCCCAGCCATCAATGCTTTATTCGGTGGTCCTGATACTTCTTTTCCACTCATGGATGTGCCTCTAGAGGGGATTTTTGGAACTCCCTCAACACTTCCTCCTGATGTGACACAAGTACCATTGTACGTCCCCTGAAGAGGATGACGTGCTCCCTATCTTCAAAAAATCCATCAAGTTCCTACACTATGGATATCTGAGCATGTCGTATCTCGTAGTCAGCATCCCCATACTGTGCCTCTCCAACTCACTAATGAAATGGAGAAGTGTCTTTAAGAGACTGAAGGAGAGTTTCTCCATCACTATCCAAAAAGGATATCTGTAATGTATCCAGCTACTCCGTCGACTTACCTAGAAGGGGTATACCGGATCTTCTGCTGAGTGCTTCTGGAACAACATTATTTTTCCTAAGAGTATAGACTATATCAACTTCATAGTCCTATTGTAACTGATTCCAAGGTCTTTGTCTCAGGTTCATGTCCTTATAAGAGAAGTTATACCTGAGACTCTTGTGATAAGAGTACATGGTAAAATTCCAACCCATCAGATAGTGTCACAACATCATCAAGGCGAAGACCACTGATGGTAACTCTAGGTGGTTAGTAGAATAGTTCTTCTCATGATGTCTCAGCTGTTGTGAACCATTTGTGATCACTGCATGCACCTACACCAGGACACATCTGAGTCAGGTCCTGGATGCGTCACATTAGACAACGTACCCTACGCCTTCATCTTGATGCTTCAAGATGGGGGGCACTAGTTAGCCTCTACCTCATCTCCTGAGTGATTTGATGACATCTTTCCAACAACAAAATGGGTGGCCCCTTCTTCGTCAAGGCTGAGAGTGGTGATGAGACTCAAGAGAAGTCTTTTACAAACCTCTGGTAATAACCATCCAAAACTAGGAAACTTCATACCTCTGTCACACTCCTAGGTGTCTCAAAATATAGTACTACCCCAATCATCACCGGATCAACAACATCTCTAGCCTCCGAGATGACATGTCCCAAAAAAGTGAATCTCTCGGATCTAGAGCTGGAACTTCGAGAGCTTACCATAAATATAATGCTCTTAGAGTGTGTCTATAACTACATGGAAATGATAGGTAGGATCCACCTCTGTTTTATTGTAGATCATATTGTTTCCTATGTAGACTATGAAAAAGCGATCAACGTATGGCTGAATGATCCTATTCATGAGTCCCATGAACACTGTTAGAGCACTGGTTACACCGAATGGCATCACCACGAACTCATAATGGTCACAACAACACCTATAGGCTATCTTCTTCACATCATCGTCTCGATCTCTGAGCTGGTGATAACCTGATCTGAGGTCTATCTTTGAGAACCACTGTGCTCCATTGAACCAATCAATGAGGTCTTCAATCCATAGGATTGGGTACATGTTCTTCACAGTAACCTGGTTCAGGCACTGATAATCAACACAAAACCTCAAGCTCCCATCTGCCTTCCTGAAGAATAGAATTGGGGAAAATCAAGGTGAATCATTAGTTTGAATGAACCCCATCACATCTATGTCCTCTAGCTATAGCCGCAGCTCGCGAAGCTCTACGAGAGCCTTCTGATATGCTGGTGTAGTTATCAGTGCTGTCACGGGGTACAAATCTATGTAAAATTCCACCTCTTTATTATGAGGTAGACTTGGGACATCCTTAGGGAAAACATCCGTGTACTGGTCCACAACTAGAGGATAGCTCGGACTCCCCACATCGATCACTCCAAGGGTAAGTCAAGCCAACATATGATTGATCTGCAGCACTCTCCATCGAGTATTTCTGTCCTATGCTAAAAAGGCACCCTTATCACTGGTGAAGGTAAAATAGGTCCCATTTGTGCGAACACACCAAACATTGTGCCTAATAAGTTCAATCAGATCATAGACTGTAGATAAACATTCTATACCAAAGATGATGTCATATGGAATCAACGACTCTAGTATGAGATCATAGCCGATGCTATCGCTTCCTAGAGTATACTCACACTATCGGAACCAGTGCGTAATAGTTGAATCTTCTCCTGTTGGTGTATTTAGCGGTATGAATCGAGCAAACAGATCTGTCGTAATCTCAGAGCACCAAACGAGGGTAGTGATAATAAATGAATGACTGGAACATGTCACTATAAGTACTGAAACTATGGTGGAGGTAACACAGATCGTCCCTTAATTATTCTCCAGAGTTCCATGATCTTTTTCCTCAACTTCTTGGAGCTTAGCTCTCCCCTAGTGCACCTGATCCCTAAGGAAGGTTTAGACCTTCTAGTGGTGGTGGCGGTAACACCATAAAACGTCTCCAACCACTAGTTACATGACCGACTCCTCTTCCACGTCCTCTTGCTCCCTATAGACTGCCTTGATTGAATCTTTGTACTTGACTGGGCAGTCCTTTGAACATTTGTTGATCCTTCAAATGACGGGTCGGGTAGTCACGAGCCATGTGAACCTACCGACCACATGCGTAACTCTACCCTCTCATTACATGTTTGTGTCCGATTTGAGTGCCTCACACAATCGATCCTATTTCATGCGGTCGTCTACATATAGGTACATTCTTCTTTGATCTCTATGTTGACTATTTACTGGAAGCTTCAAAAGACACCACTATGGGATGACTTGTAGTGGGCCTTGCAGCTTTTGACTGGTTAGCAAGGAAACACTCCTCCAAGAGGGCATAATCTAACACCCCCATCTATGTCAGGATGCTGACTGAGATAACTAAAGCCCCAATCTCCGGCTTGAGACCTTTCTAGAAGGTTCGGGGCCTGAGGATTGGGTCCCACACCATATCAGTGGAGTAACGTGAAAGGTCTCTAAACCTTGTTGAGTAATGTGTTGTTGTCATGATTCCCTACTATAGTTGAAGTAACACTTGAATGTGAATAGTACGAAGAGTCACTGAACAAGCTCTACCCAAAATTGGATTATGATGTCTGCCCAGAGAATCGACATCTTGTCGTTAACATGGAGCATCAAGCTCCACCATCTTCCTACTGCTTCCTGTATATTGCTGGTAGCAAGTATCACTATGAGATCTGCTGGTGTCCCTACTAGTTGGAAGACTCTCACGACAGCCTCCATCCAATCTTCATCCTCATGTGGGTCCTTCTATCCCATGAACATGGGTGGCATATGGTGTTGGATCTCGTGGAACGTGCTAAAGCGGCATGTACCATCTACTGTTGGGGTTGGTGGCATCGGTGGTCCAATGGGTAATGATACCTCTAGTGCCTCCGCTATAAAAGGGACCTCCAACGAGGCATCCTCGCTCGGTGTGCTATCTCTGTGTACAACTCACAGGACCCTAGCTGGTCATCCATGTGGAGGAATCTTGAAAGAAAAAAGTGTGACACGGTCAAATGTTATACCTGGTGAGTCGTCCTGGTTGAGATAACATATAGGAAAATTTTTAAAACACACACACAAATAGGGTTTTCGTGAACTGAGTCAAAAGTTCGAAGTCAGGGTCCTAGTGTATGGATACGTCGGCTGACACACTATCACTGGACTCCCTGATCTAAAAACCACACTCATTACCCTTAACACTACAGATTCATAGAAAAGATCAGATCCCTATGTAATGCGATAGAACCGACTCCTTGGATACCAATTTGTCACGACCTATTCCCCAAGGCCCGTGCTGTAACTACCCCAAGCCCACCTTATATAGGACATGGGCTGGAGACAAGCACCAAAGGCGTATTTACCTAAAACTCAGAAGGCATTTCTTATATAACCTATAAACACATAATGCACGATACGGAAATGGGTAAAATGTATGACCAAAAAGTGAGTACAGTAAGTAAAAAGGGGCCATAATATAATCCAAGCTGAAAAGTACAAGTACAAATAATTAATAAGTACAATTGAGGAAAAAGAAAAAAAACATCTATCGAGTCATCCTATGGGTTCTTATGTGAAGGGTAGGTACAGATCGCCTCCTTGGAACTCCTCATTCTTCTACTCCACTACGTACCGACACACCGTATAGACCACCTCTGGGAGCCATCTAGTTCTTGAACTCTCAGCCTCGGGCAGCTTTGTCAGTCGTCTGCATCCAACACAATGAGGTGCAGGCATAACTCATGCAGGGGTGACTGTAAAGACACTCATTAGGGACCCAGAGACCCTCAAGGTCTCACAAAATCAAATAAGGATGGACCAAAATTTATGAAATCAACATATAACCCCACTTATGTATATGCCCATACATATACCTATGTTATCAAGTAATCCATCTCAATCGAGAGGAAATAACAAACGTTACAGACTCAGGTCAACCTTAATTTTCTTATAGGGTTAAAAAATTTCAGACCCTCATGTGTTGGAGAACTCCTCCTCTATCTTGATCAGTGGGACTTCCACCACAACCAGGCACTTCCCACTAACCTTGTATGGTTGAGGTACTTATAATATCAATTATCGTGGGTCTTCTTTATCACACAGAGGTTCTCCCCACTATGGGTCTGCTGCCACAACCAGGCTCTCCTCCTCCGTGGGTCTGCTGCCACAAGAAGGCGCTCCCCACTGTTCTAGTTGATTCGCTATGATTCAATCGGCCAGTAGTCGTCATGTCTTGGACTGCTACTAGGTTCCTTCACAATAGCTCCCTTTTCTCTGGAAGATCCTCTCCACAAGCTAGTGGTCAATTATCCAATTTCCATGAAGTCCCACAAATAGGTATCCCAATGGTCCACCATGTCATTGGGCTCTCAACTCAATTGACATAGCGTTAATCAGAAACATGGTCTATGTGTTATTATCATGCTTGTCCCAGGGACCCTGTTGGATTCGTGCATGATATAACCTCACTGTTTCTCAACTATACTCCAAAATCCAGTCTGGTATACTCAATGGGACCACCACACACTAGTAATTCCAGCACCACTGACAATTCATCAAACTGATGTCTGGTGCCAATGATATGGCCAATGAAATCACAAATGGGCTATAGTGGGCATGGGTCCCATCCGATCTGGTCGGACCGCCCAGGACCAACCAATTCTGGCCCGACCCTGTTCGGGTAGTCCTAGCGTAAATCATTGGATCTGGCCCGGCCCGGCCTAAGGGGCCCATCCCAGTAGGCTGCGAGGATAGTTCGGCCCTGAGGGCGCTGCACATGCGGCATGGCCCGGTGGCGCAGAGCCGGTTCGGCTCGGAGCACCGCAAGGACGCGGCCGGTTCAGCAAGGGGCGGCGTGGCCAGTGCGTGGGGGCGTAGTTGGTGGGGCAACGTGGATCGTGGGGTGGCACGACTGATGAGGCGGAGTGACCTGGGGTCTCATGGCAGGGGTGTGGGGTGCAGTTCAGCCAGCGATCAAAATTCCATGGGTGCAGCATGGGTCGCGGAGGCCACATGGGGGGGGGGGGTCGTTGCCTTCATCTCTATTTCAAATAACACCAAATAGAAGATCGACAAGGGGTAGGGACATGCATTTTTTCCCACACACTTTGCGTTTAGTGTGGTAGCATACTGTTCATAATAACGAATCCAAGAATGTCATGGAATATTTCTTAAATACATAAATTCCCACAATCCATCATTTTACAAAAGAATCCCAACTCGTAAGGAAAAACATCTACGGATCAACTTGATAATAAGTTTGTTTATGATCATTGTTTTAGATTGAAAGAATAAATGTAAAAATATCATAATTAAAATAAAATCACTACCTTGTACATAGTTCATTGATGGGGTTTTCGGGAAGAAGATGAGCCATTTGGAAAAGACAGACATTGATCCGACGTGGATGAGGAAGTGTCATGTCGAAAGGAGTTCCGAGGAAGATGGTAGATGTTGAGGTCGACGTTCTTTGTCCGTGGAGTGTTCTTATATGGTGGAATAAATCTTCATAGAGGAAGTGTTTTTCATTATAGAGTTTTCTCCCAAGAGATTTAATCCATCTTTTCCAACATTTTGCCAACAAATTAATTGGTGGGCCCACCAAATAATAAATAATATATTATTGAGTTTGTTGGGTTTAAAATACAAATTGTATTATTTAATTAAATGTCTTGTCTCACATAATTAATGGGGGATGGTAGACACCATTAATTAAGAGGGGGGAGGTGGCACCAATAATGGTAGATGAGTAAAAGAGGCTCTCCCTCATTAATGAGGAAGTTAAGAGGTTTTCGTCAATCAAATGGGGGGTTTAGTCCCAGGTGGTCCCCACCCCGTAACCTCCCATGGGAGGATAGTTTTAAGTGGGACCACCACCATAACCTCTCATGGGAGGTTATGGTGTGGTGTTCCCCACCCCCAACATACACATGGGTAGTAATAATAGATAAAATAAAATAAAACATGCACTAATTTTATTTTATTATGTCCATGAAAAACATAAAAGCTAACATTCACCCTCGACCAACTGTCGTCAGGGTGAAAGTATTCTTTGGAGAATACCAGCGTTGCGAGTTCAATGGTGCCGTCAGATTTCATTTTCAAGAAAATGATAAAAATTTTATAGAAACCTGCTCGAACATTAACTAAACGTACCTCAACAAAACATCATAAATCGATCATAGGCTCTCCGGACCACAAAATCATGCGCCGTCAATTTTCGTAGACTCATAAAATAACTATTTAGAAAAATTACATGTATATTCTGGGTATTTACATTATTCTACTATACTGATCGTCCATAGGGTTTAGAAGAGAATATCTGATAGAGATATATCAAATAAGAGTGAATTTCTTAAATCGAACACTTTCTTGTTAATTATTTTTTTAGATCATCTAAATAATTTATATTATTAAATCAATTATAATAAAAAATTTATAAAAATAGTTAAATAATATTATTACAATGGAACCACCCTTATCAATCTGATATTCTAAAAAGGGGGAATTGAATGTTTCATTTGTGTATATGTATCACTTACCATCTCCATGAAGAAATACAATGAATTTTTCTTCTTTATTTATTATAAATGAGTATTATAATGTGTTTAATGATTATATAAGATATTTAGGAAATAAAAATGATTCTGTAATTATAATTTAATATTTTCTTACCATTCAATCCATTATAAATTGATAACATTGATTGTTTTTGTGGATTATCATCTCCACAAGGTGATGTGTTTAATTTTTAAATCATGATTTACATGGATGGTAATAAGGCTAATATATATATATATATGATTTATATGATAGATTATTGAATCCTTAAAGGATAAATTTTATTATTTTTTATTTTTTTTATCCATAAAAAATTGATAACATTAATTATGCGTACGTGTGACCTATCATCTAATTGAATGATGCAATTTAGTTTTTTAAATATATATTATTTGGGTGGCTATAATGTTTTATATAGTGAATAAATATTATTATTATATCATGACTAAAATTATGTAAATGGGGAATCCATAATCGAATGAGAAGGACTAGGACTATCGAACCTAAACATAATTGAAAAAATAACGTGTATGCCACCAAAAATATTTATTTGAACTAAATATTTTTAATAAACAATTTATAATATGTAATGAATAAATAATAATTGGTATGATGTATAATAATATGTTCCTAAATTAAATTTATAAGAAATATATATTTATTATACTAGATCATTGTGAATATACAAAGAAAGGTGAGACTTCTGTTAAGGAATTTATGTTTCAATCCTATTTAAATCGGGAATATTTACCCATGAATAACCATTGAGGAAATTATATGTCCATATATTATGAATAAATTTACTTTTATTATCCAATATTTATTTCATAAAAATAAAAATATTCCTATTTTTTCCGGGAATAATGTATTTATGAGATTGAATGATTTTTTTAATAGGAATTTAAATTCATTTTTCACTCGAGTCTAAAGTCCTTTTCCATATATATAAATATAGTCTACTAAATTTTTTATAGATTTATATAATATTATTTTATAAATTTTTTGTGTAATATTTAAAATGATTTAATATAAATATTTTTTTAATGTATCATTCTTCTCAATTTAGTGAGGATGTAATTTTTGACATTTTGTAAAATGGTTTAACCGAATGTATTCATTCAATGTATATGAACTAAATTTAATTTTACAAAATCAAAAAAAAATTAGAAGCATAACATACATGTTTCCGTAGTTATTTTCAAATAAAAATTTCTAGAATAATTTTTTATGTTTTATATTTAAATCAGTTGATTTTTAAATTGGAAGGATGTGTTTTTTATGAATGTTCATAATTTTATTTAAATTCATAAATGACAATGAAATTATGTTTTGATAATATATAGTTAGGGATATGATTCAATAGTATAATAAAATTTAATACTATTATCATTTTATGGTTCTGATGATAATATATTTCATTAATCCATTTATATTACATGGGTTATTCTTTGATGGTATTATGATATAATTATTAAACGAATTTTTTAGGTGTAATAATTTTATGAAGTGAAGAATGGTTTATTAATTTTTCACACACATATGTTTTATTCATTATTTGATAGGTGTGATCAATATTTATATTCCTCCAACGTATTGGGTGATGTATTTTATCTCATGGCATATATATGTGAAAATATCTAATGTGCATGATCAATTTTTTGAAGGGAGTTGACGATAATGATACATTATCACAAACTAATCTATATAATTGATCCATTGCTTGAAAAAATATAATTTTCATTTTACAGAATATGAAACATGTTTTTATGTTTTATCCATTAGGATTTGATGGCCTTCTTATTTATTCATGACATATGAAATGATTTATATACCTATGATGTTGTAACACCTTTATGAAATGAACATGTGGATTATAATTTATTTTTTAAGACTTAAAACTATATGTACACATGTATTTTAATATGATAATTCTTAATGAAATGACTGGTGTTAATGATCCTTGATTGATTTGGTGATTACATTGTATATTATGGTTATGATCTCATTCCTAAATTTGTATCTTATGATTTTATATGATTATAAATTGGTATGCCCCTTTTTTACTCTTACATGGAATCAGCGCTCACCCTCCCTTATGATTCTTTTACCTAGGTTATAATGACTGTATAAATTAATTTATGATTATGAAGAGTAATAAATGTAATGATAATTATTAGGAATGTAAAATAAATATATTAAAATTAAATATTAATTATATAGGATCAAAATAAAAAAACATTTACATTCCATGGGAAATTATTTGAAGAATGTATTGAATATTCATGTTAAAAGATGTAATATTTATGTTGAAAACCATGATCAATTTATGTAGGAATCATGGATAGGGTTTAGTAAGAATTTGGAGACTATTATTAGAAAAAATAAATAAAATACTTTGTACAAGTATATGTATAAAAAAAATTCTAATGTTATGTTAATGACCATTGATAAACTATATAAAACCTATGTTTTATATCAATTGGGAATATGTTATGATTATTTAAGAGATGTTGTAAATAATTATTCATTATGGCTTACTTTTCGTGATGATTATTTTTTCGCACGCAATTTCTTTTTAGGATTTTGTCAATGATGGAACCATAAGACATCATTATACAAATGAAATTTATTGAAAATGATATTATTTTCAAAATTAGAAACCAAAATCCCTGTGATATTATATAATGACTCATTATGTTACGATCATGATATTCTCTAAATCCATCAATCTTGCTGCTATTCAAAATTATTAATTGAAGAAAACCATATTTTTAATATTTTACGGGAAACATCAACCTTATATTTTTTGCATAAAATGATCAAAAAATGGTATAATGGTTGATCAACCCCATTAATAAATATTTTTTTCACTATCCATTCAATAGAACATGAAAATGTTATCGTATCATTGTATCCTTTGTAAAGAGAATCACATTAATGGTGTAATATTTTATTGAAAATGAATCATGATTATAAATTAGAACATTGGAATTTGTGAGTTTAATAAAATATTTTTGAGTATCTATATCTATTTTATTCTATATACAATGATAAAGGCATAATTGCATGAGCTAATAAAAAAGGGTGATGAAATCATTGGTACATTTGATGAAAATTTTATAACAATTTCAAGGTATATTGTTGGTTTAATCATTATAAATGAATATAAAACGGTATAATTCATTTGTGTTTTAAGACCAGGTCTACAAAAAGAGTTATCCTAAGGGATGTTAATATATACGAATAAACAACTATTCATGAAATCATAGTGGATATAGAAATTTTATATTACCACCATTTAGGTGTTTTTGATAATTAAATGAAAATATATTCTAATTTAATTTCAAATTATCCACATTTTAGAATGAAATTCTGACCATTTGAATGTGAAAAATGGTGTTTTAAAAATCATGGAAATTTATATAATGGAATTGGGTGGTGAATTAAATGAGAAAATATATATCATAAGACTCATGAATTACAAAAAATGGATGGAAATATTGGTTAATGATATTGAGGAAATGAGAAACCAAATAATTCACCTCCCATGCTATAATTCATTGATTTAAAGGAATAAGGGAGTTATTCTAACCATTACATAAATTCAAATGTCATAAATAATTTTATCAACGAAAAAATAAGCTCTATGAGAAAAATAAATATTATGTAATCACAACATCCAAAGTTTTAAATAAGGGTGATGTGGATAAAGTAACACTTGTAATCCAATCGAGGGCAACTACATTATTATATGATTATATATCTACCCCCTCATTTATATTTATGTAATTTTCTATGAGTATCAAATTACCAATGCATTTATTAAATTATGGGACACTAGAAAAAAATCCATAATAGTATGATGGTCACATTAAAAACCTTGGATTCATCTTTGATTGAATGTTTTTTAATATAATTTCTATATTCTCCATATCTTCCCTATAGTTGTATTTAATGATATTTTTGGCATAGACAAGATTTCATGAAATAAATTCTACATATATTGGCATAAAAGAGAAGTCAAATTGGATATATTTAATCAACGTAATATCTCATATCTGTTCTATAGTAAATATAAACTTTTTTTGAAATTACATTAATTATATGGTTCTTGATTCCTATTCAAAAGGTTTTTTTATAATAGACAGTTAGATAGAAACTCAATATAGAAGATGTTCTAATTATATCGGTGTTTATTGATAAATTTTAGGAATTATTACATTATCTTCTTATAAATCATGATGTTCATTTTGAAAAAGAAGTCATATCTTTTGAATTCAAATTTAAAAGACTCAATATATAATTTCAATCATTGAGTTTTTATAATTGAAGAATAAACTCTAGGAGAATCATGAGTAGGGATTAATTTGACCATGTGCATCCCCAGGGGATCCACCAGTCCTCTTTTATAAGAATAAATATTTATTAAAGTTATTATTAAAAGATTATCAAGAAATAATAAGGTTAAAATAAAGATCATGTATCCAATGAACCATATTAATGACTTGTTTGACCAACTTCATGGATCAGAATAATTTTATAAGATTCATATTCATTTTAGATATTAATAAATCGGGATCAACGAGGGGGATATTCCCCAACATATAATCCTTGATGAGTATAGAAACTACTAATTTATAATTATTTTATTTATTTCCAAAAATCACCCCGTTAAATTAATGGATATAAAGAATAGAGTCCTTAGATATTATATTTTTTATTTTATGAATGAATTTAGAGAATATATTATTATATATTGATAAAAAATTTATTTTTTTTAAGATCAATTTAAGATTATTCTAAATACCATAATAAAGGATATTATTTATGAAAAGTATTCCTACTGTAAATTTTGGATATAAAAAGTTCCATTTAGGGGATATATTATCTTAATTAAGGGAATATTAAAAAGTCACCAAAAGAAAGTTGTTAGGGAAAATTATCCTAAACCAACTACAATGAATGATATTACTTGTTATGATGGTATTTATAGATGATATATATATATATATATATATATATATATTATAATTTAAAGTGACTGTTAGATCTATTTACAATTTTAACTCGAATGGGAGTTAAGATCCTCTAGAATGAATAATTTAAAAAATATTTTATCAGTATAAATTGATGGTTAGTCTGTTGATCTACAATTAATTTTCCCTATAGTGCATAAGAAATTTAAAATATAGTGATTCAACAAAGAAGTTATTGGGATGAATTCTCATGTATAATGATATAGTTATAAATTTTTCCTCACAAAAATTAAGGATGGATTAGAAAAATTATCCAATTTAGGATATGAAACTAGTTAGAGTAGTATTTTTATTTATAAAAAATATATATATACTGACCATAAAAGGTTTAATTCACATTTTAAATGAGATTTAGTTGAATTTGTGACAAATAATTCACCTTTATTAGATTTATTATTATAAATATTCAATACATTACCAGCATTTGAAGGAAAACAACATGAATGGTGATATGATTCAAAATTATTGTGTTATGTTATCTATTATTATGATTAATAATATTAATTATTTATATATTTTTAGAGGATATATATTGATATATTTATGGTAGGGGAGAAATATTATCTTTCTCACTTGAATATTCAATAATCCATCCATGCTATGATTAAAGAGTATAATAAGGATGAAGTGGAACTTCAAAGGAGGTTAAAAACTATTCCTAAGATATTCCTTGATTTTGATATAATTATATGGTTCAAAAATAATTTATTTATCCCATAAAAATTATATTCAAACGAGGATGCATTAGATGATAATCATATTCCATCAGTATCTATTCATCGTAGAAATAAAACAATGTATAAATATATGAATGTTTATTTCAAGTGGGATATAGTGTTGATAGGTATTACAAAGTATATATATTATTTATTGGTATCATAGTGATTAAATTTTTTATGTCATAACTCTATGGGGTTTTTATAACCATTAGTCATTCATTAATGGAAATGGGAAAACATCCACGTGGATTTTGTCATCAGACTCCCCAAATGATGTAAATGGTAAGTGGATAATTGTGTTATAGTAAGTATCCTTACAAAGTTAGAATAAAAAACTGATATTTTTTAATATTTATCTATATATTCATTATCTAGATATAAAATAAGTATGATACATGGATTTATGTAGTACAACATTCCATTATGTATAATTGGGAAAAATGTCTTCCTTGATGTTTTGGTGATGTAATTATTATGATCTGGATATAAAGATGAGTTTTGAATAGAATATAATCCCCATAACATATGACCATTATAATAGAAACATTCAAACCATGTATTATATAAAGTGATATCAATTTATTTATAAAAAAAATTATTCAGATCAACAAAATTATCTAGAGTAGTTTTATTACAATAATAGACTTCTCTCAGGAATGGAGACAGATCAATTTAACGACCTATATTGAAATAATTGTTGGGGTCAATCATGTTAGTTGATTTTGGATATATAAAATAACTAGGACTAGATATATGTTATGGAATTTAAATAATTTTGATCCATTCAACATCAAATAGATGCTTTATAGAGTAGACAAAAAAATTGTTTTGAAAATCATCATCATGATCTAGATTTTGATGAATGGGTGATGATTTTCTATGAATCGACCCATGTAATATGGTTATGAGATTAAGAAAAAATGTAATGGTTTTCCATTTTTGTTTTTTCCTTTTAAATTAATTAACAGATCATTATAGTAGCTTATCATTTTCTTATTCCCCCTAATCACACTCATGTTCCTCATGTGTTCAACGTATCTATCTGTTGGTAGTATATACCTAACAGTTAAAATATAATGAACTCAAATGATGTACATAGGAAATGAAATATCTCATAAAACAAATTATGAATATTATTTTATTTTGAGATAAATATCCATTAAATAAGACCAAAAAACTAGTCATCATATTTGGGTGAATGAACAAATTAGATGTACCTATGTAGGAAAGTAAATATTGATTGAGGAATCAATATTCTGATCTATTTTATGCATAATGATAATGGAAATGGATATATTAATTTCAAATTGTGTATAAAGAGGAACCCATAGATTTTATGAAATATTTCTCTAGAAAAAACTTATAATTCTTTGATACCTTGTGTTACATGAAACACTGATAAAAAATGATCAGCACCATACTTTTAAAATATTATTATTTCATGTTTCTATTAACACGTAGCCAGTAGAACTGAATTTATGAATAATAATTAATCAAATATTTAAAATAATTGCATATAATAAATTATTTATCTATAATGTCATTTTAAATTAAAATAATAATAATTTTAAAATAATGTACATGTTTGTATGGAAATATTTCTTATGAGGTAAATGTAATTTGATCTTGAAAAATTAAATCATTACCAATTGGTGATTAATTTTAATTAATTATAATTGTAATATATTCAATCAACTATTTTATCATTTATCTAATAATTTTTAGAAATATAATCACAAAAAATACATTGTTGAGTTTAAAATTAAAATTTTATATAATGTTTTTTTGTCAAATTTTTCACACTTTTTGAAAAATTAATTTTAACAATCAATATAAATTAACAATAATATCTTTTTTACATATATTCAATTAATATGTACAATCACGGAAAACATAGCCCCTTAATTTTTATTTATAATTAATAAAAAACATGGAAAAATATATGACCATCGTAAAGGGTAAATAGGATATGTATAGAATAATATTATCTGATAAGGACATAATTTATTTATTAATTGATATTATAAAAAATTAGTTAGACTTTTATCACATAATAATATAAATTAATATTTTAAGGGAAACAGGACCATGAAATTTACCTATATAATATAAATCAAACAAATGTACACAATGTCATTCTATTAGTTTTAAATATCTATTATGTGTCCACACATAGAAAAGAAATTTATAAATGAATCTTAAAGTATATTTTGATCCTAATGAAACAATTTTCATTATTGATATTTATTTATTCTCCTTAATAACTATATACTTTCCATAAATTCTTATGCAGCATCAACATTTTAATTCATTTATTACTAGAAAAATAAAATAAATGATTTTAAATCAAATAAATGAAATATTATTTTAATTATATATACTATTTCATAAATTTTATAGACACATATTAATTAATATTATTTAATTAATGGATTATATTAGAATAATGACTTTTAATTTATTTTTTTTGAAATAAAACTAAATGAATAGTTTCAAAACTGCCAATAATGATATTTTATGAAAACAATATATTAATAAAAATTTTAATATAATAAAGAATAATAATTGAATTGAATTGGGATAATATAGTATATAAAATATTATACATTTTTCATTTATGAATCATTTTATTTTTTATGTGATATTAACCCCTTCAGAGTGAAAATTAATATACAACTATTATTTTCCTAATGGGTTATTACAATGGTTAAACAAAATGATATGGTTTTAAAAACTATATAAATCAATAAAATTTTAATTTTATGATTAAATTTCATCTCTATATTATATTATATTATAATACCAGGATTTTTGGTTTCATTTGGTCAAGATAAAAACATCATAATATTTTAATCTTTAACAAATTTCGTAGAGTGCCCCACCTCTCACATGTAAAAGGGAACCTCTCTAATATAATATTAACATAATATTAAGCCTTATATAATGAATAAATACTATAAAATTATATTTTAAAAATTCTTATAATAATTCTAGAGATGATGGTTTTCCCAAAAATCCTACCATATTTTCCATAAGAGGTTATATAAAATTTTTGTTTTAAATTATTTAATCATTTTAACAAATCAATTTTTATAGTTATGATTTTTATTTTCATATAATATTATATATTCATTATTTTATAATAATCAAAATTTCATTAATATACTCTGATTTTATTTTTCTTATAAAATCTCTTTTATTCACCACCTTTTCCATTAAACGTGTAGTGAAAGATTCACATGTGCACACATAAAACTTATATTCTCCACATAGCGATACAATTTGTTTTTTTCACCACCCATTATGGATGACAATTATGAAGGTTATAATATTAATTTATTATATATATTCAATAAATATTATTTTTTAATTATGATATCATATATAATTTTAGGACTACTTGATCCATTGGAAAATGATAACGATTCTTATGTGTACATGGGGATAACTACCATTATTAAGTGTTCTGATTAATTTTTTAGTTCTATTTAAAAATTAATAGAATATGGATGGTTTTTATGAATATATATGATTAATATTATATAATTATAATTTTAGACACATATAATATTATTTACATTTCATTCGTTACATCCGTAGAATGGTTATAATAGTGTTTAAGTGATTGTATGAACTTTCATTTATATAAAAGATATAATAAATATTTCAATATATATATATATATATATTTGTATGAATCTAAACATGTATTTAATAAATATAAATTATAATCATATATTGTGAAAAATTATTCAAATTATATTACTATGTTATATTTAAATGTATAGGAACTAAAATATGAGAGAATGCATTAAAAATGAAATATATATCACCCATATGACTGATTTTAATAAAAAATTAGAATTTTTTTTGATAAAATGTAATAAATAAATCATAAATGGTATGATATATATATGAATACGGATTTATAAAATATATATGATAAATATTTATTTTTTTACATAGGATGTTGAAAAACAAATTAATAAAGTCGAGATTTGGGTTTAGTGGATTATGTTTCATTCATATATTAATCAGGAGTTTTTTAAAATAGAATATATATTTCAAAAAGATACTCATATGATGTATTAATTTAAATATATATTCTTATTTTAAGATATTTATAATAAAATTATTTATTTTATTTTTCCCTTATATATTATTTTCATAAATCAAAACATATTTTTAATGAAAATATGAATTATGTCTTTTTTTGGTCTAATTATTTTATTTTATTTCTATATTTTTATAAAAATATTTACCTAAATGTATTATTGATTATACTATAAATATTTAATATTATTATAACTATTAATTAATTAAATAAATATATAAATGTAATATTCTATTTTATTAGTGAGGTACTTTTTTTAAAATTTCAGAAAATGTTTTAAAGAAATGATTCTTTTATCATATGCAACATGAATAGAATATCTGGACATTATGATCTCTCAAGGATTAGAAGAATCATTAAGAAGGTTCCATAGTTTATTTAAATGAATTATATTTGAATAATTTTAATTAGTTCTTATTCATTGAAGAATTTATTTCGAAATAGATAAGTTAGTTTTCACATGAATTTTTAATGGTATTTTTATTTATCAATGATAATAAATGTTGGAGTTACGTATGGTTTATACAATATATAATCCAATGGTATCAAACATATAATTTCATTGGATGGATTATGATTATAATTATGTTATTTTTATGAAACCAATATAATTATCATGGGTTATTCTTTGAGTAGACTTTGAAATTTGAATGAAACACATTATCATTACATTGGTTATGTTATGAAGATATGGTGAATGTTTTATGATCTTATAGAAAAAAAATATATTTTTTAATTTTTTTAATGGTTCGGAATATAATTATATTTCACCAAAATATAATGGGTAATGTATATTATCTCATGAGATAATTATGCGAATGAAGTTTATGTTCTTGTTCTATCACAGGAAACATATTAGTTTTATTAATCTATTATGAGAATCATGTCAATGAGATTATACCATTATTGGAAAAAGTAAATATTTGGGATCCACCATAAGAAATAGGATTTGAGGTGTTATACATTATTATTATATGGTATTTGTAGTTAATCTTGAGACATGAAATGATATTTATACCTATGATGGTGCCACAATTTTATCACATGACCATATGGTTCATGGTTTATTTACAAAGATTTATCACTCTTATGAATCATAAAATTTTAAATGATAAGTATTTATTCCATGAATCATATTTGGGATATTTTACTGAATAATTATAAAATTCTTTAATGGTTTTTATATCATACACATATTTTATCTCATGATTTTATATGATTATTGTTAAATACATCCCATGATTACCCTTAATAAGAATCCAAGACCACTATATCTGCTGTTTTTTCCATCGGTAATGAGGAAGTGATAATTTACGATATACATATTAATGTTACAAAATAGAATGATATTTATTTTTGATTTTAAATATTATTCATAATATAAGAAGATTGTATACTTAGATTCCAATAAAATGAATCCATTTCTATCCTTATGCATGAATTTTCCTAATATTTTTAATATTAATCTAATATGATGATGTATTTATTAATGAATAAGAAATTTTTATAAAGTATAGTTTCCCATTAGAAAAATTATTTTAATTACATTACATACCAGGTACATGTTTATAATACCAAAAAATGCATAGTCATGGAACTCATGTATAATATAGATATTCTTGATCTTCAATATTTTGTTTTTGTAGCCATAAAAATTGATTATTAATTACATTATAAGATCCATTTTTATCATTTATGATTATGTTAAACTATTTTTGAAACAGGTTAAACCGAATTAGCCTCAACATTGTATATACTTTTATTAAGAATATATCTCAAAAATTCATGATTATTAAAAAAATAACTTTAGTGAAGATATTATACAACTTTAATTTATCATAACATAGATGAACATGATAGACTCAATGTTGGTGGTTGTGTAATTCACTTGAATTTCCTTGAAGGATGGGGAAAATTCCTAATTTAATTATTAAGAAATGGAAATACATCTTTTAACCAGGTAGAGGGAGTCCCATAACATAGCGTAAAGATCCAAAAAACATATACCCCATAACATGGATAGTATGACCAAATTTTTTGTCCTGAGTGCCATTTGTTGAATAGTAATACTACATTTATCGCATGCTAATATACCCTCTCAGTACCTTCCACAACAACAATTCCCTACCACCACATCAGTGTACTTCCCCCCGTTATAGTGTATGTCTTTGATATAGAGCCTATGTTGCTATAGTAAATCTACAGTACTGAAGTAGTACCCTTCACCTGATGGGGTTTTTACCAACATTTTCATGTAGGATTACGGGGTTCCAACCACTAATATAAACCCAAAATACATTAATATACATGAGTATCATTTTTTATGTTGATATAATAATATATGAGATGAAAAATACCATGGACCCACATTACGATAAAATATACCATGATGAAAGTACTCACACAACACATTAGATGAAAATGATTTTCCCTATTCAGATTAGAAAATGATCATATATTTCACCAAATTTCAATTAAAATCGATGAAGGATTCTCTATTAATGTTATAAAAATAAAATGACACTCTCATTACTAAAATATAAACAAATTATTTGAAATATTTGAGAAATATATTAAAAATATTGGTAGAATAGCACATGTCAATGAAATAAACTTATCACCATTCACTGTGGTTAGATGAATAATTTACTTTGTAATTTTGATCATTTCATGATTAACTCACATTCATTTCTTCAAATCCGTTGCAATATAATAATTCTTCTTTTTCTCTATAAAATAAATCATTTTCTATTTAAAAATGAAGATGTTTTCCATTACATATCACTAAAAAAATACTTTTTTTCTTCGGTAAACATCGAAAGGCATAACATAAACATAAAAAGATTCTATTATGATCCATAAAAATCCCAATTCTAAGAAAGAATACATGTTTCAAAATGAATAAATGGTGATTTTTTATTATAAATCACAATGGAAATATTTACATAGTATACTATTAAAAACATGTATCCGAATTTACCCTTAATGTGGATATACATGCCCACTGTTATTTTATTGTATCTAGAATATCCATCAAAAAATGAATCGAACAAATGTTTGGATAATATTTCCAAAAAAATATCCATGAATGGAAATTTGATTTGATATTTCAATTTGGAAAACCATATTCTTATATTATAAATACAAATATACTTGGATATAAATATTATTTTAGAGATCATCTCATTGCCTTCTTTATTCATCCGTTTCATTTCTTATATTTTATGAAACACTTGTAGACGGCTCCCCCAATATCTATAAAAAATAGTGGATATAATTTTAGCATCCAATAATTTAAAGAAATCATTATTTAAGAATAACTTTATAGATGGTTTGAGACACAATTTTGTATGGTGAATCACATTTTCCATTCCTTATGATAAAAAATGGGTTCACATTATAGGATTAATTCCACTAATATCAGTTATGCTCAACATAATAAATTTCACAATTTTTCAGGTTACCCGATTCTTTTCTCAAATAGATCTTCAATCAAATCATTTATCATAATTAGTATTAATGTATCATTTTCTCCAAAATGGTCCACCTAATGTTATTATATAATTTATTTAGTTTCCTTTATGGTTGCAATATATTTTTGGGTATAATATATTTTTATGAAATCAAAATTAATGGTACTCTCCAATAAATTACTTCTAAATTATTGTATTATGAATTATTTTTATTAAGGATTATCTTAATTATCAGCTTATATAGAATTTTGGAGATAAAAAAAATTCCCTTGATGTTCATTCTTCGAGCCTTTTTAGTGATATATTTTCCATAACTACTTCTTCATTAATGATAATTGATATTAATTCAATTTAATCTATACCAATTCATATTTTTTTAACCAATTTGAAGTAATTTTTTTTAAACTCTATTTATTATTAATCCATTGCTAACATCAATAATTATTGTACTGTTTTAGAGTATCTTTCTTCTTATGACAATTTTAATGTCTCATTCTTCATCCTTGTTAACAATTAGAATAATTGTTGAGAAAGTAAATTCTCTAACCATAACATGGATATCTAAAAAAATATTCAAATGGGTACTTATTTTATCTATTTTCAATATATATGTATAACCTTATTAGATATATATCCTCTATTCCAAAATATTAAAATAAATACAATGATTTCATAATCACAAAGATTATAAAATTATAAAGAACCTTCAAAAAATTATATAAGTCAATGGATTCTAAAATAATGATAGTTAATGGATATATCATCTTTAGTGGGATTTTTTTAGAATAAAAATAATAACTAACCACTAATATGGATATCCCAAAAAGGATCCTTCCATCTATTATAATAAAATATTGCCGTAAAATGTTTTATAAGTTTATATACGATAAATAACATGTAAAAAAGTAATGTTGAAGAAACATTATTTATAAAAAATAAAATTTTCATGTCATGAATTGAAATTTCCTTACCTCATACTATATAATAATGCAATATGTGGTTTTTATAGTTACACTACTCTATATTGTTCTTTTAGTTTCTTATAAATCTAATTTTGTATCATTCATATTTTTATTTAAAAACATATGTCCCATAAACTGATTTTTTTCTTCCATAAAATAATTATTTACAAATTTCTCAACCACCACAATCACACATGTATCATCATATATTTCATGAATTATGACTTATTTTCTCATTATTTTCATCCCTATTAGGATTTTTAACTTATATATATCATTAAACTCTTAATGTGATTTGATCACCGACCCCTATTGAGAATTTTCATTATTAATGTATAATATACATATAAGTCTATATAAAAGTGTTTTGGAAATAATTTACACCATATAATAAAGGATATAGATAAATGATCCTTGATTTTGAATCTCATCCTCCAACATCATCATTCAATAAACCAACATGATAATGAATGTTGAGATGAAATTTTCATCATTCTAATTCAAGGTTGAAATTTTCGATGTTATCATTATATGATATACCATTTGTAATACTATTTTAATGGACTTTACAATTATTTAAGAAATGGAAATAGATATATTGGGATGTGATATTGTTTTTATGGTGGGAACATAGCTGGGCCGCATTTTTATCGAAAATTCATGAATTTTTGGCTGGTTTCTGATAAAATTTTAATTCATGGTGGGGATGAACATGTCCCTGTTTAGAATATATATTATATATCTATTGTGGAAAATTTTTGTAACTCCCATAACTATATTGGGAAAATTTATTATACTTATGTACCTCATGACACTCATGATATAAATGTGTACCTATTTCATCTTATTCGTTTAGTGATCCATTGTCAGAGATGATGATAATTATATTTTTAATATAATCTTTAATGTGTTAAACTTATTCATAAAGGATTCTACATGAATATATAAATAAATATTATTTTACCTGTAATTTATGACCCCACTAGGTGGCCTATGGAAGCTATTCCATGACTTGAATTATTGGCTATCTCATTGAAAAAAATTCATATTTTATAAAATGTTTTTTCATTATAAAAACATTGTTTTATAATTTATAAACCACTAATCAATTCATATGATGTAACCCTTAATATAATTCCATAATATAAATCCATTCATCGATCCCATGGGGCGGTAACTTCCTTTGTTACTCATGAATCTATGAAATATCTTCTCATCAAATTTATCATCCATTTGATTGATGTTTTTATGTCATGTATTTATTTCCATGTACATGATTGATAGAAATAATTTTCTACAAATTTCTTATCTCAACCATCCAACATTATGACCGATTGATGTGGTATGATATTCAAAAAGACCATTTCTTCATCATATACATGAAAATTGAATCACTCATCACCGAATGACCCCTAACAAATCTCTTTTGTACTGAAATGTGACAAATATAAATAATAATTTGAAAAGGTATCCATTGAGTTTTTTATTTTAGAATACTCTTAATTGATTCATTATTTTCATCCTCTGAATATGGCTAGTGTTATCCTTATATTTATTCTCATTTATAATATTAATAACGATGCATTGTTTTACCCATTTAATGATTGGAAATCGATAATCTTATATTTTTTACTAATAAAGAACCATTTAATATGGTAATATTTAATTTTTTTATATTGACGGTAAATAGGGTTGTATTTCTTAGCCATTTGGTTGTTATATCCCACTTAATCTGAGTCTCTAACTCTAGTGGCTCTTAAACATACCATCTCATTGAATGAGTTACTGAAGTGATAGTATTATTTTAATGATTAGTCAATGATAAAACAAATTTCTCATATAAATATTTCAAAAAATATAAATGATAAGTGAATAGATTTAACAAATAATCCATTTTTATGATCATTGATGGTCACCATGTATATAAATATATAACTCCAAAAATAGTTTAACTATGGAGCATACTTACTTCCTCACATATTGTATCAGTTTATAATTCTATAAGAGTTATATATCCTCTATTTATTATAATATTGTAGATAGAGGAATTATAAGATCATATTAATAAGTTGTTGAAATAATGATACTTCATAGTTGTTTAATCTAGATGTTAACTCATCATCCAGTTTTTGAATAATTAACGATTAATATAAATAAAGTATATATATGGGAAAACATTAATATAAAACAGTTGCTTGATATCACATAAAATGGATTTTCATAATAAATTATCACACCAACCATTCAATGTTTAGTTGAATTATTGGAAGAAAATTCATTAAAGAATCATATAAATATTAATTAGATATTGGTTAACTCAAAAAAGGCCCTAATAATACATTGGTCTAGTTAGAATCATTAACCTGAACACATTTCAGTTGACATTAAATATGGATGAAAAATACAAGTTCTTTTTCCAAACATAATTGAATTTACTGGATTTGATTTTTTAATGTTAAAACCATATTAGTTATATTGTAATGGAGAAATTTGGGTTTAATTATCCCAAAATTATACACTTAATAACTAAAATTCCCCTAGATTAATATTAGTGGTTCATTAATGAACTAATCCTTCTACTGTGAACACTTCATGCACCAATGTGAGACTTAGTGATTTTTTATCTAAAAAATTTTATATTTTTTATATTGTTCATAACACAGTGTTTGGAATGTTTTTCTGCAACATTTAGATTCAAATTTGTTACACACAATAGTATGTTTATCATTCGTTACTCACAACATTTTGATTTAAAAACACTTCATATATAATTTATTTTATTACTTAATGAGATAGTTACCACCTAGACATTGGAATAGAGAGTATGAATTAAAGTAACTAAATATATAAAATATATTATTTATAAGTCTATATATTATAATTATTTGTTACTAATTAAATTAAAAAATTTAAATAAAAAAATTTTATAATAAAGGAGAAATGTTAATGAAAAAATACACTTATCCACAAACATATGTTAAACCCATAAAATTAAATGAATTAATTTTTTTGATCGATTATAAATATATATATATATATATCATATATTCAATTTAATATTTGAAATTAATATTATTTTATTTTCTGCACAAGTGATAAGAAAAAATCCATTTTTTGAATAAAAATATTTATCTCTAAAAAGATATTTTATCACATTTAGAAAACATATTTTGAAATTAATTATTACTATTTTAAAAAAATGATTTGATATAATAAAATTAATTTTTTAAATAATCATTTAAAATTTTGACAATGTCTAATTTTTCAAATTTTTCATAAATGTTTCATTTTTGACGAATAATGGAAAATACTAAATTTAAATTGAAATTTTAAATATCGTATAATTTATTAATAAAATAAAATTATATTTTATATTATTTTTAATCTAAAATTAGTCCAATAATTCATAAATTAACCAATTTTTTAATTTTAATTAATTTGATATTGATTTTTGTTAGAAAAACATTTTAACCATTTACGCAAATTCTATTTAAAATCTCTATTTTTTGTGTCATCTCCAGGATTAATTTATAATTAAAATGTTGTACTTCTATGACCGAATATTGTAAAATGGATTACATAGTTGGAATTAAAATAATTCATATTATCTGATAATGTTAAATTAAATTTATACCAAAAATAATTGTGGTACCGAAATATTTTTTACCATAGTTAATGTAAATATGGGTTATCATAGGGGGTTAACTATAAAATAATGGGAAGAAATGAAATATAATTTTTTATAAATTTTTTGAGGAATATATAAACAAAATAAAATATAGTATAATTTGTTTTTAACCTTTAAGCATGAGAGAATTAGGGACCCTACGTTTTTATTTTGTGTAGAATACAATGGTTTCAGTCACAAAAAATTACAAAATTCCAAACATGATCCTCTATTAATCAAACATTAAAACTATTTTCATTCACAAAATAAAAAAATATCTTTCATAATTCCCTAATATTATCAAATTTTCTTTATTTTGTGATTAAATTCAACCATGGATGTATTTTGGTGCCAACATGATGTTACTTGAAAAAGAGGATACATTATACAATGAGAATTTTAATTTTATTTTTTCCTCAAACTCCTTCTATTATCATTTAATATTATAATATGAATACAGAAGTATATTAAATTTACTATGTTTTATATTTTAATTTATTGACATACATTCATCTACACTTCAATCAAATGGGTTATAAAATCATCATTCTTATGTACAATAGACTATCACATCACGAACATATGCGATTAATTTTTTAATTACCTAATGAAATTGTTGAGCATGATTATGGATATAAAAAATATATAATATATTTATAACACAATAATAAATATTTATTAATTATATAATACATATATTTTATACATTCCATTATATAGGGTATATGATAATGTCTCTCGTATGTACGACGGAGTACCAACTCATGAAGTGATGTGATTTTTTTAATGTAAGGTTTTACATGGATGATAATGAATATAAATAAATTAACTTATAATATATAAATGATAAATTTTTAATTAAAATAAAATTTGGTAATTATTAAAATATAACATGCCATTTTATTTATTAAATTTTCAATCAATTAATGATGACATCATCATTACTGTATGTGTGGAATACCACCTTCATCAAATAATGTGAAACTATTTTCATCACCAAACAATATGGATGATGATTATAATCATATATAGTAAAATAATAAGATATATATTATATTATAATCCTTAATTAATTATAATATATTACTTTACATTATTCTTTAAATATAGTTCAGAACAATTGTAACATTACATATGTGTACTTATGAACTTATATCTTAGTCAATGTAATGTAGTTAATTTCTCAAAAACATATATCATTATTATAAATAAAAATATAATTGATGTATAAATATTAAATTTTTTTAATAATTATTATGATTATAGTGATTTTGAAAAATCTATTAGATAAAGTGGATAAAATATTTAAAACCAAAACATATACAAAAAACAACGTGGTTATTAACAGATATAGGAATTTAACATTGAATTATTAATAAATGGTAATACAAGGGAATGATTAAATTATATAATGAATTCTATATAAATTTTTTGTTATTTAATATATTTATAATATAATTATATTTTTTATACATAGGTATTTATTGAGTATGATGTATTTTGATACTTATAATAAATGATTTCTAGTCTCTGTTTTTATAATGGGAGATATATAAAAATTCAACATCATTTTGTTTTAATTGAATATTATATTCTTCTTCAATGTCATTTTATATCATGAATATAAATTTTTCCTAAAATATTTAATATTTCATTAGGTAGTATTCTTTTTTTGGGTTATTATTAAAAATATTACTAAAGAGGTATGGAATTTCTGTCTCACAATTACTTTCTCTGTGAAAAATACCATATTAACTACGAGTTTCTATTATGTGGTGTACAAAATTATCATGAATATAGTTTATAACAATTATATGAAATATTATCTGTATTTTGATTTACATTTTAGTATATCTCTTTAATGGGTTGAATTATTCAAGGGCTACCAAATCAAAATGGGAGTTTTTTCTATATTTTCATTCATTGAGACTTATGATTTTATTATACAAATATCTTCATATATAAGGTTTCTATAAATCCCTTTTGAAATTTAAAAACATCAATATTTTTATCCCCATGATAATTTATGTTCTATTATCTGATATTCCTTCATGGTTCTTATGTTTCAAAGATTCCAAAGTTCTATATATTTTACGTTATAATCTTATATCTTATCAAGATTGATTATGATTATGATTTCGATGATAGGATAATAGGATCTATCAATCATGAAACCCAGGATTTCTATAATTAAAAATATATTTCGTGATAATAAATGGTTTACCATAATTTTTTTATCTTTATATAGTCAACGGTTAAAAAAGTAATAAATTTCATAATTTTTTTTTCTTTTTGCCCGAGAAACCTTTTTTTTCAAAAAATATCTTTTTCTAAAACTCAATAAAAAGAGTATAATTGAGGACACATATAAAATGGGTGATTTTAACAGTAAACCCTTATATATCACTCAAAAAATCCTACAAATTATTTCACTAATCTATGATTTCTCCTTGAAACATATGTGGAATGATATTTGACCATCAAAAATATCTTCAATGCCATTTGTTTTATCTCGAGTCTCATACAAGTTAGAAGTCTCTATCTAAATGTCCTTCTACAAAATCCATGAATGAAAAAAATGTAAATATAACATATAATTATAATTTTCTTTAATATAAATTATGAAAATGATATATTTACTATAATCTTACATTACCTCTCATTAAAAAAATCATCAAAAAGATCATTATACATCTTCATGTATATATACAATTTTTTAGTAGAATTATATATATTAATATGAAAATTCATATACACATATTTTATTAATCATATTTTTGGAATTGATGAATTATTATGTAATTACCAAAAATAAGGATTCCTATAATACATCAATGATGTTGAAAAATGTGAATTTCCTATCTCAATAGGTTATGAGAAAACATGGTTAAACACAGATAATTACATAGGACTTTTACAAGATTGTTTTTATAATATAGTAAAAAATACACCCTCATAGGTATGTAAGGGAATATACATGGGTTTATTATTTTTGAAATACATTCTAAATATAGTTTATGAGACCCTATAATATATATCTCCTTTATGTTATCTAAAATGTTAAAAATTTAATTAAATATAAAAAAATTCCATTTAAAAATAATTGACAGTAATTTGGACATCTTATTTTAATTTAAAAAAATTTGATTTGGGGGATATTTTTTATAGAAAATAAATATAAAAATTATCAATTTTGTATAAATTGATAAGGTAAATAATACATTTATCTATGATTTTATATTACATGGATTGGTAGAAAAACTATGTGGTGGCTCCAGAATAAATCTCATAACCATAAAAATTTCAAAAACATATAAAAGATATCATAATTATATAATGTTCATATACATGAATTCTATTTTTGGATTTTAAATTCAACCATTTATGATCCTCTTATAAATCTTATACTAATATTCAATATTTAGTGGTTGTAAATCCTTATTAATTACTTTATTATTTACTGGTTATATAAATTTGTTAATATTATATTATCTAGAAGGATCATATATAAAATATATTTTAATTTAATTTCTATAACATATAAAACAGATTTAGAAAAATCAAATATTTAATAAGAGATACGAAACAAAACGCTGTCATTTAATGAATCACCCCAATCCATAGAAAATATCTTCAAAAACTAGATGAAAAAATGTCAATAATATTGAATAAAAAAAATATTATTAACATTGTTTATGATTTAATATAATTTATAGGACTAATTGTACTACTATTAAATAGTATATTATAAAAATATATTTCTATGTAACATGTTCCAAATAATTGGAACACATTCTTGAAATTTAATAATATAAATTGATAACAATTTAAATAAAAATGTAGTTAATTACCACAAAAATATTTATAGATGACTGTCACAATATTCAAAAAATTCAAAAACTTCCTCCACCATATGACCATTATTGTTGAATGTATTTTCATCATGTATTCCACAAGAAATATTCTAAATGTAGTGATTTCACCAATATTTTTTATGTGAAAAATTTATTTTTATAACATTTCCTTTGTTAATTAATGGATTTTTACTGTTATTATATCTAATATGAAAGTTACCACTCCATGAATTAATTTTCACTATCCCTATACAGTTCAAGATTTAATTATATATCCACTCATTCCAAAAATTCAAATATAGTGCTAAAAAGTTGTTTTTAGAGACATCTACATCACACTTCCCCACCACTACCTTCACTTTTTATATTGAATAACATTGAACTCCAGTATGAATCCAAACATCCATGTCCCACTATGGCACAAAATCATAGTAGAATGTAAGGACTCAAATCTTCACTAAATTAATAATGGAAGCTAAATAATTTTTTTCCACACCATTCGTTGAGACAATTAGCGATTCCCAGGCTCGTTGTGAAAGAAAAAATTTCTTGAAATAAATTAAATATAATGAATGCTGATGTTATTATAAAAATGTGTAATAACTCTTTTATATAGTTCATGATCATATAACCCATGACACAACATATTTTATAATTTGAGTATTAAATGAGGTGTGAAATTATATTTGTCAATGTGGGGTGTTTTCCAAAAATATTTCATGTGTGTGAAATTATTATGAGAAAGTTATTAAATGAGTAATTTAATTCTTATTACTTTTATTTAATGACTATCATTTATGTATGAAATTTTGAGTATTCCCTAGGGTTGTATGCTAATAATTTCAAATATATACATCCATTGGAAATATTTCATTGGGAACAATGAGAAATCAGGACCCTCTTATTGATAGTTGATCCAATGATGTTCATGGATCTCATCAATGATGATAGTGAATAAATTTTTTTCATCAATAATAGTTCCAAAATCCATTTAATATATTTTTTTATTTATAATTTTTCAATATATCATGTTATAATAGATAAATTCAACAATAATAATTGATACACACATCATTGGGTTATTTAATTACATGAAAATTTATTTCATTGTTGTACACATTCTTCTGCATTCATCTTTTTATTTGAAAAATAATTTAGAATTAAATATAAAAGGGTGAGGTTTTTTCCTTATTTTTTAGGGATTAATTATTTCTCCCACAATTGATTTATTTGATCATCATTGGTATTTTTATTATCCAACAGTTCAGCCACTACAAGGTATTCTGTTTTTTGCATGACAATTATTCGATGAAACAGATCAAAACAATTGGTATGTATAGATATTGAGGTTAAATATTAAGGGTTTATAATGATGGTGGACGGATATAGGGGCATTATAATAAAATGAGAGGTCTCTATTTTCTCCCTGATACACATGGTGCGACTATAGAAAGATCAAGAAAATATTTTTCCATGAAAATCAAGGACCTGACTCGCATCTAGTCTTGATAGAACGGGAAAAGGAACAAAAAATGTAAAATATAGGGAAATATCAGCGTATAATGAGATGTGAAGAATAAATCATTGGAATAAATAGGTGTTCTATAAAATCATGGGGTATGAGGAGTGAAACTCGGCAAGGCACAATGTGTTCGACACCTCTTGTCGGTGCTAGGGCTCTATGCTGAGAAAAGTATCACACTCTATGTTACATTTTCAAAAGTTGTGTGACCACTCTATGATGGATTGGTGTGTACCGTGGAGGATATATAATCATAGGAATAAATACATGGTCATTGTCAGGTTTTGAACTCTAAAACGAAGACAACCACTTGTATATGGGTTGGTACAAAGAAAACCCAATGAACACAACCAAGGCCATGAAACATGGAAGGGTATCATGTGATCATTACATTTCATGTGATGATACTAACTTATGTTTATTATTATTACACAATTATTTAAATTTATATTTTCTCTGAGGTTTTAACACATTGGGAATCATAAGGATAGTTGGACACACATTTCACCGGTAGTACATGGCTTATACCGCATTAAAGGGTTTTTGTTTCACTTAATTTCATTATTTTGGACTAATATTTCTTAATATTTTCCTTAGTTCATTCCATTGATGCTATAATTCTACATTACATCTACCTCTCTAAATTCTGATCCCCAATGGATGATGTGTCTTAGATAGACTATGTGGTGCACCTATATACGAGAGGAATGTGATCCTTGATCATCATTTACCTTAACTAGGGTTTCTAGATTTAGTTCAAACACCCCGATTAGAGGTTTTATCGTTCATCAATATAGACATATCAGTATAGTAGTCATTACAATTTCTATATGATTTTCTACATAGTGGGTTTATCTATATTAGATCTTTAGAATATCCTAGTGTTTCTAGGTGTGATATCAAATATAATAATTAATTTATTTAGAGAAGAGTGAGTTTATTAGGTGAGTCATAGTGATTTTGACCTCTTCATTTTTTGTCGTCGATGATACTATATCTCATTGAGAGGATTTTCCCAGAATGAGGATTGATTCGAGATGAATCCTATGGCAGGTAGTTGGTTGGGATAGTCTATTTCTGATATGGCCCTCCTGAGTACATTGTGGTGTTTTCTGTTATAAATTGATTTTAAATCTTGTATTGATATTACAATTCTAGAAGAATCATGTTTAGTTTTTTCAGGGTGTTATAATAGGTAATCTTACACTCATACTTATGTGGGATCTCTCTATATGTATTGTGTCATATACAAATGTTGTCCCAATGGACAGTGAGGACATTGAATAAGCATGGAATTACCTATGATTTCTAGACTGAGCTTATTTATAGGAAAATTAATTATATCTAATTCGTCTCCATTGGAGTAGGTTTCAATATTTAATTTCTTTTGGGGCTTGTATATGGGCCCTTTTATCGTTGAATACTGAACTATTTTACTCAATAGTGGGATATTCAATATATTAATTCATTAAATTCAGTTTCATTTCATTTCATCATAATGTGGTACTGGATATGTTTTTGTGATTATATGTATATTACAATAATGCCTCTCTTCTGTTGGATATGCCTACTTAGCACTGTACTCCATTCATAAAACTACTGGAGGTGGGTTTGGTGTAGTCAATGGTCAAACCATGGCAGTTCAGGTAGTGACATAGTGGTATCAAAGAAATATGGTATATAATAAGAATGAAGATAGTGATATTTTATAGGAGAAACAATAATAAGTGTTTAGAGATCGTCATTGATGATGGGGATTTCAGTATTTTTGTGGTAGATGATGTATTGAAACAATTTGTCTCTGGTTACCTTATTTTCGACATTTTACATGAAAAAAAATGTTTTGAAGAAAACATTATAGATACATTATATAATAATTGGTTTTGTTATCCATTTCCTCCTTTATTCATCTCTAAAGACATTATCTTTTTACAGTGGTCTGTCATGTTTTATTCATAGATTTCTCGATGCACAAACAAAATAGATATTCCACTACATGGTCATGAGTATGATATGACTAGTGAAGATGATTCATTTTAGAAAAATGAACCTAATAAAGAAGATTTGTGTTTCTTACTATCTATACCACCACCTGTTGAGAATAATATATTGATGGTAGTTCCAAAAGATAATGTACACATGCTTAGTTCACTGCACAAGTTTTAAAGGTAGTAAACATATTGATTTCAAGGTGATCTGTCACCCTAGGTGTATGTGGTCTAGATAGAGGTTTGCAATCACATTATATGACTAGTGAGGAAGCCTAAATTGCACTTGGAGATCCTCCCAATGATTTTTTTCATATATCTATTGGGAGATGATGGAGATTGGTTACTCTATAACATGTTAAGACTAATATGTCCTATCCAAATATATATCATATCTTTATGGAGTAGTTCTATCCTGAGATAATGATATATGTTCACATTCACATGTTATTTTCTCATCAGAAGGGATATTTGACCATTGGTAGGGTATTAATGATGTTTATATATCTATCACATTACTATATGGATATGGTTTGTGATATGTTATTCATTGTATGAAACATAAAAAATGGATAATTATGCAAAATCATGTATTCAATGGAAAACCTTTCAATTCTAACCTATATTGTGGTTATTCATAGAGCCTTGGTGGTACACATCATTATAGTAAAGTATAAATCAATATTCCATGTTGGTAGCTAGAACCCATGAGATGAAACCTCTTTATTAAGTAGATGGAAATATTCATGTGGATCCAAGAATGATATAATTTGTAGGACATGATCCTTGGACATAGATTTTGTAGTGTAGTCATATCAGGGTGAATTTAAATAATTTAAGGAGAGGTGGTGTTTCTCCCGGGATGGTTATAGACATCTGGCTCGAGATTTTATAAAATGGGGTACAAATAATCAAGTGACGATAAAGGGACATTGGAGTTCAGATAGATGCATGAGAAGGGTGATATATTGTGCAGTTGATCTGAATGAGGGTCTAGTAGGGAAGCATGATGTGGTTATATGATTGATCAATTAAAACCACCGCATCCATGTGGTCTATTTTAGGCTGAAGGAACTAGTGATCAAGGTTGGACTAGTTGTTGACTATTGAGGTGAATATCCCTGAGGCCCCTGGGATGATTCGAGGCATGATTTATATATTTTATACTTTAACTACAGTATTGATTTACATAGGTGAAATCCATTCCTTTCTATCAAATTCACTAGTTTGAGACATAGAGATTCCAGTTTAGACATGGTCTTGACCCTTGCGATTGTATACATTGATTGGACTTGAGTTCGTGATTGTGCACTTAGTCCAAACGTTTCATTTGAGACTTGTAAGAAATATTTATTATGTGATATTTTTGTAATAATGATGATTTATTGTGATGTCGTCATATATATCAATTGCAAATCTAGAGGTCATTAAATAAATTTCTATTTTAGGTGGAGGATGGGGTGAGTACACATTTATGGGATAGTCGTATTTCATTGTGTGTAAAAGGAATCCTTGGTAGTGAATTATGGGATTAAGAATTCAAGAGTGTATCTGATTATTCAATGGTTTGTTAGAATGAGTAAAGGAAAAATAGATTATTTAGGATACTAGTTCCTTACAGTAGTGTTGGTGTATGAGGAAGTATTCATAGAGGATGTTCTAGGATAAACTCCCCATTGGGAGCTAGAATAAATCATTAAATGTCATCCAGGGATGACCACGATATCATAACTAACATTTAAGATAGATATTTAATAGCTTTGAGAACTGTGCGCTGGGTAGGATTTTATAGAGGATAATGGCTATGTGAGGAATAATGTTTCCCCCAGGGTCGCCCTAGTGTTGTTCTCAAAGAATACAAATCGTAGATTGAGGTTATTTTATTATTATTATATCTTGAACATGGATACTATGACGAATACATATCCACCACCAATGATAGATTATCTATTATATTAGTTGATAGGGGTGAGATTACTATTCAAGACTGACCTCATATCAGGCTACCACCAGTACTGATTATGGGATGAAGATATAATGAAGATGACATTCAACTATTTTTGTGCCACTATGAGTACATGGTGATTCCCTTCAACAATACAAATCCCCAAGCATTGTTTATGGGACTTGTGAACCCGTTAATTCACCCATTCCTAGACTAGTTTGTATTGGTCTTCATTGATGAAATCCAAGAGTCCTCAAAATCTAAGGATGATCACATGAGACACATGTAAATGGTAATGGAAACATTCTTATGGAAATATCTTTTTAATACTCTCTTAATGTATTAGTTGTTGATTTGAGAGGTCCTCTTTATATGATACCTCATCCCAGAGGGAGGGGTAGGAGTAGACTGAACTAATGATGATGAAGTGTTTTCATGGGACTCGCCCAAAGGTTTTACCAATGTGAAGAGTTTTTTTATAAAGTTAATATTAGAGGATTTAATGTGAGTTATAGATTAAGGAATAACTCTTGAATGCTTTGACCATTATGGGGAATCATTTGGGGTGGGAAGAAATATGGTAGCAGTTCTTTAAGGAATTTAGGAATAGGTTGAAGAGAACACCCATATTGTGATTTATAGAGGAAGGTGTCGAGTACATTGTTTTCAGAGATGTATAAAGGACAATACATGTTACATTTTGATGAAAAATAATGAAGTCATTTCCAATTTTTTTTGTTAGTAGATTCCACTTGAGTAGAACTAAACGAACCTTGATGTTGAACTTGCAATGGTAGTATTCACAATAAATATATGTTGTCTATCTATCATGGGTGAATAGTTTATCATCTACCATAAAAAATAGAGTATCATGTATATATTCTCATTTAAGGATTTTGTGTTCATATTAAGGTGATGGATATAGACTTTTCAATGCAATGTCTTTCAGATTAAATATACTTCTGGTATGGGGAACATGGTGTTAGAAGATATCTACATGGTATCTTCTTCTCTATTGATGGTTGATGAATTAGAACAGTTATTCTATTTATATTTGTCTTTAGTGGAAAAATATTTCACTACATATCTATATACAATTATTATTACACAATATCATTCACACAATGTTAAGTATTCTATGCTTGGAGATATAGATAATGAGACATTCAATAATCATATATCCCCTGGATGTGCTTGTGATGTGTATTATAAATATGGGGAGGAAACTATTCTTTTCATAGGGAAAATGAAGGTACCTTTTTCATTTTTGGATTTAATGATTCAGGTTTTTCGTGTATATTATTTGGATGTACAACTCGGTGTGGATATGATATACTAGGACCTTTGGAGTTAGTTTTGGTGGGAATTAATCAAGAATGTGTTTGAAGTGTTTTTTTATCAAGGAAATACTTTTGAAAAGATGATGTTTTTGGACCATGTTCTTGCTCATTTTTTCAAACACGTTTAGGAGACCAAGTGGGAATGGGATGGGACATATATGGACATTATGATATGGTTAGCAGATATATTTAGGGGCACAAATATATTTAGTTTATCAAAGGAGAAATATCAATGTTGGACTAAATACTTGATATTTAAGAGTATAGATTAGTTAAGAGCTTTTGATGCCTCTATGTGTAGGAGAAAGATCCACTCCATTGGATTCCCTTGATGATCACCTATGACAGTGGTCATATCTTCAAATATTTGTTATTGAAAAAATATTAGAAGGAATTTGGGACATACGTATGAATTATAATTATGTTTCACCACCAAAATGAATATTAATCTACGAAAACCATTCAGGTTTTGGAGAAAATGTTTGGGGATTTCATGTTGGGTACCGACCATAGTTGGGAGGATCACCTACCACAGGTGGAGATTATGTACAAAAACAACTACCATTAAACCTTTGGTATGGAACCAAAACAGGGTATTCACGAGTGACCCTATAAGTTCCCAATGTTTTGGAAATGTCAAGGAATGTTAGTACTCATGGGCCTAGAGAATATTTGAGCTACAATAGAAAATGTTCAGTTCGTCCATGAGTGGACGAGGACTACAATAATCATCTAGAAGTCTTATTCAAACCAATATTGGATACATATAGAGTTCTTGGAGGGAAAAAATGTGTTCATAATGGTCACACCTAGATATATATTGTGAATTTTGTTCAATGAAATAAGCTTATATATATGAATCATTAGTCCTTTCTAGATAATGAATTGTGTTGGTGAGGTAGTTAACCACATAGATCTACCATCATAGTTGGACCATTTACATTATGTCTTCAATATGACAATGTTGAAGAGACATACGAATTAACCATAACATGTTGTTTATTAGAGTGAGATGAAAAAAAAGGACACAATGAAATATTCTTACTACCTGGAAGTTATTGAGGATCCTAATGAGTTGATCCTTCATGGGGGATCGATTGAATTGATGTGTGTCCCATGGTAGACCATTAATCCATAGGGGAGAACTTCAAGTGGGAGACCCAAATGTAAGTCGAACACCCAAAATATTATTAGTATTATTTTCACATTACTTGATGAAAATTTATAATTATGGGAAATTTAAGGACTTCGATTCTATATGTATTTTTTATAAAATATGTAGAATATTTTTAATACTAAGAGATTTGAAAATAGGAAATTATAAGGCCCATTGTGTCCAAAATAAATGTTTGAAATATATTAGATATATTAAACTACAGGCGTGGTATTTTTTTCATAAACAACATAATAACTCAAAATGGGGCCTATATTATAGTTATAAGGGAAATGACGAGTTTATAACATGGGTTTCACATAAGGCATGACTTTATGTTTTTCAAGAAAGGCATATTTTTTGAATTTTTCCTTTGTAATGAAATCAATTAAATATAGTAATTATTTTATTTTTATTCTACCTAGATACTAACTCTTCTAAATTTGTATGGTTATGTTGAGATCTCGAAAATTTTCATGGAGATTTCATGGAGAAAGAGGATGTATTGGGATAGGATCAGAAATCATTGTGAAACAATGTTTGTGAATCTTGTACAAAATGGCATTATAATACTATTATTTTTTATTGATCTATATAAACTCTGGATTTCATGTCTAATTTAGTGTCTTCCATCATGATTCCTCATCATGGGTGAAAAGAGAACCCATCAAGGAAAAAAATTATTCACATTGTTAGTAATTTAAAATTGATGTAATTTTATTTGTTCATTGTGATTATTTCTCTTTGTTTATCTTCTTTTATGGGAAATAATCAAGGATGAATAATGAAGTGCCATGTTTTGTTCCTCAAATTTCCTGGCCTTTGGATTTTTTCCATTCTTTATACATTATATCATCATTTTTATTTCCCTTGTACGGTAGTTTGAGCAGTACCAGGTAAATAGTTATTTCAGGAACATTCCAAGATGCAAAGGAAATTTATTATGAGTACAACTACTAATTGAGGTTTATTTTTGGGAATAGAATTTTATTGATGAGGGATCATGGCAGAACAAGACATAATTGGGAGTTCATAATCTATCAAAAATGACACATGGTTCTACTAAAAATAGATCAAGAGGATTGATTTATAAGCATATTCGGGAATAAAATACAGATAGTGATGATGGTAGGGGACGACTGACCCATGATATAGATGTTCTTGTAGGATTAGTGTATCAATTAAATTGACAGGAATCAAATTGGAAGAACTAGGTGTTCGGTAAAATACATAGTTACACAACATGTTTCCTTGTGAGGTATTCCATGTGGGACACCCCTATATGGAACTAGCGGTCCATAATTTGAAAAATATCACCCACTGTGACAAATTGTAACATGCCATGTGACCCCATCGTAACTTCTCAATGTGTACCTCTAATGTTACATAGAAATGGGAATAAATACAAATATTATGATAAACCATAGACTCATAAATGGACAAAACCTCTTATACAAGGGCTGAAATAGGGGAAGAAAAAGTATATTGACATATAAAAGAGACACGATATCAGTGTTGTGGGATAAATTCATGTCATGGAATGCTCCTACATATTGTCTATTAGGATATTTACATGTCATGAGAGGTTTCACCTCACACGAAGAGATATTGATAGATGGAAGTGATTTTTACCCCTTATAAACATATTGTACCAACATTAATGGTGATTGAAGCCATTATGTTATTTACATTGGACAATATTTGGTTGCGTGTGTTCCCCTGGTCCATTATCTCTATGGTGCAATGATGCATTACATTCCCATCAAAGCATTATGACCCCATCGAGTGAAAAGGTCTTAGATAGTTTATGTAGTGTCCCATTTCTAGACTAGAGTGTGATCTTCTATCATATATTACCAAAGGGGGGGATTATGGAATTTATGTGACATTCATGAGCATGGAATTGATCCATTATCAAGTAAGTAGTATGTGTATGGTTTTTCTTATTATTGTTATATGATCCCATATGTAGCGTGTTGATCCTAATTGAGCCATACAACCCCACTAAGGTTCTAGGATTGATCCCCTATATGAGTATTAGGTCCATCTATGACCAAGGAGATTTTATAGATAGGACCAATGATCAACACCTCTTCATGTAGTTTCATCAGTGATAACCCAACTTGTGGAGTGTACTATTCATGAAAGGGTGTTTCTTCATGGAGAAGCATGTGGCTAGTATTTGGTTGTGCTAACATGGTGGTGAATTGTCCCTCTTGAGTATATCAAGAATTTTTCAAGAATACATTGACTGTTATATAATTTATTGTTCGTACTATACATGATTTTTTACAGATTGCATGGTCTATTATAGGGTATTGTTTAACTCAAACCTACATGAGATCTTCACATATGTGACTTATATTATGAAGATGATGATATTATGAACAATAGACTAGGAGGATACAGAGCATGATGATATTTTTTGGATCTTGATAGACTAAAGTGTTTACTGGTTTCTTTCCTTTGATCATACTGATCATCCTTTGAGAAAGTTGAAATCCTTCCTATAAGGCCCCAGCCTTAAACCTTACTTAATCTTGAGTTGTTACATGATTACACATTGAGGATATTTTCGGGTTTATAATTTTAGAGAATCAGATCATAAAACATGCATTACATTCCACATATAAACAAAGTGGTTACATAAAGATAGTATTCTTCTTTCCCATCAATGGAAACATATTTAAAATAAAACATGGATTCTTTCTTAATACTTCCTTGACACTATCATCATATCATTTACCTTTACCTTGACCTGTGAAAAACATTTAAAAAAACATGGGATGAGCATAAAAAGCTCAGTAAGGGATATAAAATTTTGGAAAGGAAACATGGGTACATATATACATAAGAATGAACTCATACTTTACCCATAAAACAAAAACACTTTAACATACCTCATCAAATCATGAATAAATCATATAAATGATAAGACATAAAGGTAACTTGAGGCATTCATAACATTCTTATGTAGGGAGTAACCCTCTTGGTTACGTTTGGAATACCCATCAAAGTATATTTCCTAAATCTCTTTGGAGAAACCATAACGTTTCACTCCTTCGAGTTACCCAATGCATTGGAGAGCTATATCGGGCTCACCCTCCCTTAGTTTATCACGAAACCACCCATCTTCATAATAATGCCCAAGAACCTCAACATAATCGTATCACATAAAACATGCATAAAGGAAACATAACATTTCCACCTTTCAATCACAAGATATAAATACAACACATTGATATAAAAACATTATGAAAACCATTTTCAATACAAAAATAAAAGAAAATTAAAACATGGTATTTATTTTTTTCTTTTAAAAAAAGGTATGGCTTGTAGAGGAAGCCGAAACTCAAATAATGGTCATGGAGGCTGAGAAGTCATTGTCGCCGCATACGTACGACAAAAACATTCCCTTTTGGCGTTTAGTAAATGCTTCGTATAAAAAAGATTCCTTTTGAATAAATAGAAAAGTCAGAGGGCTTGATACACCATATAAAAGAAGGTTGTGTATAAAAAAAATATGCCTCAATGAAAGGAGATTGAGACGAAGTCCCATACCTCGGGTCTGACTTGACTCGATCGTTCATTAATGTCCTGAATAATAAACTTGAGTTAATTTCTACTTGCTTAAGAAAATTTTTCAAGTTCATTATTCCTTTTATATCACTTATTTCCATGTCATGAACACTATGTAATTATTTAAGTTAATAACGGTCATTTTAACGATCATTGGTACTTGAGTCAAAAATAAACCCTTTATAATTACAAGTTTTTCATGTATCCAATATATCCCAAATTATAATCATGATGTATATATCATATATATCCAGTATATACATGAATTTATAATATTACATAATCATTTAGAGATAAGAAATGAAATGCACCATTCATGTAGACGGTAAGCCGTACATACATATGACCACTACTTTCATTTCTATTTCATATTTTGTAGAATCGAATCATAATGATATAAAGTTATATTATAATTCAAGTATAATATCATATATAATATCATAGTTCAATCCTTTATACATCCCACATATGGTATTTAACGAATCAAATCACTTTGAGGGGGCGGTAGTCCGTACTTCCTTAAATGAAGATATCGCATTTACCCATAATGGAAACCATAAAGGTATGCCCAAAATGAAAAATACAGAAGTTTAAGGAAAAAATAAACATATTATATATCATATATAAATATAGTGACATCTTAATGTCCACCTTTGAAGGTGTTAAAAAAATGTTGAACAATCATCGTTTCAGGAGGCATAAATTCACCATCCACGGAAACAGTATGTCCTTTAACCATTAGATGTAGGTGTGTGTTAGTGTAGCTCGAATCCTTCTTATAACAACATCATAGTATATTGAATATACTGTATTTGTAACAAAAAAATGAATAAAAAGAGTTTAGGGGGTTGGAGAAGCAAAATAAAACAAAAGGACTCAAGTGAAGACACTACCTTAAAATCGGGTAACTCCCTTTTGTTTGAGCTCAAAGGCTTCCTTGGGAATACTTCTGCCCAAAGTGAGGCTTTAAGGAGTAAGAGATGGAAGTGGAGAGACAAAATGGGCAGGGTTTGTCCGATCCAAAGGCTTTGGGAGTGTGGCTAAGGAGGTAGAGGTGGGGGCCTTTTATAAGAGGAGAGGAGGGGCACTCTTTGAAGGTAAAGAAAAGTCACTTTATTTTAAAATTGTAATCGGATTTAAGAGGTCCCACATTGATGTGTTTTGAGGATAAGGTGATAAGGGTTCGAAATAAACCCATCCAATAGGTTTTTTCCATGTGTCGGTCTTAGATTTTACATTATCATTCCATATTATTTAAATCGTTAAATAATGAGGTCATCGCTGCATCCTCATGATGTCGTAAATAATTTAATTTATTTAAAGTCTAAAAATTATAAAACAAATACTATGATGTAGGGAACATTTGTATATTTACAATGACTATTTATAATCAAATATCTGATCTTTATAACCCCATGTAAAAATTGTTTTAGTAAAACATCTCATGTTTGTGTCATTTTTACTTTTACATTAAATAAAAAGTTATTTATGTCATTTCCCAACCAATGTGGATCCATGGGGTCCGCAAGTTGACCCATGGATTGTATTGGTCGGCCATGCCACATCCAATGAGGGTAGGACATGTGTCAAGATCATCTCATTTTATTAAAGCAATATTTTTACCTTAAACTACACTAATTACCTCTAATCGCGATTAAGAACTTAAGAGTTACTATTCAGCAAAAAATTATTTTAATCTCATTGAACCTCATTTTACTTCTTAATTACAACCATGTATGTAGGATTTATGAAATTAAAAACACAGAAGTGGTAAATTTCCATTTAAACGAAAAATCAGTTTTTATAAGTACCACTTAGTGGTTTCACTATTCATCAAAAATTGAAGTTTTTCAGAAAAACACCAAAAATTCACCCTAAGATATATTTGATATTACGAATTAAAAAATGAATTCTATTTTACAAAATTCAAAACATATAAGTCACATTAATTAATTTAATAATTAATTCCTGATGTCATGACAAATAGCGTGTTTTTATGAAACAATAAGTATCAAAAGATTTACACCAGTTTAAGTCCAATTTCAAAGTGAAATTGATTCCAATGACCACCATTGGATTAAATGGTAAAAATATATTATAATTTAACTTCAAAACCAATTCAAAAAATAATATAATCATATAAATAAATTAGATTAAAAAAACAATTTTGATGTAAAATGTTGTATTTTTCACTATTCATTAAAAAATGAACATTGTCAGAAAAATACCAAAATTTCACACAAAGTATATTTTGATGTCCCAATCATAAATAATAAGTTATTTATTGACAAACATAGCTTATAAAATTGTAAAATTATATATTTAAAAATGGTTTTCCATCAAAATGGAGTAAAACAATCTTTTAAAAATATTAGTGTATTCCATGCTTAAGATTGGATTTATTTTCATTTTAAGCCTCTAAAACACTATCTAATTAATTAATAGACATAGATAAAAATATCTATTATTAATTACTTACTTGGGATGTTACATCCTTCCCCCCTTTAAAAATCGTGTCCCCACAATTTATTTACTTATCGAATAAATGGGGGTACTTATCCCTCATTGGATTTTCAGATTCCCATGTTGCCTCTTCCATCATGTGGTTTTCCCACAAAACCATTACCTGATTAATCACCTTATTCCGTAACACATGCTCCCTGTGGTCAAGAATCTGGACCGGTTGTTCCTCATAAGATAGGTTCTCTTCCAGCTGAACTACCTCTGGACTCAAAACATTAGATGGATCTGGCATATACTTTCTCAACATCGAAACGTGAAAAACATTGTGTATCTGAGATAAACTCGGGGGTAAAGCCACCCAGTATCCTACTGATCCAACTCTCTCTAAAATTTCATACGGTCCAATAAACCTTGGACTCAGCATTCCTTTCTTACCAAATCTCATCACACTTTTCCAAGGAGAAACCTTGAGAAAAACATGATTACCTACCTCGAAAGATAGATCCTTCTCCGATTATCCGCATAACTCTTCTGCCTGCTCTGAGATGTTCTCATGTGATTTTGAATCAGCTGAACTTTTTCTGCCATCTCTTCTACCAATTCTAGTCCCATCAACTTCCTTTCACCCACTTCATCCCAGAAAGATGGAGTTCGACACTGCATCCCATATAATTCCTGAAATGGTGCCATCTGTATACTGGAATGAAAACTGTTATTATATGAAAATTCAACCAAAGAAAGATGTTGGTCCCAAATTTCCAGATAATCCATCGAACAAGCTCGTAGCATATCCTCCAAGGTATGAATTGTTTGTTCTGACTGCCCATCTGATTGAGGATGAAATGATGTAATAAAATTTAATTCAGTACCCAATGTCTTCTGAAGGCCTTTCCAAAAGTTAGATGTGAACCTGGGATCACGATCAGATACAATGGGGAGGGGAACTCCATATAACCTGACTATCTATTTAAGATATAAATGGGAAAGTTGATATAGGGAAAAAGTATCTCGTATAGCAAGGAAATGAGGATATTTAGTGAATCGATCAACAATAACCTAGATTGCATTTTTACCTCGAGATGTATTCGGTAATCCCAAAACAAAGTCCATGGATATATCCTTCCATTTCCACTCTGGCACTGGTAGAGGCTGAAGCATCCCTTTCGGTAACTGCCGCTCTTCTTTAACCTGTTGTCATGTCAAACACTTCACAGTAAAATCAGCAATATCTATTTTCATTTCATCCCACCAGTAATACTCCCGCATATCTCTTTACATTTTAGTACTACCAGAATGAACTGAAAACGGAGAACTATGAGCTTCACATAACAACTCTCTCTTAAACTGTAAATCACAAGGCACACACAATCCCTTCCAAAATCTCAAAACACAATCATTATAAATGTTGAATTTGGGAAACTTGCCTTTCTGAACCAGCTCTAACTTTTTCTGCAACTCACTGTCTTGCTTCTGTGCTTGCTTGATTCTATCTGATAGAGATGATCTCACTAATACCTGAAACAAAACATAATAACTTCCTGCACCAACATCTTCTATGCCAAAGTTCTTCAAATCCTTAACCAAAGGATCTTGTTCCAAATGCAACATTTCTAATGAAGCATTACTTTTTCGACTCAAATCATCAGCCACTTTATTTGATTTTCCCGGATTGTAATGAATTGTACAATCATAATCCTTGATTAATTCCAGCCATCTCCTCTGTCTCATGTTTAACTCCTTCTGAGTGAATGTATACATTAAACTTTTGTGATCAGTATATATTTCACACTATACTCCATACAAATGATGCCTCCAAATTTTTAAAGTGAAAACAACAGCAGCTAATTCCAAATCATGTGTAGGGTAATTTACCACATGAGATTTCAACTGTCGTGAAGAATAAGAAATTACCTGATCATTCTGCATTAGGACGCAACCGAGTCCTTTCAATGAAGAATCACTGTATATAACAAACTCAACATTCCTGGAAGGTAGTGTCCAAACTGGAGCATTCACCCATCTTCTTTTCAATTCCTGAAACAATCATCACATTCTTTTGTCCAGATAAACTTAACACCCTTCCGAGTTAGCTTAGTCATTGGACTAGATAACCGTGAAAAATTTCTAACAAACCTTCGGTAATAGCCTTCCAATCCAAGGAAGCTAAGAATCTCAGTTACATTTGTGGGTCTTGGCCAGTGTTCCACAACTTTTTCTTTTGCAGGATCAATAGTTATCCCATATTTAGAAACAATATGACCAAGGAAAAAAATTTGTTACAACCAAAACTCACACTTGCTGAATTTTCTATACAGTTTGTTTTCTTTTAAGGTTTGCAAGATAACCCTTAAATGTAATTCATGCTCCTCTTTACTTTTAGAAAACACCAAAATATAATCAATGAAAACCACCACAAACTTATCCATGAAATCATGTAAAATTCTATTCACTAAGTCCATGAATACAGCAGGTGCATTGGTTAGCCGAAAAGGCATTACTACAAATTCATAATGGCCATATATTGTACGGAACGCAGTCTTCGGAACATCTGCTTCCTTTACCTTCAACTGATGGTACCCCGATCTCAGGTCAATATTTGAAAAATACTGAGCTCCCTGGAGCTGATCAAACAAATCATCGATATGAGGAAATGGATATATGTTCATAACAGTGATATTCAAGGCTCTATAATCAATGCAAAGTCTAATAGAACCATCTTCCTTTTTTACAATTAAAACAAGAGCACCCCTTGGTGATGTGCTTGGTCGAATGAAAACTTTCTCTAATAAATATTGCAATTTCTACTTGAACTCCAAAAGTTCAATTTGAGCCATTCGATAAGGGGGTTTTGAAATTGGTTTAGCATCAGGAACTAAGTCAACAGTAAACTCAACTTCCTGATATGGTATTATTCCAGGAAACTCGTCAAGAAAAACATCAGGATACTAATTTGCAACTGGCACATCATTAATCTGAACAGTTCCTTTATATTCAATGATGTGTGCAAGGTAACATTCATTTCCATATTTTACAAGTTTCTTGGACTCTTGATAAGTTATCATCAGTAAGGGTTCATTCTTGTACACAAACTGAAAGTTTTTTTGAAAAGAAACTTCTTTAGCTCTACAGTCAATCTTAGCATGGTAAATAGAGAGCCAATCCATACCCAGGATAACATCAAACTCTACTAGAGGTAGAACAATATGGTTTTCAAGTAGGTTATTTCCACAGATAAGGATAGGAAGATTCTTATAAATTCATTTTGCCTCAACATTTCCCCCAGGTGTTTTTACCAAAATTTCAGGAGTCATTTCTTGAGATGGTATTCCCATTTTACTAGAAAAGGTTTCAGAGATGAAAGAATGTGTGGACCCCGAATCAAACAACACACTGGAATAATTTGAAAAAACAAACAAGGTACCTGATACAACTTCATTTGATGGCCCGACATCTGCTGAAGTAATCACAAAGGATTTCACCACCCCTTTCAGCTTGTAGTCTAACTGCTTCCCATCACTCAAGCTCTTTGTCAGACACTCGTTTGCATAGTGACCCATCTCATTTCATATAAAACATTTCACTAACTGTAAATCAAATTTGGTCTTACCTTCACCTTGATCTTTTTCAGTGCAATAACGAGACTTATGTCCCATCTTACCACATCGGTAGCACTTTCCAGAATTCAGTAGACATTCCCCAGCATGCCTTTTACAACATTTATCACAAACTGGAAACTTAGATTTCTTACCATTAGACTTTTTGATGAATTCATCCCTTTCTCCTGCCACCTTGGTCACTTCTTCTGCTGGTTGTTATAGCACACTTGATCATCGGCAAACTCCATTTCCACCTTCTCAGCACATCGAACAATATTTTCATTACTTTTAAACTGAAGATAAGCTTATTCCCTTCGATATTTTGGCATTAATCCTTAGTAAAAACGATTGATTTTACTATTAAGGTCTCAGATAAAATTTGGAGAATACCTTAACAATCGAGTGAACCTTTCTTCACAAGTAGCCACTGAGTCTTCCTCTTGCCTCAATTACAAGAATTGATTTTCCATCCTAAGTTGGACAGCCTTTGGAAAATAATTTTCAAGAAACATACCTTTGAATTCATCCCAGTCGAGAGCATCAATCTCATCAGCGTCCCTGATATTTTTAACCATCGACCACCACTGATCTGCTTCACCCTCCAAATGGTAAATAGCAAGACTAACCTTTTGATTGTCTGAACACCCCATGACATCAAAAATCTTCTCCAGTGCTTTAATCCACCCTTCAACTAGCATAGGGTCAGATGATCCTCTGAATTATGGGGGATGTTACCTCATGAAATGTTCCACCACTGACATGTTCCTCTGCGGTTGATCTGGAAGATCTCGTGTATGGATACCACCGCCATTTATCGCTTCATTCAACTGCGCCATTACTGCAACAAACTATTCAGTTCCAATATCGACCATCTCAGGATGCTGATTCAGAAGGTTATTTCCTTCTGCATGCCTTCCTAGCACTCCTACCCGGTTTCCTCTGCGGAAAACCATTCTGAACAAACATGTCTTAGATGAAGCAACATGGTAATCTTCAAATACTATATCACTTCAATTTGACCTTAAAAAAAATTTTGGATAATAATTTAATAGAATTCTAACTCCTAAAGTTATCTAAACCGACCTCTCATACCAACTATAAGGCCCCAGCCTTAAACCTTACTTAATCTTGAGTTATTACATGATTACACATTGAGGATCTTTTCAGGTTTAGAGTTTTAGAGAATTAGATCATAAAACATGAATTAAATTCCACATAAAAATAAAGTGGTTACATAGAGATAATGTTCTTCTTTCTCATCAATGGAAACATATTTAAAATAAAACATGGATTCTTTCTTGACACTTCCTTAACACTATAATCATATCATGTACCTTTCCCTTGACCTATGAAGAACATTTCCAAAAACATGGGATGAGCATAAAAAGCTCAGTAAGGGATATAAAAATATTGAAAGGAAACATGGGTATACATATACATAAGAATGAAATCATACTTTACCCATAAAACATAAGCACATTAACATAACTCATCAAATCATGAATAAATCATAGAAATCATAAGACATAAAGGTAACTTGAGGCATTCATAAAATTCTTACGTAGGGAGTAACCCTCTTGGTTACGTTTGGAATACCCATCGCAGTATATTCCCTAAATCTATTCGGAGACACCTTAATATTTCACTCCTTCGCGTTTCCCAATTCATTGGAGAGCTATATCGGGCTCACCCGCCCTTAGTTCATCACGGAACCACACGTCTTCATAATAATGCCCAAGAACCTGAACATAATCGTATCACATAAAACATGCATAAAGGAAACATAACATTTCCACCTTTCTGTCACAAGATAAAAATACAACACACTAATATAAAAAAATTATTAAAACCATTTTCAATACCAATATAAAAGAAAATTAAAACATGGTATTTATTTTTTTCTTTTAAAAAAAGGTATGGCTTGTAGAGGAAGCCGAAACTCGAATAATGGTCACGGCGGTAGAGAAGTCGTTGTCGCCACATACGTACGACAAAAACATTCCCTTTTGTCGTTTAGTAAATGCTTCGTATAAAACAGATTCCTTTTGAATAAACAGAAAAGTCAAAGGGTTTTATACACCATATAAAAGAAGGTTGTGTATAAAACAAATTATGCCTCAATGAAAGGAGATTGAGACGAAGTCCCATACCTCGGGTCCTACTTGACTCGATCGTTCGTTAATGTCCTGAATAATAATTTTTAGTTAATTTATACTTGCTTAAGAACCTTTTTCAAGTTCATTATTCCTTTTATATCACTTATTTACTTGTCATGAACACTATGTAATTATTTATGTTAATAACGGTCGTTTTAACGATCATTGGTACTTCAGTCAAAAATCAACCCTTTATAATTACAATTTTTTCATATATCCATTATATCCAGAATTATAATCATGATGTATATATAATATATATCTAGTATATACATGCCTTTATAATATTACATAATCATTTAGAGGTATGAAATGAAATGCACCGTTCATGGAGACGGTAAGCCGTACATACACATGAACCCTACTTTCATTTCTATTTTGTATTTTATAGAATGGAATCATAATGATATAAAGGTATATTATAATTTCAGTATAATATCATATATAATATCATATTTCCATCCTTTATACGTCCAACACATGGTATTTAACAAATCAAATCACTTTGAGGGGGCGGTAGTCCGTACTTCCTTAAATGAAGATATCACGTTTACCAATAATGCAAACCATAAAGGTATGTCCAAAATGAAAAATACAGAAGATTAAAGAAAAAAATAAACATTTTATATATCATATATAAATATAGTGACATCTTAATAGCCACCTTTGAAGGTTTTAAAATAATGTTGAGCAATCATCGTTTCGGGATGCATACATTCACCATCCACGGAAACAGTATGTCGTTTAACCATTAGATGTTGGTGTGTGTAAGCGTAGCTCGAATCCTTCCTAGAATATTGAAGATACTGGAGTTGTTAAAAAAACGAATAAAAAGATTTTAGGGGGTTGTAGAAGCAAAATAAAACAAAAGGACTCAAGTGAAGACATTACCTTAAAATCGGGTAACTCCCTTTTGTTTGAGCTCAAAAGCTTCCTTGGGAAGACTTATGCCCAAAGTGAGGCTTTAAGGAGTAAGAGAGGGAAGTGGAGAGACAAAATGGGCAGGGGTTGTCTGATCCAAAGGCTTTGGGAGTGTGTGTAATGAGGTAGAGGTGGGGGCCTTTTATAAGAGAAGAGGAGGGGCACTCTTGGAAGGTAAAGAAAAGTCACTTTATTTTAAAATTGTATTCAGATTTAAGAGGTCCCACATTGATGTGTTTCGAGGAAAAGGTGATAAGGGTTCAAAATCCACCCATACAATAGGTTTTTTTCCATGTGTACTACTTATATTTTACATTATCATTCCATTTTATTTAAATCGTTAAATAATGAGGTCATCGCTGCTTCATCATGATTTCATAAATAATTTAATTTATTTAAAGTCTAATTTTTTTTTAAAAAATAATATGATGTAGGAAATATTTTTTAGATTTCAAAGGAATATTTTTAATCAAAACTCTGATCTTTATAACCCCATGTAAAAATTGTTTTAATAAAACATCTCATGTTTGTGTCATTTTTACTTTTACATTAAATAAAGATGTTATTTATGTCATTTCCCAACCAAAGTGGCTCCATGGGGTCCCCAATTTGACCCATGGATTGTCTTGGTCGGCCATGACAAATTCAATGAGGGTAGGACATGTTTCAAGCTCATATCATTTTATTAAAGCATTATTTTTACCTTAAACTACACTAATTATCTCTAATCGCGATTAAGAACTTAAGAGTTATTATTCACCAAAAAAATTATTTTAATCTCATTGAACCAAATTTTACTTCTTAATGACAACCACGTATGTTGAATTTTTGAAATTCAAAACAAAGAAGAGGTAAAATATCATTTAAACGTAAAATCGGTTTTTATAAGTACCACTTATTGGTTTCACTATTCATCAAAAATTGATGTATTTCAGAAAAACACCAAAAAATCACCCTAAGCTATATTTGATATTCTGAATTAAAAAATGAATTCCATTTTTAATAATTCAAAACATATAAGTCACATTAATTAATTTAATAATTAATTCCCGCTGTCATGACAAATAGCGTGTTTTTATGAAACAATAAGTATCAAAAGATTGACACCAGTTTAAGTCCAATTACAAAGTGAAATTGATTCCAATGACTACCATTGGATTAAATTGTAAAAATATATTATAATTTCACTTAAAAAACAATTCCAATGATAATATAATCAAATAAATAAATTAGATTAAAAAACCAGTTTTGTTGTAAAATGCAGTATTTTTCACTATTCATTAAAAAATGAACATTGTCAGAAAAACACCAAAATTTCACAGCAAGTAAATTTTGATGTCCCAATCAAAAATAATAATTTTTTTTTACAAAAATAGATTATAAAATTGTCAAAATATAGATTTAAAAATGGTTTTCCATCAAAAAGCAGTAAAATAATCTTTTAATAATATTAGTGTATTCCATGTTTACGATTTGATTTATTTTCATTTAAAGCCTCTAAAACACTATCTAATTCATTAATAGACATAGATAAAAATATCTATTATTCATTACCTTCTTGGGATTTACACTTCCAATATTTGTCGGTCTATTATTTGGACATTTTTTCAGCCGGTGTTTTATTTTCATACACAATTTTGGGATCATATATGTATGAATTAATTTATTGTAATTTTTTTACATTTTAGCATTTTGTGGTCTTGGAGATGTGTGTTAGTACAATTATATTGTCATAATTTCACCCATTTGTGGTATATTCCTACTTGGCAATGGTTTAAATCTCATAAACAATTGTTGTTAGGCTTGTGAAGTCATAGTTCATTCCCTAATGGGTTGGGAAATTATATATAATTTCATGAATAATTATATTCCACAATATATCATCAAGAATTTAACATCACATAACATTATATAAAAAAGATACTATATCATTCAATACATTTTACAGACTTGATAATTCAACTTTGTTTGTGTAATTCATGTGTGAAACATTATATTTTTCAAAATAAGTATAATTCGTTTACTATAATATAGTAACATTATGTCACCTTTTTTCCTTCTAAGATACTAAAATAACCACTTACGAGGATCAATTTTTTAACTACTTATTTAATATCTGTACATTGTTTTCTTTTTTTTTTGATAGAGGGACTACAAGTTTATGTTTTTAATCTAAAATAAAATCATTCCATAAAAATTGAACACACAATTAGTAGCATTTCATTTATTTTCATATCCCCTCCAAAGAACACATCCCTATATCCTTAAAATGTAAAATTCATTGCAATTTGTAGTGTCACAACAAAAAAATATTTTTGGTGGAAGAGTATCACTATAAATTCTTATTAGTGATCTATTACCATGTCCTCTATGTAATAATAGATTACTCCCCCATCATATACAATATATATCCACTATAAATAATTAAAGAAAATATGATTCAAACTTATAATGTTAATTGACTCTTAGGATTTACTCAACCCCTTATTCTATTCATTGGTACTTCTCCTTGACTAATATAAAATTTTATATAAAGGGGGTCAGTAAAATTATTTGAATCAATAATTATTAATATTTTTATGTCCTTGGGTACAAATTATAAATATTATAAAGCCAATATTTTTATATTCATGAAACTATTATGTTGTATTATATATACCCTAGTTTCATCCCATGAATCCATTATATCTAACATTTTGGAATAAAATAACAATAATCTTGTTGACCTGATCTCTCATCAAACCTTCTGGAGAGTATCCTCAATATTTAATAGAGGTATAATGAAATATATATCGTCAAAACCAATCTATCATCGGTTATGATCCAAAATTATATAGAATTAAATTATCCCCCATACAGCTGTAAATCATATGGTTTCACTGTCTAGGTGCCTTTTTCTACTTATAAAATATATGTTTATGTTGAAAAACCAATATATTATTTCAATGTTTCATGAATGATTTCAAGTTCACCTTATATAATTACTCTTCCACACCACCTAAAACTAACTGTTTCTTTATATCTAATTGATCAACAGTTGGGATCTATATAAGAACCATTATGGTCACTATTTTTGATATTAAATTCTTTAAAACTAGGTAAAATACTCTATTAAAATAATAGAAATATTATTATTGAATGGATTTAAAAAATATATTTCCTTATACTATTTCCTACCATAATACTATTTATTGAATTATTAAACCCATTTACTTTGTAATAGTGTTTTTCTAAAAATGATATTTTGTTAGTTACCTCATTTTTGAAAAATACCAAGGGAAAATCTTATCCATCAGTTCTAACTTCTAAAATGTCATGTCATTTCAAATTTAAACATCTCATATACTATAAGGATTTTTGCTAGATATATGAACTATGTTGTTTATTTTACATAAATACCAATCCAAAATATACTTAGAAGAATTATATTACCACAATTAAGCATAAGGTTTATATTTTCCAACTATGACTTCAAAAATTTCACCATTCGAAAAATATACATGATATTACTTATTCATTAACCATTCCTGTACACCTATGTTTTCAAATTCCAATAGAATTCAATATCAATAAAAAATAATCCTCTATATAGTATGGTATCTATATAACAACCATGCTCCCTAAACCAACCAAATATTCTAATATTTCTTGTATTTTATCATTTAGATGAATGTATTATTTTTATTGAAAATCATCATCTGAAAAGATCCAATCTGTAAACACCATCCACTCATGGATGATATAATTTTTAATTTTACAAACTTTCTTAAAGGATTATTCTAGAATCAGAAACAAAATTTATTATTACCAGACCCTATGAATTCACATTCATTGTACATTTTATATAGTATTACCATTTGTTAACATCAATGTTGAAGCATACTATTGAATCGAGGACTAAATTTTTCATGATTTTCTAAATAACAATACAATATTATTAAAAATTATTTCATTTAGTTTAATTTTTTTATGTAGAACAATGTTATAGTCACTGAACTACTTCAGAACATTGGAATTATAAAACTATACAAACAACAATTGAATCGACTACTGATAATAGAGCTAATGGAAAAATCATTTATATTTATGAATCATTATTAATATAAAAATTCATGAAATAATAAATCCAAAAAATAGTGTAAATATAAGGATTCAAGAGATATATAATTTTAATTAGATAAAATAAATCATTCTATTGGTAAATTATGATGTTTCATACCATCTAGTTACAAATGACAATGAGATTTGTGTTATTCAACCATTTGTTTTTTCTAAAACACTATATATATATATATCCACATTTCTAGATATATAAGGATACAATTATAAATATTTTAAAAAAAAATTATAATCTCGTTAATGTTTACAATTAGATGAATTCTTCACCATCTTTTTAACTTATTGTGATTTTTGATTTTTTCCTCATTTTTTACTAAGAGACACATATTATAAAGATTTATGGTAAACATATTTGTATTTATTTTGTTCTTTGTATTTTTCAAATCATACTGGATTAAGGGATTCCAAGGATAGCAGGACAATAGATACACTGATCCTATATGATTAGAGACTTCAAGGGACAGAAAGAATGATTTTATAAGGATAAAATATTGATCCTATTGAAAATATAATTTATGGTAACTTCTCAATATGAAGATAGAACACTGTATAAGTTTTAAAATTAGGGATAACTAATAATATGTATAAATTCATGGATAACCAGTATATGATATATAGTTCAAACATAACCAATTTTATTAATATTTTTTTGGATATATTATTTAAAGTAATCTTTGGTTTCCTAATAAATTCGCAATGAAATTTTTTTATTATTATATTGAATTAATTTCCAAATAATAATGGATTTATATTTTTCAAATATTTGTGAATAATATTACTATTATAGTATTTTTTAAATCATTTAACAAACTGATTCCTACTATGATTACATTATATCATATGGTACATATTTTTAATGGCTCAATCCGGATGTACAGGGATATTATATTACCATAGAGTAATAATCAACAAATTAAAAAAAAATATCTTTTATACCATATTGTTTTAGTTTCTTTTGGAAACCTGAAAAAACACTTCTATTTTAATTTAAGATTCTAAATATCTCCCGTAATGATCTTACCCTTTAGTTTTCTTATATAATACCTTTCTTTATATTCTGGGGTAAATAAATAATATGGAATGGGTGAGATAAGATGTTGAGTAAGGTTAAATTAGGAAAATAATAAATTAAAAATGAACATATGAATTTGATAAACTAAACATGAATTTTGAAAATCATTCCATGTATATCATATATGAGAATATTGAGTCATGGAATAAATCATGACATTTAATATAGAATAAATCATAAAGGAACAAAAGATATTAGAAATTAAAATTATTATAAAATGTGAAATTATAGAAAAAACATAAACATCTGAAAATATTTCCTTATTCAAGAAGGCACATTACCATAATAATCACAGTTGACAAAGTCCATTACTGAACAGAGTTCAACCCTCGTTTCAGCGCTGTATTACTGATCCATGATCATTTCCTGTTCTTGTAATGTCTATCTAATGAGATATAAATATTTTACCCAAATAATTTGAGGGAGATATAGGTCCACCCAATTTAACAACTAAATAATTATTATATTATCTACAGAAATAGAAGTCATTCATAATATAATATCCTAATGAATAAAATTGGAAAAGTAACCATAATTCTATCATTACATAATACATGAAATAAAAATAAATTCCATAAAAAAAATCCATCATAAAAAACCATAGGAATAATAGGTTCAATAAAATTGAAAAATATCCTCATTAAATAGTTTTATATTAAATGAAAAACAATTATGATAAAATACATGAAATTAATTCTTGAATAAAATATCTTATCTTCTTCAAAAATGAATTTTTATTCAAAATAAAAAGACATTTTAAAACAAAATACATTAATTCAAATAACAATGAAATATTTTTAAGGAAGATACATGGAGAGAATTACCTATTAATGAATGAAAATATTTTCATGTTGTATATGTCAAAAACACATTCCCCTCATAATTGTGCTAGAAAAATCAAACTTACATCGCATATAAAATAAAAACATATTCATTTCATAAAATTTAGTAAAAATTCAACAACGGGTAAAATTGAATTTAATAAATTATAGAAATTGCAAATATTATTTTTGGAATCAATATTTATAAATGTTTGACAATAAAGATATATATATACCCCCAATAAATAATTACAAATATATTATCACTGATAATAATGAGATTGTGAAATTATCTCTCACCTTAGGTCATAGTTACATAATACTTGTCCGAACCTTTTGTATAAGGGTTTAAATAATTTCATAATCTTATTCTATTATCATATTCATTTTTTCAAAATAATATGTGATCAAATTATTAACCTTTTTTTAAAACATTTTTACGCATCCATCTCATATTATGTTCTATATTTTATTACACTTTTTAATTGATAAATTAGAGTTACCATTATTAGATTATAGTTATATCAATTCAAAAATGATATTAATATAATATATATGTTTTTTATTTCTTCAATTACATTATAGAATCATTCTTTAATGTGGATACTGATGAATGAAATTCATCACAATGTGGAGAAGGTATGATATATGTATGCATGAACAACGATTTAATTCCAATAATAGTGGAATGATATTAAAGTGGATGGTCTATATAATATTTCTTACCGAATATAATTTTATAATAATAATATATTGTTATTATTTTAATCATTATACCCATCCATATAATGTGGTGTTGAACAAAGAGATTACACCACAACGTGGAGACTGTTAGTTGTATATCCACACATGTGGTGATTTTATTTTTCATAGGATGAATATAATGAAGAATAATATAGATAAATATCCCTAATAAAATCTTATAATATAATTAATAAATTATTTATTACTTTAGGATTAAAAAATCTTGAATAGTAAGTTGAATACTAAATAAGGTTGAAAGAATCGTTAGAGGAGATTACCTATTCTACGATGAGCTCCATCTAGATCCCCTCTTAGAGGAACTAGAGTTGGTCTTTTGAGAAGGAAAAAACCTATTGAATTTGACTAATTAATTTGATAATTAAAATTGGAAAGTGATAGAAGATCTTGAAAGATCAATGTCAACTGAAGTGGTGAGAGAGGACATGCCCTTTTATTATTGACATGAAGGCCAGATTTAGAATCTAAAAATTTATATTAAAATAAAAACACATCTAAAAAACCTAATAACGGAATTTTTTATAATATTAGATAAGATATATTTTTATATATTCAACTGAATAATTTTAGGCAGGTTTTTCTTTCAATTTATGCTTTATGATTTAAAGTAACAGTTAGGTATTCTATTTTAATTTTAACTAATGTAATTAATGATAAAAATTTAAAATAGTATAAAGATTAATTATTTTAGTTTGATTATACTATAAATTAATAATTCAGAAAATTGTAGAACATATAAAAATTATTTTATTTTTTATAAATGTATTGTTATTTTTAAATAATTTAGAAAATATTATTTTTACAAAATATTAATAGTTTCAACTTGGATATTATACATTTCATGGAATTTTGAAATAATAATGAAAAGATGGTAAACATGAAAAAAGATATTTTATTATATCCCCAATATTTTATAGTAATTCAAGAAATTCATTAGATATATTAATTATCCAATATTATATTTATTTTAATATTCTTATAAAAAATAATTTGATATTTCAATTAGTGAAATAATCACTAAAACAATTTTTAAACTATTTAATATTATTATTTGAGGAATAAAAATTTAAGGAAAATACTATGATGAGGATAAATTATCTATATTTATTAATAATAATAATAATTGAATATTGATTTTGGAATAAACTACATTAAAAATGAAATATTAATTAATGTTTGAATATGACAACTTTTCAATTAGTTCGGATAATATATTATAAGTGTCATAATATATCCCATGAGTGTAAAATGAAAAAATAATTATACCCTCGTATTATTATTTCCAATATGTAGTCGTAAAATAAGAATGTGTTATTTTTTTGGCTTTTTAATAATTATAATCATTTTATTAAAAATCATTTTATTGATTTTTTATCAGTGAATTCTTTTTCATCATCTATGTATAAGCCCTTATATTAATGATTTATTTTCTAATAATTTATATTAAATTACCATGATAAATAAAAAACATGTATAATTAAAATATGTATTTATTGTCAATGTTATCTTTAATATAACCTTATATTAAGAATGATATAGTTATAAAATTTGAACAAGGTATATTTATCTTTTCATTAAATAAAATAAATTAAATGTAACACTCTATCTGAAGTGGCGTAAAATGATACTATTTATCTATAATGATTGTTTATATCAAAATAAAATCATCAGATGATATTTTTACATATGTTAGGGTAATTTAATAAAATTATTTTTAACCTTAATAAACCAATTTACAAATTTATCGTATTAATAAACATTAACGAAGTTAATATTCATAATTCCCAAAAATTGAAGAAAATTATTAATATAATTTTGAACAACTGATTCAATATAGGGAATATATTTTTAAAAATTCACAATACCTAATTTGAGGATATTAATTTAAAATTAAAACCGTTTTTGTAAAAAAATATTTTTAAAATTTAAATCATTTCAAATTATACTACAGTTTTTACATATAATTCCAATGAAAAATTTATTCTAATGACCTAAATTATATTACATGGAAAAAATATGATCTATTTATATGTTAAATATATAAAATAAAATAATTTAAACATATATATTATTCCTTTGAAAACATATATTTCCCATTAAAATTTATTATATTTTTACTATTCGTCAACAGATGAATGTTATAGAAAAAATATATATAATTCATCCAATTTAAATTTTTAAATATTTCTTAAAAATAAGATGTTTATGGTTCCAAATAATTATTATTAATGTGTCCAAATTTTAATTTAAAATTGGTTCTCCATCAAAATACAAAAAAATCAATTTTTTTTTTAAAAAATCATCTTTCATTTGAAATATTTATTTTCTCCTAATATTTTGTCTATAAAACATATATAATGAATTTTAAGTCTAATTATTATATATTATATTAATAAAATCCATAATTTAATATTTGATTATTTTATAAACTCACCTATATTCATTTAAATAATATTTTAGAAGAAATTAATAATGATCTCACCTGAAATTATAATGATTGGGTCATAAGGTAACATAATAATATTTATATGATCCCATAAAATAATTTTTTAATTAAATATATGCTATAAATGTAACATTTAATTTGTGTGTAATAAATTCCAAGCTTTGTGTATCATATACCACGAGTTGTGTCGGTGTTCCATGTAGTACAATTTTATCCTAGTTTAGCTTATAACATAATAAATAATTGAAATTAAATTACCAAATAAATATATCTCACAAAAATATTAGGGTGTTAAATTTTTTTCACCGTAAAATTAATTTCACCCTATAAACATTACTAGGATAATAAAGTATTAATTTAAGAATTTTTCATTAATTGAATCCCACATTATAAAAATGTATAAAAAATAGTTATAAAATGTAATTTTAGAAAAATAAAAGTTACCCAATGTAACTCATAACATGGATTATATTTAGGAGAACATAGGTGAAGATTTGGTCATGGATGAAAAGCATAAATAAATATAGATATTGATAAATATCATTGATCATAAGAAAGAGGGTGATCAAGAGAATGTTAATAATCACAAACCATAACAAGAAGTTGTTTGGAAGAGGTTATAGATATCATATAAAATCATTATAATTGGCCACCCTTTAACATGACAATAAATATTACAAACGGTGAATAATTTTAATGATAATATATACTTATTTTATTTTGGTACAATATCACCATTGGTCAAACCCTGAATACTTTCCAGTTCACATTTTATTTAAAGAAATGATAACAAATTTTTCATTCCATGACTGTTAGAAGATCATGAGATCCATAAATAGAATAGTTGTCCATTGCATCCATCTATGTCAAAAAAACTTTTATCAAATGTTTTCAAATATTCAAAAGTCCACCTATGGTGAGATAATACATTTTTATAACAATATTAATCCAATGTTAACCAAAACGTTCCATAATTTGAAAACCGTTACATACTTTTAAAAACTGAATATACAAAACATTATAAAGTGGTAAACTAATACTTCTTACCATTTACCTATCATATATCATATGGTATCTCTAGTTGGTCACATTCCAAACATGTGAATTCCATCATCATGTATTTTCCTGAATCAAATTGTTATAATTAATTAGAGTTAAACCATATTGAGACAGGAGTCCTTTAAAAGAATTTCTATCCACATATCATAAATTATAATAAAATATTATAATTAATATATTATATAATAAATCACATTGCCACCATATCATTTTGGATAACACTAATACTATCAATAATCTTTTTATTTTCTTATACCAACATTATGCACATGTCAAGGGTAATCATTCCCTTCAATTTTTTTTAAAAATATCTTAATCAAATTTAATGGTTAACGTTATAAATCATCAAATACTATTAAATATGAGTTAAAACCATGGATTACTATAACCTATATATTTCATGATTACATAAATATATAAAATTTATTCTACAAAATTATTATTGAATCCCATTACATAAACACCCAATCACTCCACAACTTCGTTGTTGTACTCTACATCACCAATAGTGATAACATTAATTTATTAATTTCAATTGGACATCAAATATTTATTACATTTATCATCTTTTCTAACCCATGAATGAAGAATTTGGTTAGAATAATTTTCTATTTTATTGCACATTTATTGTTGAAGTGTGGGATGTTTATTTTGTTTGGACATTTCTCTATTTAAGTCATAAGCTATATTTTTCCCATTTCACAAGCACTTAATTGTATGATAAAATGATTTTAAACACAAAAATAATTTTATATTCACATTAGGAAAATATCCACAACACTTATTTCCACAATTTGAGAACAATGAAATTCTCATCTTTTTTTCACCATTCTTTTGATAATTTCTGTTGAACTCTATCATCTATTTCTTGTTAAAACCATGAGATTGATATGTAACATCAAATTTCATTTAAACTATTATATCATAACAAAAAATATCTTCATAGATAATAAAATATATTATCGATAATTTCCTTCAAAGTTCTTTTTTATGGGACAAAAGAATCAATCTAATTTATTTTAATGTTTGATGATAACCCAAAAAACCTAGATTGAAAGTATTATAAAATTATCATAATATTTACAAATAGATAATAATCCATTTTCGTAATCTCAAAAAAACTCATTTTTTATATTTTTATGAAATAAGATGAGAAATTTTCTAATTTAAACATTAATTCTTCAACTCATCCCATTCCTTGGATTTAATTTTATCTTACTACCTTGTATTCTTTATTAGAGTCCACCACTAGTATATTATACCTTCTAAATGAAATGAAACCAAAATAACTTTTTCTTCTTCTATATAGTGATGTATTGAAAATATATTTTCTCTTTGTCTAGAACTAATCTATTCTTCGCAATCAAGATGATCCATAGAAAAACTGAAAGTTGTTTGACATTTCTTACTGATGTAATCAGCATAATGTTATTCCATTTAATATTCATTTATAAGCTAAGAATGATTCATAGATTCTTGTATGTATATGTATAATAATTCACCCTATACAATATTTTTTTTCTATTCATGATTAAAATAATTGATTTTATTATTTCATTAATCATTAAAATGGTTTATTCAGGTTCCATGCATTATCTAAAAGCTAAAATGAATATTGGGGGGGGGGGGAAATCATACTAAGAAAATAGTAAAATCAAGGGGATGTATATTCAATCTCTAATATATTAATTATATTCCTAGGTTATCCATGATAATTTAAAAAATTAAATTATTTTAACTTATACATTTAAAAATCATTAGGTATATCCCTAAACATTACAGTAGAATTATTTCTATGGATCATTGTAAAGATGCCTCATCCTAGTTTCCAGTGGTTGACTAACATTTTTCTGTGAAACCAACTATAATAGACCAAGATTGATGTAAATGGAAATTACATTACTTTTTCATAATGCTTAATAAATTATTCAAAAAGATGCCCAACGACTTTATTAGTTTAATTCCATTGAAAACCAAAAACACATTCTTCTAATTTGTTGAATGACTTTCATCATCTCCCATAAATATCTTCTTCGTAAAATTTCCTACATAATACCATTATTTATATCCAAGGGAAATGAAAACATATAGAAATGGTCAGATTAGATGCTCAGTAAGGGTAAAAAAGAAAAATATCAAACAAAACATGGTCATAAAAATGTAATAACTACAACATGGATTTTTAATAGCATAACATGTATAACATATTTCAAAATCATGAGTCATAGAAGAAATCATAGAATTTGATAAGGAATAAATCATTATGTAAATTAAACCATGAAATAATTAAATTGGTATAAAACATGGAATTGGGTGAAACACATTTCAATAGGAAATCTTTTCCATTTTTTCAATGGAATATTTCCAAAACCATCATAGTGGACAATGTCCTTTACTGAACTGTGTTCGCTCGATATTCCAACCATGTATTACTGAACTGAGATCATTTTCCATTCTAGTCCTGTCATTTTAAAGAGATTTAAATAATTACCCAATATATTGAAGGGAAATATATGTCCCAAAATCACAAAATAATATTAATCTTATATGTTCCACAAAAATATTAATGATTTTTCATAGCTCAACCCAATGAATAATATGGTTTTCTAAAACATCATTCAACCAAAACATAATCTCTAAAAAATATATTTCATATAAACAATTCTATAATAAACATAATCAATCCATAAAAACTGGATAGTATACTTGAAACATATATTTATTAAATAATGTCACTTTATATGGAAAATAATTTTAATAAAAGACATGAAATTAAATCATGAGGAAAATATCCATTTTTCTTCAAAAAAAATATCTTTTCCAAAAACTAGAAATAATTTAAAATGAAAAAATATTAATAGTAAATAAACATTAAATATTTTAAATTATTCTTCAAATAAATAAGGTATTATGAATGCATAAAAATATATTCATGGCACATAAGTTAAAAACATTATTCTCTTTCTACTTTCAAATAAGTCAAAAGTTCCTCGTATCAAAAATGAAAAATTATTCTTTCCTTACCATTAAATAAAAACTATAAAATGGAAAAAATGAGATTATAAATTATATAATATAACACTAAATAATTTTTGAAGTCATATTTTAGATACAAGTGAATGGAAAATAAATATATCATAGTAAATAATTACGTATAAACAATCATAGAAAATAATGAGACTACAAAATTATCTAATAACATGGTTCAGGGTTACATCATACTTGTATGAACATCCTGTATTCAGTAATAACTAATGTAATTAAATTATTATAAAATAAAGATGAATTTTTATGATATCATAATTGATCATATTATTTACCTTTTTTAATAAAAATATTACTCATTCATCGGGTATTAATAGCTTTATTTTCTAACTCATGTTTTAATCGATATGTTTTATTCTTATTCATATGTTATAATTATATAAATACAAAATTAATATAATAAATATCATACTTATTCATTACATTCATTTATATTCTCATTATTTAATTAATATCAAGTAGAATTGATCAAACCACATCGTGGAGATAGTAGGTCATAGATACGCACAAGCGACAATATCACTCCCATTATTTTCAAATATTATTCACGTTTAGGAAATTTAAAATATTAAATAATAAATATCATGTTATAAAAATATTATACACTTATTATATAATTAATTACACCCATTCAAATAACATGGCGAGAGAAAACAGAGTACACCATAATGTGGAGATGGTATGCCGTACGTATGCACATGTGGTGATTTCGATTTTTGTTTTTTGAATAGAAGGTGGAATATAGTGGTTACATGACCATAATAACATATAAACTAATTATTGAAATAGTATTTTTTCATTTATGTTCAAAATAACTCATTAATATAATGTATAATAAGAAATAAAGTTGAAATAATTAGTAGGTGAGATTACCTCTTTTTCAATGAGCTCACTCTAGATCTCATATTAATGGCACTAGAGAAGGTATTTTGAGAAAAAGAGAACCTATATAATTTTAATAAGTATTTAAATAATTGAAATGGTCTTAGGATATTTGAGAATGAATTTTCAATGTGAAATAATGTTATGAGAGAGGATGTGCTCCATTATATTTTTGGTAAGGGGCAAATTTGGAATCTCGAAAGATATTAATTTCAAATTAAATAAAAACACATCAAAGTAACAAAAAAATTTAATATTGTTGAATATGATATTATAAAATGTTTAAATGTTATCATCTAATAAATTTTTGAAATTTTTTTATGTCAAATTAATCTATCTCATTTTATTTCACTCTTATTTATTCTAGATAAATTTTAACTATGGTAACAAATGATTCATTTTTTAGAGTTGAGGATTTTTTAATTCTATGATGTTAATTAGAACATAAAGGATGAATTGGATCATATTATATAATAAAAAAATATTTTATAATTTTAGTAATTTATTATAATTTTTAAAAAGTTTAACAAAAAATTATTTTCGAAAAATATCAATTATATCAATATTTAAAATTTTCGTATCATGGATTCTTAAAAATATCATGATAAGATGTTAAACATGAAAAAAATATATTATATCTATATGTAGTAAATTTCATCTGGATAATTAATTTTATATATCATTTATTAAAAATTATATATTTTATGATATTTTTAATAAATGTAATATCATATTACCATTAATCCAATAATTTTTACATATTTGTTGGGTAATTATGATATATATATATATATATATAGAATAAAAATTATAAATATAATACTATGGTCAATTTAAATTCCTTATATTCAAAATTAATAGTTATAGTCGATTATGGGTTCTAGAAAATCATACATTAAAATAGTTATATATATTAAAAAATGAATAAGTCAACCATAGAATTACTTTAGATAAAATATTATTAGTGTAGTAATCTATTCAATGTAACTCAAAATGGTGATTAAGTAGAAATTTGGATCATTATTGTCATTATATACTAGAAAAATAATATTGGGTCATGGGTTTTGGTCTTTTAAGATGAATTATAATTTTAATAAAATTATTTTCTATATTTTGCATCAATTAATTTTTTTATAAATCATTAATATATCGCACATTAAGGTAATAATTTATTTCTGAAAAATTAGAAAAAATTACTATTATAAATAAATAAAATTTTGATTTCAAATTAGTATTTATACAAGAATTTACGTTCTATATATCACTATAATAAAAATGATATAGTTATTAAAATGTCTATTAGACATATTTAACTTTTCATTTAATAAAATAAATTAAATGTCTTAATCTCAACGAGGTTCCATAAATAGGATATTATTTTTACCCAAAGAGGGTTTATATTGAAATAAACTCATCGAGGGATAATAGGAAGACTATTAGGGTAATTTTGTAATATTGTTTTACCCTTAATTAACCAACATAATCTTTTAACACATTAATAAAAAATTAACACAATTACAATTTATAAAGAAAAAATGTAAATCTATATAAATAATTTTTACATACTAATAGAAATAGAGAATCAATTTTTCCCAAATTAAAAACAATGAATTTTCAGAAATTATTTTATTTTTAATCACATTTTCGGGAAAATAGGTTTTTAAAAGTTAAAACATTACAACAAAATAAAATGTTTTTTATTTTTAAATTATTTGTAATTGTAATGAAAATAAAATAAATTATATTAAATGATAAAAATATTTTCAATTTATACTTTAAAAAATTCAATTATATAATTTTTCCTTATATATTTTTCTGATGATAAAAAATCATTTAAAATTTGGCATATTTTTATAATTCATCAATAAATGAAAGTTATCAGCAAAGTATGTAAATTTTATGGGACATAAATTTTTATATCCCACATCAAATGAGTATAATTAATTTCAACATAATATTTATTAATGTCTCAACATTTTATTTAGAAAATTTTTCTATATCAAAAAGAATGTAAAAATGCACTCTTTAAAAAATACATCATTTATCTGAAAAAATAAATTTGATCATATATCAATTATAAAATTAATTAAACATAAATTTTAAATATATAAAATATATATTTCATTAATAAAATAAATCAATTGTTATTTTATTATTTTATAAACTCACTTATTTTCATTTACATTATTTTTCAGCAGAATGTATATACTATTTATACTAATCATTATTATGACTAGGTTAGATAGTAACATAATAATATTTAGTTACTCACCAAAGCATAGTGTTATGAGAATGGAATTCTTTCTACATAACATTAAATTAATTGTATCATAATCCATGTATAATGTTTCCTATAACAAATTTATTATGGAGCTTCACGTAGCGCACCCATATATTGTTGTAGAGTACAGCACATGATATAAAAAAAATTAAAAAAATATTAAAATTTTATAATATTTCCACTATTTATTTTCCATAATCTAATATATAAATTTATTGGTATTTCAAAAATGTGATTATCTTATAATGTTATGTATGGATGAATAATATATTTGTTTTAAAATTATAATTCATCCCCCACTTTTAGATAATATGTATTACATTATTTGGATAATTTTTTTTAATATAGATCTAATTATTTATTCTGAATTAATATTATTTTAATGGATAATCATCTTAATATCCTTATATTATATATTTTGGTAGAGGAATGAAATATTTTAAGATAACATGTTTTTTGGTAGGATAACATGAAAATTGAAATCTAACAAGCCAACAATTTTTATAAATATGATTATTATTATTATTATCATATCATGAAATATTATATCATTAATATATGATTCAAAAAATTTGTATGATGACTTTAAAATATAATGTTATAAAAATAGAGATTCTTCATTTTTCTCATGAAGAAAATTAAATATTTTTTGTAAATAAAATTGTTTGTAACACGTTTATATATAAAATAACTATGAGCATTTATAGAAAGAAATATTCTAGTAAAACAATTAATGGTATATAAGAGATGTGATAAATTAACATTTTTTAACGTAAATGTTCTATAATCTAAATAAAATATATTTAGAGGATTGCGATCTTGATGTAATCTTTGGATACTCTTCTTCGACCTTTGATTCCATTAATTTATTTTTTAATTACACTGGGTGTTCATCCTATGAAAATGTTATTGTACTTCCAGATAATAATCCTCTATTTATTTTAATGATTACCACTAAACATAGTTGATGTTTATAATTTCATTCCATAAAAACAAGCAACCATTGATGTCAACATATATAAATTGATAAAAACAATTTAAAACAATTGTTATTGTTATAAAAAAATTACAATCAAGAAGATGGAAATAGTTTTTACAAAATAATGTTATTTAATATATTATAAATTTTACATAATTATAACTATATATGAAAACTATTGATGATAGTAAATATATACCTAGGTTATGAATGTTTGAATTATTTTTACATTTTTTTTAAAATTAATTTCCACCGAAGAGATATACTGATAAATTGATAAAATAAAAAGATAGTTTCACATTATTTCACACTAACAAATATTAATTCATATTATTCTTATTCTTCAACTAACATTTTTTAATTTTATAAAAGTATAAATTTCACCCTTTAAATCAATGAAATCTAGAATATAATGATAATGAACATGATCTAATTTCTATGAGAACGAATAATCATGTTGGTAATATGAATTTGTAGAGTACATATTATAATGTTAAGAAATACATATACAATAAATTGAAATCATCAAATTTTACATACTATAAATGTTATAAATATTGTTTTATTATACAGTTTTGTTCTAAATTGAATAAGAAGTATATAAAGTTAAATTGATACAAAAAAAATATAGGGAAAAATGTTTTTAAAATTTAGACACATAGTGTTCGAGTAAAGGAAAACTTATACATAAATTTAATGTGAAAAAAATCCTAAAATGTAGTTCTGAAAATATGTGATATATATTCATTAATTAGGAAGAAATACAAGTACTATGTGGCTATGGGAAATGCTCAATATTAGTCAAATTTTAATCTAGATTTTAAATATTTAATAAATTACTATTATAATTTATCATCTTGTGTTGATGAAAATGAACGTAAATAAAAATATAAAAATTTATATACAACACAAGATGATACAAGTATACCAACTTTTGATAAAATATCAATATATATAACTTTTATTATGTAAAATTAAACATCCCTGGGTTGATTACATATGAATATTTGGAATCAAAACATTTTTATGCTAAAAATAGAATTTCAATACTAACTATGTAAATTTTATAAATTTCAAAAAAATTAAATTTATAGACAAATATAATAATGTATTGAATATATCTGATACATGGTGATCATCACATTATTAATCATTATTTATTTCATCAACCAAATATATATATTAATATCAAAATTAATATTTTTCGAAATTAAAATTATTTTATTGAAAATATTAATAACATTTATAATAAAATTAGACTACTTTGCACTTATAATCACTTTTTTAAATTAGATAAATATCATTTTCATGAAATTATTTTTATCCCAAAGTTCACCATTATGCAATAAATTTCAAATGAATGTTAACATTAATACATTTTATTATTTATAAATGGATCAAACTCCATGTTTTTATAAGTATTTTATTTCCAAAGAAATAATATATGTCAAAATTGACATGTTGGTTTGATCTTTATTCCTCAATTTTTGAAATCGAATATAATTAGACCCAATAATTTCTGGTTACTATGATCATTGTTATATATAATCAAAAAAAATATTGAGTTAATTGACAGAAACAAATATATTAGGGGTAATGGATTTTCTAGAATCATGATAAGGCTCAGGTTGTGTGTATGGAATTTAGAAAAGATTATTTATGAATTTGAAACAATTGTATGCAATTCAATAAATGAAATGAATATAATAAAATATGTTTCTTATAAAAAAATCAATTTTGAATTTATAAAATTTTATTAGTATTAAAAACAAAGTTATCAAAGTTATGTAAGTATATGGTGAATGATAAATTGTGAAAATTTTGAAGGGTAAATATATTGTTCAATAGAAAAAATATGATATCATTATATCAAATGAGACATATGATAATTCAATGACTCATGATATATTAGAAATAATTAACCATAATATACATTTCATGGGTAGAAATTATGATCCATAGTGGTTTTGAATATAATATAAGGAATCTATAAAATTTAAAACATATGATACTTTTTAGGGAATAAAATACATGGTGTCAACCTGAATTTTATTTTATATTAATCTAATTTTTTATTATTTTTCAATTTGTAAGGAAATGAAACAATGGTTTAAAAAATTAAATTATGTCTCAACTTTTGAGGCTTTACAACTACTACACATGGATTCATTTGGTCTGAAAAAATAGATTTATTCATTGAAATCACTTTAGTAATAACATTTTTTATGATTAAATAATAATTATTTGGATTTATCTTCTCACATGAAAATTGAAATCACTTAGTTATTTTTTTATTTTTCATCCATCAGTTACAAGTGATAAAAACTTCCTATTAATTACAATTAAAAGATATCAAGATGTTGAGATTATAAATATTGAATTTGAAATAAATTATTCTCTATGATATTTTAATCACAATTGTATATAATTGAGAACGCCATTTAAAAAGGATCAAGATTAATGAATAATATATTCTTCAGGAAATTATACAAAATATTATATTTGATTTTTCTATTTCTATATATTTTTGGGTTTACTTTTTGAGTACATAAAATATCAAGATAAAACTCTTCATTAGTGGACTACATTAAAGTAAGATATTTTTTAATTTAGATTCATTAAATGTAATATATTTATTATGAATACTAATGACTAATGTCATGAATTTTATTATAACGTTAATGATGGAATTTTAATATTTTAATAGAAAAAATATAAGGATTATATATTTTTTATTAAAATAAGAACTATTTCTAATGAACCGGGTCTGGTAATGTTTGTTGAATCCAATCCATTATTTTTACAAAAACAATTTAATTTTATAATTTAGTTTAAATTTTTGCAAATGCAATAATTAGTTTATATAATGTTGAATCCCTAATACCATTATTAATCTATCAAAATAATATAATATCATATTTTTTAATATACTAGAACTAATTTAATGGAATATATATATTGCTAATTATTAGCTCATCTATATACCTAAAAATAGGTGGATCCAAATGAGTCATCTTACTAATATTATTATTGATGATGTAAGTCATATAATTAGTATCATACGTTGTATGAAAATGTGGATATGTGATATTGTATAATTTAGATCATATAATTATAAAATTATTCATATAAGGATTTATTTATCCTCTATGTAGAGCTTGTAAACTATGATCTATATCTTGGGAATCCGAGTCCAAATCTATTGGGGAAGGATCTTCTAAAAGATTAATATATATCACAAGATAAGTTGACTTCATATTTCATATAAAAAATCTATTTTATTTTTATGAATAAACATTTTTATTCATTAATTTTTTTTTGAAAAAAATTATAATAAACACACAGTGGAAACCTTTAATCAACAAAAAGTTGGTTTTATGTAAATTATATTATTAATTTTCCAATTTCATTGTGTTTTTTATTCATTCCAAATGTAAGATATTTTTGAGTTAATGCAACACATATGTACATTATTTTTTAAATCAATGTACACTTATTATGAACACAATTTAGGTTGAGTTTTGATTTAGTTTTTGGGTTTTTCAATAATGAATTTTAGGAAATTGATCATTTAGAGAACATAATAATTAATAAAATTTACATCCACTAGATGAAGTGTATTTAAATCATAAATATGGAAAAACTCAAAAATTCATGTGAAGATATGGTAATCAAAAAATTAATATTAAAATACATCCATTTCATTCAATATAACTATTGAGATTCCCGAGAAACACATCACTAATTACTAAAAAGATATGTGTCCATTAGAAAATGATAAACTTACTATCAATTCATTTTAAAAAGCTTCTGTGATTTTCAAAATTAATCTATTATCATTTATTATATGAAAATATATAAATAGTTCCTTTCACATACTTGATAAGGATGAATACATCGAAAAAATTGATCAATAAAAATATTAAAATATCCAGAAGAATGTAACAACATGGTGGTTTAATTTAATTATTATTGTATTCTATTTCTTATTTGTCACAAATTAATATTTATTGGGATGCTTTATTTTAAAGCAGTTAGTATTTATCTTTACATTTTTTCTTTTATTTATACTATTTGGTCATGGGATTCCATGTAATGAATGATAGTAGATTTACATATCCATTATGATAATTAATGTCTAGGTAATGAGAGATAGGGTGTTTGTAGATAGACCACTACACCTACCTATATTATATGTTGATAATGATTAGTTATAAAAACATATTTCATTTTAAATTTTAAATTTTTTTAATACATTATTATATTTGTATAGTAATGGATACCTTTGATTAGTTCTATATATCCATATTTAACATTGTATTATATGTTTGGTATAAATATATCCATTAAGGGAATATTCAGTTTGAAAACAAATACATTGATAATTTTTTTGAACATATAATTTATTCACTTTTAAATAACTACATATTTAAATTTTACAATTATGTTGCTTAATATTACTTTTTTTACATTTAAATAAGCTTCCCAAAAACATTTTTCATCTATGATTATTGTACTTAATAATGTGTACACATCCACTTCATGTACTGTTCTTAATCAAATTGTTAAATTGATAATTATACTACAAATCAGATAAATATAAAACATGAGGGATGTATGACACATGTATCCTTGTTTTAAATCCTAAACACATCTTTAATTATAGATTACATACATTAAATTCTTGGTAAAATTTCTTGTATTAGAGTAAGTATATTCATGATTATAAAACTATTTTATATTTATTTTATATTCTTGGCTATTAATCTCACTTTTTGAACAAAAATATTGTTGGAAGAGGAGTGATTGAAATTTTTATGGAAGATTTTCTAGTTTGAACATGTGAATATTTAACAGTAACCCAACCACCTAATTTTTTAATGATATTATGAATATTATCTTAAACACATCATATTCTATAACATTAATATTATAGTTTCCATATTTCTTATGTTGATAAATAAATATATAGATATAATAAAGGAAATTGTTCACTTTTATCATGGGTGAAGTATTGAATATTATTAAAATATTTATGTTTTTTAAATTTGTTAATTTTAAATGACTGTGATAATTTATATAGATATAACATCATGTGAAATTGTGAAAGCAATTTAGATGGAAATAATCTTTTTTCATTATGGAATATCTGATGATTTGGAAATTAACATATCATTGTTGAAAGATGATTATCATGATTTTGATTATATTATTGGTGATTTACAATCTTAAATGCGTTAATGATTTATAAAATTTTCAAATATATTACAGTAATTGGGTTAGAAAGACTTATCATTAAATAAATTTCATAAAAATATAATTTTTATAATGTCAATTTAAAAAATATCTATGACGAAAAATATTGATGAAACTAAACACATGAATATTTTATGTTTGGAATACATAGTTGTTAAATTTTTAAGTATAAAAATAGTCACCAGATAGATTCTATGAATGATAGAAATTGGAATGTCAGGTAATTTTTTTCTACTTCTTATAATCAAATATCTTGTGTCCTTAATTTCATTAGTAATGTTTTTATATGCCATGATTCAAATAAAAAATCCATGAATTAGGATTTAAGAAATTTAGATAATGGTTATAATGGAATTTATCAAATTATAATGAGAAAAAATGATCATGTAGGTAATAAAAATGATTGGAATACTTTTTGGATATATACGAATAAAAATAATAATAATAAAGAATCATTATATTATATTTTCAACAAATGTAAATAATATTGTCCTATTTGAGAAATGTTCCAAAAATTTATTAATTATGATTTAAAATATAATGATATATACTAAAATAAAATGTTAGAAATGTATTAAATCATTAGAACCATCAATATCTAGCCATGATAGAACATGTATAATATTTTCTTAGAATAATGTGGAAATGTACCCGAAATAAAAAATTAATCTAAAAATTCTGATGAATTTAATGAATTATATGGCTAATATAACTACTGAATCATAGAAAAATTCCATCACAGATTCAAAATTATATATTTATTTTAAATATTATTTTCCAACCTCATTTGTGGATGAAATTGAAAATCTTACCATGGATGAAAATTAAATTTATTGACAAATTAAAAATATTCCCTTATTTTTATGAAATGGTTAAATAAATAACATATATTTATAAATAGTAAAATCATTTGAATATTATATATGTTTTTGAAAGGTAAAAACTACTACAGCTTATTAAATAATTTGAATGTTTACTCACTAAATTTCAAAATGATCAACGAAATTATATTTATAAACTAAATCAAATATAAAATTTTTTGATGAGAAACATTATGACCGGATCATAGTTGATACACGTTTTTTCTTCCAATTAAATATAATGTTATTATCTTCATGAAAAATTTAGTAAATTTTTATTCTTGAAGAATATTTTCTAATAAAATATATTAATATATTTAAACACATAGTATATGATATTTAGTTGGTTTTAGTTATGATATATGTTGGTCGGAGTGGACACTCAAGAGGGGGTGAATTGAGTTCCAATTAAAATTTCTCCTAAAAACAATTTCTATTAAAATCCACCAATTTCAAAAACAAATTAAACTGTAGTGAATTTATACAGATTATAAAGGTTCAATTAGTTTCTAAAAGATTGATTAATTCTCAGTTAACTTAATCTTATGATTAAATTAACTTTTGAAACTAACTTACTGGTTTATAATAAATATAAACACTTACGAGTTTAACTATCAACGTAGCTTTGAAAATAAATAATATTTCAAAGTAATAGCAGTGGAATATGAAATAAATGTATATATTATGGATATAGATTTGACTAAAAACACAAGAGTTAACCAAGAGGTTCAGTATCAAGCCGAGACTTAGTCCTCTCAAAATTTATATAAATTGATCCACACCCTGGATCTGGGTTAACAATAGTGATCACACTGTTCAGGTCAAGATACCTCTACTATAGTTATACGTGGGATAACAAACAATAGCTCAAAGATGTACAGGTCACACTCGACCTCTACCACTATCCACAGTGGGAAATAAAGGATGTAATGATTTTGAGTGAGGATTTACAAATCCTCCAGTTATGGTTCAGGAGACAGTGTGTGTAATAATTAACAGGCTACACACACTATTCGTAATGCAATTTCTAAATCACTTAGAGAAAGATATATAGTTTAGGAAGGCTCTAGTGATTGCAGTGCAGCTCTGGACTCCTTTGGATTCGATCAGAAATGGTTCTGAGTCCTTCTCTGGTATTTGACTAAAAATAGAGTATCGTTTCTTCTTTCAGTGCTTGGTTATTGGCTCAGAAAATGAAGTGTTCTATGTTGTTCTTCTTTAGCATAGATTTCTCTATGTATCCTCTGTGTTCTGGAGTCTGGTAGTAGTAGTAGTCTTGTGAGTTCATGTTCTCCAGTTGTTCTTGGCACGTTTGAGCTTGATCGCAAGTGTGTTCCCGTGTGCTCAATCTCTTCAAGCCTCTTGTCTTTATTCACTCTCACGTACACGTTGTCTTTTATGCCTTTATTATACTGAGAATAAGGAATGATTATGCTTTTAAATCATACTTGGTACGATTTCATGAAATGGCAACATCAATCCTTTAATAACATTGAATGCATCAAAAGTAAAAAATGTAGCTGTCAGTGTAATAAACAAATAGGGTCGAGGATATAGGATTTGACTCTGCAGTTCATTATAGGTAGTCGTTTGTTTGTAGACTTGTACGGTTGACTCTGTGCAGGATCTCCCATCGGTAGATCTTCAAACTCTTATCAGTGGCTCTTATCAGTATATCTTATCGGTAGCTCTTATCAGTAGCTCGGTGAACTTAGTTCAATCGGTTTCTCTTGACTGTCGATAGCTCTATGCATCAGTAGCTCTCTGTCCATCGGTGGCTCTGTGCATCGGTAACTGTGTGCATCAGTAGCTATGTGCATCGGTAGCTCTGTGCATCGGTAGCTCTGTGCATCGGTTGCTCTGTGCACCGGTAGCTCTCTGCATCGGTAGATCTGTGCATCGGTAGCTCTGTGCACCGGTAGCTCTGTCCATCGGTAGCTCTGTGCATCGGTAGCTCTGTGCAGTTATGCACATCGGTAGCTCTATTCAGGTCAGTGATACTTACACTTGACTGTCTTATGCAAAACACATCTAATTCACTTAGAATCATTTCAAAACTTATATAAACATGGATAATCAAGATTAACATAAATCAGAAATTATTTTAACACTATTATTAACTTGATCATCAATTTGAAAGAATTAAAGTGTAGATCAACAGTATTTGTGAATATCATAATATATGGACACATAATTGGGATTGTCAAAACATATGAATACAAGATTGGGATTATCAAAACAGGTGAGGTCAATAATCTCCCCCTTTTTGATAATCACAACTTATGATGTGTCCATTTTAAAATAGTGAGAATATAGTATTAGATAGTATGACTTTAATATTCAATTTTCTCAAAGAAAATAGTATCAGAGGAAAGAGGAAATAGTAATAGAAAGATATAGATCAAAAAGTATCATAGGTAGAATTAAATACAATAGTATCAGAGATAAGGTTTTGAAAGAATTGATACCAAAGAAGGAAATGTAAGAATTAGTATCAAAGGCTCCTCCTTTGATCATATTTCTCCCCTTTTATATTTCTCATTTTATATTCCTCATTTTATATTTCTCCTTTTATATTTCTCCTTTTATATTGCTCCTTTTATATTTATCCTTTTATATTGCTCCCCTTTTCTCCTTTTATATTTCTCCCCGTTTCTCCCCCTTTGTGATAATAAATAAGTGGGAAACCAAAAATAGAAAATTGACAAACTGAGACAATGGAAATAAAGGCATTTGTATCAGATCAGACAAAAATTACATAAACAGAATAGAAAAAATAAAATGATTCCTATCAAACATCCTTGCCACTTTATCAATCCACATCTTCAATGTGAGATTTTCCCTTGGGATCAGAAGAGAATTCAGGTGTTGAGGATACTGGGGAGTACTTTGGAATTCCAGAAATGATCAGAGGAGGCTGAGAAACTGATACAGTGTCGGGCCTGGAATGGGAAGTCCTTTGAGTGATCATAGGTGTGAGACTTCTTATGGCATGAGGAGGAGTCATCTGAACTGGAAACGCAGTAGAGGCAGAGGTAGGCAAAGCAGGAGGTACAATGACCGGTCTGGCATCCACATGCAGGAAGGGAAGCAACAGGTTTCTGAAATCCATTATAATGCTTCCTCCTCTCTCCATTGCAGACAAAAAATCATCTCTATTTTCAATGAATTTATCCTAAGTAGGAGTAAGCTCCCTGAGCTTACTAAACTGCTCTCTGAAGGGCTGAGTCACTGGAGGTATCTTTAGATTCTCAAGCAGATGTTTGAAACAGTTGGTCAGTTGTTGCTTGGTATAATCCTTTTCAAAATAAGTATAAACCTTATTCTTGATTTCCTCTTGAGAAGTAGAGGCCTCTCTCATGTAGTCCTGGACGATTTTTATTATTCCTTTGGTTGAATCCCTGGTAGACAGCACAACTCGAATTAAATCTGATGAGTCCACAGAGCCACTGGTTGAAATAGAACCAAGCTCCTCCTTCATCAGAGCACGGAATTGATTCAGATCAATTGGAGGTTTTAGAACTAGAGGACCAACAGAGAAGGATACAGTTTCTTTGAAGCTTTTGGTCATCCCACTAATCAGATTTTGCATTTGAGAGTCCTGATTTTTGACATGATCCTTCACAGATTCTTTGAAATATTCATACACGGAGACCAGCTGACTTACAACACTTTTCACATAAGCTAAATCCTTGTCAGCTTGAGATTTTGAACTCATGAAAGAGTCTACGGCAACAACAGATATCCATAGAGCTTCAAGATCTGCTTCTAGCCTAGAAGTTTGAGTGTGGCACTCCTTGACTTCTTCCATTAGCTCACCCACAAAAGTTGATAGATTTCAACAAAGAGAAATCTCAAAAGACCTTTCTAACATCTTCATTTCTTCACCAAAACAGTGCTTTATCTCAGCAACAGAGGCACTGAAGGATTACTTCAGCTCATGCTTTAGGGATTTGAGGTCAGACTTTGTAACAAAATCAGTAGGAACAACTATAGTAGATACTATTTCAGAAGCTAAACGGACTACAAAGTTAGCCATGACTGATTGAATCGAGGATACTAAAAAAGATTCCGTTGTCTTTACTTCTTCTACAAAACTGACTTTGAGATTTTATTTCAGCACATATAAATCATGTACTCGGACCACATCAGCAGGTAATAACTCATAATTGATTTCATAGCTGATCTTTGGTCTATTCAATGATATTTCATTATCCAAATCAGGATAATCCAAGCCAGAGACTATAAAACCTGGGACTTCTAGCCAGTCTTCAGACTAGATAGTCACTGTAACATTTCCAAACATGGTGTGATGCTCCCCCTCAATGGGTGTATTCTCATATATAGAAACTACATTCTCTATTGGTCTTTCTTCATCAGAATCATCCACAACAACTTCCATCTCTGCAGCAGCAAGATGATTTTATGGAATAGGTACAACTTCTCCCCTTTCTTTTTCTTCATCCATAGAAGGTACAACTGAGCTTCAAATAACTAGACTTAGACTCAAATCAGCAGAATCAGATAATTCAGAGACATTATTTTCTTCTTCTACATGCTTGGAGACCGACTGGTCTTCCTCATTAGTAGGTGTCTCCACTTCTGCTAGCACTTCCTTTTCTAAAGACATAATTTTAGAAACAGGGCTTGGAGGCACGCCAGGATCTCCTCCAACATCCATAGGAGTTTCTTCCACTTCTTCTTCTTCTTCTGACTCATCACTGTACTCAGGTTCCTCTTCATCAGGTCCTAGACCTAGATCTCTTTTATCCTTTGGCCTTGAAGGATAATCCACAGGATTGAACATATCATATACCTTTTGGTCATCATTGACCCATTCATCTCTCCAAGGATTCCAATTAATATTCATATATTTGCAAACTGTAGTAGTGATACAAAAGTCTCTCTTCACTACAACTGTCTCATCTTGAGACTCAGTTATCCCTTTCACTTTGATCATTACAGAAATCATCTTAGCAAAGAATAGGGTGTTAGTCTTTGATTTCGTCCTTGTCATATCTTCCATTTGACTCATCACCAATCATCATAAATTGACTTTGACATCATGCCTCAAAAGATGTACGAGATAGATATCCTGATATCTCAAATTAGAAAAGTCTCCTCTCCTTGGTATCAACACATGTTGATCAATCTTGAACAGTAATCGGTTCTCTCCATCCTTTTCTGCAGCAACCACTTGCCTTCGAGTTCCATCACCAGTCAGTTCTTTCAACGCGATCTCATGATCAAAAATGTCACTGGTAGGTGGCATTTCTCTTGATACATATCCAAACACACCTTCATGAGGAAATTTTAAGCAATCAGCCCACTGTATTGATGAAAATTATATCACTTTACCATTTACAAACGAAGATACTCGGTTCTAATTCTCTAGCTTCTCGAAGCTTAAGAATTCGTAAAATTGTTTTACCAACTTTGGGTAGTAGGGACCGTTTCTAACACCCGAGACTTTTATGTTATATAAATCATCAAAGGAATCTTTTTCTACACAACACTTTCTTGGCTTGTTTTACACGAAATCACGACCTTCCTCGATAGCTTGCATCGTACGCAATACTGAGTTTCACTAAACAACGATATGCTATTAAAATATTATTAAAACTAGCCGTTATGAATAGTAATAACCACTTTATGAAATTTAATAAATTTTATTTTTCAAAATGGACTTCATTTTTGGATTCGGAATATCGAAATTAGCCTAGGGTGAAATTTTGGTATTTTCCTGAAAACTTTCAATTTTTGATGAATAGTGAAACCACTAAGTGGTATGTTAAAAACTGAATTTTGCATAAAACTTAATTCTAACGCTTCTGTGAATGGAATTTCAAAACTCCGACAGACACGGTTGATATTAGTAAGTAAAATATGGTTCAATGAGATAAAAATAATTTTTTGGTGAATAGTAACTTGTTACTTTTTTTATCGTGGTTAATAGTAAATAGGGTAACTAAGGGTAAATATGATATTACTATTACCCTAACACATGTCCTAATTCTATTGGATAAGTGTAATTAGACTAAAAACAACCTTATGAATATAATATGACCATTTAGGTCCACCTGGAATAGATTATGACATTTAATATTATTTTATTTAATGAATAGATAAAATAGTTAAAATCAAAGTTTAATAACTAAAATATTTTTAATATGGGGTTTTACATAAGATAAATTCGACTATAAATATTCATTAGAAAGATAAAACGATTTCCTACATAATGATATTTTATTTATAATTTTTAGACTTTAAATAAATTAATTCAATTATGACACAACGATGATGCAGTAATGACCCTTTTAAGGAATGTTTAACACAATTGATGTTATAAATGCTCAAATAAATGTATTTTGAGACTTTTTATAAATTAAACTAATTTTATAGGTTACTTGGATATATTAGTGTTGATTTAACCAACCTTTTTTGAACATATAATTCTGTTATGACTTTCACAAAAATCATATATCAAATAGTGTCAAAATTGACACAAAATAGTTTTTAAATCAAGTATTATATTATTAATTGTTATTTTATTCCTAAAAATCTATGGTTCGGCCAAATGACTTAGATAAGAATATATATATTAATAATAAACAACTTGGGATTCTTATGTCATTTTATAGTAAGTTTATTAACCATATAGTGCAAGAAAACAAAAAGTCACGGTAAAAGTTAAATTATTTATCTTAGAGTTAAATCTAATTTATAAGGTTAAAATAATAACCTAAACTTGTCTAAATACTATTGGTTGATAGGATTTTGACCCATCCCCACTTTACCTTCGAAATAAGACCATTTGAAACCATTATAAACCGATTTTGACTTTAATATAAAATAATATTTTGAGATATTCCTAAGGTGCCCCTCTCCTCCCTTATAAAAGGGAACCTCCTCCCCCTCCTCCTCACACCAATTTGAGCACTCAAGATCGGCCAAACCCTGCCAAAATCCCTTCTCCACTTCCCTAGAATAATCCTAGAGGTCCCGGTTATCTTCAAAGACCAATCTTAGTTCCCTAAGTGGAGGATTCAAAGAGGCGTTTCAAAGAAGAGATAATATCCATTACCGATATTTTCAATTTCTTTCTTCTTCAACTTCTTCTTCTTTAGTTTTTTCATGATAAAGTAATAACATCAGTATTACTTACATACTGATATTTTATTATAAATATTAAACAACCCTAATTCACCTTCTATCCATCCTACGGAAAAATGAAATCACAGCACGTGCGTACGTACGGAATACCGTCTCCACGTCGTGGTGTGATCTATTTTCCACCACCACCTTACTTGGTTGGGTATAATGGTGTAAATAATGACTATATATGACTATTATGAAGTGATGTTGATTCTAAAATAGTATACATATACTCCAATACAATTCCACGATCATAGGAACGATATCATCACTCGTGCGTACGTACGGAATACCGTCTCCACGATGTGATTCGACTCGTTCTACATGATCTTCACTTCATAATGATTATATAAATGAATTGAATGAATGAATATGATATATATTACAGTAATACCATTCTGTAAATGAGGTACCTATAACCTTAAAAGAAGAATGAGAATTTATTCGGCAAAACTCGCATAAGAAAAAAAGGTAATAAATACCCGAGTAACAAGTAACAATGAAATATTACTAATAAGAGGCTAAGAATATGACCATATATGATATAATATCAATATGTATGATTCTGTAATAAGTCAATAACATTATTTAAACCATTATACAGGATCTTCGGACACGTACAAAGCAAATCATACCTAAGGTAAGGGAAATATCACAATCTCATTTTTATCCGTGATTGTTTATACTTTGGTATTTACTGGGGTGTATTTTATCATCCACATCCAGGTTTACTCAATATGTAATATTATTTCCATCCAACTACAATTGTTTAAATCCAATTTTACCCTTCAGTGAGTTTTTAGAAAAGGATATTAAAGAAATCTTTTGTCGTTTTTTGTACGAGGTACTTTTTGACTTTTCCGACAAAAGTACGAAGAATGTTTTTTTAACTTATACGGAAATAATGGATTTCTAAAACATTATTTCCAAGAATCTTCCTTTATAAGTTTTCCTGTTTATTTTTAATCAACTTCTTTTATTTTATAATTGTATGACATGTTAAGAAAAGAAAAGTGTTTTTGAAGTAGAAAGGATATTTTCCTCAAGAATGGAGTTCAAGTGTTTTATCAAAATTATTTTCCATCTAAGATAAGAAAGGGTTATTTTTTTATCCCTATTATTACATTGATTTGATTATGTTTTGAGGGAATTATTTTTATGAAGTCATTTACCTTATATGATTTGTTTTATGATGTCATGATGTTTCAAGAATCCCATTTTTGTTACATGTGTTATGCGATGATGTATGATTTATGATTATGTGGCACACATAAGAAATGATTCATTATAAGATGGGTGGGACCTATATATCCCTCCAATGCATTGGGTAAAAGTTTTATATCTCATGGGATAGACATGGCTGGAACTGAAGGTTATTTTGGTTTAGTGATACATGACTGAAATGAGGAGTGAACTCGGTTCAGAAATGGACTTTGTCCGCTAAGATAGTCTTGGAAATGAGTCATGACTAACAAGAAATGATTTTCCACGATTATGTGTGCGTGCCACAAAGTTTCAAGTTTTATGTTATGATTATGGGGATCTCATTTTCACTTCTATGATTTATTCCATGTTAAGATATTATGATCTCTTTTGCAGGTTATGATTTTCAAAAAGATATGATATGATATTTATTTCCTTTATTTTCCCTTGATGAGCATTTGAGCTCACCCTCTTTTGTATGTTTTCTTTCCCCAGGCCAAGAAGAAGGTTATTAAGTAAGATATGCCAAGAGGGACTATAGATATGATGAAATAAATGGGAGACAATGTAGACGCTTTATGAACCATTTGTTTATGTTTCCCAGTTTCTAAAGACACTATACCTATACAGTCCTTTCGTGGTTTTGTTATATGTTGTAATAAGTTTGCTTCAATTTTTAAGTATTAACAATGTATGTAAAGTATGGGTCGTTATAGATGGTATCAGAGGAAAGGTATAGTCAACCTTTGGAAACTAGGATGTGAAAGACTTATTAAGAACCCTAAGGATAAGTCTAAGCATAGAACACAATATTAGTGTTTTAGAAATGGCCATGAATAACCTAGGATAAGACCTTAAGTGTGAAAATTTTATTCTTGAATTATGTGGTTTTCCTATTATAATTAGTGTTGCTCACACTATTCTTCTTGGTTTTAGTCAATGGTTGGAACCCGAAGGAACCATGTTAATGCAGAATGCAATGGGCAATGCAATGATTATCCCCCTGAGCAACCAAACGATATGGGAGCTGGAATGAAAAATCTTGTAGCCATGCTCACACAACTTTCTCAAGCTATGAATCATGCAGGACTTCCAAACGAGAAAAGGAAGGAGAAACATTCTATTGAATCCTTCATGAGGCAGCGTCCACCTTCTTTCAGCGGGTCTACTGATCCATTAGTTTCTGAACAATGGATTAGTACTACTGAAAAGATATTTTCAGTTCTTCAATGTTCTGAACATGATAAAGTCATCCTAGAAGTGTATCGTTTGGAAGGACATGCGGATCAATGGTGGAATCTTATTAAGAATACGAGGCAAAGGGATGAAATTGAGTCCATGGAATGGGACGAGTTCAAGAAATTATTTTTCAATAAGTACTTCCCTTGTATTCTCCGAACAAAGATGGAGAAAGAGTTTCTTGAACTGAAGAAAAGGGATGATGAATCTGTTGGTACCTATGAAGCAAATTTTACAAGACTTTCAAGGTACGCTTCTGGTATTATTATCCAACCTTAGAGTAAGATCGATCGATTCTTTAGTGGATTAAAACCAAGTCTTCAAAGGGCGTTAGCCATAAGGGACATCAATAGCTACGAGGAAATCATTCGATGTGCCCTCAAAGTCGAGATGGAGATTAGAGTAACCCATCAGTCATATGGGTTTGATAAGAATAGGAAAATGGAATTCAAAGGAAAATCTAAAGAGCACACTGAAAAGAAGATGAGCTTTCCCTTATGCTCAAAGTGTGGAAAGAAACATGGAGGGAGTTGTCTTAAAGGGACAAGTAAATGTTTCAAATGTGGAAAGGAAGGTCATCGGGAAATTGAATGCTGCGATAATGGGAAGAAGATGTCTAATGATGCAAACAAAGGAAGGGATACACATAATGAACCTACTACACTTCAATGTTTCAAGTGCAAGGAGATGAGTCATTATGCCAATCAATGCCCAAATCCAAGGGTTGATAATGATGGTCGACGTCAACAAACTCTGAAGGCTAAAGAAAAAGGAAAGTCACATGAAATTTCTATCAGCGATGTGGAGTACGACAACGATGTGGTGAAAGGTACACTTAACATCCACTCTAAAGTAGAAAATGTTTTATTTGATTCTGGATCCACCCACTCTTTTATTTCTGAAAAATTTTCTAAGGATATCACCGTATTACCTCAACAATTAGATGTTGAGTTAGCTGTGACAACACCTAATGGCACATCAATCGCATCAAAAGTTTATAATTCTTCTCCAATTGATGTTTGTGGGAATGTGCTTCCTGCAAATATTGTGATCCTTCCATTAGTGGAATTCGATGTGATTCATGGCATGGATTGGCTTTCTTTATACAGAGCTCATATAAATTTCCAAAGAAGGGAAGTCACATTTCTTATTCCAGATCAATCTATGATCCTCTATCAATGCATGGATGAACATAACCTTCCAGTGGAAATTTATTCTATCTTATGGGTCTTGATTCCACTAAATAGAGGTTATTTATCTCAAATGGTTGGTGAGAAACTCGTGATTATGAATATTCCCATCGTACGAGAGTTTGATGATGTATTTCCGGAGGAATTACCGGTTCTTCCACCAAATCGTGAAGTTGAGTTTTCAATATAACTCGTACCGGGTGCTTTTCCTATTTCAAAGACACCTTATAGAATGGCCCCAATTGAGTTGCAGGAATTGAAGAAGCAACTCCAAGAGAATCTTGATAAGGGATTCATACGCCCTAGTGCGTCACCTTGGGGAGCACCTGTTCTATTTGTTATGAAAAAAGATGGATCAATGAGACTCTGGATTGATTATCAAGAACATAACAAGATCACTATCAAGAACAAATATCATCTCCCACGCATTGATGACTTATTTGAACAACTACGCTGAGCTCAATACTTTTCCAAGATTGATCTTCGTTCAGGGTATCATCAATTGAGGGTCAAAAGGGAGGATATTCCAAAGACGGCTTTCCGTACAAGCTATGGACACTATGAATTTATAGTGATGCCATTTGGTCTTACTAATTCCCCTGCTATCTTCATGGATCTAATGAATAGAGTCTTTAGAGACTATCTTGATCAATTTGTGGTAGTGTTTATAGAAGATATTCTTGTCTATTCAAAGAGAAAGGAAGAGCATGAAGATCACTTGAGAATTATATAGAAGACCCTGAGAAAGGAGAAGCTTTATGCCAAATTTACCAAGTGTGAATTTTGGCTTCAAAAAGTTGCATTTTTGGGTCACATAATCTCAAAAGAGGAGATATCTGTGGATCCGGCAAAAACAGAGGTTATCGAAATATGGTCGAGACCAACAACAGTAACTGAGATCCGAATTTTTCTTGGTTTGGCTGGATATTATCGACGTTTTGTAAAAGATTTTTCACGATTATCTAACCCACTCACCAAGTTGACTCGGAAAGGAGTTAAGTTTGTTTGGACAGAGGAATGTGTAGAGAATTTCAAGGAGTTGAAAAGAAGGTTATCCAGTGCACCTGTGCTCACACTGCCTTGTAGTGGAGAAAGGTTTGTGATCTACAGTGATGCATCCAAGAAGGGATTGGGGTGTGTTCTTATGCAAAATGATATGGTGATAGCTTATGCCTCACGACAGTTGAGAATCCATGAGAAAAATTACCCAACTCATGATTTGGAGTTATCTGCAGTAATCTTTGCATTAATGATTTGGAGGCATTACCTTTATGGTGAAAGGTGTGATATTTATACTAATCATAACAGTTTAAAGTATATTTTCAGAGAAAAAGAAGATGAATATGCGTCAACGAAGATGGCTGGAGCTGATTAAGGATTATGACTGCTCAATCCATTACCACCCTGCGAAAGCAAACAAGGTGGCAGATGCATTAAGTCGACAATACCATGCTAGTTTATCCATGATGAGGATCACAAAAGATCCAATATTTATGGATTTACAAAGGATGGATCTTGGAATTATAATGGAAGGGGGAAAATCTTATCTTTCTAAAATGAATGTTCAACCATCTATACATGTGAAGATTAAAGAGGCACATAAAGAAGATGTCGAGTTACAAAAGAAGGTGAGAAATGTTCCTGAATTAAACCTTGATTGTGATGGGATAATAAAGTTCAAGAATCGGTTTTGTGTTCCTCCCATCCCCGAATTAAAGAAGGAGCTGTTGGATGAGGCTCATAGTTCTTCATTCTCTATTAATCCTAGAAGCACGAATATGTATAGGGACCTGAAAGAGTACTTCTGGTGGAATGGCATGAAAAGAGATGTTGCTGAATATGTCTCTCGATGCTTGGTTTGTCAACAAGTTAAAGATGAGAGACAGAAGTCTAAGGGGATGTTACAACCATTACCCATACCCGAATGGAAATGGGAAAACATCACTATGGACTTTGTCACATGACTTCCTAATACATCCAAAGGCAATAATGTTATCTGAGTCATAGTTGATCGTCTTACAAAGTCTGCACACTTCATTGCTATTAAAGAGGATTTCTCTCTAGATCAGCTTGCCAGGATATATGTAAAGGAAGTGGTAATATTTCATGGAGTACCACTTTCTATTATCTCTGATCGGGATCCGAGATTTACCTCGAAGTTCTGGCAAAGTCTTCAGCATACTCTGGATACAAAGTTGAGTTTCAGCACTGCTTATCATCCTCAGACAGACGGTCAGTCTGAGAGAACAATTCAAACCCTAGAAGATATGTTTAGAGCTTGATCTATGGATTTCAAAGTAGGTTGGGATCAACACCTACCTTTGGTGGAATTTTCTAATAATAATAGCTTTCACTCCAGTATTCAGGTTGATCCTTATGAAGCTCTCTATGGAAAGAAATGCAGGACTCCAACTTGCTGGGATGAAGTTGGGGAAAGAAAGCTATTAGGACCTGATCTCGTTGATGAAATGGCAGAAAAGGTCAGATCTATTCAACAACACATAAGAGCAGCTCAGAGTCGACAGAAAAGTTATGCCAACAACCAAAGAAAAGACCTAGAGTTTGAAGTGGGTGATAAAGTGTTCTTACGATTATCTCCCCGGAAGAGGGTTATGAGATTTGGAAATAAGGGGAAGTTGAGCCCTATATATATCGGTCCTTTCGAAATACTGGATCGTGTTGGGAAGGTAGCTTACCGATTGTTGCTTACACCGAATCTCTCTCAAGTTCACGATGTGTTCCATGTATCTCTCCTTAGAAAGTACATACCTGATCCTTCACATGTACTCATCTCAGAAGTTTTACCGCTGGAGAAAGTTCTTTCTTATGAAGAACAACTGATAGAGATTCTGGATCGTAGTGAAAAAGTCTTATGAAACAAGACCACTCGATTGGGGAATGTTTTATGGAGGAACCACCAACTTGAATAAGCTACATGGGAGCTTGAGGATATGATGAGGGAGAGGTATCCTCATCTATTTGTTACAAAGTGATGAATTTCGAGGGCAAAATTCATTTTAAGGTGGGTAGAATGTAACACCCGGGACTTTTATGTTATATAAATCATCAAAGGAATCTTTTTCTACACAACACTTGCTTGGCATTTTTTACACGAAATTGCGACCTTCCTCGATAGCTTGCGTCGTACGCAATACCGAGTCTCACTAAACAATGATATGCTATTAAAATATTATTAAAACTAGCAGTTATGAATAGTAATTACCACTTTATGAAATTGAATAAATTTTATTTTTCAAAGTGGACTTCATTTTTGGATTCGGAATATCGAAATTAGCCTACGGTGAAATTTTGGTATTTTTCTGAAAACTTCCAATTTTTGATGAATAGTGAAACCACTAAGTGGTAGGTTAAAAACTGAATTTTGCATAAAACTTAATTTTACCGCTTCTGCGAATGGAATTTAGAAAAGCCACAGACACGGTTGATATCAGTAAGTAAAATTTGGTTCAATGAGATAAAAATAATTTTTCGGTGAATAGTAACATTTTACTTTTTTTACCGCGGTTAATAGTAAATAGGGTAACTAAGGGTAAATATGATATAACTATTACCCTAACACATGTCCTAATTCTATTGGATAAGTGTAATTCGACCAAAAACAACCTTATGAATATAATATGACCATTTAGGTCCACCTGGATTAGATTATGACATTTAATATTATTTTATTTAATGAATAGTTAAAATAGTTAAAATCAATGTTTAATAACTAAAATATTTTTAATATGGGGCTATACATACGATAAATTAGACTATAAATATTCATTAGAAATATAAAACGAATTCCTACATAATGATATTTTATTTATAATTTTTAGACTTTATAAAAATTAATTTATTTATGACACAATGATGATGCAGTAATTACCCTTTTAAGGAAATGTTAACATAATTGATGTTATAAATGCTAAAATAAATGTTATTTGAGACTTTTTATGAATTACACTAATTTTCTAGGTTACTATGATATATTAGTGTTGATTTAATAAACTTTTTTCGAACATATAATTCTGTTATGACTTTCACAAAAATCATATATCAAATAGTGTCAAAATTGACACAAAATAGTTATTAAATCAAATATTATATTATTAATTGTTATATTATTCATAAAAAACTAAGGTTCGGCAAAATGTATTATATAAGGATATATATATTAATAATAAACAACTTGGGGTTCGTTTGGCATGTTATAGTAAGTGCATTAACCATATAGTGCAAGAAAACAAAAAGTCACGGTAAAAGTTAAATTATTAAACTTAGAGTTAAATTTAATTGATAAGGTTAAAATAATAACCTAAACTTGTCTAAATCCTATTGGTTGATATGATTTCGACCCATACCTACTTTAAATTCGAAATAAGACCCTTTGGAACCATTATAAACCGATTTTGACTTTAATATAAAATAATATTTTGAGATATTCCAAATGTGCCCCTCTACTCCCTTATAAAAGGCCACTTCCTCCCCGTCCTCCTCACACCAATTTGAGCACTCAAGCTCGGCCAACCCCTAAAAAAATAAATTCTCCACTTCCCTATAATAATCCTAAAGGCCCTGGTCTTCTTCAAAGACCAATCATAGTTCCCTAAGTGGAGGATTCAAAGAGGCGTTTCAAAGAAGAGGTAATATCCATTACCGATCTTTTCAATTTCTTTCTTCTTCAACTTCTTCTTTTTTTGTTGTTTCATGATAAAGTAATAACATCAGTATTACATACATACTGATATGTTATTATAAATATGAAACAACCCTAATTCACCTTCTATCCATCCTACGGAAAAATGAAATCACCGAGCGTGCGTACGTACGGAATACCGTCTCCACGCCGTGGTGTGATCTATTTTCCACCACCACCTTACTTGGATGGGTATAACGGTGTAAATAATGACTATATATGAATATTATGAAGTGATATTGATTCTGAAATAGTATACATATACTCCAATACAATTCCACGATCATAGGAACGATATCATCACTCATGCGTACGTACGGAATACCGTCTCCACGAAGTGATGCGACTCGTTCTACATGATATTCATTTCATAATGATTATATAAATTAATTGAATGAATGAATATGATATATATTACACTACTACCATTCTGTAAATGAGGTATCTATAACCTTAAAAGAAGAATAAGAATTTATTCGGCAAAACTCGCATAAGAACAAAAGGCAATAAAGACCCGAGTAACAAGTAACAATGAAATATTACTAATAAGAAGCTAAGAATATGACCATATATGATATAATATCAATATTTATGATTATGGAATAAGTCAATAACATTATTTAAACCATTATACAGGAGCTTCGGACACGTACAAAGCAAATCGGACCTAAGGTAAGGGAAATATCACAATCACATTTTTATCCGATATTGTTTATACTTTGTTATTTACTGGGGTGTATTTTATCATCCACATCCATGTTTACTCAATATGGAATATTATTTCCATCCACCTAAAATTTTTTAAATACAATTTTACCCTTCGGTGAGTTTTTAGTAAAGGATATGAAAGGAATCTTTTGTCGTTTTTCGTACGAGGTACTTTTTGACTTTTCCGACAAAAGTACGAAGAATGTTTTTTTAACTTATACGGAAAGAATGGATTTATAAAACATTATTTCCAAGAATATTCCTTTATATTTTTTCAGGTTTGTTTTTAATCAACTTCTTTTAGTTTATAATTGTATGACATGTAAAGAAAAGAAAAGTGTTTTTGAAGTAGAAAGGATATTTTCCTCAAGAATGGAGTTCAAGTGTTTTATCAAAATTAGTTTCCATCTATGATAATAAAGGGTTCTGTTTTTATCCATATTATTACATTGATTTGATTATGTTTTGAGGGAATTATTTTTATGAAGTCATTTACCTTATATGATTTGTTTTATGATGTCATGATGTTTCAAGAATCCCATTTTTGTTACATGTGTTATGCGATGATTTATGATTTATGATTATGTGGAACACATAAGAAAGGATTCATTATAAGATGGGTGGGACCTATATCTCCCTCCAATGCATTGGGTAAATATTTATATCTCATGATATAGACATGGCTGGAATGGAAGGTTATTTCTGTTCAGTGATACCGGACTGAAACGATGAGTGAACTCGGTTCAGAAATGGACTTTGTCTGCTAAGATAGTCTTGGAAATGAGTCATGACTAACAAGAAATGATTTTACATGATTATGTGTGCATGACACAAAGTTTCAAGTTTTATGTTATGATTATGGGGATCTCATTTTCACTTCTATGATTTATTCCATGTTAAGATATTATGATCTCTTTTGCAGGTTATGATTTTCAAAAAGAAATGATATGATTTTTATTTCCTTTATTTTCCCTTGATGAGCATTTGAGCTCACCCTCTTTTTTATGTTTTCTTTCCCCAGGTCAAGAAGAAGGTTATTAAGTAAGATATCCCAAGAGGGACTATATATATGATTAAATAAATGGGAGACAGTGTAGATGCTTTATGAACTACTTGTTTATGTTTCCCAGTTTCAAAAGACACTATACCTATACGGTCCTTTCGTGGTTTTGTTATATGTTGTAATAAGTATGCTTCAATTTTCAATTATTAAAAATGTATGTAAAATATAGGTCATTATACCATTGTTATTTGAAAATTATTCTACCCATATCTGAGCTTCCAGAACTTCGAGCACCAAGGACTTGCTGGGCAGCAACTAGTCTACACACAGCTCTTTTTCGATCACAATAGATCTATTTTCCAGACGAGGATTTACTGGTCTCCTTCCTGAACAAGTTCTAACAGAACTACTCGCTTCTGGCTCGAACTTCTGCCTTTTTTTCTTTAGGCTCAACATAGTCGTCTCATATGACAGGAATATTGGTTTTTTCCATCACTGGTTCGAGGGATCTCAGGTTTGCAGAGGGTTCGGGATCTAAGGTTCGAGGGTAAAAGGTTTTCGGTTCGGTGGAGTGAGAAGCAGCTTTGACTTAGTTTTATCATTTAGGAATCATAAGTTAAATGAATAAGAATAAAATAAAAGAAAAAACAGTTCAGATTCTTAACGGTAGACAAAAGATTTAAAACAACACATTATCGGTGATGATTTTTGTCGGTGAGGATTTCTATCGGTGAGGATTTCTATTGGTGAGGATTTCTATAGGTGAGGATTTCTATCGGTGAGGATTTCTATCGGTGAGGATTTCTATCGGTGAGTATTTCTATCGGTGAGGATTTCTATCGGTGAGGATTTCTATGGGTGAGGATTTCTATCGGTGAGGATTTCTATCGGTGAGGATTTCTATCGGTGAGGATTTCTATCGGTGAGGATTTCTATCGGTGAGGATTTCTATCGGTGAGGATGTCTATCGCTGAGGATTTCTATCGGTGTGGATTTCTAACGGTGAGGATTTATATCGGTGAGAATTTCTATCGGTGAAGATTAAACATCCCCAACTCGTGCCTAATGTAACATAACCTATCCACACTTAAGAGTTTTGTAAAAATGTTGGCCAATTGATGTTCAGTGCCGATAAATTCAAGAGAAATATCACCCATTTGATAATGATCTCTCAGAAAATGATGCCTTACATCAATGTGTTTGGTTCTTGAGTGAGATACATGGTTCTTAGATATCTTTATTGCACTAGTGTTGTCACAGTTAATCGAAACATGCTTAAAAACATATCCATAGTCCAAGAGAGTGTGTTTCATCCACAGAATTTGTGCACAGCAATTACCAGCAGCTATATACTCTGCTTCGGCAGTGGATAGAGCTACAAAATTCTTCTTTTTACTACACCAAGATACTAAGGATTTTCCTAATAAATGACGTGTTCCTGAAGTGCTTTTTCTGTCTAATTTGCAACCAACAAAGTTAGCATCTGAATAACTCATTAACTCAAAGGATTGTCCTTTTGGATAAAATAAACCAAGGTTAACAGTATGTTTGAGATACTTGAAAATTCTTTTAACAGCAAGCAAATGAGATTCTTTCGGGTTAGCTTGAAATCGTGCACACATACACACACTGAACATAATATCTGGTCGACTAGCAGTAAGATAAAGTAAACTACCAATCATACCCCTATAATTGGTTTGATCCACTGGTTTCCCAGTTTCATCTATATCCAATTTACAAATTGTACTCATAGGAGTTTCACTCTCCTTAATACTATCCAAACCCAAACTTTTTAAGAGATTCTTTTTATATTTACTTTGATTAAAAATAATACCATTTTCATTTTGAAATACTTGAAATCCAAGAAAGTATTTAAGTTCTCCCATTAAACTCATTTAAAATTCATTTTGTATACTTTTTGGAAAATCAGTACATAAAGAAGGTTTAGAAGATCCAAAAATAATATCATCAACATAGATTTGTACAACTAAAACATCATTAGAAATTCATTTAATAAAAAGAGTTGGATCAACAATCCCTTTAGTAAAACCTTTTGAAATAATAAAATTGTTGAGCCTATCATACCAAGCTCTTGGAGCTTGTTTTAAGCCATATAAAGCTTTAGAAAGTTTAAAAACTTGATTTGGAAAATGGGGATTTGTAAATCCAGGTGGTTGTTCTACAAAAACATCTTAAATTATAAAACCATTTAGAAACTAACTTTTGAAATCCATTTGATATAACTTGAAATTTAGATGTACAACATATGCAAGTAAAATCCTAATGGCTTATAGTCTAGCTACAGGTGAAAATATATCCTCATAGTCTATGCCTTCTTCATGACTATATCCTTGTGCAACTAGCCTAGCTTTATTTCTAACTATGTTTCCTGATTCATCAACTTTATATCTAAAAACCCATTTCGTGCCTATTGTTAGTGTGTCATTAGGTATGTCAACTAATTCCCAGACATTGTTTCTTTCAAATTGATTTAACTCTTCTTGCATAGCCATTACCCAAATTTCATCAATGATAGCATCACTAATATTTTTGGGTTCTAGCTGGTAGAGAAAAGCTTGATGTTCAACCTGATTTCTTAGAAAAGCTCAACTTTGTGTTCCTCTATGAAGATTACCAACAACAGAATCCAAAGGATGATTCTTTTAAATTCTTGTTGATCTAGTAAAGGTAGGACTGGACACTTCAGTTTCATCAGTAGGTTCGGGTTCAACCGAAACAGATTCTGGAAAAAGTCTAGAACTGGATGTTTTTATAACAGGTTCTTTGGATTTATCATTAAGGTCCAGAACAGACAAATCTTCTTCAAGATTCTCAAGAAAGATTTTAGGCTCATGTGGATCGGTTTCATCGATTTTTATGTGAACAGATTCTTCCACACATTTAGATTTCTTATTAAACACTCTATAAGCTTTACATGAAGTAGAGTAACCCAGAAAAATTCCATCATCACTTTTAGAAGAAAACTTGTCCAGATTATCCTTTGTGTTATGAATAAAGACTTTGCAACCAAAAACTCGGATGTAATTAACCTTAGGCTTCCTATTGTTCCACAAATCATATGGGGTTTTCTTAAGAACGGGTCTGATCAAGACTCTATTGATAACATAACATGTTGTATTTACAGCTTCAGCCCAAAAGTAAATAGGCAGTTCATATTCATTGAGCATGGTTCTAGCTATTTCTTCAAGGGTTAGGTTTCTCCTTTATACTAGGCCATTCTGATGAGGTTTCCTAGGATCTGAAATGTTATAAGTGTAGCCATTGTGTAAGCAGTATGATTCAAAGTCTTGATTTTCAAACTCACGGCCATGATCACTTCTCAGGGTCTTAATTTTGAGTCCACAAAGATTTTCTACAGACTTGGAGTATTTAACAAAGGAAAAATAAGCTTCACTTTTGTGAGATAAGAAATATACCCAAATATATCTAGAGAAGTCATCTACTAGAACATAGATATAGTGCTTTCCATTTAAACTAGAAACTCTTGATGGTCCAAAAAAATCCATGTGAACAAACTCATGTGGTTGAGAAGTTGAGACTTCTTTCTTTGATTTAAAAGAAACTTTGTGTTGTTTTCCCTTTTGACAAAGATTACACACTTTGTCATTTGGGAATTCAAATTTAGGTAAGTCTCTAACTAAGTTTTTCCTAGCCAGTTTTCTAAGTGAGTGAATGTTGCAGTGTCCTAATTTTCTTGTGTCATAGCCAAGATTCTTTATGAACAGCATTCAAACAAGGAATATTTTGTTTGGATAATTAATTTAAATCAATAGCATAATCATTTTCATTCCTTACAGCAGAAAATACTAAAGCATTTTTGGAGTTAAAAACATCACAGGAATCATTTTCAAACTTGACATGGAAACCATCACCATATAATTGAGATATACTAAGCAAGTTATATTTAAGTCCATCAACGAATAAAACTTTATAAATTAATACTGAGTCATTGTTACCAATATGGCCTAGGCCGATGATTTTTCCTTTAGAGTTGTCACCAAAGGTGACATGACCTCCATTAACCTTTATTAAGATCTTTAAGCAAGAATAATCTCCAGTCATGTGTCTTGAGCACCCACTGTCTAAATACCATATTTTCTTGTGATAGTTCTTCAAGCAGGTCTCCTATAAAACAGATTTAAATAGGAAATGACTTTGGTACCCATATTTTCTTGGGTCCAGATAGGTTATCAATCAGGGATTTAGGTACCCAGATTTGTTTTATTGGTTTCATAAAATTAACAGAAGTAACAGATTTTGAAAGATAAACTTTATTTGGTCTATAACCATATGAATATCCTGTTGAAGCATATGAATTTCCAAAACTGGAACTAGCAATATTTTTTTCAGACTTAGGAATAAATCGGGTTCTGGTGAACTGTCTCTGTCCAGGTTGGTATCCTAAACCAGTATCATATCTAGGTGAAACTTTCTTTCCTAGCATTTGAGTTAGAGCATTCTTTCCATTTGTGAATTTTTTAAGTCCTTTCTGAGTTTATCATTTGACAGTTTTAGTTCTGTATTTTCCATTAATAGTTGAGCATTCTTTTACATTTTTATATCAAGATTAGATTTATGCTTAACACATAAAGCATACTGTTTCTTTAAACATTTGTATTTGTCTTTATGCTCATTACAGGTTTCTTCTAACATATCACATTATTCAAATAGTTCAGGTTTTGACATGTTTTCCGAATCAGAATCATCTCCAGAGTAATATGAATTTAAAACAGGAGTGTCAGATGTTACCTCAAGAAGTATTTGTCATGAAACACATGTTGGCTCGATTCTTTTCAGATTCCGAAGATTCGGATTCACTTGTGTTGTCTTCTAAAGCACTCCAGGTAGCCTTCATGGCTTTCTTGTACTTCTTGTCTTTGTAATCATATTTCTTTTTGAATTTTAACATTGGATAGTCTGATTTGATATGTCCTTTTCGCTTGCATTCGTAGCAGATAACTTCATCAGTCCTGACAGCTTTCTTCCAATCCTTTTTCCATTTCCCTTGTTGATCATTCTTTCCATTGTAATTTGTTTTCCTAAAGGATTTCTTATTCCTATAAAACTTCTTGAATCTCCTGGAAATCTGAGCCATTTCTGCATCGCTGTCATACTATGAGTTTTCACTTTTTGAACTCTCATCCTCCATTTGTATTTTTTTCTTCTCCTTACTCTTCAAAGCAGTAGACTTGAAAGCTACAGATTTTCTTTTCGGTTCATCATCTTCCTCTTTGTTTACCTTGATCTCTTCTTCATACATCATCAATTTTCCAATAAGCTCTTTGACAGGTAGAGCAGCAATGTCACATGATTCTCTGATTGAGACTTATGGTCCTCTCCATCGGTCTGCTAGACATCTCAAGATTCTCATAATTTGTTCCTTTGCTGGAACAACTTTTCCGAGTGAATTCATCGTGTTGACTATCTCATTAAACCTGAGATACATGTCAGAAATAGGTTCATCATACTTCATTTTAAAATTATCATACTTAATAGTATAAGTGTTCAATCTCATTTCTTTAACATTATGTGTTCCTTCATGAGAAACAGCCAAGGAATCCCAAATTTCAAAAGGAGTTTTTCATGCAAAAATTCTGTTGAATTCTTCATCTCCTAGAGCACAGTATAGAGCATTCATAGCTTTACAATTATTATTGTAAGCAGTCTTTGTAGGTTAATCCCAAGTAGATCTATCAGTAGTGGGAATCTTGTATTCAGATTCAATAGCAGTCCAAATATCAAAACTCATGCTTTCTTGATGAATTTTTATTTTAAGATTCCACTGAGCAGAGTTATTTCCATTAAAGAAAGGTGCCCGGTTAGTAGCAGCACCCTCAAGTCTATTATCCATTATAAACAAAATTTAAAGAGATAAAATTTTAGCAATAACAGAAATTTTAAGAACTTTAAAATACAACTAAAATCACAGTTGAAAAGCAGAGAGTAAATAAAAAGTTTTTCAAAACACACTCCCTCTGATACCAAATGTTGGTCGGAGTGGACACTCGAGAGGGGGGTGAATTGAGTTCCAATTAAAATTTCTGCTAAAAACAATTTCTATTAAAATCCCACAATTTCAAAAAAAAAATTAAACTGTAGTGAATTTATACAGATTATAAAGGTTCAATTAGTTTCTAAAAGATTGATTAAATCTCATTTACCTTAATCTTATGATTAAATTAACTTTTGAAACTAACTTACTAGTTTATAATAAATATAAACACTTGAGAGTTTAACTATCAACGTTGCTTTGAAAATAAATAATATTTCAAAGTAATAGCAGCGGAATATGAAATAAATGTATATATTATGGATATAGATTTTAACTAAAAACACAAGAGTTAACCAAGAGGTTCAGTCTCAAGCCGAGACTTAGTCCTCTCAAAATTTATATAAATTGATCCACACCCTAGATCTTGGTTAACAACAGTGATCACACTATTCAGGTCAAGAGACCTCTACCACAGTTATACGTGGGATAACAAACAATAGCTCAAAGCTCTCCAGGTCACACTCGACCTCTACCACTATCCACATTGGGAAATAAAGGATGTAAAGATTCTGAGTGAGGATTTACAAATCCTTCAGTTAAGGTTCAAGAGACAGTGTGTGTGTAATAATTATCATGCTACACACACAGTTCGTAATGCAATTTCTAAATCACTTATAGCAAGATATAGAGTTTAAGAAGGCTATAGTGATTGCAGTACATCTCTGGACTCCTTTGGATTTGATCAGAAATGGTTCTGAGTCCGTCTCTGGTATTTGACTAAAAAACAGAGTATCGTTTCTTCTTTTAGTGCATGGTTATCGACTCAGAAAATACACTGTTCTATGTAGTTTTTCTTTAGCATAGATTGCTCGATGTATGCTCTGTGTTCTAGAGTCTGGAAGTAGTAGTAGTCTTGTGAGTGCAAGTTCTCCAGTTGTTCTTGGCACGTTTGAGCTTGATCGCAAGTGTGTTCCCATGTGCTCAATCTCTTCAAGTCTCTTGTCTTGATTCACTGTCACGTACATGTTGTCTTGTATGCCTTTATTATACTGAGAATAAGGAATGATTATGCTTTTAAATCGTACTTGGTACGGTTTCCTGAAATGGCAACATAAATCATTTAATAACATTGAATGCATCAAAAGTAACAAATGTAGCCGTTAGAGTAATAAACAAATAGGGTCGAGGATATAGGATTTGACTCCGCAGTTCATTATAGGTAGCCATTTGTTTGTATATTTGTACGGTTGAATCTATGCAGGATCTTCCATCGGTATCTCTTAAAACTCTTATCGGTGGCTCTTATCGGTAGCTCTTATCGGTAGCTCTTATCGGTAGCTCGATGAACATAGTTCCATCGGTTTCTCTTGATTGTCGGTAGCTCTATGCATCGGTAGCTCTCGGTCCATCGGTAGCTCTGTGCATCGATAGCTCTGTGCATCGGTAGCTCTATGCATCAGTAGCTCTGTGCATCGGTAGCTCTGTGCATCGGTAGCTCTGTGCATCGGTAGCTCTGTGCAGTTATGCACATCGGTAGCTCTATTCAGGTCAGTGATACTTACACTTGACTGTCTTATGAAAAACACATATAATTCACTTAGAATCATTTCAAGACTTGTATAAACATGGATAATCGAGATTAACATAAATCAGAAATTATTTTAACATTATTATTAACTTGATCATCAATTTGAAAGAATTAAAGTGTAGATCAACAGTAATTGTGAATATCATAATATATGAACACATAATTGGGATTGTCAAAACATATGAATACATGATTGGGATTATCAAAATGGGTTAGGTTAAAAATATATGTCATTACAAATCAAATTAATATTAATCGAAATATGAACAATTTTTCGGTGAATATAAATGGGTTATTTTCTATAATATGTTTTTGGATTATTCAATGTTTATCCTCATGGTTTTTAGAAAAAATATATATTTTAGATCATGTTGTTCTTCAAAACAAATGAGTTGATAAGATTCGGGTTTTAAAATTTTCTTTATCTTTTATTACACAACATATTCATTTCTAGAAAATAATAAAATTATTTATATCATTTTTAAGATAGAATATTGTCTACTAGAAAATGAATCCAATAGTGAATGGAAAAATGATTTTTCTTAATATGTGAAATGATATAAGTAAACCATTTGAAAAATTAAAATGTTAATAAGGGATGAGTAACATATAGATATAATATTGATGATGAAATCATTATATTTTTTGAAGTTTATATTTATATAAAAAAATTTATTTCAAATTTTATATTTTATTGAGTTCATAATAAAAACCATATCAATATTACTAAACTATTTTATTACAGATATAATGTGAATATTATGAGTGATAAATGAATTATTTATTTTTTAAGAAGGTAATTTAGTTATATCAACTAACAATAATGAATATATATAAAATCATGATATAAATAAATTAACTCAGTATATTTTACCATAGTTTATTTTAATTAATGATGTATCATGGATGCCACATACCTGGTTAAGACATTGTAATGTATTGACATTAACTGGAAATTCCTGGAAATGTTATGTCTTGGATTTATCTTAACATAGGTTTTATTCAACAATATTTTTTTATCCATTAAAATTTGAATGAATCTTAAGTTCGTTTTTAAATAATAAATCGAATTCTCATGTTTTGAATATTTATAAATTCTTCACATGTATTTATTTGGCCTGATCAAAATTTGACGTATTGAGGGAAAAATATATGTTTATATCTTGAATAATGATAACATGAGATTTACCTAAATATATTTTCTCACACTAAAATCACAAAATATTTGTTAGTATAATATTTTTAATACTTTGATTAAAAGTGATAACGAACCAAATATAATAGCATTATTAAGATATCATGGTGGTGAGTTAATAAATTTATATATTGAACCATTTTATAGTAATAAGGTTATTACTCATAATTATTCAGAAATTTGTACCTGAAAAAATTGGTTCAGTTTAATAATGAAATAAAAGTATTTGTAAAATTAAAAAATCTATTCTATGTTTTAAGTTTATTAATATATCTTTCTAGACTGTGGTTTTGGGTAATGATTTTTATTTGAAAATTCATGCTATAAAAATAATTTTTGTTAATAAAACTCCATATGATTGGTGTATAGGATTAATTCCAAAACACATTCATACTTAAAAGTATTTTGATGACAATTAATAATTCTATGCAATAAAAATCAACTTAATAATTTTATAAGTTTTCTAAATCAACTAGTTAAAATTAATTATTCTTAATTAATCAAAGAGAAATATTTTTATCTTCTTTGTTATCATTCCCCAATAAAAAATGAATTGATACATAATATATGTTACAAAATTGACTTTTTTTAATAAAGGTATATAATGTTTTTTATAACCACGGTTAAAACACCTGTAATTTAGATATTCCATTAAAATGGTGGTATAAAAAAATTATTCATCTATCTATCCTTTGGAGATTATATTTTACTATAACACCGAATTTTGATTCACCACTTGCAACACCAGAAATCATTTATTCAATTTATGTACAAGAGAATCGAAAACTCCACGATCTTGAGGGCATTATCATGTATATAGTGAGACATTTTAACATTTTAAGGCACATAATTAACCATTCCTCCTCTCTTAGCATTATAGTTAGATAAATTCATTACCTAACCAATCCATATTAATATTTGATGATAATCCCAAAATCCAAGATTGAAAGTATTATAAAATTATCATAATATGTACCAATAGATAAATAATCCTTTTTAATAATATCAATAAAACACATTTTCAATATTCTTGTGAAATAAGATGAGAAATTTTCTTATTTAAATATTAATTCTTCAACTTATCCCTTTCCATGGATTCAATTTTATCTCGCTGCCATGTATTCTTGTTTAGAGTCCACCACTAGTATACTTTACATTCTAAAAAAACAAAAATTACTTTTTCTTCTTCTATAGAGTGAGTTATTGAAAATATAAGGCCCCAAACTTAAACCTTACTTAATCTTGAGTTATTACAAGATTACACATTGAGGATATTTTCAGGTATAGTTTTGTAGAGAATTAGATCATGAAACTTGCATTACATTCCACATTTAAACAAAGTGGTTACATAGAAGACAATATTCATTTTTACCATCAATAGAAACATATTTAAAATTAAACATGGATTCTTACTTTCCACATCCTTGACACTATCATCAAATCATGTACCTTTCCCCTGACTTGTGAAAAACATTTCAAAAACATGGGATGCGCATAAAAAGCTCAGTAAGGTTTATAAAAATATTGAAAGGAAAAATTAGTTCATATATACATAAGAATGAAATCATACATTACCCATAAAACACAGGAACTTTAACATACCTCATCAAATCATGAATAAATCATAGAAATCATAATACATAAAAGGTAACTTGAGGCATTCATAACATTCTTACGTAGGGAGTAACCCTCTTGGTTACGTTTGAATACCCACCACAGTATATTCCCTAAATCTCTTCGGAGAAACCTTAATGTTTCACTCCTTCACGTTAACCAATGCATTGGAGAGCTATATCGAGATCACCCACCATTAGTTTATCACGGAACCACCCATCTTCATAACAATACCCAAGAACCATAACATAATCGTATCACATAAAACATGCATAAAGGAAACATAACACTTCCACCTTTCAATCACAAGATATCAATACAACACATTGATATAAAAACATTATGGAAACCATTTTCAATACCAAAATTAAAGAAAAGTAAAACATGGTATTTATTTTTCTTTTAAAAAAAGGTATGGATTTTAGAGGAATCTGAAACTCAAATAATGGTCACGATGATGGAGAAGTCATGGTCGCTGCATACGTATGAAAAAAACATTAACTTTTGTCATTTAGTAAACGCTTCATATAAAAAAGATTTCTTTTGAATAAACTTAAAAGTAAAAGGGTTTTATACACCATATAAAAGAATGTTGTGTATAAAACAAAATATGCCTCAATGAAAGGAGATTGAGACGAAGTCCCATACAAAGACGGTATCCTTGGATTATGGATAAATCAATTACATAATTATGTTCGACAAATGAATACACAAAATATAAGTGGATAATAAGTGTAAAACAATCATAGGATATTCACACATATTCATAGAACGACATATTCATGGAGTACAAGTTTATCTCATGGAATCAAATTTGGGTTAAGAAGTTCCCTTGCAATAATTCAACAGCCTAACAGCGTCACATCAAAATTCAGAAAAAGTGTTGATGAGAGATAAAAAGGGTATCTCATCACTTGGTAATAAAATTTACATCAATAAGGATATATAATAACATATCCCAACATAATAGTATGTGAATTAAAAGACATAAAAAATATGTCTTTTAAAAAGAGGAGGGTTGAAGGTTGGGTATGTTTCGAAACATACACCCCGTGAAAGAAGGAAAATACATCATTGATGTAAATAATCATAAATGAATGTATATTACACAATGAGTTAAATAATGGGCAGTACATACACCACTCAGAGGAAATTGTGGCAATGTTGCATAAATCTCACGGAAATAAAAGTGAGATGAAAAATCCCTTACGAAAACTCGGCAGCCTAACGGCGCAACTTAAAACATACAAAAATGGATTGAGGATATAAAATAGGGTATCTCTTCATATTAACATATAGATTATAGAAAGAAGAATATAAAAGAACATCCCCCAACATAACAATGAGTAGATTAAAATAAGTGACATAAAGGAGAGTACTTAAAAGAGAGAGAGAGTTTAGATCTCTTACGAAAATTCGGCAGCCTAACGACGCCACTCAAAACTTCCAAAAAGGATTGATGAGAGAGAATAGGGTCCATCATAATATGAACATAAAAATTACAGTATGAGTAATATAAAAGAAAATCCCAATAACAAGAAAGATGAGCTTTAAATGGAATGGCATAAAGGAGTGTACCTAAAAAGAAAGAGAGGAGTAGGATCCCTTACCTCAAGTCCAACTTGTCTTGTTCGTTTCTTTATATTACTGAATAATAAACTATGGTAAATTTATAATTTCTTAAGGACCTCATATAAAGGTTATTATTCAGTTCATATCACATATTTTAATGTTATAATAATTGGTTAATAATATGAGTTCATATCAGACGTTTTAGTCGATGTTTGGTACATGAGTCAAAAATTGAACTTGTTGGAAAATAATTTTCCATGTAGTTATAGGTACATCATATCCAGAATAGTATTTATGTTTTAAATATCATATATATCCAGTATATATTCTTGTTATACTATTCCATAGCATTTGGAGATAAAAATTAAAAGCACCATTCATGGAGATGGTAGGTCGTACGTACGCATGAACGCTACTTTCATTATTTTTCATATTAATGGAATTAAAAAAATGAGATATATATATATATATATATGTTATAATTCCAGAATTATATCCATAATTTAGATGTAATATATTACATATATATCCATTATATATATGTACTTATAATATTACATAACATTTTTATATAAGAAATGATATGCACCATTCATGGAGATGGTAAGCCGTACGTACACATGAATGCTACTTCCATTTCTATTTCATATTTAATGTAATTAAAACATATTGATACATAATAGTATTTTAATTCCAGTATGTTATCATATATAATATCATTAAATATATCCTTTATACGTACCACATATGGTATTAACGAATCAAATCACTTTGAGGGGGCGGTAGTTCGCACTTCCTTAAATGAAGATATCCCGTTTACCCATAATGGAAACCATATTGGTATGCCATAAATGAAAAATACAGAAGCATAAGTAAAACATAAACATATTATATATCATATATAAATATAGTGTCATCTTAATAGCCACCTTTTAATCTGTTAGACGAATTTTGAACAATCATCATTTCGTGAGACAGAAATTCAGCATCCACAGAAACAGTATGTTCTTTAACCATTAGATGTAGGTGTGTGTTAGTGTAGCTCGAATACTTCTTATAAAAACATCCTAGTATATTGGATATACTGTATTTGTTACAAATTAAATAAATAAAAAGAGTTTATGGGGTTGGAGAAGCAAAATAAAACAAAAGGACACAAGTGAAGACATTACCTTAAAATCAGGTAACTCCATTTGGTTTGAGCTCAAAGGCTTCCTTGGGAAGACTTCTACCCAAGGTGAGTCTTCAAAGAGTTAGAGAGGTATGTGGAGAGACCAAATGGGAATGGGTTGGCCGCGCCAAAGGCTTTGGAAGTGTGTGTAAGGAGGTAGAGGTGGGGGCCTTTTATAAGAGGAGAGGAGAGGCAGTCTTGGAAAGTAAAGAAATGTTACTTTATTTTAGAATGAGTTTCGGATTTTAATGGTCCTGCATTAATTTTTTTCGAGTATAATGTGATAAGGGTTCGAAATCCTCCCATTCAATTGGTTTTGGACATGTGTAGGTCTTAGATTTTACATTATCGTTCCATTTTATTTAAATCATTAAATAATGAGGTCATTGTTGCATCCTCATGATGTCATAAATAATTTAATTTATTTAATGTCTAAAAATTATTAAAAAAACTACTATGATGTTGGAAATCTTTTTAGCTTTCCAATTACTATTTATAGTCAAAACTCTGACTTGTATAACCCCATGTAAAAATTGTTTTAGTAAAACATCTCATGTTTTTGTCATTAAATAAAAATGTATTTATGTCAATTTCCAACCAAAGTGGCTCCATGGGGTCCCCAAGTTGACCCATGGATTTTCTTGGTCGTCCATGACACATCCAATGAGGGTAAGACATGTGTCTAGGTCATTTAATTTTATTAAAACATTATTCTTACCTTAAACTACACTAATTACCTCTAATCGTGATTAAAAACTTAATATGTTACTATTCACTAAAAAATTATTCTAATCCCATTGAACCACATTTTACTTTTTAATGACAACCATTTATGTCGGATCTTTTATATTAAAAACACAAAGGTGGAAAATTTTCATTTAAACGGAAAATAGGTTTTTATAAGTACCGCTTAGTGGTTTCACTATTCATCAACAATTGAAGTTTTTTAGAAAATTACCAAAAATTCACCCTAAGCTATATTTGATATTCCTAATTCAAAAATGATTAATATTTTACAAAATTCATAAAATATAAGTTTAATTAATTAATTTAATAATTAATTCCCACTGTCAACACAAATAGCGTGTTTTTATGAAACAATATATATCAAAAGATTTACACTAGTTTAAGTCAAATTTCAAAGTGAAAATATATCCAATGACCACTATTTCATTAAATGGTAAAAATATATTCTAATTTCACTTTAAAACCAATTCAAAAGACAATATAATCATATAAATAAATTATATTAAAAAGAGGTTTTGAATTAAAATACAACATTTTTCACTATTCATTAATAATTGAACTTTTTCAGAAAAATAACAAAAATTTAAACAAAGTAAATTTTGATGTCCGGATTCTAAAGAAGAATTTTATTTTGTAAAATATAACACATATAATTGTCAAAAAGTTTATTTAAAAAAAATTCGCCATTAAAAGGCGGTTAATCGACCTTTTAAAGAATATTGGAATGTTTACCCTTAAAATTGGATTCATTCGCATTTTTAATCCTATAACATTTTTTGTAAAGAGTAAAAATATTTGACAAACATATGTACTCATTTTTAGTTAGTTCTGTTCATTCCCGCCATTACAACGGATAGGCGTTAATAACCATTTAAAATAATATTATTTTATTATTAGAGTGCAACGCAAGATTTCCAAGCAACTCATTGTTCTGTATTGGGTACGCCATTGTGCATAGCGTCCCCGTTAAAGTAATATTAATAATTTATTTACAAATATGGATAAATATGATAATTTCATATTGTTTATTTACCTGGGGTGTTACATCCTTCCCCCCTTTTGGGAATTGCGTCCTCACAATTTTTAAAATTGGGCTTGGAAACCTCATTGAAAATCCCACATCGGAATAAGAGTCAGTAAAGAAATCACATTAAAATAAAGAAAGATAAGTACAAAGGTCACTCAAGTTAACCCATAATAGGATTCCAAGTATGAAAATATGGACATAGAGGAAAAAACAAAGGGTCGTGTTCATATGGAGAGTGATAGTAACATGTCTAGAAGAAAGTTAACCATACGAAAATCACAAACTTGTGATGGGTTAAACGGTATTCGATTCCCCAGTATGAAAATTTAATAGACAAATTTGTTTTAAGTTACTCTTCATTGAGGAATTTATTTTTGACCTTAATGAAACATACTTACTTATCATGTTGACTTTCAACTTTTACTAGATTTATTACAAAAACTCATACTTTCCCCAAAATACGAGTATTTAGGAAGACTTGTTCACATTAAGAGTATTATAATCAACTTCTATAGGATAACCTAATCCACAAAAGAGAACTATATACTTCACATATCTTTATACCTTAACCAAAACCAAAACCAAAATGGTTAGTACAAGATCAGATAATACCAAAAAAGGATAATCCTTTTTAAAAAAACAAATCTATTCTTAATCTCCAAAATTTATCAAACAATACCAAAAGTTCAACAAAGACAATTCAATAAACAAATTGTCCATAAAATACTTCAATGTAACCCAAACTATGATTGATACCCAAATATTTGAAAGATTTATTCACATAGTCTTCCAAGATAAATCGTAACATTTATCTCCAAACAACATTAGTTGCTCCTAAAGTCTCGTATTGAAAAGTAATTAACCTAATCACATATCCTCCATGATAGGTTAATAATTTTCCATAGATAACCCAAAATCAGCTAACTATTAATTCATAAAATCATATAACTAAAAATAATTAGTCAAACTAACCAGGTACATCACGTAGTCTAGTGGTATGCGATAAATACCAGTCGCACTTTGATTGTGTGTTCGATTCCCGCAGCTTTGTCTGGTGTGACAGGTTGTCACACAATCTGTCTGTTGTCCTTTTTCCAAAACTATAAAATTCTTAAAACAATCCCCAAAACGAGATAAAATCTTCAAAAAAATAATCAAAAATATTTTAACCTCATGTATATCTCATGCCTTTCATTTTCCATCATAACATATAATAACCCATAATTACCTCAAAAGTAAGGATCATATAAACCCTAATGGTTACCTTTATAATTATTACCTGAAAATCCACATCGATTGGTCATCTCGTACATGATGCATTACAGAACATAGCAAGGTTCAAGTGGATAATCATGAATCCTTGATAGTTGGTTTAGAACAACCACTAGTTTCCTCATTGAATACCCCATTGCATCCTGTCTCTTAATCAGAGAACCACCACAGTTTCCTTCAAACCTATTGTCACTTTTGTGCCTGTTAGATCCATATATTCACTAAAAACAGAAATGTCAGTGTGAGTATATCAACAAAACCATCATGTACTTATGAGGAAGATAACCACAAAGATATACTTACTTATTCACTTTATCTAAAATTAGGACTCTTTCTGAAATCCTATACATTATGATATTGTCACTTATGCTTAGAGGATACCCTAACCTCTAAAGTTATCTAAACCGACCTTTGATACCAACTATAAGTCCCCAGCCTTAAACCTTACTTAATCTGGAGTTATTTCAAGATTACACATTGAGGATCTTTTCAGGTTTAGAGTTTTAGATTATTAGATCATGAAACATGCATTACATTCCACATTTAAACAAAGTGGTTACATAGAAGACAATATTTATTTTTTACCATCAACGGAAACATATTTAAAATAAAACATGGATTCTTTCATGAAAATTCTTTGACTCTATCATCACATCATGTACCTTTCCCTTGACCGGTGAAAAACATTTCAAAAACATGGGATGAGTATAAAAATCACATTAAGGGTTATAAAAATATGGAAAGGAAACACGAGTTCATATATACATAAAAATGAAATCATACTTTACCCATAAAACACAGGCACTTTAACATACCTCATCAAATCATGAATAAATCATAGAAATCATAAGACATAAAAGGTAACATGAGGCATTCATAACATTATTTAATAGGGAGTAACCCTCTTGGTTACGTTTTAAATACCCACCACAGTATATTCCCAAAATCTCTTCGGGGAAACCTTAATGTTTCACTCCTTCGCATTACCCAATGCATTAGAGAGCTATATCGTGCTCACCAACCCTTAGTTTATCACATAGCCACCCATCTTCATATCAATGCCCTAGAACCATAACATAATAATGTCACATAAAACATGCATAAAGGAAACATAACATTTCCACATTTCAATCACAAGATATCAATACAACACATTGATATGAAAACATTATGAAATCCATTTTCAAAACCAAAATAAAAGAAAAGTAAAACATTGAATTTATTTTTCTTTAAAAAAAATGTATGGCTTGTAGAGGAAGCCAAAACTCAAATAATGGTCATGGTGGCAGAGAAGTCGTTGTCGCCGCATACGTACGACAAAAACATTCCCTTTTGTCGTTTAGTAAATGCTTCGTATAAAAAATATTCCTTTTGAATTAACATAAAATTCAAAAAGGTTTATACACCGTATAAAAGAAGGTTGTGTATAAAACAAAATATGACTCAATGAAAGGAGATTGAGATGATGTCCCACACAATGACGGTATCCTTGGATTATGGATAAATCAATTACATAATTATGTGTGACAAATAAATAAACGAAATATAAGTGGATATAAAGTGTAAAAAAATCATAGGTTATTCACACATATTCATAGAACAACATATTCAAGGAGTACAAGTTTATCCCAAAGAATCAAATTTGGGTTATGAAGTTCCCTTGCAAAAATTCAATAGCCTAACGGCGTCACTTCATAATTCAGAAAAGAGTTGATGAGAGAAAAAAAGGGTATCTCATCATTTGGTCATAAAATTTACATCAATAAGGATATATAAGAACATATCCCAAACTAATAATATATGAATTAAAAGTCATAACAAAATATGTCCTTTAAAAAGTGGAGGGTGAATGGTTCCCTTACCGACATGGGTATCTTTCTCAACATACACCCTGTGAAAGAAGTACAATAAAACATTGATGTAAATACTCATTAATGAATGTATATTACACAATGAGTAAAATAATGGGCAGTACATACACCACTCAATGTAAATTGGGTCAAATGTAGCATAAATCTCACGGAAATAAAAGTGAGATGAAAAATCCCTTACGAAAACTCGGCAGCCTAACGACGCCACTTAAAACATACAAAAATGGATTGATGTGATAAAATAGGGCCTCTCATCATATGAACATATAGTTTAAAAAAAGATGAATCTAAAATAACATCCCCCAACATAACGAATATGAGATTAAAAGAAGTGACATAAAGGTGAGTACTTAAAAAAGAGGGAGAGGTTAGATCTCTTACGAAAATTCAGCAGCCTAACGGTGCCACTCAAAACATCAAAAATCTATTTATGAGAGGGAATAGGGTCTCTCATCATATGAACATAAAAATTACAGTTAGAGTAATATAAAATAACATCCCAATAACAATAAAGATGAGCTTTAAATGTAATGACATAAAAGAGTGTTCTTAAAAAGAAAGAGAGGAGTAGGATCCCTTACCTCAAGTCCAAGTTGTCTTGTTCGTTTCTTTATATTCCTGAATAATAAACTTTGGTAAATTTATAATTGGTTAAGGACCTCCTATAAAGATTATTATTTAGTTGATATCACATATTTTAATGTTATAATAATTGGTTAATAATAAGAGTTCATATCAGACGTTTTTGTCGATGTTGGGTACATGAGTCAAAAATTGAACTTATTGGAAAATAATTTTCCTTGTAGTTATAGGTAAATCCTATCCAGAATAGTATTTATGTTTTAAATATCATATATATCCAGTATATATTCATTTTATACTATTCAATAGCATTTGTAGATAAAAATTAAAAGCATCGTTCATAGAGACTGTAGGCCGTACGTACGCATGAACGCTACTTTCATTTTTTTCGTATTAATGGAATTAAAACAAAATGAGCTATATATATATATGTTATAATTACATAATTATATCCATAATTTAGATGTAATTTATTATATATATATATCCATTATGTATATGTACTTATAATAGTACATAACATTTTAAGATAAGAAATGAAATGTACCGTTCATGGAGACGGTAAGCCGTACGTACGCATGAACGCTACTTCCATTTCTATTTCATATTTAATAGAATTAAAATATAATGATACAAAATAGTATTTTAATTACAGTATGGTATCATATATAATATCATTAAATATACCCTTTATACCTACCACATATGGTATTAACGAATCAAATCACTTTGAGGGGGCGGTAGTCCGCACTTCCTTAAATGAAGATATCACATTTATCCATAATGGAAACCATATATTAATGCCATAAATGAAAAATAAAGAATATTAAGTAAAACATAGACATATTATATATCATATATAAATATATTTTCATCTTAATGGCCACCTTTTAAGGTGTTAGAATAATGTTGAACAATCATCGTTTCGTGAGGCAGAAATTCTACATCCACAGAAACAGTATGTTCATTAACCATTAAGTGTAGGTGTGTGTAATTTTAGCTCAAATACTTCTTATAACAACATCCTAGTATATTTAAGATACTTTATTTGTTACAAAATAAATGAATAAAAATAGTTTAGGGGGTTGGAGAAGCAAAATAAAACAAAAGGACACAAGTGAAGACACTACCTTAAAATCGGGTAACTCCATTTGGTTTGAGCTCAAAGAATTTTTTGGGAAGACTTATTCCCAAAGTGAGGCATCAAGGAGTTAGAGAGGGATGTGTAAAGACAAAATGTGCATGGTTTGGCCGAGCCAATGGCTTTGGATGTGTGGGTAAGGTGATATAGGTGGGGGCCTTTTATAAGAGGAGAGGAGGGGCACTCTTAGAAAGTAAAGAAATGTAACTTTATTTTAGAATGATTTTGGTATTTTAATGGACCCACATTGATGTGTTTCAAGGATAAGGTGATAAGGTTTCGAAATCCACCCATCCATTAGGTTTTGGACATAGATTTTACATTATCTTTCTATTTTATTTAAATCGTTAAATAATGAGGTCATCGCTGCATCATCACGATGTCATATATAATTTAATTTATTTAATGTCTAAAAATTATAAAAAAAATAATATGATGTAGGAAATATTTTTAGATTTCCAATTAAAATTTATAGTAAGAAATCTGACTTGTATATCCCCACGTAAAAATTGTTTTAGTAAAATATCTCATGTTTATGTCATTACATAAATAGTTATTTATGTCATTTTCCAACCAATGTGGCTTCATGGGGTCCCCAACTTGACCCATGGATTTTATTTTTCGGCCATGACACATCCAATGATGGTAGGACATTTTTCTATGTCATTTAATTTTATTAAAACATTATTCTTACCTTAAACTACACTAATTACCTTAAATCGCGATTAAAAACATAATAAGTTACTATTCGCCAAAAAATTATTCTAATCCCATTGAACCAAATTTTACATCTTAATGAAAAACATTTCTGTCGGATTTTTGAAATTCAAAACAAAAAGGTGGAACATTTTCATTTTAATGGAATATCAGTTTTTATAAGTACCACTTAGTGGTTTCACTATTCATCAAAAATTGATGTTTTTCAGAAAATTACCAAAAATTCACCATAAGAAATATTTGATATTCCGAATTCAAAAATGATGTCTATTTTAAAAAATTCATAGCATATAAGTTATATTAATTAATTTAATAATTAATTCCCGCTGTCAGAACAAATAGCGTGTTTTTATGAAACAATATATATCAAAAGATTGACACTAGTTTAAGTCAAATATGAAAGTGAAATTAATTCCAACGACCAATATTTGAATAAATGGTAAAAATATATTCTAATTTGACCTTAAAACCAATTAAAAAGATAATATAATCATATAAATAAATTATATTACAAAGAGGGTTTGAATTAAAATACAACATTTTTTACTATTCATTAAAAATTGAACTTTTTCCGAAAAATACCAAAAATTTACACAAAGTAAATTTTGATATCCGGATTAAAAAGAAGAATTTTATTTTGTCAAATATAACACATAAAATTGTCAAAAAGTGGATTTAAAAGAGGTTCCCTATTAAAAGGCGGTTAATCGGCCTTTTTAAGAATATTGGAATGTTTACGCTTAAAATTGGATTCATTCGCATTTTTAATCCTATAACATTTATTGTAAAGAGTAAAAATATTTGTCAAACATATATAATCATTTTTTAGTTAGTTCTGTTCATTCATTCCATTACAACGGCTAGGCGTTAACTACTATTTAAAATAATATTATTTTATTATTAGAGTGCAACACAAGATTCTCAAGAAACTCATTGTTGCGTATTGGATACGCCATCATGCATAGCATCCCCTTTAAAGTAATATTAATATTTTATTCACAAATATGGATATATATGAAAATTTCATATTCTTTATTTACCTGGGGTGTTACATCCTTCCCCCCTATTGGGAAGTGCATCCTCGCAGTTTTTAAAATTGGGGTTGGAAGCATCATTGAAAATCCCACATCGGAACAAGTGTCAGTAAAACAATCACATTAAAATAAATAATGATAAGTACAAAGGTCACCCGAGTTAACCCATACTAGGATTCCAAGTATGAAAATATGGACATGGAGGAAAAAACAAAGGGTATGTTCTAATAGAGAGTGATAGTAAACATGTCTAAAAAAAATTTAACCATTTGAAAATCACAAACTTGTGATGGGTTAAATGGTATTAGATTCCCCAATAGGAAAAGTTAACAGAAAGCATTTTTGTTTTAAGTTACTCTTCATTGAGGAATTTATTTTTGATCTTAAGAAAACATACTTACTTTTCATGTTGACTTTCAACATTTACTAGATTTCTTAAACAAACTCATGCTTTCCCCAAAAGATGAGTATTTAAGAAGACTTGATCACATTAAGAGTACTATAATCAACTTCTAGAGGATAACCTAATCCACAAAAAAGAACTATATACTTCCCATATCTTTAGACCTTAACCAAAACCAAAACCAAAAAGGTTTGTACAAGATCAGATAATACCCAAAAAAGAAAAATCCTTTTAAAAAAACAAGTCTATTCTTAATCGCCAAAATTTATCAAAAAATACCCAAAGTACAACAAAGACCATTCAATAAACAAATTGTCCATAAAATACTTCAAAGTAAATCAAACTAAGATTAAAACCCAAATATTTGAAGGATTTAGTCACATAGTCTTCCAAGTAAAATCGTAACATTTATCTCCAAACAACATCAGTTGCTCCTAAAGTCTCGTATTGAAAAGTAATTAACCTAATCACATTTCCTCCATGATAGGTTAATAAATTTCCATAGATAACCCAAAATAAGCCTACTATTAATTCATAAAATCATCTAACTAAAAAGAATTAGTCAAACTAACTAGGGAATTCATGTAGTCCAGTGGTAGGCGATAAATACCAGTCGCACTTTGGTTTTGGGTTCGATCCCCACAGCTTTGTCTGGCGGGATGGGTTGTCACACAGTCTGCGTGTTGTCCTTTTTCCAAAACTATATAATTCATAAAACATTCCCCAAAACGAGATAAAATCTTCAAAAAATAATCATAAAATATTTTAACCTCAAGTTTATCTCATGCCTTTCATTTTCTATCATAACATATAATAACCCATAATTACCTCAAATGTAAGGATCATATAAACCCTAATGGTTACCTTTATAATTATTACCTGAACTTCCACATCGATTGGTCATCTCGTACATGATGCATTACAGAACATAGCAAGGTTCAAGTGGATGATCATGACTCCTTGATAGTTGGTTTAGAACAACCACGAGTTTCCTCATTGAATACCCCATTTCATCCAGTCTCTTAATCAGAGAACCACCACAGTTTCCTTCAAACCTATTGTCACATTGGTGTCTACTAGACCCATCCATTCACTAAAAATAGATATGAAAGTGTGATTATATCAACAAAACTACCATGTACTGATGTGTAAGATAACCACTATGATATACTTACTTATTCACTTTATCTAAAACTAGGAATCTTTCTGAAATCCTAACCATTATGGTAATGTCACATAGTCTTAGAGGATACACTAACCTCTAAAGTTATCTAAAATGACCTCTGATACCAACTATAAGGCCCCAGAATTAAACCTTACTTAATCTTGAGTTATTACAAGATTACACATTGAGGATATTTTTAGGTTTAGAGTTTTATAGAATTAGATCATGAAACATGCATTACATTCCATATTTAAACAAAGTGGTTACATGGAAGACAATATTCATTTTATCCCATCAACAGAAACATATTTAAAATAAAACATGGATTCTTTCTTGAAATTTCTTTGACACTATCATCACATCATGTACCTTTCCCTTCACCTGTGAAAAACATTTGAATAACATGGGATGAGCATAAAAAGCTTAGTAAGGGTTATAAAAATATAGAAAGGAAACATGAGATCATATATACATAAGAATGAAATCATAATTTACCCATAAAACACAGGAACATTAACATACGTCATAAAAACATGAATAAATCATAGAAATCATAAGACATAAAAGATAACTTGAGGCATTCATAACATTATTTCGTAGGGAGTAACCCTCTTGGTTACGTTTGGAATACCCACCATAGTATATTCCCCAAATCTCTTTGGAGAAACCTTAATGTTTCACTCCTTCACGTTTCCCAATGCATTGGAGAGCTATATTGGGCTCACCCGCCCTTAGTTTATCATAGAACCACCCGTCTTCATAACAATTTCCAGGAACCATAACATAATCGTATCACATAAAACATGCATAATGGAAACATAACATTTCCACCTTTCAATCACAAGATATTAATACAACACATTGATATAAAAACATTATGAAAACCATTTTCAATACCAAAATAAAAGAAAAGTAAAACATGGTATTTATTTTTCTTTAAAAAAAGGTATGGCTTGTAGAGGAAGACAAAACTCAAATAATGGTCACGGCGGCGGAGAATTTGTTGTCGCCGCATACGTACGACAAAATCATTCCATTTTGTTGTTTAGTAAACGCTTCATATAAAAAAGATTATTTTTGAATAAACATAAAATTCAAAGGGGTTTATACACCATATAAAATAAGGTTGTGTATAAAACAAAATTTTCCTCAATGAAAGGAGATTGAGACAAAGTCCCAAACAGAGACGGTATCCTTGGATTAAGGATAATCAATTACATATTTATGTGTGACAAATGAATACACGAAATATAAGTGGGTATTAAGTGTAAAACAATACGAGGTAACTCACACATATTCATAGAAAGACATATTCATGGAGTACAAGTTCATCCCAAAGAATCAAATTTGGGTTAAGAAGTTCTCGTGCGAAAATTTGACAGCCTAACGGCGTCACTTCAAAATTCAGGAAAAGAGTCGATCAAAGATAAAAATGGTATCTCATCTCTTGGTCATAAAATTTAAATAAATAAGGATCTATAAGAACATATCCCAACATAATATTATCTGAATTAAAAGGAATAACAAAATATGTCCTTTAAAAATTGGAGGGTGAAAGGTTCCCTTACAGACATGGGTATCTTTCGAAACATAAACCTCATGAAAGAAGGACAATACAACATTGATGTAAATACAAATAAATGATATTATATTACACAATGAGTAACATAATGGTCAGTACATACACCACTCAAAGGAAATTGTGGAAAATGTATCATAAATCTCACGGGAATAAAAGTTTGATGAAAAATCCCTTACAAAAACTTAGCAGCCTAACGACGCCACTTAAAACTTAAAAAAATGGATTGATGAGATAAAATAGGGTATCTAATCATTTTAACATATAGTTTACAGAAAGAGGAATATAAATGAACATCCCCCAACATATGAAATAGGAGCTTAAAAGAAGTGACATAAAGGAGAGTACTTAAAAAAGAGAGAGAGGTAAGATCTCTTACGAAACATCGGCTGCCTAACAGAGCGACTCAAAACATCCAAAATGGATTGATGAGAGAGAATATGGTCTCTCATCATATGAACATAAAAATTACAGTAATATTAACATAAAATAACATCCCAATAACAAGAAATATTAGCTTTAAAAGTAATGACATAAAAGAGTGTACTTAAAAAAGAAAGAGAGGTGTATGATCTCTTACCTCAAGTCCAACTTGTCTTGTTTGTTTCTTTATATTCCTGAATAATAAACATTGGTCAATTTATAATTTCTTAAGGAACTAATATAAAGATTATTATTCAGTTCATATTACATATTTTAATGTTATAATAATTGGTTAAAAATATGAGTTCATATCAGACGTTTTTGTCGATGTTTGGTACATGAGTCAAAATTTTAATTTGTTGGAAAATAATTTTCCATGTAGTTATAGGTACATCAAATCCAGAATAGTATTGATGTTTTAAATATCATATATATCAAGTATATATTCAGTTTATAATATTCCATTGCATTCGAAGATAAAAATTAAAAGCACCATTCATGTAGACGGTAGACCGTACGTACGCATGAACGCTACTTTCATATTTTATCATATTAATGGAATTTAATAAAAATGAGATATGTATATATATATGTTATAATTCCAGAATTATATCCATAATTTATATGTAATATATTACATATATATCCATTATATATATATGTACTTATAATAGTACATAACATTTTGAGATAAGAAATGAAATATACCATTCATGGAGACAGTAAGCCGTGCGTACACATGAACGCTACTTCCATTTCTATTTCATATTTAATGGAATTATAACATAATGATACATAATAGTATTTTAATTACAGTATGGTATCATATATAATATCATTTTATATATCCTTTATACATACCACATATGGTATTAACGAATCAAATCACTTTGAGGGGGCGGTAGTCCGCACTTCCTTAAATGAAGATATCACATTTACCTATAATGGAAACCATAAAGGTATTCCATAAATGAAAAATACAGAAGCTTAAGTAAAACATAAAAATATTATATGTCATATATAAATATATTGTCATCTTAATGGCCACCTTTGAAGGTGTTAGAAGAATGTTGAACAATCATCGTTTCATGAGGCAGAAATTCGCCATCCACAGAAACAGTATGTTCTTAAACCCTTAGATGTAGGTGTGTGTAAGTGTATCTCGAATACTTATTATAACAACATCCTAGTATATTGAAGATACTGTATTTGTTACAAAATTAATGAATAAATATAGTCTAGTTGGTTGGAGAAGCAAAATAAAACAAAAGGACACAAGAGAAGACATTACCTTAAAATCGGGTAACTCCGTTTGGTTTGACCTAAAGGATTTCATGGGAATACTTCATCCCAATTTGACGCTTCAAGGAGATAGAGAGGGATGTGTAGAGACAAAATGGGTAGGGTTTGGCCGATCCAAAGGCTTTGGAAGTGTAGGTAAGGAGGTAGAAGTGGGGGCATTTTATAAGAGGAGAGGAGTGGAACTCTTAGAAAGTAAAGGAATGTTACTTTATTTTAGAATGAGTTTAGGATTTTAATAGTCCCACATTGATGTGTTTCGAGGATAAAGTGATAAGGGTTCTAAATCCACCCATAAAATAGGTTTTTGACATTTGTAGGTCTTAGATTTTACATTATCTATCCATTTTATTTAAATCGTTAAATAAAGAGGTCATCGTTGCATCATCATGATGTCATAAATAATTTAATTTATTTAATGTATAAACATTAAAAAAATACCATGATGTAGGAAATATTTTTATATTTTTAATTACTATTTTTAGTCAAAATTCTGACTTGTATAACCCCATGTAAAAATTATTTTAGTAAAACATTTCATGTTTGTGTCATTAAATAAAAAGGTATTTATGTCATTTTTCAACCAAAGTGGCTCCATGGGGTCCCCAAGTTGACCCATGAATTGTCTTGGTCGGCTATGACACATCCAATGAGGGTAGGACATGTGTCTAGGATATTTTATTTTATTAAAACATTATTCTTACCTTAAACTACACTAATTACCTCTAATCGTGATTAAAAACTTAATATGTTACTATTCACCAAAAAAATTATTCTAATCCCATTATACCAAATTTTACTTCTTAATGAAAACCATGTATGTCAGATTTTTTAAATTCAAAACACAATGGTGGCAAAATTTCATTTAAACGGAAAATCGGTTTTTATAAGTACCACTTAGTGGTTTCACTATTCATCAAAAATTGAAGTTTTTCAGAAAATTACCAAAAATTCACCCTAAGTATATTTTTTATTCCTAATTCAAAAATGATGTATATTTTAAAAAATTAATAACATATAAGTTACATTAATTAATTTAATAATTAATTCCCACTGTTAGAACAAATAGCGTGTTTTTATGAAACAATATATATGAAAAGATTGACACTAGTTTAAGTCAAATTTCAAAGTGAAATTAATTCCAATGACCACTATTTGATTAAATGGTAAAAATATACTCTAATTTAACTTTAAAACCAATTCTACATATAATATAATCATATAAATAAATTAAATTAAAAAGAGTTTTTGAATTAAAATACAACATTTTTCACTATTCATAAAAAATTGTACTTTTTCGGAAAAATACCAAAAAATTATACAAAGTAAATTTTGATGTCCCGATTCTAAAGAAGAATTATATTCTGTCAAATATAACACATAAAACTTTAAAAAAGTGGATTTAATAGAGGTTCACCATCAACAGGCGGTTAATCAACCTTTTAAAAAATATTGGAATGTTTACGCTTAAAATTGGATTCATTCGCATTTTTTATCGTATAAGATTTATTGTAAAGAGTAAAAATATTTGACAAACATATATGATAGTTTTTTAGTTAGTTCTATTCATTCCTGCTATTACAACGGCTAGTCATTAACTACCATTTAAAATTATATTATTTTATTATTAGAGTGCAACGCAATATTCCAAAGAAACTCATTGTTGCGTATTCGGTACGCCATCGTGCATAGCGTCCCCTTTAAAGTAATATTAATATTTTATTCCCAAATATGGATAAATATGAAAATTTGATATTCTTTATTTACCTAGGGTGTTACAGAAAATATATTTTCTCTAGAACTAATCTATTCTTCACAATCAAGATGATCCATTGACAAACTGAAAGATGTTTGACATTTCTTTATGATGTAATCATCATAATGTTATTCTATTCTAAACTCATTTAGATGTTGAGAATGATTCATAGCTTCTGTATGTATAAAGAGAATAATTTTACACCCTTAAAAAATATTTTTTTCCAATTCATGATTAAAATCATTGATTTTGGTTATTTCATTAATCATTAAAAAGTATCATTCAGGTTCCATGCAATTTCTATAAACCAAAATCAATATTGGGGGGGGGGGGAATCCAACTATGATAATAGTAAAATCAATGGGATGTACTTCCAATCTCTAATATATTAATTATATTCCTAGGATAACCATGCTAATTTAAAAAGTTCAATTATTTTCACTTATACATTTACTTTTCATTAGGGATATCCCTTAACTTAACATTATAATTATTTCTAGGGTTCATAGTAAAGATGCTTAATCCTAGTTTCCAATGGTTGACTAACATTTTCATATGAAAAGAACTATAATAGACCATGATTTATGTAAATGGAAATTACATTACTTTTAAATAATTATTTATAAATTATGCAAAAAGATTCCCAATGACCTTATTGGTTTAATTCCAATGAAAACCAAAAACAAATTCTTCTAATTTGTTGAATTATTTCCATAATCTCCCATAAATATCTTCCTCATAACATTTCCTACCTAATACCATTATTTATATCCTATAGAAATGAAAACATATAGAAATGGTCATATCAGATGCTCAGTAAGGGTAAAAAAGGAAAATATCAAACAAAACATGATAATAAGAATGTAATAACTACAACATGGATTTTTAATAGAATAACATGTATAACATATGTCAAAATCATGAGTTATAGAAGAAATCATATAATTTGATAAGGAATAAATCATAATGTAAAATAAACGATGAGATAATTAAATTGGTATAAAACATGAAATTAGGTAAAACATAGTAGAGTAGGAAATTGATTAAATTTTTTCAATGTAACATTACCAAAACCATCATAATTAAAAATGTCCTTTACAAAACTGAGTTTGTTACATATTCCAACCATATATTACTGAACTGAGATCATTCTCCATTCTAGTCCTCTCATTTTCAGGAGATTTAAATCATTTCCCAATAAATTGAAGGGATATATATGTCCAAAAAATCACAAAATTAAATTATTCTTATATGTTCCACAAAAATATTATTCATTTTTCATAGCACAACCCAAGGAATAATATGGGTTTCTAAAATATCAATCAAACAAAACATAATCAATTAAATATATATTTAATAAAAATAATTCCATAATAAACATAATAATTCCTTAAAAAAGGGAATGTATACTTAAAACATATATTTATTAAATAATTTTATATTATATAGAAAATTATTTAAATAAAATACAGGAAATTAATTCATGAGGAAAATATCCATTTTTCATCAAATGACTCTTTTCCAAAAAATGTAAATTATTTTTAAAGAAAAATTATTAATACTAAATAAACATGAAATATTTTAAATTTATCTTCAAACAAATATGTCATTATGAAAGCATACAAATCCATTCATGTCGTATAAGCTAAAAACATTATTCTCTATCTTATTTCAAAAAAGTCAAAAGTACCTCGTATCAAAAATGACAAATGATACTTTCCTTACCATTTAATAAAAACTATAAAATGGAAAAAATGGGATTATAAAATATAGAATATAAGACTATATAATTTTTCAAAACATATTTTAGAAACATGTGAATGGAAGATAAATATATCCTAGTAAATATTTACGTATAAAGAATCATAAAAAATATTGAGACTACTAAATTGTCTAATAACATAGTTCAGGGTTCTTTCTTACTTGTATGAAAATTCTGTTTTATATTATAACTAATGTAATTAAATTTTTAGAAAATAATGAAAAAAAATTATAATATCATAATTGATCATATTATTTCCCTTTTTGAATAAAAATATTACTCATCCATCGTGTATTAATAGCTTTATTTTCATTCTCATATTTTAATGGATATGTTCTTATTCTTATTCTTAGGTTATAATTATATAACTCCAAAAATATTATAATATATATCATACTTATTCATTCCATTCATTTATATCTTCATTATTTAATTAATATCAGGTAGAATGGATCACATCACATCATGGAAATAATAGGTCGTAAATACGCACAAGCAACAATATCATTCCCATAATGTTCAAATTTTATTCACGTGTAGGATATATAAAATATTAAAGAATAAATAACATGTTTTAAAAATATTATATTTTTATTATATAATTAATTACACCCATTCAAATAACATGGTGAGAAAAAATAGAGTACACCATAATGTGGAGATGGTAAGTCGTACGTACACACACAGAGTGATTTCATTTTTTGTATTATGAATAGAAGCTGGAATATAGTTGTTACATGTCCATAATAACATATAAAATAATTATTGAAATAAGATTTTTAAATTTATGTTCTAAATAACTCATGAATAGAATGTATAATAAGAAATAAATTTAACCGAAATAGTGGATGAGCTTACCTCTTTTGCAACGACCTCACTCTAGATCTCATCTTAATAGCACTAGAGAAGGATTTTTATGAAAAATAAAACCCATATAATTTAAATAAATATTTATATAATGGAAATCGTGATGGGATAAATGAGTATGAATGTTCAATGTGAAACAATGTTATGATAGAGGATGTACTCAATTATAATTTTGGTAAGGGGCAGAATTGGAATCTCGAAAGATATTAATTTCAAATGAAATAATAACACAACCATGTAACAACCACAATTTCATATTGTTGACTATGATATTATAAAAGATTTTAATGTTATCGTCCAATAAATATTTGACATGTTATTATGTCAATTTAATCTATCTCATTTTATTTAACTCTTATTTATTCTAGATTAATTTTAACTATCGTAACAAATGATTCATTTTTAGAGTGGAGGATTTTTTTAATTATATGATGTTAATTACACCATAAATGAAAAACTTGGATCATATAATATAATACATAAATTATATTATATTTTTATTAATTTATTATAATTTCTAAAAATTTTAATAAAACATTATTTTCCAAAAATATCAACTGTATCAATATTGACAGTATTCGTATCATGGATTCATAAAAATACCATGATAAGATGTTAAACATGAAAAAAATTATTATATATCTATGGAGTGAATTTCATCTAGATAATTAATTATATATATCAATTATCAATAATTATATATATTTTAATATGTTTAATAAATTTAATTTTATACTTCCAATAATCAAATAATTTTTACATATCTGTTGGGTAATTATTATATATATATATATGTGTGTGTGTGTATGTGTGTTGAATAAAAATTATAAATATAAAACGACGGTCAATTTAAATTCCTTATATTCAAAATTAATACTTATATTCGATTATGGGTTCAATAAAATCATACATTAAAAGTTTTTTTATATATATATAAATGAAAAAGTAAACCATAAAATTACTTTAGATAAAATATTATTAGTGTCGTAATCTATTCAATGTAACTCAAAATGGTGAAAAATTAGAAAGTTGGATTATTAATGTCATTATACACTAGAACAATAATACTGGGTCATGGGTTTTGGTCTTTTAATATGAATTATAATTTTAATGAAATTATTTTTATACTTTTCATCAATTAATATTTTTATAAATCATTAATATATTACTCTTTAAGGTACCAATTTATTTCTGAAAATTTAGAAAAAAATTCTATTATAAATAATTAATATTTTGATTTCAAATTAGTATTTATTCAAGAATTTACGTTCTATATATCTTTATAATAAAATTGATATAGTTATTAAAATTTCTGTTAGACATATTGAAATTTTCATTTAATAAAATAAATTAAATGTCATAATCTCAAGGAGTTTCCATAAAAAGGATATTCGTTTTACCTAAAGAGGGTTTACATTGAAATAAACTCATCGAGGGATATTAGGAAAACTATGAGGGCAATTTTGTACTATTTGTTTACCCTTAATTAACCAACTTAAGCTTTTAACATATTAATAAAAAATTAACACATTTACTATTTATAAAAAAAATGTAAATATATATAAATAATTTCTACATACTGATAAAAATATGGGAATCCATTTTTTCTAAATTAAAAACAATTAATTTTCAGTAATTATTTTATTTTTAATCATAATTTCCGAAAAATAGGTTTTTAAAAGTTAAAAAAATGCAACAAACTGAAATGTTTTTTATGTATAAATTAATTTTAATTATAATTAAACTTAGCTAAATTATATTAAATGATAAAAATATTTTCTATTTATACATTAAAACATTTCAATTATATAATTTTTCCCTATATATTTTTATAATGTAAAAAAATCATTTATAATTTGGTATATTTTTATAATTCATCAAAACATGAAGGTTATCAACAAAGTATGGAAATTTTATGGGATATAAATTTTTATATCCCACATCAAATGACTATAATTATTGTAAATATAATATTTATTAATGTCTCAAAAATTTATTTTGAACTTTTTTCTGTATCAAATGTATGTAAAAATGCATTCTTTAAAAAATACATGATTTATCTGAAAAAATAAATTTGACCATATATAAATTATAAACGACATTAAATATAAATTATAAATATGTTAAATATATTTTTAATTAATAACATAAATCAATTTTTATTTAATTTTTTTATAAACTCACTTATTTTTATTTATATTGTTTTTCAGTAGAATGTAAATAGTATTTATACCAACCACTATTATGACTAGGTTTGATGGTAACATAATAATATTTAGTTACCCACCTAAGAAAAGTGTTACAAGAAAGGAATTATTTCAACATAACATTATATTTATTATATCAGAATCAAAATATAATGATTCTTATATCAAAATCTAACTTGGAGCTGCATGTAGCGCAACCATATATTGTTTTAGAGTACAACACATGATATCAAAAAAATCAAATTCAAAAAATAAAAATCATAATTTTTACAATATTTCCACTATTTATTTTTAAATATCTAATATATAAATTTATTGGTATTTCAAAAATATGATTATCTTATAATGTTATGTATGGATGAATAATGTTTTTGTTTTAAAATTATAATTCATCCCCCTCTTATAGAAAAAATTAATGACATTATTTGGATAAAATTTTGTTTAATATAGATCCAATTATTTATTCTGAATTAATATTATTATATGTATATTCATCATAATATCCATAAATAATATATTTTGGAAGAGGAATGAAATATTTTAAGATGACATGTTTTTTTGGTAGGATAATATGGAAATTCAAATATAACAAGCCAACAATTTTTATAAATATGAATATTATTATTATTGTCATATCGTGAATTATTATATCATTAATATATGATTCAAAAAAATTAGTATGTTGACTTTGAAATATAATGTTCTAGAGATAGAGATTCCTCATTTTTCTCATGAGGAAAATAAAATATCTTTTGTAAATAAATTTTTTTGTAACACGTTTATATATAAAATAACTATGAACATTTATAGAAAGAAACATTGTTGTAAAACAATTAATGGTATATAGAAGATGTGATAAATACACATTTTTTAACCTAAATATTTTATAATCACAACAAAATATATTTATAGGACTGAGATCTTGATGTAATGTTCGGATACTCTTCTTTTCCCTTTGATTCCATTAATTTATTTTTCAATTACACTGGGTGTGCAACCTATGAAAATATTATTGTACTTCCAGATAGTAATCCTTTATTTATTGTAATGATTACCAATAAACCAAATTGATGTTTTCAATTTCATTCAATAAAAACAAGTGACCATTTATGTCAACATATATAAATTTATAGAACCAATTAAAAAAAATTGTGATTGTTATAAAAAAATCACAATCAATAAGATGGAAAGAGTTATTACTAAATAATATTATTTAATATTTTATAAATTTTACTGAATTATAACTAAATAAGAAAAATATTGATGATAGTAAATACATACCTAGGTTATGAATGTTTTAATTATTTTTACATTTTTTGAAATTAATTTTCACTGAAAAGATATATTAAAAAATAGAGAAAAAAATATAGTTTCACATTATTTCACATTAATAAATATTAATTCATAAGATTCTAATTCCTCTACTAACATTCTTAAATTTTCTAAAAGTATAAATTTCACCCTTCAAATCAATGAAATCTAGATTATAATGATAATGAATAGGATTTAATTTCTATGAGAAACAATAATCATGTTGCTAATATGAATTTATAGAATACATATTATAATGATAAGAAATACATATATTATATTTTGTAATCATCAAATTTTACATACGATGAATGTTAGAAATATTTTGTTATTATACATTTTTTTTCTAAATTTAATAAGAGGTATATAAATTTAAAAAGATACAAAAAGCATATAAAGAATAAATGTTTTTAATATTTGGACACATAGTGATCCAGTGAAGGAAAACTTATACAGAAATTTAATGTGAAAAATCATAAAATGTAGATATGAAAATAGGTGATATATATTCATTAATTAGGAAGACATAAAATTAATATGTGGCTATGGAAAATTTTGAATATTAGTCAAATTTACATATATATTTTAAATATTTAATAAATTACTATTATAATTTATCATCTTTGGTTGATGAAAATGATTTAAATAAAAATGTAAAAATTTATTTACAACACAAGATGATAAAAGATTACCAAATTTTGATAAAATATCAATATATTCATGTTTTATAATGTAAAATTAAATATCACTGGGTTGATTACATATGACTATTTTGAATCAAAACTTTTTTACAGTAAAAATAGAATTTCAATACTAACTATGTAAATTTTATAAATTTCAACAAAATTAAATTTAAAGACAAATAAAATAATGTATTGAATATATCTAATACTTGGTGATCATAAAATTGTTGATAATTATTTATTTTATCAAAAAAATATAGATGTTAATATCATAAATAATATTTTTCTAAATTAGAATTATTTAATTGAAAATATTAATAAAATGTATAAAACAATTAAACTACCTTGCACTTATAATGGATTTTTTAAATTAGATAAATCCCATTTTAATAAAATTATTTTTATCCCAAAGTTCCCCATTGTACGATAAATTTCAAATGAATGTTAACATTAATAAATTTTATTATTTATATATTGATCAAACTACATGTTTTCAGAAGTATTTTATTTCAAAATAAATAATATATGTCTAAATTGACATGTTGAGATGATGTTTGTAACTCAATTTTTGTTATTTAACATAATTAGACCCAACAATTTCAAGTTACTATGATCATAGTTATATATTATCAAAATAATGTTTGAGTTAATTGACAGAAACAAATAGTTTAAGGGTAATTGATTTTATAGGAACATGATAAGGCACACATTGTGTGTATGGAATTTAGAAAAGATTAACTATGAATTTGAAAAAATTATATACAATTCACTAGATTAAAATAATATAATAAAATATGTTTCTTATAAAAAAATAAATTTTGGATTTATAAAATTTTATTATTCTAAAAAAAATGTATCAATATTATGTAAGTATATGTTGAAGGATATATTGTGAAAATTTATAAGGGAAATTTTTTTTTTCAATATAAAAAATATACTATCATTATATCAAATGACACGTATGATAATTCAATGACTCATGATATATTAGAAATAATTAACCATAATATACATTTCTTGTGTAGAAATGACGATCCAACAAGGATTTTGAATATAATATTAGGAAACGATAAAAAAAATTATGATACATTCTAGGGAATGAAATACTTTGTGTCACCCTTAATGTTATTTTATATTAATCTTATTTTTTATCCTTTTTCAAATTTGGAAGTAAATAAAACAATAGTTTAAAATATTAAATTATGTCTTAAATTTTGATGTTTTGCAACTACTACACATGGATTCATTTGGTCTAAAATAAACTAGAATTATTCATTGAAATCACATTAGTAATACCATGTTTGATGATTAAACATTAATTATTTGGATTTATCTTGTCACATGAAAATTGAAACCACTTAGTTATTTTTTGATTTTTCATCCATCAGTTACAAGTGATAAAATTGCATATTAATTACAATTAAAAGTTATCATGATTTTGAGATTATAAATATCGAATTTGTAAAAAAAAATATTCTGTATGAGATGTTAATCACAATTGTATATAACTGAGAACACCATTTAAAATTTTTAAAGATGAATGAATAATATATTCATCAGAAAATTATACAAGATATTATAATTGATTTTTCTATTTCTATATATTTTTGGGATGAGTTTTTGAGTATATAAAATTTCATGATAAGACTCTTCATTAGTGGACTACATTAAAGTAAGATATTTCTTAATTTAGAGTCATTAAATGTAATATATGTATTATGAATACTGATGACTAATTTCATGAATTTTATTATAATGTTATTGATTGAATTTTAATCAGTTAATTGAAAAAATAAAAGGATTGTATATTTTTTAATAAAATAACTAATATTTTTAATGAACTGGGTCTGGTAATGTTTGTTGAATCGAATCCATTGTTTTTTTAAAAAACAACTGAATTATATAATTCAGATTAAATTTTTGAAAATGCACTAATTAGTTTATATAATGATGAATCCCTAATACCATTAGTAATGTATCAAAATAAGATAATATCATATTTTTTAATATTCTAAAACTAATTTAATGGAATATATATATATATATAGCTAATTATTAGCTCCTCTATATACCTAAAAATATGTGGATCTAAAGGAGTCATCTTACTAATATTATTATTGATGATGTAAGTCATATAATTAGTATCATATGTTGTTTAAAAAATAAAATATGTGATATTGTATAATTTAGATCATAAAATTATGAAAGTATTTATCTAAGGATTTATTTAACCTTTGTGTAGAGCATGTAAACTATGCTTCATCTCTTGGGAATCCAAGTCTATATCTAAAATGGATGGATCTTCTAAAAGATTAATATATATCTCAAGATACGTTGACTTCATATTTCATATAAAATTATTATTTTATTTTTTGAAAAAAAAATTATTCATTAATTTCTTGGAATAAAATTATAATAAACACATAGTGGTAACCTTTTATCAACATAAAGTTGGTTTTATGTAAATTATAGTATAAATTTTCAATTTTCATTGTGTTTTTTTATTCATTCCAAATATAAGATGTTGTTGAGTTAATGGATCACATATGTGCATTATTTTTTAAATCAATATACACTTATTATGAACATAATTTAGATTGAGTTTTGTTTTAGTTTTTGGGTTTTTCTATAATGAATTTTGGGAAATTGATCTTTTATAGAACAAAATAGTTAATTAAATTTACATCCACTAATTGAAGTGTATTTCTAACATAAATATGGAAAAACTCAAAAATTCTTGTGATGATATTGTAATAAAAAAATATTAAAATACATCCATTTCATTCAATATAACTATTGATATTCCCACGAAACACATCACTAATTACTAAAAAGCTATGTTTCTATTAGAAAATGATGAACATACTACCAATTAATTTTAAAAAGTCTCTATTATTTTCAAAATTAATCTATTATCATTTATTATAAGATAATATATAAATAGTTCCTTTCGCATACTTGAGAAGGATAAATACATCCAAAAAATTTGATCAATAAAAATATTAAAATATCTAAAAGAACGTAACAACATCTCGGCTTAATGTAATTATTATTTTTTTCTATTTCATATATGTCACAAATTAATATTTATTGGGAGGATATATTTTAAATTAGTTAGTACTTATCTTTAATTTTTTTCTTATATTGATACTATTTGATAATGGGATTCCATGGAATTAATGATAGTATATTTACACATCCATTATTATATTTAACTTCTAGGTAATGAGATGTAGGGTGTTCACAGATAGAACACTACACCTACCTGTAGTTTAAGTTGATAATGATTAGTTAAAACAAGATATTTCATTATAAATTTTAAATTTCATTAATACAATATGATATTTTTAATGTAATAGTTACATTTGATTAGTTCTATATATCCAACTTGAACATTGGATTATAAGTTTGGTATGAATATATCCATTAATGGAATATTCAGTTTTAAAAAAAATACATTGATAAGTATTTTGAACATATAATTCATTCATTTATAAATAACTACAAATTTAAATTTTACAATTATGATGCTTAATATTACTATTTTTTAATTTAAATAAGCTTCCCAAAAACAAAGTTCATCTATGATTAGTGTACATAATAATGTGTACACATCCACTACATGTAGTATTCTTAATTAAATTATTAAATTGATCATTAAACTACAAATCAGATAAATATAAAACATGAGGGATGTATGATACATGTATCCTTGTTTTAAATCTGTAACACATCATCTATTATAGATTACATACATTAAAATCTTTTTAAAATTTCTTGTATTAGAGTATTTATATTAATGATTATAAAATTATTTTATATTTATTTTATATTTTTGTATATTAATATCACTTTTCAAACAAAAATATTGTTGGAAGATGAGTGATTGAATTATTTATGGATGATTTTCTAGTTTGAACATGTGAATATTTAACAGTAACCCGACCACCTAATTTTTTTATGATATTATGAATACTCTCTTAAACACAACATGTTCTATAACATTGATATTATAGATTACATATTTATTTTGATGTTAAAAAAATATGTTCATATAATAAAGGAAATTGTTCACTTTTATCATGGGTGAGATATTGAATATTATTCAAATAATTATGTTTTTTAAAATTTTAATTTTTAAATGACCATGTTAATTTATATGGATATAACATCATATGAGATTTTGAAAATAATCTAGGTGGAAATAATCATTTTTCATTTTGGAATAACTGATGATTTGGAAATTTAAATATAATTGTTGAATGATGATTATCATGATTATGATAATATTATTGGTGATGTACAATCTTAAATGCATTCATTAGTTATAAAATTTGTAAATATATTAATGTAATTGGGTTAGAAAGCGTTATCATTAAATAAAATTCATAAAAATATAATTTGTATAATGACAATTTAAAAAATAACTATGATGAAAAATATTGATGAAACTAAACACATGACGTTGTTATGTTTGGAATAAATAGTTGTTAAATTTTTCAGTATAAAAATAGTCACCAGACAGATTCTATGAATGATAGAAATTTGAATGTCATGTAATTTTTTTCTACTTCTTATAATCAAATATCTTGTGTCCTTAATTCCTTTACTAATGTTATTATATGTCAGGATTCAAATATAATATCCATGAATTATGATTGAAGTAATTTAGATAATTGTTATATTACAATTTATCAAATTATAATGAGAAAAAATGATCATGTTGGTAATAAAAATGATTTGAATACTTTTTGGAAATACAAGAATGAAAATAATAATAATAAATAATCATTAGATTTTATTTTCAACAAATGTAAATAATATTTTTTTATTTAATAAAAGTTTCCAAAATTGTCAATTATGTTTTAAAATTTATGTTATATACTAAAATAACATTATAGAAATGTATTAAATCATTAAACCCATCAACATATAGTAATTATAGAACATATAAAACATTTCCTTAGAATAATGTAGAAATGTACTTAAAAAAACATTAATCTAAACATTCTGATGAATTTAACGACTTATGTGGCTAATATAACTACTAAATCATAGGAAAAGTCAATCACATATTCAAAATTATATATTAATTTTAAATATTATTTTCCAAACTTATTTGTGGATGAAATTGAAAATCATACCATAGATGAAAATTAAATTTATTGATAAATAAAAAATATTCCCTTATTTTTAAGAAATTGATTAGTAAATAACATATATATGTAAATAGTAAAATCATTTGAATATTATATATTATTTTTAAAGGTAAAAACTATTAAAATTTATTAAATAATTTGAATGTTCACACACTAAATTTCAAGATGATCAACAAAATTATTCTTATAAACTAAATCAAATATGAATTTTTTTGATCAGAAACATTATGATCGGATCATAGTTGATACAATTTTTTTCTTCCAATTATATATGATGTTATTATCTACAGGAAATATTTATGAAATTTTTCTTCTAGAATATTATTTTCGAATAAATTATATTAATATATTTAAACACATAATGCATGATATTGAGTTGGTTTTGCTTATGATATATGTCATTATAAATCAAATTAATATTAACAGAAATATGCACAATTTTTCAGCGAATATAAATGTGCTATTTACTATAATATATTTTCCTATTATTCAATGTTCAATGTAACGCCCCGACCCTAGATTCCCAAAGTCGGTGCATTATTACATAACATTGGCATGATCATAAAGGATCAAATCTCGAAAGACCGATTGGTTTAGTAGTCTTGGAAACACTAGATATATTCATAAGTCTTACATTACATAATAAGGTAAAAAAACTACAACAACATTTTGTCTTCATATCCCCTCATACTATCCCTGCAGGTCATTTATAAATTACTTCTTCATAATCATGGGAAAAATAAAACATTGAAATTGGTGAGCTCAGATGCTCAGTAAGGATAAAATTATAGCAGAAGCTTTCATAGATAAGCATAAACACTTAAGGGAGTTTATAACTAAAACGAAAGCCTTTTAAACATGAAGTTCAGCATAAAATGGAAAAGATAAAATAAAATAATGTCATTTACTTACTCACATGGATATTATACTAGTCTAATGATCACATGCAATATCAATAACCACTTTCATAATGATGGAATGAATCATGCCAGACTATCATAACCACAAAGCCAAAGCCTCGTGCCAAGACTACAAATAAGATTTTGCCAAGGCCTTGTCCCAAGACACTAGTTTGTCTCATGAGACCTACCGATGCATCGAGGAGCTATATCGGGCTCCAACCGTCACTTATTAAGTCAAATGCATTCCTCGTATGAACAGGTTTAAACATAACATAAACATTCATATTAAAACTAGCATACGAAATGTCAATACTTTAACCACAAACCATGAATAGTATTAAAATAGCACATCCACAGTCAAACATAACTCATTCGATACAATATGGAAGATTGTATTGTATCACATTAACCTCAATCAAGAATAATGAAGGATGTTGACATAGATGAAAATAATCATTAAAACTATTTGAGAGAAATCTCCCACTTTTTCTTGAAATCATTTAAAAGTCACACTATATGTCAAAAAGCCATTTAAAAATAGATTTTTGAATCAAAGTCTCCCATACCACTTTGAAAATTTTTAAAAGGAGTTTTGAATTTAAAAATTTAATGTCCATATAAATAAATCCTTAAGATCATTTTTAAAACATTGACATTAATGAGAAAGATTTAGATGAATAAGTCTTTAAAACATTTAAAAATGGTATTTTAGTTAAAGATTCTTACCAAAAGAGGGAAACTTGAATACAAATAATTGAGGTAATAAAAACTTTGTAATATCATGATAATAAAGGTATTCATGATATACTATGTCAAAGTACATTATATACACCACATAAAAGTGATTTGGTGTATAACAACAATGAAGTCTCAATGGAATTTAAGTTGAGATGAAATCTCTTATAAAGGCCATATCCTTAGGTTAAGGATAAATAAACGACAGAGTTATGTGTGAAAAATATAAATACACTAAATATGATTGGATATTCAGTATAAAACAATCAGAGGATATTCACACATAATCTTGTAAAAACAACACCAATGAATTGGATGTTTAACTCAACAAATGGAGAATGAGTTAAAATTACTCTTATAAAATTCATATAGATGACTTGAGAAATTATAAATGGAGTGATTATTTGTATCAAAAGAATATCCACAAAAAGGGGAGTGGAAATTATGACATAAGAAAATGAATAGTGATTCCACACATAATCTCGGAGTAAAATAATCAATGGAGTTTGCGTAAAGCCGAATAAATGGAAATTGGAATTTCAAATTCCATTATCGATTTGGTAACTTATGAAACATGAACCCATGAAATAAGGATAACAAAATGATGATTAAATATACATGAATTAAAGTATATTACACAATTAATACAAACATGGGCAGCACACACACCACATGCAATAAATAAGTGGTGAATAAAGGAATTCTCACGAAATTAAGAGTGAGATAAGAAACTCCGTACCACGTTAATCAACTGAGTCGTATGGAAAAAATTTAATAACCACAAAATTATTTACATAATAACATGAATATAAAGATAATCCTGATAATATATATCAAATGGCAGTACACAATACACAACATTCAATAATTTAGTGGCGAACAATGGAAATCTCACGGAATTGAAAGTGAGATAAGAAAATCCCTTACTTTGTACTTTTTCCTTGGCCAACGGTAGGTTAACCTCATATATAATGGTGAAATAATTGTTATTGAATTATACAAGATTCATTTACTTTAATATGATATCATATATGATCTTTTAACATTGATTTGTTAATAATATCTTAGAATTATCATCATTTCGGGTGTTAACGGGTTTATTTTACTTTATATTCTTTTTTATGTGAGCCATATTCGTTATTTATGGGATGTATATTATTCATATCCATAATGATATCATGTACTTAGATATTATTTTTAAATCATCAAATTATAATTATACTTGAATGGATATGATGGAGAATGAATCTCATCGCGTTCGTGGAGACGGTAGTCCGTACGTACGCACAAGCGACAATATCATTCTTTTGATATTAAGATAATATATAATTGGATGGTATATCATATATACAGAATCATTATCATGTTATATTTATTATTTAAATGAGTTACACATCATTATTATACCCATCCAAATAATAATAAATTGAATAACAATTACACCACGATGTGGAGACGGTAAGTCGTACGTACGCACGTATGGTGACATGTTATTCAAAGGATGGATAGAATACTGAATATGGTTGTACCATATTTATAATAACATCACATTATATATATTATACTAGAGTTATTATTTTATAATGGTAATAACAAAGAATGATGAAGTGGAAGAAGAAAGGAACTTGAAAAGGGGTGGTGAAAACATTACCTCTTCTTCGGGTTCTTTCTATTGATTTGATCAAAAGGGCTCCTTATGTTGGCTTTCTGATCAAACTAAGGCAACTAGGTTTTAGTGAGGGATGTTGAGAGAGTATTTGGTCAGGGGTTGGCCGAACCAAAAGGCTTTGAAGGTGTGAAGAAATGAGAAGGAGGAGTTCCCTTTTATAAGAGGGGTGAGGGGCACCTTTGGAGAAGCTAGAAATATTAATTTATAATAAATTCATATTTGGTTTATAATAGATCCAAAGTTTATTATTCAAAGTTTAAGGTAGTGATAGGTCAAAAACCATTCAGAAAATAAAATTTATACAGGTTTGGGTCACTATATTAACCTTATCTTTTAGTTTTAACTCTTAGTTAATTAGTTTGACATTTACCATGTCACTTTGTATTTTTATATTATATAGTTAATAAACTTACTATATACATCCAAGAGACCCCCAAGTGGTCCATTAATGATATAACTATCATGATATAAGTCGTTTGGCCGAACCTTAGATTTTTATGAATTTAATATCAATTAATAATATAATATTTGTTTTAAAAACTCTTTTATAGCAATTTTAAAACTATTCAATAGTTGATTTTTTTGAAACACATAACAGAATGATTACTTCAAAAAAAGTTTATTAAATCAAACCTAATATGTCATATTAACCTAGAAAATTAGTGTAATTCAACAAAAGTCTCAAATTATATTTATTTGGGTATTTATAATATCAATTATTCTAATTTTTCACTATTATGGTAATTACTGCATCACCATTGTGTCATAAATAAATTAACTTATTTAATGTCTAAAAATTATAAATAAAGTATCATTATGTAGGAAATAGTTTATCTTTCTAATGAAAATTTATAGTTAAAAATCCAACATATATAACCCTATGTAACAATTTTTTTCTAAAAGATATATGCTTGGGTCATTTTTGTATTTATTTTAACTTAATTAAAATAAAGTGTCATTATCACTTACAAGTGGATCTATGGGGTCCCAAAATCGACCCAAAGATACCCATGGTCGACCATGTATTATCCAATTGGGTTAAGACACGTTTTAGGGTTATTTAGTATTATTATAATATTATTTTTAACCCTTGTTTACTAGATTTACCTTTTAACCATGGTAAATAAAATATTTACCGAAATAATTATCCAAAATGTCTAAAAATATAAGTTCCCTATTTACACAATTTCAACATCTGGATTCCAAATATGGAATCCATTTTTCTAAATTCAAAACACAGAAGTGGCAGAAATAAATTTAAAATTAATTCCCGTTGTTAAAACAAAAAGCGTGTTTTAAGAGATAATAACTATTAAAAGATTGGCACTTGTTTATGTCTGGTTTAAATTTGAAATTATGTTCAATGACCCACATTGTATTATATGGTAATAATATATTCTAAATATATTTTAATACCACTCAAATTTATAATTTATCAATATTAATTATTTTGATTAAAAAAGTTGTTTTTAATTAAAATTTAGTAATTTTCACTATTCATCAAAATATGAAAGTTATCCGAAAAGTACCAAAATTTCACCCTAGGATAATTTCGATATTCCGAATCCAAAAATAAAGTCCATTTTGAGAGATAGAATTTATAAAATTTTAAAAAGTAGGTTTTACTATTCATAATGGCTGGTTTGATTGGTTGTAGTGTGTTAAAATCTCAAAGTTGCGTACAATGCACGTCATTGCATTATTCGAAGGGAAACGTACCGTGGAAGCTTGGGGTGTTACATTCTCACCTCATTCAATAAATTGTATCCTCAAAATATTTAAAATTATGCTTGGGAATATAATGGAAAGTCCCACATCGAAAAAAGAGTCAATAAAACTATCACTTTAAATAAAAGAAAGAGAGGAATAAAGGTCATCCAAGATAACCCATACTCGGATTCCATGTTGGAAAACATGGATATGGATGATAAACTAAGTGTCAAGTTCTGATGGAGAGGGATAGCAATCATGATCAAGAGAAAGTTAACAATAAGAAAACCACAAACTTGTGTTAGGACAAACGGCCATTAGTCTCCTAGTAGGAAAGTAAACGGACAACATTTTTTTTGTTTTAAGTTACATTACATAAGTACGAGGAATTCATTTATGATATTTATTAAGAACATAAAGAGATATACCTAATTTTTAATTATAGATACATTATTTAATAAATTTCCACCACTAACTCAATTTTTTTTAAACAATGAGTATTCAAGAAGACTTGGTCACACTGGAAGAGCTAGAATAAACTTCTATAAAATCACATGATCCATGCAGGATAAACTATATATTTACATTGTATTTAAAGATTAATCAAAACCAAAATGGTTAGTGCAAGATCTAATTATCCCCCAATAGGATATTCCTTGAGATAAATATTCACTAATCTTAATTTCTAAAATTAAACCAACAATGCCCCAAAGTTGAATAAATACCATTCAATAATAAATTGTCCTTAAAATCCTTCAATATAATCCAAACTAATATTGAAACCCAAAACAAAGAAGAATTTGATTATGTAGTCTCCCATGTTACATTGTATCTCCAAATTACATCAAATACTCTTAAAGTCACATACTTAAAAGTAATTAACCTCATCACATATTTTCTGTTATAGGTTAATCATTTCCATAAATAACCCGAATCACTATAAATACACAATAAAAAACGTAGATAAAAATATACCATTACTCCACAAATGAACCCCCATTGTATTCTATTTTCCTTGGGCATATAGTGTTCCCAACAAAGCGAACATCTTCTAAAATAACATTTGTCACATAATCACCAAATCATTTTCCTATACCAAGGGTATTAATTTTAAAAGACATAAGAACCCAAATCAACTTATTATTGATCAATAAAATCATTTAACTAAGAAAAATAGTCACACTAACCAGGGACTTCACGTAGTACAGTGGTAGGAGATAAATCTCAATAGCACTTCGGTTGTGGGTTCGATTCCCACAGATTTGTCGGACGTGACGTGTAGTCACACGGTCTACGTGTTGTCCTTTTTCAAAAACTATATTTTATAATATTACCAAAATGAGATAAATTATTCAAAATAACATAATTTAACCACAAATGTTATATCATACCTTGAATTATCATCCCAAATTATAATCACTTATAATTCTCTCAAACCCCAATGATCAAATAAAACCAAATGGTTATTTATACCTATATCCACAAGAGAAGAGACAATTATTCCTTAAATATCATTCTCACATGGCAAACTGTGGGGTTACAAATACAAGATAAAATTATTCCAAAGTAAACCCATCAACAAGGAGTACTAATACTTATTAAACATTTCTACAACCATTTATTTCCACATAGCTTCTTCTTTGAACAAGAAAATATCCTATAGAATAGGACATTCACTCGGGTAATGTCCAGGTCCCCTACATTTACGGATAATGACTGTAAATGGACTCTTGGGACCATTTTTTATCTTCTTCCATAGTACTCTTCATTTTTCATCGGCAATTCTTCACTTTATGTCCTTATTTCCCGCACGTAACGCATTTCATTGTCCCATTGAGACACTTTCATGGGTGTCTCCTTCCACATTTCCTGCATGATGAAAATTGAGGGTTCTTTTCTCCATAGTCTCCATTGATGGATATCTTATCATTCATCACCTTTATCTTCCTTGTTGGGTCTTGGAGTTGGTTAATATATATGTTGTTGATCATATTTTTGGAAAACTGATTTGGCATAAAGACGATATCTTTTACGCCTATCAACATTCTATTTTGTTGCTCATTGCCACCACCATTCCCACCTTGTGCATAATTCTCAAAGTCACTATGACTTCCTTGGAATCCAGCCATTGACTAAAACCAGAAAGCATTGTGTGAGTAACAGTAGTCGTAAAATCATTTAGAGATTATCATGTCACCATATTCTCAATTTGGAACATATTAGGATTAACCAAGGTCATTTACTCTCATCTTATATATATATATTACTTAAATCGGTTTGTAACGAAAATGTAAATTATTCTAAGCATATCCCCCGGGAGTGTCGTAACCAAGAGTGCAGCAAGGCCCGTTGTCGTGCACCAGTTCCCGTTTGAGTCTAGCTCAAAGCGGTGTTTTCGGGTTTTACACCTAGGTACATCTGTGCCAGAGCCGCCTCTACCTTCTCGTATCCAGAAAGGGGTGTATTGCTCGGAAAACACACAAAATCTCTACAATACCAAAATTCTAGGAAGTTCTTCTATACTAATCCTCAAAGTTCATCTTAGGTCTACGTGCTCTAATCAGAGTTTATCAAAATCTAGCTTCCAAGGTTTGTACAAAACTTCCTATGATTCCAACTGTAATGCCCCGACCCTAAATACCCAGATTCGGTGCATTATTACATAACATTGGCATGATCATAAAGGATAAAATCTCGAAAGACTGATTGGTTTAGTAGTTTTGGAAACACTAGATATATTCATAAGTCTTACATTACATCATAAGGTAAAAAAAACTACAACAACATCTTGTCTTCATATCCGCTCATACTATCCCTGCAGGTCATTCATAAATTATTTCTTCATAATCCTAGGAAAAATAAAACATTGAAAGGGGTGAGCTCAGATGCTTAGCAAGGATAACATTATAGTAGAAGCTTTCATAGATAAGCATAAACACTTAAGGTAGTTTATAACTAAAACGAAAGCTTTTTAAACTTGAACTTCACCATAAAATGGAAAAGATAAAATAAAATAATGCCATTTACTTACTCACATGAATATATTTACTAGTCTAATGATCACATGCAATATCAATAACCACATTCATAATGATGGAATGCATAATGCCATACTATCGTAACCACATAACCAAGGCCTCGTGCCAAGACTACAAATAAGATTTTGCCAAGGACTTGTGCCAAGACACTAGTTTGTCTCATGAGACCTACCGATGCATCGAGGAGCTATATAGGGCTCCACTCGTCACTTATTAAGTCCAATGAATTCCTCATATGAACAGGTTTAAACATAACATAAACATTCGTATTAAAACTTGCATACGAAATGTCAATACATTAACCACAAACCATGAATAGTCTAAAAATAGCACATCCAAGGTCAAACATAACTCATTCGATAAAAAATGGAAGACTGTATTGTATCACATTAACCTCAATCATGAATAATGAAGGATGTTGACATAGATGAAAATAATCATTAAAACTATTTGAGAGAAATATCCCCCTTTTCTTGAAATCATTTAAAAGTCACACTATTTGTCAAAAATCCATTTAAAAATAGATTTTTGAATCAAAGTGACCCATACCACATTGAAACTTTTTAAAAGGAGTTTTAATTTTAAAACTTTAATTTCCATATAAATAAATCCTTAAGAACATTTTTAAAACATGGACATTAATGAGAAAGATTTAGATGAATAAGTCTTTAAAACATTTAAAATTGGTATTTTAGTTAGATATTATAACCAAAAGAGAGACACTTGAATACAAATAATTTAGGTAATCAAAACTTTGTAATATCATGAGAATATAGGGATTCATGATATAATATGTCAAAGTACATTATATACACCACATAAAAGTGATTTGGTGTATAACAACTATGAAGTCTCAATGGAATTTAAGTTGAGATGAAATCTATCATAAAGGTTGTATCCTTAGGTTAAGGATAAATCAACGACATAGTTATGTGTGACAAATATAAATACACTAAATATTATTGGATATTCAGTGTAAAACAATCAAAGGATATTCACACATAATCTTGTAAAAACAACACCAATGAATTGGATGTTTAACTCAACAAATGGAGAATGAGTTAAAATTATTCTTATCAAATTCATATCGATGACTTGAAAAATTATCAATGGAGTGATTATGTGTATCAAAAGTATATCCACAGAAAATGGGAGTGTAAATTATGACATAAGCAAATGAATAGTGATTCCACACATAATCTCGGAGTAAAATAATAAATGGAGTTTGCGTAAAGTCGAATAAATGGAAATTGGAATTTCAAATTCCCTTATCGATTTGGTAACTTATGAAACATGAACCCATGAAAGAAGGATAACACAATGATGATGTAAATATATATGAATTAAAGTATATTACACAATGAATACAAACATGGGCAGCACACACACCACATGCAATAAAGAAGTGGTGAATAATGGAATTCTCACGAAATCAAGAGTGAGATAAGAAACTCCTTACCACGTTAATCAACTAAGTCATATGGAAAAAAGTTAATAACCACCAAATTATTTACAGAATAAAATGAATATAATGAAAATCATGATAATATATATCAAATGGCAGTACACAATACACCACTTTCAATAATTTAGTGGTCAACAATGGAAATCTCACGGAATTGAAAGTGAGATAAGAAAATCCCTTACTTTGTATTTTTTCCTTGGTCTATGGTAGATTAACCTCCTGTATAATGGTGAAATAATTTTTATTGAATTATACAAGAATAATTTACTTTAATATGATATCATATATGATCTTCTAACATTTATTTGTTAATAATATCTTAGAATTATCGTCATTTCGGATGTTAACGGGTTCATTTTACTTTATATTCTTTGTTATGTGAGCCATATTCATTATTAATGGGATTTATATTATTCATATCCAGAATTATATAAAGACCTTAGATACTATTTTTCAATCATCAAATTATAATTATACTTGAATGGATATGATGGAGAATGAATCTTATCGCGTTCATGGAGTCGGTAGTCCGTACGTACTCACACCGACAATATAATTCTTTTGATATTAAAATAATATATAATTGGATGGTATATCATATATACAGAATCATTATCATGCTATATTTATTATTTACATGAGTTACACATCATTATTATACCCATCCAAATAATAATAAATTGAATAACAATTACACCACGACATGGAGACGGTAAGCTGTATGTACGCACGTATGGTGACATGTTATTCAAAGGATGGATAGAATACTTGTAACACCCCGAGCTTCCATGATATGCTTCTCATTCAATAATACAATAGCGTGTGTTGTACGCAACTTCGAATTCTAACACTCCACGACTAATCAATGTAGCCGTTATGAATAGTAATAACCACTTTTTAAATTTATAGAAATTTTAAATTTCAAAATGGACTTCATTTTTATATTAGTAATATCTAAATTAGCCTATGTTGAATTTTTTGTAACTTTCTGAGAACATCCAATTTTTTTATGAATAGTAAAAAATACTTAAAACAACTTTTTTAATCAAAATAATTTATTGTTATAAATTATACTATTTAGTGGTTTTAATGTATAATTTGAATATATTTTTACCATTATATCCAATGGTGTTCATTAGAATTAATTTCACTTTGAAATTGGACATAAACAATTGTCAATCTTTTCATATATATTGTTTCTAAAAAACACGCTATTTGTTGTGACAGCGGGAATTAATTATATAATTAATTAATGCAACATATATGTTTGGAATTTTTTAAAATAGGCATCATGTTTGAATTTGGAATTTCAATTATAGCTTAGGGTGAAATTTTGGCATTGTTCTGAAAAACATCAATTTTTGATGAATAGTGAAACCACAAAGTTGTACTTATAAAAACTGATATTTCGTTTAAATGAAATTTTACCACTTCTGAGTTCTGAATTTCAAAAATCCGACATACATGGTTTTCATTAATATGTAAAATGTTGTTCAACGAGATTAAAATAATTCTTTGGTGAATAGTAACTTTTAAGTTCTTAATCGCGATTAGAGGTAATTAGTGTGGTTTAAGGTAAAAATAATGTTTTAATAATATGAGATGAGCTTTACACATGTCCTACCCTCATTGGATGTTCCATGGCCGACCAAGAAAATCCATGGGTCAACTTGGGGACCCCATGGAGCCACTTTAGTTGGAAAATGACATAAATACCTTTTATTTAATGTTAATGTAAAAAAAGGCAAACATGAAATGTTTTACTAAAACAATTGTTACATGGGGTTATACAAGTCAAATTTTTGACTATAAATAGTCTTTGGAAAGATATATAGATTTACTACATCATAGTAGTTTTTATAATTTTTATACATTAAATAAATTAAATTATTTATGACATCACGGTGATGCAGCGATGACCTCATTATTTAATGATTTAAATAAAATAAAAAGATAATGTAAACTCCAAGGCTTACACTTGTCAAAAACATATTGTATGAGTATATTTCGAACCCTTATCACCTTTTCCTCTAATTATTTAAGTTTGGGACCTCTAAAATCCGAAACTCATTTTATAATATAGTGAATTTTCTTTACATTCCATGAGTGCCCCTCCTCTCCACTTATAAAAGGCCCCCACCTCTACCACCTCATTCAAACCTTCAAGCCATTTGGCTCGGCCAACCTCTGCCCAAATACTCTCCCAACTTCCCCCTCTTACTCCTAGAAGCCTCGCTTTGGGGAGAACTCTTCCCAATGTAGCCTTTGGCTCAAATCAAAAAGAGTTACCCGATTTTAAGGTAATGTCTTCTCTAATGTTGTTTTGTTTTATTTTTCTTCTCCAACCCCATAAACTCTTTTTATTCATTTCTTTTATAACAACACCAGTATCATCAATATACTAGGATGTTTTTATAATAATTATTCGAGCTACACTTACACACACCTACATTTAATGGTTAACGAATATACTGTTTCTGTGGATGGCGAATTTTTGCCTCACGAAACGATGATTGTTAAACACTCATATAACACCTCTAATGGTGGACATTATGATGAAAATATTTTTATATATGATATATATTATGTTTTTTTTCTTTATGATTTTTAATTTTTCATTTATGGCATACCTTTATGGTTTCCATTATGGGTAAACACGATATTTTCATTTTAGGAAGTGCGGACTACCGCCCCCTCAAAGTGATTTGAATCGTTAATACCGTATGTGGGATGTATAAAGGATGGATTAAATGGTATTATACACTATATTATACGGTAATTATATTATAAATTTATATCATTATGATTTCATTCCATTAAATACGAAATAGAAATGAAATTAGCGTTCATGCGTACGTACGACTTACCATCTCCATGAACGGTGCATTTCATTTCTCACCTCTAAATGTTATGTAATATTGTGAATAAATTTATATACTGGATATATATGATATATATGATATCTATATCATGAATGTAATTATGGATATAATGTATATATCACCACATGAACAACTTGTAATTATAAGAAGTTTATTTTTGACTCAAGTACCAAAGATTGACAAAACGACCGTTATTAACTTAAACAATTACATAATTGTCATAACATGGTAATAAGTGATATAAATAGAATAAAAAACTTGAAAAAGGTTCTTAAGAAATTATAAATTAACTCTAGTTTATTATTCAGGTTGTTAAACAACGGTCGAGTCAAGACATGATGCAAGGTAAGGGAATTTCTTAACCCAATTTCCATTCTTTGGGTTAATCTCCTACTTTAAAATTACATCATGATATTATTATGTCCTATCTTGTATTTGTAATTTCTTTATGTGTACATATAGTGAATACACATAATAGATCTATTTTATTTAAAAAACCTATCTTTTTAAGGACTTCTCCTCAATCTCATTTCAATGAGGAATATTTGGTTTTATACACAACTTTATTTTATACGGTGTATAAACCCCTTTGACTTTTACATTTATTCAAAAGTAATATTTTTTATACGAAGCGTTTTACTAAACGAAAAAAAGGGAATGTTTTTCTTTCCGTAAATATGCGGCGACAACGACTTCTCCGCCGCCGTGACCATTATTTGAGTTTCGGCTTCCTCTACAAACCATCACTTTTTTTAAATGAAAAATAAATACAATGTTTTAACTTTCTTTTATTTTGGTATTGAAAATGGTTTTGAAAGCGTTTTTATTATATCAATGTGTTGTATTGATATCTTGTGATTGAAATGTGGAAATGTTATGTTTCCTTTATGCATGTTTTATGTGATGCGATTATGTTATGGTTTATGATATGTTTAAACCTATTCATATGAGGAATGCATTGGACTTAATAAGTGACAGGTGGATCCCGTTATAGCTCCTCGATGCATTGGTAGGTCTAATGAGACAAACTAGTGTCTTGGCACGAGGCCTTGACAAAATCTTATTTGTTGTCTTGGCACGAGGCCTTGGCTGTGTGGTTATGATAGTCTGGCATTATGCATTCCATCATTATGAATATTGTTATTGATATTTCATGTGATTATTCGACCAGTAGAATATCCATGTGAATAAGTAAATGGCATTATCTCATTTTACTTTTTACGTATTATGTTGAAGTTCATGTTTAAAAGCTTTTGTTTTAATTATACATTGCCTTAAATGTTAATGTTTATTTATGAAAACATACGCAATATTGTTATCCTTACTGAGCATCTGAGCTCACCCCATTCAATGTTTTAATATTTTCCAGGATGTGAAGATGTATTGTATGAATGACCTGCAGGGATAGTCAGAAGAGATTATGAGTGTGGAATATGGAGACTTTGTTATTGTAGTATTTCACTTTATGATGTAATGTAACATTTATGAATGTGTCTAGTTTTTCCAAGGCTACTAAACTAATCGGTCTTTCGAGACTTGATCTTTTGTGATCATGCCAATGTTACGAAGTAATGCACTGACTCCGGGTAGCTGGGGTCGGGGCATTACAGTTGGTATCAAAGGTAGTTTAGTACTAACCTTGGAAGCTAGATTTAGATAAACTCCGATTAGAGCACATAGCCCGAAGATAGACTTTGAGGATTAGTATATAAGAACTTCCTAAAATTTTGGTATTATAGGGATTTTGTGAGTTTTCCGAGCAATACACCCTTGTCTGGATACGAGCAGGTAGAGGCGGCTCTGGCACAGATGTACCTAGGGGTAAAACCCGAAAACACCGCTTTGAGCTAGACTCGAACGGGAACTGGGGCACGACAACAGGCCTTGCTGCACTCTTGGTTACGACACTCCCGGGGGATATGCTTAGGATAATTCTCATTTTGTTTACAAACCACTATGAAGGGTTATGAGTATATACTTACTCAAAGAAAACATTTCCTTTTTATGATTATGGATTATATCCATAAATAGTTCAATTTATGTTATGTATTTTACAAGTATGGAATTATGTATTTTGATTCATAAACTAATATAGTTTATGACATTGTTTAGAAATGGTGCCTAGTTGAAGGAATGGAAGCTATAACAGCGCACGCACTCCATGTAGGGATTTCCCTCCTACTCAAGATAATTATTGTGGATCTAGAGATACAACTGGTGCTGATCAACTTATTACCATACTGGGAAAACTCACTCAGGTTATGAATAATAACCTTACTCGAATGGATCACCCTGATCCACAACATGGAGGATCAATGTTAGACCGCTTCATGAGGCAACAACCGCCAACATTTAATGGGGGTACAAATCCATTAGTAGCTGAGCAATGGATAAACTCCATAGAGAAAATATTCCACGCCTTGGGGTGTAGCGAAAAGGAGAAGGTTATCATGGCAGTTTACCGCCTCACTAGAGATGCTGATCAATGGTGGTCAATGATTCAAAATAAAAAGGAAGATGAAGAAGTATCAAGTATGGAATGGAGAGTGTTCAAAGATCTTTTCATAGAAAAATACTTTCCACATGCCCATCGAGCAGAAATGGAAAGGAAATTTTTGAGTCTGAGACAAAAGGAGAATGAGAATGTCGCAAATATGAGGCTAACTTTACAAGGTTTGCAAGGCATGCTGCAGATTATATACGTAACCAAAGAAGTAAGATTGATCGTTTATTTGATGGGTTAAAATCATTTCTCCGTTGAGCATTAGTCTCCATAACCTTCTCGTCATACGAAGACATTGTGTCATGTGCTATAAAGATAGAAAAAGAATTCCATAAATCTTATGAAAATAATGTAAAGCAAGAGATGAAGAGAATGGTGGAACAGGAGATATATAAAGGGAAAAAGGGAAAGAAAGATTTTCCTTAATGTGATAATTGTGGGATGAATCACCCTGGTACTTGTCTAAAAGGAATGGGAGTTTGTTACAAATGTGGAGAAAAAGGTCACCAGGCTCGTGATTGTAAGGGAAAGAAAGAGCCTATCAATGTTGAATGCTACAATTGTAGGGAAATGGGTCATTATGCAAATGAATGTCCTAAGCGTCAGGGAAACTTAACTCACAAAAGGCCAAGGGATCAAGGACAATCTTATGATGTTACTACAGTTGAATTAGAATAATTAATGTATTAGTGCTTTTGGACTCATGGATTATAATCTGGTTATTAGAATAATGTGATATATATATAAGGAGTGTAATGCAATACTTGTTAATTTCATTATGGTTTTAATATGATTAAGGTAATCATATTTTTTTATGTGACAATAAGAGAAACTTTACCTTGTTTGAGAAATCTGATGATACAATTGATTTTGAAATTTAGAGACCTTTTAGAGAAAGTCTGGATGGAGGTATTTTGGATAACTATAAAGGTTGGAATGGATTAAGTTAAACTTTGGATAGTATTGTTTAAGGATAAAAAAATTATGAAGATTATCTTTGGAATATTATAATAATATAGGTTTAGGAAAAGGACAAACTACAGGGTGGGGCATAAACCGTCGCGTCGGACAAAGCTGCAGGAATCGAACCCACAACCATAGTGTGACATGTCTATATTACCTACCACTGGCCTACAGGAATTCCCTGGTTATTACAAAATATTTTTACTAATCTAAATGGTATGTGTTAATATTTGGAACCTTATACAATTAGGATAAATAGAATATTTTTGAGTTTTGTTACCTTTTAGAGTGAAAGATGGGTTTTTGGTAAAAATTTATTAAAGAATGAAAGTCTACATAACAAGTATGTATATTCCCATACATTCTTACTAAATCTCCTAAATAAATTCCTCATCATTATAAAAGGTAACTTTAATAAAAAACGTTGCCAGTTAACTTTTCCAACTGGGGATTCAATGACTATTTAACCAATCACAATTTTGTGATTTTCTTATGGTTAACTTTCTCCTAATACTGATTTCAACAACTCTCCATCAGACCTTGACGGTTTGTTTCTCCTCCATATCCATATTTTCATATAATCCTAGTATGGGCTATCTCGAGTGACCTTCATACTTCTCTTTCTTTCTTTTCATGTTATATTTTTAATAACCTTATTTCCAATGTGCGTTTTCCACAAAGGTATTTTCTATTTTAAACCTTTTATTTTCAAAGAAAATTTTCAAATTGTGAGGATGCAATTTATTGAAGGAGGGGAAAATGTAACACCCCGAGCTTCCATTATATCTTCTCATTCAATAATACAGTAGCGTGTGTTGTACACAACTTCGAATTCTAACACTCCGCAACTAATCAAAGTAGTCGTTATGAATAGTAATAACAACTTTTTAAATTTATAGAAATTTTATATTTCAAAATGGACTTCATTTTTGTATTCGTAATATCGAAATTAGCCCATGTTGAATTTTTGTAACATTCTGAGATCTTCCAATTTTTTATGAATAGTGAAAAATACTTAAAACAAATTTTTTAATCAAAATAATTTATTGTGATAAATTATACTATTTAGTGGTTTTAAAGTATAATTAGAATATATTTTTACCATTATATCCAATGGTGGTCATTATAATTAATTTCACTTTGAAATTGGACATAAACAATTGTCAATCTTTTGATATATATTGTTTCTAAAAAACACGCTATTTGTTTTGACAGCGGGAATTAATTATAAAAATTAATTAATGCAACATATATGTTTGGAATTTTGTAAAATATTCATCATGTTTGAATTCGGAATATCAATTGTAGCTTAGGGTGAAATTTTGACATTGTTCTGAAAAACTTCAATTTTTGATGAATAGTGATACCACTAAGTTGTATTTATAAAAACTGATTTTTTGTTTAAATGAAATTTTACCACTTCTGTGTTCTGAATTTAAAAAATCCGACATACATGGTTGTCATTAAGAAGTAAAATGTGGTTCAATGAGATTAAAATAATTTTTTGGTGAATAGTAACTTTTAAGTTCTAAATCGCGATTAGAGGTAATTAGTGTAGTTTAAGGTAAAAATAATGTTTTAATAATATGAAATGAGCGTGACACATGTCCTATCCTCATTGGATGTGCCATGGCCGACCAAGAAAATCCATTGGTAAACTTGGTGACCCCATGGAGCCACTTTAGTTGGAAAATGACATAAATATTTTTTATTTAATGTTAATGTAAAAAATGACACAAACATGACATGTTTTACTACAAAACAATTTACATGGGGTTATACAAGTAATATTTATGACTATAAATAGTCATTGTAATTATAAAAAGATTTCCTACATCATAGTATTTTTTCTATAATTTTTAGACATTAAATAAATTATATTATTCGTGACATCATGATGATGCAGCGATGACCTCATTATTTAACGATTTAAATAAAATAAAAAGATAATGTAAAATACAAGTCTTACACTTGTCAAAAACGTATTGGATGAGTATATTTCGAACCCTTATCACCTTAGCCTCTAATTATATAAGTGTGGGACTTCTAAAATCGGAAACTCATTTTATAATAAAGTGACTTTTCTTTACTTTCCAAGAGTTCCCCTCCTCTCCACTTATAAAAGGACCCCACCTCTACCACTTCATTCACACTATAAAGCCATTTGGCTCGGCCATACTCTTCCCAAATACTCTCCCAACTTCCCCCTATTACTCATAGAAGCCTCACATTGGGCAGAAATCCTCCCAAGGAAGCCTTTGGCTCGAATCAAAAAGAGTTACCCGATTTTAAGGTAATGTCTTTCTAATGTTGTTTTGTTTTATTTTTATTCTCCATCCCCCTAAACTCTTTTTATTCATTTATTCTGTAACAACACCAGTATACTAAATATACTAGGATGTTTTTATAAGAAGTATTCGAGCTACACTTACACACACCTACATCTAATAGTTAATGAACATACTGTTTCTATGGATGGTGAATTTTTGCCTCACGAAACGATGATTGTTCAACACTCATATAACACCTCTAATGGTGGCCATTATGATGAAACTATTTTTATATATGATATATATTATGTTTTTTTTTCCTTATGATTTTTTATTTTTAATATATGGAATACCTTTATGGTTTCCATTATGGGTAAACACGATATTTTCATTTTAGGAAGTGCGGACTACCGCCCCCTCAAAGTGATTTAAATCGTTAATACCATATGTGGGATGTATAAAGGATGGAGTAAATGGTATTATACAATATATTATACCAGAAGTATATTATACATTTATATCATTATGATTTCATTCCATTAAATACGAAATAGAAATGAAAGTAGCGTTCATGTGTACGTACGGCTTACCGTCTCAATGAACGGTGCATTTCATTTCTTACCTCTAAATGTTACGTAATATTATGAATGAATTTATATACTGGATATATATGAGATATATTATATCTATATCATGAATATAATTCTAGATATAATGGATATATCACCACATGAACAAATTTTAATTATAAGAATATTATTTTTGACTCAAGTACCAAAGATCGACAAAACGACTGTTATTAACTTAAATAATTACATAATTTTCATAACATGGTAATAAGTGATATAAATGGAATAAAAAACATGAAAAAGGTTCTTAAGAAATTATAAATTAACTCTAGTTTATTATTCAGGAGGTTAAACAATGGTAGAGTCAAGACAGGACGCAGGGTAAGGGAATTTCTTAACCCAATTTCCATTCTTTGGGTTAATCTCCTACTTTAAAATTACGTCATGATATTATTATGTCCTATATTGTATTTGTACTTTCTTTATGTGTACATATAGTGAATACACATAATAGATCTATTTTATTTAAAAAAATGATCTTTTTAAGGACTTCACCTCAATCTCCATTCATTGAGGAATATTTGGTTTTATACACAACATTCTTTTATACGGAGTATAAACCCCTTTGACTTTTACGTTTATCCAAAAAGAATATTTTTTATACGAAGCATTTACTAAACGAAAAAAAGGGAATGTTTTTCATTCCATACATATGCGGCGACAACGACTTCTCCGCCGCCGTGACCATTATTTGAGTTTCGGCTTCTTCTACAAACCATCACTTATTTTAATGAAAAATAAATACAATGTTTTAACTTTCTTTTATTTTGGTATTGAAAATGGATTTGAAAGATTTTTTATTATATCAATGTGTTTTATTGATATCTTGTGATTGAAATGTGGAAATGTTATGTTTCCTTTATGCATGTTTTATGTGATACGATTATGTTATGGTTTATGATATGTTTAAACCTATTCATATAAGGAATGCATTGGAATTAATAAGTGACAGGTGGAGCCCGCTATAGCTCCTCGATGAATTAGTAGGTCTCATGAGAAAAACTAGTGTCTTGGCACGAGGCCTTGACAAAATCTTTTTTGTGGTCTTGGCACGAGGGATTGGCTTCATGGTTATGATAGTCTGGAATTATGCATTCCATCATTATGAAAGTGGTTATTGATATTGCAGGTGATTATTCAACCAGTAGAATATCCATGTGAATAAGTAAATGGAATTATCTCATTTTATTTTTTCCATATTATGTTGAATTTCATGTTTAAAGGGATTTTGTTTTAATTATACATTTCCTTAAATGTTAATGTTTTTTTATGAAAGATTCCGCAATATTTTTATCCTTACTGTGCATCTGAGCTCACCCCTTTCAATGTTTTAATATTTTCCAGGATGTGAAGATGTATTGTATGAATGACTTGCAGGGATAGTCAGAAGAGGATATGAGTGTGGTCTATGGAGACTTTGTTATTGTAGTATTTCACTTTATGATGTAATGTAACATTTATGATTGTATCTAGTGTTTCCAAGTCTACTAAACTAATCGGTCTTTCGAGACCTGATGTTTTGTGATCATGCCAATGTTACGAAATAATGCACCAACTCTGGGTAGCTGGGGTCGGGGCGTTACAATACTAAATATAGTTGTACCATATTTATAATAACATCGAAATATATATATGATACTGGAGTTATTGTTTTATAATGGCAATAACAAAGAAAGAAGAAGTGGAAGAAAAAAGGAACTTGAAAAGGGGTGGTGAAAACATTACCTCTTCTTCGGGTTCTCCCTTTTGATTTGATCAAAAGGGCTCCATAAGTTGGCTTTCTGATCAAAATAGGGCCCCTAGGATTTAGTGAGGGAAGTTGAGAGATTATTTGGGCAGGGGTTGGCCAATCCAAAAGGCTTTGAAGGTGTGAATAAATGAGAAGGAGGAGTGCCCTTATATAAGAGGGGTGAGGGGCACTTTTGGAAAAGATAGAAATTTTAATTTATAATAAATTCATATTCGGTTTCTAATGGCTAAAAAGTTTATTATTCAAAGTTTAAGGTAGGTATAGGTCAAAAACCATTCATCCAATAGAATTTAGACAGGTTTGGGTCACTATATTAACCTTATCTTTCAGTTTTAACTCTTAGTTAATTAGTTTGACATTTACCATGTCACTTTGTATTTTTATATAATATAGTTAATAAACTTACTATATACATCCAAGAGACCCCCAAGTGGTCCATTTATGATATACCTATCATGAATTAAGTCTGTTGGCTGAACCGTAGTTTTTTAGGAATTTAATATCAATTTATAATATAATATTTGTTTTAAAAACTCTTTTATGTCAATTTTGAAGCTATTCAATAGTTGATTTTTTTGAAACACATACAGAATTATTACTTCAAAAAAGTTAATTAAATAAATCCTAATATGTCATATTAACCTATAAAATTAGTTTAATTCAACAAAAGTCTCAAATTATATTTATTTTGGTATTTATAATATCAATTATTCTAATTTTTCACTATTATGGTAATTACTGCATCACCATTGTGTCATAAATAAATTAACTTATTTAATGTCTAAAATTTATAAATAAAATATAATTATTTAGGAAATCTTTTTATCTTTCTAATGAATATTTATAGTCTAAATTCTAACATATATAACCCTATGTGAAAATTGTTTTTCAAAAAGATATGCTTGTGTCATTTTTGTATTTATTTTAACTTAATTAAAATAAAGTGTCATGATCACTTACAAGTGGATCCATGGGGTCCCAAAATCGACCCAAAGATACCCATGGTCGACCATGTATTATCCAATAGTGTTAAGACATGTTTTAGGGTAATTTAGTATTATTATAATATTATTTTTTAACCCTTGTTTACCGGATTTACCCTTTAACCATGGTAAATAAAATATTTACCGAAGTAATTATCCAAAATGTCTAAAAATAAAAGTTTCCTATTTACACAATTTGAACATCCTGATTCCAAATATGGAATCCATTTTTCTAAATTCAAAACACAGAAGTGGCAGAAATTAATTTAAAATTAATTCACGTTGTTAAAACAAAAAGCGTGTTTTTAAGAGATAATAACTATCAAAAGATTGGCACTTGTTTATGTCTGGTTTAAATGAGAAATTATGTTCAATGACCCACATTGTATTACATGGTAAAAATATATTCTAAATATTCTTTAAAACCACTCAAATTTATAACTTATCAATATTAATTATTTTGATTAAAAAAGTTGTTTTTAATTAAAATTTAGTAATTTTCACTATTCATCAAAATATGAAAGTTATTCGAAAAGTACCAAAATTTCACCCTAGGATAATTTCGATATTCCGAATCCAAAAATGAAGTCCATTTTGAGAGATAGAATTTATAAAATTTCAAAAATTAGATATTACTATTCATAACGGTTGGTTTGATTGGTTGTGGTGTGTTAAAATCTCAAAGTTGCGTACAATGCACGCCATTGCATTATTCGAAGGGAAACGTACCGTGGAATCTTGGGGTTTTACAATCAACCTCTTGGTTTAAAAAAAACATATTTTTTTAGATCATGTTGTTGTTAAAAACAAATGAGTTGATAAGATGTAGGTTTTAAAATTTTATTTTTCTTTTATTACACAACCTATTTATTTATACAATACAAAAAATTAATTATATCCTTTTTGAGAATGAATATTGACTTCTAGAAACTGATTCCAATAGTGAATGGAAAAATAATTTTTCTTAATATGTGAAATTATGTAGGTAAACCATTTGAATAATGAAAATGTTAATAGGGGATGAGTCACATATAGATATAATATTGATGATGAAATCATTATATTTTTTGAAGTTTATTTTTATATAAAATGTTTGATTTCAAATTTTATATTTGATTGAGTTCATAATAAAAACTATATCAATATTAGTAAACTATTTTATTAGAGATATATTGTGAATATTATGAGCGACAAATGAATTATTAATTGTTAAGAAGGTAATTTAGTTATATCTACTCAAAATAATGAATCTATATAAATTCATGATATAGATAAATTAACTCAATATATTTTACCATAGTTGATTTTAATTAATGATGTATCATGGATTACACATACCTGGTTAGAACAATGTATTGTATTTAAATTAACCGAACATTCCCGGAAATGTTATGTTTGGGATCTAGCCTAACATATGTTTTATTCAACAATATTTTGTATCCTTTAAAATTGGAACGAATCATAAGTTCGTTTTTAAATAATAAATTTAAATCTCACGTTTTGAATATTTATAAATTATTCACATGGATTTATTTGGTCTGATCAAAATTTGACGTATTTAGGGAAAATAATATGTTTATATCTTGAATAATGATAACATGAGATTTACCTAAATATATTTTCTCACACAAAAATCAAAAAACATTTTTTATTATAATATTTTTAACTCTATGATTAATAGAGATAAAAAACCAAATTTAATTTCATTATTAAGAGATCGTGGTGGTGAGTTAATAAATTTATACATTGAAAAATTTTATATCAAAAAGGTTATTACTCATAATTTTTCAGAAATTTGTACCTGAAAAACAAATTGTTCAGTTGAATATTGAAATAAAATTATTTTCAAAATTACACAATCATTACTATGTTTTATGTTTACTAATATATCTTTCTATACTGTGTTTTTGGGTAATGATTTTTATTTAAAAATCCAAGTTATAATCATAATTTGTGTTAATAAAACTCTATATGTCTGGTGGATAACATGAATTACAAAACACATACATACTTCAAAGTATTTTGATGAAAATTAATAATTCTATGTAATAAAAATAAACTTAATAATTTTATAAGTTTTCTAAGTCAACTAGTTAAAATAAATTATTATTAATTAATCAATGAGAAATATTTTTATCTTCTTTATGATCTACCCCCAATAGAAAATGGAACTAATTCATAATATATGATACAAAATTATCTTTTTATTACTAAAGGTATATAATGTTTTTTATAAACACCATTAAAACATATGTGATTTACACATTCCATTAAAATTGTGGTATAAAAACATTATTCTTCTATCTATACTATAGAGATTATATTTTACTATAACACCGAATTTTGATTCACCACTTGAAACATCAGAAAGAATTTATTCAATTTATGGATAAGAGATTCAACAACTCTTAGATCATGAGTGCATTATAATGTATACATTGAGACATTTTATAATTTTAAGGCACATAATTAACCATTCCTCCTCTTATAGTAGTATAGTTAGATAAATTCATTACCACACCAATACATATTAATGTTTGATGATAATCCCAAAATCTTAGATTGAATGTATTATAAAATTATCATCATATGTACCAATTGATAAATAATTATTTTTCTTAATCTAAAAAAAACTCATTTTCTGTATTCTTATGAAATAAGATGAGAAATTTTCATATTTAAATATTAATTCATCAACTAATACCATTCCATGAATTTAATGTTATCATTCTTCCTTGTATTCTTCATTAGAGTCAACCACTAGTATTCTTTACCTTCTAAATGAAAAGCAACCAAAATTACTTTTTCTTCTTCTATACAGTGATGTATTGAAAATATTTTTTCTCTAGAACTAATATATTCTTCACAAACAGGATGATCCATAGACAAACTGAAAGATGATTGACATTTCTTCATGATGGAATCATCATAATGTTATTCTAATCTATACTCATTTAGAAATTGAGAATGATTCATAGCTTCGGTATGTATAGAGAGAATAATTTCCTCCCTTATACAATATTTATTTTCTATTCATGATTAATGTCATTGATTTTATTATTTTCATAATAATTAAAAAGGTTCATTCAGGTTCCATGCATTGTCTAAAATCCAAAATGAATATTGGGGGGGGAATCATACTAAGAAAAATGAAAAATCAAGGGGATGTACTTTCAATCTCTAATATAATAATTATATTCCTGGGTTAACCATGATAATTTAAAAAATTCATTTATTTTAACTTATACATTTACTTATCATTAGGGATGTCCCTAAACATAACATTATAATTATTTCTAGGGATCATAGTAAACATGCATAATCCTAGTTTCCAATAGTTGACTAACATTTTTATATGAAACCAACTATAATAGACCAAGACTGATGTAAATGGAAATTACATTACTTTTTAATAATGGTTAATAATTTATATAAAAATGTGCCTAAAGACCTTATTAGTTTAATTCCATTGAAAACCAAAAACACATTCTTCTAATTTGGTTAATGATTTTCATCATCTCCCATAAATATCTTCCTCATAACATTTCCTACCTAATACCATTATTTATATCCTAGGGAAATTTAAACATATAGAAATGGTCAGATCAGATGCTCAGTAAGGGTAAAAAAGGAAAATAGCAAACCAAACATGATCATATGAATGTAATAACTACAACATGGATTTTTAATTGCTTAACATGTATAACATATAACAAAATCATGAGTCGTAGAAGAAATCATAGAATTTGATAAGGAATAAATCATAATGTAAATTAATCCATGAGAGAATTAAATTGGTATAAAACATATAATTGAGTAATACACATTAATATAGGAAATCGTTTCCATTTTTTCAATGTAACATTACCAAAACCATCATAGTGGAAAATATCCTTTTCTGAACTGAGTTCACTCTATATTCCAACCATGTATTACTGAAGTGAGATCATTTTCCATTCGAGTCCTATCATTTTCAAGAGATTTAAATCATTAAACAATGAATTTATGGGATATATATTTCCCAAAAATCACATAATTAAAGTATTCTTATATTTTCCAAAAAAATATTAATCATTTTTCATAGCACAACCCAATGAATAATATGGGTTTCTAAAACATCATTCAACAAAATCATAATCTATAAAAAATATAATTCAAAAAAAGAATTCCATAATAAACATAATAAATCCAAAAAAATGGATTGTATACTTGAAACATATATTTATTAAATAATTTCATATTATATGGAAAATAATTTTAATAAAAGACATGAAATTAATTCATGAGGAAATTATCCATTTTCATCAAAAAAGTCACTTTTCAAAAACTGGAAATTATTTTAAAATAAAAAATATTAATAGTAAATAAACATGAAATATTTTAAATTAATCTTCAAATAAATAAGGCATTATGAAAGAATAAAAATTCATTCATGTAATATATGTTAAAAACATTAATCTCTTTCTTCATTGAAAAAAGTCAAAAGTACCTCGTATCAAAAATGAAAAATTATTCTTTCCTTACCATTTAATAAAAAACTATAAAATTGAAAAAATGAGTTTATAATTTATAGAATATAAAACTAAATAATTTTTTAAAACATATTTTAGAAACAAGTGAATGGACGATAAATATAACTTAGTAAATAATTACGTATAAACAATCATAAAAAGTATTGAGATAACAAAATTATCCAATACCATGGTTCATGGTTCTTTATTACTTATATGAACATCCTGTTTTTAGTTATAACTAATGTAATTATGTTATTAGAATACAAAGATCAATTTTTATAATATCACAATTGATCATATTATTTATATTTTTTAATATAAATATTACTCATCCATCAGGTATTAAAAGATTTATTTTCTAACTCATGTTTTAATGGATATGTTCTTATTCCTATTATTAGGTTATAACTATATAACTGCAAATATATTGTATTATATATCATACTTATAAATTCCATTCAATTATATCTTCATTATTTAATTAATATTAGGTAGAATGGATCATATCATATTATGGAGACGGTAGGTCATAGATATGCACAAGCGACAATATCAATCCCATTATTTTCAAATGTTATTCATGTGTAAGATATATAAAATATTATATAATATATATCACGTTATAAAAATATTATATATTTATTATATAATTAATTACACCCATTCAAATAACATGGCGGGAAAAAACAGGGTACACCATAATGTGGAGATGGTAAGCCGTACATACGCACATGTGTTGATTTCATTTTTTGTATTATGAATAGAAGATGGAATATAGTTGTTACATGACCATAATAACATATAAACTAATTATTGAAATAAGTTTTTATTTAATTTATGATCAAAATAACTCATGAATAGAGTTTATAATAAGAAATAAATTTAAAAAAATTAGTGGACGAGCTTACCTCTTTTTCAACGAGCTCACTCTAGATCTCATCTTAATTGCACTAGAGATGGTTTTTTGAGGAAAACCGAACCAATATAATTTCAATATATATTTATATAATGGAAATGGTCATGGGATATCTGAGCATGAATGTTCAATGTGAAATAATTTTGTTAGAGAGGATGTGCTCAATTATAATTTTGGTAAGGGGCACATTTGGGATCTCGAAAGATATTAATTTCAAATGAAATAAAAACACAACCATGTAATAACCAAAATTTCATATTGGTGAATATGATATTATAAAAGGATTTAATGTTATCATCCAGAAAATTTTTGACATGTTTTTATGTCAATTTAATCTATCTCATTTTATTTTACTCTTATTTATTCTATATGAATTTTAACTATTGTAAAAAATGATTCATTTTTAGAGTGGAGGATTTATTAATTATATGATGTTAATTAGACCATAAATAAAAATTTGGATCATATTATATAATAAAAAAATTATTTTATATTTCTAATAATTTATTATATTTTTTAAACAATTTAACAAAACATTATTTTCAAAAAATATCAATTGTATCAATATTGACAGTATTAGTATGATGGATTCTTAAAAATATCATGATAATATGTTAAAGATGAAAAAAAAATTATTATATATCTATAGAGTGAATTTCATCTAGATAATTAATTTTATATATCAATTATCCAAAATTATATATATTTTAATATATTTAATAAACATAATTTTATATTAACATTAATCAAATAATTATTACATATCTGTTGGGTAATTTATATATATATATATAATAAAAATTATAAATATAATACTATGGTCAATGTAAATTCCTTATATTCAAAAGTAATACTTATAGTCGGTAATGGGTTCTAGAAAATCCTACACTAAAAGTGTTATATATATTAAAAAATAAATAAGTCAATCATATAATTACATTAGATAAAATAATATTAGTGTCATAATCTATTCATTGTAACTCAAAATGATGAATAATTAGAAAGCTAGATTATTATTGTCATTATATACCATAACAATAATATTAGGTCATGGGTTTTGGTCTTTTAATATGAATTATAATTTTAATAAAACTATTTTATATATTTTTCATCAATTAATATATTTATAAATCATTAATATATTTTTCTTTATGGTAATAATATATTTATAAAAAATTTGATTAAATTAATATTATAATAATTAAAATTCTGATTTCAAATTAGTATTTATACAAGAATTTACATTCTATAAATCTTTATAATAAAAATGATATAGTTATTAAAATGTATGTTAGACATATTGAAATTTGCATCTAATAAAATAAATTAAATGTCATAATCTCAAGGAGGTTCCATAAAAATGATATTTTTTTACCCAAAGAGTGTTAATATTTAAATAAACTAATCGGGGGATATTAGGAAAACTTTTAGGGTAATTTTGTAATAATTTTTTACCCACAATTAACCAAGTTTACCTTTTAATATATTAACAAAAAATTAACACATTTACTATTTATAAAGAAAAAATGTAAATCTATATAAATAATTTTTACATACTGATACAAATAGGGAATAAATTTTTTCCAAATTAAAAATAATGATTTTTCAGTAATTCGATTTAGGACTAGTGTGTAGGCGCCATGTGATGTCATTCAAGAGAAATGTGGTGATATGTGACTTTTCTATCAGATGTTCATTCATTGTGAATGAATAGTCTACCATCTGCAATTTCTCTTTGGATCGCAATTATGGGATAAATTTGTTAATCTCTGAGGCGACATGCGAGTAAAAGTATGTTTTCTCCCTTTGGTTTAACAATGAATAATGCACCCTCGTCATCTTTTTGTATAGAGATATCATGTACTCGAGAGTACTCAATAATGACTAGAGGTATATGATTTATAGTATAGTACCCTGGTATAGAAAGGTACATAACAAGAAAAGGAGGTGGGTCCACACAACATGTGGGCCCCACCTACACTATGTACCACATTAAAAATCTTCTACCTCTCATATCTTTATCATTTTTACTCAAACGTCGACATATGAATAGCCTATCCTGAGTGTCTTTCCATTTAGAGTGAGATGTTTCCCTCTATAGTGTCAAGTAGGATACAATGAGAGATTTTCTGAGTGTGATGCCTTCTAGGGGTGGCATCTGATGAATGGAGTAGTAATGTTAGGATAATTTTCTTCCACTATATATTATCAAATTTTCTCGATGCTAGTTCATGATGCCTTTCCAAGAGGTGAAATATTTTAAGGATGATTAGTGTTACTTGATGATTTTTATGATATTTTTCATCCAGTAGGGATGATATGTTATTATCAGTACTTTATGAGAGGTATCATATATCAATGAAGATTATAGTTCCTCGATTATTTTTTCAAAGATGTGTCATCCAATAGGGATGATCAGATTTCCTTGATATATTTTCTAAGAGGCACAATTCAGTAAATATGTATAGTGTTCCTAAGTGATTTTTGACAGGTACCATATAGTTGGGATGAAATGTGTAGTTCTGGGATGACCATCACGACGAGATTGGTATTTTAGTTGTAACAGAGATATGGGGCTGACATAGTGTGTAGTCCTCATGGAGATACCATGATGACCCTCCAGCTAGGCCAGGTAGTATAGTCCCCAAGGTGGTATTATGATTACCTAGAGTGTGGTCCCTATGAAGATACCGGGTTATCCCTTTTTCTTGGTCGGGTTGCATAGTCATTAATGTTTCAAAGAAGAACATCGACTGTGTGGAGAAATGGAGAGGCATTTTCGAATTATTTAAGAACTTGCTAGAAAGAGGGGCACATTCCCCACTAAGATGCGTCCTTGGGTCACAACCTAAAACTGTGGGCGCGTGTCACTATCACCAAATTTTGATAGTATTGAGATGTGGTGATTTGAGCACCCTTGACTTGTGACCCTATTAAATATGTAATGAGATATAGGGAACTACAGAGGAATTTAATTTTAACTACTCTCTACTCACATTCTTGGGTTGTGCTGTGAGTTGGAGACCCCTAAATATCTCTTTTGGGTTTCATTTAGTGAGCATATATATTATTCGATGGATCTATACACTTTCTATTCACTCTTTTTGTTCCTTATTCTATCGACTACTTCGCTTTATTGTATATATTACTGATCCCATCTTTGGTAAATTTATTTATTCTCTCTTGAGACTTTTAGGCATCCTACTATGTATTTTTCTACTCACCCCTGCTTGGAATTTTCCTGCACATGGTGTGCCTTTATAGATGATGAACTGTTTGATCATGATATCAAAGGAGAATTGGGATATTTTGTTCGTGGACCGTGTGTTGTGGTCATAGATTTGTTTTTAGGAGTGGGACTCTTCCAGCTATTTGAATTTTTCATCTATTGTAGGTTGTGGCATTTTTATAGTTGGGTAAGTATTTATCCCCACTACCTTTCATCAATATTATTCTTTTTCTTGTACTGTTTATAGGTTAATGAATATATGTTTGGTTTCCTTTTTATATCAGTGATTTATCATGTTTTCCTTTACTCTGCACTTTTTCTCTGTGTTGGCAGTGCTTTTGTGTACACTTTAATAGGCAAATGCCTCTCCATGATTTCTATGAATTTGGTGTTGGTTGCCAGTCCCAGTCCTATAGATGCGGGAATGTAGTAGTTGCGCCTCAAGACTCGGCATGGGCCAAGTCCTTAAAAAGTTCTATCATAGGTTTTTTGATAATTGGGACATCACTCTGACATTTCCCTAAGAGGCCTCGGTTGGTTTTAGGTTAATAGTGTCAAATTTTCATGAGAGAGGCTCCCAGGACAGAGAGTCCAGTGATTTTATGGGTGGACGACCTATCCAATCACTAGGACACTGATTACCTTCCTGTTGACTCGGCACCCATATACACTTTTTGCAGGGATAAATGGTACAAACATTATATAGGATTGAGTCTTTGACTCTTCTTATTGATTCATCTCCCCACATCCCTTGATATATATAGATATGCTCATATGACTGTGGTACAACCTGATAACATTCAAGATTACATAGCGAGGATAGCCCAATAATATAATAGAAACAATTCGTGATGAAGATCTCGTGGGTGACGAGGCCTCAATTCAAGACAGATCATGAAATCCCATTTCACTTGGTGGGCAGGTAGTTTTAGTACTACATATTGAGTAGTAGAGAGGCCCATCATAGTAGGCTGAGGATTTGTAGAGGATGAGAGTATTGCATGAGTTCTAGTACTAGAGACCGCTGAGGTTCCACAGTGAGCCATAACCTCAGACAGTGAAGGTTTTGAAAGTGTTATTGATCCGCCTTTTCAGTCTTGTACAGACATCGACAGATCAAATAGTGTCTTTGGCAAGGATCCCTTTTCCACAGAGTAAGAGGGAGTTATTGGAGCATAATTACTAAGATACACATTGTTTCAATAATTTTATTGGTCGAAATCTAGTAGTTGTTTCATTAGGTGTTCTAACCCACTCGCTTTCACATCATTTGACATCAATATCTCCTCAAATTATGGATGGAAGGGATGATAATAACTGAGTATGCGACTAGGTTCACAGACCTTGCACACTACGCTTTGGACATGATCTAAAACAAATAGTTTCAAAAAGCGGAGGTTTTTGCAAGGACTCTGTTGGGAGATTTTTTTATCATTTTATCCTTTCGCTTCTCCCAGTATGTTGTGGTGTTTTAACAAGTGTTGATTATAGAAAGATTTTTTTTGAATAATGGCATTCAACTAATTGTGGTAGTGAGAGAAAAAGAGTTGAGATATCTATTGCAGATAGTATACATCAGAAAATGATATGTCAATGTAAGAGATATTCTCATGATCTGTCTTAGGAATGTGTTCATATGGGGCCCCAACAGTTCGGAAGAAGTGTGGTTGAAAAGTCCCTCTGAAATTTTCAATCAGGGCGTTGTTGGGTAACAAATACCCTCAGTGGGATGTGCAGGAAGCCTCAAGCTCACCTAGTGGGGGAAGATTCAGAGTAGTTAACATCCCTATAGCTGGACCTTGTGGACTAGTTGGGTACAAATTTTCTTCAGTCAATTGTGTTGACTCGTTTTCTTATCAAGTTTGTAAAACATTCTTGGTTGTGATGCACTGATTTTGAAGTCCTCCATGACCAGATATCCTTGGGTGTTTTTTCTATATTGACATTCAAAATGAGGGAATCACAAGACCATGTTGTAGTGTAAACTAGTGATTCCAATTGTGACATGGGATGTAGTGGTACTACAGAGGTGGCCAATTATCAACCCTGAGTTCTATCAAATCATTCGTTATTGTGCATGGAGATGGAGTGGTTGCATGCAACCTTACCTTACACCAAATAGTTGGAGTGGGTAAAAGACGTCTTAATCATGTCGCAACTGAGGAGAGACATGTCTTTTCTTACAAACATCATCAAATAAATAAATCATTACGAGGTTGGAAAATCCCTTTGGTCCACATTCCTTGGAAGCATTGAAACATACAAGTTTCTCAAGGAGAAGTACAACTTAGTGTGTTCTCAAGAATAAAGATTTCTTTCACTGATTTTTCTTTTTGTGGACGAAAATAATGATTGATGGAAAAATTTAGAGACCCTGTTTTTTCCTAATAGGTCATTTAAATATTTCAAAGAATATTTCCAGATCAGGGTTTTGAGACGGAATGCAATTCTGAGACCTGGTGTGCCCGAAATTAATTTTATAGAAATATTAAGTGTTTATATAAAATGCATATGTCGAAAATAGAAGATCACATAAAAATTTGATCAGGTTAAAAATGAGAGACCACATATGGGTCTTAAACCCATTGTTCGCCCTAGGAGAGACATAAAATGAATCGGAGTGGGACGTTCAGTCCCATCACTCATTGACATTATGTTAAATGGATGAAAAAAAATATATTAATTTAATCATTTAATGGCTCAAACCAAAATAACTCCTAGAAAGGGGCTCAAATAAGATATTTTTATGCCACAATAGTTTTTGTTACATAATATTTACCCAAATACGGGTATAAACATTGTTCGGCATTAGGAAGTTGGCTTATAAAACAATATGGAATATTTATTAATTAATTAGAATAATTGTTTATTTAATTATTTGGTTAATATTTTATATCCCAATGAGAGGTTATAAATTAATGGTTATGAGATATTGGACTCATAATCCTATTGAAAATGAATACATCTTGTCTCTCATCCTCTCATTCCCATTGATGAATGAAAAATGAACGACGATGAAGCTCTAATTCTAGACGTATCAAGAAGCGCCAAACACTGCAGATCCTCCTCATTCATAGATAAATGCATTCTTCATAAAAACACGAATGGATCCAATCTAGGTGGGATTTATCATTGTGGATGCCTTACCCTGGTTGTATTTTCATGATGAACATGAATTAAATAAAGTAACTGACGAATCAAAAAATTATTGGTTGAATATTTTTCCTCTAATTTATCATTAAATTGAAATTAATGAAGTATGGTACGTATTTTTATTCTATCATCATGGTATTGATTCTCAATGAACATGGCCAAACAATCATTTCCATTAATCCAGGCAAAGACCGTGACCTCTTCAATTATATTCTCCATGCATTCTCCATGCATTATTCGTCACAAAATATTTATGCACTTGAAAAACTATATGTTTTATTGAGCACGAAATAAATATGGGTAGATGTAGACCTGAGGATCATGGATCTATGTTAGTCTCTTATTTATGAGTTATACTAAAGCTAGAATGGTGTGCATAATGATTCAACTGTGCTGGTCTGGTGAGGGTTGTAGCTCTTCATGGTAGAGGTTCTAGTGAGGCGATCAGGAGACCATAGCAGCTGGGCAAGGCGGATCTGTATGTTCAGGTGGTTCAAGAGATTGGGCCCATGTGATGATGGCATTCCAGAGGAGTGAGGTCGGCCTGAAGAGTGAACTGGGGGCCAGGCGTTGCGGTTGTCTTGAGGCATGGTGAGCAGGCTCGAGGTACGACAACACTGGTAGTTGGAGGTGGTGGCAATGGGTTTTTACATGCATAAGAACCCTACATTTAGGTTTGTAGGAGGATAATATCATGAAATTAGTGTCACCTTGAAATATGGGGATGAATAAGATGATTGGAGAGATAAACTAAAATATAATGATAGATATTTTAAAAATCAAAAGAAGGATCCAATTATGCTGGATGTGTGCTCAGCATAAAAACTAATGGATAAGTAACATGATTCATGGTATGATAAAACAAAATATTAATAATATTATAAAAAATATTATTATTTTAATTTTCATTGGTAAAACATATATACTATCCTAAATTCTACATACGACATATGTTTGAAAAACCATATGTGGTAGTGTGATCCTTGGATTAAGACGGTCTATTATTTTCCAATGATTAATATTAAATTTGGATTAATAGCTCGAGTCCACGAAACATCCAAGAGTATTATTATCATTTTTGTTGTTGCATACTATTGCATCGGTCGTAAATCCCCTATACAACATCATATTGGAAAGCCGTCAACTGAGTCTTGACCTAGACACTGAAGCTGGAATTTGAAGAGTAATTGAAGGAGTTTAAAAAAGGTTATGTTTCATACCCCATGAAAATGGTTTGCACGCATTATTGTTGAATGTGTCATTTTCACTGGGTATATGTTCTGGCCAAACGTGTGGTCAAAACCAAGTGTTTTTCTGAGAGGACCCCAATGGTGTGATCCAATTAATTTTTTTGGGACTATGGTGTGGACCCCATGAGACATAATTAAAGCACAATTTAGTGATATACATTTTTTCCATAGGATTTTTGTTCATGGAGAATGAATATTTAGCCTTCTTCATTCTTCTCCACGTATCATAATGGTGTGAGTTGTTTGGTTATCTTGTACGATTTGAGGTGTCATGTGAATAAAAATATGTTTTTCTATTCTTTTTAATGATGACCAATGCATGATCGTCAGCTTTTTGCTGGAGATATTATGTACTCTCAGAGTATAATAGAATTCATAGGGGTTCTTGATTATCAATTTATAACCCGTGTATGGTACGATACATGGCCAAGAAAAGACTAGACTCCACACAATGTGTGGGACCTACCCACACCATGTACCACTTTACAAATCTTCTATGTCTCATATATCGATCTTTTGGACTTGGACTTCAGTATATGAGTAGCATATATAGAGTGTTTGTCTATTTAGAATGTGACGGAGCTGTTCATAGTGGCTTATATGATATAATGTAAAATGTTCCAAGTGTGATGCCTACTAGGGGAGACATCTGATTACTACAGAGGTGCTTCTCTATGAATTTTCATCTAGTAGGGATGATCATAATCCCTTGATACTATTTCCTCGATACTTCTTTGAGAGGTTAAATCCCATAAGGATGTTCAATTTTCCATAATGTTTTTTCAAAGAGGTACCATCCAGCAAGGGTGATCATAGTTCCATAACAATTTCTTTGAGAGGTTCAATCCAGTAGGGATTATTACTGTTCCTTAGTGTTTTTTGAGAGGTGTCATCTAGCAGGGATGATTAGAGTTCCTATATTCGTTTTCTGATTGGTTCCCTCTAGAAGGGATGCTCAAAGTTCCTTGATAATATTTCCCATAGGTACCATCTAACTGGAATGGATAGTGTTCCTCAGTTCTTTTAGAGAGGTACCATCTAGTAGGGATAACCAGTGCGGTTCTGTGCTAACCTTCCTTCAGGATGGGTAGTGTTGTCCATGAGGAGATATAAGGCTAACCAATTTTGTAGTCCCCAAGGAGATACTAGGCTAAATCACCCTCCAGGCTAGGTAGCATATTCTATGAGGATTTATCAGGGTGAACCGTAGTTTAGTCCTTGAGGAGATACCAGACTGACCTAGAGACTAGTCCCATAGTATATAATAGGATGACCATCCTACAAAGCTGGGTAGCATTGTCTATTATTGTTTAAAAAGTCCCTTGATTTTGTGGAACAGTGGTGAGGCATTGTTTGATTTACTTATGGAATCATGAAAAAGTGGAGAACGTTCCCCACCAAGACTTTTCCTTGTGACTTGACCTAAATTTGTGTGGGGATTCACTACCGCCTAATATAGATGGTATTGAGGTTGGTTATTTTAATCCCTTTGACTTGTGCCTCCATTGAAGATGCAATTAGATACAACGCATTACAGATCGATTTACATGAATATGTTGGATACTCACATTAATGGACTGTACTATGACATGGAGATCCCCTTAATCTCTCATTTGGGATTCATTAAGTGAGAATATATATTCTTGGAAGGAGTTATACCCTTTGTGATCACTCATGTTGTAAGTTGTTCACTCTACAACTTATCTGCAGTGTATCTTTTACTTATCTCATCTTCCTTACATCTCTTGTTGCTCCCTCGATCCTTTGGTCCATCCGATTGAGTATTTCTGTACCCACCCCAGTTTTTTCATTTCCCTCACATGGTTTAGATTTGGTTAAAAAAACAAGTTGATCATGATATCAAATGAGGTTAGGGATATTGTGTTCTTGGACCACATGCCATAACATCCTTAATTTTTTTACAATATTAAACATGATTTATTACATAAGCTGTTTACATGATTAAAAAAAGAAGATTGAGTGACCTAGGGTCGTTGGGGATTAGAAACATTACATAACAACATACAACATAAAACACACAACATATTTGTTTAAATAATCCTTTACATAACCATGACATTCCTTCATAAATGGAATTGAATGGGATAACCTGAGGACATACATGTGAAAAGGGTGAGGTAAAAAGCCTATTAAGGGAGTAAATAAGGCATAACATGATGAATAAAGAACATTTCAGGAAATAGACACATTAATGGATCATAAAAAAACATGTACATAAAATAATGATATAGCTGGATTATCTTATAATGAAAATGTGGCAACAATACTTAACATAGAATTTTTATGAGTCAGGCTCATTGCTCATGGGTCTTGAGTAGACCCTCATTGAACTTGAATAAGCCTGATTAAATCCTCATTGCACATGAATTATCATGATTAAATCCACATTTCACTTGATGTATCATGATAATAATATTTATCTAATTCAATGGAGATCTATTAGGGTGTACCCTTCTAAATCATTTCATTTCATGCATATGTGTGGCACAAGGATCGTATAACATGGATTCATTAAAAATTATCATTTATTAGACTATAATGTAATGTGGAATTCATACATGAAACTCTATAAACAATATTTAATCGTTCAAATTGGTTAATACACTTGATAGAGTAATAGGTGTGGTATTCACTACATAAAGACTTTGGCATGGAAAAACGCAGGGCAATTTGGGAAACATAACATCATGAAATAAGAATTCATAAATGTTTGTTGATGATAGAGAAAGGAGTGTCTAATCATATGTACATGAAAATGGGCATTAAGGTAGTCATATAGATATGTGTTCCAACATAAGTAATTGAATTTGGATTCAAAACACAAAATAATTACTTGAATGTAAATGAGGAGAGAGAAATTTCTTACAGAATTTTATCATGGTAAGAAGTGTACATGGGAGGAATTAATGAGAGTGAAATGGGTCTATCATCAATCAAAAAACATGAAGGATATTTGGTGTAGGTTCTAAATGAAACCACAACATTTATAATTTAAAATAAAAGGTCATTAAAATATTAATAAACATAGATAAAATGAGAAAGGATGGAATCCCTTACTTTGAAGTGTTATCCCAAAGGCTTGGGAGGGGCTTGAGATAGGCTTCTAGGAAAATTTGGGCACCTTGGAAGAAATATAGGGAGAGTATGGTAGATGTTGGATGAATTCCAAAGTCTTCGAGTGAAGAGAAAGTTGGAGATTGGGTTGGTTTATATATAAAAAATAGAGGAAAATATTTATTATCTAGGTTTGGGACCCAACACATTAAACAAATCAAAAGTGATAATATTCATTGGTAAGGTGGTTATCAAATAAAAAAACATTTCTATTATTTATATTATATTTATTTAATCATTTACAATTATAATGTCATTATATTTTTTATATTTTACCTTAATTATTCATCATTTCTTAAATATTGAAGTTAAAATTATTTATAAGTTATTATATCCATCTTTCTATAATGAGATATTTTTTTTAATATATAGTTATTTGATACTTAGTACGTGGATGTTTTAATACAAAATTGGATTGGAGAAACTGAATATTATAACTTCAATATTCTCATTCAAGTCATTGGGTTTATTTTTTCTCATTAGAAGTCTTATCTTCTTCCTCACAATTCCATTATTTCAACACTAATAGTTATGTCATCATATATTCAAATATATTATATTTTCAAGCGTGGTTATCTAGACAGAACATTATATAAATGTTTGTTTCATAATGGTGTGTCATGTTAATATGTACTGATTAATGTATAATAATGATGAGAATATTACTAATTTTTCTCCTTCGTGATTCAAACTGACATCAAATGTAATTTTTTTTATATTTTCAATGAAAAAAATTATATCGATCAATTATTGCATAATTTTTAGTTGGTAAAATTAACATTCACTTATATATTTTTTAGTATGGATTGTATACAAATTTCAGGGTGAATTGACATTATATTAAGGGTATAGAGCCATTATTTTGTTTAAAAATATAATATATCAATAATAATATTATGATTTCATGTGAAGAAATAAAACACATTATTTATATTAAATTTTTTTAATTTAATGATGTTTCTATTATTAATATAAAATATTCATTTTTAATTATTGAATTTTATCAAATTATGTTGATTTCTGTTTTTATTTTCACTACATATTTATTCATATTGAATTAGTTTCAGTAAATAGTATGAAATTTTATATTTTATTCAAACACAATTAAACTATAGTAATAATTTCAATGTAGAAGAAACTATGATTCCATATTATTTGAATAATGCACCGGTAAATTGTATGGAATTCAATTATAATATTGTTTTTAATTTTTTTAGTTTAATTGGTTTATTTGTGTTTATTTTACGTTTTGAAACATCATAATTAAAGATTATAAACCATTAATTATCCCCCTTTAATTTTATGGTATTTTCCTTGAAATATTATTTTATATTAATTATATATTTATATCGATGTAATGTTAGATGTTACAAATAAAATCAACATTTAAATTTGTAATTACAAGGGTTAGTTTTGTTTTAAGAGAATATATTTCATATTTAATGACATTCAGATCTCATCAATAAGGTTAAATAGATTAATATTATTTTTTATGAAACCACAAGAAGACATCTATATATTAAATTATGAGTTTCATGTTATATAAATATTATAAAGTATTTTTTTTACAACATGTAGAAAGAAAATTATTCTATGATTAATTATAGTTGTCAATGTATAGTGATGCAATGATGTGGAATGTCCTCTTGGGTATGGGGTGAAAGAAGTGTGACTCCTGAAACATGGTTTGTTTCCTTTAAAAAGTAACAAAATTATATTTCTATAATTTAAAACAATTATTTGAATTTAATAAAAAAAATTTCTATAAAAAATAATGTTGTAAATACGTATTAATTGTCTCAAAAAATCCATTAATAAATATCCAATCTAATTGAACCATTGTTTTTTTCAGGGGGCTTATATTACAATCAACTAATGACTCCTACTCATTGATTAATTTTGATGTCTAGTATTTTTTTAATATTCCATTTTTTAATATTTTAATAATAATATGGGTTTTCTAAGAAATAAACATTAATTTGTATAGAATGTAGGAGAGGAGTGCCATCGTTTTTATATCACTAGTATTCATTCAAAAAAATATTTATCATGGTGAATTCCTTCATTGGACCTTAGAGAGTCTACCAAACCACATCAAGGATTTGGATATCATGTTTCCCCACAAAAATCCCTTTGATTTTGTATGTGAATTCATGTTTTCCATGTATATGATATTCATGAGGTCAAGATTTCAGAATATACACATGACACCTTATCTCACTAAATATGGAAAATGGGTTAAATATTATATTTTTATAGGAAATAAGAATAAAAAAATGTTCATCCCAAAATATATAAAAATCATGAATGTTATAAAGTATATTTGTAAAGCTAAAAAAGCATAAAAATATATAATTAAATAATGCAACATATTATTTGTTGAAAATCAGTATACTACATTAAAAGATATAATTGTTAAAAATAGTAGAACTATTCTCCTTTAATAAAAAATTGAAAGATAATATATATATTGTTTCAATGAATCCAGGTTTTGAAACACTAAAATATCCTAGATCAAAATATAAAAATCAATATACCTATCTTTATATGTCCTCTAGAAATGTTTATTGGTTTTAAATAATTCCCAAATATACTCTTGTATTACCTTATCTATAATAACTATGTCTTTATATTGAGAAATTATAACCGTAAAATTTTCAGTAGAACTATTTCATATCTCCATAACACATTGAAACCACTGGATTGATAGAGAATGATTAAAATGGGAATTATAGGTGTTTTAATATAAAATTATTCCCAATCGTAATATATATGAATAGAATAAAAAGAACATAAAAATAAATGTACATAAATATTTTGGTAGATAAAATGCTTATATTTAAGTGTAATCTTCTTACATCACGTTGAATTTTTTTCATCATGCCTCATTTTTTATGAATTTGAGGAATCTAAATTCCAATATTAATCTCTACTAACACTATCTACATCTTCCCCAGGAATGGAACATAGAATATTTAATATTTAATGTCATTCAATGTACACTAGGTGAATATATGATGATTCAAAAGAATTTGTTTTAGAATCAAATAATTATAATAAAGTAATTAATAAGTAAATTATACCCAACAATCTTAAAAAATATTCATGTTAACAAAATTGAATCATGATGAATATTTTTAGTTTAGAAAAAAATTATCAACAGAAGTCACTGAGAAAAGTGACTAAAAATTCATCCCTTTTTTGAATATCATAGGTCGGACAAGGAATACTATGTATATCTATAATTAATGGAAAAATTACTTGATACTTTCATCACCCCTTAAAATATTAATATTTATTAAAATTTTTCATCCCTTTTAATTAAATAAATATAATATTCACCACTTGTCTCCCATTATTAAATTAATCTTAACATACTAGATTCCCAAATTTATAATTTGAAAAATAAAACATTGATATTTAAACAAAAAAAATACATATAAATGATAAAAACACAATTTCTATAAAATTATAAAATTATATGCATACACAGAAAATTAATTTTTATTCTTTTTTCTGAGATCTTATGGTCAAATTATAATGTTTTTTAAAAATTCTATAAATCTCTTTTTTATCAACGTCATTTATTTTTAATGACACTTAAACTAATTAAACTATTTTAATCATCATTATTTTCATTTTGTTTCTAAATTTTATATCCCAATTGTAACAGTCCCATCCTGGATGCCACTAAATTGTGCCCCCAACCCAATCTCCACATGGCCTCATGCACACCACCCCATACCAAAGAGGTTTCTGACAAGTAGATAGGGTCTGACATATCACACGGGGAAAATACCATATTTAATAGATCAATCCAAAATTGAAAATAAATGAAATAATGGAAAAAATTTACAATAACTAGAATCATGCATAAAAAACAAAATCCCAAAAAATTTGCAGGCCCCAAATAAACAACTAAATATGTAATGACATCGTCACAGTTCGAAAAAGTGTAGAGAATAACAAAAGAAAAAGTATCCCAATTCTGAAATAAATTCATGACGCCATGTATGGATCATCATACATGCACAACCAAATCCAAACTCAACTCTTAAACACTTTCCCTTTCCCCTTATCCTGACCTCCAACCACACAATTTTCTTGGCTACCTAATGGTGACCCGAATATGGTGTTTTTAAAAATCTGTAGGCCACCTCAAATGGTGTCAATGATATAACACATCCATGTAGATAATACATTCATGTGTTGAATAAATGACATGGTAAACAAAAGATAACTGAGGTCACATTAGTAAACATTATACATTATAACCATTTCAATGTTATTTCCATTTCACACCTATACAATATTTATTATTAATTTTTTAATCATCATAGGATATATTTTTTCAATTATATAAATGAATTTCAGTATATATAGATCAATTACTGCTTGTATGGGAATATGTTATGTTCCATAACTCTCTAGGGATAAAGTATTATAATATATACCATACACTAACATAGAAATCTCAGTCTACATAATCTCATAAAATGCATCCATTAGGGATCTAGATCCTCAACCCCCTTCCCTAACTCGTTCTTTATGTAGTAGGGTTTATAAACTCAGTAGAACCCGACCCAAGGGAGTAGAACCTCATGTATAACACACCACAAAAACTAAGACATGTGCACTTGCTTCATTATCAATTTACAAAATATACCAAATCACTACCGAAACATAAACAATAACCTAAAATTCTCATTTCAAAATCACATAACATGTTTTATTTACATCAGGAAATAAACCACTAACACTTTCAGCATTTTAATGGCATAGCCTATTTAACCAATTTTATTTCCAAATTCCTTATGTAATTTAGTAGATTCCAAAAGTTCTATAAATTATCCAAATTTAACATAATTATAAATTAAAACATATTATCCCATATAAATAATTATTAAAAAATTAAAATTAACCAAATAAACAAATTTATCAACATACTTGCTTTATATCACTCAATAATATCAAGTACCATTCACATGTCACATTTCACAATAAATTTATTTATTCTATCCGAATTTATATTAGCTAATCATTAAATTATTCTATTATCCATGTCGAATAATGACTATCAATATTTTCAATTTAACTCAACTAAAATTTTGACATTTGAGTCGCGGGATATACAATATCACTAAACAAATTCATGTTTAACATTATCATAGTCTTTGTCCAAAATCATTAGCGCACCCTAGAGATGGCCCTAATTTGGTTTAGTCAATCTCAAATTATCCCACAAGGATCTTGATGGGATAAAATTTTTCATTTAGATACCCATTTTTTCCAAATATTACTAAATACATTAACCACCGAAAATGCGGGAAGGAAACTCACACCAATGAACGAAAAAATCAGCATAATGTTTGTGGGATATATCTTGTAAAGGTCCTACTCCAAATCAAAAATTGAGCTGACTATCAATCATATCCTTGGATCTAGATTCTAGAACCCCTTCAATACTCAACCAAGAATCCATTGGAAAAAGTGATTTTTCTAGAATTAGAAGAAGATGATAGAAATTATTTGTCGTAATTCAAGAAATGATATGAAATGGGAGGATTTTACATCCCTGGAAATTTCATCTATAAAAAATGGAACTCAAAAGTCATAGAATCAAATGGTAATGATTCAATATAATCATGGGGGTGTTTTTTTAAATCTAGGGGTAGAAGGATATGATACGAAAAAGATACTATATATGAATAAAAAAATCATAGGGGTAGTTTGTAAAATTTACACTTTTAAATTGGTTTCATGGTTTGGCCACATGGTTTCCCAAACCATGTGAAACCAAGAACCAGACTCTTTCCACGATTTTTCAAATTCATATGTTTTTTGGGGGATTAGAGAACGTTTGGAAAACCATTAACCAACAACGTAGAATGACTATGTATGAGCCCACATAGTTTCATTGTCCACATTTAATGGTTACACAAAATGTGTACCCTCATCCACGCTAGCGTGGTTTGGGTGCATAGTTTTTACTAACCATTCATCAACAATTAAACCTTTATAGAATGAACATTATCTCTTATCTTAATGTATAAAACACCCATGACTCCCCCTGATCTTCCTCATACAACCAGTAAACATTTAATTATCCAACTTTTTAGAATTCAAACATACGTTCAAAATTGAATAGACCTCCATGAGTTTTGAGATCTTACAACCTCCCTAAATTATAATAAACATTTCTAATGCCACAATCCCAAGACACATTGATCTCAGGAAGAATATATATTATTCTATTGAGCACGTATATCCATCTTCCTTTATCTTTAATTCTATTTAACATTACCATACTACCATGGCTTTCAAGAAAAGGGAAATGTATTTCCTTGAATTCTAGTCTTAATATGATCTACATTACGATCCCGATTCTACTCAAAGGATAAATTCTTTTCAATCTCAACATCCCTAATATTAATAACATGAGATTGTTCAAGTTGATAATTTTGATGCTATATAATAGGAAAAACATAATGCATTCCACAGAACCACTTTGGAAGAGGAAATAGGTATGCCACCGGACTAGTCCACTACACAATATAAAATGGCCCCAAGTACCTAGGAACAAATATAACCTATTTTATAATATGAGAGTGACCCCACCCTAGAGACACCTGAATTAACACAAAACCACCCACCCAAAACCCATGAGGCCAACGATGCATATCCACATATGAATTCTACGTACACAAATCCATTCCTATTTTCTTTTGAATAATCTAAATTTGTTACAATGTCTCTTATATTAGACTCAATCACAATAACTATGATTGCCTAGATTTTATCTCAAAAAATATAGATTTAAATATTCTACTATAGAGATCCATAAACAACTACAATTAATCCTATCTTAGGAGCTATTTTATCATGAAAACTCAACAAGTCCTCAATGATTTTCCTATGATCAAACAAAATCTAGGATAGAAGTCCACAATATACATTCTATACAAAAAATGTTATTATATGACATCCCATCCATATAGGGTTGGAATAATATACTCATAAACGCATGGGTTCTTAAATCCTATTGTTATCCCTATGATCAGCTTGATGTAAAACACAAATCTGGATCTAAAAGTAGAATATGTGTCCCTCCATGCAGTTATACAATCTATATAACATACAATTCATGAAATTAGTCAATGTTTTAATTCTCTCAAAGTAAAAATAATTGATCCACATTGGTCAACTGACCGAAAACTACCCAGACCACATCACTCTTCAAAGGCGTCTTTGGAAACCCATTGTAGAATCCTTCCTCACATCAATAAATTTACAATATGGGATTGGTAGGGATTAAAAAACCATATATCAACTGATGCTCAGCCTTACCCTCCTGAAAGGAAAGGCATGAGGACACAAATCATGCAACCACTTTCTACATCCCTGGCCAACAATACTTCCTATGTGGACCATGACACTTATTAGTCAAACCGAGATGTACTACCCACATTGATGCATGGAACATGCACATCAAATATTCTCAAAACCATTCCAATACCCTTACATGCATATGAATGTTAAAAAATCGTTCATCACCAATGGTACAACCAGAATGTGACTCCATAAATTTTAGAATATCCATCAATACTAAAAATTGTGAATCCTCATATTTCTTATCCTTGATACAGAATGAAAGTATTATCCGAACTGCCATAGAAGAAAAGTTTACATCCACATGGACAATCATTCCCTCTAGATTAATCTCACAAAAAAAACCAATCTCCCACATGGAATGCTTGTGAATATTATTAATTCAAAGTCTTTTGGATTAATTCCTCTATAAAAATCATTCCCTTTCATTATGTGTAATCAAACTCAAATTCAAAATACATCATGTAATAATCCATTCTTACATAAATATATATCAAATCACTCGAGGATAAGATGTATATAATGGATTTATGATCATTATACTAACTTATCCACTCATCCAATAAGTAATTCCACAAATTCATTATGGAATAAACCGACAATGTTAATTCAAGTTCAAGAGTGGGATAATTTCATTGATGAGAATTCAAATTTTATAATCTATATTGGAAAACCTAATCATCATGCATACAAAATGCACTTAGATCCACACCAAATGATTCAAAATACATGATTTAACCTTTTCCTAACTCAGGTAAGATCAGAATCAATGTTGATGAAAAAAACTTCTTTAACTCATGGAAGACATCCTAACATTCCTTGGTCCACTGAAACATGAATTAATTATTGGTCAAGTATAATATTGTCCCTATAAAAAGTGGATAAATCATTTATGAATATTCATTAAATTATGAAAAAATATATAAAACATTGTATTTCAAAATCATTACTGGGCTATTCACAAGGAATTGTTACATGCACATTCTCTAGATTCTATAACACATATTCTTCTATGATAATGTCACCCACGAAATGAACGATGTGAATCCAAAAATTAAATATTGATATCATGGAACATAGACTATAATATATTAATGTACACAATATGATTTCAATATTTTTTCATAATCATCATGTCTTTATTTTTCAACATGTTTTCCACAAAAAAATAAATAATACATTGTATAGATATTGGTGAATGATTTGAATCATTAATTACATACACACTATAGTTGTATTGATTGACATAAATGAAAAAAACTCATTCAACCCATACATTCTCATGAATGTAGTAAATGGTATTTTAGAAGGCATATCCATCAGGTTTTTGTACTCTAAACAAAATTGAATATTAGAAAACATATAATCACTTCTTAGATAGTCAAAAAGATCATCAATTTGAGAAATATAACATATATGGTTAACTGTAAATTCAGTCAACATTCTATAATCAAAACATAACTACAGTGACCCATCATCCATCTTAGAAAACATCAATAGAGATACCCATGGTGATGTTCTAGGATGAATGAACCATTTTTTCTAATGTTCATTTAATTGAGTGTTAATCTCCTAGAGTAATATCAGTATTATTCTATATTGTGGAATGTAAACTCACTTTGATAATGGAAGAAAATCTATAGTAATCTAAACATCCCTATATAATGGAATCCAAGATAAATAATTAGGAATAATATAAAACATATCCAAAACATCATAAAAGACAATCTTCTCAACTATATCATCATTAAGAAAAAGGCAAGCCACATGGGGTGTGAGTTCACTCAACTACTGAAAAACTAGCCCTGTATGGTCTGTACTTATGCCCAATTCACCCCAATAGTCATACATGTCTCCCACAAATGATTTGAGTGTTAACATTTGATTTTATAAATAATAATGATCATTGTACAATAATAGACAGTTCATACCTAGAATTTGGTCATATGCCCACGTTTCATGAATAAAAAAACTATTAAAATTATCACCACCAAAATCTTGATCACAATCCTTTCATTGAATGATGTTTTTGTATTTCACCTCTAATTGTGTGTCAAATGATATCACCCGACCCAACTTTTCAACTAATAGGCCAAACATAACCACCAACTATGAGAATATAAAGAATGGGATGCCCCTAGAATGAGTAAAGCACTATCAAGAGAGAAATAAACATGTATAGTACCTCAAATAGTCAATGGTATATCCTCACCACCTCTTAGTGTAGATTAAACTACATTATTTTCCCATTGCCTTCTTTTGTGATCATCAATTTGTGTTTGTTGTGCTACACTACTTTTTTTATGTGGAAATTGTTTCCCTAGAGTTCCATGTCCACCACCCAGACTGGTAAGTGTAACATCCCAAGTAAGTAATTAATAATAGATATTTTTATCTATGTCTATTAATGATTAAGATAGTGTTTTATAGGCTTAAAATGAAAATAAATCCAATCTTAAGCATGGAATACACAAATATTCTTAAAAGATTGTTTTACTGCCTTTTGATGGAAAACCATTTTTGAATCTATCTTTTGACAATTTTATAAACTATGTTTGTCAAAATAAACTTATTCTTTATGATTGGGACATCAAAATTTACCTTGTGTGAATTTTTGGTATTTTTCTGACAATGTTCATTTTTTAATGAATAGTGAAAAATACTGCATTTTACATCAAAACTGATTTTTAATATAATTTATTTATATGATTAGATTATGTTTTGAACTTGTTTTGAAGTGAAATTAGAATATATTTTTACCATTTTATCCAATGGTGGTCATTGGAATCAATTTCACTTTAAAATTAGACTTAAACTGGTGTCAATCTTTTGATACTTATTGTTTTGTAAAAACACGCTATTTGCTCTGGCAGTGGAAATTAATTATTAAATTAATTAATGTGACTTATATGATTTGAATTTTGTAAAATAGACTTCATTTTTGAATTCGGAATATCAAATATATCTTACGGTGAATTTTTGGTAATTTTCTGAAAAACTTCAATTTTTGATGAATAGTGAAACCACTAAGTGGTAATCAAGCAAACTGATTTTTCAGTTAAATGAATGTTTACCACTATTGTGTCTTGAATTTCAAAAATCCGACATACATGGTTGTCATTAATAAGTAAAATGTGGTTCAATGAGATTAAAATAATTTTTTGGTGAATAGTAACTTATTAAGTTTTTAATCACGATTAGTGGTAATTAGTGTAGTTTAAGGTAAAAATAATACTTTAATGAAATAAGTTGAGCTTTACACATGTCCTACCCTCATTGTTTGTGTCATGACCGAACAAGAAAAGCCATGGGTCAACTTGGGGACCCCATGGAGACACTTTGGTTGGGAAATGACATAAATTACTTTTTATTTAATGTAAAAGTAAAAATGACACAAACATAATATGTTTCACGAAAAAAAAATTTACATGGGGTTATAAAGATCAGATATTTGATTATAAATATTCATTGGAAAGATAAAAAGATTTCCTACATCATAGTATTTTTTTTTTGATTTTTAGACATTAAATAAATTAAATTATTTATGACATAATAATGATGCAGCGATGACATCATTATTTGACGATTTAAATAAAATGGAAAGACAATGTAAAATATATGAACTACGCATGGAAAAAACCAATTGGATGAGTGGAATTAGAACCCTTATCACCTTATCCACGAATTATATCAATGTGGGACCTTTTAAAACCGAAAAACATTATCAAATAAAGTTATATTTCTTTACATTCCAAAAGTGCCCCTCCTCTCCTCTTATAAAAGGCCCCCACCTATACCTAATTTCACACACTACTCAAGCCTTTGGCTCGGCCAAACCCTGCCAATTTACTCTCTACACATCCCTATCCTCATCCTAGATGATTCCCTTTGGGCATAATCCTTTCAAAGGAAGCCTTTAGGCTCAAATCAAAAGGCGTTACACTTTTAAAGGTAATTCATTCTCTCATGTTGATTTGTTTTATTTTGCTTATCCAACCCCCTAAACTCTTTTTATTTACTTATTTTGTAACAAAACCAGTATCTTCAATATACAAGGATGTTGTTATAATATTTATTTGAGCTACAATCTCACACAACTACATAAAATGGTTAAAGAACATACGGTTTCCGTGGATGGCGAAATTCTGCCTCCCGAAACGATGATTGTTCAATACTCATTTAACACCTTTAAAGGTGGCCATTATGATGTCACTATTTTTATATATTATATATAATATGTTTATGTTTTCCTTAAGCTTCTGTTTTTTTATTTTGGAAATACCTTTATGGTTTCCATTATGGGTAAACACGATATCTTCATTTTAGGAAGTGCGGACTACCGCCCCCTGAAAATGATTTGATTCGTTAATACCATATGTGGGATGTGTAAAGGATAAAGTTAATGATATTATATATGTTATTATACTGGAATTATAATATACTATTATATCATTATGATTCCATTCCAGAAAATATGAAATAGAAAAGGAAGTAGCGTTCATGCGTACGTACGGCTTACCGTCTCCATGAACGGTGCATTTCATTTCTTACCTCTAAATGTGATGTAATATTATAAATACATGTATATGATGAATATATATGATATATATGTTATCCAAATAATTAATATCATTCTGGATATAACGAACCTATGACCAAATTAACAACATGTAAGTGTAAGAAGTCTATTTTTGACTTAAGAACCAAATACCGACAAAATGAACATTATTAACTTAGCTGATTACATGATGTTCATAACATGGTATAAAAGGAATAATGAACTTGAAAAAGATTCATAAGAAAGTAGAGATTAACTCAAGTTTATTATTCAGGAGATTAAAGAACGGGCGGGTCAAGTCGGATACAAGGTATGGGACTTCTTCTCAATCTCCTTTCGTTGAGGCATATTTTATTTTATACACAACTTTCTTTTATACGGTGTATAAACCCCTTTGACTTTTACGTCTATTCAAAAGGAATATTTTTTATACGAAACGTTTACTAAACGCCAAAAGGGAATGTTTTTGTCATACGTATGCGGCGACAACGACTTCTCCGCCGTCGTGACCGTTATTTGAGTTTCGGCTTCCTCTACAAGCCATACATTCTTTTTAAAAGAAAAATAAATACCATGTTTTACTTTTCTTTTATTTTGGTATTGAAAATGGTTTTCACAATGTTTTTGTTTTGTATTGATATCTTGTGATTTAAATGTGGAAATGTTATGTTTCCTTTATCCATGTTTTATGTGATACGATTATGTTATGGTTCTTGGGCATTATTATGAAGATGGGTGGTTCTGTGATAAACTAAGGGCGGGTGAGCCCGATATAGCTCTCCAATGCATTGGGTAACGCGAAGGAGTGAAACATTAAGGTTTCTCCGAAGATATTTAGGGAATATACTGTGATGGGTATTCCATACGTAACCAAGAGGGTTACTCCTTACGTAAGAATGTTATGAATGCCTCAAGTTACTTTTATGTCTTATGATTTCTATGAATTATTCATGATTTTATGAGGTATGTTAATGTGCCTATGTTTTATGGGTAAAGTATGATTTCATTCATATGTATATATGAACTAATGATTCCTTTCCATGTTTTTTTATAACCCATACTGAGTTTTTATGCTCATCCCAAGTTTTTGAAATGTTTTTCACAGGTCAAGGGAAAGGTACATGATAAGATGATAGAGTCAAGGATGTGTCAAGAAATAATCCATGTTTTATTTTAAATGTGTTTCCATTAATAGGAATGAAGAATACTATATTTATGTAACCACTTTGTTATATGTGGAATGTAATGCAAGTTTTATGATCTAATTCTCTAAAACTCTAAACCCGAAAATATCCTCAATGTGAAATCTTGTAATAACTCATTATTAAGTAAGGTTTAAGGCTGGGGCCTTATAGTTGGTATCAAAGGTCGGTTTAGATAACTTTAGGAGTTAGAATTCTATTAAATGATTATCCAAAAATATTTTTTTTTGAAATGATATAGCATTTAAAGATTACCATGTTGCTTCATCTAAGACATGTTTGTTCAGAATGGTTTTCCGCAGAGGAAACAAGGAAGCAGTGCTAGGAAGGCATACAGAAGGAAATAACCTTCCGAATCAGCATCCAGAAATGGTCGGAATTGGAACTGAACAGTTTGTTTCAGTAATGGAGCAGTTGACTCAGGCGATAAATGGTGGTGGTATCCATACATGAGATCAGCCAGACCAACCGCAGAGGAACATGTCAGTGGTGGATCATTTCATGAGGCAAAATCCACCATCATTCAGAGGATCATCTGACCCTGTGCTAGCTGAAGGGTGGATTAAAGCACTGGAGAAGATTTTTGATGTCATGGGGTGTTCAGACAATCAAAAGGTTAGTCTTGCTATTTACCGTTTGGAGGGTGAAGCAGATCAGTGGTGGTCTATGGTTAAAAATATCAGGGACGCCGATGAGATTGATGCTCTTGACTGGGATGAATTCAAAGGTATGTTTCTTGAGAAGTATTTTCCTAAGGATGTTCGACTTAGGATGGAAAAACAATTCTTGGAATTGAGGCAATAGGAAGACTCAGTGGGTACCTATGAAGAAAGGTTCACTCGATTGGCAAGGTATGCTCCAAATATTATCCAAGACCTTGATAGTAAAATCAATCGTTTTTACTCAGGATTAAAGCCAAAATATCGAAGTGCATTAGATTATCGTGAGTTTAAAAGTTATGAAAAGCTTGTTCGATGTGCTGAGAAGGTGGAAATTGAGTTTGTTGATGACCAAGTTTTCTATAACAACCAGCAGAAGAAGAGACCGAGGTGGCAGGAGAAAGGTAAGAATTCATCAAAAAAGTCTGATGGTAAGAGAACTAAGTTTCCAGTTTGTGATAAATGTGGCAAAAGGCATGCTGGGGAATGTCTTCTGAATTCTGGGAAGTGCTACCGATGTGGTAAGATGGGACATAAGGCTCGTGATTGCACCGAAAAGGATCAAGGTTAAGGTAAGAACAAATTTGATTTACTGTTAGTGAAATGTTATAAGTGCAATGAGATGGGTCACTATGCAAACGAGTGTCTGACAAGGAGCTTGAGTGATGGGAAGCAGTTAGACTACAAGCAGAAAGGGGTGGTGAAATCCTTTGCAACTACTTCAGCAGATGTCGGGCCATCAAATGAAGTTGTATCATGTACTTTCTTTGTTTTTTCAGATTATGCCAGTGTGTTGTTTGATTCGGGGTCTACACATTCTTTCATCTCTGAAACCTTTTCTAGTAAAATGGGAATACCATCTCAAGAAATGACTCCTGAATTTTTTGTAAAAACACATGGGGGAAATGTCGAGGCAAAAAGAATTTATAAGAACCTTCCTATCCTTATCTGTGGAAATAACCTACTTGCAAACCTTATTGTTCTACCTATAGTAGAGTTTGATGTTATCCTGGGTATGGATTGGCTCTCTATTTACCATGCTAAGATTGACTATAGAGCTAAAGAAGTTTCTTTTCAGAAAGACTTTCAGTTTGTTTACAAGAATGAACCCTTAATTTTGATAACATATCAAGAGGCCGAGAAACTTGTAAAAGATGGAAATGAATGTTACCATGCACAAGTCGTTGAAAATAAAGGAACTGTTCAGATTAATGATGTGCCAGTGGTAAATGAGTATCCTGATGTTTTTCCTGATGAGTTGCCTAGAATAATACCAGATCAGGAAGTTGAATTTACTGTTGACTTAGTTCCTGATGCTAATCCAATTTCAAAACCCCCTTATCGAATGGCACAAATTGAACTTTTAGAGTTGAAGGAGAAATTGCACGATTTATCAGAGAAAGGTTTCATTAGACCTAGAACATCACCATGGGGTGCTCCTGTTTTATTTGTTAAAAAGAAAGATGGTTCTATGAGACTTTGCATTGATTATAGAGCCTTGAATAATATCACTGTTAAGAACAAATATCCTTTGCCTCATATCGATTATTTGTTTGATCAGCTCCAGGGAGCTCAGTTTTTTTTCATTGATTGACTTGAGATCGGGGTACCATCATCTGAAGGTAAAGGAGGCAGATATTCCGAAGACCGTGTTTCGTACGAGATATGGCCATTATGAATTTGTAGTAATGCCTTTTGGGCTAACCAATGCACCTGCTGTATTCATGGACTTAATGAATAGAATTTTCCATGAGTTCTTGGATAAGTTTGTGGTGGTTTTCATTGATGATATTTTGGTGTTTTCTAAAAGTAAAGAGGAGCATGAAAAACATTTAAGGGTTATCTTGCAAACCTTAAAAGAAAAGAAACTGTATGGGAAATTCAGCAAGTTTGAGTTTTGGTTGCAACAAATTTCTTTCCTTGGTCACATTTTTTCTAAAGATGGAATAACTGTTGATCCTGCAAAAACAAAAGTTGTGGAAGAATGGCCAAGACCCACAAATGTAAGCGAGATTCGTAGCTTCCATGGTTTGGCGGGATATTACCGAAGGTTTGTTAGAAATTTTTCACGGTTATCTAGTCCAATGACTAAGCTAACCCGGAAGGGTGTTAAGTTTATCTGGACAAAAGAATGTGATGATTGTTTTCAAGAATTGAAAAGAAGATTGGTGAAAGCTCCAGTTTTGGCACTACCTTCTAGGAATGGTGAGTTTGTTATATACAGTGATGCTTCATTGAAAGGACTTGGTTGCGTCCTAATGAAGAATGATCAGGTAATTGCTTATGCTTTACGACAGTTGAAAAATCATGAGGTAAATTACCCTACACATGATTTGGAACTAGCTGCTGTTGTTTTTGCTTTAAAAATTTGGAGGCATCATTTGTATGAAGTAAAGTGTGAAATATATACTGCTCACAAAATTTTAAAGTATATATTCACTCAGAAAGAGTTAAACATGAGACAAAGGATATGGCTGGAATTAATCAAGGATTATGATTGTACAATTCATTACCATCCGGGAAAAGCAAATAAAGTGGCTGATGCTTTGAGTCGAAAAGTAATGCTTCATTAACAATGTTGCGTTTGGAACGTGATCCTTTGGTCAAGGATTTGATGAACTTTAGCATAGAAGTTGTTGGTGCAGGAAGTCCTTCTGTTTTTTTTTCAGGTATCAATGAGATCTTCTCTATCAGATAGAATCAAGAAAGCACAGAAGCAAGACAGTGAGTTGCAGAAAAAGGTAGAGCTGGTTCAGAAAGGTAAGTTTCCTGAATTCAACATTGATAATGATTGTGTTTTGAGATTTGGGAAGAGATTGTGTGTGCCTTGTGATTCACAGTTGAAGAGAGAGTTGTTATGTGAAGCTCATAGTTCTCTGTTTTCAGTTCATCCGGGAAGTACTAAGATGTATAGAGATCTGCAGGTGTATTACTGGTGGGATGGAATGAAAAGAGACATTGCTGATTTTACTGTGATGTGTTTGACTTGTCAGCAGGTTAAAGCAGAGCGGCAGTTACCGAATGGGATGCTTCAGCCTTTACCAGTGCCAGAGTGGAAATGGGATAATATATCCATGGAATTTGTTGTTGGATTACCGAAGACATCTCGAGGTAATAATGCAATCTGGGTTATTGTTGATCGCATGACCAAATCTGCTCATTTCCTTGCTATACGAGACACTTTATCTCTTGATCAACATTCCCGTTTGTATCTTAAAAAGATAGTAAGCTTACATGGAGTTCCTCTCTCCATTGTATCGGATCGTGATCCCAGGTTTACTTCTAACTTTTGGAAAGGCCTTCAGAAGTCGTTGGGTACTGAATTAAATTTTAGTACATCTTTTAATCCTCAATCAGATGGGCAGTCAGAACGAACAATTCAGACATTGGAGGATATGCTACGAGCTTGTTCTATGGATTTTCAGGGAAGTTGGGACCAACATCATTCTTTGGTTGAGTTTTCATATAAAAACAGTTTTCATTCCAGTATACAGATGGCACCATTTCAGGCATTATAAGGTAAGCGGTGTCGAACTCCTGCTTTCTGGGATGAAGTGGGTGAAATGAAGTTGATGGGACCAGATTTGGTAGAAGAGATGGCAGAAAATGTTTAGCTGATTCAGAAACACATGAGAACAGCGTAGAGTAGGCAGAAGAGTTATGCGGATAACCGGAGGAAGGATCTATCATTCGAGGTAGGTGATCATGTTTTTCTCAAGGTTTCTCCTTGGAAAAGTGTGATGAGATTTGGTAAGAAAGAATAGTTGAGTCCAAGGTTCATTGGACCATACGAAATTATGGAGAGAGTTGGATCTGTTGCATACCGAGTGGCTTTACCTCCGAGTTTATCTCAGGTACACAATGTTTTTCATGTTTCAATGTTGAGAAAGTATATGCCAGATCCATCTCATGTTTTGAGTCCAGAAGTAGTTCAGCTGGAAGAGAAATTATCTTATGAGGAACAACCGGTCCAGATTCTTGACCACAGGGAGCAAGTGTTACAGAATAAGGTGATTCACCATGTAAAGGTTTTGTGGAAGAACCACATGATTGAAGAGGCAACATGGGAATCTGAAAATGCAATGAGGGATAAGTACCCCCATTTATTCGATAAGTAATAAATTGCGGGGACGCAATTTTCTAAAGGGGGGAAGGATGTAAAATACCAAGTAAGTAATTAATAATAGATATTTTTATCTATGTCTATTAATGATTAATATAGTGTTTTAGAGACTTAAAATGAAAATAAATCCAATCTTAAGCATGGAATACACTAATATTCTTAAAAGATTGTTTTACTGCCTTTTGATGGAAAACCATTTTTGAATCAATCTTTTGACAATTTTATAAACTATGTTTGTCAAAATAAACTTATTCTTTATGATTGGGACATCAAAATTTACCTTGTGTGAATTTTTGGTATTTTTCTGACAATGTTCATTTTTTAATGAATAGTGGAAAATACTGCAATTTACATCAAAACTGCTTTTTAATATAATTTATTTATATGAATAGATCATGTTTTGAATTGTTTCCGAAGTGAAATTAGAATATATTTTTACCATTTTATCCAATGGTCGTCATTGGAATCAATTTCACTTTGAAATTAGACTTAAACTGGTGTCAATCTTTTGATACTTATTGTTTTGTAAAAACACGCTATTTGCTCTGGCAGCGGGAATTAATTATTAAATTAATTAATGTGACTTATATGATTTTAATTTTGTAAAATAGACTTCATTTTTGAATTCGGAATATCAAATATAGGTTAGGGTGAATTTTTGGTAATTTTATGAAAAACTTCAATTTTTGATGAATAGTGAAACCACTAAGTGGTAATCAAACAAACTGATTTTTCAGTTAAATGAAAGTTTAACACTATTGTGTTTTGAATTTCAAAAATCCGACATACATCGTTGTCATTAAGAAGTAAAATGTGGTTCAATGAGATTAAAATAATTTTTTGGTGAATAGTAACTTATTAAGTTTTTAATCGCGATTAGTGGTAATTAGTGTAGTTTAAGGTAAAAATAATGCTTTAATAAAATAATATGAGCTTGACACATGTCCTACCCTCATTGGTTGTGTCATGGCCGACCAAGACAAGCCATGGGTCAACTTGGAGACCCCATGGAGAAACTTTGGTTGGGAAATGACATAAATTACTTTTTATTTAATGTAAAAGTAAAAATGACACAAACATAATATGTTTCACGGAAACAATTTTTACATGGGGTTATAAAGATCAGATATTTTATTATAAATAGTCATTGGAAATCTAAAAAGACTTCCTACATCAATGTATTTTTTTTATGATTTTTAGACATTAAATAAATTAAATTATTTATGACATAATAATGATGCAGCGATGACATCATTATTTGACGATTTAAATAAAATTGAAAGACAATGTAAAATATATGAACTACACGTCTCCAAAACCAATTGGATGAGTGGATTTCTAACCCTTATCACCTTATCCAAGAATTATAGCAATGTGGGACCTTTTAAAACCGAAACACATTTTCAAATAAAGTAATATTTCTTTACTTTCCAAAAGTGCCCCTCCTCTTCTCTTATAAAAGGCCCCCACCTCTACCTCATTTCACACACTACTCAAGACTTTGGCTCGGCCAACCCATGCCCATTTACTCTCTCCACATCCCTCTACTCATCCTAGAGGAATCCCTTTGAGCATAATCCTTTCAATGGAAGCCTTTAGGCTCAAATCAAAAGGAGTTACACTTTTAAAGGTAATTCATTCTCTCATGTTCATTTGTTTTATTTTGCTTCTCCAACCCCCTAAACTCTTTTTATTTACTTATTTTGTAACAACACCAGTATCTTCAATATAAAAGGATGTTGTTATAATATTTATTTGAGCTACACTCTCACACAACTACATCAAATGGTTAATGAACATATGGTTTCCGTGGATGGCGAAATTCTGCCTCCCGAAACGATGATTGTTCAATACTCATTTAACACCTTCAATGGTGGCCATTATGATGTCACTATTTTTATATATGATATATAATATGTTTATGTTTTCTTTAATCTTCTGTTTTTTTATTTTGGGCATACCTTTATGGTTTCCATTATGGGTAAACACGATATCTTCATTTTAGGAAGTGCGGACTACCGCCCCATGAAAGTGATTTGATTCATTAATACCATATGTGGGATGTGTAAAGGATAAAGTTAATGATATTATATATGTTATTATACTGGAATTATAATATACACTTATATCACTGTTATTCCATTCTAGAAAATATGAAATAGAAACGGAAGTAGCGTTCATGCGTACGTACGGCTTACCGTCTCCATGAACGGTGCATTTCATTTCTTACCTCTAAATGTGATGTAATATTATAAATACATGTATATGATGAATATATCTGATATATATGTTATCCAAATCATTAATATCATTCTAGATATAACGAACCTATGACCAAATTAACAACATGTATGTGTAAGAAGTCTATTTTTGACTTAAGAACCAAATACCGACAAAATGAACATTATTAACTTAGCTGATTACATGATGTTCATAACATGGTATAAAAGGAATAATGAACTTGAAAAAGATTCATAAGCAAGTAGAGATTAACTCAAGTTTATTATTCAGGAGATTAAAGAACGGTTGGGTCAAGTCGGATACGAGGTATGGGACTTCGTCTCAATCTCCTCTCGTTGAGGCATATTTTATTTTATACACAACTTTATTTTATACGTTGTATAAACCTCTTTGAATTTTACGTTTATTCAAAAGGAATATTTTTTATACTAAGAGTTTACTAAACGACAAAAGGGAATGTTTTTGTCATACGTATGTGACGACAACGACTTCTCCGCCGTGGGGACCATTATTTGAGTTTCGGCTTCCTCTACAAGCCATACCATTTTTTAAAAGAAAAATAAATACCATGTTTTACTTTTCTTTTATTTTGGTATTGAAAATGGTTTTCACAATGTTTTTGTGTTGTATTGATATCTTGTGATTGAAATGTGGAAATGTTATGTTTCTTTTATGCATGTTTTATGTGATACGATTATGTTATGTTTCATGGGAATTATTATGAAGACGGGTGGTTCCGTGATAAACTAAGGGCGGGTGAGCCCGATATAGCTCTCCAATGCATTGAGTAACGCGAAGGAGTGAAACGTTAAGGTTTCTTCAAAGAGATTTAGGGAATATACTGTGATGGGTATTCCATACGTAACCAAGAGGGTTACTCCCTACGTAAGAATGTTATGAATGCCTCAAGTTACCTTTATGTCTTATGATTTCTATGATTTATTCATGATTTTATGAGGTATGTTAATGTGCCTATGTTTTATGGGTAAATTATGATTTCATTCTTATGTATATATGAACTCATGTTTCCTTTCCATGTTTTTTTATAACCCATACTGAGTTTTTATGCTCATCCCAAGTTTTTGAAATGTTTTTCATAGGTCAAGGGAAAGGTACATGATAAGATGATAGAGTCAAGGATGTGTCAAGAAATAATCCATGTTTTATTTTAAATGTGTTTCCATTGATGGGAATGAAGAATACTATCTTTATGTAACCACTTTGTTTTATGTGGAATGTAATGCATGTTTTATGATCTAATTCTCTAAAACTCTAAACCCGAAAAGATCCTCAATGTGAAATCTTCTAATAACTCAAGATTATGTAAGGTTTAAGGCTGGTGCCTTATAGTAAGGCTAGTCGCCCTCCATCATCCCTTCTGTTATGTGACAACTAACCCCATTTCGTCACATGATATCCTTGGGTTTTCACTATATAATCCCAGAATTATAGTGTTTTGATAGAACCTATACAAATTCCCAATTCTTCAACATGCTTTGCACTCCACTGATAGTCCAGCACATTGGCATACATCATTCCATAGGTCAACAGTAAAAACATTGTAGCCCACTCTTTCCTCAAGTTATCTGGATATACATTCATTAGAAACATCTCTTAGAAGTTATTGTACAACATTACATTGGCCTTTTCTGTCATTAAAATAATTTTAGACTATTTATTCACTTGTCCCCATAACATATAGGTTTCCAAGTTGAATATTGTCTCTACTAGAGTCTTCATGTGAACCAAAATATTTCAATATAGACACTATCATAATCTATGAAGACACAGGATCACCCTATCTTGAAAAAATTGGAGGGTACTGCTATTTAAATTGTAACACCCCAGGTAAATAAAGAATATGACATCTTTATATTTATCCATATTTGTGAATAAAATATTAATATTACTTTAAAGGGGATGCTATGCTCGATGGCGTACCCAAAACGCAACAACGAGTTTCTTAGAAATCTTACGTTGCACTCTAATAGTAAAATAATATTTTTTTTAAATGGTAGTTAACGCCTAGCCGTTGTAATGGAGGGAATGAACAGAACTATCTACATAATTATTATATATGTTTGTAAAATATTTTTACTTTTCACAAATAAATGTTAGAGGATTAAAAATGAGAATGAATCCAATTTTAAACGTAAACATTCCAATATTCTTTAAAAGGTCGATTAACCACCTTTTGATGGTGAACCTCTTTTAAATCCACTTTTGTACTATTTTATGTGTTATATATGACAAAATAATATTCTTCTTTAGAATCGGGACATCAAAATTTACTTTGTGTATATTTTTGGTATTTTTCCGAAAAAGTTCAATTTTTAATGAATAGTGAAAAATGTTGTATTTAAATTCAAAACCTCTTTTTAATCAAATTTATTTATATGATTATATTATCTATTGAATTGGTTTTAAAGTTAAACTAGAATATATTTTTACCATTTAATCCAATAGTTGTCATTGGAATTAATTTCACTTTGAAATCGGACTTAAACTAGTGTCAATCTTTTGATGCATTTTGGTTCATAAAAACACGCTATTTGTTTTGACAGCGGGAATTAATTATTAAATTAAATAATGAAACATATATGTTTTGAATTTTGTAAAATGGACATCATTTTTGAATTTGTAATATCAAATATAGCTTAGGGTGAATTTTTTGTAATTTTCTGAAAAACTTCAATTTTTGATGAATAGTTAAACCACTAAGTGGTACTTATAAAAACTGATTTTCCATTTAAATGAAATTTTTCCACCTTTGTGTTTTGAATTTCAAAAATCCGACATAAATGGTTTCCATTAAGAAGTAAAATGTGGTTCAATGGGATTAAAATAATTTTTTGGTGAATAGTAACTTATTAAGTTTTTAATCGCGATTAGAGGTAATTAGAGTAGTTTAAGGTAAGAATAATGTTTTAATAAAATGAAATGACCTAGAAACATGTCCTACACTCATTGTATGTGTCATGGACGACCGATACAATCCATGGGTAAACTTGGGGACCCCATGGAGCCACATTGGTTGGAAAATGACATAAATACCTTTTTATTTAATGATAAAGTAAAAATAACACAAACATGAGATGTTTTACTAAAACAAATTTTACATGGGGTTATACAAGTCATATTTTTGACTATAAATAGTCATTGGAAATATAAAAATAATTCTACATCATATTATTATTTTTATAATTTTTATACATTAAATAAATTAAATTATTTATGACATCATGATGATGCAGCGATGACCTCATTATTTAACGAATTAAATAAAATGGAAAGATAATGTAATATATAAGATGTAAACATGTCCAAAACCTATTCAATGGGTGGATTTAGAAACCTTATCACATTATCCACTAATTATATCAATGTGGGACCTTTTAAATCCGACACTCATTTTAAAATAAAGTAACATTTTCTTACTTTCCAAGAGTGCCCCTCCTCTCCTCTTATAAAAGGCCCCCACCTCTACCTCCTTACCCACACATCTCAAGCCTTTGGCTCGGCCATACTCTGCCCATTTCATCTCTCCACATCCCTCTCTAACTCCTTGAAGCCTCACTTTGGGCAGAATCCTTTCCAAGGAAGCCTTTGAGCTCAAATCAAAGAAAGTTACCTGATTTAAAGGTAATGTCTTCACTTGTGTTCTTTTGTTTTATTTTGCTTCTCCAACCCCCTAAACTATTTTTATTAATTTATTTTGTAACATATCCAGTGTATTCAATATACTATTATGTTGTTATATGAAGGATTAGAACTACACTTACACACACCTACATCTAATGGTTAAAGAACATATTGTTTCCGTGGATGGCGAATTTCTGCCTCCCGAAACGATGATTCTTCAACATTTTTATAACACCTTCAAAGGTGGCCATTATGATGACACTATATTTATATATGATATCTAATATGTTTATGTTTTACTTAATCTTCTTTATATTTCATTTATGGAATACCTTTATGGTTTCCATTATGGGTAAACGCGATATCTTCATTTAAGGAAGTGCGGACTACCGCCCCCTCAAAGTGATTTCATTCGTTAATACCATATGTGGTACGTATAAAGGATATATTTAATTATATTATATATGATACCATACTGGAATTAAAATACTATTATGTATCATTATGTTTTAATTCCATTAAATATGAAATAGGAATGGAAGTAGCGTTCATGCCTACGTACGGCTTACCGTCTCCATGAACGGTGCATTTCATTTCATAACTCTAAATATTATGTAATATTATAAATTCATGAATATACTGGATATATATGATATATATGATATATAAATGTTGAATACGATTCTGGATATAATGAACCTTTTACCACACGAACAACATGTAATTATAAGAAGTCCACTTTCGACTTAAGAACCAAGTATCGAAAAAACAATCATTATTAAATTAAATGATTACATAATGTATATGACATGGTAATAAGTGATATAAAAGGAATAATGAACTTTAGAAAGGTTATTACGGAATTATAAATTAACTCAAGTTTATTATTCAGGGGATTAAAGAACGATCGAGTCAAGTCGGACCCGTGGTAAGGGATCCTACTCCTCTCTTTCTTTTTAAGTACACTCTTTTATGTCATTCCATTTAAGCTCATATTTCATGTGATTGGGATGTTCTTTTATGTTAATCGTACTGTAATTTTTATGTTCATATGATGAGAGACCCTATTCTCTCTCATCAATCCATTTTGGATGTTTTGAGTGGCGCCGTTAGGCTGCCGAATTTTCGTAAGAGATCTAACCTCTCTCTTTCTTTTTAAGAACTCTCCTTTATGTCACTTCATTTAAGATCCTCTTTGATATGTTGGGGGATGTTCATTTATAATCATATTTCTGTAAACTTTATGTTAATATGATGAGATATCATATTTGATCTCATAAATCCATTTTTGTATGTTTTAAGTGGCGTCGTTAGGCTGCCGAGTTTTCGTAAGGGATTTTTCATCTCACTTTTATTCTCGTGAGATTTATGCTACATTTTCCACAAATTCCTTTGAGTGGTGTATGTACTGCCCATTATTTTACTCATTGTGTAATGTACTCTCATTTATGAGTATTTACATCAATTTTTTGTTGTCTTTCTTTCACGGGGTGTATGTTTCGAAAGATACCCTTGTCGGTAAGGGAACCTTTCACCCTCCTCTTTTAAAAGACTTCTTTTGTTATGTCTTTTAATTCACATACTATTATGTTGGTATATGTTCTTCTATATCCTTATTGATGTAAATGTTTTCTCCAAGTGATGAGATACACCTTTTTATCTCTAATCAACTCATTTTCTGAATTTTGAAGTGACGCCGTCAGGCTGTCGAATTTTACCAAGGGAACTTTTTAACCCAATTTTGATATCTTTGGGTTCAACATGTAGTTATTGAATATGTCATCCTTTGAATATGTGTGAACGACCTTTTTTTATTTTACACTTAATATCAACTCATATTGAGTTTATTTATATTTTTCACACATAATTTTGAGATTGATTTATCCATAATTTAAGGATACCATCTTTATAAGGGATTTCATCACATTTTACATTTCTATTGAGACTTCATTGTTGTTATGCACCAATTCACTCTTATATGGTGTATATAATGTCCTTTTTAATATTATATCATGAATTCAATTATTCTAATGATATTATAAAGTTCTGATTAAATGTTATTCCTCAATTATTGTATTCAAGTGTCTCTAATTTTGGTAAAAACCCTTTAACCAATATATCGCTTTAAATGTTTTGATGATTTGTTCTTATCCATGTTTTCAAAATGGTTTTAAGAATTTATATATATAGATATTAATGGTTTAAAATGTTAAAAGCTTCAATTTGGTATGGGACACTTTGATTCAAAAATCTCTTTATTAAATGATTTAAATGGTTTTGAAAATGGTTTTTAGAATGGATTCAATATTTCAATACCTTAAAATGTTATATTGTTTTTACAATGTGGGAATGTTATCATTCCTTTATGATTAAGTTATGTTCTATGATTATGTTATGGTTCTTGGTCATTTTTATGAATACGGGTGGTTCCGTGATAAACTAAGGGCGGTGAGCCCGATATACCTCTCCAATGCATTGGGTAATGCGAGGGAGTGAAACATTGAGGTTTCTCTCAAGAGATTTAGGGAATATACTATGGTGGGTATTCCAAACGTAACCAAGAGGGTTACTCTCTACGTTAGAATGTTATAAATGCCTCAAGTTACCTTTTATGTCTTATGATTTCTATGATTTATTCATGATTTGATGAGGTATGATAAAGTGCCTATGTTTTATGGGTAATGTATGATTTCATTCTTATGTATATATAAACTCATGATTCTTTTCCATATTTTTATAACCCTTACTGATCTTTTTATGCTCATCCCAAGTTTTTGAAATGTTTTTCACAGGACTTAACATGGAAGAGGGTCAAGGATGGGATCATGGGATAGTCATGCTACCTAAAACATGGAACTAGACATGTTTCTTTTTAAGAGTTTTTATTTTATGGAATCTTTGTAGAAGTTTCTACTTTGTAATATTTTGAGATGTAATAGTTATTTCCTAATTCTCTAAAACTCTAAACCTGAAAATATCCTCAATGTGAATTATTCATTTAATTTAATATTAAGTATGGTTTAAGTCCGGGGCCTTATAGTTGGTATCAATGGTCGGTTTAGATAACTTTAGAGGCTAGGGTATTCTTTAAGCATAAGTGACATTACCATATTGGCAAGGATTTTAGAAAGTGTCATAGTTTTTAGATAAAGTGAATGAGTAAGTATATCTTAGTGTTTATCTTCCTCATTAGTACATGATGGTTTTGTTGATATACTCACACTGACCATTCTATTTTTAGTGAATGGATGGATCTAGCAGGGACCAAAGAGACAACAGGATTGGAGGAAACTGTGGTGGTTCTCTGTTTATGATACTAGATAAAATGGGGGATTCAATGAGGAAACTCGTGGTTATTCTAAACCAACTATCAAGGAGTCATGATCAACCACTTGAACCTTGGTATGATCTGTAATGCATCATGTACGAGATGACCAATAGATGTGAAAGTTCAGGTAATAAATATAAAGGTAACCATTAGGGTTTATATGATCCTTACAATTGAGGTAATTATGGGTTATTATATGTTATGATGGAAAAGGAAAGGCATGAGATAAACATGAGGTTAAAATATGTTATGATCATTTTTGAAGATTTTATCTCGTTTTGGGGAATTTTTTAAAATTATATAGTTTTGGAAAAAGACAACACGCAGACCGTGTTACAACCTGTCGCGTCGGACAAAGCTGCGGGAATCGAACCCACAACCAAAGTGCGACTGATATTTATCGCCTACCACTGGACTACGTGAAGTCCGTGGTTAGTTTGACTGATTCTTTTTAGTTATATGATTTTATGAATTATGAGTAAGTTGATTTTGGGTTATCTATGAAAATTTATTAACCTATCATGGAGGATATGTGATTAGATTAATTACTTTTCAATACGAGACATTAAGAGCAATTGATGTTGTTTGGAGATAAATGTTACGATTTAACTTGGAAGACTATATGACTAAATCTTTCAAATATTTGGGTTTCAATCTTAGTTTGGTTTACTTTGAAGAATTTTATGGACACATTTTTTTATCGAATGGTCCTCCTTGAAATTTCGGTTTTGTTGGAGAAATTTTGAAGATTAAGCATAGATTTTCTTTTTATAAAGGGTTATCCTTTTCTGGATTATCTGATCTTGTACTAACCTTTTTGGTTTGGTTTTGGTTAATGCCTAAAGACATGTGAAGTATATAGTTCGCTTTTTCAGATTATGTGATTCTCTAGAAGTTTATTATAGTACTCTTAATGTGAACAAGTCTTCCTAAATACTCTTCTTTTGGAGAAAAAGTTGAAAGTCAACATAATAAGTGATTTTGTTTCCTTATGAATAAATTCCTCAATAAAAAGTAACTTAAAACAAAAATGTTGTCTATTAACTTTTCCTACTGGGAAATTGAATACCGTTTAACCCATCACAAGTTTGTGATTTTCTTGTGGTTAACATTCTCCTAAACATGTTTTCTATCACTCTCCATCAGAACATGACCCTATGTTTTATCCTCCATGTCCATGTTTTTCTACATGGAATCCTTGTATGGGTTAACTCAGGTGACCTTTGTACTTATATTTCATTATTTTAAAGTGATTGTTTTACCGACTCTTGTTCTGATGTGGGACATTCAAGGATTTTTCCAAGCCCAATTTTAAAATTGCGAGGACACAATTCCCAAAAGGGGGGAAGGATGTAACACCCCAGGTAAATAAAGAATAAGACATCTTTATATTTATCCATATTTGTAAATCAAATATTAATATTACTTTAAAGGGGATTCTATGCTCGATGGCGTACCCAATACGCATCAACGAGTTTCTTAGGAATCGTACGTTGCACTCTAATAGTAAAATAATATTATTTTAAAGGGTAGTTAATGCCTAGCCGTTGTAATGGCAGGAATGAACAGAACTAACTACAAAATTTTTACATATGTTTGTCAAATATTTTTACTTTTTACAATAAATGTTAGAGGATTAAAAATGAGAATGAATCCAATTTTAAACGTAAAAATTCTAATATTCTTTAAAAGGTCAATTAACCGCCTTTTGATGGCGATCCTCTTTTAAATCCAGTTTTTGACAATTTTATGTGTTATATCTGACAAAATAATATTCTTCTTTAGAATCGGGTCATCAAAATTTTCTTTGTGTAAATTTTTGTATTTTTCCGAAAAAGATCAATTTTTAATGAATAGTGAAAAATGTTTTATTTTAATTCAAAACCACTTTTTAATCTAATTTATTTATATGATTAGATTATCTTTTGAATTGGTTTTAAAGTGAAACTAGAATATATTTTATCATTTAATCCAATAGTTGTCGTTGAAATTAATTTCACTTTGAAATTGGACTTAAACTAGTGTCAATCTTTTGATACTTTTTGTTTCATAAAAACACGCTATTTGTTTTGACAGGGGGGAATTAATTATTAAATTAATTAATTCAACTTATATGTTTTTAATTTTGTAAAATGGACATCATTTTTGAATTTGTAATATCAAATATATCTTAGGGAGAATTTTTGGTAATTTTCTGAAAAACATCAATTTTTCATGAATAGTGAAACCACTAAGTGGTACTTGTAAAAAATGATTTTCCGTTTAAATGAATTTTTTCCACCTTTGTGTTTTGAATTTAAAAAATCCAACATAAATGGTTGTCATTAAGAATTAAAATGTGGTTCAATGGGATTAAAATAATTTTTTGGTGAATAGTAACTTATTAAGTTTTTAATCGCGATTAGAGGTAATCAGAGTAGTTTAAGGTAAGAATAATGTTTTAATAAAATGAAATGACCTAGACACATGTCCTACCCTCATTGGATGTGTCATTACCGACCAATAAAATCCATTGGTAAACTTGGGGAACCCATGGAGCAACTTTTGATGGAAAATGACATAAATACCTTTTTATTTAATGATAAAGTAAAAATGACACAAACATGATATGTTTTATTAAAACAATTTTTACATGGGGTTATTCGAGTCAGAATTTTGACTATAAATAGTCATTGGAAATCTAAAAATATTTCCTAAATCATAGTATTTTTTTAATAATTTGTAGACATTAAATAAATTAAATTATTTATGACATCATGATGATGCAGCGATGACCTCTTTATTTAAAGATTTAAAAAAAATGGAATGATAATGTAATATCTAAGACCTACACATGTCCAAAACATAATGGATTTGTGGATTTCAAACCCTTATCACTTTAACCTTGAATTATATCAATGTGGGACCTTTTAAATCCGAAACTCATTTTCAAATAAAGTAACATTTGCTTACTTTCCAAGAGTACCCCTCCTCTTCTCTTATAAAAGGACCCCACCTCTACCTCCATACCCACACCTCTCAAGCCTTTGGCTCGGCCAAACTCTGCCCATTTAATCTCTCCACATCCCTCTCTAACTCCTTGAAGCCTCAAATTGGGATGAATCCTTTCCAAGGAAGCCTTGGAGGTCAAATCAATGGAAGTTACCCGATTTAAAGGTAATGTCTTCACTTGTGTTCTTTTGTTTTATTTTGCTTCTCCAACCCCCTAAACTCTTTTTATTCATTTTTTTTGTAACAACTACAGTATCATAAATATACTAGGATTTTTTTATAAGAAGTATTCGAACTAAACATACAAACACCTACATCTAATGGTTAATGAAAATATTGTTTCCATGGATTGGGAATTTTTGCCTCCTGAAACGATGATTGTTCAACATTCTTCCAACACCTTCAAAGGCGGCCATTAAGATGACACTATATTTATATATGATATCTAATATGTTTATTTTTTACTTAGGCTTCTGTATTTTTCATTTATGGCATACCTTTATGGTTTCCATTATGGGTAAACGCGATATCTTCATTTAAGGAAGTGAGGACTACTGCGCCCTCAAAGTGATTTGATTCGTTAATACCATATGTGGTATGTATAAAGGATATATTTAATGATATTATATATGATACCATAATGGAATTAAAATACTTTTATGTATCATTATGTTTTAATTCCATTAAATATGAAATAGAAATGGAAGTAGTGTTCATGCATACGTACGGCTTACCGTCTCCATGAACGGTGCATTTCATTTCTTAACTTTAAATGTTATGTAATATTATAAATGCATGAATATACTAGATATATATGATATATATGATATCTACATCATGAATACAATTCTTGATATAATTGACCATTGACCACACGGACAACATGTAATTGTAAGAAGTCCACTTTTGACTTAAGAACCAAGTATCGACAAAACAAACATTATTAACTTAAATGATTACATAATGTCTATGTCATGGTAATAAGTGATATAAAAGTAATAATGAACTTGAGAAATGTTCTTAAGGAAGTAGATATTAACTCAAGTTTATTATTCAGGATATTAAAGAACGATCGAGTCATGTCGGACCTGAGGTAAGGGATCCTACTCCTTTCTTTCTTTTTAAGTACATTGTTTTATGTCATTCCATTTAAGCTAGTATTTCATGTGATTGGGATGTTATTTTATATTAATAATACTTTAATTTTTATGTTCATATGATTATAGACCCTATTCTCTATCATCAATCCATTTTGGATTTTTTGAGTGGCGCCATTAGGCTACCGAATTTTCGTAAGAGATCTAACCTCTCCCTTTCTTTTTAAGTACTCTCCTTTATGTCACTTCTTTTAAGCTCCTATTTGTTATGTTGGGGGATGTTATTTTATATTACTATTGATGTAAACTTTATGTTAATATGATGAGATATCCTATTTTATCTCATCAATCCATTTTTGTAATTTCTATGTGGTGTCGTTAGGCTGCCAAGTTTTCGTAAGGGATTTTTCATCTCACTTTTATTCCCATGAAATTTATGCTAAATTTGCCACAAATTCCTTTGAGTGGTGTATGTACTGCCCATTATTTTACTCATTGTGTAATATACTTTCATTTATGAGTATTTACATCAATGTTGTATTTTCCTTCTTTCACGGGGTGTATGTTTCGAAAGATACCCATGTCGGTAAGGGAACCTTTCACCCTCTTATTTTAAAAGACTTATTTTGTTATGTATTTTAATTCACATAATATTATGTTGGGATATGTTCTTATATATTCTAATTGATGTAAATTTTATTCCCAAGTGATGAGATACCACTTTTTATCTCTCATCAACTCATTTTCTGAATTTTGAAGTGACGTCGTTAAGCTGTCGAATTTTACCACGGGAACTTTTTAACCCAATTTTGATTTCTTTGGGTTCAACATGTAGTTATTGAATATGTCATCATTTGAATATTTTTGAATGACATTTTATTGTTTTACACTTAATATACACTTATATTGGGTGTATTTATATTTTTCACACATAATTTTGAGATTGATTTATCCTTAATTTAAGGATTCCTTCTTTATAAGGGATTTCATCGCATTTTACATTTATACTGAGACTTCATTGTTGTTATGCACCAATTAACTTTTATATGGTGTATATACTGTCCTTTGAAATATTATATCATGAATCCATTTATTCTCATGATATTATAATGTTCTGTTTAAATGTTATTCTTCAATTATTGTATTCAAGTGTCTCTAATTTTGGTAAAAACCGTTTAACCAAAATATCGCTTTAAATGTTTTAATGATTTTTTCTTATCCATGTTTTCAAAATAGTTTTAAGAACTTATTAATATAGATATTAATGGTTTAAAATTTTAAAAGCTTCAAGGTGGTATGGGACACTTTGATTCAAAAATCTCTTTATTAAATGTTTTAAATGGTTTTGAAAATGGTTTTTAGAATGGATTCAATATTTCAATATCTTAAAATGTTATACCGTTTTTGCAATGTGGGAATGTTATATTTCCTTTATGATTAAGTTATGTGATATGATTACGTTATGTTTATTGGGAATTGTTATGAAGACGGGTGGTTTCGTGATAAACTAAGGGAGGGTGAGCCTGATATAGCTCTCCAATGCATTGGGAAATGCGAAGGAGTGAAACATTAAGGTTTCTCCGAAGAGATTTAGGGAATATACTATGGTGGGTATTCCAAACGTAACCAAGAGGGTTACTCCCTACATAAGAATGTTATGAATGCCTCAAGTTACCTTTTATGTCTTATGATTTCTATAATTTATTCATGATTTGATGAGGTATGTAAAAGTGCCTATGTTTTATGGGTAAAGTATGATTTCATTCTTATGTATATACGAACTCATGATTCTTTTCCATATTTTTATAACCCTTACTGAGCTTTTTATGCTCATCCCATGTTTTTGAAATGTTTTTCACAGGATATAACATGGAATGGGGTCAAGGATTGGATCAAGGGAAAGTCATGCTACCTAAAACATGGAACTAGACATGTTTCTTTTTAAGAGTGTTTATTTTATGGAAACTTAGTAGAAGTTTATACTTTGTAATCTTTTGAGATGTAATAGTTATGTCCTAATTCTCTAAAACTCTAAACCTGAAAAGATCCTAAATGTGAATTATTCATTTAATTCAATATTAAGTAAGTTTTAAGGCTGGGGCCTTATATAAACATTCTGTTTAGATCAAAAATACTCGGTATGACTTACCTTGGGTCTCATTACATCATCCAAATAAATTGGAAAAGTTATCCTCAAACCGAAGAACTCCTTGATAATCTTAAAAAAATTTATTATCATTCAATACTACTAGAGGATCATTCTCATGGAAATCCCCTTATCTCCCAACAGACACATTGTCTGATTTTGTTCATTTATGTAGAAATCCAAACATGAGTCATATAATTCATAACAGAAATTTTTTATTTTTTACATAAGATAAGGTTATCAACCTTCCATAAACAACACATTCGCATACACTATCAAATTGGTTATCATCACACTCAGAACAATAACATTGACGTTCCATATGATGGGTAATGGTCAACATATGGGAAAATTAAAATATATAGTCACATTTCATAAATTTTACACATTATTAAAACCATCACAACTTTTGAAGTGGTGAAATGTTTCCTCTTAGGAACATTTCACTATTTGTGACAAGTTAAAATCATAATTTTATCTTATTCACAACCATTCATTAATAATTATTCAATAACAAGTAATTTATTTATTTTTTATCTTAGAATTTACTATAACTTTAATAGACACTATTTTCTTCGATTTTTCAATGTGGTGAAATGCATTCTTCCATTTATATCATACAACCCCATCTTCTGTGTGCCTATCATGATTCTTGACCCCTATACCACATGGATCCTAAAATAATGAATGAATGAAAAACATTATGTTTTTTGAACATTATAAAAATCTCATAATGTAGACACATCAGAAAAAATGAGCACCAACCTATGGTGAAATATTATTGTTCTTTAACAACTCACCTCATGAACAATAATTCCTTCCATATGATGTGGTTGTTCCCTCATACATGGGTTATCTACTCTCAATGACATGCTCATTTCCAAATCTTAAAGCATCATAATATTCTTAATATCATTCCAAATAGTAATACCATATAAAATAACCTAGCTCTAATGCCACATTAAAACATCACCATAAAATAATCCATTAAACATTACCCCAATTTGGGTTGACACATTACCTCAAGAGCACCTCCCCAAAAGCCATAGGTTTCTAACTAGTAGTGAGGGTTTATATATAATGTTGGTAGACTATACCCATAATACCAAAGTAATAAATTATATATAATAAATTTAATAATGGAAATAATAATAATTAACTACAATCATTTAGAACCATCCAATTCCCAAATGGGGTACATGCCACAAATAAAATGAGTAAATATTTCATGGCATGCTCATAGTTTCGAAAGTGAAAATAAATCCAAAATAAAGTCAAATATGGAAATTCAAGAAGATGGACATCACTCCATGTTCAGATCCTCATCCATGAATATCCAAACCCAACTCAACTCCGTAGGGCTATGCCTTTTCTTATATCGTTATTTTCAACCGTGAAATATAATCTGATACCCAATAGAGGCTCGATGAGGAATTGAATAAATCTCAGAGGGCCACTTACAATGGTTCCTTAAAAATATATATTCCAATAAGACATATTATTCAAGGGATGAATACATGATAATGAATAAAAAAATATTTCTCTATTTCTATTATTTAACATTATACACATAAACCATTTTCATCATTATTTTAAACTCAACGCTTATAATTTCGTTATTAATATGTTCGAATTGATCAAATATTCCATGGATTTGGAATAACATCATTTAAACTATGCTCATATCTAATTAGTTAGTATGAATAAGTGAATAAGATAGGTTCCCTAAATATCTACGATAATATTTCATAAAAAATAATATTCATTTGTCTAGAATCCTCCGTCTTGTTACTCTCCTAAAATTCATCTGTTAGTGGTTAGATCATCATACCAGATCCTTAACCTATGGACTATGGGGTGGGGTTCAGATCCATAGTCATTCCCAAATAATGGGCGTATAACCTCAAGTCCAATACCCCATAACCACCAGTCTATGTGATCATGCTTATTTATCCCTTTACCACATATACCATAATTAAAATAACACATAATAAATAGGATAAGATTCACATTGAAAATAAATTTAACATGTCCAAAAAATATAAATCCTTAACCTAATAATAATTTACCATTTTCATTGTATAGACTATTTAATCCATTTTAATTTGTTATGAATTATCTAAATAAGTAAAGTCAATATATCTCATAAATTATCCAAATATTTCACAATTATAAATTCCTAAATATTATTCGATTTAACATATTTATCACATCATAAACATTTACCCATATTACAATTTTATCAACTCACATGACTTCTCTTGAATAAGCATCTCATGTACAATTCAAAAGTCACTTAGAAGAGTCACTTCATTAAATCCAACCAAGTTCAAATTAGCTCAATAATACGATATTCATTTATCCATGTCTATACATGACTACAAATTATCCAAATTTATGTAAACAGAAAATTCTACGCATTTATCTTGGGATCTACAATATCACAAAACAAATTTAGGATTATCATTACGATTTCCTATGTCTGGAATCATTGGCGCACCACAGTGGTGGCACTAGATTTGTCTATTCAACATCAATTCATCCAAAAAGGAATGTGAGGGGTTAAAATCCCCATTTAGAAATATTTCTATTTTAAATACAAATAAAAAAATTAAAAACACAATAAGAGAGATGAAAAAAAACCACGAATGAAAAAACCACAATCAAGACTACGAGTTACAACTTTTAGACCACCTTCCTTGAATGAAAAGATAAATTCACCTTTAACTATAGCCTTAGATTTTGATAAAATCACCCCAAGGAGCCTCAAATCGGCATCTCCTATAAAATATGGCATTAGGGAATCATAAGAATATAAATGATACTAAAATCCATAATATAAAAAATTGAAGCAAGGGTAGTGTTAAACATACCCGGAGTAACGATCTTCCTCAAATGGCACTCAAAACATCCTAGAATCAAAGGAAAATAATATCCTGTATGAATGGGGGAGTTTGGTTCATCATTAGGATTTAGGGGAGATGAAATAGGGAATAAATTAGATATTAACATGAAAATCAAGCGGGGATGTTTTGGATAATTTCCACAATTAAATGTGTTTCACTGTTTGGTCATGGAGTTTACAATACTGTGTCGTATCCTAAATCCAAAAGGGTTCCAGGTCGCATGGTTACATGTGTATTACAAATGGTTTAGAAATTCATGCACTTACTAGGTGTAAATAATATATCCTAGACTACATGTTTTGTCTCCCCCTTGTACCGTTTCTTAAAACATGAACCCTCCCTCATGGCTAGTATGTTTCATTACACAATTTTTACTAATCGTGTGACAACCATTAAACATTTATAAAAAATCCATTTTTTATTTTCTTTGTTCCTTGAACCCATTGGAAAACTTATATCTTAATCAAACACTAGAGATTCATTTAATTAGAATAAAATAATTAATTCAAAAATAATTCAATGATTAACATAACTCTATGTTGTCCGGGATTGTGGAACCTAATAAATATATTTTTAAATTGAAAAAATTATCCATTTTTTTTAAAAAATACACTTATTTGAAATTTTAAAGATCAATTTTAACATATAATTTATTATTTTTTATAAATTTATACGCCTTTCTATCTTGATAATATTTAGTCTGATCTTTCCTGACAATGATTTTGGAATTAACTCATTGTAGAGTGGAAACAGAATTAGAAACAATATGAATGTATTCTATCAATAAGAAAATATGATCTTCAAACTAGAATATCTTTAAACAAGATTCACAATTTTTATTCTTTTAAACATTTATATATATGTATTCAACATCGTTATATATCAGAATAACATTATAAAAAGAGTTATAATATATTTTAAAATCAATATTGTCTAAATGATTATTAGATCTCAATTATTATTCATATTAATTTATATCTTAAATCACACTGTAATTAGTGAATTTTTATACCGGTGACTTATCTTTCTGATATATTAGTATCTTTGATGACATTTACTCGTAAGATCTTCTTCCAATATAGTTTATCTCATTATTATACCTCATCATGATTATATCTGGTATTTTGGGAACCCTTTTCTTAAGGAGGATAAACATTTTATGATTCATACGAATATATATTAACATAGGATAATGAAGCATATTCATGATTTCTGGTAGAAATCATAGATGTTTCCTTAAAATATTTTTCCCTATAAATTATACAAAATTATAATTTAATTAACATACCATATATATATATATTGTGTTATGGATGATTTATCCAAACAATAAAAGTGTTATTATATCCCCATACACAATTTACATGTGAATTTCCTTTGATGACATATCTTATCAAAAAAATTATAGATGTTCGTAATTATATCCATAAGATCAATAAACATTGGGAATACTTATAAATATATGTAATATGTTTTAGATATTCAATATTGATACAACATATATGATGGTAGAATCTCAGTTTTTTGGTCTTATCTATATTGAGACATCTTCTCAAGATATTCTCACTTTGTGATCTTGATTAGAGGATATCATGAGGGTAGACCTTCTAATAAGATCACTCCATGTTTCAAATGTCATTGGATGTTCCTAAATAAGATATTGTTTATTAATCTATGAAGATGAGATCATTATCAATGTGTATCATTTGATCATTTACATGGATGAAATATGAAATCATGACATATATTCTATTGTTACAGTTTCATTATTTTTAATGTTTCAACGGTGCGATGATATTTCTTGATTTATCAGGATAATATTTATCAAATCCTATTGGATGTATATATGATTTTCACAAAATTGGGATAATAGTACTTTCAATAAAACCATGTATATGTTAAAATAATGAAATTAATTCCAATTAATGTTGACAGTAATAAATAAATCATTATATTATAATTAAATAATGTATGCTACCTTATTAATATGCTATTAAGAGGCAATTTGAATATATTAAACTATACATGTTCATAAGTTATTTTCATAGTTGTCGGATTTAATTAATTTTTTTTGGGAAATGATGTGTTGATTGTTATAAATCGTGGTATTTGAAATTTATCACTATCAACATGATAACTCCACAGTGTTCTACACAAAACTTGTAGGAAAAATACTCAAAAATTCAGATGGATTGGATTTAGGATAGACTAATCCCATTTTATGAATTTATGATTATTTGAATATGAATAATCATAAGAAAATATCTTTAAATATGACTATAATTTTAGAATTATCATAACGCGGTTTATATCACAGGGTATTCTAAAAAATATTTAATTTTAATATTTAATAAAAGAAAATTATCATTCTGATTAATGTTACTCCTTTAATGTTAATTAAATAACTATGGGTGAGATGTGAAGAGTAAATGGGTATTATTTAAACACATGAATCATGGGTGTGTCACATGTGGGTGAATAAATATTTATGAATATTATGATGTGGTAATTGAGACATCTGTCTCTTAATTCTATAGTATTAAAGTCAAATTCATTATGGTTCCAATACATAATTTTTATGATTTATATCCTATGTATATAAATTAATATATTACAACTAAATGAGAGGGTGTGGAGACTTGATCTAATTATCTCTCAACTAAAAAATTCATACATATTGAGTAGAGGGAAACTGAATGGTTAGTCAAGAATAGATCCACCAATGCAGGAGGCTTGATTACATTATCATTTGGGGATCAATTAAGAATCATTAAACACATTCATTATTGGATATAGAATAAATTAATCGAAGAAATGAATTTTAGTGGGTTTAGTGAATGTGAGGATGATCTAGGGGGATCCTCTTCCGGGCAGTGTTTATACGGTGATATAGAGCAAACTAGAGTAGGATGGGATCATGAAATTCTATTCCAAGAATCATTTCGACTTATATTTCCTTAATTATATTAATCTCAATTGATCATTACATTTAAAAATGAAAATATCATATTAGTTATATTTTCAGGATTATGTTGTAAACGAAAAAATTTAATTTTCATTTTTAATAATTTTTCAGAACACACCGTACCATAATGTGGTATCATAGTGATCATGTAATAACTCATGTTAAATTTAAAATTGAATTTTCCTGAATTCAAAATGTGGAAAATGATATCATCCCAATTCCATAAAAACACATTGATTTGAGGTTCGATTACTATACCTTTGGGTGAATAATATATATTATAAAATCTATATAACTATATTTTTTCATAGTCTTTTAACAATAAGACATCATCTCAATATTTTGTTTAATTCCCTTCCTAGCCACCGTATTTTCTACATGGGCTCCCAAATTAAATTTTAACTTCTCTATTCCAACATGATGATTCTAACCTCTGTATATTGTCCATAAATACCTTAAAATCTTATATGATTTTTTTTTGGATTTATAAAAAAATCCATATCCTAATATCCATACATGAAATTAATGAAACACGATAAAAATTATCCATTTTTGAAGCACGTGTCCATGATTGAAAATATAAAAGCCACCATTTTATCATACGTTATTTCGAATTATTTTTCCATTGATGTCTTTTCATTATCCCAATGCATGAAATGGATTCCTATTTACACATTCTTCAATTTCATAAAAAATATAACTTTAAAAATTAATTAACCATATCATTATTTAAATATCATTTCTATGTTTTAGTTAATAATTAATTTAGTGTTTCATTATCAATTTTCTATTTCATGTTCCACTATACCAGAATCCGATAAACTAAAACACTTAATTTTTTATGAATTAATATTTCAATGATTTAATTTATTCCCTATTAATCATTGTTAACATTTTCATTCCTCACAAATACTAGATTCCCAAACTGTGAAATATAAGTCTTAATTCAATCATCATACAGTGAAATATCAAAACATAGTAGTCCGTAATCTATATGTGGATTCTATTTTTTATGCTCATTTATCATTACATAGTATTAAATTTAAAATAACAATTATATTCATATTACAAATTCCTACTGTATTATTAATGTTTTCATAATCGTCTTACCAGATATATTCAAAATGAATTTTTGTTTTTAAGAATAATTTAAATATATTATATGTATATTTAATATTTTTATTTTAAAGTGTTTTCCTTTTAACTATTACCCATATCCTAATTCGGAATTAATTATAGCACATTTATTTTAAAAAAAGCAATAAAAATTGTAATTTTTAATTTATATCATATTATAAAAAAATTATATATACTTTATTTGAAATAAATTATAAATAAAATAATTACATTATACCCATTAACAAAGAATAAGATTTTTTCAGTTATATAGAATCATATATAGGCTATAGTATATTATTATAATTTAACAGAATAAACATTTTTGATGACATAACTATAATATTTTTAAGTATATATAACACAAATGTATTTATCTATTTATATTATAATAAATGATAGTAAATGGTTTTCTTGACTCTATGTTTCATTATATATTTACAATCCATCAAATATATTTTACTCTTAATATTGATGTAACTATTTTTTTTATAACATATTGTCCACTTCACTATTTTTCCATAATTGTATACTGACTAAATATATTATTTCATTTACTAATCATTTGAACATTAAGTCCTAATGATTTACTACTATCACATGTAATGAATTTTATGCTCTAACAATTTTAAATTACATGAGATAATGTTTCTGAATTAAATTTTTAATTTTTTTTCATATTAGAACTACAATATTCTATTAAAGTCATATCATTTCAAAATTTAAATATATATTAACATTTTTAATGAAACATTATTTTTAAAAACAATAATTTTACTTGTGTTACGGTTATCAATGCCATTTTAAAATTTTTTATTCAATGCCAATGAAATACAATTTTTAGTTTAAAAAAAATGTAATTTTTAGTTAATACTATCATTAGAGAAATATTCTACCTTTATTTATATAGGGTTTTTTTATAAAAAAATCACCTTATTAAAACGTACTAATTGAATCTTTTATAAATATAATTTTATCCGATATATATTAAAGAAACTCTTATTAACATGTTTTAATTTTCCCTATATTTTCATTACATTATAATTTATTGGGGTACAATGAATTCTCTCTAAAAATTAATTTTTTACCAATTATTTTTTAATGAAATGTTCATCATACTATTTTTCATATATAAACTGAATAATTTTTTTAAAAAAAATATTTTTTCATATTTCAATTTTGTATTATTTTTTACAATGGTTATGATGTTTTTAAAATTTCTTATTTGATATATATTTTTTTCATGGTATTAGTTTCTAAAAATTATCTTTCACATTAAACATGATTCTCTATACTGTTTTAGATATTATATTCTTTTTATTGTTATAGATATATATAAAATAGTTTATCAATGATTAGTCTTTATGTAACAAAATAATATCCTTTTATCATTTTATATATGATACGAATATTCTACAATGTTCTAATTTTTTTTTCAAAATGAACATTCATATAATATTTTTTAACACATGATTTTTATAATTATTTCATTAAAATTTCTATATAAATGTATAATTAAATTTTCATATATTGTGACTTCTCAATAAAAATATATTTTTATCAAATATAGAAGTTTTATATTCATGATTTGTCATTAAATATAATAGTGTTTTGTTATTTCATATCTAGGATTATTCATTTCTCATATTTTAATATTCCTTATTAATTTATTTCTTATGAATTACTCAACCATAAATTCTTTAAAAAAATAATTTCTTGGCCACTCTCAAAATTTTATTTTAATATACGTGTAAATGTTTAATATTTTCTATAGAGTTAATTATAATACTTTGATCAAATCACTTATTCATTATGTAATCATATATGATACTGTTGGATAGATAACCATAAACCTTCTTTAATATTTTCTATAATATACCTAATTTATCTGTGATGTAATATCACTCCCTAATAGTGAATGTCCAATTAACAGATCAATTTTTTATTTATCCTTCTACCTCTATAATGACTCATTTTATTTATTACGGATGATATAACTCCTCTTACACCTAAAAAAGTATTATAATTATTCCCTATTTTGTTTTTTTCCTTTCTAAAAGATAAATATTTGATATTTATATCCACTAATCCACTCTAATTTGTTTATTTTCTCTATAACATATTCATGGATTATAAAAAGGACTACAGATTAAACAAAATATTTTATTTCATTAAGGTATGATTCAAAATATTTTTGTTAAAAAAATATATTCAGATAAACTATACCATAATTTGTATCCTAAACAATTACAATTTTCACAAAATTATTGTTAAAAAATTATTAAATATACCTTATGTCATATTTTTCATCTATATCTTCGACATAATTCTTACTAAATCTCTGCTACAATGATGAGTTTTTTGTAATAGACAAAAACCATATGTACTTTTTTATAAATTTGATAAATAATTATAATTTTTTATTAATACAAATAAACTTGTAAAATAAAAAATAACTACTATAAAAATCCATCCATATTTTTTCTGTTTTTATTATTCAACCACATCCTGCTACGTGACCACCTGAATTATGAAGAACATAATTTATAAATAAAAATCTCACATCCAATAAGAAAATAATCCATATATACTACTAGAATATGTATTTATTTTAATATATTATTTATCTTTAATTATATAGAAAGACAGTCATCATAACATTTTTATTTCCCAGAACCCACTAAATGGGATCTTATCATTTCACTATATCCTCTACTGTTTTGATGTAATATGTGTTTCTTGTAAGTATCACATTCAATTCATATTATACTATATATATCACTATTCAAAAATCCATTATCCAATTAAATAAATTAGACAAACACTACAGTGTTTCCTACTATAATCACTCCATATGTATATATCTATCATCACATTCCATATCACAATGAATTCAAAAAATCAACCCATGTAATCACATTATCATATGATTAATATATGCAACAACACTTTTTTATTATTGAATAGTATTATATTTTTTAGGTTTGATCAATAAAATATTATAGTTAAATAAAATAAAACATCGTATTTATACAATATTAAATTATTTTTTAGAGACTCATTTAAAAAAATCATAATTATCATTCACAATGTTAACACTATAATTAATATCTTCTTTTACAATATTGATACACTATCTGTATATACTCACATTTTATATTTATATAGTTCATTTATTTTTGTTAATATATATATGAAAAAAAATATAATCATTTATTAATATGTATCTTCTATGATTTTTCTCATTACTAATTTTTTAATCATTATACATTTTTTTTCTAAAAAATGTCTTCTCATATATTTTATTGTATTCATTTCTCTGTTTTATTTTAGTAATAGTTTTTTAAATTTATTTTCATAGGTTTAATGTTATTGTTCTACTTACATAAAAAAATCAAAAATTATCATTGTAAAGTAAAAAAATACACATATCAGATTTATATATTACATGCCTCAAATTTTATTATTTATATTCTGTTGAGATCCTATATCAATTGTTTATTTGATTTCGGTAATTTTGTGTCATAAAATAATCAACTCGTTATTTTTATTTAATAGAAAATGTGTAATTTCTTATGTTCATTATGTAATTTTATTTCCAATGTATAAAATTAAATTTTTTTGTTCATGAATAATATTAAGTACCATAAGAATAATTATTTGGTAATTTGATCATATTTGTTAAATATTATTCATTGCACATAATTTTATGTATTTTATTTAAATTATAATTTATAAAATCAATAATCATTCAATAAATTAGTTTACGTATCTTCATAATAATATCTTCCAGTGTTAAAGTTCATTTATATATTGTATACCCACAATGATAATATGTTTCTAAAAAATATATAGTTATAGTTATAAATTTTTTTAGGTCACCTATTTTTCTTAATTTTATTTATTATATATACTATAATCTCTATTTGTTATTCTATTGAATTAAACCCGACTTTTATCATTAGTTACATATTATTTATCTGATAGTATAACCAGTAATTAAATATGAATCAAGAAAAAATTGCACAATCTGTTAAAATTATTCATTTAACTATATAATAATAAAATATTTATGATCAAAATATATTGATATATTAAAATGAATATATATTATTTAATGTATTTGAAAAAAATTTATTTAAGTAAAAATGGATCATATTGGAAAATCCTGGTTAGTATTTTCTTCACCATCAAAAGAATAATCACATTTATAAGAATGTAATCTCAATATTCCAACAAAAAAATCAAATTGTCTTTTAATATATAGTCATAATTAAATGATTGTAATAATAAAAAAATATTTGGGAAATCACCAAATTAATATCAAGGATTAAAATCATTTATTCAATCTTAGTAAATGTGGGACTCATTAATTGAACAGATTATTTCAAAATTATAGATAACAATTTCATTTAGTAACCTAATATTACAAATATTATGTATTATTTCAGTTTAATGTCCACTGATTTCATATATAGTTATTCAATAATGTTTAAGAAATTATATAAATTTACTTTTTTCGGTTACATGTTTTTATTCTTACCGTTAAATTAGTTCATTTTACATAGTTATACTATAATAAGTGACTTGTGTCTAGAATTTCATAATTCCACTTCTTTGAGATGCTTTCTCTTGTGATTATACTAGAAAATCTAAAGAGGGTAATCTAGGAATGTTATGTGACATTACACAATGATGGATGTAGTTCGTAAAATATATATTTTATAAATGATATTTTTGTATATGTTAACAGATGAATGGGAAATATATATTCTATACAAGAATGATTTATCTAGACAATACTATAATTATTTTCGTTACATCTTTCTTCTATTTCATAGAATTTATTCTCTCATTGTACTCTGATATTAATGGTGTTTATTTATATTATATTGTGAACTATAATATGGGTGTATAGTTACCTAATAGTTCCATGATAGATTCATGATTCTTTTTATTATCTTCTCATGCTTGAGGTGGTGTGCTTGTGGAGTTGTGATACATCAGATATGGGAACTAGTTTACTGATATATGTGCTATGATATTTCAGATAATATAAAACAAAATAAAATCCTTGAAATATTCCACCCATTCTCTTTGTAAATGATTTCAATATTATTCGGCAAAAGGGTAAGGTTCATAAAAATGATAAAAATTAAAAAATAATTCATCTAACATGTATTCTCAATATAATTATGAGATATATGAATGGAAATATAATAATAAAAATAAAATTTGTGGAAAATTCTAACTTTAATCATGGAATGTATTTCAATAATAATATTTTCGTCATAATATCAATATTCCATTACTCATTACTGAATAAATATATTTTATTTTTAAATAATTAATCAATTCAAAATAAATTTTTATGTACTTTCTATAGAAATATAGTAACTATTTATGTGAAATAACCATATATTTACATATTTTATATTTTTAATCCAACAACACTACTCTCTCTCTAATTTAACCTCATTCATTGTTTAAAAATTAGATGTACTAAATCAAATTGAACATTATTTAATATAAATCCGAAAAATAATCAATCTTATGTGTCGTGTTCTTTTCTAAAATTTTCTCTAATGCCTTAAGTTATAGAACGTTACATGTAAGATATCTTCTTTGTTGGAAAAGAAAGTATAAAATCCAATGTTTGTTAATACAAATATCGATAGAGGTTCTCTAGTAAGGATAAATAAAACATTATGAAATATATGTTCCATATCATTCATGAAAATGATTCCCACAACACTAAATTGAATCATTTTGGAATTATTTTAAAATATTATATACAGTTTCTGTAATTTAATAATCATGTTTATAGGTGAAATACAGTATGTGTCAAAAAATCATTATATTGATGTCATATCATACTAAATAATTAGTTTATAATATTATATAATACAAAACATAAATTTTTAATATGTTTAAAAAATTAAAATAGTTGAAAGATATATGATAATTTACATATATGATAAAACATGTATCATGTTCATGTAGAACAAAAATTTAGTCACATGATAAATGATATACCTCTTGAAAACCCTCAAAAATAATTCAATCCCTGAAATGTTAGCATAAATTAGATTCATATAATATTTTAACAATAAAGATGAATATGTTGATACTGTATTTTTTTTAGAATAAGTTGATTCTCAATATTGGTTTCATGTGTTTTGTTTCTATATAGTATCTCTATACCATTATGATTTTCTGATAAAACATAGATAAATAAAAAATTTAATTAGTTAATACAAATTTGACAATGATAATAAATTTTTGATATAATATATACATACCTTAGAGGTAATTTGTATGATAAACTATGATAGAAACCCTATAACAATATTGATACATTTTCCAAATGTAGTGACATAACCTATAAAAAATTATACTATTGCTTATCTATATATAATATCCTACATTTTGACCCTCTGCTACTCCATGGAAGACTATTTATGATGAATGGTATCCACAATATAATATAAAATCTCACAAGAAATAATACTATATTATATTTCCTTAATATACATCTCATTATATATGATAATATGTGGAGGAGGTTCTATTAGATTTGGATAATAAGAAGAAGATGGAAGAGTGGGATCTAAAAAATAGATAGAGGAGTGAGATCTAAAGGCAGATGTTGTAAAGTGATATCTCCATTCTCAAAATATTGTTTTATGTTTTTAAACATCAAATATTAGGAATCTCTAATCCTCATATCCATCATCTCAACCATATTCCAATCTTTATCTTCTAATGATTCCCTTTTCCTTTAATATATATCATCCTTATAAGAGGTTAAATAATTAGCAAACAGTTTTTTAATCAATACAATGTCCAAATATCCTCACACATGAGTAGGTTGTTGAGGCTTTCCTAATACAGATGATATAATATCATTAATACCCATAGTTATAAAAGTAATATTTATGCTGAAATTCTCAAGGAATTCGTATAAAAAAATATTTTAAATATTCATTATTGAATGAAATTATATATATTTTTCAATTAATAAAATTAACATAAAAAATTAAATTTCTTCTAGTAATTATGCTATCTAAAATCTATGACACTTCTATAAAATATTTTCCCTATTAATGAATTTTGTCTGTCTTCCATTTCTCATGTTTTTTAGGGGATGTATGGTTAAATACTATAGATCATAAACTTTTATCTCTCATTTTTTGATTTTATTTCTTTCATTTGATCATATAATAAAATATTCCAAAAATGACAAAAATCATGAGGGTATAAATGTTTTGATTTATCATTCCAATGAGATCAATTCATTTACTATAAATTACTAATTTATATGTCATTGATATGATGTTTAGTAAAAAATATATTCTAAAACTAAACATTGTGTAACGTCTTAGCCTTGAGTCCACATAAACTGTAACCCAAGATAGTGGGTCTCATGGTCTTATAGACACCTTCTAATAAGCTATAAGCCTTCAAAAATCCGAAAATTTGTAAAGGTGGTATATTGGGGAGAGTATACCATTTTATTATAGTGGGACAAAAGAATACAATAGATATAGAAAATAACTAAAAAAATATTATCATTTAGAATTAATAAATATTGGAAACCTAAATAAAAAAATAAAAAAAATAAGAAGATGAAAATTGTATAATAGAACAATTGAGTAAATATATATAAAAAATAAACATGGAAGAGTCTTATAGATATATTTGATCCATGTTGAAATAAAAAAATAGGGAACATTGGATTTGCATATATAAAAACTACGAAAATAAAATAAAATAATACAAAAAAATCATGAGCTTGTGCCTATTTCCCTGCTCTAATAATCTATATATAGGAAAATAATATCAATGACATGTTAATGGGTGATTTAACTTATCCATTCAGATGGGAATATAATATTCTCTAGTACAAAATGTAGACCAAGATGGGTGTGAGATAATGATAAATGTAGACCACATCTAATGGTGTCTACATGAATCTGAGAATATTTAATTACTTAATAATGATTAGGCATAAAAAGTATAATAAAATAATGATGAATAAAACTATAACTATGATGCTCATGTTCTTAATGGACACATGAATAATCTACCAACTTCGGCTCATGGCCAGAGTGGAAGTTTGATCATACACAATATTTATTGTAATATTATACTTATATTGTATAAATATTAATTTCATCCACTTGTATGTATAAGGTACATGTGGATATAAGTGACAATATTCATAGAGAACTACTTACAGAAATATCAGATCATAACTAAACTATCCATGAGTAGTCTCATGAGCTTAGAAGATGAAACCAAAGGTTATATGTCATATATCCAATAATTAGTGGGATGAGTCACGCCTGCCAATCGGGATGGTATGAGTTCCCACACGAAAACACTCAAATGGGTATGTGACACATCAATCCCAATACCTTCCTAGTGTTAATAGTGTGAGACATCATGCATGACACCAGATATAATGTAGCGTGATACGATCATTATCAACACAACCATCACAATCATTACTAAAACAACCTAGCTATTTATTACACATTTAATAAACATGATTTTTTACCTAAAAATGCACTTGTGATGACTCTGATGATAAAGAGGTCTAGATTACTGGAAATTTAGGTACATTACACGACAATATAAGACATAAAGATGTTACATAATTATTTAAAACTTCCTTTACATGAGGAGAAGATTCTCACATACTTAGTATTACATGGGATAACATGAGGATATAAATTTGAATAGTGTTAGTTATAAAGACCATTAAGGGATTAAAAAAGGAATAACATGAATAATACAATAGATTATAGGCAATAGTCATATCAATAGAGCATAAGAGAAACCTGAGCATAAAGGCATGATATAGTATGATTATCATAACATGGAAATGTGGCCACAACATTTAACATGATATAACCATGAGCCCATAATAATTACACATAGAGAATGAGTGAAACCTCATTGATCATTAATTATAATGATTAATCCCATATTTAAATTTACGTATCATCATACTAATACTTACCCAATACATTGGATCTCTATCAGGGAACACCCTTCTTAATCATTACAATTCATGCATAAGTTCTCAACATGGCCCATATAACATGGATTCAATAATAATCATAATTTATTCAATGATAAAGGATTGTATAATTCATACATGAAACTATATAGTTAATTTGTAAATGATCATAATTTTTAATACCTTTGATAGGGAAATGGTCATGGTATTCACTACACAATGACTTTGGCTTAGAAAATTGAGGTCCAATTGCAGCAGCAAAACAATGTGACATAAGAATTCATAAAATTTATTTGTGAGAAGGAAATTTTTTATTCAATATTTTTACATGAAATGGAATGTAATGGAGTTCATATAGATTAATTTCCCGACATATGTAATTCAATTTATATTTATAATACCAATGAATTTCTTGATTGCAAATGAGGAGAGAGAAATCCCTTAAGGAATTTTGGCATGCTAACGTGTGTACATGGGACACATTAATGTGAGAAGAAGGGGTATATAATAATTTATAAAATAGGAGGGAATCATGGGGGAGGTATTCAATCATTACAGAAATTTTTTTATTTTATATAAATGTTTTTAACCATATAAATATATTTGGACAAAAATGATAAAGGAAGAAATCCCGTACTTGTATGTGTGATCACAAATTTATGGGAGAGGCTTGGTAGAAGCATCACGAGTGATTGGGGAACCATGGGAGGATTATAAAGAGAGTATATAAGGGTTTTATTGAGATCAAAATGGTTTTAGTAAATTTGAATGTGATATTGAGTGGTATTATATAGAAAAAGAGAGGGAATTCTTTATTGTTTATGTTTCGAACACTATACATAAAACTATTCAATACCACAAACCATAACATAGTTTTTTCCCATGTTTTTTTTACTAAGCGTTTTGTAAATTTTTATTTGATATTTCCAATGTCTGATAATTTTAAAATAATAGGAAATCTTATGTGGAGGAGAGTCACACTCTCAAGGAAATCATTTTAAAATTATAAATTGTTTTTTATGTCTTGGAGGGTCCACTATTATTTTTTAAAATAAACCCAAAAAACCTAAAATAAAATTATTTTAAAGTTCAAACATATATTGGCCACTAGACCTATTTATTGTGTTTTGATGCATCACTATTGGGTCATTATTATGTCTTAAAACAAATTATATATTTAAACATTGATTCATTTTTACCCAAAAATTCTATAGTCTTAGAAAAATATGAAAAATTCACCATTTGATAATTTCGACCACCTCATTCAAAATATATTATTGATTTTATATAATTAACTTTCTATATTTCAGAATTTTTACTTTTAAAAAAATACCGATATTTATCGATTATTAAGCGGTTTTGAAAAAAGCAGATTTGAAACCTTAATAAAAATTACAATTGTTCTTATAAATATTGTACAACCATTTATATACAATAAAAAGTGATTTTTAACAAAAATTTAATTTTTAACTCAAAAATACATTAATTTATAATAAAAATATTTTAATTGAATATTTACTAAATATACTATTTTTTCTATGAAAACTAATAACAGAGAAACAATAATAAAAATGAATGTATATTATTTATTTTATAAAAAAATAATTCCCATTATCATTGTACTATAATCATGTTTTATAAACCCTTATAACTCCCACATAATACCTAAGGGAATGGTTTGAGATGGTGACGGACTCTTTAGTGAGGCTAGGATAACATCACTTTTGTTTTAATCACTATTAGCTTCCACATCTCCCCTATGAAATTTTGTTCAAGATTAAAGTGTTGATGTTCATATTGGGATTGGACAAGAGTGATACCCATTGACTATATCTCCTTTAAGAGATCCATAAAATGGGTTTCATATGTATCAATTCTACTAGATTAATCCATATCTTCCTTTATCTGATTATAAGGGATTAGTTAAAGCCCAATATTTATACTAATCATGTTATCAGTATTAAGATTCTATATTAGAAAGGATAAAATTTTGTAATGGGGTTTTAAAATCAAAAAACAAAATTCCAAGGATGTTTCTCTGTTCTATAAAACCATTTATCATAATTACTCATTTAAATAGATAAATGACAATATTCAAAAATGAAATCATTAGTCGTTAAAATTATAGCCCCATAAAAAATTTAACAGTTGAAATTGCATTCATCACACACTAAAACAAATGTGGGTAACTCCAGATCATCACATCCTCTAGTTCACACATTGCTTCATCAAACAATTTTTTTCGCCACAACACCTTGATGAGGGGAATTGTCTAATTTTGAAGAATTGTTTCCCTGTGATATTGAATCTTGACTGGATTATCATCGTAGGAGATGTAATTCTATAGTGGTACCCCATTTTTATTAGGTACATGTGTTGGGACAAGTATTGTCATCCTTAAGAGTGATACATAGAATACATCATGTACATGAGATAAGTTTGGTGGGTGTTCACGTTGATAGGTTACTACTCCAATGTGAACAAATTTTTCAAAAGGGCCAATATACCTTTGAATAAGTTTTACCTTATTCCAATATTTCATAACCCACTTCAATGGTGATATATGAAGGACTTCACTATCCCTGACATCAAACTCTAGGTCTCATCGATGATTATCCTCATAACACATTTGTCGACTCTGACCAGCTTTAATGTGATTCTAGATGGTCTAAACCTTCTTTACCATTTCTTCAACAACGTCTGGATATAAGAGTTTTTTCTCCACAAAATAATTCCAACATGATGTTATTCTGAACATTTTTCCATAAATGGGTCATATTGACCCATTTTGATGCTTGAGTGGAATCTGTTATTATATGAGAAATCAACCATATGAAAATATTGATCCCAAACTCCGTTGAATTCTGTTAAGCTTGTTCTCAACATTTCTTCATGTGTATGGATAGTCCCATAATATTGGACATTACATTGAGGATGATAAACCATTCTAAAGTTTCGATCAATATTCAGATCATGTTATATACATTTCCCATAATTATTGGGGAATCATTGATCTCGATTAGATTTAATATATACTGGTTGTATATGTACCCTTTCTACTTCTATGGTATATATTATGTCCAGATTGTTCAATGAAAAATCCTATAAAATTGAAATTATGTGTGAAGTATTTGTAAGATGATCCAGAATAAACTAGATAGCATTGTTTCCTTTGGATGTCTTTGGATGTCATGTGACAAAGTCCATGGTGATGTTCTCCCATTTCCATATTAGTATGGGTAATGGTTTTATCATTCCCTTATACTTCTTCCTCTCATCCTTCACTTTTTGACTTACCATACACATTAATGTATACTCCGGGATCTTTTTCTTCATGTTATACCACCAATAATTCTCTCAGAGGATACATCTTGGCATTTCCTAGGTGAATGGAGAAATTTGAATGATGGGAATCATCCAAAAGTTCATTCTTCACCTCTGGACCTGATGTAACACATATTATTTTCCCAAATATCACAATTCCTTCATCTGTAATATTGTTATCTATGAATTTCCCTTTCCTAATAGTTTCCACCTTTATCAGAATTCCCACATCATCTTTTTTTCATAATTTAACATTTCCATAAGAGACAGTTGAAAATTAAATAGTGAAAGGATTTATATTGTTCCCTTCTTTATTATTCCCATGAACATCTTCCACATGTCTAAGAATATTAGATCCTTTTCAATTCTCATGAATGGTAGAATTGACATGACCATTTTACATAGGGAATCATTCACCTTGTTCACTTTACTGAGGTGCTAATGGGTTAAGCAGTAATATTCTTTTTTTATCTCTAACAGTTTCCATTGTATAATGTTTAACTCGTTTAGTGTGATTATATACTTGAGGATTTTCTGATCCGTAAAAATTTCAACCTTCTCCCCAAAGAGATAATGTCACCCAATTGTCTAATAGAATATTACTGCAGCCAACTCATGATCAAGTGTAGGATATTTTTTTTATGAGAATTGATTTTCCTTGAAGCATAGGCAATGACTTTGTCATTTTTCATCCACACACATCCCATTACTTTCTTTGAGGCAGCACAGAATGCCACAAAACATTCTCCACATGTTTTTAGTTTGAGCACAAGTTCATAGATAAGCCTCCATTTCAACTTCTTAAACCTATATTCTTATTTATCACTCCCGGAAAAATGGACTTCGTAATTGGTTATCTTAGAAAGATTGTTTGACAATGATGATAAATTTATCACAAATCGATGATAATATCCTACTAACCCCATGAACCTATGGATATCAGTTACTATTTTTGGCCTCGGATATCCATAAATTGTATCTATCATGGAGGGACCCATAGATATCCCATTGATTGTGATGATATGTCCCAATAATGAGACATAATTTCACTATAACTCACACTTTATGTACTCTTCATATAGATACTCCTTTCGCATGGTCTCTAGTATAGTGATTAGATTCTCCTTTGGATCCTCCATGGTTTTATAGTATATTATATTATAGTATATAATGATTACCAAAACATTGTCCAGGTAATATCTAAATACACTATTCATGTTTTCCTTGATGATTTTTGAATCATTAATGATTCTGAGAGGCATTACTATGAATTCATAGCTATCGTACCTAGTATGAAAAGCAATATTGGAGATATCCTCCTTATACTCACTAACGTGGTAATATCCCAACTAATGGTCAGCCATGGAGGAATAATGTTCTCCACATAGCTGATTAAATAGGTTATAAATTTGGGGAAGAGGATATATGTTCATTATCATGATTTTTAGATCACGATAATCAATTCAAGTGAACATTGACCCATCGTTATTCTTGAAAAAGGGGACATGTTCACCCCTTGGTAAAACACTTTGGAGTATAAACCATTTATTCAGATTTTGTTTATTTGTTCCTTTAGAACCTCAAGATGCACAACAACTATTCAATACAATGACTTGAATATTGGGAGCACCACAGTTATAAGATCAATTGAGAATTTATCATCACTTCTAGTGGGAAGACCATGCAATTCCTCAGGAAACACTTTTGAAAATTCATTCATAATAGGCATGTCTTCAAGGATGGTTGAATCCATAGACTCAATCATCTATGAAAGATAGGAGTATTAATAGAAAATTAATATCCACATTTGAGATGATGTTGCTAAAGAAGATTTAGAATCCTACCTGCACTAGTATAGAATAGGGGGTCGACGCACCCTATTGAGAGTGATTTCCCTATCACAACAATTTATGTTGGCTCAATATAAGGAATTCCAATCCATGAAAATAATTTCATCAAATTCATCTAGAAGGAGTATGACGAGGATAAACAAGAAGTTCGTTCCCTAAATTATGGGAGGGCATGTGTTATATTCATGGTTTGTAATGATTTCCCCATTTTTCGTTCTCACCGACATCATTACATACATGATTTTTTCTTGGGTTGGGATTGTTATACAAATCATTCTTGATATAAAAAATGTTTGGAACCAGAATAAGTATTTATATTCCCTATTTGTGAATAAATAACTAGAATATTTGTCACTAATTTATTTCTGGGGCTAACATCGGTTTCAGTGATTGAAAAAGATCACCCTTGCTTCCCAGGAGGTTATTGGTTTCCTCGAAAAACACTCAGCATAGGGCACTGGTTTAAAAGTTTCATAGATCCATTAATTTGGAGAAATGAAAAAAAATTTGAGGTCCAAATTGAGAATTCCTATATTCTCATACTGCCGCAGGTTATTCTTGTCGACAGTTTATGGCCATGTGATCTTCTCTACCACATATAACGAATTTTCTCACCCACATTACGAAATTTCTAGGCAGCTTATTTTTTCACCTTCGTAAAGTGGGGTGATGTATTTTCTTGAAAACATTGGATTTATCCTTATGGAATCTAGAATTAATTCCCACCTAATTCTTCTTATTCCAATGATACCCCTAATATGCTCCGATCTCCAATTCTAATCTGAGGGCACATTGAACAATTTTCTCATAACTCTTGATGTAATGGATCGCTAGGGCGTTCTGTAGGATAGGTTTTATCCCATAAAATATGTGTTTAACCTTGCATCTGGGGGTAATGAAAAAGTCAATGGCATATCGTGGATGCATTGTGAAGTTATCCTTGTTTTCTCAGAAGTATTAATCTTATTTTTTCATGAGGGCAATGTTGTCTTTTTCTATTTAATTCATGACGGTGTGAGTTATATAATTATCCAAATCTTTTTTCTTGAAATCCATCTATTCCAATGCCTCGATATCTTCCCCATGCCTCATATATTTTCAAATGTCCTCCATTGATCAGATTCACCCACCATAGGATAATTATAAAGAAGAACATTCTATTGATCATATCATTAAAGGATGAAAAAAAAATTTCAATGGATTTGCTATATTTTTTGGAAATTGTAGATCAGATTATCATTTAAATGCATTAATCCTTTGTCTCATGAAAATATTTACTGTGATTGGCTATTTCTTATTGGGGATGAATGTTCCTCTAGTCCCTTGTTTCTATTCCAAACAAGAGTTAACTGATAGAGTATCTTGACAATGTTATCGATTCATGCTCCTATTAGATTGGGAATCACATTAGAATAGTCAGCAAATTAATCATCACATCGGTTGTTCTTCCATGTACTACTATTATCAACCATTTGCATGAATGAAATGAATTTTATGGGTGACACATCAAATGGGAATCCAATGGGAAAAAGGTATAACTTATAAATTACTTTTATTTATCTAACTTTTGAATTTATAGGCATCAATCTATGTTATACATGATCTACTTCCAACATATATTCCTAGGGAATTTTTTCTCTTATCAATGGATAAAATTAATCTTATGAATATACCAATGCATTATCCCTGAGAGTGTCATAAAAAAGGGTGTAGTATGTCTCATTGTCATTCACCAGTTCTAATTAATGTCTAGCTCAGATTGGTGTTTTCAGGTTTTACCACAAGATACATATATTACAAAGCCACCTCTACCTGCTCATATCTAGAAAGGGATTTATTTTATTGATAAACCACTTAATCATTACTCACCAAAATTTAGGAATGTTTTTAATATACATAGATTTATCCCTATGGATTTCACAATGGATTTCTAATCCAAATCCCATCAATAACTAAACCTATCCATTGATACCAACTATAATAACCCAACTCTTTATTACACACTTAAACCTGATGTATTCTATAATATTTCACATAATATGACACTGAGTATTGATAGTTCTAGTGTCTTTGGAAATTAAGGACATTACATGACAACCCATGACATAAAAATACATTATCTTTATTTAAAACATTCATTACATTACAACAAAAATTCCTCATAATTATCATTTCATGGGATATCCTTAGGACATACATGTGAACAGGGTGGGCTATAAAGCCTAGTAATGGAGTAAATAGGGAACAACATGTATAATACAATAAATGTTTTCAAATAATAATATCAAAGTATCCTAAGAGAAACAAGATCATAATGTTGTGACATAGTAGGATTATCCTATCATGGAAATGTTGCAACGACATTTATCATGGTATTATCATGAGACAAGGATCATTGCACATGGATCCTGAATAAACCCACAATTCATGTGAATTGATATATGTAAACCCTCATTGCAACTGAATTATCTTATTACTAATATTTAACCAATACATTTGAATGCTATCAGGGCACACCCTTATTAATAATTTCATTTCATTCTTAAGAGATCCACATGAATCTTGTTACATTTATTCATTAAACAACCTAATTTTTTCAATGATAATGGAATGTGGAATTCATACATGAAACTCTATAATAAAAAATTAAATGTTCATAAAGGGTGTATCATAATATGTATATTAAATTGAATATAGGGTGGGTCATATAGATTCATGTCCAACATATGAAATGAAATTTAGATTCATAATACAAAATATTTTCTTGAATGCAAATGAGGAGAGATAAATCCCTTGCGGAATTTCAGCACGGTAATAGGTGTACATGGTGGGAATTAATGGGAGAGAAAGGTGTCTCTAATAATTCAAAACAAAAGAGGGAAGTAAGATATAGGTGATAAATCACACCTCAATATTTTTAATTTAAAATAAATGGGTATAACTAGATAATGAAATTTGGAAAATAAATGAGAAAGGATGAAATCCCTTACTTGGAAATGTGATAGCCAAGGCTTGGGAGAGGCTTGAGAGAAGATTATTGTGAGCATGAGGAACTTTTGGATGATTCTATAGAGATTAATTCAGGGCTTTTTCATTCTCTAATTGGTTTCAGTGATGAGTAATGAGATATTGAATGGGTTTAAATAGGAAGGAGTGGGAATTATTAATTATTTAGGTTTTTGGAACAACACATTAAACTAATCAAAACCACAAACCATACCATGGTTTTGAAAAAATGAATCTTCCAAAGTGGAGTGTAAAACATTATTTAATAATTCCAATTATTGAAAATATTATTATAATTGGATTGCTTATGTGTAGATGAGTCACACTCTCAATGAAATCACTTTAAAATTCTAAAAGGTTTTATAAGTCATGGAGGGTCCACTAAGGCATTGTAAAATAAACAAAACAAACCTAAAATAAAATTATTTTAAATTTGAAACATATATTGGCTGAAAAACCTTTTTTATTATTTTATTTAATCACTATTAGGTTATCATGGTATCATAAAACACGTTATATAATTAAACGATATATAATTTTTACCCAAAAAATCATCTCTATTAGAATATTATAACAAAATACCATTATAAAATTATAACATACTGATTCCAAAATTAATAATCATTTTATCTAAATAAAATTTTAATTATGTAGATTTTAACTTTTAATAAATAAATTATTTTATAAAAAATTCACAGTTTATGCCGAAAACAACTTTTAAACCGTAATATAAATTACAATTTTATTCATAAAAATAATGAAATCATTTATATTTGATAAAAAATTTAATTATAAAAATATTTTATTATATAATTAAATAATCAATTAATTCATCAAAGTATATTTCTTAATTGAATATTGAAAAAAAAATATTCTTATTGCTTTAAAAACTATTTACAACATGAAAAAAAATGAATGTATATTAATTATTATATAAAAATATTTCAGATAAACATCATACTAGGGTCTTGTAACATTAATATTTGTAACACACACATAATACATAATGGTAAGGTGTGTGATGGTGAAAAAATCATGGGGAGGCTTAAATAACATCTCTTGTGTCTTAATCTCTATCAACATCCATGTATCCTGTAGGCAGTTCCTTTCAATCTTAACATGTTGAAGCATGACATGGGTTTAGTCATGAGAGAAGCCAAGTGTCATTAACTCCATTCTGAGGATTTAAAAATTGGATTTGTATGGAAAAAATCTACTAGATTAGGCCATCACATCCTTTATCTAAGTATATTGTATTTTTTAATGCCATATATTTATACTAATAATGTGATCATTGTTCAACGAATATATTAGAATCGATAACATTTTTTAACGGTATTTTAAAATCCCAACAAATAAAATGAAGTAATTGAATATGTTTTATATAACTGTTTTACATAAAAAGAAATTTAAATAGATCAATAAGAATTTTCATTAATAAATGTTTTGATTGATACAATACCAAACCCTATATATTGTAATATTCATAATTATAATATATGAGATGAGGAATAACCTCTTGTGTAACTAAAAAACACAATTAATTTATTATATGGAATAATTTATCAGTTAATATATGAATGAAGAAATACCTCTATCACATTTGATTCAACTTTCTGATATATATATAAATCAAACATTATAATTGAAATGAGTATTTATTAAAGAATAAATAAATATTGAAGTAATTAACATAATTCATAAACCATTCAATTTAATTTATCAATTTCATTTAAGGAAGGATAAATATCATGAATAATTTATTTCTTCTAGAAATTACATTTCATTTCCTATGTAAATGTAATTTAATTTATAAGGATTCATAGAAATTTAAAGGCTCTATAGTTAATAAAGAAATTTTTTACTTATAAAATTGCAACTATAAAAGGGACAAACACCATACAATCACCTTAATATCTAATTAATTGTAATATCTCAAGGGAAATTTCATTAAAAAATTAATTTGAAATATAATTGTGTGTTTCTCTCAATTAGGTAATTGACTATTAAGGGGAATCTAAACATGAACAACCAAAGTGGTTTTCATATATGAGTTCAACCTCTTATATCCCAATAATATGTAATAAAAAGAAGTATATTGGTCTAAAAGAATCTAATTGATATGAAAAACATTATATAATGGAGGAAAATTGTAATGGTCGAAATGGGGAACCATGTTATTCTTATGAGGCATCATTAATCATGGGGAAATTGATCTTACCACCTACCTTAAGGCCATAAATAATTCCTTGGTCGATATCAGCCTCATTTTATGTGTATGATTGGTGAATTATGTGAAACTGACCGACTCCCTAAAATAGGGAAAATGAATTAGATCCTAAATAGAATGATATATTAGAAATAAACATAAAAAATATTGTAAGATACAAAAAGAGCTTTCCAAGAAATATATAGTTTCTCTAACAGATCATGAATCAATCTTCATATGTGGGAGATAAGTTTATACCTACCATGGGTGGTATGGAAATCCAAAATAGGATGAAAAAAAGGATTCATGTATTAATGATCATGTGGGAATGATAAATTGGGGATTATGTTTATGTGGGTAAAATTTTGGACTTTTTCAACAAAATAAGGGGGTACATTGTTTTAGTGCATTTTTTCAATTATTGCACAAACTATGCACAAGTTAAAACAATTAATGGGCACACCACACATATTTTATGTATAGTTTCTAAAAATTGTGAAAAACATGAATAAAACAAACTATTAATAACTACATGTTGGTCTCTTTATTGTGTTCATTATGTCGTATTGTTGTAGACAAACAATGTGACTCCTATTGTACCTTTTTTCCAAAAAATTTCATAGTACCTTCCATATATCTTGTTAAATATTTACAATTATTAAATAAAATATTGATATAAAAAAACAATTCATGCATACCTTTGAGAAAACGAAGGTTGTTACAACATCCCCGCCCTAAAGAAACTCATACCTGAGATGGCCTTATGATTATATAATTTTAATGTTAGCAAAGAGTTAGGGACATTGATCTCGTATATCAGTATACTATTCCCTTGAATTGTATTCTATATTCCTTCACTACCACATAGTCTTCCCCAAAGGAATTAACTTCCTAAATAGTGTGTTCATTCCTTGATGCACAATATTTATGTAACACTACTTAAAGGATGAATATAGATCTAACTCAACTTCATATTGTTGAAATATTTGAGATGGGTTAGGATAGTTTTGGTGATACTGAGTCACAAGAAAGACATAGTGCATTGAACAATATAATTATGGAATTTACAACTTGTAATCCATTGTCCTCATCCATTCTATAACACAAAGGTTCCAATTAATAGTAATGAGATATTACCGAGCATCATAAAATGTTCATTCCCCAACCTAGTGGATACTAATAAGAAAAATATGTCTCTAAGCATGAATTTTAGAGGAATTCCACTTCTGTTCAAATGTGAGTTTTTTCTAGAATATGCTTTCAACATAAAAATAATCATCATATAATCCTACTCTGCAGTCTCTTTCATGATACTTGTTTTAATAATAGGAGTCTCACTGGGATCAAGCTAGCACAAACGTGATTGAAATGTCCAACCATATAAGGATTTTTAAGGATCCATCATGACATTAACCTAAAATCTGTTATTATAGGGAAAATGTATAAGTCGAATTTTCTTCACCCAATAACCAATGATTTTGAGGAAACATGAACTAAACTTGTACTCATGCACCTGAATCATATGATACAACATTCCACCAGTCTATAGGTGATAGTCCATGCTTAGAAGCACATGTGTGCCCAATGCATTGTACAACCACTATCTGAACAGTGTCATAAAATTATTGTCTCTTTCTAAAGTGATATTATGAAGAGATTTGTGAAAACATAAAACCTCCCTAATATACAACATTCCTAGATAATCTACCATGATGTTCTTTCACATACAGAAAAAATGTGTGACTTTCTACAAAAGATCAATGAAATCCAACAAAAACTCATTTCCATAATTTAATATGGAATGAACATTCAAGAAATCAATTAAAACATTATCCTATTTCTACATAGGAATGTAAAACAACTGTAAAATCCCATATTGGAAATTATTCTCTATAATCACCTACCATCTAGTGGAAAACTGAGTGATGAATTCAAAAATATCATTTTACATGCCAGGACACCAATACTGGCATCATATATCCAAAGAAATTTTGGTGACATTGGATTAAACTTCTCCAGATGATGGTTGAAATTTCTATATCAACTCCTCAATGTTTTTTGGTGGGACCCATACATGGTGAATGAATCATAATTTAACTAACCCTTCCTTTATATGACCTAAAGAAGTAGCTTTATCTGCAATGATTTACCATAGAACAAGGACCATTGGATCAGATAACTTTAACATTCTTACCCATCATATAAGTGTGGATTTCACCACTAATAAAAAAAATAGACTAACTAGGGTCCTCCCGAATCTCAACAACAATATCCAATAACAAGTCCAGAGATTCCATTTCCCATATGATTCTGAAACTACATAAGCCTTAGTCTTATAACTCAGAGCATCATATGAAAATTTCATTCACTTGGTTATAGGTATGCTTGATAATAAACGAACTGTAGGTACCCAATTGATATGTGATGCCTAATATTTATATCTATCTTTGTAATGATTTAATTAGTTATTTTTTAATTAATGAATACCACAAAAACACTCCAAGATGAAAATGTATCCAACTACGTAGAGAATGAACTAAAATAGCTAACTAGATGCAATATAATGGTTAATTCCACTTGTGAGGATTCAACTAATGGGGATTGTGTGCAATGATCCACTTGTCCTACATTAATTCAACACCAACCCCGATACTTTATTTTTCACAATACATAGTATTTTTCATGATTTGGTTTGGATTCATCAATATAAGATCTGATGTCAAATGTAACATCAACTCTAAAAAGGATGCATCTTAGCATGTAACAATATGAATTTAACCCCTTATTTTCTAATCCTATAAGTGGTGCTTCCTAGTGTGGTAAATCATGTGTGAAGAATATGTAATATCTTAAATACCAAAGAAACTACAAATATCAAAATCATTTTTGGGATGATGCTTGTAAAAAATAATTCCCACTTTCATTGGGTATACTGAAAATCCAATCTCTATGTTTATGTGACCATTGATGTTGACATTGTTGAACCAAACATGGAATTTACTCAGGTTACCATAGATTTTTTTCTCTCTCATTCTATTTAGCATTATCTATTGATGGGTTTCATGGTCATGTTTGGATAATTAATACACTATGATATGTAAACAAAAACTATCAAAGATGAATATATATATTAGTAGAAAACCTGATTAATAAAATCCATAAAAATATTAGCTATTTTTATGAGTCTAACTGACATGACTAGAAACTCATATTTACTATAAATTGACTTGAAATTAATGAGATGTATGTAAGAATTAATTCCAAGAACTTGATGTTATAAATACCCTGTATCTCTCATTAAAGACACTTTTACTTCTCAGATATGATCAAAGAAGAAGTATATTCTAGGAAGTGGGTTCCATATCATTATTGTGAGATAACTCAAATGACGATAATCCATACAGAGCTTGAGAGTATCATCCACCTTATTGGAAAATTGATCAGTAAAACCCACATATAAGTGATTGTATGTTTAAATAGATTATCTTCTTGATCCATAAAATGTTTTTTTATCACTATGAGCTCCTTAAGTGACATCCAATAAGGGGGAATGGTCACCTAGGAATATCATAGGACATAATCATTAGAAAAATATAACTATCACGTTAGAGGTAGAAAAGAGATAAGATAATGAAATATGTTCTATAATTATTTACTACAAGGGGAATAAGAATTGGATGAAATCTCATATCATATAATAAAATATTGGTGATCTGACTTGTCAAATTACATATCTGCTACTCCTTTTTTCTAGATCACACAGCTTGAATATACTATTCAAACATATACATGCACTAACCACCATTTAGTGATTAAAAATTAATACCAAAAGGTAAAAGTCAATGTAATCATGATAGGTGACTAACCAATCCATCTCAGTGAATACATTAAATAATATCATCTTTAGGAAGATATGATTCCACCCAAAATGGTGTTAACTTATCTGAAGGGTACAATTCTTACAATGATGAAAAAACTCAAAACCTATATCTAATGGGGTGTCTAGCACCATAACTCCATAATATTGCTCGATGTAGATTACCATTATATCATTGATTTATTCAAATATTAAATATTAAGACATTCCTATATCATATAAAATAGACACTAAAATTGTGGTTTCGTGAAGAGTAAATGTAATAAAAGGAGGTCTGGAACTTTTATCCTCCAATATAGGTCGGACGACATTCTACTATCCCTAACCATAACCATTTTTTGATTCCTGACAGTATTGAGCAAGACCACTCGGCAGGAAATGGGAATCATAAATATGATTACCTTTCCTTGAACATCCAACTTATCCTTATTGCTCAGGGGTATTCAAGATTCCTTTTAGGTGTGATCCTATTGTCCCTGCATCAGAAAGTGGGGTAGGTGCATATCTCCACATGATAAGCAATATTGAAATGGTTCATTAGAGATTCAGAATATGTCTCATCTGTCTACAACCTAGTCACCCAACTAGATCCTATAGGCATTGTGGCATCATGTTACCCAGCATCCCACACTAGTGAATGGTCAAAATGTTTTCAAAATAGTGACTCTGTATTCTGTGACAAACATAAACAATTTCACAATAATGCTTGCACCAATATGAAGAACCATAACTATAGATAGGGGCCAAACCACCCCAACTCATATAGTCATATTTCTTCATATTTCACTCTATAATAATGGATTATTTTAAGATATATGAAATGGTAGTAAACAAAAATTCATTGACATATAACCAGATGGCGTAAACCATCCCATCATTAAATCGCATTGTTTTCATTAGATCATCACCCATAGAAGTATGAGATTACCATTTCTGATTTTTTAAATGATTAAAGTATTTTATAACTAAAATTATCCAATTCTATAGGTTCACTAAATATATAACCATGTTATCTCTCAGTCTCCATGGTAATTAATTATCATATATGATCATCTGAAAATCATCTTAGACTGTATTGTGATGTGGATTTTCCTACGTGTGAACATCCAACCATGTATAGGCTGAATTGTGTAGTTTATACATTACTAATGAAACCTTGAACTCTATTAGTGTATCAGGATGTTGTAATATAGATAATATATTGTTGGGTGATGAATCATTAGCATGCGGTTTTCCATCCCCTAAAAAGGTCGGAGATTGATCCTGCTAGAATCCCCCCATCAACTCTTCCATACTCAGTGCAGGTCAATCTACACCTTTCATATTCAACAATATGTTAAGTAATCTATCTCAAAACATAGAATATTTGACCATATTAGTTATATTGAGAGGTTCTACATGTGGGACATTAGGAGGAATCATTGGAGGCTCAACATCTTCCACCTCAAGAGCATGGTTGTTACCACTTTTAGGGTGTGGAACAAGAGGAAATCATGAATTCATGATACTAAATTTCTAAATTCATGCTTTAGATGACATTTAAGAAACTTATAAGTCTACATATAAAAAACATGGACACATATAAGAACTTTTATTGGAATTATCATGCTTCTCTGCTTGCTCCAAATGATATTTATATATAATATATGAGACCTAAAGTTTAGAACAACATAAGATATATACCCCAGAACCAAATATTAAATCATTCAATCATGTATTAGATTCATTTTTCATATGTAATGTATTAAAATTTTAATTTTATATTTATTATTAATTTTATATTTATGTATGATCAATAATTAAATCATATTAAATTGTTGAATTATGGGGATTGATTTTTATGATATATAAGGGCACATTCTACTTATTATTCAAAATATAAAATCCACTAAACATTAACCATAACACATTCCATCCCCTATGAATAATAAACCCCAGATTAACATGCCCTAATTGAATGCATATTGTGTTCGATTTGTCTTTTTTATTGGGAAAAAATATTTTCAAAAGGAAAAAAAATATTCAGTAATTTTTTTCAATCCCTAAAATAAGTTTTAACACAATTCAATATAATAAAGGCAATAACAATATGAAATAGGAAAATGAAATATAAGTCTTAGTTTCCCAAATAATGGTGAATGGTCTAATAATATATCCTCATTACATTGGGGCAGAGTGAATAATAACCTTTTCTATTGTACCAATTCCAATAACATCAAAAACTTGTTTGTCACCAAATAAAGAATTCATATCAGAAATAAATAAAATAATCAATGATAAAAATTTCACATCAAAGGAAATTTTGGTTTCCCCATTACATGTCTAATCTACATTTATTAATTGGTAAACTATAGATCATATTAACTCCATGTCTCTTGCCTAATGCTTAAATAGTAATTCACATGAAAAATAATCTCTGATTCCACTTTGGAACATCTAGACTCGGGGTGCACCAAACTAATACCCATGATGTTGGGTCACTTGGACTTAAGTGAACCTTATCAAATAAAAGAGGCTGATGACAAATAGAGAGAGTGTAGAGGTGGTATAGTGGGGATACTACACCCTCTTAACAGAGTGCAATTGTGTAATACAACTGATAGATTCAACATTGAATTCATATTATGAATAATAAGAAACCATAAACTGCCAAATCAAAAATAAAGAGAACATAATAAAAAATAAAGGATGATTGAGTAAAAAAACTGAGTAAAAATTAAAAAAACCAACTAGTCAGAGTCTTATAAATGTATACATGTAATACTGATATACAAACTGGGGAAAAACAGACATGCCTACAAAAAAGTACAAAAAGAAAAAAACCCACTCTATGAGAACATCATGAAAATTCTGAGCTCTCTTCTCCAAATATATATCTAGAGGTTAATAATATCAAAAGTCTATTGATGGTAGATTTACGTTATCCATACATATTGGACGAATTGTGGGAAAATACCTCAAGGTAAAATTGTATATTTTTTTCATTTATTTTGATTGTTGAAAAAAAGACCCTCATGATTAGTTGGGGAGTTATAGATATGTCATGGAAAGTAAATATTTAAAAATATCCATGATGAAGGAATGAATACTAAAGAATATGTATAGAAAATTGAGTACACATGGGGACATTGATTTCCAATGATTTCTATTTTTTTTGTCCACATATTGGGGGACAGATAACATCATGAAAATTTATTTCCGTGGATTCATTATAAAAATATATGAAATTAATGATTTAGTGGGGAATGGGATTTTTGAAAGAGGATTTGTAAAGTTACAAAGGATATGACATCAGTCATCGTCATTACAATGAGTTTCATTAATGGGAACTTTTCATAGAGTATCACAATATAGGGAGCATTGTGATGGAAGATGGATAGATATTCAAAATGGTGATTATGTGGCTTGAATATTATATAATATGCTTAGAATCTTATAAATAGGCATCTACCAGCATTAAAAATTTATTGAGACTTAACGAATATCCTATTCCTCCAGAATCATGAATGTGGTACCTAATGGTGATTTTTAATAAAATGCTTGGAATAGATCTAATGTTCAACCAATTTTAATGACCATCATTAATGATTTGGTAGTATCGATGATTATAAAAATACATCATACATTTTTTTACTTCATGAAGGATAGATTAGATTCACAACTATGTGATCTTTTTGAAAGATGGTTTCATCCCAAATTATTTTTGAGCTTTGAGAAAGAATTAGTTTTACGAAGCTAGTGATTAATGAGAATGTTTTTTTAAAAACTGATTTCATGGTGAATTATGGTAAAGTGGTAATCCTGAATTTTATTAATGTTAATATCCTACATTAAATGGATCTAAAACTGGGGATGTATTCATTATTGGTAATGAAGGGACATAAAAGACAATAAATTGTGTTTGAATATCTTCCATGAGTAGTGAGAAATGGAGGAGGAAGATGGAGATCATTTATAAAGTTAGTAATCCAAATAAAGAGACATAGGGAGTGAACCTTGTAAAATAAATTACTTATTTGTAAACCATGTAATGGGAGTGGGCCAAGGAATATAAGTTCTCTAACATTGTCATAGTACTTTGGCAGTGATCCATAATGTATGTCGTACACCGACCCGTTGTCGTTTCATGATCCTTCAAATATATCTGAGTGAGGGTGAACCAAGAGAAATTAATTTGTCCCATGAATTATTTAATTTATTTTCATAGACTGATACTATAAAAAAGAGTTTCGTGATTTTTTTAATGAGGAAACAATATCAAAAGGGGTTTTAGTTATTATATATAAAACCTTGATTCTCCCTATCCCATTTAACGATATTTGACCTAGCTGGAATATCAATTTGTATCAGAGATGAGGGTAAACATTCAGGGGTTCTATCTCAGTCGAATAAATGGAGGTAGTCAATGACAATAGGATTCTTCTCCCCTATGTAAAAAACATTTAATTATGGATTAATAGGACGAATAAATCATTCTGGTCATTAGTAATTTATTTTTTTTACAATTCCAATGCATGGAATTTATGACAATATCAATAATGCGGTCTTATCAGAAGATGGGAAAAGGGAATTACATAATAAACCTAAATTAATTAATGCATTATGATGATCCATATAAAATAAAAAATATATATTTATGACGTCATGTAAATCATCATATGATATGTGGGAAAAGACTCGAAATTTTTATGAAGATAACTAAATAGTTAGAGATGAAAAGATGCAGGTAATATGGAATAACAATGAAGATCTCAAAATTCATCCCAATGAGTCTGTTGATATATTATTTCACCAAGTAAATGTTGGTATGGATAACATGCATGATATCTAAGATATTATTGATGATATAATGATTTTTAAGAGTACCTTGATAATACTTCCACATTTGTTTAATAAAAAAGAGTCTCTATTAAAAGATAAATATCCAAAGGACTTGACATTAGATAATGCAGAATGTACTCATGTAGCCTATGAAATGACAAATAATGATAATGATCAAATGGAAAATGAAAATCTAATGAAATTGAATTCATTTCCTTAATGAATCACACAATTAGGTATGAATAGGAAGTTGATGGGATGGATGATGTGTTGTCCTTCATTTTCTAACATCATCAAATAGGAAATGTAATATTCAAAGGGTAACTCCCTCATTCAAGATTTTGATATAGAATGGTTAAATATCTTGTAGTGAGGATCCCCAAGATGATTCAAGATGAAGAATATTATGATGTTTAAATTACAATGATGAAGTCAGTAGCCTACAAGAAGGGTAAGAAAAATTTAGAGCGAAATTTCATTAAAAATAATAATATGCTTTAAAGAGAAGATGAAATTTTAGAATAATTTGTTAAAGAAGAATAGGAGCACTGTAAGGATCATGATAATGATTCTATGGTGGAAGATTATAGATATTATGTAACAATATAAAAAATAAACAATGTAGAAGGACATGTTGATGGAAGAGTTTACCATTACGCCGAATTAAAGGCATCTCTAGAAGATATTTCAATTTTAAGAACCAAAACGATGAAATCGAATAAATTGGGTTATCATACCAAAAACTATATGTAGAAATAAAATGAATATAAGAATTATCAGTATGAATAAATTAAAAAACCAATGTCGTCAATCCATGATATCTTAGAGATGTTTTTTAAGGAGAAGCTCAAAATTGACGAACATAAAAGAGAAAATGATAGGTTTAATGAAACTAGAAAAAATAAAATTAAACATATCAAATAACATGAAGAGGAAGTCATCATTCTATTATGAAATGTTATGCATCATGAAAAATTGTTGAATATTAGTTTTATATTGGGAATCAAAATCATACATGAACCATAAAAGATAAAAGTATACCATATTGGTCCAGTAGAATAGAAACAATAGTAAAATAAAAAAGTTAATGATGTTATGGGGGTTGATAAAAAAATATAAGTAAAAATTTATGTTAGTCCAAAATCACCAACTCCATGATTGAAGAATGATTTTGGTAATAAAAAGAATCATAATATTCAGATATCATAATGGAAAATCGGTGGCGGAGTAATGATAGAGAGAAAAGTATCATACATTAGATAGTTTTTTTAAAGATGGGACACTCACATAATGTCTATTACATCACTATTATAAATATGATATATACCATCATTTTATCCAAAACCATTGGAATGGATAACTTATATTGACCTATACCATTGGTTTTGGACAAAACCATTGTATTAGGTCCATTATAGTCACTGTATACCAATGGTTTTATCCAACCATTGATATTGGTCCACCTCAGTCCTATTGATTCACCAAAACTATAGGTATAGAAAAATAATTCATGGAACATATACCAAAAGTTCTAAAAATATAGGTATAGGTCAATACCAATGGTTATGTGAACTATTGGTATGAGTACACACATTTTTTATGGAATCTTTTTTTAAATAACATTAAACAAATAAAAAGTTATAATAATTAAAAACACACACACACAAACACACAAATATATATATATATGTGATATAATGTTCAAAAAAGGCATGTTATGTTAATGGTTAGGTCATTGGATTATAAACGGGAGGTGTTTGGATCAAAATAAAGACAAGTATTTTAAAATTAGAAAACTATACCGATAGTTTTATTAAACTATGGGTATATGTTTTTCGTATGCATTATACCAACAATTTGACAAAAAAATTGGAAAGGTCTATAATAATCGTTTTCCCAGAACATTAGGTACAGACCTATCCCAAATCCAAACTAGGAAACAGTACTCCAAATTCATGGTATAGACTATACCAATGGTTTGTAGACCTATACCAACAGTTCAAACATTTGGTATAAGGTATTTTTCTATTAGTTAATTTCCAAGAAGAATCAAAGATATAACTAATAACAAAGGAATCTATACCAAAATCAATAGTCATTTAATTTTCACTACTATGTGTATTGTGTAATTGGACTCATGGAATGATATTTCACATCAATAATACAATGAAATGTGATGAGAGAGAGTCAACATAGTCAAAAGAAGAAGCTAAATGTATCATCAAATGAAATGAAAATGTCAAATTGATTTATAGATTTTTTGGATGAATCTGGTTCATTATACTTCTAGGATGATAAATATTATCAATGTGTATTAGGAATGAAGTCAAAAACAAGGATCGTAAAGACATTAGATTAAATATAAGGATTTATATATATTTTTTTCAAGGTGTCAGATCACATTGGAATCTAGTTCATTGATAAGGGATTCACCTCCTACATTATTATAAATATGTAATTAGGGGAATTAATCAGATATTACATGGAAGGTATTTTATAATTTGTTAATGATGAAGTCCTATGAATTATTAGACAAGGAAATACCTTGTTTGGGAAAAAAGACATGATATATGCATATGTATTGGTTGTTGAAGATATGAGTCACAAATTGATAATTAGTTGTCATCGTTTGGAATCAAGAAATTCCATAGTCATTTTCATAGAAAATATGTGTCATCAATGAATATGATGGTATTTTTATTTTATAAGGAATTTTTTTGAATGGGAATCTATACAATGCGTGTGAGAAGAATATATGTGCTTTCTATCCAAGGATGAAGAAAATTAGTTATGGAATAAACGGCTTGGACACCTGATCCAATTATTCATCAATGATATGGTGAAATATATGCTACTTGATACCTCTAAATATTAACACATATCATACCCATATGTGTGATTCATGTCAACAGGGGAAGATCATTTAATGACAAATAAAGGAAAAGATCAGAGGTAAAAAAACTATATAAGTTGGTATATATTTACGTGTGTATACCTATTTCACCAAGATCCTTTAATGGGAGAAGATATTCTTATTTTTGTATTTATTAATTTAGATGAATGGAATGGGTTTAAATCATCACCCACAAATATTTTTTGTTATGTTTCATAATGATTTTTCAAAGGGATTTGAGAACTTACTATGTCAAAAAATTTAGGAGATATGATCAAATAATGAAATAGTTTTAACAAATATCCAACTAGAGTATTATATTGAGAAATATTGCATAAGGAATCATGTTTCAGTAGTAAGAAATCCACATCAAAATTGAGTAGTTGAGAGATCAAATTGAATTATCAACAACTTAACCAGAAACTTTTTTATTAACAATTACCTTCCACTAATATTATGAAATGAAGTTGTGATGAAATCAATCTATACATAAAATGGAGCATTATTATTTCTAAAATATTATAGGACTCCATATAATATATCATTAGGAAATAAGTAGTTGTTGATGTAATTATGAGTCTTCTAAATGTGTTTTTCATTATAAATAAAGAAAAACACATAATATTTTAGTCCCCAAGATATGAGGGGATTTTTTATAGCTACTCAATTAAAATAAAGTCATAAATTATTCAATTAGAGGATGGTCATGGTTATTGATAGAAATGATGTAAATATAGTTTACAATGGCTATAATATTCTCCAAATACATGATCAATATTAGACGGATAGTGATAATGATATAACATGAACCTGGGATCTTTTGGTTCAAGAGTATGGTTCAGAAGAAGATTGATTAAATGAAAAAGATGTTCAGAATTAATAATATTCAAAGGATCTAATAAAATATATGATATTTATTAAGAGAACATAATTGGTGATTATATAATGCTTGTGAATACAAGGAGTATAATGAATCTAGAACAAGCACTGTAATTATCACAATTAGAGAATAAATGTTTGGATGAAGTAGCTGGATATGAGATTTGAGTTCATGCTATGAATGATGCGACTAACCAAATTGGGAGTAATTAGGCATCCGAGATAGTTTTAAGTATATAAAATAAGAATATAATTATAACTAACTAGAATATTAGTAATGAATAAAACATAATGATTCGAAAACAGTCACGAATCAATAGAAATTGGTACTTTTATATAGAGAGTATTGATTTTAATGAATCATTATAACTTATTGTGATTCTAGAGTCAATAGAATTATTCATGGCCATATTAGTGTATAGAATGTTCAATGATTTCTAGGTGGATGTCGAGTTAAATTTTTTGAATGGTGCTATGGAAGAATAATTTTTATATTAAGATGCTAGATGTTTGAATCTTCATGACTATGATATTAGAGATTTTATAGTAAATAAGGTTATATCTAGGATTATGTAATAACAAAGGGCATTGTATTCAGGACTACCTCAATATTTTAGGACGCTCAGTTTATAGCATGGTGGAGTTGATTACAATATTAATGACAATATTGATAGTAATACAAGGATGTTGGTTATTGGATATGTTTATGAAATTATATTTTACGAGATTAGATGAACTATAGAGTATACATTTTTATGAATTCATAAAAAGTTATTTAGAAATATCAATGATTAGTGAATTGATGTTTTCCTTGGTTTAACGGTGACAAATAGAATTAAAGAAAGATTCATTTTTTAGTAAAAATATTCCAACTACGTTTTTATAAGTATTGGATTGTATAATTCCAAGAAGATAAAAATGTTGGTGGCTACCCAGAAAAATCTATTACAAGATTATGAATGAAAAGCGGTTATGTCACATATTATAGATAGATCACTGGATCCATGTTCTACATAATAGTGCCATTACCAGAATTTATTTTTATCACATTTCAATTAGAACAATACCAATGAAACCCAATGGAAACCCACTTTCTTGTTGAAAAAAAATAAAACAACGGTATATCAAGGTCATAGTGGATTTCGGTTTACTATACAATAAAAAATCTCAGAAAGAGTTATTAGGCTATAAAGATTCATATTGGGCTAGTTGAGAAGATTATAGAAAATAAAAATTATGTGGGGGCATTCTATATTGGTTTATTTTTTATTTTTTATCTTATAAAAAAATACAATTTCATTTCATTAAGCACCACAGATGATAAATATAATCAGGATTTACAAGAATGATGGACTTATTCTGGATAAAGATGAAACATGATGATATGAGAGTTAAACTGATGTATTCAATCAATATCGATTGTGACAATTCGCGTGCTATAAATTTTATTAAAAATAAATTCCATCACTAAAGAAAAAAATCAGATTTAATAAAAGTATCATTTTATCATGGTTAAGATGGATCCATGGATTGTAATGTTTGAGTGTGTGACTAGAAAATTATATGGTTTCAGCCATTCTGTCAATGTAAATTACCAAAATGCATTTGAAAGGCATCGACTAGATCTGTGAGTTTATTAGAATCCCTAAACTAGAAAAAAATATCGATTTGGGACCCACTCATCCTGAGGTATGATGTGTTTTTTCCTCTTGTGCTAATATTTTTTCATTACCATGCTGCAGAATAAAATTTAATGGCCTGTTGGTTCATTGAAAATGGAGGATGAAATGTAGATTTAAAATGGGTGAAAATGTCTTAATTAAGACCCTGGGAGTGGATGATATGAGGAGTAGTGAAGCATGGGGTGTATGATATATCACAAGGCTAAATGTGTTCAATTAATGGTAATATATCAGGAATGATGAGGGTTGTGAATAATTTAGTTGGTTGGTTTTTTCAATAAATTTATATATTGATGAACATTGTATATTACTCTTGTTTCTCATTTGGATAATGGACCATATTTTCATAGAGTGTGTACTAAGTAAATCAATGGTTGAAATCACAACCACATGAATAAAATATTCAAATATAATTGATGATGTTTTAATGAGGCATCAAAATGTGATGTTTTTTTAATAAAACATAACGATAGATATTTTAGAATCAATCCCTCAAGGTAATAATACATTTTTTCAGATTGATTTTGTTTATTGAAAAATCATTTTTTCCATGATCATTTGGTGAGTTCAAGTGATTTTGTTGACATGGTATATTGAAAAAAGATAATAGATGAAAGAATGAATGTTCGGGAAGTGGTATAGAAAATTGAGTACACTAGGTGACACCGTTTTAAATTTTCTTCCATTTTTTTGGTATAAAATTTAGAGGATGACCATCATAGTGAAAAATATATTTCTTTGATGGAATTATTAAAATATCAAATCATATTGATTCTCATGATGAATGGGATTTGTGAAGGTGGAATCCTGATGATAAAAATATATTGACGGTGATCTATGTGGCTATAATGAGAATCTAGAATAGGGAATTTTTCTAAATCTTCGTGATATAGGGAGCATCATGATGGAAATTGGTGGGCCTTGTAAAATTGGAATGATTTGTCTTGATTCATCTGGTATCTATAAAAATTCCTATTAATAGTCGTCTATTCAATTCAAAAAAATATCGAGACTCAAAGAGGAATCACGAAATGTCTCAGACCTGGGATCCACTAAATCGGTACCCATAGTCAGTTTGCAACATTACCTCAATTGCACCTAGGCCTATTCCATAGATTACGGACTATGAGTGAGTGTCTAAAATGATATATAGGGGCACTATACAATCTTTACTAGAGTAATCCATTGTATAATACAATTTAAATAATAGAAAAATTGATAAATAATTAATAACATTCATAAATAACCCACTCCAAAACAGGGTACAAAACATATCACATAGTAAACATGTCATGCCATTCAATAGTTCCATGTAAACTAAACTAGAGAAAAAATAGAGGAATCTCTAAAATGGTCTTGCATCCATATCATGGATCACATCTATGCACATATTGAAGCTGGCTCATTTACCAATCAGGGGACCCTTGACTATTTCTTGACCGACAACCATTAAATATACTCGGGTAACCTATAGAAGCCAAATCAGTGTCTGAGTATAACATAGTCGGATACCACCAATGATGTCTACAAAATATTTATTTATTTTAGATAGTTCTTGAAAGTTGTAAATATTTTCATGTAATGATGTATAGTTAAATAATAAATTCTAGACTATGTTCCTTTCAACTATATTACCATTGAATCCAGTTTCACTACATAGGAATCCCATGGTTTATTCTACCTTTTTCATGTATTCGATTGATTACACATGTTCAATATTATCATGGTTATGGGAATTAATTCATGACTTATCTCAAAATGTATCACATTATAATATCCTCGAAATCTTCACCTCAAACCCTCTGTTCAGGTGGAATGAAACCATTATGGTAATAAATCTTTATCCTCATTCCTAACCTGTGCATTTAGGGTGGATATAGAACCTCAGTCTAACTAGACATGTTTCCATAGATCTTCATGTTTATACACCACTCAAAAAATCCATGATCTAAAGCTTATTTATCATTCACCACAATTAACCATCTCACAAAAAGCATATCCAAAATCATTTGAAATATCAAAAAAATATCAATATTACGTAAATTAGAATTATTCATCAATCTGTCAACACATTCATCATTTATATCACTTAAACATTTAGCCAAAATTCTAATTTCCCATGTCTATATCACGAAACATATTCACATGTAAAAAATAATTCATTATCATATTCTCATTAATACCATATAGCATACATGAATATAAACCATATAATCACTCATTCAACAACCACAATCGTCAAATCTATCCACCATCCATTAACACTCATTACATAATCCAGTTAACATACTCACTAAGTATCTACCTCATTATGAGTAAATTTCACACTGTACATTTCTGTGAGCCTAATCAAGAGGTTCGAAACACCACAAGGGTAGACCTAAATTGGTCAAGTCAACCTCCAGGAACCCCATGGGGATCATCAGTATTAAATTTTGTTGATTTGACACTAATAATGTTAACCCTTTTTTAGGAAACCATGATTACAATGAAGGAAAATCAAGGACATTACCCTACATACCCAATTTTTATTATAAACTATTGGATATAACTGGTATAAGTTAAACCTGAATCCACTGGTGAAAAAACACCTAATCGAGGCCATATATTCACATTCACTGCCCATTGATATCACAACCTAAAAATCACCTGAAAGGAATGGTTATAGGGTTTTAGATGGGGAGATAGAAGAAAATAATTTCCAGACCAAAAAGAGAAGAAAGAGTGGGATTAACCTTACCCTGATCTTCACTACAAAACCAACACCACTCCCAGAGGGTCTAATGATGAGGGAGATGGATCCATGGTAGCTCTTGTATCTTTTGGGGCATCACTATGGATCATGGTTGACTAAAGGGGTAAAATCATGAGTTGGTATAAGAAATACCATAACAGAATATTCAATTTTTCTCAAAAATACTCGGCTTCATGGTATACCCACACGGTTTGACAAACATTGCCCAAACATTATGAATGAATTTCTCGAAAAACAACTCTCATTTCAGTGTAACATGGGATTTACCCACAATATTCCCTAACTATTCATCATACCTACAAACCCCCTTTTTCTTCCATTTTCTTATCCTAAACCCATGGAACACCCCCGAGTCTTCACATAAACTTCAAAAAACACTTAGCTAAACAAAATAGTAAACATAATTTGGAACCTAAACCAAAACATACATTAAGGGAGATACAAGATCTCACAACCTCCACACATTATGAATGCTCAGCCTCTAGCCGCTCTTTTTGAGAATCATTGGGTTCTCAAAGAAAATAAACATGGCCACTAGTCTCGAATATCGGATTCCCACTCATAATTTCCCTCATGAACATTTTTATGCTTTTATAGAACATGAACCAAAGGCACTACCTTTCCACACAATACCTTCTTCACTGTGTTGCATAATATGAAATAGGTTCTCCCCAAAGGATGCATTAGCCTTAAATCTCAACATCTTCATCGTTTATCACAATGGAATGATCATGTTGATATTTTCAACGTTTTGAGACATGGAAAACATAATAAATCCCACTATTAAAATAAATTAAAGATAATTAATAAGACACCAGTTTGATCTTCACAACAACTGCATGTGGAACCACATACCAAAGCACTAACTTGCCCTGTTTTTGGATATGTAGGATACCCAACCTTGTAAAAAGCCTAAAAATTCGCTATCACCCACCATAAATAGAAGAGATCTATCACATATATCAACACATTACTACTTTATACTATGATTTATTGTCAAATTATTTTGAATCTATTGATCCTTCTTTGATGCCCCATACATGATACTTGATCTGAACAACTCAGACTCCCCAACCTCTAACCAAGACATCAAGGATATACACGGTATCTCATAGAGTGACTCAAATGGAGCCATCAGATGTGTAGCCTAAAATGGTTGTTGTATGAAACCCCAACAAGTGAAAAGTTTTTTTTACAACAAACCACCTAAGTCCATAACATAAGATATCAGAATGTATTCTAATTCCTAAATTGCATGCTCAGAATGCCCGTCTATTTGTGGGTGATAATCCACACTAAAAAACAAGGGTACAAAAAACCATTATTATTCCCTTCAAAAAAGCTCCATATTAAATAAGGATCATGATCAGAAACAATGGTTCTCAATGCACAATGAAACCATAATATTTCACGAACATATAATTATCCCAACTGGTTGACTTCATACGACAACTAGATTGGAATGAGATAACCTACTTTGTAAGCCTCTCTAACACCTCCCAGATTGCATCATTCATCTAAGGGGTCCTTGGAAGACCCACTATGAGATACATCATTACGTAATTTCATATCCACTCTAGAATATGCAATGACTTCAACAACTCACATAGATGTTGATGTTTAGCCTTCACCTATTTATATCTATAGACACGTGTCATGAAACCTACAACATATCTCTTTACCCCTGGTCACCAATAAAACCTATGCACATAATGGTATATCTTAGTCATACTCGGATTCACTATCCACTTTGATGCATGAAACTCACATATCAACACCTCTCGTACACCTATCGGCACCACAACAAGGCCATCAACATTCACTCTAAACTATATTCCTAAAACACCTGATACTGAGTCTTCTGGCTCATTGCATCAACAATAGTATTTCCCTTCCCTAGTGTGTAGACCAATTCAAAATGAATGTATTGTTGTTACTTGGCCAACCTTCACCAGAGAAGATTCAAATCCCACTGAGAGAATATGTTATTCAAACATTTATGATCGTTAAACACGATGAACCTTTATCCAAATAAGTAGTGCCTCCAACACATCAAGGTGTGATCCAATATAGTTAGATCAAGGACCTACATAGGTTCATTTTATTCATGTTTTCTCACCATACATGACCCATAAGATAAAACTCGATCATCCTACATCCAAAATTCCCCTTTTCCAACATCGGACACATCGCAGATCAAGGTGTAATTATTAAAAGGTTTGGGTATGATAAAAATTGGTATTTTAGTCAAGCACTTTTTTATCCCTAGAAAATAATTATCACAAGACATTGAACAATAAAACAATACCCCCTTATTGGTTATTCCTATGAGTGGAATTACCTAACTAGAAAAATATAAAATATAGCTTTGGCAATAGCTAGCCAAACCTAGAAAACTCTGAACATCATACATGTTCTTAGGATTCTCCCTTGATACCACAACACGCACCATTTTTTGGATCAACCAACACACCGGACTCGGAAATTAAGTTTCCTAGAATGTGAATTTAATCTATTAAATAAGGGTTTTTTTAAAATATTGGAGTAGATCCTATGTTCTCTTATAGAACATAGGAAGATTTCATGAGTTTTATCGTGATCATCGGGAGTACTAGAGTACACTAATATTTCATCAATGAAGACAACTACAAAGAGATCTTGGTATGGGTGGATTATCTCATTCATAAGGTCCATGAACACAACCACAATATTGTTCAATCCAAATGTAATCACCAAAAATTCATACAACCCATACCTACATTGGAGAGCTATTAAGGGTATATTAGAATGTCTAACCTTCAAATTATGGTATCCTGATCTCAAATCGATCATAGAAAACACTAAGTCACCACTGAGTGGATCAAACAATTCATTGATTCTTGAAAGAGGGTATCAGTTCTTAACAATCATCTAGATCACATTCCTATGATCAAAACATATCCATACGGATTCATCAAATTTCCTAGAAAACGACAATGTAGATCCCCAAGGTGATGTACTCAGATGGATAATAACATTATGTTCCAAATCCTCAAGGAGAACATTTAGTTCTTGGTGCTCTACCATTCCCATTTGGTATGGTTGAATGTAAATATGCTCCACCCCCAACAACAATTTGATCATAAACGCAACATGTCTCTTAAGTGGTAAACCCGAGATGTCCTTATGCTAGACATTCAGAAACTAGTCCACGATAAGAGGGAATACTGGATACTCTTTCACTTTATCATCCTTCAAAAGACATTCAACATGTGCTATGTGTTCTCCTAGTTTTTTACATAGTTTCCCAATTTAGTATACTCAAGTATCCCAATCACCAAGAAAGACCTAATTATTTCAACATAGAGATGTGATTGTTACCCTATATTGGAAACAATCGATATGTGAATGATAAAACACCAACCAATCCATCCAAATATTAGTTCAAACCCTAAAATCTCTAGGAAAATCAGATCCCGTAGAAAATAATATCTACCAACCTCTAGATTACATATCATACACTTCTAGATTTCCTCAAATCATACCCCGAATGGATAATCTAGTGGAATTAGTCTACATGCACTCTCCACAGTTATGCCCAACACAACTACAACTTGAGAAAAAATAAAAGAATGTGTATAAACTCTAAAAAATAAATCACCTGAGAGCATGGAACTTGTAAAAATAATAACTTGATCAAGAGATGGTCCCACCTCACCACCTTAAGTTTTATTCTGAATATAATGAATACGACACGACCCTTTTCCATTAGCTATATCCTGAGTACCCTGCATTGCACCACCATATTGGTATAGATGATCTCACCCTGGAGTTTCACATCCACCACCTCTACCAGTACTACATGTGAGTTAAAAATGCCTTCGTTGTATGTGGTAACCGACCCCCTTCATACACATGGCTTCTTCTATTGACCTCAATCATTTCATGACTATCATGGGTTCCTACAGAACATCTACACATGGTCTTACGTTCCGCATGCTTGGAACTCAATAAATATTTGGGGACACTGGTCATGCCTGATCCCTATCCTTCTACACTAAAACAATACCTAGTCAACACTCTAATAAGCTTACCCCTACTTTTGATTACATTGATCACTTATAAAATGATGAAAATTTAAAATAAGGTTCTTACTAATCTCAAATTCCACACCATATATCTCTCCATATGGTTACACAAGTTGGCTACCTAAATCTCCCATTAGGTTCCCCTCTATGATAAGGGATTGTTCAACCTCTTCAGAAAACCATACCAGATTGAAGATATTCACCTTAGGCAAAATATCATTTCTCAGCCTATCCTGGATGAATTTCTCCATAGCTCTACCATCTACTATCAATGTTGGATGGAAGCGTCACAAATTAGTGAAATTACTAGTGTGGTCTGTTACTGAGATTGTTCCCTCGGTAAACATAATAAAGTCTATAGCCTTATCTTGCCTATTGTTTTCTGGGAAAATGTTATCAAGATACATGACCTGAAAATTTCTCGAGATCAATCCATCGACCTAATCGGTTTGAGCCATGATGTCCCACCAACACTTTTCATGACCTCTCAGCATATAGGCCACTAAGATTAATGGCTTCTACAGTGGAGTATATAGTTGGTGAAGAATGTTTTTTGATGTAAAAAATTTAGAACTCATCTTCCTTTGGCCAACCCTCTCCTATAAAGGTCAGAGGGTTCTACAGCAAAAAACACCCAGGTCACCTCAAACATACACGGTGCAGCCCATCCAGGGTCTTGTTCCATCATCTTCATATAATCTGCAAAGTTTCAATGTATCTTCTCTACCCTATACTCCTTTATCACCAAGTACTATTAGTCCACCACAAGAGGATTGTTATCAACAACATACTTCTATTTCCTAACTGAAACATGAATTCATGGATAAATTTCTCTACAATGACAATCATAAGATTTAGAATGCATCCATATTGAATTAACAAAAAAGAAAAAGAGATATGTAGGATAATCAGATTCCATAAACATCTACATCACAAACACTACTAAAATGATCCCACTCACAACCGAATCACTACACTTCACCATCTCTCATATGTCCATGATTAACAGGTGTATCTGATTTATATGGTTAAAATACTTATATTTTACAACATCTCAAAATAGTTTCCACATCCCAATTTACACTTAAAACATTTTAATACACTATTCATTATTATGAACCATTTTATAATTACTACTTACAATTTTCAATTACCTTTTTATAAATTATTTCCATCACATTATACAAAATATAATTACATAAAAAAATTCATCCTAGCTTTTATATCTCAAACACTAATGTAGTTCCCCAATCCAAATCACCACATGACTTCATGTGCACTTCCCCGTATTCCAGAGGATGCCTACTAGCAGAAAGTGTCTAATACGATACATGGGGAGACTATACTCTCTTTACCACAGTGATACCCAACAAAAAACAATATATATAATAGAAATAATGGGAATGAATCAATAACATACAAAAATATCCCACCCCCAAACTGGGTGCTAACCATATACAATAGTAAACACATCACACGATGCTAATATGAAAAGTAAAAAAAACAAAAAAATAGTGGAATTTTCAAAACAGATTTGGCTTGAAGTCCCAAACCTCATCCATGCACATACCAAACCAGAATCACACCCCAAGAACATGGTTGTTTCCCTTTCCTTGATATGTTAACATGAAATCTTCTGGAATACCCAACAGAGGCCCGGAAGGGTGTGCGTATGAATTTTTTTTCCACCACCAATGGTGTCTACAAATATCTACTAGAAGTATATAATTCATGTAAGTGGAAATTAGTGGAAAGTAATGTTAAATAGTTTAGTAAACCATTCTATTCTATGTTATTTTAAATTAAACTACCATCGAATCCTGGATCACAACATAAGAATCCCATGGTTTAATCTCCCTTTTTAATGTGTCTGATATCTTAGGGATGTTCAATATTGTGTGGCTTAAGGGAATAAAATCATGACCTATATATCATGGAATCACTTTTATAATAAACTCATATTACTCACCTAGAATCCATAGTCTAGATGGAATTAAACCGTTAGGGGAATATGACTCCTTCCCCTTGCCTAATTCATGCGTTCATGGGTGGAGCTAGAACCTCGGTCAAACTTGACCTGTGGGGTTTGTATATAATGTTTATACCCTACTCTACCAAGACATGTGAACATGCTTATTTATCATTCACCACAATTAACCACATACCAAAAAGAATATCCAAAATCATTTGAATAAAAAATTTATATCAAAAATTAAAAATTAACATTATTCTCTAATCAAATAAAAAATTTATCATTTATATAACATAACCCTTGAGCCCAATTTTCCAATTCCCATGCCTATCCCACGATCCATATTCAAGTGTAACCATATTTACTTATCATATTAAAATTAATCCTATTTAAACTATTTAAATGTCACCCAAATAATCGTATAGAGATTAATAATATTAGACGCAACTATCCACCATCAATTATAACACATCATATAAACCAATTATCCCAATAGCCATGTCTATAAATCATTATGAGTGAATTTCACCCCAATCATTTCCTTTATCGAAATCTGGAGGGCCGTCACACCCCATGGGTGGCCCTAAATTGGTCACGTCATTATCCAAGCATAACATGGGGATCATGAGGGGTTCATATTGTTGATTTACCTCACACTATGTTAATATATTCAAAAGAAACAAAGAGCACAATGATAAAAAATCTAGAACATAACCCAATATGATCAAATCCAAGTATAAACTATGGGATAGAATGTGCATACCACTAAACATGAATCCATATGGGTAAATACTCATTATCGAGGCCTTTTATCCTAATACAACCACCCATTTATTGCTTAAAATAACACTAACTATAATGGAATGGTTTTAATGCTTCCAAAGGATAGATGGAAGAGATGCCAACCACAAACAAAAAAGAGAAGTAAGAGTGGGATTAGCCTTACCTGGGTCTTCAATATCCATCAAACGACATAGAAAATGTCTCTATGATTATGTAAATTGATCCATGGAATCTATTAAAGATTTTAAGGAGACACTAGGCTATATGGGTGGAAGAAGAAGGAAAATACTGAGTTTGTATAAGAAGTCCCATAAAGAAATTTTGTAATTTTTTAAAAAATACTCAGCTGCATAGTTTGCCTACATGGTTTTCCAAACCACAATCAAACTATTTGGATGCAACTATCCAAAAATATCCCCCATATCATGGTGGTTTTGGATTCCAGAAAAATTTTCACAAACCATAAGAAAAACATGTATCATGACCAAAAAACCCCATTTCTTCATCTTTTGTGTACCAACCCCCCGAAACACCTCTGATCATCAAATAATAATGGGAAAAAAATTTTATTCAAAATAATGATTATAGACTATAACATAAACAATATAATTTCATAAGGTATATCTAGGATCTCTCCACCTCCCCAAAATATGATGGATCATCCTCAATATCCTCTATTCGACAATCCTTGAGTTTCCAAAAGAAAGATTTTTTTCAACTAGGCCCACAGATCCTATTCCCACACCCATGTACCCTTGTGAATGTTTCCATGCTACCATAGAACACAAACCAAAGAACCACATTTCCCAACATGACCTTTCCAATATGGTGCACAATACAAACTAGGTTCTCCACAATTGATGCCTCAACCACAAGATCTACGTCCTCGACGTTTATAACCTGAGAAGGATTAGTGTGATACTATAAGATTTTTGAAACATTGAAAACATCATATATCCCACTATATAATTGATGGAGAGCTAACTCATAAGCCATCGGTTCGATCCACTCCAAAACATGAAATGGCTCAACATACCTAGCTGATAAATTTCCATATTTTTGGATATGGTGGTGACCCAAACTTGATGACTCTTGAAGAAGCACACTATTACCCCATCATAATCGGAATATGTATATGACATTGATTATCATATGACTTATATCTACTATGAGCCATTTCCATACACATTTTAATCAATTGATCATTCACCAATGTATTATGTATGAGACTCGGTCCTAATATCTTAGACTCTCTAGCCTCTAACCAACAATGTAGGGATTTACATAGGATCATATAGAGTGCCTCAAATAGAGCCATATGAATTATATCCTAAGATTGTTCATGTATGAAATGTCAACAAGAAACATGTTTAGTTTATTTTATCTACCAAAATCTCAAACACAAGCTCTCAACATTTCTTCTAATACCAATTTTGTATGCATTGACTACCCATCTATTTGTGGGTGACACGATGTACGCAACAAAACCTCGGTTTCAAGTTCTATCTATAATCACTGCATAAAACATGATGCGAAATGTGGATCCTAATATGAATATATGGATCTCATCACACAATGCAAACATAATATTTCACTAACAAATAATTCTACTAATTGGTTAACTATATAGGACTCCTAGATTGGTATGAAATGAGCCCATTTGGTCAGCTGATCTACCACAACCAAAATTTCATCATTATTTAGAGGTGTCTTCATAATACACATTATGAAGTAAATAATTTTGTTATTTCACTTCCACTCTAGAATAGGAAATGACTACAACAACCCAAATGAATGTGGATGATCATCATTCACCTGTTGATAGGCATGGTATCACTCCCTGAAACCCACAACTTCGTTCATCATGCCTACACTCCAATACTCTCTTTGATGATAACAATACATCTGAGTAAAATCCAGATGCACTGCCCATATTGATGCTTTAAACATGGGAATCTAATCTTATATTACACCTATCACCTCTAAAAAAATCCATGAACATAATAAACTCCATCATCGTCGAATGTCCAACCAATAATTGACTCCCCACATTTATGAAATTCTATCATGGAAAAAAACTTTTGGTCCACCAACTGAATCTATTTAACACGATATAAAAATTTCATATTCAACTACCATATATGAAATGGACATATTCATGTTCCCATCCTATACATTCAGATTCATATTAGGATAAATTTCCATTATCATACACTCTAAATGGGATTCCAAAACCACTCGATTCCAAGTCGTTCGACTCATAGCATCAGTGATAAAATTCCCCTTTACTAATGAGAATTCCAAATCAAAATCCATGAATTTTAGGTACTCGAACCACATTTATGTCGAATACTCAAATACCACTGAGAGAAGAAGTATTTTAGGCATTTATGGTTGTTAAATAGTATGAAATTTTGTCCCAATATGCAATGAATCAAAAACATCATGGTATAACCCACACCAGTATGCTCATGGTCTTGAGTAGGGCAATATTTTCATGTGCTCTCAACTTTCTCAACCCATATGATACAGCCCGATAATCATACATCAACACTACCCCATGTCCAACAAAAGATACATCACAAAATAAGGTGTACATAATACTTGGCTTTGGTAAGATCATAATTTGTGCAGTATTCAACCGCCTCATTATCTCTTGAATAACAATCTCATAGGACTCTGACAAATCACACATGACCCCCTTCATTTTTATTCATGTGAGTGTCACTACCAAGAAAAATTAATTTTTAATAAATATTTAATAATAACTAGAGAAACCCAAAAAGAATTTTGATTATCAGAAGAATTATTAAGATCCCCCATGATACCATAGCCTGCACCATTTTTGGATCCACTGACACACCTGAATCAGAAAATAAGTGTCCCCGAAAGTGCACCTTATCATTGAAAAATTAAAATTTTGATATAATGGTGTAAAGCATATGATCCATTAGTTTACTCAAGACAATGACATGATGTTTTTCATGATCATCCTTAGTTCTGGTGTACACCAATATTTCAACAACAAAGACAAAAACAAACTGATCCAAGTATTGGTGGAACAACTGGTTCTTGAAGGCTATGAACACAAATGGTGCATTGGTTAATTTAAATGCATCACCAATAAATCAAACAACCCATTACTACAGTAGGAAGTTATCTAAGGTATATCAAAAGGTTTCATACTCCATTTATTTTATATTGATCTCAAATCTCTCTTATAAAATAGCGACACACCTCTTAGTTTTTCAAACATGTCATAGATTCATGGAAGAGGGTATCGGTTCTTAATAATCATCTTGTTCAGTTTCCTATAATTGACACATGCCATCAGTGATCCACAAAAATTCTTAAAAAAAAGTAGAGTATATCCACATGGTGATGTACTTAGATTGATAAACACCTTATATTCCAAGTCTATGAGTAGAAAATTGAGTTCATGGGGCTATGATGGGACTATTTGATATGGAGTAATGGAAACTAGCTCCACCCATAAGAATAATTTGATCACAAAATCAACATATCTCTTAGGTGGTAACCCGAAGAAATCCACAACAAAAAACATCCTGAAACAGGTCTGCAACAAGAGGTCATATTGGCTTCACATTCCCTCCATCATCCATCATAATTCATTTTACATGGGCTATGAGTTCTCCCAACTATTTGGGTGGTGGCCTTGTGCAGCCACTCGAGCCTCCCACTTACAAAAATGTACATATGTTAGTCCATCTATAGAAATTAATGTTACCTGATGTTGGGAACAATCGATATGGGATTTATATAATACTAAAAAATGCTTCCCCAAGATTAGGTCAAATCCCGATGTCACTAGGACAACCATATCACACAGAAAACGATATCCACCAACCTATATTGAATAACCATTAAACTATCTCATTTCCTCAACACATACACCTAGTGGTGTATCATGTAACATTACTCCACATGCACTCTCCATGGTTATTCCCAAAACAACTAGGACCTGAGAGGAAATATAAGAATATATATAACCTATTTCAAATAGCGAACTTGAGAGTGTGGAAGCTATAAGATTAAAACATCAATCAAGAGATGATCATGCCTCACCACCATCATGTGTAGTCTGAACTACATGGAGATGGAAACCCCCATTAACATAGGACCCTACATGAGTACCCTGCACTACATTACCCTATTGGTAAGGATAATATCACATAGGAGTTCCACATCCATAGAAACTACAAGTACAACCCGTGGAGATCTAACTAACTGCCTGATATCGTGTATTCAACCCCCTTTTTACACTGACTGTTCACTAAAAAATTTGACTCTTTTTCCAACCGGGTCACATCAATTATTAGTGGTGAATTTTCTTGGTGATAAAACTTTTTACTAACTTATTTTCCACTGTCCATTAAACTATTAGTAAAAAAATGTTTCATAACGTTTTTGGGATAGGTAAAATATTTCTATTTTAATTATAATAATACAAACATATAATATATTTTTTACTCTTTATGTAATACCAACAATAATATCTATTTCTAACATATTTTTTAAATTAAATATATACATATATATATTTAGATTACCATATCTATTCATTATATGTAACAATATAATTATATATAATATAAATAATGAAATTGTTAATAATTAGAATATTAGTTTGAATTAATCTTTTAAATGTTAGATACTTAAATGAAAATTAAATATATGATAATCCGATCATGGTTCATAGTAACATAATAATCTCATGAAAAAATATCATCCTTCAAAAAAAGTGTCTCTAAATTCAAATAGATAAAAATCAATCAAATTGTCATCATATTATAGTAGGCAAATGAAATCCACAAGAACAATCAAACTGGATCACCACAAATCTGCTTCTCTAATTAAATTTCCATGGGAATAAAAATCACCCTTCATCCATGGATGATTCACAGGTTGCTGTCCTCGAACATTCTCAGTATAAACACGTCATATACCTCCTGATGCACATCCACACTGTAGCATAGGATCCTCAGATCTATCTTGAATTCCCAAAAAAATCACAGACGATTCGCTGAAATGGAATCATGCCTTTATAGTGTGTACGGTTAAAAAAATTCTCATAGATACTAACATAGATCCTACATGTCCTGGTGATGCACACGAATAGGGTTTAATAGATCATTTGTGTTTATTCCCCCCACCAAATATATTATTCTATCCACCTTTATTGTCAATTTATTGCATACCTATAATAGAAAAAAATATCTATCAAACTGCCACAATCATTTCATGAAATAAAAATGAATTGCATGATACAATTTAGAAGAACCCACAATGACCTTGAGTTATATAATTATAGAAAATAAGTCATAAAACTACTTGCTCATGTAGTCCCACATATATTGAATTTATTCTCTACAATTTCAATAATAGTCATGAATCAAAAATTGTAAACCCAAAAATAAGATTTCACATACAATAGAAAAGATCCTATAAATAATGTATTTTCTATAAATTGTTATGGAATACATGGGAAACATTTTAGTAAACATTAATTAGCCATTCAATGCAACTTATCATATTTGTGCGTGCTTGATGTATCACTAAACATTAATCTAACATCCACTTTCATTCAAGGACGTGAAATGGAACAAAATGTTACTACTGAAAAACCCTACATTTTGAAGAACGATATGTGAAACTGCTATCATTTCACAGCATAATTCTATATGGGAGGCTAACAAAACTCCTTTCCACATGTATTGCGACTATAATAGTAGAAAAATCACATTGAATATTTTTAATGCTACATTGTAAAATTTTCTAATTTAATAATAAGAAACATACTAAGGATCAATTCCATTTTAATATAAAATTATATTATATATTTTATATGAAGACTGAAATAATTTATCCACAATATTAGATCATCATATTGACTTTTAATATAATAATAGACTTCACATTAAAGTATATTTTTTTATTAGATTTCAAAGGCATTTAAAAAAATTGCATGATTCATCTGAATGTTTAATAATAATAAAACGCCATTATCGTATTCTATATTTTTTTACAAGATTCTCATGATGAAAAATATTAAAAATAACATATGAGAAAATAAATGGGTGAAATAAGTCCGTGGATTATATGTATTACTTGTCAACATGATTTTCCTTAATTATTCCATTAATTTTTTTTATAGCTTAACAATTTTCATTATATATTTCCATTACCTGTCTTTATAATACTACCCTTTTGTTCACTATTTTGATAATCCCCATGATAAGTCACATTTCCTTGAACCAGTATCAGCTTATCTATTTTTTCAATATTTCTTATAATTTCATGGACTCCATAATTAATATTAAACTATTATTGATTCGTTAAAACATCATTTATAGATAACAACTCGAATTCATCAATGGAAGGAATATACATAGAGGCATTAGTTTGACTAAATAGATGATAAGCAATATCAGTAGGATATAAATGGTTCCAATGTTGTTTTCAAAAGGATATAGATATAGTTTATGATATAATGTTGTGGAACTTCATTTTTAAAACTATGATGAGATCTGACTTTACAGTCTTGGTAAACAATTTGTTTGATTCTCTTCCCCATGGTTCAAATTCTCTCATATGGATGACATGAATAGTTTTTTAAAATTCAGACGTGGGTTTGAACAATTATATATATTTTTTCTTATTTTTTTCACTCTAGAGGTACGCAATAACAATGCTAGGAATAAAATTTCTATAGAGAATATTGTTATATAAAGAGGTAGGAAATAATTCTCTAGGGTATCAAGCTATTTTCACAGATAACATGCGATTCAAAAAAAAGTAGATATCCATTTCTGGTTTCAATAGGTTCATGAAATAATAATGTAAATAAAGTGAGAATATACAAAACATGGGGGAAACAATTGTGTACATATACTTGAAGTGAAATCCCCGACATTCCAATGTGATAGAGAGATGATTGGGAATTAGACAATGATGAATCCATTTAGAGTATTTAGGATCTACTCTGGCTTCGGGGAGTGTTACATTCCGGTTTATGATGGGATAATGATAACATTACCACTTGAATCATCAAATGGAAAAATTAGTTCTTCTATTTTAGCGGTTGAATTACATTTTTAAATTTTATACTCTCTTCTAACCCATGTACATTCTCCTGATTCCAATGTTTCATAAAGATGTAGTGTGGAGAAATGAATCCACCTTGAATTGTTTGATTTTGTAATCTCATCTGTAAGGAAAATTCTGTTAGTAAAGATAGGAATGGATTACTAGACATAGAAAAGTTTGAGGTATTAATTTTCAAAATGTAAAATAGACCATGAATGAGATTCATTAACAGTTATCATCATAATTTATAAAACTGAAAACTCCACAAGGAAATATTATCAAGGAAAAATAATGCAGGCATAAAAGCATTCATCAAGATGTGAACGGAACCCCTCTCATAAACAACAGTCAACAGTCTCTCGATAATCACTATGAGAATTTAAAATGGATTGTGGGTAAAGGTAAAATCAACATGTGGTCTGAATATTAGTTATGTCTCCTTCATTTTCATGCATTTAGAGTCCCATACATAATCCAATGAAATTATTGAAACTATCAGATCTCCCTAAAAATATTCGTTTGAAAAAAATATGTTTATGAGAAATAATATCTAGTTTAAAGAGGTACTTGATTGATATAGGTTCCCATATTCTACTTCAGGATTCTTCAAGGTGGTCGAAATTCAAGGGATAGCTTGTATAAAATAGTATATCATAGTGTGGGAAGAAAATTTATGGGATATATCAATTCCAAAAAAATTATGCTTCCTCATTAATATATTTTGCAACCTGGACCTTCCCATAGGTGATGATGTGCGAAGTGATTTCATTTCGCTAGCTTCCAAATTAAGATGTTCAAGAGATCATAAATTCATGATTAGTGACAATTTATTCATGGAATAGGGAAGGCACACTTCATCGGGAAGATTTTCGGAAACATCATTGGAATAGAGGTTAAGTCTCTAGCCATAAAATATTTTATATATACATGGTTTTAGGACTTAGGAAACTACGAAAAAGGATCCAGGATAATTTTATGATGATATTTGTTGGATTACATGTAATATGGGAGGTTCTTAATGAATATAAATGAAATGGTAATATAATATCTTCAAATAATATAATTGTGAAAGAAAAATCACTCATAGTAGATCATATCACCTTTTTTCTTGTAGACAGATCCTTCCCAACTCTCTATAGTCTTTATCTACATCTAATTAGTAGGGAATATATCATATCAACTCTTGGATGGTCGGTGAGCATGAGTGCTCCAACCATGTGGATAAAATTATTTTCGAATGTTGCATGTATGCAGGGCACCATTAAGAGTGGAGGAATCACTCCTCACATAGAAAGGATCAGTGGTGTTGGCCTTAGATGTATTTTATAGCCATAGAAATTCCATAAAATCCAAAACAAAAAACAATCATAATTGGAATTGCCTTTATAATCAACCAAATTTTAGAATCTCTACATTAGATATAGACTTCTATATAGTGTAAAAATTTCTATGCAGTACCAAAAAAATACACAGGTACACTGTTTAAGAAATTACATATTTCACATGTCTGAATAGTTATGATAGTGTATTCCATCACCCTCGGAGAGATAGAATTAGGGAATCATATGACATGGCATCAAAATCTACACAGGATGACTCCTTCATCACATATACCAGCATTATATCTCATCCAACATACTATAGTAAAATTACCCTAGGAGAATCCCAGAGGAAAAATCATTATTATCCCACATGAATTATAGGTTTTATTTTTTATACTAAACTATATCATCATGTTCATAATAAAAACCTAACATTTCTATTAGTCAGTAACTATTTCACTCGTGTATTCACTATTATGTTTATTATTCCATGATAATTAATTCTTATGATAAATCAATTTGTAGTTTTAAATCTAGTTACAAGTCAATTAAATATTAGACGTACCATGGATAATGGGACAGGAGACATTTAATTATATTTATTATGTGATCTTGTTTATAGTAGGATAAAAAATCATAGTATCAAACCAATAACCAAACCCACCTCCATCAAACAATTAAGGAAAAAACCCCAAAATTATAGGGGTTGAATAACAATCTTTATACATGATAAATTGTATAAGCTACATGTCATGGCCATCCTGAGTGATTATTGTGGACCTCCATTGAATAAAAGGAATACATACTACACACATAAACACTGCAATTATGAAGAAAATAAATAATTAAAATGACGGGAATGACTGGCCGACTAAAAATGTATGGTTAGAAAATACATTAGTACCAAAACCATGACAGAATATAAATATAAATAACCACTCTACTAAACATCATTATATTATTCACATTCACTATCATCAACGATAATTACTGTACGACATAAGTAGAGATGTGCGAGTAGAAAAAAAATTGTAAAGATGATTAAAAATAGAGAGAACTGGACTGACAGACATAATGGACTGTTATAGCATACCTGAGCTCGAGAAATATTTCCATTATATCCAATGAAATCCATAATCCATACATTAGCTAAGATGATTCATATATAATATTACAGGGAGTTAATTTATTCTACTATGAAACCATAATTAGACTACTCTGAAGAAGCCTCACTCACTATCGATTTTTTATCTGAGAGGGAGAGGACAACAACAGGTTTGGAATGGTCGTGTGGGGAATCTCGGGGATTTTGGGGCTCAAACGGGAAAGGTCATGGATGGTGTGATCCCGCCAAGAATGGTATGGGGTGATAGGAGTTGTCTGGTGGGAACAATAAGGTTTGAAAAATTGTCGCTTAATGAGGTTAGAGGGTCAAAGTCGATGGGGACAGTGGTGTTGGCGGAGAGTCACATAGGAGGCAACAGGGGACATGAAGGGGGTTTTTGGTGACGACAAAGATTTGTAGAGTACACATTGGGGATCGTTGAGGGAAATGATGGACCTAAGGGAAATTGGGGGTTTCAGAAGAATCCATGGGTCATGGAGTTAGACGAAGCCATGGAGGGTGGTGATGCCCTAGAAGAAGGTTGAATAGGGTGGTGCCAAATTAGGGTTAGCGTAGGTTTGTTATTTTTAAAAACAAAATTAAATTAAAAAAGAAACAAATACATTTTATTTTTTTAAAATAAAAATATACTACATATATCTATGAATGGAATAATATTTTCTAAAAAAATATTTGTTTTAATATTAAATAAAATTTCAATACATGAATATCAATTGTTAATAAAATTATATTATTTAATTGATATGAATTCATCTTATTTATTAAATTTATATAATTAATTTTTTGTATTTATATTAGTTTGAAATATTTATTATTATTAAATTTATATATAAATATTAAATTATCTTGTATATAAATTTTATAAAATATATATGTAAATATATCAAATAACGTGATGGTTAATCCTTTTTTTATAAAAATAAATTATTATTAAATTAAAAATATTAAAAAAAATAAACACTATTAATATTTAGTGACAATTTAATATTAAAATTGATGAATGAAATATTTTTAATATGATATCAAGAAATGAATATTGTCTTAGGCTGTATAAATAATAATATATAAAAGAGAATGTTTTTTTATATAAAATTTGATGAAATATTTTTTGATATTGAATGTTATATTTTAAAAAATATTTGTGAAAATTGATTTGTTATTAATTTCTATCATTGGAAAAAAATTATTGTGTTGGTAAATAATTTGATTGTATTAATATGATAATGAAACTGAATTAACTGTTGGTAAAACAATTGTTGGTAATAAAGGATAAGTATCAACATATATACATGTTGAAAAAATTTTATTGATACTTAAAATTAATACCATTAAAAGTTAATATCTATAAAAATTACACATTTCTACCTACAGATATATAATCTATCAAGAAATTTCAATTGGTCTAAAAAATTATTTTTAGTGTCTACCTCTGACCTCTATCATTCCCTAACTATCATTGTATCCTACAAAACCTCTACATGTGGCCTAACCCTCTGCACTCACATCACTCGACCAGTGGGTGGGGAAACTAGTCACACTTGTGCACTAACATTTAACACTAAAAAAATAATACCTTGTTACAGTACTGAGAGTTTGAACCATTCTTCTAACTCCATTATGCACTTCCCCCTTAATGAATAACTCATAAACATCACATCCTACTCTAAGAAGCCGCACCACCTGTCCATCCAACTACCACCAAAAGGTCACTACTAGAATCACCCATTATGATCCCCACTAATTTATTTTCTTGGTACACCACTTTAGAAAACCATTTCAGATAGAAGATATTCTATTGAGACATAATATCTTGTCTCATCTGATCTTAAAAGAATTTCACCACATCTTCCTCATCTCCTATCAAAAACTGAATGATGCAACACAAGTTATTTTAATGACTAGAATATTCCATTTCTGAAATTTATCCCAAGGTAATTATCATAAAATATACATCCCATTCAACCCTCAAGGATTATGGGTAAATGTGATCTAGAAACATCTCTTGAAAATCATTCACCATCATTCCTTCAGTATGCTCGGTCTGAACAATGTTGTCCCACTAACACATTATATAAGCTCTATAAAAATAGAACTCTTAATTCAAACGCCTATCTAAAGTAGTATCTAGTTGTTCAAGAATGGTTTGGGTGGACTTTATTAAGAACTCCACTACAGTTGGCCCACCTTCTCTAGTAATGGTCAGAGGTTACTACAGATGAAACTCCATGGTCATCTCAAGCGTATTTGGTATTTCCCTCTCTGGGTCTAGTTCAATATTCTACAAGAAATGATAAATATACTCATAAATATAGTCTTCTCTATCCTCCAAAGACAACAAATTTCGTTACTCCACTAATGGAAGTGTGTTATTGGAAACATCCTCGTATGTCCAAACCCACACACATCTTCATGATTTCTTTTCTCTATAATGTCTCACATAAGATTTATATTGAAATAATTATAAATTTACGTAATGGAAAAAAGGTAGAGTTTGGATCATCACTTTTTATAACCAACTAGTCCAGATACACAAACCAAATGACAAAACTCACAACCAGATCACTACCCTTCACCATCTCCGCTATGTGCATAGATAACACAAGTATCTATTTTAGTTGGTTATAATATTTTCATTTAAAAAAATTCAAAATAGTTTCCACGTTCGAATTTACTATTAAAATATTTTACTCAAATTTTACTTCTTTTTTAACCACCATTTTATAATCACTACTTACCCTTTTTACTTCTGTTTTTCCCCATTCATGATATCCCATGAGGAATAATTTCATTACATTTACGATTATAAAATTCATCCTAACCTCTATATCCAGCACAACCATCCTATATATGTGCATATCATGTTGAATGACACTTATCCACATAGGTTCATAGAATGCTGCATGAACGCACAACCTCATAACCATTCCACCATGAGAGGATTATCACAAAATGGTTCAATAACACAACAGTTAAATCACTTAATATTAAAATATCATCAAATATAACAACACTCAACAAGAACAATAATTTTCTCCCATGGTGAAATGTGTTTTCCCTTATACATGATTTAGTTATTCCTAATGAGGAGCTCAATACAAAGTCTCGAAACATTCTTATTCAACTATATACCATCCCGAAATAGTAAGAATTAGAAAATAACATCTTTGATACCAATTTGTAGTGTTCCTAATCCAAAATCCACTAAATCTATTCCCTGAGATGGGTGACCACATGAAATCATGAATTAGTCCCCATATTCCATAGGTTTCTGACTGGTATCAGGGGTGTAATTAGATACATGGGGATACTATACCCAATTTAAAAGAGTATTCCCCAACAGAATATATTTTAAATAACGAAAAAATAGGAAAAAATCAAAAACATGAATAAATTATAGTCTCCCAAACTAGATAAAAACCCATATCCAATAGTAAACATTTAATCTAGAGCTAATATTCCAATTAAAAAACCCAAAAGAATGACAAATAGTTGGATCCCCAAAATGGTTCTTGCTCTTAGTCCTGAATCTCATCTTTGCACATACCAACTAGACTATCTTCCAAATCATGGGACCCTTGACCTTTTCATGACCTACAACTATGAAATCTTCTAAGGTACCCAACGCCATCATGAGAAGGGTGTGAGAATAACTCAGTAGGCCGCCACAAATAGTTTCGATAAAATTTAAAATAAAAGTATATAGTGAAAGAATGTGATAAATAGTGGAAAGTGAAGGTAAACCATTCAATAATACATTCTAGTCTATATTAAATTAAATTATAATAGAATTTAATTTTGGTTCACTACTTATTAATCCGGTTTTTAAATATTCCTTTTTAATGTGTTTGATGCATTATGAATGTTTAATATTATCAAGATAATGGGAATAAAATGACGACTGATATCACTAGGCTTCACATTATAACAACCTCATAATCCTCACATCAATGCCTTGGTCAGTGTGAAATTCTATTTTTTGGGGAATAAAACTCGATCTTCATTCATAAAGAAATCATTTAGGGGTGAATCTAGAACCTCAGTCCAACTCGACCTAATGCTGTAGAACCTTATGTTTATACCTCACTCTACCAATCCATGTGGACAAACTTATTTATCATTCACCACTATTAACCAACGCACAGTAAACATATCCAAAATCATTTTTATCAACACAAAAATATATATTAATTGTAAATTAAAATTATACCTCAATATATTAACACATTTTTCATTTATATCACAAATCCCTTTATCCCCATTTCCCATTCCACATGATTATCTCAATAAGAATATTCACATTTAACCAAAATTTCTTATCATATTCCAATTAATCCCATTTAACATAAATCAATGTCAACCAAACAAACCGTTATCCTTTAACCATAATAGACATGACAATACACCATCCATTATAACTAATCACATAAACTGATTAACCTACTTTCTATATCTCTACATCAGTTTAAGTTAATTTCACTCCTCATATTTTTTTAGCTTTATAGGGAGGGTCTACACAGCCCCTGAGAGGCCCTGAATTTTCATTTTACACTTCATTCATCCTACGAGGATCATAAGGGGTTCATTTGGTTGATTTGACACCAACTATGTTAATCCATTCAAGGTTAAACAACAGCACAATGATGGAAAATCAAGAACCAAATCCTACATGCTCAAATCCAAGTATAATCAATGGTATATAACATGTAGACCTCCTACAATTAATCCATTGAATAACACAATAATAATCAATGACTTATATCCCTATTAAACCTTGCTCCGAAGAATAATCATAATACACACAAGAAATGACAGGTTTTAGAGCTTTAGATGGAGAGAAGGAATAGATGAAAACCCTTTACCCAAAAGAGATGCAAGTGTGGGATTATACGTACCCAAATTGTTAATCTAAAACAACCTCACTCTAAATGGCCCTAATATGTGGTATAATGATCCCTGGATGATCATTATGATTTTGGGGTGTCATTAGGGTTCAAGGGAGAGTGAATAATGAAAATCCTCTATTAGAATATGAAATCCCATAATGTCATTTTTCTAATTATCTGTAAAATACTCGGCTGTATGGTTTTAAAAACTAAGTTCAAACAATGCATAAGCTAGTGTTTTGAATTATCCCCCATACATGGTTACCAGGGATTTCCACATGGTTTTCATGGACTATGCACAATCCATGAAGAATGCCCAGAAACTCCCTTTTCATCATATTTTGTGTCCTAACCCCCCAAAACACATTTTGGTCTTCACATAAACATTATAACTTAATATTTAACCAAAAAAAGGAACATAAAATGAATAATAAACAAAAAAATTCCTCAAAGGAGATCTAGGATATTATAATCTGATAGCTCTAGATTTGTAAAGGTGGTTCACAAATGTGGGTTTGGATAAATTTTTTGAAAATGATATGAAATCCCACAGAAGGGTTTGAGAATCTCAAAAGTGGTAGCTTTAACCAAGGAAATAAAAATCTAATAGAAAACTGTGAGCTTTTTGAAGGAACAATGATCTTCATGAATGAAGTGTGGTTCATGAAAGGGGGTTTCTTAACAATATCTGTTTGAGGTTTTTGAATAAATGATTCAAACAAAAGTAGTGAGATTTAGGAATGTTTTTTGAATGGGATTTCTTATTAAACTATTGTAATGTGGTATTAATAAATTGTATTAATGTGTAACATTAACATAGCATCCATCCCAAATTTATTAGATAATCAATTGTGATAATGGAGGGACTTAAAAATCCATAAACATGGGTTTAATCCCTTCAAAGAGTACCAGGAAAGGGAAGAGTTGGAAGGTGATCCTCTCAACTAGAAGGAAACCAGATAAGGAGACATAAGGATTGACCCTTGGGAAATATGTGAGTTGACCATAAACGTTGTAATGATAATGATCCTAGAAATGTAAATGATCTACCTCAAATGTTAAATTTCTTCAATGGGCCTTAATGTATTTGGTACATCGGCACATCTCCATTGTCTTATCCATTAACATAGCCCAATTAGGGTGAAGCAAGAAAAAAAATGGTTTCTTTGTCATGATTTCATTTATATTCATACATTTTCGATGGATAAATAGTTAAAAATTTTTTTGTTTATTGATGAAACAAGATTTGAATGGGTGGTAGTTCAAATCATTCATACCCGGATTCACCCACCCCCCTATCAGGGTATTTGACCAAGTTGTCCTGTCAAAGATAATAATATCATATTACAATGGTAGTCCGAGAATGGTGTGAGATAAAAAAAATTTATAGGCCACCACCAAGGGTGTTTTCTGATAATATTTGTAGTGTTCTTATATAACCACGATACAACATTAAATAGTAAAAGAAAATAATGAGGATTGAAAAAACAACCTGGTCACTCAGGTTCTTAATAAAAACCTCATGAATCTACCTACTTCAGCTAATGGTTATAATGGATTTTGGATAGTATACCATATATATATATATATACTAATAATATATATATTTATTTGATAATTATATATATTTCATCCACCTATATATCCAAAGTATGTTCAAGCATATGTGTATATATAAATTCTGGATTAATGTTGGCTGGATATAAGAAGAACATCATGACCAGTATAACAAGCATATATGCTCAATAAAAATGGTACAACCCTACATCCCATATAGTGTGGGTTAAATTGTTCACTTCACATAGGATCATGAACATTCCAATATGTTAACACCCAAACTGGAACACGACACATCAAACCTAATGTCCAACTAGTGTATATAGTGTGAGATTTCATTCTCTACACCTGTTAAATGTTAGTGTGATACCATCATGATAAACTAACCCATTCACCCACAACATTTAAACTAATTATTTTTATAGGGAATAACATTTCAATATATCCATGCTGCTGAGTCTTTTGGGTGTTTTTTCTACTACTCTGGGAAACTAGAAATCACTGAATGCAATTGGGAACTTCTTTATATCATATTAAACATTTATCATTCTAAATAAAAATATCCAAATCTAAAAACTAATGATCCATACCACCATGAATGGATGAGTCATTACAAGTTTATCTTGTATAATATAACACATATAATATATATTCAACAAACTAATTCCTTGTATCTTCTTCTAAAAAATTAAATATCACAAATGTATTTTTATTTTTTCATTCCATAAAAATGATATCATAGATAATGGTTTCTTTAAAATATATCCAAATCATATCTTATAATTTTTAACATTTCTTCTTAACTTATATAGTGTCAGTTATATCATATATTATATGATCCAATTGGAGAAGTATAAATCAGTAAAATAGTTTTTAATTTAATATGGTTTATAATTTACTTATTTTTCTATTTTAGGATCCATATGTGTTTAGAGGGATATAGAGAGGGTATGTAGATAGATGGAGCTATAATTTTTTCATCAGATGGTTCTTGATTTTAATGTATAATTCACAATGTGAGTTTATATTTTGTGGTATTTCAAGCCTATGGTTCATGACATAATTTTAGGTGAGGGTTTTTGTAAATAAATAAATGATGAAAATAATGAAAAATTCATAATGAAAATTAAATAGGGTTGTGGCACTATTAATTTATATAGATGTTATAAATTTTTAGGATACAAATTTTAAATTTTTTTTTGAAAAAATATCAAGGTTGTAGTATAATTGACATCATGAAAATGTAATTGACAACCTTAATGATTCATGATAGATGGTATTTATAAGTACAGTTCCTGACAATATTCTCTAATTCAGTAGTTATTTACTCTCTGTTTTTTAGAAAACACAAGGTTTCATTTGATGTCATTAAATCCTTTATATCTACACCGAAACTTTGGTTTCAATGTTTGATCATTGGGAATATGATGTTCATTTTTAAGTTTTCCCCTAATATCCCATATTCCTTCTTTCGGGGATTCACAGCGGTGATGTTGTTTTGGATCAGTGTGTCTTTTGGGGGTTTTTATGATCTCATCGTGTTATATAGTTTGATTTTAAATTTTCCTTGGACATTTTTTTCCATGGGTTGTTTTAACATCAACCTATAGATTGATGTGAATAAAAAGGATTATTCAATGTATGGTATCCTTATTCTCTCCTTAATTGTGTTCATGTGTCATGATTTCATGATTATTCATTTCATTTTTTGTATAATTATGTTTCAATTAATAAATATAAATATCTTGATAAATCTAAAATCTATGAGTATATGGATAAATCGTTATCTTATTATTCTTATTGATTATATTGATGATGAGATTGGACATACATGATTTAATTACATAAATTCATGGTTTCTTGGAGCCTTTCTTCTGTATGAATTGTTATATTTGTGATACACATGAGATATGGATTTTTAATGTAACCATTGAATGAAAATTCTAATGAACACATATATGGATATTGAATTGGATTCTTATATAGTTCGATTTTATTTTATAAAATTCATGAAATATAATATAATGACTCCATGTAATCCATTAACCATAAGTTTTAATTTTGGTCTATGATGTTATTTGTGGTTGGTATTATTATGTTTAATTTTATAATTTGGGAATTTTTCTCGTGATTATTATGACCAAATGACCTATGAAATTTTTGGGGTGGTAATGAAATTGTCACAGGGAATCATATCTACAGTGGAATTCAGTTTGATGGTTGTGTCATGCAATTATGGTTATATGTATTGGTCAAGACTTAAGGTTATTTTGGTGAGATGGTTTAGCTAATTTGATGCTATAGTGATTATTCATGTGCAATTGGTGGTGAGTTCTATGGAGTGTTTTTGTTAGTTACCAAGTAATAAAAGGAATAAATTATAATATAGATATTAAATGAATGGGTTGTTATAGGAATAATTATTAGTTGGATTATATTGTGAGGTAATTGACATAAATACTATGAATAAAAAATGAATAAATTTGATAATCTAAATTGAAATGAAATAGTGAATAAGTGAAACTATAATTTTTAAAAATCTATAAAGGTTTAAATATTTAATTTAATGTCATTTTTTGTGTATTTATGTGGTGGTTGTGTGTCGAGATTCTTATTTGGGGGAAATAGTTGTGATAAATGTTCTATAAAGAAGTGGTGATGGCATGTAGTCTACTAGTATTGTGGATGAGGATCTATAGGTCAGCTATTTTGTGTTATATTTATATCTTGTGTCCTATGTTATTATTAGACATGGACCATGCATGTTGGATATCCTTAAAAATTTATATTAATTTTAGGTTCATTGTGTTTTCTCAAACATGTAGGTTGGTGGTGCTAAAAAATAACCTGCTATCCCCTTTTCTAATAGCCTTCCATTAGAAATGATGATATGTGTTACTATTGTAGATTACCCATTGGTGATACTTAGTGATATATTTTCATTGTCATGTGTGGTGGGACTAGGTTATTTAGTTGAGTTCATTCACAATAATATTACTCTCATTCCATGTTTTTGTGGTGGACCATGTGTCTTTGATAGAGATGTGTTGTTTTAATGATATATTTTATAAACATATGTTATGGGTTGTGAGGATGGGGTTGCTAGGGTTGCATGCTAACCCCCATCACAGATGGTGGTTATGTTATGTGAGACGTACAAAAAGAATGGGACAATATGATGTGTTGTATTGAGGGGAACGAGTGGGAAATTAGTAGTGAAGCATAATAAATTGGATTTTTTTGATTTTTTATTTACTATATTTATATATTAGATTCATGATTTGGTGAGAAAGCAATGGTGACGCTGAGATTGGTTGGTCGACTAATTTTTGTGCTTGGTGGTTCAGCTCCTTATTCGTTGGTGGATTATTTTTCTATTTTCACTTGTGCACTAGAAACCTTGTGTATGATTCTTCTATGTATATATGTATGCTCACCATATGATTGATTTTTTATTACAATTTTCCAAGTGATAATTTTGAACTGATTTTGATATTTTTTTATTGGGTGTTGGAGTTATTATCATGTAATTATTGTTGACATTTTATTTTAGGATTTACATAGAGATTTTTTTTTGTATTTTTTTGACTATATTATTTAAATTTTTTGATGGTTTTTTGTTTACTATTATATTTTTCATGGGTATAATTTAAATCATATCTCATAATCATGTTAATTTAATTGGTAATAATTTCTTTATAGATGATCGGTATACGCATGATGCTTGTTTCTATCAAGAGGCCTACTAAAATTGGGAATCTTGGTCTCTATCTCTCTCCTATAATTTCAATTATAGAAGGGGTTCCATTGAAGTTAAGGGTAAAAAAATAGTTGTAAAATAGGATATAGTAGTGATATATGATATATGTTTGAGTTAGTGACGTTGAAGATTTCTTGGGATGTTATGGAAATAATGCATGTTGATATTGGATTTCAAAATATTCCAGGGAGACTATCTTGTAAATGGTATTTTAAGGCCCCTAGTGATCATATTCATGGACTCCGAGACTATTAAACAACCATGTGCGGTGGAACTATATGTTGGGTAATGACCTAGGAGATATTAATGAATATTAGTTTATTATAATTGTGTATGAATTCTAATTTTAGGGAGATAAATAAATTAATAAATTAATTAATTAATCATTAAACAAATTCATTGCTACCAGGACTAGGATCTAACATTCATTTTTATGAATGTAATTTTTTCATTATAATTGGTTCGATAATGATATTGTGGCTCAAATTAATGATCATTTTCATTATTAGATGATCAAACTTATATATGAGGATGAGGCGTGGTAGATGACATGTTGGTGGACTTGGAGATCACTTTTGATTAAATTCAAAATTGTGGTGAGTTATTGGAACCATATCAGTTATTTCGATGTCATGAGCTACATATATGTGGTGGATGTTGAATATTCATTATTTAAAGGAGAAATATGTATTATAGAAAACATTTCATTTGGAATTCTGTGTGGAATTCTTATCATTATCACCAATGGAAACAAATTGGATGAAATTTAACTACCATAAGCATGGGATATGGAATTTCCTAGACCTAAGGGTTATGTTAAATATAAGGCCCAGACCTTAAACCTTATTTAATATTGAATTAAATGAATAATTCACGTTGAGGATCTTTTCAGGTTTAGAGTTTTAGAGAATTAGAACATAACTATTACATCTCAAAAGATTACAAAGTAGTCACTTCTACTAAGTTTCCATAATAAAAAAAACTCTTAAAAGAAACATATCTAGTTCCATGTTTTATATAGCATGGCATTCCCTTGATCCCATCCTTGACCTTATTCCACATTAAGTCCTGTGAAAAACATTTCAAAAAAAACATGGGGTGAGCATAAAAAGCTCAGTAAGGGATAAACAAAGAATGGAAACTCTTAGTTTTTCAAACATCAAGTAAAACATGTATAATCAATCAAAGTAATACCTTCACCTTTATGAAGTAGTAAAAACTCTTCACTGAGTAATGTATCATTACTTACCTTTTTGTAACCAAAGGATTACCATAAAACCCATATAAAGAACACATAACATATATAAAGGTAACTTGGGACATAAACATACTTATATAGAATAACCATACGGTCGACTTCCACACATATCACTTAATGGAATAGACATACGACAAATTTCCATACATACTTAATAGAATAGCCATACGGCCGACTTCCTTACCCAATGCATTGGAGGTTATAAGGTAACCACCCGTCCTGGTATTCACGGCAGCACCCGTCATATGGTTTATAACGTAACCACCGGTTAAAATGTCTAAGTTCCAATATAAAATCATAAAGCATAAAACCAATATAAAGGAATGATAACACTTCCACATTTCAATCACAATATATCATAAAAATATTGACATTATAGAATCCTTTATCAAAACCATTTTCAATACCAAAATACATAAAAGAGTATATGGTATTTATTTTATTTTAAAAAACATTACGGCTTCTTGAGGAAGCAAAAGACCAAATAATACTCGCGGCGGCGGAAAAGGTCGTTGTCACCGCGTACGTTAAAAAAACAATCCTTTTTGTCGTTTAGTAAAACACTTCGTAGAAAAAGATTCCATTTGTATAAAAGTAAAATTCAAAGGGGTTCATACACCGTATAAAATAAAGTTGTGTATAAAACGAAATATGCCTTAATGAAAGGAGATTGAGACGAAGTCCCTTACCTCGGGTCCGACTTGACTCGATCGTTCATTAATGTCCTGAATAATAAACTTGAGTTAATTTATACTTGCTTAAGAACCATTTTCAAGTTCATTATTACTTTTATATCACTTATTTCCATGTTATAAACATTATGTAACCATTTAAGTTAATAATGTTTGTTTTGTCGATATTTGGTTCTTAAGTCGAAAGTGGACTTCTTACAATTACATGTTATTCGTGTGGTCAAAGGTTATTTATATCCAGAATGCCATTCCTGATTTGGATATCATATATATCATCTATATCCAGCATATACATGTATTCATAATATTACATAATCATTTAGAGTTATGAAATGAAATGCACTGTTCATGGAGACGGTAAGTCGTACGTACGCATGAATGCTACTTTCATTTCTATATCGTATTTTATAGAATGGAATCATAATTATATAAAGGTATATTATAATTACAGTATAATATCATATATAATATCATAGGTCCATCATTTATATGTCCCACATATGTTATTTAACGAATCAACTCACTTTAAGGGGGTGGTAGTATGCACTTCCTTAAATGAAGATATCATGTTTACCCATAATGGAAACCATAAAGGTATGACAAAAAAGAAAAATACATAAGATTAAGGAAAAAATAAACATATTATATATCATATATAAATATAGTGACATCTTAATGGACACCTTTTAAGGTGTTAAAATAATGTTGAACAATCATCGTTTCGGGAGGAATAAATTCACCATCCACGGAAACAGTATGTTTGTTAACCATTAGATGTAGGTGTGTGTAAGTTTAGCTCGAATAATTCTTATAAAAAAATCCTATTATATTTAGTATACTGGAGTTGTTACAAAAGAAAAGAATAAAAAGAGTTTAGGGGGTTGGAGTAGCAAAATAAAACAAAAGGACTCAAAAGAATACATTACCGTAAAATCGGGTAACCCCACTTAGTTTGAGCTCAAAGGATTCCTTTGGAAGACTTCTGCCCAAAGTGAGGCTTCAATGAGTAATAGAGGGATGTGTAGAGCCAAAATGGTTAGGGGTTGGCCGATCCAAATTCTTTGGGAGTGTGGGAAAAGAGGTAGAGGTTGGGGCCTTTTATAAGAGGAGAGGAGGGACACTTTTAGAAATCATGAAACTATTATTTTATTTTCAAAAGTGTTTCGAATTTCTAAGGTCCCACATTGATATATTTCGAATATAAGATGATAAGGCTTCTAAATATTCCCATACAATAGGTTTTGGACATGTTTAGGTTTTAGATATTACATTATCATTCCATTTTATTTAAATCGTTAAATAATGAAGTCATCGCTGCATCACATTGATGTCATATATAATTTTTTTTATGTAAAGTCTAAAAATTATAAAAAAAACACTATGATATAGGAAATCTTTTTATCTTTCCAATTAATATTTATAATCAAAAATCGGATCTTTATAACCCCATGTAAATTTTTGTTTGTAAAACATATTATGTTTTTGTCATTTTTACTTTAACATTAAATAAAAAGTTATTTATGTCATTTCCCAACCAAAGTGGCTCCATGGGGTCCCCAAGTTGACCCATGGCTTTTCTTGGTCGGCCATGACACATCCAATAATGGTAGGACATGTGTCAAGGTATTTTCATTTTATTATACTATCATTTTTTCCTTAAATTTCACTAATTACCTCTAATCGCAATTAAAAACTTAATAAGTTACTATTCACCAAAAAAATATTTTTATCTCATTGAACCACATTTTACTTCTTAATGACAACCATGTATGTCGGATTTTTGAAATTAAAAACAAAAAAGTGGTAAAATTTCATTTAAACGAAAAATCAGTTTTTATAAGTACCACTTAGTGGTTTCACTATTCATCAAAAATTGATGTTTTTCAGAAAAATACCAAATATTCACCCTAAGCTATATTTGATATTACGAATTCAAAAATGAAGTCTATTTTACAGAATTCAAAACATATAAGTCACATTAATTAATTTAATAATTAATTCCCGCTGTCAGAGCAAATAGCGTGTTTTTATGAAACAATAAGTATCAAAACATTGACACTAGTTTAAGTCCGATTTCAAAGTGAAATTAATTCCAACGACCACTATTGGATTTAATGGTAAAAATATTTTCTAATTTCACATTAAAACCAATTCAAAATATAATTTAATCATATAAATAAATTAGATTAAAAAGTGGTTTTGAATTAAAATACAACATTTTACACTATTCATTAAAAAAAGAACATTATCGGAAAGATACCAAAAATTTACACAAAGTAAATTTTGATGTCCCGATTCTAAAGAAGAGTTATTTTTGGTCCAATAAAATTTATAAGATTGAGAAAAACTATATTTAATGACGGTTCGCCATCAAAGGTTGATAAGTGAACCCTTAGTGAAAATTAGGGTATAAATGCCTAAAATTGAACTCTTTCCGTATTTTAAGCCTTTATCTTTTATTGGGTAAATGTAAAAACATTTAAAAACATATATAATCATATTTTAATTATTTCTATACATTCCCGCCAGTACAACGGCTACTTGTTAACTAACATTTAAAATAATATTATTTTATTACTTGTGTTCAACGTAAGTTTTCAAAGAAACATATCGTTTCATATAGAGTACACTATCGAACGTAGAAAACCCTTTTAATTAAAATTAATATTTAATTCGTAAATATTAATAAATATGAAAATTGTTTATTCTTTAATTACCTGGGATGTTACATCCTTCCCCCCTTTTGAAAATTGTGTCCTCGCAATTTTATTCACTTATCAAAATAAGTGGGGGTATTTATCCCTCATAGCATTTTCAGATTCCCACGTTGCCTCTTCAATCACATGGTTTTTCCACAAAACCTTTACATGATGAATCACCTGATTCCGTAACACCTGCTCCCTGTGGTCAAGAATCTGGACTGGTTGTTCTTCATAAGATAGGTTCTCCTCCAGCTAAACTACCTCTGGTCTCAAAAAATGAGATGGATCTGGCATATACTTCCATAACATCGAAACATGAAAAACATTGTGTACCTGAGATAAACTCGGAGGTAAAGCCACTCGGTAAGCAACTGATCCAACTTTCTCCAGAATTTCATATGGTCCAATAAACCTTGGACTCAGCTTTCCTTTCTTACCAAATCCCATCACACTTTTCCACGGAGAAACCTTGAGAAAAACATGATCACCTACCTCGAAAGATAGATCCTTCCTCCGGTTATCTGCATAACTCTTCTGCCTGCTCTGAGCTGTTCTCATGTGCTTCTGAATCAACTGAACTTTTTCTGCCATATCTTTTACCAATTCTGGTCCCATCAGCTTCCTTTCACCCACTTCATCCAAAAATGCTGGAGTTAGACACCGCTTCCCATATAATGCCTCAAATGGTGCCATCTGTATACTGGAATGAAAACTGTTATTATATGAAAATTCAACCAAAGAAAGATGTTGGTCCCAACTTCCCTGATAATCCATAGAACAAGCTCGTAGCATATCCTCCAAGGTCTGAATTGTTCGTTCTGAATGCCCATCTGATTGAGGATGAAAAGCTGTACTAAAATTTAATTCAGTACCCAACGACTTCTGAAGGCCTTTCCAAAAGTTAGATGTGAACCTGGGATCACGATCAGATAAAATGGAGAGGGGAACTCCATGTAACCTGACTATCTCTTTAAGATACAAATAGGAAAGTTGATCTAGGGAAAAAGTATCTCGTATAGCAAGGAAATGAGCAGACTTGGTCAAGCGATCAACAATAAGACAGATTGCATTATTGCCTCGAGATGTCTTCTGTAATCCCAAAACAAAGTCCATGGATATATTCTCCCATTTCCACTATGGCACTGGTAAAGGCTGAAGAATCCCTTTTGTTAACTGCCGCTCTGCTTTAACCTGTTGACATGTCAAACACTTCACAGTAAAATCAGCAATATCTCTTTTCATTCCATCCCACCAGTAATACTCCCGGAGATCTCTGTACATCTTAGTACTGCCAGGATGAACTGAAAACGGGGAACTATGAGCCTCACATAACAACTCATTCTTCAACTGTGAATCACAAGGCACACATAATCTCTTCCCAAACCTCAAAACACAATCATTATCAATGTTGAATTCTGGCAACTTACCTTTCTGAACCAGCTCTACCTTTTTTTGCAACTCATTGTCTCGCTTCTGTGCTTGCATGATTCTGTTTGATAGAGAAGATTTCACTGATACCTGAAACAAAACAGAAGGACTTACTGCACCAACAACATCTATGCCAAAGTTTATCAAATCCTTAACCAAAAGACCATGTTCCAAACACAACATTGCTAATGAAGCATTACTTTTTCGACTCAAAGCATCAGCCACTTTATTTGCTTTTCCCGAATGGTAATGAATTGTACAATCATAATCCATGATTAATTCCAGCCATCTCCTCTGTCTCATGTTCAATTCTTTCTGAGTGAATATATACTTTAAGCTTTTGTGATCAGTATATATATCACAATTTACTCCATACAAATGATGCATCCAAATTTTTAAAGCAAAGACAACAGCAGCTAATTCCAAATCATGTGTAGGGTAATTTACCTCATGAGTTTTCAACTGTCGTGAAGCATAAGAAATTACCTGATCATTCTGCATAAGGACACAGCCAAGTCCCTTCAACGAAGTATCACTGTATATAACAAACTCACCATTCCTGGAAGGAAGTGCCAAAACTGGAGCATTCACCAATCTTCTCTTCAACTCCTGAAAACAATCATCACATTCTTTTGTCCAGATGAACATAACACCCTTACGAGTTAGCTTAGTCATTGGACTAGATAACCGTGAAAAATTTTCAACAAACCTTCAGTAGTAATCTACCAAACCAAGGAAACTACGGATCTCAGTTACATTTGTGGGTCTCGGCCATTCTTCAACAACTTTTGTTTTATTATGATCAATTGTTATGCCTTCTTTTGAAACAATGTGACCCATGAAAGAAATTTGTTGTAACCAAAACTCACACTTCCTGAATTTCCCATACAATTTCTTTTCTTTTAATGTTTTCAAAATAACCCATAAATGTCCCTCATGCTCCTCTTTACATTTAGAAAACACCAAAATATCATCAATAAAAACAACCATCATTTATCACCTGAGTCAACTGAGCCATCACTGCAACAAATTGTTTAGTTCTGGTTCTGACCATCCCAGGATACTGATTTCAAAGTTCATTTCCCTATATATGCCTTCCCAGAAAATATGTTCTGTTTCCTCTATGAAAAACCATTCTTAACACAGAAATATCTTAGGCGAAGCAACATGGTAATCTTTAAATGCTATATCATTTCAATCATATCATAAATTAACTTATAATTTAACAATTTTATAACTCCTAAAGTTGTTTAAACCGACCTCTGATACCAACTATAAGGCCCAGGCCTTAAACCTTACTTAATATTGAATTAAATGAATAATTCACGTTGAGGATCTTATCAGGTTTAGAGTTTTAGATATTTAGAACATAACTATTACATCTCAAAATATTACAAAGTAGTCACTTCTACTAAGTTTCCATAATAAAAAAAACTCTTAAAAGAAACCTGTCTAGTTCCATGTTTTATATAGCATGACATTCCCTTGATCCCATCCTTGACCTTATTCCAAATTAAGTCCTGTGAAAAACATTTCAAAAAAACTTGGGGTGAGCAAAAAAAGCTCAGTATGGGATACACAAAGAATGAAAACTGTTAGTTTTTCAAACATCAAGTAAACCATGTATACTCTATCAAAGTAATACCTTCACCTTCATGAAGTAGTAAAAACTCTTCACTGAATAAAGTATCATTACTTACCTTTTTTTAACCAAAGGATTACAATAAAACCCATATAAAGAACACATAACATATATAAAGGTAACTTGGGACATAAACATACTTAAGTGGAATCATCATACGGTCGACTTCCACACATATCACATAATGGAATAGCCATACGGCCAATTTCCATACATACTTAATGGAATTGCCATACGGCCGACTTCCATACCCAATGAATTAGTGGTTATAACGTAACGACCCATCCTGATATTCACGGCACCACCCGTCATATGGTTTATAACGTAACCACCCGTTAAAATGTCCAAGTACCAATATAAAATCATAAAACATAAAACCAATATAAAGGAATGATAACATTTCCACATTTCAATCACAATATATCATAAATATACTGACATAATAGAATCCTTTATCAAAACCATTTTCAATACCAAAATACATAAAAGTGTATATGGTATTTATTTTATGTTAAAAAACATTACGGCTTGTTGAGGAAGCCAAAGACCAAATAATACTCGCGGCAGCGGAAACGGTCGTTGTCACAGCGTACGTTAAAAACACATTCCTTTTTGACGTTTAGTAAAATGCTTCGTTGAAAAAGATTCCTTTTGTATAAAAGTCAAAGTCAAAGAGGTTTATACACCTTATAAAATAAATTTGTGTATAAAATGAAATATGCCTCAATGAAAGGAGATTGAGACGAAGTCCCTTACCTCTGGTCCGACTTGACTCGATCGTTCTTTAATGTACTGAATAATAAACTTTAGTTAATTTATACTTGCTTAAGAACCTTTTTAAAGTTCATTATTCCTTTTATATAACTTATTTTCATGTTATATACATTATGTAACTATTTAAGTTAATAATGTTTGTTTTGTCGATATTTGGTACCTAAGTCGAAAGTGGACTTCTTACAATTACATGTTGTTTGTGTGGTCAAAGGTTCTTTATATCTAGAATGCCATTCCTGATTTGGATATCATATATATCATATATATCCAGCATATACTTGTATTCATAATATTACATAATCATTTAGAGGTAAGAAATGAAATGCACCGTTCATGGAGACGGTAAGCCGTACGTACGCATGAACGCTACATTCATTTCTATATCGTATTTTATAGAATGGAATCATAATGATATAAAGGTATATTATAATTCCAGTATAATATCATATATATTATCATAGTTCCATCCTTTATATGTCCCACATATGGTATTTAACGAATCAACTCACTTTAAGGGGGCGGTAGTCCGCACTTCCTTAAATGAAGATATCGTGTTTACCCATAATGGAAACCATAAAGGTATGACCAAAAAGAAAAATACAGAATCTTAAGGAAAACATAAACATATTATATATCATATATAAATATAGTGACATCTTAATGGACACCTTTGATGGTGTTAAAAGAATGTTGAACAATCATCGTTTCGGGAGGCATAAATTCACCATCCATGGAAACAGTATGTTCGTTAACCATTAGATGTAGGTGTGTGTAAGTGTAGCTCTAATCCTTCTTATATCAACATCCTAGTATATTAAGGATACTGGAGTTGTTACAAAAGAAAATAATAAAAAGAGTTTAGGGGGTTGGAGAAGCAAAATAAAACAAAAGGACTCAAAAGAAGACATTACCTTAAAATCGGGTAACTCCCCTTAGTTTGAGCTCAAAGGCTTCCTTGGGAAGACTTCTGACCAAAGTGAGGCTTCAAGGAGTAAGAGAGGGATGTGGAGAGACAAAATTGGCAGGGTTTGGCCGAGCCAAATTCTTTGGGAGTGTGGGAAAGGAGGTAGAGGTGGCGGCCTTTTATAAGAGGAGAGGAGGGGCACTTTTGGAAATCATGAAACTATTATTTTATTTTCAAAAGTGTTTCGAATTTCTAAGGTCCCACATTGATATATTTCTAAGATAATATGATATGGCTTCGAAATATTCCCATCCAATAGGTTATGGACATGCGTATATTTTAGATATTACATTATCATTCCATTTTATTTAAATCGTTAAATAATGAAATCATTGCTGCATCACAATGATGTCATAAATAATTTAATTTATTTAAAGTATAAAAATTATAAAAAAAATACTATGATGTATTAAATATATTTATCTTTCCAATTAATATTTATAATCAAAAATATGATCTTTATAACCCCATGTAAAAATTGTTTTCATAAAACATAATATGTTTGTGTCATTTTTACTTTAACATTAAATAAAAAGTTATTTATGTCATCTCCCAACCAAAGTGGCTCCATGGGGTCCCCAAGTAGACCCATGGCTTGTCTTGGTTGTCCATGACACATCAAATAAGGGTAGGATATGTTTCAAGGTATTTTAATTTTATTATAATATCATCTTTTCTTTAAATTGCACTAATTACCTCTAATCGCGATTAAAAACTTAATAAGTTACTATTCACCAAAAAAAATATTTTTATGTCATTGAACCACATTTTACTTCTTAATGACAACCATGTATGTCGGATTTTTGAAATTCAAAACACAGATGTGGTAAAATTTCATTTAAATGAAAAATCGGTTTTTATAAATACCACCTAGTGGTTTCACTATTCATCAAATATTTATGTTTTTCAGAAAAATACCAAAAATTCACCCTAAGCTATATTTGATATTAAGAATTCAAAAATGAAGTATATTTTACAAAATTCAAAACATATAAGTCACATTAATTAATTTAATAATTAATTCCCGTTTTCAGAGCAAATAGCGTGTTTTTATGAAACAAAAAGTATCAAAAGATTGACACTAGTTTAAGTCCGATTTCAAAGTGAAATTAATTCCAACGACCACTATTGGATTTAATGGTAAAAATATTTTCTAATTTCACTTTAATACCAATTCAAAAGATAATATAATCATATAAATAAATTAGATTAAAAAGAGGGTTTGAATTAAAATACAACATTTTACACTATTCATTAAAAAACAACTTTATCGGAAAGATACCAAAAATTTACACAAAGTAAATTTTGATGTCCTGATTCTAAAGAAGAGTTATTTTTGGTCCAATAGAATTTATACGATTTATCAAAACTATATTTAATGAAGGTTCGCCGTCAATGGTTGATAAGATAACCCTTAGTGAAAATTAGGGTATAAATGCCTAAAATTGAACTCTTTCTGTATTTCAAGCCATTATCTTTTATTGGGTAAATGTAAAAACATTTAAAAACATATATAATCATATTTGAGTTATTTCTATCCATTCCCGCCAGTACAACGGCTACTTGTTAACTAACATTTGAAATAATATTATTTTATTACTTGTGTGCAACGTAAGTTTTCAAAGAAACTCATCATTGCGTATAGAGTACGCTATCAAACGAAGAAAACCATTTTAATTAAAATTAATATTTAATTCGTAAATATTAATAAATATGAAAATTAATTATTCTTTAATTACCTGGGATGTTACATTAAACTACCTCTATCACATCAACCCTTATTTCTTTTTACACTATATGTCCATATAATGATGTTTGAAAAAGTATTTGGGGTCTGTGGTCCATACTATAGTAATCCAAATAAAAATTTCTATGTACATAATGGTGTGAACGAATGTGGAGGTTATAATGTAGATCTTTTTTATAGAAGATTTGAATTGAGAGGGTGGATTATAGGATCCCTCAATGAATAGATCATCATGGTATGGTTCATGAAAATTTAAAAATACGGGGTATTGATCATTGAGGTACTAGTCATAAAACCTATAATACTATCATTTTGTTAATGGTTGGATTAGAAGATCATATAATGGAATTAAATTTTCATGCAATGATATTGGAAGACCATGACCACAAAAAGGCTTAATGTGAAACAACTATGAGAGGCTTGTTTTAGTTGAGAATTCAAGACCATTTTCAACAATAACAGTAGTTATCATAGAGGTAGTTTCAACTTTATGAAATGTAAATATTTTTTGAGGAACTATGAACTGATTGTGATGGTAGGTTAATCCTTATGATATACCATTTTCAAATGAAACATGGCATTATCATGGTCATGGAGGATGATAACAGTGAGGAAGTGGAGCTGCGAGTTGTTAGATGTGTAACGACCCAATCATTTATTAATGAAAATTAATCTTGACCAAATTTATTGAATTATTATGTAAAATGATTATATGAAATATTCACATCCACGGTTTAAGGTTTTCAGATTTTAATATAGCATTATAAATTATTACCACTACCAATATTTTCGTTGAATAGTGATCATATGATTAGTAAACGTATAAGGCTTTAATAAATACAATTTACTCAGACAAAGGAAGAGATGGCCTCACACTAGTCTTCTCTCTTCACCAAGGCCATGATGAGCATCAACATATTAATCTTGAATCGAACCTCATATGGGGAAGTGTAAGTTAATAGAGATTACCACTCAAGCGATGTAATCCGAGCCACCCCAAGAGTATGTCACCATTTCACAACATATCATTTAGTCTTATGTTTGTGTTATAAGGTGTTATGTAACATGACCGTAGAAGTATTATTACGTTCATTACTTTTCTTTAGAATAAATAATATACAATAATATTGTTGTTCTTACTTTGTAAATAGTTAGTAGAGAAAAAATAGTATTTTTAGTTTACATTCAATTAATAAATCTAATTTGACAAATTAATGGATATTTGAACTAAATAATATTTTTAAAAAATATTATTAATTAATTATTTTTTGATAAATATAAATTATTGTATAAATTTTTTGAATAAAATTTTTATTTTTATTAAGGATTTGAAGTTGTTGTTGTCAAAAAACCCATGAATTAACGATAAATGCCAGTTTTTATTTGAAATGTTAATAATTAAATGTATATAAAAATACATAGTTTAATTGAATTCAATTTTTTGGAATCAGAAAATCAAAAATATCCAACTGTGTTTTTTAATAATTATTTGAGATAATCGAAATTTTGGGTAAAAACAAAATGTCATTAATATTTATAATGTGTTTTATGACATCATAATAAACCAATAGTGACATAAGAAAATACTATAAATAGGATGTTCAAAAAATATATGTTTTACCTTTAAAATAATGAGATTTTAGGTTTTTTTATTTATTTTACAAAGCCATAGTGGACCCTCCAAGACATATAAAATATTTTAAGTTTTAAAAATGATTTCCTTGAGATTAAATCTCACCTCTACATAAGCAAGATAAGTATTTTAAAAAGGTATGAAATTTCCATTATATAATAATATTTTCCAATAGCCATTGAAAAAATTATAATGGGAAAAAACCAAGTTATGGTTTTTGATTTTTATAGTTTAATGTTCAGTATCCAAAATATAAATAATAAAGAATTCCTTGTCCCTTCCAATATAAACTCACTCAAACACCCATTCCTCTTTACTATTATCCTTTGTATCCCTACCATCCTCTATCCACCACCTGCTAGAATCTTACCAAGGCACCCTATTCTCCCAATAATCCACCCAAAAGCCTCACCCAAGTATTTGGGATAACACTTCCAAGTGAATGATTTCATCCATTATCATTTTTTGTCCAAGTTTATTTATGTTATTATACCCTATTGTATTAAATTATAATTTTGGGGGTATGATTTCTCATATACCCTATGTTATCGTCATTATATTTTAATGATGAGATGCCCCTTTCTCACTCTTTAATTCCTCCCATGTACACCTGTTACAATGCTAAAATTTTGTAAAGGATTACTCTCTCCTCATTTACATTCTAGAAATTATTTTATATTATGCATCTAAAATATTTCAATATGTTGGAACATGTATATATATAACCATATTACTATCCATTTTATGTAAATATGATGAAATTCCCATGTATCTCTCATCAACAATTTTTGTTAATTCTTATGTCATGATATTATGCAACAGAAATTGCACAACGATTTCCCAAGCCAATGTCATTGTGTAGTGAATACCATGCCCATTTATCTATCAATGGTATTCAACATTATGATCATTTAAATATTGATTATAGTGTTTCATGTATTTATTAAAAAAAACTTTATTATAGAAAATTGATTTTGTTGAATGATTTCGTCTTGTATGATCCATGTGTCACATTTATGCATGAAATGAATTGATGGAGAAGGGTGCACCCTAATACCTCTTCAATGAATTGGATAATGATTACTATAATGATAAATAAAGTTAAATTAGGATTTAATCATGATAATTCATGTGAAATGTGGGTTCACTCATTTTCCATGTGAAATGTGACTTGTCTCATGGTAATATCAAGTTAAATAATATTACCACATTTCCATTTTATGATAATCCTGCTATACCAAGACTTTATGTTCATTTTTCTCTAATGCACAATTGATATACCTATTTCTTAATATGTATTTTAGTACACATGTTATGCTTTTTTTACTCCCATTAATAGTCTTTATATGTCACCATTTTATTAATAATGTCCTCAGGTTATCCCATGCAATTCTATATACAAATGAATTTTGGGGTCATGTAAAATATGTCTTCAATAAAGTTGTTTTGTTTTATGTTATAAGTTATTATGTAATGTTCCTTATTTTTCAAGAAACTAGACCTCTAGATCCTTCGTGTTTTTCTATGTGAATTTTTTTTAATAAATCATGTTTGTGTGTGTAATAAATAACATGGTTCTTATATATGGTATTATAAGATAGGTTTAGTTTTTTTTGGGATTAGGATTAGAAAACCCTAGTGAAAGAAATATGGATAAAACAATGTATAATAAAAATATCCCTATATTTTAAGGACTATTGATTAAGTTGTTTATCATGAAAATACATCCCGCCTTGTATATGAGTAGGTAGAGGTGGATTTAGCAGAGTTGTATCTTGGGGTAAAATCCAAATACACCTCTTTGAGATAGACTCGTATGGGTAAACGTTCATGAAAATGGGCCTTACCGAACCCTCGGTTGCAACAAATCCAGGGGATATGATTTTTTAAAATCATAAGCTCGGTAGAATCCATTATTAAGGAAATTAAATAAATTTCCAATGAATATATATTTGGATATATATCATGGATAAAATATATAAGTGAAGGAAATAAATTTAATTTATATGATATAAAATGTTTGTATTGGATTCTCGTTTATGTGTTACCCATAAATTTCTCGTATTCTAGCCGATGGATGGTAATAGGAGGACTCGAGCGAACAACTGATATAAAGATCAATGTGTTGATTGTTCTAATGAGATTATTAATGCAATGGGAGTGGGAATCTAAATCTTTGTCATGATACTTTCTCAGTTATCCCATGTTTTGAATAGAAAAAAGGTTCAAGAGGAATGTTCAGCCCCACCTAATAAAGAACATACTACAATTAAGATCTTCATGAGACAAAGGCCTCCTATTTTAATGGATCATATGTTCCCTCAATCACTTTACAATGGATCATGTCTGTTTAGAAGATATTACCTATTAATCTATGTTCAAAACGAGAGAAGGTAATTCTCGCTACTTATCATAATGAGGGTGAAGTTGATCAATATTGTAAATTGATAAAAAATACTTATCCTGATGTGGAGATCGAGGCTTTTTAATGGAAGGATTTCCTGAAATTTTTTTCGATAAATATTTTCCTTGCACCATGTGACATAATAAGGAAAGGTACTTGCTTTCCCTCATGAAAAAAAGACAACAAATCCATCGGCCTGTATGAGGAAAACTGCACAAGGCATGCCCGATAAGCCTCTGGATTTGTCACTACCCCTGAATGAAAGGTTTATAACTTTCATGCTTTGTCCAAACCCAACATACAGGAAGCCCTATAAATCCATGAATTTTATAGCTATGATTAAATTTTCCAATGTTCCCTCAAATTCAAAATGGATATCATCGAATCTCAAGGGATTCCTTGGGATATGAATAATCAGGTGGACATTAATTACAGTGGTCTGATGGAAAATCTAATTGTGCTAAGAGATTCCAACACCTGACTATCCAAAGGTAAAAAAACTCCCAAAAACATTATTGAAGGGAAGAGGAAATGCTTTAGGTTTTGAAGAGAATGGAACCTCTCTGTTAACTACTGACAATGAAAACTCACCACTACGACAGAGGATAATAATTATCTGTTTGACTCTCAATGCATTTTTCATTGCTTCCACAACAAATGATTAAGGCACTTTGCAAACTAATGCCATAATCCAAGGGTTTTTGAAGGTAACATAAAACATTCAAGGAAGAAAGGGTGTAATTTTTCCATCACTGCTGCCAAAAAAAACTCTTCCAACAATATGCGGATATGTATGCTAGTTATTCATTCAGTAGTACTGAACATACATTTTTTATTTTGGTTCCATGAATTCTTTTATATCCTAATGGGTTAACATAACTATCCCGACACCACAAAATATCAAGGAAGATGAGATGTTGGTGAGAATGGAAAATGGGTAAATCGTCGCATCCTATGAATATAACTCTTCCCTAATCAAAATTTGTAGTTTTAAATTCTCAATGAACCTCTTTATATACCCTCTAGTGGAATTTGATGAAATTCATTTCATGTAATTACATTTATATATAGATCCAACCTAAATTGACGTCAGTGGGAAATCACTCTCTATATGGTGAATTGACCACCAATTCTGTAAAATTGTCTAATGGAGGATGAATATTATTTATCACCATCATCTTATATATGGATAATAACACCCTATGAGCTCGTGTTTCATGCTCAGATGATTGAGTTTAAGTAAAAACATCCTTGATTACATCCCTATTGTGATCAATTTCATTTAAGTGTTTCTCGAGGAATTTCTTGTTCTTCCACCTAGAAGAGATGTTGAATTCTTAGTTGATCTTATACCTGGGGAATTGCCAATATCCATGACTCAGTATAGTAATGATGTTTTGGATATTGAGGAGATGGAGAAACCACTAGAAAATATTACAGATAAAAGGTTTTATACCCCTAACTGCTTCGCTATGGGGTGTACTAGCCCTCTTGGTTAAGAAGAAGGACTGGTCAATGCACCATTGAATTTATTATTGTGAGCTCAAAAGAATCACAATAAAGAACTAGTACCATATTCCATGAATTTATGACTTGTTAGATCAGATATGTGGAGCACAATACATCTCTATGTTGGATTTTTAGTCGGGATATTACCAAGTAAGTGTAAAAAGGAGGATATCCTGAAGACTATTTATCTTACATGTTATGATAATTTTTAATTTATAATAATGGCTTCCAAACTCACTAATTCACTATAAATATTCATCTAAATGATTAATAGAGTCTTTAACGATTACCTTGAAAAATATTTGGTAGTATTTATCAATGATATACTTATATACCCCAAAACCAAGGAGCACCATGAGGATCATATAAGCACTGAATTAGAGACCTTGTGAAAGGGAAAACACTATGAAAATTAAATTATGTGTTAGTTATTGTCGAATAAAGTCTCATTATTGGGTCATAGCATAACATGCAATGGTATAGCTATATATCCCTCCAAGACAGGTGCAATTGAGGGATGGTTATGGCCAATATTGGGGATGGATATATATATCTTCCTAGAGATATCTGGAGAATATGGTTAATTTTTGAAAAAATTCTCATGATTTTCAATACTTATTACCGTGATAACGTGGAAGGAAAGAAGTTTCTGTAGAGTAGTGAATATGAAGATAGCTTCAAGGGTTTGAAATGGAGGCATACTACTATACTCGTGCACACAATACCCACAAGTTGGGAAATTTTTTATTGTACATAGTGATGCATCAAATAAGGGAAATTAATGTGTTTTGAGGAAAAATGAAAATTTCCTTAAACATGGTTAAATGGAATAGAATATTCCTAAGAAAAACTATCCAACACATGATCTGGGGTTGGCTGCAGTAATCATCGCATTGAAAATTTGGCCGAATTTCCTTTTTGGGGAGAAGTGTGAAATATATTGGAATCAAAAAATTCCTCAAGTATATATTCATGTAGAAAGAGTTGAATATGTACAAAAGAATATGGTTACATCTGATCAAAATATACGACTACTCAATACATTACTATCTTGGGAAAGTTAACATGGTGAAAGATTATCTATCTTGAAAGGACCCATTAATTTTATCATTGATTTGAATTGAAAAGGTTCCAATATTTATAGATTGGATGAAGATGTATATTAGAATCATCATGAATGAAACATCATAAATCCATTCACAAATGATTTTACAACTACCTATTTGGAATTTTAAAAGGAAATTTGAATGCATGATGTCAGAATTAATGAATAATGTGGAAAGTTTAAAAAAGTAAAATCCTTAGTGTTCAATGTTAATGAAGATAGAATTTTGATATTTGGGACAACACAACGTGTTCCACCAAATCATGTGTTAAAGAAAGAACTTTTGGATGATTCATATAGTTCGAATTTCTCCAATCACCTAGGAAACAATATAATGTATCATGATCTCCATGATATTTATTGGGGGGGATAACATGATGATGGAGATCGCTAAGTATATATCAAAGTTCTTGGTTTTTCAGCAAGTGAAGGATGAGAGGTAGAACTCCAATGGGATGATTCATCCATTACCCATACTAATGTGGAAATAGGATAACATCACCATCTACATTTTCATTGGATATCCAAAGACATCCAAAATAATCAATGTTATCTGGGTGGTTGTGGATCCTCTTACAATGATTGCAAACTTCATTACAATTAGATATGATTTATCGTTGTATCAAATGCACTGATATACATCAAAGAGGTGGTAAGGAATCATGGGGTAACACTATCTATTGTATCCAATTAAGATCCTAGATTCACATATATGTTCTAGAAGAGTCTCCAACATTCTACAAATATTGAGATGAACATCAGTACACCATATCATCCTAAAAATGATGGCCAATATGAGCGGACTATCCAAAACATTTGATTATCATAGAAAATCATAAAAAGTTCACTATTGGATAATTTAAAAATAATAATTACAGAAATGATATTCATTTTATCTAAATAATTTTCTAAATATGAGAGTTTTTACTTTTAAAATAAAACCTGTTAATTACCAAAAATTCATGTGTTTTTGACAATGATTGCTTTAAATACTTAATAAAAATTACTATTTTTTATATAAAAATTAGAGGATAATTTATATTTAATTAAAATTAATTTATTAAAAATAATTTATTAAAATATTATTTCATTCAAAAATACATTAATTCATCAAAACATATTTATTAATTGAATATTAACTAAAACTACTATTTGTTCTTTAAAAACTATTTATAATGTAACTATAAAAAAATTAATGTACTTTGTTTATTCAGTAAAAAAATTATGCACATAATCATAGTGTTTTTCTTATTTTACATAACCCCTTATTAAAACAGCATAATATCTAAGTGTAAGGTGTGAAATGGCGAACGAATCTTTAAGTAGATTAGATAACCTCAATCATTACTGTCCATTTCATGTTAATATTATGAGATACTACATTATGTCTCTAAACCATTTTTATAAATTCTTATGTCACAATGTTATGCTGCCAAAATTTCACCGCGATTTTCCAAGCCATAGTAATTCTGTAGTGAATACCATGCCAATTTCGCAATCAATGATATTCTCCATTACAAACATTTACTTATTGATTATAGATTTTCATGTATGTATTCAACATTCATTTATTTTGGATTAAATGATGTTGTTTAATGAATCCATGTTCTAGGATCCAAGTGGCACACTTATGCACGAACTGAAATGATTAAGAAGGGTGCACCATGATTACTCTCCAATGAATTGGGTAAATATTTGTATCATTATTTTTCATGTGAAATTATGGATTACTCATTCTAATTAAATTGTAATGATGGTTTACTCATGATCCATGGGTAATGAGCCATTTATCTTTCAAATATCAGGTTAAATGTTGTTTCCAAATTTTAATGATATGATAATAATGCTATATCAATATGTTCTGTTCATGTTTCTCCTATTCTCTTTTGATATGAGTATTTCCGGAAATGTATTATATTCGTCATGTTATGACTTGTTAACCCATTTACTAGGGTTTATATCTTACCATTTTCTTATGAATGTCCTTAAGTTATCCCTTGAAATGAAAGGTATGATGGAATGTTGGGTTCATGTAAAATAAGTTTCCAATAAAGATGTTTTGTTTAATGTTCTATGTTGTTATTTAAGGTTCCTAATTAGACAAGACACTAACCCTATCAATCCCAAGAGTTTTCATAAGTTCATGTTCATGTAATAAATCATGTTTAAGTGTGTAATAAGAGCATGGTTGTTATTAGATTCATTCATTTGAGGATGTGGTGCTAGCAAGGTGTGGTGATTGACCCATTAATGATCTAGAATTTTTTTCCTTATAATCACCCAACAATGTTGTAGAGGTATGATACTTTAACGTTATTATTGTATATTATATCATTTTTGAGTCCATCATATCCTAGGATGTAGCATCATAAATGGATTTGAATAAAAGGACTTTGACATTGTGAGGGATAATCAATACTTGATTCTATTCAGTTACATAAATGGGATATTGGTTAGTTCTCAAGTATTTTGTTTCATCATGAGGGTGTGGTATTTTATTTCTTAAATGAAACATCCTATATAGGATTGTGATGTTTCTTTATGTATTAAAATATGGAGATCTTTTATGGGTCTATGAATTTGTATCCCTTATATTATAACTATTCCACGCATGATATAGAGAAATATACAGTTGTGTTTTCTCCAAACATATGGTGAAATTAAATTTTTTATTTGAGTAATATATATTTCAAAGAGCAGAATATCTATAATTTTTTATTATCCCAAAAATATTTTTTATATTATCATAATAGTATAATAAGTTTATTTAGGATTAATATTTTCAAATCTCTGACAACCTATTAGGTGGAATTTCATTCTAGTTGGATAGATTTTGAAACCCTAATGAGAAGTTGTTTGAGAGTTCCCTGTTGTCTGAAAGTGATTGAGGAGCTAAAAATGTGGTGTAATTTTTTCTGGGAATGTAGTGTAAATGGTTTTCATTATTAGAAAAATGTATGTCAGCCATATTGAGGAAAGTGGATGATTTATATATAGGATTCAAATAGGTTGTAAAGCCCTGAACTGAGTTACCCAGGGTTGACGCACTAATTTAATATATTGACATGTTTACAAGGAATCATGTCCTAAAAGACCTATAAGTTTTGTAGTATTAGAAAATAGATTACATATATGAACATTAAATTACATTGAAAAATGAATAACAACAACAATAACATTGTCTCCATTGAACACATTCATATCTATTAGACTATCCTTAACGGTCATTCATAATATATTTCTTGCACCGTGGGAAAAATAGAACATAGAAAGGGGTGAGCTAAGATGATCTGTAAGGATAAAAATATAGCAAAAACATTCATAAATAAGAATAAATATTTAAGGAACTGTATAAAACTAAAACAAAATCCTTGTAAGCATAATCTTCAGCATAATATGGAAAAGATGTATAAAATAATTCCACTCACTTGTTCACATTGATATTATACCAGACTAATAATCACATTTAATATCAGTAGCTAATTTCACAATGATGAAATGCATAATGCCAGACTTCATAACCGCAAAGTCAAGGCCTTGTTCCACGACTATAAATAAGATTTTGTCAAGGCCTTTTTTCAACACACTAGTTTGTCTAATGAGACATACTAATTCATTGGGGAGATATAACGAGCTCCACCTATCACTTACTAAGTCCAATGCATTCGTCCTATGAAATGGTTTTAAAATTATATAAAAATTTATTTAGAAAATATCAATTCTTTATCCATAAACCATGAATGGTATAAAAATAATATATCAATAATCAAACACTTCACAAAACCATCAATATAATATCCATGATTTGTATCATAATAAATCAACCTCAATCAAGAATAATATCTTGTAAAAGATTTTGACATAGTTGAAAATTATCAGTAAAAAATTTTGAGTGAAATATTCCATTTCATAAATTCATTTAAAAGTCAAATAATTTATAAAGGAATTCATTTTAAATATTTTTTTGAATCAATGTTTCATATATAACTCTAAAATCATTTAAAGGAATTATAATTTTAAAACATTCATTTCCATGTAATATAATATTTAATACCTTTTAGAAAATATGGACATTAATGAGAATGGATTAAAATAATAAATCATTAAAACAATAAAAATTATGTTTTATTAAAAAGACTCTAAAAAATAAGACATTTGAAATCTCTTTTTGTAAAATTAACATGGATAATAAATATGTACCATTAGATTGTTACATAAAAACAACATCGAAAAATAAAGAGATTGTGGTGTTAACCCTTACCTTCTACTTTCCTTTGGTTGAGGTTACATTTAACCTCGTTTTTTATGACCATAGTATGTTATTTAATTATAACAGAACCATATTAATATTTATTATATCATAAATGATTTATTTATGACAGTATACTTACCATTTAACAATTTTTTCCAGGTTCAATTATCATTTTGGGTAATAATCTCTTTCTTTATCATACATGTTTTAACTTGTAATTCCTCATTGTATCATTTAGATCATTATTTAAAAACTTCCAGAATATTAAAATTTATATATATATCATATATATTTAGAATATTAATATTTATAATAGATATATATAGGAAATGGATGGCACCATTTATGGAGATGGTAGGTCTTATGTACGCATAAATGAGGATTCCATTATCATATCGTACTGAATGAAAGTAAGTGAATAAGATATATGTCAGTATATATATATATATATATATCTACAATATCATTATTATGTCATATATTACATACTTATTAATAATATATATTTTTATAATCATCGTTGAATGGTGAACGTGTGAATGAATCTCATTACGTCAGGGAGACGATAATCCGTACGTACACATGAGCGATAATATAATTATATTGATGGTAAAATTTTATTTAATTGGATGGTATATAATATATGAAGAATAAATAAAATTTTATATTTATTATTTACATCAGTTAAACTTGCTATTATATCCATCAAAATAACGATGTGTTTGAATAACAAACTACACAATGACGTGGAGATGGTAAGTCGTACATACACATGTGTGGTGACTTTGTCATTTTGGAGATGGATAGAATAATGAATATGGTTTTACCATATTTAAAATAACATCATAGTATGTAGGAGGTACTTCAGTTATTATTTTTGTATGTAAATTATAGATAAAATGGATGTGGAAGATTAAAATAACTTGAATGAGGGTGGTGAAGTTTTAACCTCTTCTTCGCGTGTTTCCTTTTGTGTTGATCAAATGGGCTCCATAGGTAGGTTTTATGATCAATATAAAGAAATTGGGATGATTTAGGGATTTTGGGATGATATTTCATCTAGGGTTGGTTGATCCAAATGGTTTTGGAAGTGTTATTTAATGAGAATGGGAAGTACCCTTCTATAAGAGAGGTGATGGTCACTTTAGGAAAAGATTAAAATATCATTTTATAATAAAACAATTTTCAGTTTATAATGATCCAGAATAATGTTTTTCAAGTATATGATATGGATGTGTTGATAACCACTCAACCAATAAGATTTATATAGGCTTAGGTCATCATATTAACATTATCTTTTATATTTAACTCTTACTTCAATATTTTAACTTATACCGTGTCATCCTGTAATATTACACTATATGGTTAATAAAAATTCACTCAACAACCATGGTAACATCAAGTTGTTAATTAATGAATAGTATAATATTATATAATCCCTTTAGTAGAATGTTATATTTTTAGGAATATTATATAAACCAATAATATAGTTTTTTTTAATTAAATTTTGTCAATTTTGACGTTATTTGGTATGTTGTTTTTGTGAAAGTCATCACAACTTTTTTACATTAATAAAGATACATTGAATTAACGCATCCTTTAATATTAACCAAGAAAATTAATGGATGTCATAGAAACTATGAAATTGTATTTATTTTAATATTTATAATACAATTTATTTGATATTTTCATTAATATGGTAATTATTGAATCATCATTGTATCAGGAATAAATGAAATTATTTATTGTCAGAAAATTATATATACAATACAATTATGTAGGAAATATTTTTATCTATCTAACGAATATTTATAGTTGAATTTATTTTGTGTGTAACAGTATATTAAAAATGGTTTAGTTATTAACCTTTGAATTTAACACTTTTAGCTCCTGTTTAAATAAAATAATAATAAATATACTAATCTAATACAATAGGACCTAGTGGATAATATGTTATCCCTGTGGTTGTTTTTGGTCGAAATACAATGATCGAATATAATTAGGGCATGTGTTAGGGTAATTATAATATCATTTTTACATTAAATTACACTAGTTATTTTTAACTATGGTAAATAAATGTCAGAAGTTATAATTACCCAAAATATATTTACATATTATTGAAAAAAATTTCACTTACATATTTCAACCATGTCCCATGGATTTTTGATATTCAACTCATAGAAGCAGTAAAATTATTTTTTATGAAAATTTTCAAATGCTCGTAGACGGTGGGTAAATGTGGATTAAAAGATCAATAAAATTTTATACGTTAATTTTTATTATAAAATTACTCCAATGAATTAAATTGAACATATATCGGTATAATATATCTATTTTGACTTAAAATATATTTAAATATACTAAATAATTATTTAAAAAAGAATTCAGTTTTAAATAATAAGGCACTGTTATTCATTATACATAAAAAATGATTGTTTTAAGAAAAATACCAAAAATTCACCCAAAACTAATTTAGATATTAGGAATTCAAAAATGAATTCTATTTTATTAAATAAAAAATATAGAAGTTTATTTTATTAATTTAATATTAATTCCCATTTTTAAAACCGAAATGCGTGTTTTTAGAAGGTAAAAACTATCAAATGATAGACATGTGTTTTTGTCAAATTTAAACGTTGAATTAAGTATAATGACCTAAATATTATTATGAGATAAAAATATAATCTTATTATTCTACAAAACCATTAATATGAGTTATTTAACAGTACAAATTATTTTGAATAATTTTTTTTTTCAATTAAAACATTGTATTTTTCACTATTCTTCAAAATAAGAAGGTTATCAGAAATGTACCAAATATTTATCCAAACTAAATTTTAAAGCCCTACTTTAAAAGTTTAATTTATTTTAATTATATTTAATATATAAATGTGTTAAATATTTGATTTAAAATGGGTTCGTCAATAAAAGGCAATAATATTTCATTTTAAGAAAAAATACATCTTTTATCTGAAAAATGAATTTGTTCACATATAATGTATAGGAAACAAAAAAATATGGATGTTTTAATTATATATAGTATATAAGATTCAAAATGCAGTTAATACAATTAAAAACCAATTTTTTAATTTCTAGTTTGGTAAGTTGTGGTGTGCTATAACTCTGTGTTGCGTGTAGCACAAGATATAGAATTACATTAACGAGTTAACATACAATGAAATATTGGGGTGGTACATTCTCCCCTTCTTCAAGAAATTGTTTCCATGCAATTTGCATTTGTTATTCCAAAATATAATGTTAAAAATAGAAAAATAATTTTTTGAAAACCCGAAATCTGAAATTGGGTTAATAAAATTTTGTTTTTATAAGAGTGAAAGGGAAATGAAAAAGTCACCACAAAATTATGATCTATATTAGGAGAAATTGGTGGAAAATATAGACACATAATTTGATAAAAACATAAATATTTATATGGATTGATTGAGGTCATCAATCATAAACAAGTGTAAAATTGAGGGCCTCAAATCCATCAATCTATGACGATTTAAAATATAGTCGGTTCAACAAAACAGAAGGTATTAGGATAAAACACTTTTCAATTTAATACCCCTTCCCTAATGTTTAATAATTAATTAATTCATATAATAATATGGAAAAATATATTTGAGAAGTTGATTTTTATCTATCATCTCATTCCTACAACAAACTCATCTATCACTCCAAAATATAATAGAATTCAAAAAATATTCTATTTATCTTAATCGTATAGGGTAACATAAATAATTAATTAGTAATTCATTTTTCATACTATTAAAAAAATACAATTTAAAAACTAGGATATCATTTATGTTGGTGGGAGGTGATCCACCCTTATCGCCCTTTAGTTGCATGTTCACATCTCGCGGCCTTTCCGGACACGACGTTTTGTCGCTCGACATCCGAGTTGTGCTTTCTATAAAAATCCAAAAATAATATCAAGAAATGATTTATATTTAACAATAATATCCAATGTCAATATTTATTGATTCCTACCTTTAGAATTATCCAATATACTTATTCCCAAAATCACATTCCAAAATTTATAATGAAGTTCAACACAATGAAGATCCTTTTTTCTATTTCATAACATGTGAATACCTTCATCAGGAATTATTTTAAAACATTTTATCAACATGAATTACCATAAATCATTATTGATTACATATTTTATCCCCTAATACTTATAGAATTCTTGATATACATCATATATACAAAATTATGAAAACTCCAACAGTGATGGAATATAAAAATAATTAATCAGTTTGAAGGAAGTTAAGAATATAAAATATAATTTATCCAAATTATTCATATCTTATTAAAAATCACTATATAATTATCATAACCATATTATGTTTAATATTTCTCTCAACCATATATTTTCCAAAACATTTAACCTGCTATTGAGCCTCGTTTCTTAGTTCCACAAAATCTAAAGTTATTATTTAAATAGAACTGTAGTAAAATCCTTATATAGAATATAATTATTATAACTTGTACATCATTAATACAAAACTCAAATGAAACAATACATTAACAATTTAAGAACTCTAATCATTCCTCTTCATATTCTTTAGTATCATTACTTTATAATTGTCCAATAGCAGTTTTTGGGGTATACTCTATTGACATAGACATTGATTCACGTAGTGTCCCAAGTCCGTGTAGATGAAGCATCGTACATTTGAAAACATTTTCTTACCCTTACAATCATGTACATGGTTTCCTTTTTATCCACACATATAACAAACTCCCATTACTTTTAATCAATTACCATGGTGATTCATTCTAAAATTATCACATATGGGAAAATCCTTCATTCCCCTCTTCCGTTTATCCACCATTTTCTCTTTCATGCTTTCCTTCTCTTACTACCATTAAAAGAGACATGACTAGGTGAATTTTTTAATTATCTTATTAACACATGATAAAATTTCTTCGTATGTTGAGAATACATATGAGACTATTTCCCTTTTAAATGTTGTCATAATACTATGAAATATGTGATCCTTCATAATCTTTTGAACATGCGTATTGCTGGAATTATCATTCCTTCAACTAGGTGCCATTTCTAAAAAATGGAATACACAATGATAGTTTATGAATCACAATGCCTAATTACAAACATTTAAAATAGCTAATGTAAGTTTATTAGATTATGCCTATAATCTATAATCATAAAATTTTTTCTTTGAGAAACATTTATTCCTAAATCCTTCATAATGGACTATAATGAAAATGTAAATTATCCTAAGAATATCCCCTAGAAGTGTCATAACCAAGAGTGGAGCAAGGCATGTTGTCATATACTAGGATACCTCAGGTCTAGCCTGAGACACCTTGTCAGAGTTTTCACTCATAGGTACATCTGTTCCAGAGCTTCCTCTACTTTATTTTTTCCAGACAGGGTTTTATTGCATGTGAAATATATAAAATATCCACATTACCAAAATTATATGATGATTTTATATACTAATTCTCAAAGACATTATTATTGTAATGTTCTCTAATCAGAGTTTTTCTAAATATATTTCAAATGTTGTTGATAAAATTCAATTGATGCCAACTATAATGCCCCGACCATAGATACCCAAAGAAAGTGCATTATTTGAATACATTGGCATGAATACAAGAAATCATGTACCAAAGGACCGATCAGTTTACCCGTCTTGGATTATAGATTACATAAATGAATGTTATATTAAATTATAAAATGAAAAACAACAACAAAATTGTCTCCATTTACCATATTCATATCCCTTAGACAATCCCTTCAAGTCAGTCATTATATACTTTTTCACATCCTGGGAAAAATAAAACATAGAAAGGGGCGAGCTGAGATGCTCAGTAAAGAAACACAATATAGAAAAAACATTCATAAATAAGCATAAATATTAAAGGAAATGTATAAAACTAAAACAAAATCCTTTTAAACCTATTCATTATAATTATATAGAAATGATGTATCAAATAATTCAACATACATATTAACATGGATATTCTACTAGTTGAATAATCAAATGTAATATCAATATCTAATTTCATAATGATGGAATGCATAATGCCAGAAATTATAACCTCATAGTCAAGGCCTTGTGCCATGACTATAAATAAGATTTTTTCAAGGCCTAGTGCCAAGAGACTAGTTTTTCTCATGAGACCTTCTGATTCATTTAGGAGCTATAGCAGGGCCCACCTATCATTTCCTATTTCAAATGCATTCATCATATGAAAGGGTTTGAGCATAACATAAATATTATTATTAAAACTCAAATAATAAATGTCTATAAATTATATATAAACAGTTAATGGTATAAAAATAACATATCCACATTAAGACATATCACAATAAATTCAATAAAATATGGAAGATTTGTATCATGATTAATAAACATCGATCAAAAATAATATCACATATAAGAAGTTAACATATTTGAAAACTATAAGTGATAATATTTGAGAGAAATATCCCTTTTAATAGAATAAATTAACAGTAACATAATTTGTAAAGGAAGTAATTTAACAAATAGATTTGAATAAAAGTGTCACATTCAACTTTGAGTTTGTTGAATGTAATTAATATTTTAAAACATTCATGTCCATATAAATAAATCTTTAAACTATTTTGAAAAATGTACATTAATGAGAAAGGATTAGAGAATAAATCTATAAAACATTTAAAATGGTGTTTTATTAAAAAGTACCTTAAAAAGATTTTTTTTATATCTATTTAATAAAACATTGACATGGATAATAAATATGTCCGAACAGATACTTACGTAAAAACAAACTAACATAAAAAAGGGATTGTGGAACTAACCCTTACCTTGTACTTTCCATTGGTCGAGGGTATGTTTAAACATCTATATAATTACCTGAAAGAGCTCTGTCGTGGGTTCCCTCAAATGATTAGTATGATTTTGGGGTAGTTAGGTGCAACATAGTGGATGACCATGGTCGTCTCTCAAAGGAGGAAGTGAATTTAACAACTTATTAAAGGTATTCTAAAAAATGAAATATAATATAATAAAAACACTACTTTAATTGATTGGGGTTTGTTATAGTTTATGAATCTGGAAAAAGTTTTCTAGAAGAATATTTTATAATATTTTTTTTCTTTTAGTTTTGAAATGAATTTCGATTAAACTGACACAAGAAGAATATGTTTTTTTAGAAATCTATTATAAAATGCGTAATAGATATAACTATACCTCTTAAATTTATGATTAATCATTATCTTTTAAATTAACATTCTCTTAATTATTATCCCTTAATTTGTTAAATCCAGAACCCTACGAGAATTAACTTTACCACGAAGATGATGGGAATATAACCCTAGGCTTACTTCGGAACACGCAATCGCAGCACCCTACTTTGATTGATGTTCTAAGATTAGCTTATGGTGAGTGGTAAATTAAGGAACATATACATTATGGAAATGAGGATGAATTTTGTTTAGGGATCATATTTTAACTCTACAAATTTATCCCATATGGTCTTGTATTACCGATTAAGATTACGCTCTCACAATTTACACAAAATCCCAACCTCGCGTGTTTTTGTGTTAATTTTTCATTTGATTTATTAGTTTCTTACAATTTAAAAACAAAATAAATGGATCATATTAATTGAATTATAGTATCTCAATTATTCAAAATAATTAAATGAAGAAGGATAGAGGTGGATCGATTACTAAAAAGAACTACTCTTCCATGGGCGGTGTAGTCATCGTGGAGACGTTTTGCATAAGAAAATGATTGAAAGGGTAGAAACCAATATTTTCTCCACTCTTGATTCCATACCAATTCATAATTTTAATATAATAATAAGATATAAGAACTTGGAAAATTATTTGAATAAAAATTTAAGAAACAAACATGACGGAAAATATATACAAAGAGGAGGTGGGAGAGGAGAGCCTTTTTGGAAGAGAGGTTTGCACAAGGTATTACTTGTTCCAAGAGTTGTGATGGGCTACCAAGAGACACCCTTTCGGCCAAACCTTCCCAAAGCCTCTACCATCCCTCTCAAAGAGTTAAAACCACCTTTAAATAGATTTTGTGAGGGCTAGGGATACATAACTTTTTATGTGTGAAATGAAAAACTCGGCCAAATATTTTATTCCACATTGCACTGCCTAGTTGACCTCCAAAATGTGTGAATTGACCATCCTTCCAGAAGGCGTATTTGTGCCAAATAATGTCCCCGAGTGTTCCTCAACATTTGGTCTCAATCCAAGGGTGGATGAAAAATATATGGCCCAAATACAGAACCCATGTCCATTCTACCGAGTCCAGCCCACCATTGGATTGATGTCCCATTTACTTCATCCAAATGCACTTTTTAACTCTAGGGTCCTCAATTAAAGTTGTAGAAAATTAATATAGAAACATTTTTACAAAATTTCAAATTAAAATAATAAATATAAAAATAGTTATCTTCGAAATATTACAGTGCACTGTAAAGGGTAAAACTAGAATTTCCTCCAAATTTTCAAATGATTGATCAAATCCCAAATATTTTATAAATAAATATATTAAAAACAATGTGAGGAAATTATATCATTTATTAGAAATATAATATTCAAAAAAATAGTGTTTTATCAACTCCCCCACACTTACCATTTTGCACTCCTGAGCAAATCCCCATATCAAATAAACATCAATATCAAATCAAACCCAATTTTAAAACACATATTCTTGAGATCTATCAATTTCACACCAAGAATAGAAAGATATAATGCCTCATAAAAAACCTCATTTCACATTCTCCATTTATATCATTCAATATATTTCCACTTCATTTATCATCCCATGCACAAAACACTTACCACGCTTGAATTTTCTCTCATCACTCAAATATCAATTTTTTTTCAATGTCTTTCTCATCCAAACTCATACAAGGGTAACCATAGGCTTGATAGATTCCTACATCGCTAATCGATGTGAGTCAAGAAAATATATTTATCATGAGGACTTTTCAGGGTTGTTCTGTGGCTTTCGGTTGGTAGGATATAAATGTGAAAAATTTCGTGGCTGAATAAGGAGGAATTGACTCTTTTTGAAGAAAAATTGCATTAATATAATTTTCACATAAATATGGTCTCCTCATTATTCTCCATAGTATCAATTCAGCTCCATCATCATGAAAAGTCATGAAACGTTTACACCATTCATTATTTCAGCATAAAAAATTGTCAATCTTCTCAAACATGATTTTCTTGGAAGCTGTAGATTGGAACAAATTTCCACCTCAATTAGAAGCTCCAGAAAAGGCACAACTTCACTTGTCATGAAAGCTCCAGAAATGTCACACCTTTCAATATAATGACTTTATTCAGAAGCAAACACATCTCTTCAAGAATTTAATTTTCCACCCAATGTATCACAAAATGTATTAGCACAACAAAAGACAACTTCCCCCACACTTAAGATCAACTAGATTATGCAATTTCGCTTCAAAAGTTGGTTGGATAAGGAAAATTGGATTATAATGTGGCTAACCAAACAGGATGTTCATGGATTCTAGGGGCTACAAGGATTAAATATTCAAGGTAGTCCATTATAAAAATGGATTCCTTGAAATAGGGGATTCAATACCAAACAAATGCTTCAATCATTTTAACATATATATCTCAAACCCTCAAGTTTTGATAGGAATAGATCAAATTCTGGTTAAATCAAGCATGGTTTGGTTATCTCAAGAAGTGAGTTGAATGTAAAGAATATGAAAATAATGGTTCAGAAGCCTCAGAGGAATGTGATTTCAAATATAAAGACAGTGAGATGTTGCATGGGATTCAAAATTCAGTGTACCTTTCATGAAATTACTAAATATTTAAACTCGAAACAAAGTCATATCAGCATTCATTTAAGATTAGTTTCAAGGGATAAATCATTTCACTCATTGATATGCATTTAAAAATGGTGATGAGAATCATTTTAGCTCAAAAATTTCAAAAACACAAAGGCAATTGAAAAATAAACACACACAATTTGAAAAACATACAATATTTTTTAAACAGGAAAACAATTGAAATTACTAAACTAAAAGGATCCCTCCCCACACTTAAAATATTGCATTGTCCTCAATGTGAACCCATGAGATGATATATGCACATGAAATGAAGAATTTTTAAATAGGACAAATAATATAAAAGTGAAAGGGTTAGGAACAACATGATCTGCGAAAGTGATGATGGGGTCATGTAGTCTGATAAAATCCACACCATTAGCAGGAAGTCCCTCAATGAATCTCTTAAAATATTTCCCATTGACTGTAAAGCTCCTTCGAGTTTCCTCTTGTGTGATCTCCATTGCACCATAAGGAAAAACATTAGATACAATATAAGGACCTAACCATCTGGAACGTAACTTACCAGACATCAGCTTCAGTCGTGAAATGTAGAGAAGGACTTTCTCTCCAACATGAAAATCCTTCGGTTGGATCATTTTGTCATGAGCATATTTTGATCATTCCTTGTAGAGCCTTGAGTTCTCATATGATGAACGTCGAATCTCCTCATGCTCTTGAATTTCCAACATCCATTGAATTCCATATTGGGCCAAATCCATGATGCATTTCTTTATAGCCCAATTAGCTCGATGCTCGACTTCGACTGGGAGATGACATGATTTCCCAAAAACAATCCGAAATGGGGACATACTAATGGGGGTCTTGTATGCTGTTCTACAAGACCACAATGCATCATCCAAGAGCTTGCTCCAATCCTTCCTATTTGGCTGCACAGTTTTCTCCAAAATTTGTTTCAACTCACGATTTGAAACCTCAACCTGACCATTTGTTTGGGGGTGGTATGGTGTTGATGTTTTGTGTGTCACCCCATACTTTCGAAGGAGGGAAGAAAAATTATGATTGCAAAAGTGAGTCCCTTGGTCAGTGATGATGGCCTTTGGTACTCCAAACATGCAAAAAATCTGTGCTTTGACAAAGTCCACAACAACATGAGAATCATGAGTCGTAGTGGCCTTATCCTCCACCCATTTACTCACATAATCCACAGAAACCAAAATGTACAAAAATCCAAATGAACTAGGAAAAGGACCCATATAATCAATGCCCCATACTTCAAAAATCTCACAGAATAGTATGGGATGTTGGGGCATCCCATGTCTCCTAGAAATATTCCCAGTGTGTTTGCAACAAGAGAATGACATACAAAACACATGGGCATCATGGAACAATCTAGGGAAATATAATCAAGAATCCAAAACCTTCCTAGCTGTCGTTGGGGTCCAAAGTGTCCACCACAAGCAAGTGCGTGACAGAAATGAAAAACAGACTCAAACTCATGATCAGGAACACACCTCCTAATGTCTTGGTCACTACACATGCGCCAGAGGTAAGGATCATCACAGACATAAAACCTAGACTAAATTTTTTAATTTTGGACATGATGTTTCTTTAAATTTGAAGGGGTTTCAGAGGAAACAAGGTATTTCACTAAATCAGCATACCAAGGATGCGTACCTGAGATGGAATAAATATGCTCATTGGGGAAAGTGTCCCGAAGTGGCACATGGTCCAAGGTGTCATCCTCTAGTGTGTGAGTAAGCCTACTCCTGTGGTCTACCACTAAATTCTATGAACCCTTCTTTTCCTTTATCTCAATATCAAATTCATGAAGAATGACCATCCATCGGATCAGCATGGGCTTTGCATCTGGATTCTTTAGGAGGCACCTCAAAGCTGCATGGTCAGAAAAAACAACTACTTTGGAGCCAAATAAATATGAACATAATTTATCTAAAGCAAATATGATAGCAAGAAACTCCTTTTCTGTGGTAGTGTAGTTTTATTGGGCTGATTCGAATGTCCTTGATGCATAGGTAATCACATGTGAACGTCCTTCTACCCTTTGAGATAAGACATCTCCAACCGCGAAGTTGGAGGCGTCACACATGAGCTCAAAAGGAATCTCCCACCATGGGGGCTGTATGATCAGTGGAGTGGTTAGAAAATTATTTAGCTCATCAATGGATGTCCTGCAAGAATCATCAAACACAGAATCAGAATCCTTTTGGAGTAATCGTGACATATGAAGAGCAATCTTACTAAAATCTTTGATTAATCACCGATAAAATCATGCATTCCCTAGGAAAGATCTAATATCACGCACACATGAAGTATATGGTAGGGATGAAATAATATCTACCTTTGATATATCAAACTCTATCCTATGTTTTGACACTACATGCCCTAAGACAATGCCATGCTCCACCATGAAATGACACTTTTCAAAGTTCAGGACCAGATCCTTCTCAATACAACGATTCAACACCTTTCCGAATCTAATTAGACATTCATCAAATGAAGACCCATACACTGTAAAATCATCCATAAATACCTCCATGCAGGTCTCAATAAAATCAGAAAAAATACTCACCATGCATCTCTGGAAGGTACCTGGGGCGTTGCAAAGTCTAAATGGCATCCTCTGGTAGGAAAATGTGCCAAAGGGACAAGTTAATGTAGTCTTTTACTGATCCTATGGAGCTATAGGAACCTGAAAATATCCAGAAAATCCATCCAAGAATCAATAGTGCATCTTCCCAGCTAGTCTCTCAAGCATCTGATCAATAAATGGGAGGGGGAAATGGTCTTTGCGAGTGGAATGATTTAGTTTCCTATAATCAATACACACATGCCAACTATTTTGCACCATCATTGGAACTAACTCATCTTTCTCATTTTTAACAACAGTAACACCACTCTTCTTAAGCACAACCTGAATAGGACTTACCCACTGAGAATCTGAAATGTGGTAGATTATACCTGCCTCGCGCAATTTTTCAACCTCTTTTTTAACAACCTCTAAAAGGGTTGGATTGAGTCTTCTTTGTGGTTTCCTAACTGGTTTATCCACAGACTCCAAGATAATCCTATGCATGCAAATGGAGGGGCTAATACCCGATATGTCTACCAATGTCCAACCAATTTCCCTAATGTTATCTGTCAAAATATTCAAATGTTTTTCTTCATGTTCAAAAGAGAGATTGTTAACAATAATTACAGGCAATCTATCACCACTCAGCAAGTATGCATATTTATGATTTGGGGGCAATGGATTGAGTTCCAATGTTGTGGGTGATGTATGGATGGAGAAATTGATGCAACAGACATATCTGCAAAATGAACATCGGTATCAGAATAAAAATCATCACAATCGGAGAATAAAGCACCAAATCCATCAGCATACTCAATAGCCATGTCATAATCAGAGCTCACATGATCAAAATCAGAATATGATTCCATTTCAGAAAAAAATCTTAGAGAGTCTTGTTCCTTAAAAATGGGTGTAGAAGTAATCTTAGAGAGCAAACTAGTACCAATACTCATAATCTCCCTATTCATAGGACAATCCAATTCCATGGGGTTTTTACTTGGTGGTTCAAAATGGGAGATAAAAAAAGCATAATGGTCCTCTAAGGGGTACTTCATAGAATCCATAACATTAAATATCACAACTTCATCTCCAAATTCCATGGAAAGTGTACCCTCATTGACATTTATGATAGTTTTTTCAGTTTTGAGTAAAGGCCTACCTAAGATAATGGGGGCATGAGAACTTACCTAATCATCCTCCATGTTAAGCACATAGAAGTCTGATGGAAGGATCATGTCTCTTACCCGGACAAGTACATCCTCAAGGACTCCCGCTGGATATGCCGTAGCACTATTCGCCAATTGCACCACTACTCTTGTTGGCTTCAACTCACCAACCTGCAAGGAAGAGAATACAGAGTGAGGCATCACATTTATTGAAGCTCCTAAATCACAAAGAGCATCGGAGAAGTGCAACTCCCCTATGGTACATGGGATGGTGAATGTACCGGGGTCCTTGCACTTTGTTGGCATTGCTAGAGTTGGTGTAATGAGTGCTGAGGCATTCCTTCCAAGGTTGATCCTCTCATTTCCCTTGATCCCACTTTGATTGGTGTAGAGTTCTTTTAAGATTTTGGCATACCTTGGGTTTTTCTTAATGGCTTCAAGTTGAGGAATGTTGATCTCCACACACTTGAATGTGTCCAAAACCTCCTTTTTCATTGCTTCTTCAGCCATATTCTTGGTTTGAAAAACCATGTTTGGAAAAGGAAGGGGTTTAGGAGGAAAAACATCAATCGTTTTCTTACCTTTATCTATCTCCTTGGATTTCTCATCAGTTGGTATGGAATGTGGCTTCTCTGGAGTTGAGTTGAATCCCGGTGGAATGGTAGGTACAGATGTATCATTCATTTTCTTCCCACTTCTCAACGTTATGGCACTAACATTCCCCTTTGGATTTGAAGTGGGTTGGGAAGGTAGATTTCCAGAATTCTTACATACAAGTTCATGGAGGGCGGTGGCAATCTGGCTCATTTGAGTCTTTAACTCCCTCATCTCCGAACCATTACTCATTAGCTCATTCTGTTGAATAAGAACAATTGGTTTCCAAAGATCATCAGTGTTAGAGTCTACCTTGTGTTGGAGATTCCCTTGTTGCTGACTCGTTGATGTTTGAGCTTCGAATCTCCTTTGGGGTTGTTGGAAACCCTGTTGGTAAGGTGGAGGCTGCTAGATGTTTGGTTGAAAAGGGGACCTTTGTTGTTGTCCAGAGCCATACCTCATGTCTGAATGATCTTTCCACCCTTAGATGTATGCTAGATCAAACTTCCTTTGGGGATAAAGTTGTTGTTGTTGCTGCTGATATGGTCTCCCAGGGAACACTGATGCACAATCTTCAGTTTCTTGGTGTTTTGGGCAACAGTCAGTTGGGTGGCTTGTCCAATGCAAATACCACAAGGCCTTGAAAGAGGGGGTAGAGATGTCTTTTGTGCCAAAGAAATTTTTCACACCATAGTGGTCAATTCTTCCAACTTAGTATCAAACAAATGACCTTCAAGAGAAGAAGGACATAACTAATGTACTCCCCTAACATAGGGTGTACCTATATCACCAAATTGTTGGGAGATTTGGGTCATCTTGTCGATCAACGCACGTGTAGCTACAGGTGTCTTTTCCACCAATGCTCCTCCAGACGCAACATCTACCATGCTTCTCTCAATATGTGTGAGTTCTTCATAGAAGTACTGGATGAGTAATTGCTCACTGATTTGGTGATGTGGTCAGCTTGCACACAGCTTCTTGAATCTCTCCCAGTACTCATACATTTACTCCCCTAGGTCTTGCTTGATCCCCAATATCTTCCTTCTAATGGATGTTTTCCTTGATTCTGGAAAAAATATTTGCATGAAAAGATGTTTCAAATCATTCCAACATGTTACATCTTTAGGTTGCAAATAATACATCCAATCTTTTGCAGCTCCATCAAGCGAGAATGGGAATGACCTTAATTTTATTTGATCTTTAGAAACATTTCATGGTTTTAAAGTTGAGCAAACAACATTAAATTCCTTAAGGTGTTTTTTGGGATCCTCACCATATAAGCCATGAAACATTATAAGAAGGTGAATTAATCCAGAATTCAATTCACAGTCCGATTCGAGATTTGGGTATGCAATAAAATTTAGTTGATAGTTAATATCTGGTGCAACCAATTCTCGAATGGTTCTACTATGTTCATTTACATTATTTCTAACCATTGGTTCCTCTTTTATGTTTGAATTGGAATTGCTTCCAGTTGTAGTGTTTCTATAAGAGAGGAATTCACCAACTGGTTGAATATTGAATCTTCCCGTAGATTGAGAATGTCTGATTCGTGCCCTATGGTTGCGTTCAATCTCAGGGTCAAGATATAAGAGATCATCGAGATTAGTTCGTGTCCTAAATCAAATAAAAATTAAAAGAAATAATGTAGACCATAGTAAAATAAAAATGAGAAGTTTGAGTTGATTGTCCAAAAAGAAGTATATAAAAATAAAAGAAGATGAAGAAAAATCAGATTGGGTAAAGAAGGAAGAAAGAAGAGAGGAAGAGAATAAAATGTAAAATAAAATAAATACCTCTAATTGGTTGAAATAATTACTTGCCTCCCCGGAAACGTCACCAATTTGAATGAGCACTGTTGTGGGTGCCCTCAAATGATTAGTGTGATTTTGGGGTACATAGGTGCAGTAGAGTGGCTGACCAAGGTCGTCTTTCAAAGGGGGAAGTGAATTTAACAACTTATTATAGGTATTCTAAAAAAATTAAATAGAATAGAATAAAAACACTACTTTAAAGGATTGGGGTTTTTTTATAGTTTATGAATCTAGAATAAGTATTCTGGAATAAGATTTTATAATTTTTTTTCGCTTTAAGTTTTGAAATGAATTTCGATTAAAATGACACAACAAGAAGATGTTTTTTTAGAAATCTATTTTAAAAGGCGTTATCGATCTAACTCTACCTATTCACTTTATTATTAATCATTATCATTTAAATTAACATTCACTTAATTATGATCCCTTAATTTGTTAAATCCGGAACCCTACGAGAATTAACTTTACCACGAAGATGATGTGAATTTAACCCTAGGATAACTTCGGAACACGCAATTGCAACACCCTGCTTTGATTGATGTTCTAAGATTAGCTTATGGTCAGTGGTAAATTAAGTCACATATCCATTCTAGAAATGAGGATGAATTGTGTTTAAGTATCATATTTGAACTCTACAAATTTGTCCCATATGTTCTTGTATTACCGATTAAGATTACGCTCTCACAATTTACACAGAATCCCGAACTCACGTGTTTTTGTGTTAATTGTTCAATTGTTTGCATAGATACTTACAATATATAAACACAATCCATGGATCATATTATGTGAATTACTGTATCTCAAGGATTCAAAATAATTAAATGAAGAATGATAGAGGTCAATCGATTACAAAAAAAGAAGTACTCTTCCATGGGCGGTGTAGTAATAGTGGAGACGTTTTGCATAAGCAAAGGATTGAAAGGTTAGAACCCAATATTTTCTCCACTCTTGATTCCAACCCAATTTAAAATATTAAGAGAATAAGAAGATGGAAGTACCCAGAAGAATATTTGAAAAAAATTCAAGAAACAAACATGAAAAAAAATAAATACAAAGAGTAGGTGGGAGAGGAGAGCCTTTTTGGAAAAGAGGGTTGCACAAGGGATTACTTCTTCCAAGAGTTGTGAGGGGCTCTCAAAAGACACCCTTTCAGATACACCATACAAAAGCCTCAAAAATCCCTCTCATAGAGTTAAAACCATTTTTAAATAGAGTTTGTGAGGGCTAGGGATACATATTTTTTTAAGTGTGAAATGATGAACTCGGTCAAATATTTTATTCCAAGTTGCACCGCCTAGTTGACCTCTGAAACGCGTGAATTGAACTGCCTTCCCGAAAGATTATTTGTGCAAAACCATGTCCTTGAGTTTTCCTCAAAATTTGGGCTCATTACAAGGCTGGATGAAGAAGATATGTCCCAAATACAGAACCCATGTCCATTCTGCCGAGTCCAGCCCACCATTGGATTAATTGCCCATTTACTTCATCCAAATGCACTTTTTAGCTCTCGTGTCCTGAATGAAAGTTATAGAAAATTAAGTTAGGAACACAGTTAAAATTTTTAAAATTCAAATTATAAATATAAAAATATTTATCTTCGAAATACTACAGTGCACTATAAAGGGTAAAAGTGGAATTTCTTCCAAATTTTCAAATGAATGATCAAATCCCAAATATTTTATAAATAAACATATTAAACACAATGTGAGGAAATTATATCATTTATTATGAATAATATATTCAAAAAATAGTGCTTTAACATTACCATAGTATGTTACTAAATAATACCAGAACCATATTAGTATTTATTATATCATACATGATTCATTAATGACTTTATACTACCTAGTTAATAATGATTACCATGATATATTAACATTTTGTGAAATAATAACTTTCCTTATTGTTCAGGTTCTAACTTCTTATTCTTGATAGTATCATTTATATCATGATTTAAATACATTGATAATATAATCCATGATTTATATATCATATATATTTGGAATATAAATACTTAAAATAGATATATATATTAAATTTAAGGCACCATTTATGGAGATTGTATGTCGTACCTACGCATAAACATTGTTTCCGTTTTCATATCATATTGAATAGAATTAAGTGAATAAAATATATGTAAGTAAATAAAAAGAGATATATATACAGAGATATATATATATCTTTAGTAGAATTTTTAATTCATATAATACATAATTATTAATAATATATATTTTTATAATCATCATTAAATGGTGAACGTGGGAACGAATCTAATCGCGCTTTGGAAATGTTAATCCCTACGTACGCACGAGCGACAATATTATTATATTAATGGTGAAATCATATGTTATTGGATGGTATATCATATATATGAAATAATTAACATGTTATATTTATTATTTACACCATTTTTACCCATTATTATACACATCCAAATAATAACATGTTTGAATAATAAACGACACCACGATGTGGAGACGCTAAGTCATACGTATGAAAGTATGGTATCATTGGCAATTAGAGGATGGATAGAATAACGAATATGGTTGAAACATATTTATTATAACATCATAGTATGTAAGAGGTACTGGAGTTGTTATTTTAGTATGGTAACTTAAAAAGTAGATGTGGAAGATGAAAATAACTTGAAATAGGGTGGTGAAATTATTAACTCTTTTTCAGGTGTTGCATTTTGAGTAGATCAAAAAGTTATCCATAGGTTGGATTTATCATCAATGTATAGACTCTAGGTTAATGTGAAGGATGTTGGGAGGAAATTTGGGAAGGGGTTGTCAGAGCCAAATGGCTTCTAAAGTGTGATTTTGAGAGTAGGGGAAGTAGCCTTTTATAAGAGAGGTGAGGTTCACTTTAGGAAAACATGAACTATTATTTTATAATAAAATCCTTTTCTATTTATAATCACTCCAAAATGATTTATGTATAATATAATTAGGTTATGGTTCGAAAACCACTCAACCAATATGATTAATATAGGGTTAGGTAACCATATTAACCTTATCTTTTAGATTGAACTCTTATATTATTATTTTACCTTTTACCATGTCTTCATGTATTCTTACACTATATGGTTAATAAACATCTCTGGTCATAAAGTAGAACCTCAATTGGTTCATTAATGGCATATATAATAATATATAATCCCTTTGGCCGATCCTTATATTTTTAAGAATATTATATAAACCAATAATATAGTATTTGTTTTTAAAATTAATTTATGTCAATTTTAACATTATTTGTTATTTGGATTTTTTGAAATTCATCACATCTTGATTACATAGAAAAAGATAAATTGAATCCATGATATCTATTCATATTAACGTAGATAGTTCGAGGATGTAATTGAATTTTTTAAATTATATTTATTTTAATATTTATAATGCCATTTATTTGATACTTTCATTAATAAAGTAATTACTGCATCATCATTTTGTCATAATTAAATTAAATTAATTAATTTATAAAAATTATAAAAATAATAAAATTATGTATAATTTTTTACCTTTCTAGTGAATATTTATAGTCTAATTTATATTGTGAGTAACCCTATATTAAAAATGATTTAGTTATTAAACATTGAATTTAACACTTTTAACTTTTCATTATATAAAATAATAATAAATGTCACAATATAATCTTAGTGGCCCTAAAGGATCATATTTTATTCACTAAGGTTTTTTGGTCTAAATACACTTATACATTAGGTTTAGTACATGTGTTAGGGTAATTATAATATCACTTTTACCTTTACATACCCTATTTACGTTTAAAAGTGGTAAAATAATGTCAAAAGTTATTATTCAAAAAAAATTATTTTCATCTTATTGAACTAAATTTTACTAAATGATATCAACTGCGACTTTTGGATTTTTGAAATTCAACTCAATGAAGCTGTAAAATTATATTTTATGCAAATTTTCAAATGCTCCTAGAAGATGGGAGAAAAAGTTTAAAATGTTCAATAAAATTATATACATATAATTTTATGATAAAATAGATTGAATGAATTAAATTAAACATATTTAAGGGTTATATACATATTTTTAATTAAAATATAATTTAAATAAGATAAATTATTAATTAAATAAAAAGTCAGTTTTAAATAATAACACATAGTTTTTCACTATTCATAAAAAATTGAATGTTTTCAGAAAAATACAAAAAAAAATCAACCAAATATAATTATGATATTATGAATTCAAAAATGATGTCTATTTTACCAAATTCAAAACATATAATTTTCATTTATTAATTTAAAATTAATTCCAATAGTCAAAACAAAAATGCAGATTTTTAAAAAGTAAAAACTCTCAAAATATTGACAAGTGTTTATGTCAAATTTAACTGTGAAATTACTTATAATGAACTAAATTGTGTGAAATGAAACAAATTTAATCTAATTATACTTCAATACCTTTCTAATGCATAATTTTACACTACATATTATTACGATTAAAAAAGATGTTTCCAATTAAAATGTAGTATTTGTTAGTATTAGTCAAAATATGAAATTTATTAGAAAAAGTACCCAAAATTTATCCAAAATAAATTTTTATGTCCGTCATTTAAAGAATATTTTAATTTCATGAAATTTCATATATAAAAGTTTAAAATATTAGTTTTAAAAATGGTTCTCTATTAAAAGGCTTTAAAATTCCATTTTTTGAAAAATAATTATTTTATCTTAAAAAATTAATTTATTCTTATATAATGTTTTAGAAACACATAATATAAATTTTAAATTTATATAGATTATATAAGATTCAAAATTTAGTGAATATTATTCATAATCACTTTTTGAACTTCTTGTTTGGTATGTTGTGGTGCACTCGCTCTCGGGTTTTCATTTAGCACAAGCTATTGAATTACATTAATGAGATAACTTACTATGAAATCATAGGGTGTTACATAGGTAAAGGAAATAATTTACTATATTGGCAATGGAGATAATTCAATGTGACAATAAAAATATGGATAGAAATGTATATATTACTGGGGGTGTTTATTTGTACCATTTTCAATTCATGATGATGTTCTCCATGAGATTCACTACTCATATTTAGTGGTCCATCCTTATATGACAAATAAGTATCATGGTTTGATGAGACATCATTTTTTGATTAGGATGAGACAGATGGGGGTAGTGTTTATTGTTATGTGTATGTTCTTTAAACTGGTTAACAAAGAATTCCATGATACTTGATGTTTTATGGTTGAAAATTGATATTTCCAAGAGGAAATGGGAGGGAATGTAAATAGATTTAGCTGTTGGGATACCCTAAGAATTAGTACTAGAATTAATGACATTTTTGTTGTGTCATATGTGATAGCTAAATGTCCCGTCTCAAATAGTTTATTTTCCGATATAATTTATGATAGACTATTTAGTTCAACACAAATAATGGTTTATTATGATGGAATAAATACACCACCACAACTATTTTTGGCTTGAATTCCCAACTCCCAATGTGAAAAGTAATTGCAATAGGTTTTTGCGATGGATATCAAAATAAATTTTGAATTCCCCCAGCCTCTAGATTAATTGTTATTAAGTAGAGTGTCCATCACAAATATTCCTCACGAAAAACAAATTATGACAATATTAATTCCGTCGAAAATTTTCCTTCACAAAAAAATCCCATCTTTTAACAATGCATATAGCCTCTTTTTTTCTTCCTCCTCTTTATATCTTCCTCCTTATTCTCCCACAAGAAAACCCAACAATAATCCTTTTCCCCTTGCTTTGGGTGATTCAATTATTCCCTTTTTTAGAGATTCTGGATCTGATCTTCATAGTACAAACTCTAATTATATTTTATGTTAATTTTTTTTATTTATTTGGATTCAATTTTGAATAAATTTTTTGGTGATTAGGTATTGAATGTTTTATAATATTTATGCTATATTTTATAATTAGGATAGATGAAATTTCATTAATTTCTATTTTGATTTTAATCTAGTATGTTTTTTTGGGGATTTTCGGTTCAAAGTCAAATATATTATTATGGTTAAACCCAAGATTTAATATTTTATCAGATTTTTATTCAAGATTTTATTTTTAATAGTGACACAATTATATTAAAAATTGTTTGGATTTTAATCTAGTTTGTAAAAAATATATTAATTGATTTTCAGAAATTATTTTAATTTTTTATATTTCATATTTAAATCTATTATGTATTTATATTTTTATATATAACTATAAATATGTTTGTGTATCATGTTAATTTTTATATATGTTTGGGAATATATATATATATTTGTGTCTGTGTGTGTCTGTGTGTTTATATATGTATAAATTATTTTAAAAATATTAGTATGGTTGGTGATATATATATACTCATACATGTATATTTGTATGTATATTTTAATATATCTTTGTATGAATTTGTGATGAAGATAACTTCCAAAAAAATTACATAAATATATATATTATATTTATAATAATCAATATATTTTTTAATATTAATTCATGTTTTAGGGTTGTTGGAAATTATTTATAAATTTCTTATGTTCATTGTTCTATACTGTATAATTTTATTTTATTATTCCTTTCATTTGTTTCCTACGTTGAAATTTTTAAATAATTATATTTTCACAACCATAACATTTTCTATTACAATATTTTAAAATAATAATTTTTCCACTTGTGCATGTATGTATGTATGTCTAAATATAAGTAACTGATTTTTAATAGCTACGGTAAATTTAATTTAAAGAAAGTTTTTTAATAAAACCTTTTTTATATGAATATTTATGTATATGATAATGTTAATAAATTGAATAATTGAAAAAAATGACATTTTAAATTATCATACATTTAGTAAAATAAATTAATAATTAATATGCCTTTTGTAATGTTTTTTAGAAAAATATAACAAATATATAGAATTAATATAAATTCATAAAATATATTAATTATAAAAAATGTAGTATTAATTTATATAAATTGTAAACATTAATAAAAAAATTATAATCTGTAATAATTGATGAGTTATTTATATTATTAAATTGAATATATGACTAATAATTACGAAATCATAATAGTTTGTAATATAATTAAAATAAAATACAACAATGTTTAGAAATTCATAATAATTTTAATAAAATGTTTTATTAATTTAAGTAATTAGTATTAATATTTCAAATAAATGTTGTAAAAACACCAGAATGCCACCAATATTATAATACATCCACGGTAAAAATTGTTAACTAAAAAAATTTAATTGTAAATAATTACGAAATAAAATAAATTTTTAATTCAAAAATATGATGTCAATTTTTTTATAAATTATTTATATTAATTAATAATTTAATGTAATCTTGTTATATATATATATATATATGTTAATTGAGAGTTAATATTTTGTAGTTTTTTAAATATTAGTTTGAATTTATTTGATATACATATATTAATTATGAAATTTGGATTCATATAGTTAGTATTAAAATTTAAATAATAATTTAAATAAATTAATGATAATAATTACATACTTTCTAATAATTTCAATAATTTATAATTATTTAATAACAATAATCATTACATAATTTCATTTAATAATAATATTATAATAATAATTTTCAAAATTATGATTTATTTATATGTATTTATTTAATGTGTTCGTAGTTTATAATAATTTAAAAAAAGAATATTTATAATTAAATATTTATAATTACATAATAATAATTACATAATTTATAATAATTGATAATAATTATTAATAACCACATCATAATTTATAATATTAATCATTACATAGTTAATAATATTCAACCCATAATTATTATTAATTGTGATCTATATATAGTAATTATTAATAAATTAATGATCATTTCATATAAATCACTAATTAATTAAAATAATCTATATGAAAAAAATTTATTAATATTTTAAAAAAGATTTTTATACAGATATAAATAATTATATTAACAATATTAATAAACGATTAAAAATGATTCCCATTTCTGCGACGTCACAAAAGTGTTGAAGCTAGATAATGTTACGTTGCACCTACGGTAAACCCCACATCCCAGAACCAACAATGAACTCTTAATGAACATATCATACATATTTTAAAATATATATTTATTTTTTATAATTATTTATATTAAAAATATTATATTAATTACCCTTGTCTACAACGTAACTACCTGACACCCACATATATAATGCAATATCAAGGGTAAACCCCACAACAAAAAACTAGAAGTGATTCCCAATTTATCATTTGCAACATAGTTCATTTATTATTCTTTTATTTTCAATAAATTGCATATGTCTTATATAATATATATATTATTGTTATTTTTTACACCAATACTCCATGGGCCCTATAAACATTTTGTCATGGCCCATCCTCGGGGCCCGTGTCATGACTACCCCAACCCCGCCTTCCATAGGCCAGGGGCTGGCGACTAGCACCAAAGGCGTAAATTCGATAACTGGGAAGGCATTGCCTTCATAAAAGTAAACAAAACACCACAGAGTACAAGCGGAAGTAAAAAAACTAAGTAAAAAAGAGAAGTGCTGAAAGGTAAAAGGGCTAGAATCCAAACCCAAATGAAAGTACAACTACCACTGAAGAAATTACAACAGCTAGAAGAACGGAAGCGGCTTCTGGGTCGTTCTCCTCAGATCCTACCTGAAGGGTAGGTACAGATAGCCTCCACAACGCTCTCGCCCGTCATCCTCCACCGAGTGTCGTCTCGTCGTGAATTCCACCTCCGGATACTGACTCGTCATGTAGTCCACCTTCGGGTTCTGACTCGTCGTGTAGTCCACCTCCGGGTACCCTCTAGTCCTCGAACACTCGGCCTCCGTCAGCACTGCCCGTCGTCTGGAACCAACACAACGAGGTGCGGGCATAGACCGTGCATGGGTGAGTATAACAATACTCAGTAGGGAGCCCGAGACCCTCAAGGTCTCCCTAAATCCAACAAGGATAACCACAAAGAAAATCTCAACAGATAACCTCTACATAGGTATATGCCCATACATATACATATGTTATCAAGTAACCCATCTCAATCATGAGGAAACACAAATATTATGAAATCAACGGATAACCACTACCCAGGTATATGCCCATACATATACCTACGTTATCAAGTGACCCATCTCAATCATGAGGCAAACACAAGGTCATAGACTCAGCTCAAACCAGAATTTTCATTGTCGAAAATGTAACTGTTGAAGAGCCCCATATCTGGAGTGTACAGTGGTTCTGTCATGACTTTGCGGTACTGCTCACTAATCCAAGTCTATGAGGTACTCCTTCTGTCGAGTACCGCTGGTCTGCTGCCAAATACTGGGCGCTCCGTCTGTTGTGGGTCTACCGCCAAATACCGGGTGCTCCTCCTAATAGCATATAGAGGTACTCCTCTGGTCGAGTACCACAGGTATGCTACCATCTACCAGGCGCTCCGTCCGCCATGGGTCTGTCGCCAAATTCCAGCGCTCCGTCCACTGGGCTAGTCGACTCACTCCAAGTCGAGTCGGTCAAGCAGTCGTCAGGTCTCAATCGTCTACACTGTCTCCATACCCCGTATGCTCATCTCTGGGAGGGACCACTCCACAAGATATTGTTCAATACTCTAAGTATGAAAAAGTCCCACGAAGAGGTATCTCAAAGGACCGCCTCGTCATAAGGGTCTCAACACAATAGACGGTGTTTCAATCGGACGCCCGGTCTGTGAGTTATTAGCCTTTTCGTCCCAGGGGCCCGGTTGGTTTCATGTGTGAACCAACCCGGCCGTATCTCAACTTTACCCCGAACTCCTATAGGGAATACTCAAAGGGACCGTTTCTCCACATGATCACCGACACCACTGACGGTTCGTCAAACGGACGTCCAGTATGAAAGATAACAGATATTCCGTTCCAAGGGCCTGGTTGGATTTCGGGTACAATCCAACCTGGCCACTATCCAACAGCAACCAAAACTTGGGAGAATTATGCCAAAAGTTCCTTCTCATCAAGAGGAATTCCACGAGACAGACGGCGCGTCAATCGGACGCCCGGTCTGTGAGTTATTTTCATTTTATTTCCAGGGGCCCGGTTGGTTTTGTGAGCGAACCAACGAGACCGCACTCCGAAGGCATCCAAACCTCGAGCGGAATAATCCAAAAGATCCGTCTCACTTAAAGGAAACCATCAAGGTCAATGTGACATCAATCAGACTTCCGGAGTTCATGTTATGAGCGTTTCCGCTCGGAGGGCCCGGTTGGTTCCATGCACGAACCAACCCGGCTGAACCCAAAATATTCCGAAACATTGAGTGTAATATGTCAAAATGATCGTCTTAGTTCAAGGATCGCATCTCCACTAACGGTGTGTTGATCAGAGGTCAGTATCCAAATATATGGGCATTTTACCGAAAGTGATCCGAAAACGGGGGGTCTGGGCCCGGACCGACCCGACCCAACCCCCCCGGGGTTGACCCGACCCGGGTCCGGGTCCGACCCGACCGGCACGGCCCGGCCCGGTGGTCCGGCCGGGCAGCTCGGCCGGCGCGCTGGCACCGGCCAGGCACCGCGCAAGGTAGCCCCCCCCCCCCCCCCGCACGGGGGCCGCTCCGTAACACCCGGTCACGGCATAAGCCGCGTCCCTCCTACGCTGTCCCGCGTGGCCGCGGGACCGGCCAGCGCCGCCACGACTGTAGCCGCGGCCGGTCTTTTTGAAGGCGCGCCGGGCACCGGCGGGGGCTTTCGCGGACCACCGGACACGCTCCGGTGGTCCGATTCACATGCGGTCTTCGCCAGTGATCATCCCAGGACCCAACCTTCATTGCAAAAATCCCACAACGCACGTGCGGCTTCGTTTTTCATTTTCCAGTGCGGCACGACGGCGCCACGCTTCTTAGCCCTCTTCATAATTTCCGCGCGGTGCAACGACAACGCGCCGCCTTCCACGTGCCACAACAAATTCAAACAACAAGGGGGGAGGATGGTCGGTCGTGTTCTTTCGGTCCGACCTCCTCCCGTTATAATGATAGAAAGCGGCCATCTAATAGAAGTCGACGTATGGCAAGAAATAATTTACGGACAAAAAAATAATCCTCAACATCAATCTGCATGAACGAACGATCCGCGGATGAACCTGGAATTGGTTGGTCTGTCCTCGTCTTTCATTTCTCAAAAGATAAGGGAACAGAAAATTAAATTCCCCTACCTCGATTCAAGGTTCGTTCGTCGTCAGTGCGGAAATCGTTGTCGCGAGAATGACATCGCGGGGTCGGACGTAGATTCCGTGGACGTCGGGGTGTTTCTGAGGAGGAAACGACGTCTCCTCACTTATTGCTATGGAAGAAGAGGATAGAGAACCGTGGAAGTCGAGTCGTTCTACGTTGAAGGAAATATGTTCTTCATCGTTGAAGAACCGTTCTTCTTCGAAGGATCGTTCTTTTCTTCTTGACACTGAATCTCTCCCCAATACTCTAGGACTTTGCTAAAGTTTTCTCACACACCAAAAGCTCTAACTCAAAATAATATCCCATGATATTATTTTTATTCACACCAGAACGATTTAAATTTCAAACCAAACCACATAATTAATCAAATGAAGATACTCATCTCATTAATTAAGGCATGTTGGCATGTATTAATGGTGGAAGGAAAAGGTTAAGAGTTACACAAAATAAGAGGAGCTAAAAAAACATAATGGAAGAGGAGATTAATGTAGAGTTGATTCAATAAAAGAATGGGAGTTTAAGGGGGGGGGGGGGTTGTAGAGTTATACATTTAAACACAAGGGGTGTTAAATGGGGTGAAGTTTGTGGTGGTTAAAGGGAAGGTGAAGGATTGGGGTCTGATGCGGACCCCACCACCCTTGGTCATACCCTCTCATAGGATGTTAGGTGGGGTGTGTCCCCACCTCCAACTTCTCTATGAAGAAATTAACTTCCACATAAAATAAATAGTAACACTACAAATTATTTAAGACTTATCGAATCCACAAAAATTAACCACCTCATGCGTCAAAACAAAAATACGCTTAAGGTCCCCTTAAGAAATTATCGGTGCTGCGAGTTCATCGGTGCCCTCAGATTTCAATTATAAGCACCGATTCAAAAGATAGAAAAACTCGCTCGTTCGTTCACTGAACGTACCCGAGCCAAACTTCGGAAAATGATTTCGGGCACACCGGGCCTCAGAATCAGGCGCTGTCAGAAACTGTGTTCTTATAAAATTCCACATAAAATTAAGAAACTAATTTCCATGAAATTTCAGGGTCTTTAAATTACTCCCACCTCCGGGATTTACATCCCCGTAAAGCATAAAAACAAACTAGGGATACAAAAGTGGTACTGATCACACATCTGGGCCATCCGCTCCCATGTTCTCACCTGGAGGTTCCCGTACATCCAGTGCAATCAGACACCATCACCAAAGTCCATCTCCCCATGGTCGTTGATATTCGAATGTTCGAGCACGTATCTTTTCAGTTGAGATACGTGGAAGTCATCATGCACCTGGTGCAACTTAGGTGGATGCGTCAAGTGGTAAACCACTTTGCCTACCCAGCCGAGGACCTAAGAAGGTCCACTGAACCTCCGGGATAACTTGCCGCCTTGGCCACATCTCCGTAAACCTCATCGAGGTAAAACCCATATAAGGACGTGTTCATCATCCTCGATCTCTAGAGGCATCCAATTCATGTCAGCATAAGGCTTCTGTCGGCCCTGTGCTATCCTCATCCACTCTTGGATGACCTGGATCTTCTCTAGTTTCACAAGAGCTGCTATGATTTCTTTTTTTCCGATAAGATAAATCTGGTCTCATCCCCTGGATGAACCACATTCATTTCCTAATACAGTCAATCCTGACATGAATGAAGCATTCATGCCATGGATGACGTCGTAAGGCCTAGACGTAACTACCAAGAGATCCAACTGTCACTATCGCCTCCAAGGGTCGAGTCACACTGTCAGCATCAGTGTGATGTCACTAGCTCTCCTCTAGTATAAATCTCGAAAGTGAGGGTCAAGTCAACAGTCTTAACTGGGACCACTCAGTATCAACCAAACAAAATGAAAGGAAAGTAAACTTCACAAAGATAAGTGTCTTTTCATTATTGTATCTCATAGTGAAAAGACACAAATGTAACAATAACAAAACTAGAAGCAACATGATCAATAGCCTCCAGGTCTGGAGCTAGTCCCTCTCTTGTCCATCTACTTCCGGAGCTCCATGACCATAGGCCTCAGCTTTCCGAAGCTGAGATCTCCCATGTACTCCTATCCCCTACGGTCGGGGTGAGCCTCCTGGTGGTGGTGGTGGCAACCCCCTGAAGCGTCGTCCACCTCCAGCTGCACGGCCAAATCCTCTTCCATGGCCTCCTGCTCCTTGCGGTCTACCCGGATCGAACCTATGCCTCTGCCTGGGAGGTTCTTCATTTAACTACTGGTCATCTGCATGGCGGTTCGGACAGTCACGTGCCATGTGACCAATCCCGCAGCAAGAGTAACACTGTCCACTCTCAGCACGAGTGGCTCTGACTCCACTCCGGTTCCCCCGCACAACTGAACCTAAGTCATGCAGTCGGCCACCGGTAGGTCTGGTCCTCTTGGACCTCTGCGTCATCTGTCTACTGTCTGTTGTAGAAGACTCTACCACAAGCCGGCTAGTGGTGGGTCGTACTGCTGGAGACTGCTCATTAAGGAAAATCTCGACTAAGAGGTCTTTCTCCAACACTTCTATCTTGGTCAGAATTTTGTGAGAAACAAAAGAAGCTCTAATATCCCCCCTGAGCCCCTGCCCGAAGGTTCGGGCCCTGAAAAATGGGTCTCGTACCATATCTGTGGAGTAGCGCGAGAGGTCTGTGAACCTCGCTGAATATTGTGCCACTGTCATGCTTCCCGGCCGCAGCTTAAGTAGCTCTTGTATAAGCACCGCTCGAAGGTTGGCTGGTACAAAATCTTCCCGGAACAGTCTCTCGAAGTCTGTCCATAGAAGTGTCGCATCGTCATGCATCTGAAGAATTTGGCTCCAACATCTTCCTACTTTTTCCTGAAGAAGGCTGGCAGGAAGGATCACCATGAAATCTGACGGCGTCCCCACTAGCCTGAAGACTCTCACCATAGCCTCCAGCCAATCTTCAGCCGCCTGCAGGTCCGTCTCTCCCCGGAACCTGGGTGGCCTCTGTAGCTGGAACTCGTGCAGTGCGCTCAAGCGACGTGCACCCTCTGCTGTTGGGGCTGGTGGCATTGGTGGCCCAATGGGTAGTAGTACCGCGGGTGCTCCTGCTGGTGCCTCAACTGGGATAGAGCCCTATACTGAGGCCACGTCGCACGTCAGGCTGTCAGTACGAACAACTCTCGGGGCTCAAGCTGTTCGTCCGCGGGGAGGCATCCTGAAAGAAACAAACATGACACGGTCAAAATATTTATACCCGGTGAGCTGACCTGGTTTGAGCTGATATTTAAAAACTTCTGGAAACACACACGCAATCAGTGTTTTTGTGCACAATGTAGGAAATCAGTTGTCAGGGTCCTGGTGTATGGATACGTCGGCCGCCCGCACCAAAACTGGACTCCCTTAACTAAAAACCACACTCGGTACTCTTAAAACTATTATTTCACAGAATGAAAATAACATAGTTATAAGTTCTATGGTAGAACCGACTCCTCTGATACCAATTTGTCACGACCCGTCCTCGGGGCCCGTGCTGTGACTACCCCAAGCCCGCCTTCCATAGGCCAGGGGCTGGCAACTAGCACCAAAGGTGTAAATCCGATAACTGGGAAGGCATTGCCTTCATAAAAGTAAACAAAAAACCACAGAGTACAAGCGGAAGTAAAACACAATGTACAAAGAGAAGTGCTGAAAGGTAAATGGGCGAGAATAAAAACCCAAATGAAAGTACAACTACAAGTAAACAAATTACAACAGCTTGAAGAACGGCAGTGGCTCCTGGGTTGTCCTCCTCGGATCATACCTGAAGGGTAGGTACATATAGCCTCCACAACGCTCTCGCCCGTCAACCTCCACCGAGTGTCGTCTCGCCGTGAAGTCCACCTCTGGATACTGACTCGTCATGTAGTCCACCTCCGGGTACTGACTCATCATGTAGTCCACCTCCGGGTACCCTCCAGTCCTCGAACACTCGGCCTCCTTCAGAACTTCCCGTCGTCTGCAACCAACACAATGAGGTGCGGGCATAACCCGTGTAGGGGTGAGTATAACGATACTAAGTAGGGACCCCGAGACCCTCAAGGTATCACTAAATCCAACAAGGATAACCAAAAAGAAGATCTCAATAGATAACCTCTACTTAGGTATATGCCCAAACATATACCTATGTTATCAAGTAACCCATCTCAATCATGAGGAAACATAAAGATTATGAAATCAACGGATATCCACTACCCAGGTATATGCCCATACATATACCTAAGTTATCAAGTGACCCATCTCAATCATGAGGCAAACACAAGGTCATAGACTCAGCTCAAACTAGGATTTTCATTATTGAAACCGTAACTGCTGAAGAGCCCCGTCTCTAGAGTGTACAGTGGTCCTGTCAAGACTCCGAGGTACTGCTCACTAATCCAAGTCTTTGAGGTACTCCTCCTGTCGAGTACCGCGGGTCTGCTGCCAAATACTGGGTGCTCCGTCCGCTGTGGGTCTACCGCCAAATACCGGGCAATCCCACTAATAGCCTACAGAGGTACTCCTCTGGTCGAGTACCGCCGGTCTGCTGCCAACTACCAGGCGCACCATCCACCGTGGGTCTGCCGCCAAATATTGGGCGCTCTGTCCCCTGGGCTAGTCGACTCAATCCACGTCGAGTCGATCAAGCAGTCGTCAGTTCTCAGTTGTTTACATGGTCTCCATACCCCGTATGCTCGTCTCCGGGAGGGACCGCTCCATGAGCTACTAGTCAATACTCCAAGTATCACAAAGTCACACGAAGATGTATCTCAAAGGACCGCCTCGTCATAAGGGTCTCAACACAATAGACGACACGTCAATCGGACGCCCGGTCAGTGAGTTGTTAGCCTCTTTGTCGTAGGGGACCGGTTGGTTTCATGTGGGAACCAACCCGGCGGTATCTCTACTGTACCCTGAACTCCCATAGGGTATACTCAAAGGGATCGTTTCACCACGCGATCACCAACGTCGTTGAAGGTTCGTCAAATGGACGTCCAATATGAAAGATAACAACTTATCCGTTCCAAGGTCCCGGTTGAATATCGGGTACAATCCAACCCAGACACTATCCAACAACAACCAAAACTATGGTAAAGTATGCCAAAAGTTCCGTCTCATCAAGAGTAATTCAACGACATAGATGGCGCGTCAATCAGACACACGGTCTGTGAGTTATTGGCTTTTTCTTTTCTATGGGTTCGGTTGGTTTCTTTAGGGAACCTACCCGACCGCACTCCGACGACATCCAAACCTCGAGCGGAGTAAGCCAAATGATCTGTATCATTTAAAGAAAACCATCAAGGTCGATGACACGTCAATCGGACATCTAGGGTTCAAGTTATGAGCGTTTCCGCTCTAAGGGCCCAGTTGGTTCCACGCACGAACCAACTCGACCGAACCCAAAATATTCCGAAACCTTGACTGTAAAATGCCAAAACGACGGTCTCGGTTCAAGGATCACATCGCCACTAAAGGTGCATCGATCGGAGGTCCGTAGCCCATGATATGGGCATTTGACTGAAAGTTATCTGAAAACGGGGGGTCTGGGCACAGACCGACCCGGGTCCGGGTCTGACCCGACCAGCGCGGCCCGGCCCGGCGGTCCGGCCGGGCGGCTCGGCCGGCACACTGGCACCGGCCAGACGCCACGCAAGGTAGCCCCCCCCCACCCCCGCGGGGGCCGCTCCGTGACACTCGGACGTGGTTTAAGCCGCGTCCCTCCTCCGCGGCCCCACGTGGCTACGGGATCGGCCAGCGCCGCTGCGGCTTCAGTCGTGGCGGGTCTTCCCGGCGGCGCACCGGGCACCGCCGCATCCTGGCGGCCGGCCGCTGGCGGCCGCCGCCTCTTTCCACCAGCGCCGCCGTGCCGGCGTGGTGCGCCGATGGGGGATTCTGCGGACCACCGGACGCGCTCCGCTGGTCCGATTCGCCTGTGCTCTTCACCAGTGATCATCCCGGGACCCGACTATCGCTGCAAAAATTACACAATGCCCGTGCGGCTTCATTTGTCATTTTTCGGTGCGGCGCGACAGCGATGTGGCTTGTTCAACTTCATCGGCACAACGCGACGGCGCTGCGCTTCATAGCCCTTCTTCATAATTTCCGAGCGGTGCAACGGCACCGCGCCGCCTTTCACGTGCCTCAACAAATTCAAAAAACAAGGGGGGAGGAGGGTTGGCTGTGTTCGTGCGGTCTGACCTCCTCCCGTTATAATTATAGCAAGCATCCATCTAATAGAAGTCAATGTACGGCAAGAAATAATTCACGGAGAAAAACAACAATCCTCAACATCGATGTCGCGATAATTACGTCGCGGGGTCTGATGTAGATTCCGCGGACGTCGGGGTGTGTCCGAGGAGGAAACGACATCTCCTCACATTTTGATATGGAAGAAGAGGATGGTGAACCGTGGACGTCAAGTCGTTCTACGTTGAAGGAAAGATGTTCTTCATCGAAGAATAACTGTTCTTCTTCGAAGGAAAGTTCTCTTCTTCTTCACACCAAATCTCTCCCAAAAACTCTAGGACTTTGCTAAATTTTTCTCACACACCAAAAGATCTAACTCAAAATAATATCCCATGATATTATTTTTATTCACACCACAATGATTTAAAATTCAATCCAAAAAACTTAATTAATCAAATGAAGAGACTCATCTCATTAATTAAGGCATTTTGGCATGAATTAATGGTGGATGGAAAAGGTGAAGAGTTACACAAAATAAGAGGAGCTAACAAACGTAATGGAAGAGGATATTAATGGGGAGTTGACACATTAAAATCAAGGGAGCTTAAGGGGGGTGGGGTTGTAGAGTTATAAATTTAAACACAAGGGGTGTTAAATGGGGGGAAGTTCATGGGGGTTAAAGGGAAGGTGAAGGGTTGAGGTTTCGTGCGGACCCCACCACCCTTGGTTATACCCTCTAATGGGATGTTAGGTGGGGTTTGGCCCCACCTCCAACTTCTCTATGAAGAAATTAACTTCCACATAAAATAAATTGTAACACTACAATTTATTTAAGACTTATCGAATCCATAAAAATTAACCACCTCATGAGTCAAAACGCAACTACACTTAAGGTCCCCTTAAGAAATTATCAGCACTGTGAGTTCATCGGTGCCCTCAGATTTCAATTCTGAGCACCGATTCAAAAGATAGAAAAACCCGCTCGTTCGTTCACTGAACGTACCCGTGCCAAACTTCGGAAAATGATTTCGGGCACACCGGGCCTCATAATTAGGCATCATCAGAAACTGCGTTCTTGTAAAATTCCAAAGAAAATTAAGAAAAAAATTTCCTTGAAATTTCCGGGTCTTTACGCAATTGTTAACCCAGTGGCTATCTCAGCTCACATTTTAATGAATATTTCATGAAATAAAAATATAATAATAATTTTCACCATGTAAAAATGATCAGAAATAATTATTCTTATTCTTGTCGTTTTTAGATAAATTTATACTCAGGACGTAGACAGAAATATCTATTACGTGATAGTTATGGGATAAATAATTGAAAAAAACCAAATGGGATAGGTTTATATCATATCTATATTGAAGGTGTTGAAGCATTTATTTCATTTGCATCATAAAATTATGATTTTTTTTCTGAACGAACAATTATATTTTTTGTCAGAACTGTTGTCTTAAGACCTTCACAACATTTGAAAATGTTGTAATTCATAAATTACATTGTGTTTTTAGGGAAGATTAAATTTTTTCGTATCCAAATGGTGAAAATATTTCAGAAGAAAAACCAATTTTTTTGGTTCTAGTTCCATAATTTCATATTTCAATACATGAGGTAGCAGGTCCAGATTTTCGTGGTAGAATAACAGAGAATTACATTCTAAATCCTAAATCTGAAACTTCTCCATTTTATAATTTATTTAAATCCACTAAGGAGGCCTTATATCTAGGAATATTGATGAGAAGACATGAAGTAGTTAAAAAAATTATGGCTACAAAAAATATTTTTGAATGTATAATAGCAGTATGGAAATGATTTTATATTTGGTTAAGTAGTTGTTTCCTAATGGAAATACAAATACAACATGTTCCTATGAATATAAAATGTTGTTTCATTATTTGGGTCTATGTTATTAGAATATATATGCATGTTCAAAAGATTTTATCTTATAAAATGGAGAATATGAATTTTTGGTTAACTTTCCATCATGTGATGCCTAGAGGTATAAAGAGTCACAATGGTGAAAGTCTATAGTTTTTATGAAAGAGTGGTGATATTTTACAATTACACCTCACTTTGAATGTTTATTTACGTCTCAAATAATTTTTAGATTTATAAAATAGCATAAATCAAATATTTTAATACTATAAATATAAAAATAATCCATATGATAGTGAATCATGGAAACAATTTTATTAGATGAATTATTATTTTTCATTAGAACCTAATAACAAATAGATGGGCCATACTACTAATTGTTTATTTTCATTCGTTTCTTACGATAGCCGGTAATCTTTTGGGCTTATATTGATTACACTATACTACAGGCCTCCTTAGATGTTGATAAAGGAACCATATATATTAATGATGCCTTAATTTGAGAAATGAAATGAAGAACATTGATGTTAATTTTAAACAACTAATTGATGAGTTAATATCAATATAGAACAACATGGTGACAATATTTGATATAACTAAAGATCATACTTTTATATTTAAGGTTGCATTAATATTTACAATTAGAGAATTTCATGTGTAAGGTATGATATCATGATGGAACACACATGGTCGGGAATTTTGTCCATACTTCATGGATGAAAAAAAATATTATATGTATTATAATGGGAGAAAGGTTAGTTATTTTAATTTTTAATTGTGATTCCAAATGATAGATCACTCTTTTTCAAAGAAACAAAATTATTTGTACAAAAGGTCAATTTGAAAAAGACACACCACTAATAGTTTTCTTAGGTAATCATGTAAAATTCATTGTCTCTTCAAAAACTCATGTTACATTTGGGCAATCCATAAATGATAAAAAGATAAAAGGTTTTGTGAGAGATCATAATTTGAAAAATAATGATAATTTTTGGTACCTTTCATATTGGTATGATTTTCTGGTTCATCAAATATTGGATGTAATGAATATTGAGGGGAATTTTCTGGATAAAATGTTTTACACCTTTTTTGACACACCTGGTATATCCAATGATATTGCAAAGGCACAGTTAGACCTTGCACAATTATGCACAAGTTCTGAACTAGAATTATTTAAAGTCAAAATATCACAAAAAATAATTAATACAAATGTATATTACTCACTAGGTAAAGATAACCATTTATTATTTAGTTAATTTATTATAGATTTTAGGTTACCATATGGTTTTGCTTCTAATTTTTCTCATTGCGTTAGAAAATGGTATATTACCAAGATAAAAAATCCAGGATTGTCTTGTCATAATTGAAATATTACTGCATGTTGATCATAGAGGGTTGTTGAATTCTTCATTCCGGGACTTTTTGAAAGAAATATCATGTTTTCCAAAGATATTTGTGAGGAATAAATTGATAATAATTCAAATAATTCATAGGTAAATAGATTTTGTTTTAATGTTATGTAAATTGAGGAAAATATTCCCACCGATTTTCTTTGATTCTATGGTACATTTAATATTTCATTTTCTATATGAAGCTAAATGTGGATGGCTGTACAATTTGGGTGGATGTATCCGTTTGAGATATTTATTTGAAAAATTAAGGAAGACAACACTTAACAAAGTATTGTTTTAAGGATTAATTATAGAAGCATACAAGCTGGAGGAAATTTCAAATTTATGGTCTTCTTATTTTTTTAACATAACATTCTTCAAATCATAAACAGATGTGTCACAATGAGAAAAATGTTGATGATGTCACACACCATTAATATTAGGGTATTAATCATCCTAAAAATGGTTTTAGTGGTTATCGTGAGAATTGTCTTACAAATGAAGAAATACACATAGGTCATACATTTGTTCAGATGAATTGTGATGAAACGACACAATTTGTGTAGTAAGTACTACTTTTACATATATTGTAAAATATTTAAAAAATATATCATTATTTAAATTTAATATTTTTATACTATATGATGTCTATATCAAAAATCAATTTCTAAAAATGACATCTTCTTCTTTTTAGGAATGACATCAAAAAAATTTGTACATTTGTTTGAAATACTAGTAAGTGAAGTTTATTTTTAAATGATTAATAAATCAATTTTCCAATGATATAAATTATTAATAATTTTTTTTATAAGTAACACAACATTAGAATAAAATTTAACATTGATTATCTTTTCTCAAAATCTAACTATTGAAAATTTTAAAATATTGTAATGGTTATGTGGTTAATGGATTCCGATTCTATACAAGAATATGTGGTGAATCAATGAAACCAATGAATAATGGTGTTCATATGAAATGATAGAATAATAAGAAAAGTGATGTCAACATTTATGGTATGCTAAATAAAATAATTGAGATATGTTATCTAGGACCAAATTATGTTACAATGTTTAAATGTCATTGGTTTGATACTGATCTTGGGTTGTGTGTTCATCCATAACATGTAGTAGATGAAGTTAAATAAAATTGTCTCCTATATCAATTGATCCATTTATGTTGCCACATCATGAGAATCATGATTACTATTAAAATTACTTTGACGTTTCGAATGATTTGAGGGACTGGTGGAGTGTGCAAAAAATTAAATCACCTGAAAATAAATTTATTGAAAATGAATATTGTATTGTGTAAGTACAACATATTTAAATTTCTAAAAAACAACCCAAAATATTTATCAGACCCGATGGGATATAAATATCAATGATGAAACCACTTAGGTAACGACTGATGATATAGATAATGTTGAAGAAGTAACAAGCTGTGATGAAACTAAATGTCATAAGAATTTTTTCAATGATGAAGAAGGGGATGATGAAACTTATGCCAATGAAAATAGTGATGAAGATGATGATTTATTTATGATATTATGGTATTTAGATATTGGTAATTATCATATTCTATTATTTAATATTTTAAACAAAATTCATATTTCTATTAAAAGTCTATTATATGTAAGATTATTTTATTCAATTAGTCACTAATATTTAATATTTCTTACATATTTTAATAGTCCCTAGTGGTGAGAATATTTGTTTTATAGGGTTAATGATGACCTTGTTGACAATTTATTACATTATCTCACTGATGTTGTACTTATAGATGAACATTCAAATTTGGTTTATCCTCCATGGGGAAGTTCACCTATATGATGGTGTGTGGTTTTTCCTGATTACTGATTTTGGATCCTATTCCCGTGAGATGACCATATGTGGATTTTGATCATAGTTTACATATGTATGAATAATTGTTTGACAATTTTTTTTTATATTAACTATTTTTATTATTTTTTATAATAATTTTATGATTATATATTTGTTTCAATGAGATCATTTCTTTTCACATATAGCAAATAGATAGGATGGTGTGATTATGAAAATTTATTTTTCAAAGCCATGGGTGCCAGGTGACCCCATACCCATCATAGTGTGTAACAAGTTGTTCAGCAATTGGGTTGTAAATTTTTAAATAAGATAAAAAAATTAAAATTTATTTATTTACTAACATATTTTTTAAAATTCACTTGAATAATTTATTTTCTCCGATTTATAATAGTCAAAGAGGTCTGTTCTAAATTTCATGGGATACTTGTATATTCCAGCACTTTGGTCAGTTTCTACAAAACATCATAATATGAGCTATGGATAAATATTGTGCTACCATCATTGATCATTAATGGTCCACAAATCATCCTGACTATATATGATCTCTGGTATGGGAAGTTTTGTGCTTTTTCTGGCTAGAAGAGAATTTTCAGAGGATATAAGTAGCTAAAATTTAGATATAGGGGAGGAAATAGGTCACCCATAGGACTGAGAGTTGTAAAATTGGCATACATAGATGACATATAGTAAGTAACATAATTTATTATAGTACATTTATTTTAACTGTAACTTGTTTTTTTAATTATATAGGTCTCTACTGACCTATATATTATAGTGTTTTATGTTTATATGATGATGTATTTTGGGCCTTGAATATGATATGTTATAGGTGAATGAGAACGATGTATTATAGTTATTGATTCTCTTGAACAATGTAATCAATATTAATTGTAATTCTATTATAATATATCATTATATTTGAGACAAACATATGAGTTAATGGCTTCTCATTCCCGAGAGCGTCTGGATAAGGCCAAATAAGATGTCACTACATATACAGGATTTGATTTGGGGGATTTTATATACGAGCCTTCTCAGGGTTTCGAGAAAGATTGATTGATTGTTATTGGTTCTAGACTAACTCCTATGTGTTCTGATGTTAATTATGTAAAATAATTAGTGACCGTAAAGGCTGCACTTGGATATTCTTCATCGACGCCATAATATGATGCCCATTATTAGGAGAGTTTAAGAGCGTGGGATTATATTATACAATATATGCAGAAGGAGGGGGATTAGGAGAGTGAGAAGCATCACATTAAAGTGTAGGGGACGATGAATTATATGCAGTGACTTGCGCGTGACATTAGTATGAAGTTTCCTACCGCTAGTCCATCAAGTGATCCTCCACCACTTGATTCCAGTTGATGATTTCTCATTATTTTCATGACTTTTTTGTAATTTGGTATGATAGAGATATTTTATTTGAAATGATGAATCACTTTTAGGTGTGTTTTAAAAAAAATTAATATTTTTTATTGTATTTTAAATATTTTTAATTTTATTTAATTTTATATAATTTAAGTAATTATTTATTTAATTGTTTATTTTCAACATATATATAATTTTTCACAAAATGTTTATTAGACAATCCATCTCAAAATGGTTATTAATATTATTCTAATCTTTTATATGCAAGAGTGTATATTCGTCGAAAATAATGTTTTATGCTATGGACCGTCGCAAATAAATATATTTTCGAGTCCTTATTCCGCAAAATGATATTTTTGACGGACAACAGTTACAAGAAAAAAATTTCAATGAGAATTTGTCACAAATTCACTTTCTCAATTATAATAAATTCATATTGTGTTTATAGAGGATGTCATCTATTATTGGTGATAGGGGTCTTGCTAATGAAGTCAATTAATTTCCATGTTATCCATAGGATGAATTATGTGGATGACATGGTAAGGTGTTTTTTGGATGATGCTACATTACAAAAAAGAGTTCCATGTCCTTTTATGTTTGGTTGTGATCCACTTTTTACCATATTAGTCTTGAGATAATTTTATCACGTTTTTGGATCTCGTTGATTATTCTATAATACATTCCATACATACATATATGGTATAATAGAGTGAACCATACATATTTTAAAGGAAATATTGTGAGCATGTATATGGTATTATGATTGATCATGGGTGAAGAAACATCCCTTTGTATATTTTCCTATAATAATATCATTCACTCATTCATTAGCATGTCTCTATATTAGTAATTGTATGGGTTCCCATGTTGTAATCCTCTTTGTTGGGCGAAGGTTGGTGATTCAATAGTTATATTTCATTGTTTAATGTAGAGTATTTGAAAGAAGATCCTATTGTTTTGAGAGAGGATGAAAGCTTCACAAGAATTTCAAATTACATATTTTTATAATTTCTAGAGGCCCTTGGTCTTCTAGGTTAGAGTTGATGTTTTCTTATAATAATCCCATCATCAAGGGTAGAAAAGGTAAGTTAGTAAGAGTTATATTCCTCCTTGGTTTGACAATACTTTTTAGGTTTTAGGGCATTTTGGAATGGTGTCTTGTTGATTGGAAGTCCATTAATGGTTGGACAATATCCATGAAATCCCTGACATGTCTCGTCTTCATCGGTGTTATCGTTATAACTCCCTCATCATTGACAGGGGAGAGTAGGATATCAATTTTGATACATCATTGTTAGTGTCGATAGTTGAGACCCATGATCACTGAGAAAAGGTGATATGTGGTATATCCATGCACTTGGTTAACAGGTGGGGGTTGAAATGTGTCAAAGATGAGTATACATTGGTGAATGAGATACATATGCATTCCAAATACTTGCAGTTGTATTGAGATTATCCATGCTCAGTTTTCCATTTAATCATAATATATTTGAAACTTTTGTATTTATTGTTAATTTCTTTCATTCCCATTTTTTGTGATAAGTGTCAATTAATAATGTTTGTGATGATGATAAAAACCATCGTAATAAATTATTATTATGTTTAAAACATGTTTAAAAATTATTTGGGTGAGTCGGTTTCACCTATAGAAGATAATATCTTTGTATGGAATGTGTGTTACTGGGATTTTTGTTATTAGGTATGAATTGATTTATGTTTGAGGGTACTTTTTTGGGTAGTGTAGAGGATGGAATGGTAGTCCATATTGTTACATTTTAAATTGGTGTATTATACCTAGTTTTGTAGGATGTGTTTCTTTCCAAATGGGTGGTAGTGATGAGGTTTTGCAGCATTTTTATTGATATTTCGATATAGTGTGATTGGATAGTGGAAGTGTTTATATTTTAATGACATTCTAACATATTATATCATGGGTTGGTTGTTATGACCCTCAAAATTATTTTGGTTTTTCTATGATTCTCAATTGTGATAATCATTTGTGACATATCTAATGTAACTCGATATGCCATATTAGGCAGTTTATTATTTAGTAAGGTGGTTAGTGGAGTTCATGGGAGGATCAAGGATAATATGGTTGATGTTGTTGATTTATAAGATGGTTCATATCTTTATAGATTAATTCAAAAAGTGGTTTCATAATTCAGGTCTTGTATGGATAGCGGTTCAAATGCACATGATTTGGAAAAGAGTTATATAACTAAAAAAATCAAAAAAATTAAGATAATTTAATTATTTTTATTAAATCATGGTGAGGTTTAATGATTTTTAGTAGAACACTTTTAATTGTTAGTTCTCTTCCCTTAAAATGGTTTCATATCTTGAATTGGATAGCCCCCAATAAATAATTTCTTGAATATGTTTTTCAAAATGTGAATGAGGTGAGTTATATAGAATTTATACATATGATACTAGACCAATTCTATCATATAGAATTTGAGGATCGTGGTTAGTGTGATTCAATTTATGGATATGTTATCATTAACCTATAGGTAGTTTTTCACAAAAAATTGTATCTTGTGTTTCTCTATTATTCCATATGTTGTTGGCTCGTGTTATGTGTCATTTTTCATTCCTTTTTATATATATTCTTGTATTTTTATTTTAGTTTTGATGTATTGAAAATGTGTTGATGCTCTTGTGTTTTAGAATTTAGGTTGCACAATACAATTCTATCTTTTTTGTAACATTCATTGTGATATTTTTTAATAGGGTTTTCATTATTATTTAACTAGAGTTATTTTTTTTACCAATTCATTTGGTGCGTAAAATAATTTCAATGAAAAAGGGTTGAAATTGACTCAATGTACTAGTTTTGTTGGAATTATTTAAAAATTATATTCATGGTGTGTGTTTGTTTTCAAAATATTTCTAAAATAAATAGAAAAGTTTGGATTTCAAATTATCATTGGTTTTGGTAAAAAAACCATTTCATGGACTTATTCTGAAATTTTTTAATTTTGGAATTTTCATGATCTTTGATTTTTTTCATTTATATCATGTATATAAAAAAATTATTTTATTACCTTATTTTTTTTAAAAGTTATTGTTTGATCTTGAAAATGAACGAATTAGGTACATGCTAGTATCCTAATAGATAATTAAAACACCATATATTTTAATTTTATTTCAAATATATTCTTTATTTCATATACATTTTTCTCAGGGGTAGTAAAATTATGTTGGTTTAAACTTACATCATCTTTGGGAAGTTGATGGTTTTTTGAATCATGGTGGCAACATGTGAGTCACAATGATATAGTGATCAAAAATTCAGTTTTGTGGAACCATCTGGATCTAATTTTTTTGCCCCATTTTGTATTACATTATTTACTAGTATGTTTTATTGTATTCTTTCTAATCCTTTTATAATTGTTTGTTTATGTGAGGTGACATTTGGATGATATTTTTCTCTCCTTATTTTTTTCAATTATTAGATTTATTATTTGGTAACATGACGATGAAAAAATAATCAATTATTATGTTACTATCTTTTATTCATTTTATAAAACGTGGGGGATCGAAAAAACTCATCATGTATGTGGTTAGTTGGTTCGAGCACTTGTTTAGGTGGCTTCCATGATTGGTTCATTTCAATATGGTATCAAATAAATCCTTTATGTTATTTGAGGTGAGTATTAATAGTTGCAAGATATGAAATTTCACTATGAATCATGTATAAAATGTGGGTGATAGATTGATAAGTTATTAGTCTCCTAGAATATTGATATTTAGTGGTCATACCATGATTCAGACCTCATATTGAGAATATAACTTTTTTATGGATTTCCAATGTGTTAAATAGATTATTTTAATTACATTTTAAGGTATCGGTGATTTTAGTAGTCAGTTTGGGTTTCATAGGTGGAAAAAGGAAATGAACCTGGGTTTCATAGTTATCCGGAATCGTCTATAAAATCATGTGGAGCCCATGAGACATCACTTTTCAACCATAATAATATCCATTACATGGTTCTCTAATTGTTTACCAGCCCATGCAGTGAAAACATGTATAGTGAAAATTTGTCTCTATAATTTTTATTTTAGCCTTTTTCTTATGGATTAAATCCAATGGATCATTATATATTTTTTAGAATATAAGTACGTTTTAGTAGTGGGTTTATGGAAGCTAATTTAGTTGAATTTGATTATATATGACAATTTTTAATCGTAGAGACCGGTGTTTCCAGAAAATGAAAAAACAATTTTTATATTTATTATGATATATAAAATATATCATAAAAATATAATTTCATTAACATATGAATATATGTTTTACCTTGGATTTGGAGGATAATTACCAATATTAAAAATTATAAATGTTAATACAATAAATAAAAATGGCAGGTATTGAAAATTTCTCACGCATAATCATTAACAAATATAGGCTCCGTAAAAATTCTAAATGATCTATAAAAATTTTAAAACTTTTTTTTGTGATAATAATTTCCAAGAAGGGGGTTTTAGAAATTTATAGTGATAACCAATTATAAAAATAACATTATGAAATAATTGTTGAAAACATTTTTCAAAATATAAATCTATGGGTATTAAATTATATCATTGGAAAAAACATTTACAAAACCTTTGAAATTACAGATAATTTTTAAAAATTGATATTGAAAACAATTTTTCCAAAAATATAATATCACTACTGGAAATTTAAAATCATGATTTTTGATATTATTTTAAAATTAATCACTCCTTATAGATATTATAATACTATTGTAAATAATTATTATTATGAAAAAATTGTAATAACATTAAAAATACTTATTCATTTGAAATCATTATAAGACCATTAGATAAAATTAATTTTTAAAATATGATGTAATACTTATGAAAATTCATACACATTGAAAACATTAATATACCATTTTAATTAATTATTATTTCTATAATGATATAATACCTTTGGAAAAACATATACTCTAAAAGTTATTTTATTAATAAAATAATCCATCAATTTTTTATGAAAATATTTATCAATAATTGGGAAACAAAACATTTGGGACACTTCAAACAACGAATGATATCTAGGCCTACCGACATTCTTAAGGTATGGGTTCACTTTCAAATTCCATATCGTGTTTAGATTTATAAGAACCCATGTATTTCCATACAGTCATTTTGAGAAAAATTATAAATATTTTATGTTGGATGCTCATGAGGTGTAAAATGGTGTTTTTACACTACTAGATCATCTTGTATAATTTATCTGAAAACTCCGAATGTCCTGTAATATTCTGCTTACCCTAGTATAAGTGTTTGGTGTAAATATGAGTAGTTCAAATTTTAGGAGAATATTTAATATTTAATATAATTAAATTAAATATTAAATAATACATGAAGGTTCGTTCACTGATATCATTTTAACATAGTTTCATAATGAAATTTTGTTTGGGACATTGAGTGCAAAATAGGGATTTTAGCCTAGAAGAGGCATAAAATCATGTCAGGCGCTGGGGTCGACCCATGCCCCATCTTCTTCTTTTCATTTACTTTTATTTTTTTCTTCTCTTCTTTCCACCTCCTCCATGCACACGTACCACATATGTGGACCGTCATGCGACATCTGTGGACCGTAAAATCAAGCAAAAATTCGGCAGTTTCCACCCAAAGATATGTCTATTTTGGTTTTTTCCATATATCCCAATAAAAAAATATGTTTTATATTTTAAATCTGTATATTTCTCACTTGTATTCCCATGGGTATTGATATATTGATTTGGGGGAGAAAACAGACGTTTCAGGTGTTTTTTGATGTATTTCCTGTTAAGAAACCCTGGTTACACAGTATGTGTTCTAGGGGAAGTGGCCATGTGTAATTACCATTCAGGGAAGATGATGTTTTACCATGTACAAATAATTTTCCTTGAGTACACTCCATGTTGTAGATGGATGAGTGACTGGCCGTGTGAAATAAGACACAAAATACTAGTTTTTAAAGAGTACACATTGTGTGCATGGAGAACCCATCCTGTTGTAGTACATGTGCCTGTGTTCAGGTGAAAATGCACATGGAATGATATTATTGCAACTAATACACACAGTGTAAAGTAATTTACACACCATTTACTACAACATAGTTAGACACCATGTGTTATGTCTATGTACTTCTCTTCCATAGTAGTTTTGGGGAATCATTTGCAGAGGACGTCATAATTGGGCATGCAAGTAGACCATTCAGAGCATCGTTTCTCATATATCACAATGGTGGAGTTTATTTGACTTTAATGGGTCATAGAAATTGTGTTTTTTTGGGTTTATAAATACATTTATATGTTTTTCCAGTAGTTATCGAGTTCAGTTGTCACCTGAGAGTGAGACATGGCGTAAATGATAGGTTGGGTGTTTGGACCAACATTGTTGATAATCAATAGATAATATGAGCTATGAGATATCTCATATGTCCTATTATTTTAATGAAATATCCATTGTGAGATATTCTTTTCTTCCCTACAAGGTTGGTAGACTAGATTCTTCCAAAGATCCCCATAAGGATGCATTTACATATGTGCTAACCAAGGGAGTCCCTTGTAGGATCTCTCTCCTGTTTTTCTTTGAGGGGATCCATGTTATAGGATTCATCAGTTGTTCTTAGCTCGGGGATCCTGTGTAGTATTCCTCCCTTAATCATCACAGAGGATCCCATGTAGGATGCCTCCACTCGGGATTACCTAGAGAATCTATAGTAGCATGAGTCATCAATGATTGTCTTTAGGGACCCAGTGATTGCACATTGTTTTAATGACTCTGCATTGTTACATTGTGTTTGGGTAGATATGGTGTTTGGGTATCTCCTAGAACCCTTGAAAAACTTGTATGTTTATAGGGCTATTTATGGAGTTTTGGGCTGGGCATTCGGGCCACCGTCATTCACTTGTTATATCTGAATTAATTTTTCTGATGTTGTAGTGGTTTCCTGAGGTGCTTCCTAGAGGGTGGATATTAATCCGGACATGAGGCACCTTTATTTATTATTTTAGGATGCCTATAAGTAATTCCATGAATCTATTTTGATTATTGGAATGATCTGATTATCTTACCTGAGATCCGTATTCTATGCCACATTATTTATGATATTTTTTGTATACCAATAGGTACTAACTATGACATGGATATTGAGCCTGAATATGAACATGTATATCTATGATAAATATGTTGTTGGTATGACACAAAGTGATCCCCGAGATATGTTTGTTGAGCCTTGAATGATTCTTTTGAATTGATGGTTAGAGCCTTACACAAGGAAGGCTGTGTGAGCTTCTAGAGTACCTACAAAAGACCACGATATCCTTGGTGTAGTTGACTAGCCTAAGGGGTTCAGACTATGAGAGCCGCCTAGGTGGTTGTTTACTATGTTATACCCACGGGGTATTTACTATGAGAGCTACCCGGATATCAGTTTTAATTTTTATGATTATATGTTAGACCTCGTTGGAATTGACCCTGAGAGCTACCAGAAGGTTGTCAGAATTTAAATGGTATTATGCTTGACTTGATAGGTTCAGACTGTGAGATCCGCCCATGTGGTCGTATACTATGTTGGACCTAGGGGTTATTGACATGAGAGATATACGCAGAGGACGTTAGCATTTAATTGGTACTATATTGGACCTAGGGGGGATAGACCATGAGTAATACCTAGAGGTTCTTACTAATCATTCATGTGATATGTTTTACCTGAGGGGGTCAGACCATGAGAGCTTCCCTAGTGATGATGAGTGGTGGGGACGAGTACTCCCTCCTAGTCCTATGATTGGGATGTTTACACTCTTCAATTTTTTAGGATTGACTGTAGTTATATTGTATCTTTTTACATAGGATTTATCGTCGGTATAGAGTATCCTTTTTTACAGGTTTGACTGTTTTTATAAGACAATTGATTTTAGATTTGAGGTGAGTACGAATGAAACCATGTGTAGGATTAGATTCCCCAGGTGGTGACATTTCTTTATCAAATATATAATTTCATTGTCGGCCATATCAGGTATATTTCGAGGAGATTTTGGAACTAGAGATTGAAATAATGATACATGGATTTAGTGAAATGTTTTCAAACTCAATACCCTTGTAGAGGATGTCTAAAAGATCATGCTTGTGAACCCAAGGATTGACTACTTATGTGGTTTCATGTTGGATGATTACCATACTCATGAACATTTAAATTTTGTGTATATGATTATAGGTATGGGACTATTCCTATATACATATATAGATATGGACATACATGGTGGCAGTTACCCAAATGATAGGCATTATAGACCCTGGGTTCTACTGTGGTTGCACGTTTGGTTTACTTTTTTTGGTTGTGTTCTAGCTAGGTTGAGTATGTTGATATTTCATATAACTTTAACAGCACGGTTATAAGATTCTTATCAGGGTGCCCTACTGAGATTATTTCTCACCACTATATGTGCACCACTGTGTACATGTATACTTTATATATTCTTCTCATGTTGATCACTAGTTGCACGGTCCATAGGGATGAGGCCAAGAGATGCATGATTTAGCAGAGCTGCATGAGTCTTTATACTGATCTGGTTGGTGCATCTTGAAAGATATTTGAAATCGGGTACATAGGGTGGCTCAGAGATAGAAGATGAGCCATATAAATTTACAGACAGTTTTTTATGTTCCTTTATCTGTATGATTGTCCCAGTTCGTGACCTGTGTGGTATTTTATTTCATATCAATTCAGGATTTTACATCATTTTACTGTTACATCTTATTTATTTATTAGTTGTTTATTTATTCCTCACTCTGTTTACTTTCCACTATGTATGATACTTAGTTATTTCCACTTTTTTCTTAATTTGGTATATTGGAATAGTCTCCCCACTATCACACCCTAGGATCTAACTGGTAGTCTTCAGTCTCTGGACAACATATAGGTGCTCTTGAGGCCTTGTTGTGAACTGGCTCGGTGGACAATTTTAGTGGCTTCTGGGTTGGGGTGTTACAATGTGGTATTAGGGGAGTTTCTTTTCCAGGCCTTTACTATATGGGATATGGTAGGAAGGAATATTAGGAATATTTCAGAACTTTGGGTGTGTATCTTACTACTGCAACAAGAACTGTTGTTGTACTAATAATTCTTGGTTTCCATGGTTTGGGGTTTCTATTCTGATTTATCATTTTTACAGTATTATATGATTTTTTCTTTGAGGGATGGTTATGTTGTGTGGATATTTTGATTTACTGTGGATCTCTTTCTCTTGGCCATTGGTAAAAGGTCAGGGATGGTTGTTGAATCATGGATGGAAAATGAAAGATATGTCTCATTCATAATACTAGGCACATAATTATTCCCACCATTTTCGCCTGATATTTTGTGTTCTTACTAACAACTCGAATATTTGGGTTTTCTTACACATATGTTTACTCTGATGGAAGGTTATGTGGATCTATTTAGAGGTGTTTTTGTTATCAGGATGATGGCTCAGTTCTCATGCCCAGGTTGTGAAGGTACCCCAGTAGGTCAATATGGAACATGTTCTCTTACTGTTTAACCCTATGTTGGGTGTCATTTCTCTGGACAGTGGTTACCAAGCTAGCTCTCTGAGTACAATGTCGATATATACCATGTATTTTCATGTAAACTGGACCTCCTTGGGGTATTTCCATAATCCTATAACTTATGATGGTCATTTTAGTTTCTTTTCTTCTTTGGTTTTGACCTCTAAAGAGCAGTTCCATTTAAGGATGCTCAGAGAGAATCAAGGGCCTCGTAGGTCATGTGTTTCAGTTTTAACCCTGGTTGGAAATTGTGATCATACCAGTTTTTATGAGGTTTGGATCATGGATGTATGTTGTTAGGCTTTGTGACCATGTTGTGAGGATTTTTCTATAGGGTTAGGTGGATGACCTACAGTTCATTGGTAATGACCAGAACCTTTTTTTTATGTCTATTTATCCCTAGGGAAACATGCGTGACAGGTTTACCTATGGATGAGTCCTGGTCATGTATTGAAATGATGGTGATAATGGATTAGAGGGAGCCGGAAAAACCTTCATTGAAATCGTAGTGTACTCCGGTAAGATATGATCATGCACAATCATGATTCGTGTTGAGTATTCTAAGATTGAATCGTCCCTAAACCATGCTACCTTTTTCTTTTTTAATGTTCTTCCCCTTTGAAAAACTAACCTCTTGTGGTTGCGCCCAAGGAGAAGTGTAAGTAATGTAAAATGGGGGGGTGTGCAATATTGGCCGTTTGTTGGTGATTTTCCTTATTTTGGTAAAACATCATTGTTTTTCGTGATATTTTGAGCTCAAAGTTAACTTTTTAAGATGACGATATGGGTATTCATATGGTGGGGGGTATTAGATCAGATATATATTAGTGTCTTCCATGTTTGAGGTGGTTGTTAATTAAATATGACTGGTCTTTGGAAAGTTTAGATAGATATTTTCTGTATATCCTCTGATTAAGAGCATGGCTTTTGGTTCCTTCATTGAGCTTCTTTGGGACGAGAAGGATTATGGTGGAGTGTTTGTAAGAACATGTGTCTTTCGGAACTGTCATTTTGAGAAAAAATTTGGATTTTTTCTGTTGGATGCTCGTGATGCATAAAATAGTATTTTTACCCTAATATATGACCTCATATATTTTTTATGATAACTCTGATGGTCCCGTAATATGTTGTTTACCTTAGTAGAAGAGTTTTATTGAAATTTGAGCTCTTCAAATTTTAGAGGAATATTTAATATTTAATACTATTAAATTAAATATTAAATAATTAATACCAGTTTTTGCAGTGATAAATGTTATATAGACTGTCGGATTAAGATTATTTTGGCATTGTTGAGTCCACAATGGGATGTTTGGCCAATGAGAGAAATAAACACAGGTCGGGAACCAGGGCTGCCTGAGCTCCTTTTTCTTATTTTCATATTCTTTAATTTCCTTCCTTCTCCACTTTACTTCTTCTCTTGGTGAATGTCTTATATTCCTACTCCTTGTATGTGTCCTTTGGGGAGAAATGGAGATTGAGAAATATATAGAGTTGGGAGGAAATAGTTTTACTGATTCGAAGCGGTCGACGCACCGAGTTGGCATGCGACATTCGAGGACTGTAAAATCAAGTGAAGCATCAGTGGTTTCCACCTGAAGGTAAGGAAATTTACATTTCTTCTATATATTACCATTAAACATATTTTTTTCTTTTAATGCCTTATATTTCTAAATTTTAATCCCATGGGGATTGATCTATTGTTTCATGGGAGAAAACAGGTGTTGTAGGCATTTGGAGGGATTTCTGGTCGAGAAACCCAAGTTGCACGGGCCAGGATCTAGGGGAACACGTTCTGTGTTTTTGTTGTTCATGGAAGATGGAGTTTTCTGAAGTGTATGCCATTTAATTTTTGAAAACACAATATAGTGGATCCACGGGTGACCAGCCATGTGAAACATGACCCAAAATATTGGGTTTTAAGGAGTAAATGTTGTGTGCTAGGAGAACACATTGTGTACTAGGAGTATATGTCGTGTACTAGGATTACACGCCGTGTAGTGGTACATGGGAATGTTCTCAGGAAGAAAATCACATGGAATGTCATTTTTTGAATAGTAAACTCCATGTACATCAAATTACATGTCATGTACTACTACCCAGGAAGACCCCAATTTTTCTGGCCATGTGTCCTAGCCATGTCAATCTCCAGCATAGTATTTTTTGGTATCTTGTGCCCTATAAGTCCGAATTGGGCATGAAAGTAGTCCATTCTGAGTGTTTTTCCACATATATAATAATAGTGGATTACATTTTAATAATATAGGACACATTAATTGTGTTATGGGGTTTCTATATAAATGGAGAGGTTCTTCCTCCATTTATATTTTTCAATTGTCACCTGAGAATGAGGAATGGTGTGGATGATAGGTTTTATGTTCAAACCAACCAAGTTGAGACATTTGAGCAGAGATGAGATATGAGTTATCTCTTGTGACCTATTATTTCTAGGACATTTACCTCTGAGATGATCCCTTCTGTACTACGAGTCTGTGAGACCGGATGCGTCCAACGATACCATGAGGGATTCCTATACTTATGTGCTGACCTAGGGAGTCCACTATAGTATCTATCTACTATTTTCTTATGAAGGTATCCATGTTATTGAATGAAACTATAGTTATTTCCTCAAGGATACCATATAGGATTCATCCCTTCCTCATCACTGAGTACTCAATGAAGGATGCCTTTGATCGTGTTTGCCGGGAGGATCCCAAGTAGGATCTGCCCTCAGTGATTGACTTATGGGAAAATGAAGGTGACCGTCATTTATCTGACCCTAAGTTGTTACATCAGGTTTCTGTAGAGATGGTGTTTGGTTGTCACTTAGGTCCTATGCCAAATTATAATCCCATGGGGATGTGGATGTATTGTTTGGATGAGAGTTTGGGCCAAACACAGTAATTTTTTATATTTGACTTGGTTTTGTTGATGAAGTAGTGGATACCAAGTGTGTTTCCTGGATGGTGGCTGTTAATCTTAACATGAGGTATCTATATTTTTTATATTGGGATTCCTAGATTTTTTTGGGATCTGAATTACTTATTGGGTTGCTCAGACGTTCTTACATGATATTCGGCTTCTGAGTCATATTATTTATGTAATTTTTTGTATACCTAGAGGTACTACCAAGGACTTTTATATTGAGCCAGAATGTGAACACACATATATATATATATATATATATATATATGATGGATTAGTTGTTGGGAAGACCATAAGTGATCCCTGGTATCTGGTTGTTGATCCTCGCTTGTTAGTTTCCAAATGACCGTGAGAGCCATGGACTGGGAATACTGTTGGATCTTCTAGGTAACCTAAACAGGACCCTGAGAGACTTGCTGTAGTTGACCGAAGCGAGGTGTTCAGGGTGTGAGGGCTTCCCAGGTGGTCGTATACTATGTTGTACCTAGGTGTTAGTAACTATGAATGCTACATATAGGTCATTTATAATTTATATGATGCTATTTTAGGGAGAGTGGGTATTGACTATGAGAGCTACCATGAGGTCATTAGAATTTAATTGATACTCTATTTGACCGGAGGGGTTCAGACCTTGGGAGTTTCCCAAGTGTTTGAATAATATATAGGAACCGGGGGTATTAACATGGAGATCTACTGAGAGGTCTTTATCACATACTTGGTCATATTTTGGCCCTATGGGTATAAACAGAGGAAGAAACCGTGAAAACATTTCTAAATATTCATGTGCTTTGATAGAACTGACCTTTTCAGACTATAAGGGAATGCTCTGGTGATGAGAAGTGATGGGGATGATTATGTCCTCCTCATCCTATGATTGTAATGCTTACAATCTTCAATTTTTTTTCAGGACTGAACATAGTTATATTTAACCCTTCTACATGGTCTTAACTGTCATCATACGATATCCGACATTTCTGGGATGGAAATTGGTATATGATAATCAAGTTTTTATTGGATGTGAGTATGTGTGAATCTTGGTTTAGGATCTTTTTCCCTCTATGGTGAAGTATCTTTCTTAGAGATATAATTACAGCGTTGGCCGAAGTAGGTAAATGTAAATGGGATTACGGATCCAAAGATTGACTAAATGATACATGGCATGAGTGGAACGACTTTTTTCTCAATTCCCTTGCACAGGGTGTCCAAGAGATTGGTATTATAGTCCCAAGGGTCAACTACTGATGTGGTTTCATGTTTTTTGATTCACATACTCAAGAATATTCATATTAATTTATATAAGTATATGTATGGGACTATAAAATTAAATTTATATAGATATGGACATCCATGGTGGACATACCCATTTGATAGGTAATACATACCCTAGGTTCAACTATGGTTTCACGTTTGGTTTAATTACATTTGTTGTGTTCTAGCTAGGTTGAGTACGTTGTTGTTGCAGACACTTTTGGCCGCACAGTCATAGGATTCATGTCGAGGTTCCATATTGAAATTATTTATCACCACTACACGTTCACCTTGTGTTATGTGTTGACCTTATGTCCACTTTTCATGTTGATAATGAGTTTCATGGAGGATAGGGATGAGGTAAAGTTTTGAATGATTGTGTGAAGCTGCTCGAGTGGTTATACTGATCAGGATGGTACAGTTCGAATGTGTATATAGATTGGGTATATGGGTTGTCTTGGAGTTATTAGTTGAGCCCTATAATTTTAATTTTAGTTTCATTTATACTGGTATCTATATGGTCTTCCAATTAGGATACCAATGTTTTATTGAATTTCATAACTAGTAGGGATTTTATATCATTTTACTATAACACCTTGTTGTATTTTGGTTGTTTATTGCATCCACACTCTATTTAAATTCCACTAGGTATGTTACAAATTTATTTTCTATTTTTTTCATACTCTCATATAAGGGAATAGTCTCCTCATTATCACACCCTAGGCCCTTGCTACTTGTCGGCTTCCACTGGCATACAAGGAGGTGCTTTTGATGCCTTGTGGATAACATGCTCAGAGCACCGATTTAGTGGCTACCAGATCGGGAAGTTATAATGTGGTATCAGTTGAGTTTCATTTACTGGACTATACTATTTGGGTTATATTAGAGAAGAGTATTAATAATGTGTTGGAACCAATGATGGATATTAGACTGGTGCATCGAGATTAGTATTTCTAGTAAGAATTCGTGGTTTCAAGGGTTTGGGATTGCTATTCTGATTTTTTTATGTTACAGTTGTATATGATTTTTTTCATTGATCGCAACACATGGTATGTGGAATTTTTGATTTACTATAGTTATATAGCCTTAGGACATAAGTAAGTGGTCATGGATGTTTTATGACTCTTGGATGATAAAGGAATGAGGCGTCTCCTGCATCATACTACTCAAGTATAATTCAAAACACATTGGCATTCATGTCTGTGTTTTTACTGATGAATGAGACCTTTGGTTATTTATACACATACATTTAATCTGATGGCAGGTATAGTGGATCTATGTTAAGGTGATTTTTTATGAGGATGATGACTCATTTCTCTTGCCCAGGTGGTGTAGTGACCTTAGTAGGTCAATATGGAACATGTTTCCATTCTATTGAACCCATTTTTTGGTGTGGTTTCTTGGGGATGTGGTTATCGAACTAGATCACTGAGTGTGATATATAATGATACCATGACATTTCTTTTGAATTGGACCTAATTGTGGTATTTTCCCATACAGATACTCGATGAGTGTCTATTCAGTTTCTCTTCTACTTTTGTTGTGACCTTTAACGAGCAGTTCCATTTGAAGGTGCTCTAAGAGGATCAGAACACTTATAGGACAAGTGTTTCTGTTTTAACCCTTGTTGGACATTGTGATATTACCTTCTTTTCATAGATTTTTAACTTGGGGGAATGTGGTTAGAACTTCTGATCTAGTTGTGAGGATTTTTCTATAGGGATAGGTGTAATACCTTGAGACCCTTGGTCTTGACTTGAACCATTGTAGTTATATGTCTATTTAGTCCTAGGGAAGTATTCATGAGTGGTTGAATCGTGGCTATCTCATGGTCATGTATTGACAGGATGGTGACTATTTCTCGGATAGACCTGTACACGCCTCCAGTGAAATCTGAGAGAACTCCTATAAAAGATGATCATGCACTATCTTGATTCATCTTGATTATACTTAGAGAGCAGCATCCTTACACCATGATACCTTTTAATTTCGTAACTTTCTTCCCTATTGAGGAATTAAACTATATTGATTTCTCCCTAGGAGCGGTGTAAGGAATTTCATATAGTGGGGAGTTCACCATTATCCATTTTAGGGTGGTTTCCTTGTTTCAGTTAATTTTCATTGTTTTTCAGGAGATTTTGATCTCAATGTTTTCTTCTAAAAAGATGATAAGGGTATTCCTATGGTGGGGAGTAATTGATTAGTCATAGTTGAACATCTTCGATGTAGGAAGAGGTTGTAAAAGCCATATGACAGGTCGTTAGATTGTCCAGATTTCTTGGTTGTGCATATAGTTGAATGTCTTCCATTTAATTGAATAATATTATTTATCCTCTCAATGTTTTCTTCCTTTCATTTTATTTTTTTCATCCTTCACTTTTTAGAACCTCCTAATTACCCCCATATCATACGCCTCATCCTTTGTTGTTTTCTTTGGGGTGAAATGGAGGCTGATAAATATAGAGAATTGGTAGACCAATGTGGAACTGATTCGAAGCATTCGATGAACTGAGTTGGTGTGCGGAAACCATGGACCATAAAATCAATCTAATCATCGGCAGTTTCCACCCGAAGGTAGTTCCATTTATGTTTATTCCCTAGATACCCATTAAAAATGTTGTTTTATGTTTCAAATCCTAATATTGTTTTCTTTTAATCCCAAGAGACTGAACATGTTGTTTCGGGGGGAAAAGATGCATTTTAGGCATTTTGAAGCATTTCTTATCAAGAATCCTAGGTTACATGACGTTTGTTCCAGTGGAACACGCCTTTGTGATAAATCCATTTGGAGAAGACAATGTTTTGTTAATTATACATTGTGTACTTTGAGTACACACAATGTAGTGTATGTTCGTGTGATAGGCCCTGTGAAAAAAGACACAGAATAGTGGTTTTACGGACTACACGCTGTGTACTAGGAGTACACACTGTCTAGTGGTACACTGGAATATTTTTGGGTGAAATTTCACATGGAATGATATTTTGTGAATAGTGCACACATTTTAAAGTAATGTAAACATTGTGTAATACTACAACGGTGAACCCCATATTTTTTGGCCATGTGTCTTGCCCATTTACTTTTTTTGTTTAGTAGTTTGTGGAATATTGTTCCCTAGAAGACAAAAATGGGCTTGTGAGTAGACCATTCAAAATGGATTTTCATGTAGATCGAAATGGTATAATCCTTTTGACATTTTGAAATCATAAAAATGGTGTTTTGGGTTTTATATTTAAAAGGAGAAGTTCTTCCTCTAGTTTTCGATTTCAGTTTTCACTTAAGAGTGAGACATGGTATGGATGATAGGTTGGGTGTTTTGGCCAACCATGTTGAGTCTTTTGAGTTGATATGCACTATGAGATATCTCATGTGACCTATTATTTTGAGGATGTTTCCCTTGTGAGATGTACCCTTCTGTCCTACAAGGCTATGAGACTGGATGGTACCAAGGATCCCCTGAGGGATGCTTTTACTTATGTTTTTTCCTAGGGATTCCCTTATAGGATCTCTATATTTATTTCCTTTGAAAGGATCCATGTTGTAATATTTCTCTATTTATTTTTCTCCAGGATGCCATGTAATATTCATCTCTTACTCTTCGTTATGGTTCCCATGTCGGATTCCATCACTTATTTTTACTAGGAGGATACATAGTGGGATGCCTCCTCAGTGTTTGACTTTGAGGACATATCAGGTCCTCATTGTTTGACCGACCCTGAGTTGATATATCAAGATTTGGTAAAGATGGTGTTTGGGTGTCACCTAGAACCTGTTCCAAACATGTTGTCCCATGGGACTAGTGAAGTAGTGTTGGGTTGGGTGATTATGCCACCCTAACTCATATATTATATTTGACTTGGTTTTTCTAATATAGAATTGGTAACCATAGGTGCTTCCGGGATGGTTTCTATTCAACCTTCCATGAGTTGTTATTCTTGATAATTTTTGGATTCCAAGATACTTTTATTAGGAGCATTATTTTTTATTGGGATTCTTGGATGTTATTACCATAGATTCTTCTTCTGATCTATGTTATTTACGAATATTGTTGTATAACCCGAGGTACTGTGTGAGACTTGGCTATTGATCCAGAATGTGAACATGTATACTTATATAACATATATGTTGTTGTGATGACAATAGTTGATACCTGGTATCTTGTTATTGAGCCTATATTGATTGTTTCTAAAGGAAGGTGAGAGACATGGACTAGGAATAAATTGGGAGCTTCTAGAGTACCTCCAAAAGATTGTGAGATCCTTGGTGTAGTTGACTTACCCAAGGGGTTCAGACCGTGAGAGGTACCCAGGTGGTCGTATACTATGTAGGACAGAATGGGTATTGACAGTGAGATCTATCTAGAGGTTTTTTTATAATATATATGCTGCTATGTTATACACAGTCTGTATTGACTATTAGAGCTATTCAGATTTCTTTAGAATTAAATATGATTTATGTTAGACCTGGGGGTCAGACTGTGAGAGCTACCCAGGGGGTTGTATACTATGTTGGAACCATGGGGTATTGACAGTTAGAGCTACCTATAGGACTCTGGCATTTACATAGTAATATGATGTTCCCTGGGGTATTGAATGTGAGAGCTATCTAAATGTCATTTCTAATCATTCATGTTATATGTAACACCCGAGGGTTTCTGAGCATTAGATCTTCCCTAATGATTAAGAGTTGTAGGAATGATTACTCCCTCCTCGTCCTTTTGTTAGAAAGTTTACACTCTTCTAGTTTTATTATGATTTACCATAGGAATAATTTATCCTTATATATAGGATCGAATGTTGGTATATGATATCGATATTTATAAGGATTACTATCGGTGTACGACAATATAGTTGTTATTTGAGGTGAGTACGGGTGAACCGAGTTGTAGGATCAGATTCCCCATGGGGTGATGTTGCTTGCTCATAGAAATAATTCAGGCGTTGGCCGAAGAATGTAAATTTAAACGGGATTACGGACCCAGAGATCGACTGAATGATATAAGCCGTGAGTGACACAACATCTAGCTCAATTCACTTGCATAGGATTTCTAGCCGATCAGGATTATTTACCCATGGATCGACTGGTGATGTGGATTCATGTTGGTTGATTCACATCCTCTTGAATATTCATATTTACGTATATGTGTTTATGTATGAGGGTATACATGTATACATATATAGATATGAACATCCATCGTGGCACATACATAGTTGACATGGATTACGATCCCTGGGATCGACTGTGGATTCACATTTGGTTTACATTCTTTTGTTGTGTACCATCTAGGATGAGTACGATGTTGTTGAATACAATTTTAGCAGCATAATTATAGGTTACTTGTCAGGGATCCCTACTAAGATTATTTATCACCCCTACACGATAACCTCAGTATATATGTATACATTATGTATGTTTTTTAGTATGAGAATCAGTTTCATGGTGGACAGGGGTGAGGCCCAGTGTTGAATGACTGAACAGAGCTTCTCGATTGGTTTTACAGATCAGGCAGGTGCAGTTCAACTGTGTTTGGAGATTGGGTATGTGGGTTACCTTAGATTTATTATTTGAGCCCAATAATTTTACATCCATTCTCTTTTGTACTTGTATCAGAATGGCCATCCCAGTGGGTCACCATTGTTGTACTATTTTGTAGAGATGTTTGGTCTTTTATAACATTTTATTATTATAACTTTTCTTATTTCAATTTTTTATTGCTTCTGCACGTTTTTACCATTTTACCTGTATGATTAAATGTAATTTATATTGTTTTCTTATTATGATATGAGGGCATAGTCTCCCCACTATCACACACTAGGCCCCCTCATCTAGTCGGCAGCCTCTAGCGTACGGGGAGGCATGCTTGAGGCATTGTGGAGAACTGGCTAGTGGCACTAATTTAGTGGCTTCTAGGATGGTACGTTACAATAATGTACATGTTAAAAATGAAAAGAAACTATTTTGTGCATTAACTACATGAACATATATATGTATATATATTTCACTTGAGTTTATTTTAAACATAACAATGCATTACTGCATTTACACAGTTATTCATTTATAAAAATATATAAATATTAATATTTCAATGAAAATCAATTGTGAGTTTTGTTACAACCAAAACTCATAATAAATACTCTTCATAAAGATTCATGAGTTTCTATTAAATGAATGGTTAACACCCATGTATATAATATTTCATTAAATAACTCAAAGACTCAATTATAATGAAATATGTATAAAATGATATGTTTTATCGTTTAAAAAAAATCCATGGAAAATAATTTAGATACTAATTATTATAATTAAAAAAATTATTGTATATATATAATAATTGTTTGAAAATAGGAACACTTCACAAAAAACAATATTAATTGTAAAATTACTAATCGCATTATATGATAATTTTATAAATATATATGTATATAATATTATATTCATTAAGAAATCATAATAATATAGAAAATATATAAAAAAAATAAAATTTTAAAAAATATTTTATATTATATAGATATAATTATAAAAGTAAATTTTTTATAAACACTTATATCCTTCCATATAATTATAAAACCAAACCATAAGTATCACAACTCATATGATTCTGAGAATTTTTCTTTCGGGCATACAATATAACAAGGTTTAAATGAAATCCTTCATTTTGTACAATTTGAGAAACTTTGTATTATACATATGTATATATATGATAAAATTGAAATTTTGAAATAATATATACCTATATAATTGATTAATAAAATAATGAATATTTGAGAAATAATATATACACAAATATGTACTCCCTTAAAAATAAATTAACATGAAATTATAATTTTTAAATATAAATATAATTGAAAATTTAATAAAACCAACACATTTTGTTATATCAATATAGGATAAAATAATATAAAATGAAACATAAAATTAATATATAATTAAATATACAACATATTTACATCAATATAAGTTTGAAGATACTTGTATAATATGATCTTTATAATCATATTGTTTTAATGTAATACTCTTATAAGATTAGGAAACATAAAATTGAAATTGCATGCACACACACACACATAGATATGTATATATATATATATATGTTATTAAAAAAATTAAATCCCCTTGACACATAGATAATCAATAGAAATATAGAGTATGACTACTAGGTGGAGCATGAACAAATGAGATATGCAGTGAAATAAAAGGAAGGCATGGTTGGGTTGTTCACTGAGTTAAGAGGGAGGAGTTATTTTGTAGGAATATATATATATACATGTATCTATATACAACATGGATTCATGTCAATTCTTCCATGATAAGCTAATATAATTTAATGTGATTATTTAAGACACTTTAATTGTGGTCTAGCAATCGATGGGTCTCAATAAAAGTGTATAAATGAAAAGAAATGCATCAAGTATTCTCAGCGAGATGAAAATAAATAAAATAAATTCGTTTCAGTTTATATAATAATACATGATATAAAATTTTGAAATTATTTATTAGATGTATTTAGGCATGATTTCACCAATTCTTCATTGATATTCCAGGACCACTGATGGTGACTCAAGGATCATATTGGTCGAGGACCTATGATACATTACAATGGTCAAATTTTAAACACTAATAGAAAGATGATATTGAAGTCATACTATTAATTGGATTCCCTCACTATAATTTTTATGTGGTGTTATGAGGTAAAAGATATCTTCTTTGGTGGTGGTTGTGCTAGAAAGGAATGGCTTTCAAAGAGAAGGGAGGGACAGTTTTACGGATTTTGTTGGTCATGAGTTAGAAGATGACACAAAGGTTGATCACATGGATATGGTAATCTGATCATGTATGAATCATATGACTGAGGTTTAAAATGGTGATCAGTAATAATAATAAGTAACACACATCAAAATTGGACAGTCATCCTAGATCCCATATAAACTATCTTGTGAGGTTAGCTCTCTAGAAGCTGTAACATGGTTCTCTCTCAAGGTCCTTATACAAGGTCCATTTTAGGCATCACACATACCTATCCATGATCTTGTCCATTAACCAACTTAACTAAATATAAATAGGTATTGGCCAATTCCATACCACTTTGTGAGGTTACCCACGTACTTTTCAACTACTCATACTATACTGGGGTTGACCCTTCCACGTGGTCAACCCACATGGGTCGCACAATGTTATAAGGGGTCCTCTAGTTTTAATTGAGTGTTTGTATTTCAATAAATAGACAATATTATCAATAAAAATAAATTTTTAAATTTATTATTTTATTCCTATTTTAATTAATCGACAAAATATTTTTAAATTTAGTTCATAGTAATGTTATTAAATAATAAATTAAAAAATATTATCAATCAATAATTTATATCATTTTTAATTATTAAATTTTAGATCTAAACATACTATTTAATTAATAATTATTAATTAATGAAATAATTTTATATTATACATGTTTGAACATGAATAATAAGTTAATTTAAAAAATGTTTTCAACAATTATTAATTATAATATTAACATATTGAAATTTAATGATTTTCGTATAATTTAAACAAAAATTATTCATTTAAAAAAATATATATATATTTTGTTAAATAAAAAATAATACTTTCTGTTAAAATATTTATATTTTTTATCTTTCATTATAATGATACAAAACTTTTATGAATATAATTGCATTTGAGAAAAAAAACCTATTTAATTAAACATATATTTTTTATTTATTTGTATATGTGATGAATATATTTTCTATATAAAATAAACAAAATTAATTTAAATATGGTTAACATATTTCTCAAAATTTCTAATTTAAAAACAAATAAAAATAATCAATATATTAATAAACATAAATATTATGAAATAAAATTATTTTAATATTTTATTTTAAATTTTTTTATTCAAATATTTTTTTTTGGAATATTTAAAAATTCTATTTTTTAGTATAAAACTAAATATTCAATAAAATTTTGTTAAAATAATCATATAAAATGGATGTTATTATCTACCCTCATTAAATGGAATATTGATATCAAAAAAAATTTTATAGATAAGGAAAATTTTGGAATTCCATTTTCAGAATTTTGAAAACTAGAATCAGGAGGCCTAAATATTATTAATGGTAATTAAAAATCCTTTTATTTCAGAACAATTTTTATTACTCAAAGATTATTCTATAAATTGAAATGTTATAAAAATATGGGTAACAAAAATAAAATACATAGAAAACTAACTTATTTGTAGACACTTTTTTTAATCTGTAATGTTATCTACAACATTAATTTGATACAAAATATGATGCCCCACAAAAAATTCATTAATATCAGCTATAAAAAATGTTTTATAAATGTAAGGACCCGGCCTTAAACATTACTTATTATTGAATTAAATGAATAATTCACATTGAAGAACTTTTTAGGTTTAGAGTTTTAGAGAATTAGGACATAGCTATTACATATCAAAGATTACAATGTAGACACATATACTCAACTTCCATTTTTTCACAAAAACAAAAACTCTTGAACAAAAGAGTCATCTCTAGTTCCTTGTTTTAGACAGCCTGACATTTCCTTGATCCCATCCTTGACCCTACTCAACTTTATGTCCTCTAAAAACATTTCAGAAACATGTGATGAGCATAAAAAGCTCAGAAAGAGTTATAAAAATATAGAAAGAAAACATTAGTCCATGTATACATAAGAATTAATGAAATCATACTTTACTCATAAAACATAAGCAATTTAACATACCACATTAAATAATAATAATAATTAATAACTCATTAAAATCCTAAGACATAAAGGTAACTTGTGACATTCATAACATTCTTATGTAGGGAGTAACCCTCATGGATACATTTGGAATACCCATCACCGTATATTACCTAAATATCTTCGGAGAAACCTTAACTTTTAACCCCTTCGCGTTACCCAATGCATTGAAGAGCTATATCGTGCTCACTCGCCCATAGTTTATCACAGAACCACCCGTCTTCATAAACAATGTCAAAGAACCATAACATAATCATAGAACATTAATTAAGAATAAATTAAGGATAAAATTCCCACATTTCAAAAACAATATAACATTTTAAGATATTGAAATATTGAATCCATTCAAAAAAATAATTTTCAAAACCATTTAAAACATTTAATAAATAGATTTTTGAATCAAAGTTCCCCATAACACCTTGAAGCTTTTAGCATTTTAAACCAATAATATCTATATAAATAAATCCTTAATACCATTTTCAAAACATGGATATTAATGAGAAATGTTTATAAGAACAAATCATTAAAACATTTAAAGCGATATTTTAGTTTAAGGGTTTTTACAAAAATTAGAGACACTTGAATACAATAATTGAGGAATAACATTTAAAAAAAACTTTATAATATCATGAGAATAAATGGATTCATTATATAATATTCCAAAGGACAGTATATACAACATATAATATTTAATTGGTGCATAACAACAATGAAGTCTCAATAGAAATGTAAAATGAGATGAAATCCCTTATAAAGAAGGTATCCTTAAATTAGGGATAAAAAATCTCACAATTATGTGTGAAAAATATAAATACACCCAATAAAAGTGTATATTAAGTGTAAAACAATCAACGGTCATTCACAGATATTCAAAGGATGACATATTCAATAACTACAAGTTGAACCCAAAGAAATTGAAATTGGGTTATAAAGTTCCTTTGGTAAAATTCGACAGCCTAACAGCGTCACCATAAAATTCATAAAATTAGTTGATGAGAGAGAATGTGTTATATCATCACTTGGACATAAAAATTGCATCAATAAGGATATATATTAACATATCCCAACATAAAAAGATGTAAATTAAAAGTCATAACAAAATAATTCTTTTAAAAAGAGGAGTGTGAAAGGTTCTCTTACCGATTTGGGCAACATTCGAAATGTACACCCCATGAAAGAAGGGTCATACAATGAAGACATAAATACCCATAATTGAGATTATATTATAAAAATTTTAAGATAATGGGTAGTAAATAGACCACAAAAAATGAAATAGTGGACAATGTAGCATGAATCTCACGGAAATAAAATGTGAGATGAAAATCCCCATATGAAAATTCGGCACACTAACAGCGGCACATAAAACTTCCAAAAATGGATTGATGGGAGAAAATAGGGTATCTAATTAAATTAAAATAAAATTTAAATCAAGAGAAATATAGAATAACATCCCCCAACATAAGAAATAGGAGCATTAAATATGTGACATAAAAGAGAGTACTTTAAATGAAAGAGAGAGGTTGGATCCCTTATGAAAATTTGACAGCCTAACGGCGCCACCCAAAACATCCAAAATGGATTGATGAGTGAAAATAGGGTCTCTCATAATATTAACATAAAAAATTACAGTAATATTAATATAAAATAACATCCCAATCATAAGAAAGATGAGCTTAAAAGGAATGACATAAAAGAGTGTACTTAAAAATGAAAGAGAGGGGTAGGATCCCTTACCTCATGTCTGACTTGTCTTGTTCGTATCTTTATTTTCTCGAATAATAAACATTGGTAAATATATAATTTCTTAAGTTCCTCCTTTTAATATTATTATTCAGTTCATATCAAATATTATAATATTATAGTAATTGGTTAATAATGTGAGTTCATATCAGACGTTTTTGTCGATGTTTGATACATGAGTCAAAAATGAACTTGTTTGAAAATGATTGTCCATGTAGTTACAAGTAAATCATCTAAAGAATAGTTTTAATGATTTAAATTTCATATATATCCAGTACATATTAATTTTATTCTATTCCATAAAATTTGGATATAAAAAGAAATGAAATGCACCGTTCATGGAGACGATAGGCCGTACGTACGCATGAACACAACTTTCATTTGTTTGACATATTAATGGAATTAAAAATAATTGAGAGATATATATATTATAATTCCAATATAATATATATGTTTTATAGGTCACATATTTTCATTATTTTAATTCTTTATACATTCCATGTATTGCATGAACGAGTCATATCACTTGAGGGGCGGTAATCCACACTTCCTCGTATGAAATTATCGCATTTGCACAACATGAAAAGAATAAAGGTATGTTTTAAATATAAAATACATAAGAATATGGAAAACATAAATACCATTTATATCATCTATAAAATACAGTGACATCATAATGGCCACCCTGAAAGGTGTTAAGAGAAGACTGAACAATCATCGTTTCGTGAGGCAGTAATTCGCCATCCACAGAAACAATATGTTCTTTAACCATTAGACAGAGGTTTGTGTAAGTGTAGCTAGAATACTTCACATAACAACATCATAATATATTTAAGATACTGGTGTTGTTACAAAATAACGGAATACAAATACTATAGGGGTTTGTAGAATCAAAATAAAACAAAAGAACGTAAGTGAAGACATTACCTTTAAATCGTGTAACTCTTCTTGGTTTGAACAAAAAGGGTTACTTGAAGAGAATTATGAAAAATGTGAGGCTTCCATGATGAAGAAATGTATGTTTAGAGATGAAATGGGAAGGGTTTGGCTGGGTAAATATCTTGAGAGGTGTGGGTAAGGTGGTAGAGTTGAGGACCTTTTACAAGAGAAGAGGAGGGGCACTCTGGGAAAGTTATAGAATATTACTTTATTATAAAATTATTTTCGGATTTTAAAGGTCAGAAAAGGATATATTTCAAGGCTAAGGTGACAAGGTTTAGAAATACACCCATAAAATAGGTTTTTTACAAGTGTAAGATTTACATTTCACCCTATCTTCTCATTTTTATTTAAATCGTTCATTTATGAGGTAATCACGACATAATCACGGTGCCATAAATAAAATAATATATTTAATGTCGAAAAATTATAATAAATATATCATGATGTAATAAATCATTTTATCTTCATAATTAATATTTTAGTCAAATATATTACATGTATAACCCCTAGTAAAATTTGACTTAGTAAAATAATACATGTTTGTGGCATTTTAATTTTAACTTTAAATAAAAAGTTATAAATGTCATTTTCCAACTAGAGTGACTCCATGGGGTCCCCAAGTTGACCCATGTATTTTAGTGGTTGTCCATGACTCATACAATAAGGTTAAGACATGTTTCAAGGTCATTTAATATTATTATAACATTATCATTGCCTTAAATTACAATAATTACCTTTAATCGCGAATAATAAAACAGAAAAGTTACTATTCAACAAAAAATTACTTTAATCTCATTGAACCATATTTTACTTCCTAATGACAGCCATGCATTTCAGATTTTGTAAAATCAAATCATAGAGGTGGAAGAGTTTCATTTAAACAAAAAATAAGTTTATTTAACTACCACTTAGTGGTTTCACTATTCATAACAAATTGACGTTTTTTCAGAAAAATACCAAAAATTCACCCTAAACTATATTTGATATTCCGAATTCGAAAATGATGTCTATTTTAAAAAATTCAAAATATATAATTTGAATTAATTAATTTAATAATTCATTCCCGCTGTCAAAACAAATAGCGTGTTTTTAAGAAACAATATCTATTAAAAGATTGACACTAGTTCAAGTCCAATTTCAAAGTGAAATTAATTTCAATGACCACCATTGGATTAAATAGTAAAAATATATTCCAAATACACTTTAATATAAATGAAATATATAATATTTTCTATATAAATAAATAATATTAAATTGATGTTTTGAATTAAAATGCAATATTTTCCCTAAAAATGATCTTTATCGGAAAAATAACAAAAATTTACACAAAGTAAATTTTGATGTCCAGTTTATAAAGAAGGATTCTATTTTTTCAAATACAACATATAAAATTTTCAAAAGTATATTTAAAAAGGGTTCTCCATCAAAAGGCAGTTAATCGACCTTTTAATGAATATTAGAAGATTCATGCTTAAAATTGGATTCATTTGCATTTGAAGCCTCTAACATGTATTGGATAAAAGTAAAAATATTTAAAAAACATATATATTCATTTTTTAGTTAGTTCCATTCATTCCCACCATTACAATGTCTAGGCTTTAACTACCATTTAAAATAATATTATTTTATTATTTGAGTGCGACGTAAGATTTCATAGAAACTCGTTGTTGCGTATTGGGTACACCATCGAGCATAGCGTTACATTTAATGTTATATTAATATTTTATTCAAAAAAATATGGATAAATATTAAAATAGCATATTCTTTATTTTCCTGGGGTGTTACAATAAATATTTTCTAAAATTTAAAATATTGGAGAAAAATAAATGGTCATTTATATATGATGACCATTTTCAGTCTAGGATTAGTGGGAAATGGATGAATATTACAAATTATCAATGATAAATAATAAATATAAATTTTATGATTAAAATTTTTACACTCGAGATTCTTATTTTACTAAAACTCTATGAGACAAATAAATAATGTCAAAAAAAATAAAAATATATGTGGAATATAATTTTCTAATAAGTGGTTTTTAAAAATTATAGTAAAACCCCTTTTAAAAATATAATTTTAAAATCATAAAAGAATACATTATTTAAAATATAAATTCACGTTTATTTCAAAACATATTATTGTAAAACACATTTAAAAATATATATAATTTTGAAAAACTCAATTTTAAAAAAATGTTTCGAAAATATTATAGAATAAAAAGTGCAATCAAAACATTATTTTAATAATTCTATGAAAATACATATACCTTGAAAATATGATAATAGTTTTAAAAATACATATTCTATTAAAACCATTAAAATAACACTAAATATAATTATGAATTTGAAAAAAAATTAATAAATTTTATAATAAAATAATTTTTGAAAATTACAGAATAAATTTTAAAATACTAATGCTTTTAAAACATTATAATTCCATTTAAAATACATATGATTTTGACAATTATATAAAAAAATTTATTGTACATACGCTTGATAAATATTTTATATATTAAAATATTAATGATATTTTTTATAAAATATAAAGCATGGTTTGGAAAAGGTAATGGGGCCTCATTAATCATTCAATGTTTGTATTGGCCTATAGACATTCCTGAGGTATTTGTTCACTCCCCACTTCCGTATCATGTTTATGAAGTCCAAAAACCATTTTTTATTAAAACCCATTGATCATTCCTTGTATATATATTAACTTTTAACTAGATAATTTTCTAACAAAAAAATAAATTATAGAGTCTATAAACTTATATGAAAATATAAAAAAATAAATATCCAATTTATAGGAATTATCTTATGTGATTCGGAACCACCAAAACTCATGATAAAAAGTCATTACAAACATGCATGATATTTTAACTAAAGAACAATTAGCACCAATGTTTTTAAAATTTCATTCATTAACTCGTAAAATCCATTAAATAAAAAAATGCATTAAATGATAACATCTATCAAATAAAAATAATCCTTGAATAAATAATTTTGAAACTAATTTACCTGATTTATAATTTGATTTCATACACAAAATAATGACCTTAAGGTATGAACCATTCATAAAATATAATAGTATATGTAATATTCACATTAAAAGCAATTTTAACAAAAAATATAAATAATAATAATTTCTTAAAGAAATCATACTATTATATAAAATTTTCCCTAAACCAAATATACTGAAAAAAATTTATATTATTGACATAATATTATAAATGTACCATTTAAAAAAATCCATCACTGAAATTATATATATAAACATATAATATGTATAAAACCTTATATAATTTTGATAATAGTTCATTAGTTACATAAAATATAAAGGGGTTTAAATGAAATCAGTTATGTTGTATAATTTCCAAAAAATGAAATTATACTTACATATAATAAAATATGATGTTAGTAATAGTATATACATATTTACAGGATGAATATAAACATGGATAATTTTAAATAATATATATACACATATTTATAGCTTATATAATTTTAAATGATAAATTAGATGTCTTAAATTTAAATGTACACATAGATTGAATAAAACATACATATATGTATATATTATTGAATAATATAAAATGAAACATGAAAATATCATATATATTAATATAATAAAAACTTACATAAATAAAATATTTTATTACCTATAAAATTTAATAGAAATTATAATATAGTTTCAAAATATTACATATATATTTTTGATAATGATAAACACAAAATTATTGACAGAGACACACAAACATATATATATATAGTAGTTTAAAAATAATAATATCCTATTATGTTACTACAAATCAAAGCATAAGAAACTTCTTCCTACATTCTGGAATGAATACCAGTGGAATTATAAGAGAATAATAAGTAATGCATGGAAGAGATATTCATCGAATGAATATTGGCGAGTTATTCTATACACACACACACACACACACACACACACCGACACACATAATAGATGGGTTCGGGTTTGAGCTTCCATGGAAGATAATATAATGGATGTTGATTATTGATGATCCTAAAATAGTGGATTATCAATCTATGGGTCTCAATATAGGTGTAATAAGGGAAATCCTTTCTTCGAGGATACTCATCCCATTGATATTGTGGGAATAATACCAGTTAAAATAGAAATAATATTACTAGATGTAAATTTTTTTAATGATTCTTAATATGTATTTATGAGTTCATTATTCAATGAATCATCGAGAACAAATAATCCGAGATAGTGAGAAGTGGTTTATATGGGACGAGGACCTATAAAACAGTCAAGTGGTCTTGTTTTTATTCAATAAGGATGGTTTATAGGGGTAACATATTGTTATTAGGTATTATAATCTTTTGTTTCCTTGTGGTTAAAGGATGTCGAACATATATCCTTCAATTGTGATGGTTCTAGAAAGGCTTGTATTGTGGGATATATGAGAAATAGTTTGAGTTATTTAGATTTCTGTGATATAGATGATGGCGTTGTTGATGATGAAATGTCTGAGGTGACCACATAATATGAATTGAATACAACAAGGGGTTTTAAATAGTGAATAGTATGGAAGAAGTGTCCCACATTGAATTAAAATATTTATCCCTCATACCATATATAACATGTTGTTATGTGTACTAGCCTAGTGATGTAATAGTGGTTAACTCTTGAGGGACTCATATATAGGACCATGAAGGCTTTGAACTAACCACGGTGTGATTCAGGTCGTATCACACCAGACCTATACACAACCAGGTATTGATCGAATTTATGCCTCCATTTAGGGTTACCCACACACACAACCATTTCATGGGATGTATTATGGTTGAACTCTACTTATGGTCGACCAACATGGGTTCTACAATGTATTTAGGGTTTCACTAGTAAGAATAGAGTGGTTGGAATTTTTTTCATTAAAAACAATATAACCAATCAGAAAAAATAAACTTATTAATATATACCTGTTTTAACTCAATAATATAATTTCATAGGAATCATTTCATAGTCATATAATCAACTGATAAAAGTTAAATAATATTATAATAGAAAACATTTGTTATATATTGTAATTATTAAGATATTGTAATGAAATTACCATATCACTTATAATTATTAATTATTAAAAAATTGATATTATATATTTCTGATAAAAATTAATAATTACATATAAAAATAATATTTATTACAATTATTAATTCAAATTTTAACTTCAACAAAATTAATTACATACATAGAATTTAAATATAAAATAATCATTTATATAAATCAAACTGTTATATTTCAGTCATTAAGATAACATAAATTTATATAAAAGAATCATATATTTTGAGATAAATTAAGATGTTACATATATTTACTGAATATTATAAAATCTAACTAACTAAAATAATATTTATTTAATAATAGTTTTTTAATTAATTGAAAATATTACGATTAAAAAAATATTGATGAAAATATCAAAATTATATTTTGTTAAAACATATATTACTTGTTTTGAAATATAAATAATATAAAATAATAAATATATCAATACAATTAAATATTCATAAATAAAATTAAGGAAATATTGTTACTTGATAAATAAATTTTGATTAATTAAAACATTTCTTTTTATGTTAAATTTATACTTTTGTTTGTTTTAATTATTAAAAAAATCATTTATTATACATATGATGAAATTCAAAAATTCACGGTCTTTTACAAAACATGTGTTTGTGTTCCTAGTTTTTTTTCTGGTTTTCATCTCTTTTTGACATGGAAAATTGATTTTTTATATTTGAAAAATTTATTATTATTTATGGAATGTGATTATTTAGTTATCTTAAAACCCTAGGTACTTGTCTTGAAACTGATGTATGTGAATCATTTTGAGTCAAAACCAAATTTAGTTATAAATGCTTAATTTTTTGAACCATGTTAAATATAAATGTTTGGGTTTTAATAATTTTTTAGTGATAGTTATTTCCTTCAGATGGTTTATATCAATTTAGAGTGTTGAAAATATTATATAAGTCAGTGTTTGATTTCCCAATCTATGAAAAGTTATGTGTTTTTCTAATGATAAGGTTTTGAACCCAAATTTAAATGACTTATATTTTCATGGGGTATCAAAAATGGATTGAGACTTTACCAAAAAGATTATCGATTATAGTTGATATTTTAAATGATAATTTCAAAGTGTTTTTATTTTTGAAAAAGGTTATTTTTATTTTTGTATTCCATTGTTTTTGAGACTAGATTTTCTATTTTTGGGATATGAGAGATTTTTATTATGTTTTTTTTGGTTCTTATGTGCCAATTAAAAATTTCTTAATAGATGATATAAATTTTTATTTGAGGTAATAATTGGAGTATTATGTTCCCTTTTAGGGATTTAACCATACATATTCTTTAATTAATGAAATCATATGAAAAATTTAGTTTTATTAAAAGATGTCATTCCCTTATAATTTCATGTGGTACAGGAAATGAAATGTAGTGTTATGTTTTAAAGATTTATTTAAAAATAAACCTTGAATTTTAGGTGGTATTAAACTATTTTGTATCATTAAATAAAACTGTAAGTGGGTTTTTTACCATCTAATGGTTTTAATTGTGTAGTTAATGTTTTGAATTACCATGTCACGTGCTTTGGAAATTTATGTATATGATTTTTCAAATGAAATTTATGTTTTAAAATATTTCTACTCTAATTGGTTGATTTATTTTATTTGATTGGAATGTGTTAAGTACATTGAAGATTTTTATGTATAGTAATTAGGATATTAAATTAATTTTTCATTATGTTTGTGAAAACAAATTTGTAAATTGTATTTTATAATAGATTTCATGATAATTGATTTTAATGGCTGGATTATGATGGGACTTCAACAATGGAATTATACAATGTTTGGTGTTTTTCTGGAATTAAATGTGATGGGTTTTTATAATTTAATTTCAAATTAGTTTGTGGATATAATATGGAATGTTGATTTGTTATATAATAGTGTTCCAATTTCAGCTATTTAAAAAACTGATTTAGTAGAAGCCAAAATGTATTTTTATTAGTCACTTGATTTTTCTAAATATATGTAATTATATGAATTAAAAAATGTGGTGAGTCCTTTAAAGATAATTTTCAAGATTTCCTTTTATTTATGACATATGGGATCTTTGTTTTTTAAATTATTATGTGTTATATAGACATTGAAATAATTTAGTTTTAATATCGACTTTTTCTATCTACAATGTCTTGGGATTTGAGTATGGGAACACAACTCTTTCTTTTGGATTTCATCTGTTTTTTGGTTGTTTTTTTTGTATTACACAAACTGAGTTATAGAATGTATTATATATTTGGGTGTAAGTACCTTTTGGGTCCATAAAAGTGTAATTAGTATTGATGTGTTATTTGGGCCATTGATTAAAATATGGGGATTCATTTTTGGGGGTTCATCATAATATGTTGTTCCAATATGATTTCAATGTTTACCCCTAGTGTAAGATTACTTGGGTAATAATTCCATTTCATTTCTAATTATTTAATTCCATAAATGATATTCTTTGTGATGGAATGATCTATTATTACTTATGGTTTTACCATATAAGAATTATGTTATTTGATGTTGGAATTACTTTTATTAAGTACTTATTTATACCTAAATTTTTCTTCGAACCTTGTTAGAGATTATTCCCAATAGTTCCAATTTTTCTTTGAGGTTTCCAAAATTGTTACACCATTTAAGAGATTTCTAAATTGTGGGGAGTCGAATTCTTGGTCTTCATTCCTCATTTTGGGTCTTGTATTTGTTAGAATTATATTAATGTGGATTTTGGAATTTGATTTAGATAAATTTTTATTGCTCGAGGGTTTCTCCCTAGGGACCTCACTATGAGTTCATCATCTAACCCAACTCACATTGTGGAGGGATCAGTGGTTTACATTTTTAAATCATCATTGATTGATGAATTTCTAGGGGAATAAAGTGACATGATAGAGACTATGTGACACCTAAGAGTCACTTTTTGTACGAATATTTTATTCATATTTTATACCCTCAAAATAGTGTTCTCAAGGGATGAAATGTGCAATATTTGGGGATATTTTTATGTTACTATGTTTTGGAACATGATTAAATTACTTTTTTAGCTTATGTCTGTGGTCGGTGAATCTCATAACAGAGAAAATCATCATGGTTTCCACACATTTTGGTAAATTGTGTAGGTAAACCATCCCAAACACTAAAAGAGTGGTATTATTTTCATATTGGAGTCTTTTAATTTGGGATTCTTCATATGGATTCCCTATTAATCCCCCCATGACCTAGGTCCCCAACAAGGTGTTCACTCATACTCCAATTCTCCTCAATGTGGATTATAAGGTTGTTTAATGGTACTTCTTAACACAAATTCATATGTCAGGATTTCCTTCATTTAATACTTTGGGTTTTTTTAATTTTCTTCTTCTTCTATAAACCTAGATTAAATTGATAACCAATTTATATACATATTGTGGTTCTAAAAGAGGGGTTTTTCTTATTTAGGTGTTCTGATAATTCCTTTTAGTCATAATCAGTTGGTTTTCACTGAATGTGACAAGATTCAACTTAATGTTATAGGTGTTTCAACTTCATTTCTTCTTATATATGCATTTCATTAATTTTTGATACATTAATCATTTTTTAGAACATTTTAATGATTAATATAATATATATGTTTGGTTTATCAATGTTTTCATTAAAAAAAATTGTATCAATTGGTCATGTTTTAGGAACTAATTTGATAAAGTGGTGTTTTTATGAAAATGTTCCTTTTATGAAATATTCATTTTTTTTAATGGACATTGCTGTATTTTTTCTAAGAACACATTTTCATTATTTTTTTAAACAAATAGGGCCTTCAACAAGGTTTCTTTTAATGGGGTTACCTGATTTAGAGCGGTGATTATGTTTTATAATGTGAAATGATGTTTAAATTGGGTTATTTGTTATTAAATTTGGATGAATATAATTTCAATTGTAGTTTTTTTAATTTATTTCTTTTATAAAAAATGGATTTCCAAAATGAATATTTATTATATGATTAGATAAGAGTCCATTCGGCACATTATTATTTGATGATTGGTTGATTGTTGATTGTGCCATTGAGATACACATTGTACTTTTTGATATGTTATTTATCCATTGATGGATAATGTGATGTTATTGAGGTTGTTTTTATGGATTTATGATCATTATAAAGAAAAAATGTGAGGTGGTAATTATGTGATTTTGGTGTTATGTTATATGGATTTGTTATTTTATGTGATGAAGTTTTTTTTCTCATGGAACACTTTAGTTATTCCATGAGGAACAATGGGTTAATAAGTGGGGTTTTGTGGGATTCTTCCATGAATGTTGATATTAATAAGTATATAGTTGCCCTAAGATTTATGTAACAATGGTCTTGTTGGAAGGAAATAATGTATATTAGTTATAGTGATTGAGTTGGAGGAAACATGACTTTATCCTTCAAGTAGTAGGTCATCATTTTCATGTCATGTGCTATTTTTTTAGTCGCTTGGTGTTTTCTCATGCCTTGTATCCTATAATATTTTCTTAATATCATTGAAACAGAGATGATTTTATTATTTATGTAATTAATTTATGTGTGTATACTCTTATGAATAAGAATTGATTATGGGTAGAATTATTAAATCTATTTATTTCGATTTTTTATAATGGGTTTTTTGGTTGTGCTGTCAACATTTTTTTTCATTTTTCACTTTTTATTGTTATGTTGGGTGAGTTAAATATTTTAATGGAAATGGGGTAATATTGTTTCAATTTGATTATTTTTTTGAAAATTATTTTAATCATTTAAAAACAAATGACCGTTTTTTAATATATTAATTATTTAAAGAGAACTATGTAGCTATTAAATTTGATTTTTTTGGTAAAAAACATTTTCCCAAGAATGTTTTTCAAATAGTATTACTAGAGAATATTGATGATATTTTTTTTAATATTATATCTTTTAATGTAATTGGAAACCCAATTTTCTACATTATTTTGAAACCAGACACATTGGGATTATTTATAAAAGGAATGAATTGTGAAAATGGCGGAGTTTTACAAGATTTCTCCCTCCCATTGAGTTCAAATATTTTTTTGGTATACAAGATTAACTTATGGTCCAATTTTGTAACACACTGATATTTTGTGATTTTTTTAAATAAGGTTAATATTTTTGAAATTATTTTTTTTAAAAAGCCAATATATTTTATATTAATCAACTATGTTCGAATTGAATTATACATAACATAAAATTTAATTCTTCACTACACAAAACAAAATGTTTATATTTCTAAATAAGGAACATAAATATTGATTGAAAGTGTATAAATAGAGTCAAAATATAAGGTAATTCAATTTAATGTAATTTTTTTGTTTCACTGAGATACATTCCATATGCAAAATTAAATTTCTTATGTGGTAATTATAACACCTTATGACATTTAGTATCTTTAATATCAATTATTTAATGATATTTGAAAATATAAATGATTTTATTCTCTAATGGGTATCATGAAACTAATATTTCTCATATAGTAAGTGGTTTCCCAATGTAATGTCAGACCCCAGTTACCCTGAGTCATTTCATTATTTTAATACATTGGAATTATATAAGGAAATCATGTTCCTAAATACCAATCAATTTAGAAGTCTTGGAAATTGATTACACATGTCAACTTCACGTTACAATTTCAAACACAAAATACGACATAGTTAAATAATTGGAATGTTATTATTTCCTTTTAGCTTAACCTTATATATCAATCATAATACACTTCATGGATATCCTGTAAAAATAAAACAAAATATAGGGGTGAGCTCAGATTCTCAATAAGGTCAAAACATTTTTCATAATATGAAATAATTAATAGTCATAGTGAAAAATTGAAAACACATGCAATTAAAAATAATAATGAGGAACATTTTATGGTAGAAATATGAGCTAAGTAAATAATTACATAATAAAACATAGTTTTGGGTGTTCTACTAGTCGAGTAACTACATAAACCAACAATAGTATTTGAATAATGAGGGAATGTATAATGGTAGGCATTCAGAAACATTTTGTCAAGGCCTCGCCCAACATTTCTAAAATTTATTAAGGCCTCGACCACAACCATATATCAAATTTGGAAAGTCCTCATAAAATTCCATGTCTAACTATCTCATGAGACCAACCGATGCATCGATGAGCTATTGTTGGATCCACCCATCACATACAATGTACAACACATTCCTCATATGAAAAAGATGAAACATAACATAAAAATCCATTTTAAAACTAGAATATGAAATGTAAATACATTATCCATAAACCATGAATGGTATAAAAATAACACATTTGTATTCAAAAAAATAAAAAAACATTGACTAAAATATGGAAGATTTCTATCATAATAAATCAACTTCATATAAGCTTAAAATCCACCAACTGTTTTTAATATAGATGAAAATGATTTGTATAACTCTTTGAGAGAAAATTCTCATTTTCATGAAAATATTTAAAGTCAAAAAATTTATAATGGAATAAATTTTAATACTTTTTTAAACAAACATGTCCTATACCACTTTGAAATGTTGGAATGGAATTGAAATTTTAATAACATCGACATTCATTTAAATAAATCATTAAAAACCATTTTGTAAACATGTTCATTAATGAAAATGATTTGGAATAATAAATATTTAAAACATTTAAAGAGATGTTTTTATAAAAAATTCACTGAAAAATAATCCCATAGAAAAATCATTGTTGAATCATTGTCATGGATAATATATATGTAACAGTAAAAATAGACCCATAAATAATCTCGAATAATAATGAGATTGAGGAATTTACCTTTACCTTGCACTTTCCATTGGTCATGGGTACGTTTAGCCACCTGTATAATGACCATTATATGTTATTAAATTATACCATATCCATATTAATATTTATTATTTCATACATGATTATTTATGTCTTTATACTACCCATTTAATAATGATTTTAATGTTAAATTAACTTTTTCGGTATTAATCACTTTCTTTATCGTACGTGTTTTAACTTGTTATTCTTGATTGTATTATTTAGATAAATATATAAATACATCCATAATATAATACATTATTTTTATATCATATATATTAAAAATATATATATTTATAATAGATAGATATACGAAATTAAAGACACCACTTATGAAGAGGGTAGGTTGTACGTATGTATAAACGGTGTTTCCTTTTTCATATCATATTGAATGGAAGAAAGTGAATAAATATATGTATGTAAATACATATATACATATATATATCCATTCTAATTATTATGTCATATATTACATACTTATTAATAATATATATTTTTATTATCAGCGTTGAATGATGAATGTGGGAACAAATTTCATCGTGCCATGGAGACGGTAATCTGTATGTACAAACCGGCGGAGATATCATTATATTGACAGAGAAATTGTAATTAATTGGATTTTATATAATATATAATGAATAATTATCATTTTAAATTTATTAATTACTTAATTTATACTAATTATTATACCCATCCATCTAATTAAGAGTTTCATTAAAAAACTACACCACGACGTGGAGATGGTAGGTCGTACGTACACACGTATGATGACTTTGTCATTTATATTATGGATAGTATAAAAAATATGGTTGTAACATATTCATAGTAACATAACAATATGTAGGAGGTACTGGAGTTTTTTATATTGGTATGTAAATAACAATGAAAGATAAATTGGAAGAAAAAACGAACTTTAATGTGGGTGGAGAAATTATTACCTCTACTTCATGTGTTTCATTTTGAGTTGATCAAAATGGATTCCTAGGTTGTATTTATGATCAAATTAAGGACACTATGATGATTTGAGAGAATTTTTTAGGATATTTGGGCAGTTTTTGGCTAATCCAAATTTCTTTTGAGGTTTCATTTTGAGAGAAGGGGAAGTGCCCCTTTATTAGAGGGGTGAGAGTCACTTTAGGAGAGATTAAAATATTATCTTATTATACAATAATATTTGGTTTATAATGTCTCCAAATGAATTTATTTAGAGTATTATGTGGTTATGTATCGAAATAAACTCAACCAATAGGATTGATACATTTTTAGGTTACCATTTTAACATTCTCTTTTAGATTTAACTATTAGTTAAATGGTTTAACTTTTACCGCGTCTTCAAGTATTCATAAAATATATGGTTAATAAACATGCACTAAACATTCAAAAGAACATAAAGTGTGTAATTTATGACATATATAATATTATTTATTCACTTTGGATTATCCATATATTTTAAGTAATATTATATAAACCAATATTATAATTTTTGTTAAAAAAATAAATTTATGTCCATTTTGACACTATTTGGTATTTGGTTTTCTTGAGGATGTCAAAAAAATATTATTAATTCTAAAAAAATACAATAAGTAAATAATAACATGTATTATTGACTTAGAAAATTATTTTATGGAATCAAATAAATAAAATTATATATATTAATATTTACAATACCATTAATTTGATTCTTTCATTAATAAGGTAATTACTGCCTCATCATTTGGGCATAAAAAATTTAATTATTTAATGTATAAAAATTATAAATAAAATAAAATTATGTATTACACCATTTTAGCTTTCTAATTATTTTTTAGTGAAAAATATAACTTATATAACCCCAAGTGAAAATTTTTATACTGAAAGATATATGTTTTTGTCATTTTTTTTCTTTACATTAAAATAATTAACATAAAGTTTCATTATCAATATTAAGTGGCCCAATAGAGTCCCAAAATATACAAAAGAATGACCATGGTCGGAGATATATCAACCAATTTAAATAGGACACATGTTATGGAAATTTAATATTATTATAATATTATTTATAAACCCTAATTTACCGGATTTACACTTTGACCCCGGTAAATAAAATATTTCATGAATTAAAAATTCATAATGTCTATAAATAAAAGTTATACCTCCTCATTCCAAATATGGAATAGATTTTTCCAAATTCATATTCAATATATGATAAGTGTTAGCGACTAGGACTACTAGCTTCAATTATTTGTAATATATACCTATGATTTTCCCCCCATTTCCAAAATCCTTATAAAAATTCCTTTGGACATATTTGACTATAAGTATGGACTATCATCCTCCGATGGATGGTCAATCTGAAAGGGTGAAACAAATTTTGTAATACATGTTTTAGGCATGTCTAATGAATTTTTTAAGATTAATAGGAAGATCACATAACCTTATTAGAGATCTCATATAAAAATAACTATTAGTCCTCAATTCAAATGGATTCTTCTGAATCTTTGAATGAATTTTATTTCAGTTCTCTACTATGTTAGGTTTAAATTGGGGTGACATCACATGATTGGACTATCCATTACCCAAAAACAATGATGGTGATTCAATTCATTAAGAAATGGTTGGAGATATCTTATAGTCATTATAAATTATATACAGATCATTGTCGATGTCTGTTGTCATTTTCAGTGAGATATAATGTGTTTTTTGATGATTAATACAGGGCATGGAAAATAACAATTTCAAATGTAGGGAATTTTTTCTCCTAGATACATATTCCCTTTTGTGGTACTGGATTTTGTGGGAGAGGTGGCATATTGGTTGGAATTACAAAAACAATTTAGTTCATTGCCCAGTGTATTCCACATATAATAGTTGAAAAAGTATCACATTGATCATGACCATGATATCATATGGGATCACGTTAACATAGAGACAAAAGATTCAATAGTATATTTCCCGATGCAGTGCGTGGATAGGAATTAGAATGTATTGTGTTTAAAAAAAATTGGTCTTAGGTAGTTTTTTGGTAACATGGTCAGAGTCATGAAAATATAAGGCAACAATAAATTTAAATGAAAGAGCCACAACTATAAAAATTTCGTATATATGGTAGTTTTTCTACTTTATATGGATTGGATGACTAATTGTGTGGAGAATACAACCCCATCATATATCGGTAAGTAACCCCTAAATATTTTTTTACATATATAATTTATATGGAGGATGTTTCAGAGTGTTTGGGGAAGCATTAAAATGATTTTTGGATTTTATACAAGTGCACCGGTGGTGCATGTTATATGAAAACTGGGAAACACTTGTAGGTAATCGTGCACAATAAGTTATGTGAACAGGGGGGAGGTGCATAGGATGTGAACCATTTATCCAAACTGTGAAGAACCCTATTAAAAACATTGTTATTTGTTAATAATTTTTGACAGGTAGCCTTGGCCTGGTTGGTATATGTTTTGGAATCTGTGCACACTAATCATACAATATATATCATATGAAGGAAGTATGACAATAGTTAGTGCATTGTTTATCTAATCGTGCAACTTAATTTTGCATGATTCATTGATGGATCCTTAAAAATATGATCTCACTTGTTTTTCAATATTTTCCACTTGTTTTTAACTAAAAACCTACCTAATGTATGAGTTTGTTCTTTTAATGGTTTTATATCCTCTACTAAATGATTTGGAATCGATCTAGATCTTTTCCACGGTACATTGATGCCAGATTCTCATGGTAAGTCATCATTATCGATTCATCATTATGTATTCATGTATATACCTAATTATATCTCATATTTATTTAATCTACACTCACATCCTGTAGATATATGTGTATGGATGTCATGTATGTTTTGATTTGGCATTGTTGTTGATATGAAAGGATATTCATGATGGGTTTGTTGAATTTCAACCAGGTTTCATGAACATTCATTTTTTTTTCTTGTGTCTTCCATTAATCATTATTTAGGTGGATTCACTCTATATTCCTCATTTTCAGAGATTTATGTCCTAGTTTCGATTTTGATTCACAGATTTAAATTGACTGTTTATTCACTATAAAATTATTATTACACTCTTCTGAGTGAAAATTTGTTGAAATTGTCAAAACATGTTATGTTGTTGAAAAGTAATTCTGAAAACATGATTTTAAAATAATTATTTTCAAATAGTTTTTGGTTTTTTACATGGGAAAATAGTATAATTTTTTTTTTGAAAATGGTATGAGAACTCATTAACTAGGAATGAGTTTTCATGGATTTGTGGCATGTTTATATATTCTATGGGATGGATTTGGGTGTGATGTACCCCTATGAAAGGCTGGAATGGATAAGGGCATGATGTATCCCCATCATAGTGGGCCACCATGGGAAGGATTAGTGAAAGGATGATTCACCAGTCATGAGTAGAGGGATGTACTTGGATTTCATGAATATATAGAATTATGATTATATGGAAATGAAGGGTTTATGAAAAAATGGAATATAAAATTATTGGTAGAATTTAATTTGTTTTTTCCTTGCAAAACTCTTTACAATAGATTTTTTTTTTCTTTTTTTCTATAAACTATTTTATAGAAACTGTTTTATAGAACTTGTTTTTATTAATGTTTCTAACATGTTATATCCTAGTGGAGTGAGTTGGACTATAATTGGGGGAAAACATTATATGTATTATTACTGACCCCTATATAGGAATATTAGGTGCTTATTGAGATCTCACCTACTCGGACAAAGGAAAATGAAAAGTATCAAATTTCATTACCTCTATATTGTGAAACTTGGGCCGGATTCATGAAGTTTACTATTAAAGGTTGTGGATTTTATAGTCTTTGGGTTTTCATGGATTTTATTAGATTATTATCTATTGTTTACTTTGATGTTGTTTTATTTTATTGGTCAACATTATTTTTATATGATACCATTAATGTTATGTTGAATTTTCTTACCTATTTTTTATGAATCATATAGTGGTTGATTGACTGTGGATTATTTGGTTAGTGGTTTTATTTTTAATGAAAAATTTTTATCCCATATAAATTTAAGGGCTTAAGCATTTATTTTCAGCCTCTAGCATATTTAGGATGTCACCTAAGGACAACTAGCACCCTTACACCCTCTCAATTCTGTGAGAAGGGGGTGGATAATACATTTTATATCATGAATAACAATCTGTTCATGGTATTTTATACTTTATATATTGTTATTATCTAATAGAGATTATGATTAATATGTTTTATAGTTTTATTGGGAATATTGAAATGCATAATGAAAATTTTCTTAATGAAATAATTTTATGTAATCTTCTATGATATTTGTCATGTAAAATTATTTAAATTTTTTCAATGCATAATTAATAATTGTTCTATGTTACACTATAATATAATATTTTTAAAAAAACATTATATGTTTTCAACTCCTTTTTCAAAATATTTTTCTAAAATGATTTCATTATTCCTTTATGTGTTTTAAATGCTATTGCCAAAAAAGATTTCTAAAATGTTTACAAGATTGCAATATATGTTTTCAATTAAATTTCAAAAGAGGATATCGATTTTTTTTCAAGAATCTATAATATGTTTTCAAATATTTTTTCAAAAGGGATTTGTAAAAAATATTATATCTTACATTATATATTTTCTACGTATCTACAAAATAATTTTAAAAAATAGTTTCAATATTTGATTATATTATTTCAAATTATAATCAAATAAAAATGTTTTAATAATGGTTTTAAGATTCTTTATTCAATAAAAATGAGTGTGAAATTTTTATAAATTTTGAAATGTGATTTTCAAATATGTTTTTTATTCTAAAAGTGATTATTCATAATCCATATAAATTTATTTTTATATACTTTGATTTAATTTATAATTTCTTAGGGATATAAACCATGGATAAAATTTATATAATTTTTTTGAATGGATTATGTTTTGATGAAACAATACTTATGTATCCCACTTATTTTTCATAGACTAATCTTGTTATTAAAGAATAATTTTAATTTCATTTTTTGATTACATGAATTATTGTTTTATATTATTCATTTTTTGGTTCATGGAAATTTTTTATACAAAGTAGTGTAATATGTAACATATATTAATCCATTTATACATTATATGATGGTATTTCCCAATTTTTACCATGACATCCCATTAAAGATAATATGATGGGTGGAATATGTAGCATCAAGTAATCCAGTTATAGCTTGTATCATGGGATACTCCAAATAATATCAGGTGATTATATAATAGAACTCCAATGAATTTGGATAAATATGTATATCCCATTAGTTAATTATAGGAGTATGTAGATATAATTTATCGACAATGAGGAAAAGATATTACCAAATCTAGTATAGGAATATTGATTGGATGGGGTTGGTTGTTTTCCAGCCAAATAGGAGTAGACCCCATATAGTTCCCTGATATTTTTTTCCAATGATCCATGTCTTTTATAGAATGTTTTCATATGATTATATATATTCCACTTGTTGATGTCTTATTCCTATGATATTTTCAAATCATTCAAGTTTACTATATTTGATATAAATGGTATGATATTATGATGTTATGATCACATTATTTTACCCTTAAACTAATATTATTCTTAAATAACTACCATGATTACACTTATTGAGAATATGAGCTCCCCCTTTCTTATTTTATATTTCCCCAACTATTAAATAACATTTTTATATTAGAGTGAAAAAAGGGAATATCATCAAGGGTGATGTTTAAGATCATTCAATAATATGAATGATTATGTTTCTATGTATCCAAGGACACTAAAATATTATGGTCCTTGAGAAATAATTTTTTTATTGATATGGATATTTATCTAAATTGATGTGAAATTTATTTATGTTATTCCAAGGTCATTATATGTTTATAAAGGCCTTGGAGTTCAGGATAGATTCTATTGACGTCTTATTTGGGAATTGAATGGTTGTTGGGGTTTTGGCGGTTGTTAGGGAGACAAATAGAGATGATGATAAGACCTCTAATTTTAGGGAATTGGTAGGAATGATTATTTTTACCAAAAATATTGTTTATTATTTATTTATTGTAGCATCCAATGTAGTTTGGTAATATTTTTTTCAATTTTTTTTTATGAAAGACAACCATTATATTTCATCACTTCCTCCTCATTTTTGTGATATGAATATATATTTTAATTGGTTTATTTACTGTACAACTACTCCTAATTTCTATATTGATACCCTTGATGCTTTTATTCAGCCTAGGGTGGTTAAGGATGCTCCATGAGTATGTGAATGACTAGTTCGAGATCAGGTTCATTTGGCGGCGCTTTCAAATTCATTATTCATTGGTTATAATCCTAACGAGTATATAATTATGATCACTCTATGTATATATACTTATGATCAAGTTTCTTAGAGGAATTTTTTGATCAATATAAATATTTGTAGCTTAGGTTTGAGTGTTTTTTATGTGTTGTTGCTTTAGAACTTGTCTTATGCTATTTACTTGGATAATTTTATTTTTATTTGGTAGACATTATTCATTCATCGTATGATTTATTATGTTATCTTTTGTATTTTATTATATTTTGATGGGGGTTTTGTTATTCAATTGCATCATCTTATTATTGTAGAGGACAATGTCTTCCATATTTGAGATTTTAATACCCATGGTGCTTCTCACCAACCTAGGGCCTACTGGATGTGGTACACAGGGGTAACTATCTATCTTAATTCATTACATTCCAATATGAAATATAATTTGAGGGATGGGATCATGAAACATTGCATGAAAATAAAAAAAATAGAGGATCATAACATAGTTTTATCGCATAATCGTGATATCCTTTCTTCATTGAAACTTATCCAATCAATATAAAAAATTGATCGAGCTCTCACAATAATAAAGGACAAAATAATATTGATTTTAGACCCATAAAAAATCATTATCATCTAAAGTAACAAGTATATAATTGGGATAGCTACATGCAACAGATAATTTGGGTAAATGTGTGATACCATGTTTAAAATTATTAATTTCTTTTATGTCCACATAGATGTATATGGACCATGTTAAAAAAGTTGTCATGTATGCACTATAAAAGTTTAGGTATGATCATACATATAACATCAAGTTGTTGCAGATGTTTGAGATGTCATTATCATTAAAATTATATTTATAAACATTAGAATAAAATATAATATTCTAACTACTAAAAATATAATTAAATAAAAAATTAAAAATGACCATAAAAAAATTTAAAAAACAGATATGATATTTATTCATTTTTATTAATGTATTTATGTAAAATAATAACACCATTATTGGGAGATTAAATTATATAAATTAATGAAATAAAATACCAATTTCATATAAATATATGAATGAATATAATAAATTAATTCTAAAAAAACAATGAAATAATAAACAAATAACAATTATCATATTTCATAGAGTACGAGAAAATAATGTTAAAAAGAATCATTACAATATTACTTAACATATTCCATAGTATTTAATAATGTTAATATAATATTATCAAATTTTATGAAATAAAAAATTGTATAGATATGTGAAATAAATTTTTAGAAAAAATTAATACCTATCCAATAGTTACATATAATTTCTAAAAATTTGAAAATAATACAAAGAAAACTAAGCTAATATAAATATAAAAATTAACATATAAGTCATACAAATTTTTTTAAATAAAAATAAAAAATAAAACTACATTATTAAATATTTTATGAATATAGATAAGGATTAAAATGTTAAATATATGGTACCTATTATGTTATGGTATTACTATGTATTTTTCTCCTATATTATTTCAAAATGAACATTATATATATCAATCCATATATATAATGTGGATAAAAATATTCTCAATTAATACTTCCATGGAATTAGGGAACTCAGATAAATTAACAACATCATATTTTTTTCATAAAAAAACTCAATTGTCCAAGAAACAATATAGACCACAAGATATTTATTGTATTGAAAACATAAATATATTTTATTAGGTTTTTCCATGATAAATTAATTTGTTATGTATTCATATATATTCATATTAACTATTTTAATAATTAATTCATCATGTTTGACATTCTTGTCCTCGATATCCCATTTGTAGTTAGTTACCAAAACTTGAAATTTAATTCACTCAAACATCAATATTTCTCCAATGACTTCATAATATTCACTTAATGTAGATGTTTGGTTTTTTTTCTATGGAACTAGAAAGATTCATTTTGTTCTTTGAAAAACATTATACAACTATTCTAATAATTACATATGTTTTCATGATCTCTCATATAAAATGAGTGAACAATAATTTTATTCATATAATAATTTATAAAATCTAAACATGGACCCCCTTTAACCACCTCTTTATATGTTATGAATTTTATTTTCAATGACTCAATCTCTTTAAACCATGTATTTTTCTTTAAAACCATTGAAAATCAATATGTTTTTCATTATTGTATAGCATTGTTTTAACACCCTATGCACTATTACATATAGGTGAACATTATCTACGTAATTCATGATGTATTAATATAATTTCCTCATGAATTCACTTATTAATGATTTTAATTTCATTTAATAGAACCTCATTCACCCATATATTAATTGTTATTGTAATAATGAATATAAAACAATGATATTCAATATAGAAATGTATTCAGTACAAAAAATAGCATACCTCTATTGAAATATTCTAATCGGAAATATTTTTTTCTAGTTGATATGAATTCATACTATATAATTTCAAAATAATCTTTTATATTTCAAAAGGGTACATATAATGTAGTTATACAAATATAAACATATTTATTTATAACATCATGTAAACAATTAAATTCACTATAATATCAGAATTAGTTAGAGGAAAATACATTTTCATACGAAAATTTATAGAAACATATTTAATATGTAAATAATTCAATTAAATATGATCAATTACAATGGTAAAAATTGATTGTAGAAAAATAACACACCTTCATGATATAAATTATGATACAAATTTGAAATATTCTATATAATGAAACTAGATAGATATGTTGCGTCGTATTATGATAATAATGATATTTTATACCTTTAAACATCATGTCATTATATAAAAAAATTACATTTGATTTATAAAATTTGAAATATTTAATACAACAGAGAAACATACAAAAAAATTGTGATTCTTAGATCATGTATCACAAGATATATGAAGTTGTGTTAATATAATATTAAGATCGTGAGCTGCAGAAAATGCATTACCACTTTGAATATTCAATTGAAAATTGAACCTTTCACTTAAAATTTCATTTATATCAAATTTTTTACAGATCAAACTATCATATATTTTGTTCTCCACATTCCAGAAAACAATTTAATGTTTGGCCTCATTATTTCTGTAATATTGAAGTTAGAAAATATTAATTGGTTCATCCATATATTTTAATCATTACAATATATGTATGTATAGTTTAATATGACATCAATGTTTTCCCCTCTCAAAATATTGATCAGTGGACAATGGTTTTTGGAGTACTATCAAATTTTTATGAGATGATGAATTAATTTTTTAATATTTTATAAGGGAAATCTATAGGTAATAACCTCTAATGACCATTTATACTAATTACCCTCATTTCTTAGTTGATAATATGAAGGTTTTTGTTTACAAATGGGATAAGCTTAATTCCCTTTGACAATATATATATATATATACAGATATATATAATTTCATCTAATGGGATGTCATTTATGGTGAACATAATCATTGAATTATATAGTAAATGTTCTATTTTATATGAATTATATTATCTAATAACAAACTCCATGAAATGATTAAAATCATCTAATAATGGTGAAAAGAACATCAACATCATTTATAGGATGCTATTTTCTGAAAATAATTAAACTCTACCTAATATATTGCCATTTTATAAAATATTCAAGAGATAATTTATAAATTTTCAATAAAATTTCATTTTAAATTTGTTTTATACTATAGATTCCATGAGAATTAATTATATCTATTTTTATTTAATTTATGATACTTATAACTTATCTTATCTATATAAGAATTTGTTTATCGATTTTCATCCACTATGGGTAATTATATAGATGATTTTATATTTAATATGAAATATTCCAATCAATATTACATCTTAACTTTCATAAATCATATTAATTTTAAAACAAATGTTTCGAATGGGTAATTATTAGAAGATATAAAATTTCTTTCTTGGGATTCATTGTAACACAAATATCATCTTGTGATTTTTTTAAACTGATACTTTGAAATCTCATATTTAGGTTACATTGAGAAAAATTGGTAACACATCCTATACAGAAGGAAACCATTTAGGGAAGTGTGTATCATATTGTACCCCAATCCCATCGAGAATAATATTTTCTACATATTAGATTGTGAATATGAAAGAGTTGTTTCATTAGAAAGTATGTCTTTCCATTAATGTTTTGACTCTGTAAAACTCTTCTCACTACATCCATTTTTTTCAACATGGTATTAAATCTTAAAACTATTGATAATACATTATATTATATATATCTTGGATAATTTTTTTTTTCAACCTCAATATATATATGCCCAATCATCAGGTATTAACCAATTTCCCATTCTTGAATATCATGAATCATTTCATTAATTAGCTCAAACACATCAACATGAAAATCATCATTATCAATTTATATTTTTTTTTTATAATTTCACAATGATAAATTCAGTGTTTTAAAATTGTTTAAAATCATGAAAAATTAAATAACATTTTATTTTTTTTCTTTTTAAATATTTCTCATAGAAAAATTTCAATTATATAAAAAGAATTTAGTGGTATGGAACATTTCATTTATAAAATTTGAAACATGAATTTTCACCATCCCTATATTCATAATTTATTCATAGTTAAATAACCCAAATTTGATTCAATAATATTTACAAAACCAACAATAAATGAAATTGAATTATGACATTTTAAAATATATTTTCTAATTTATATTATTAAATTAACATAATAAATATGAAAAATTATTTTAAACATAAAATGGAGGAAATATTTTAATGAAAAATTTTCATTAAACATATGTAATTGTAATTTTTTTTAAAAATAGTATGAAATAATCATGATCATCTAAATATGTGTTCTCAATATTCCATAATAAAACTCCAAAATTCCACTATACCTTCAAAATTCCCATTCATAATTTGGATAGAGAACATACTATAAAAAATATTATTGTTATATTAATTGTATTTAAAACACAAATTCAACATATAATCATTTATTCAAATCATCATCTCAAAACAATATTTTATCGAATATAAAATTAATTAGTTGAATAAATAATAAAAACTGAAAATATAATTAATTAATAGATAAAAAATATTAAATGTGAGAGGTTTCATCTATGAAAAAATATAAAAAATATATTTATTTATTGAAAAATAACATGGGTGAATGAATAACATAAAATCATAAAAAACTGATAATATATAACAGAATGAAGATGAATGAGAAGATCACAAAAGTGAAGAGAAAGCATAGATAGAGTGAATTTAGTGGCATGTGATTGTTGTTGGTGGGATAAATATATAATTACAATTGAAATAGATTATAAGACACAAAATTGATGAATAACTGTTTGACATTCACTAGTAGAGGGAAAAATAATGTCTTCCATGACAATGAATTCACACATTATGACATGTTCCAATGTTGAAGAAAATTTTTAAGGAATATTTATAGTAATATAATAAAATAAATGAAATGACAGTTCAACACAAATATTATTATAATTAAATAAAATGGAAACCATAATTTAATTAACAGTTATTTGATAATTGATGTTTAAAATTTATGCCACATATTTTTCAAAGTAATTATTGAAAATATTTAGTGAAAATTTATTTATATTATTCATTATTTATAATCAATAAAAAATATGTGTCCCCTTAAATGTATATTTACTAATGATTTCATCATTTGGAATTAATATGTTTCATTTTCTTTATATGGTTGGGGGTTTTGATATTATACATCCCTTTAGTGCAATAGATAAGTCCTTATATCACATTAAATATTTTTTATGGGAATAGAGAGTAAACCAAATACTATATGAGACGTTATCCAATATATAGTGTTCATGGGTGGTTAGACTAATAAAATTTTGTTATATAAGCATTGGAATCAAAATTATATATATCTACAATCCATTGAATGAATATTTATACATCGTGACATACTTTGTTTGAGATTTGGGTGGGAACCTAATCCACCAATTTACTTTTTCTACATTATAATGATCGTATATGGAGTGTCCCTTAACATTTTTTTCTCACATCATCCATTTTGTTTCCCCCCCATATTCCATGATTTCATGATCTCATTATTTGATATCACAATTCCATGTTTCCATCCATATGATAATCGTCTTTTTTAGGTATCCATTTAATATTTTATATTTATGTTCCTTACATATATTATCATACCCATATGGTTATCATATTCTTCTACTAGGTATTTGATTATTATATAATATGTTTTACCATAATTAAAAATTGAGATCTCCCCTTGATCATTTATTACTTCATAAAGTTATGATGATATGTATAATATAAATTAATTCTATAATGGGGTGCATAAGAGTTATATTATTAATAAAATTTCACAAGTATTGTGTAATAAATTTCATATTTCACTGGTATTGGAAGGAACTAAACCTCAAATTTCTAGGATTTGAAGAATTTATTATTTATATGTAATGTATTAAATATAGGTATGGAGAAAATTTTTAAATGTTATTATGTCTTTTTATAAAAATATAAAATTAATTTTATAATTTTCTAAAATCATTGAGAAAAAGAAAAACACTATCATGTGTATGTGTTAACTATAAACTGCATAAATGTGGTGATTCATATTACATCACCAACCTATATTAATGTTCCAGAAAATAATTTTTGAAACAAGATTATATTTTTTAAATTATAATAATTTCACTTCCTTCACAATATCATTCCATGTAAAATGAATGTCTTGTTTTTATGTTCAAGAATACTGCAACCATTATTAAATGGTATGTTTTGTTTCATGATCACTAATCATGCATATGAAAAACATTTAAATATTTAAATATAATATACTAAAAAAATAATAATTTTATAATAATATGGTGACTTATCTATATGTTATCAATGATAAATTTTTGTTTATACTATAATAATTTTAAACAGACTTATCGTGACACCTTTCTTAATTATGATATATTTTTTGATAAACAATTAACAAATGTTGGGGTTTTTCTAAAGGAAGAATAATGGAAATCGTAGTGCACAATTATAGGAATCATGAATTTATTATACAAAAACAATGATTGTGGTCAAAAATATGTTACTGTTATGAAGAACATAATAGCACAATCATGAGTAACATACATTAGTCAAATCCAAAATAAATATAACTTACAAAAGATAACAATTTTAAATTATGAAAGTTAGTATGGATTAATAATGGTTATTTATATTTAATGAATGTAATTTATTAATTCATTATATTAAGATCATGTTCATAATGAAATTAGTCATGCAGAAAAGGAATCATCCATACCACCCTTGTTACCTTTAATTTACTTGTTCTCTATATTTTTTACCTTTTCATGATATCTTATTCCATTGATCATATTATATTTTTGAATATATGTCCCATTAATATGTACTTATCTAAATAGAAATTTCATATCTATGTTTATATATGTTTTTGGTTCTGTTTCAATTTATAACTTTTATGCACTCTATATAAACAAGAACTTTTCCATTTCTTTATTCATGTCAAAAATGGTCCCCATATATTGTATTCAAAAAATAAATTGTTTCTATAATTTATCTATACCTTAATGAAAAATTTGTTTATTATAATCTAGTTTTATATTAAAAAATAATAAAACATCTTATTTAAATGAATCCTAACTTTTTTATGAAGCCTAATTCATAGATTTTGATTTTATTAATTTTTCTTATAAAATAGTATCTTGAATTTTATAAACTATAAGTAAATTTTTAAGAAATATTTTATGGCCTCGACTATAGTATGTCAGGTTTATTTTTTACATTATTACATTTTCATAGTCACAACTAGTTAAATAAAAACCTAAATTTAATTTTAGGGTTTTCTAAAAAGCCAATAAAATCATAATACACAGTTTACATTGGTAAAATAAAATAAAACACAATAATGAAAAATTATTAGTATCCATGAAACTAAATTAAAATATTAATCTTCATAAACAGTGAAATGTGTAAAAATAATTAATAAATAAAATCCCCTATAATAATTACATACAGTTTTATTTATAATGAGTAAATGATACAGTAAATTTTGATGCATATTTCTATTCATATTTCAATCGATTAAAAAGTTATTGAAAAAATTTCAATGAATTTTATGAGTTCCCTCAAAGGATATAATTTTGAATAGGAGTGAAAATTGTTTTTGGATATTAATAAATTGTTTATTTAACATTTGAATCATATATTTAAATTTTTTATGATTATGATGATCATAATATGAATTTTTCTTAACTCGTTTTAGGATACTGTACTAATAATTTTTTCTCTACCCGAGATAGCCCATCAAACTAAGGACATGATACAACTTAGTTATCCCCAGAGGGGAATTCATTGAATACATCACTAGGAGGCCTTGCTCAAGTTAGAGGTCATACAAGGCCTTGATCTATATATAGGGACCGACTATAGTGAATTTGTGGTAATATTCCTACTAAAGTCATATAAGGGAATGTACCAAAACATGAGTATACACCATACGATAGTAGGTGGAGAGAATCCTTGACATGGGGTATTGCATGGTGAAGGGCGAGGGTCCTCTAGCACCTGTTCAAAATCATATCCACTGAGGAAGAGTGAAATGTCTGTTATATCCTCCCCCATCACATTAGTTCTGATGTGGGAATATTTTTAAATGATATTAACAATTCATAAGTTGTCCCACTATATTTTTATTTCACACGACATGGACACCATGTGTAACCCATCTTCACTGCTCTCCAAACCACAATGTTACCATCCACCTAATACAACTCACATGGAGACTCTTTTTCACTCCAATTGGATCTCATTTCGAATATCTACTTTCAAAAACACTATAACTTGTCGCTCAAGACACCTCCAAAAGCACTTTTGGGCACCCTAAAGACACATTGGACTTCATCCATTAACACAGAATGCCTAATGAAGTAGGAGTATCCCACTACATATTTAACAGAATTTCACCTATAGCACGAAATACCTCACTATGTCATTCAAAATTCCATGAATTTTATCCATACCATGATGTCCCCACAATTCCATGGTCCTTTATGAATAACAGAAACCCTGAGTCCTTCAACAATTTTCAAATATCAACATGTGGGTCTCTCAAGGATTTATTTAATCATGATAATATAGATCAAAAGGATGGAATGAATAATTTATTGATTAAATAATCGTTGATATGTCAATTTCATATTAAATAATAGTCTAGTACATTCTTATTGTTCATAACACCTCAACCAAGTTCCCAATCGAATGCGAGAATCTAAACATGATGCATTATATTCATATGTTTTATCTCATTTTCACTTTTGTTTAACCCCACATGAAATTTAATTTAGTTTCTTTTAAATAATTTTAACAACATAATATTTTATATTATTTTTATAAAATAATTCATCTTCTTATAATAATTATTTTTTTTTATTTTATTTCTTCATTTTATACATATCCTCCAACTTATTTTTATAATTTTATCTTATTTTCTATTTTTTCTTTTTCTCCATCTTCTATTTATCTCAATTAATTTATTATTTACATACCATTTAACCTAATTGATCTCTTTCCCTAGAAAATGATATGATGACCTATGGCATATTTTTTTGTAGGGAAAAGTGTTACTAAATTTTTTTACATTAAGGCATATTTTACATTTTATGGTAATTTTAATAGAATGTAAGGGTGTTCAAAATGTCACCTGAAAAATTGATATTAAATATATTTGTACATACTTTTTAATAACTTTTCTATATACTAATTAGTTTATTTTTCCCATGTTATCGATTATCCAGTAAATTTATGAAACTTCATTGAGGGATCCAAGTCCTAGATGATGGAAATCCCAGTCTAAAGTGTGTCATAAACCATGATTATACGTGAATAGGAAATTAAAAATTATTAAAACCATTCAATGATTTCAAAATAACTTATTTAAAATAATAACAACTAGAAATGAGGGTATTACAAATGGTTTAAAATTGTTGGTATAAGACAGAAAATCGTTGGTAAAGCCTATATCAATGGTTTTCCAAACCGCAGGGAAGTAAGTCGTGAGGAAAGCCCTATACCAACGGTTTGATCTAAACCATTGGTATAGGCCAATATATGTATTGATTTACCAACGGTTGTAGGTTAAATGTTCGTATATGTTTGTATATGTTTGTATAGTATTTTGACCAATGGTTTCATTGAATATTTTAGTATATATTGAAGACTAAACACTATACCAACGATATTAATACCGTTGGTATTGTTTTTAAATTTCGATAAATGTATACCAATTGTTTAAAACTGTTGATATTGTGTATTTCCAAAACTATTGCACAACATCCCCTCCAGTAGCCCCTCTAGTAAACACCTACATATAAAATAGCATAAAAATACATACAAAGAGACATAAAGCAGCATAAAAACCAATTTCAATAGCACAAAAAAACACATAAAACCCTCAAACAATTCCAACCATTTCATGTATTACAATTCCCTATTCAAATCTCTATATGACAATAATATTCCACTAGAGTTGAATAAAATTTTCAATAACTCGAACATTATTTACACCCATTTCAATATTCATCTGACTACCGCTCTTCCAGTAGTAATTCACCTCACACATACACAACCCCCCAACTATCAAAACCCTCACCACCCCATCAAATTCTATTAGGCATAATAGTCTCAGAAATACTTATTAGAATGGAATAAGATATTAAATTTGGCTCAAATCCCAATTTTTTTATGATCCTAGATTTGTGTATGTAATGTTCTGTGATTCATTTTATATTGAACATGTATTTTCAATAATATATTATGAATGGTTATTTTCTTAGGAGTCTCGTTACTTATGATCACATGAGTGAAACTACCAAACTCATGAAAAAGAGTTTTCGACTATCGTTGATGAGTGGTACTGGCCACTCTGTGCCTCATATTGAGTTGAGGATGACTCATAAACATCTCAAATGACCCATGGATTCCTTTCCTAACCTACCAACAGAATCTGAATGCGTTTGGAATGTTTTCTGTCTGTCAGTTGTGGTTTTCACTTAAAATGTTGTCCATTTCAAAGAGAAGTGAGACACTTTGAGTGGTTCCAGACACACCGCTCCTTGGATTGAGGTGTGGTTGCCTCGTAGACGTAAAAAATGATCAATAGATAATTTTCCTAACATATAAATAGAATCCTAATGCGTTTAGATAGTTTTACATATGTCAGTTGTTGTTTTCACTTAAATTGATGTCCATTTTAAACAAAAGAGATATACTTTGAGGGCTGTCAGCCACACTGCACGTCATATTGAGCGGGGGTTGACTCATACACGTCACAAATGACCAGTGGATAGTTTTCCCATTATATAAACAGAACTTGATTGAGATTGGTTGGTTTTCCGTACGCCATTTGTTGTTATCACTTAAAATCCAATCCATTTAAAATAAAAGTGAGATAGTTTGAGTGGTGTCGGCCACACTGGACCACGGAAAGAGGCAGTGATTACTCGTACACTTCACATATGACACGTGGATCATTTTATAATGATTCAATAGAATCTGAATGCCTTTGGTATGTCTTATGTATCTCAGTTGTTGTATTCACTTAAAATGATGTCGTTTTGAAACAAAAGAGAGTGGTGCTGGCCACACCACACCTCGGATTGAAGAGGGGTTGACTCGTACACATCAAAAATGACACATGTATCATTTTACTAATGTATCAACACAATCCTAATGTGTTTGGACAGTTTTCATTATGGCAGTATTTTTTACATAAAAGTGTATCCATTTAAAAAAGAATGACACTTTGAGTGGTATTGGCCACACCGGGACTCAGATTGAGTCTAGGTTGTCTTGTACACATCACTAATGACCCAAGAATCATCTTCTTAATGTATTAACAGAATCTGAATGTGTTTGGTCAGTTTTCTGTATGTAAGTTGTTGTTTTCACATAAAATGTTGTCAATTTCAAAGAGAATTGAGATACTTTCAGTGGTGTCGGCCACACTGCGCCACAGATTGAGGCAGGGTTCACACGTATAGGTCAAAAATGACACATGGATAATTTTACTAATGAATCAACCGAATATGAATGCATTTGGTTAGTTTTCCATATGTCATTTGTTGTTTTCACATAAAATGATGTCCATTTAAAAAAATAGAGACACTTTGAGTGGTGTCGGCCACAACATGCATCATATTGGGGCGGGTATGACTTGTACACATAAAAAATGACCCATGGTTCATTTTCATAAACTATTAACACAATCTGAATGTGTTTGGTCAGTTTTATGTATGCCAGTTGTTTTAATTTAAAAGCGTATCCATTTTAAACAAAAGAAAGACCCTTTGAGTGTTACCGGTCACACCGTGTCTCATGTTGATGTGGAGTTGACTCGTACATGTCACATATGACACATGGATCATTTTCCAGATGTTTCAATAGAATATGAATTCCTTTGGTTGGTTTTCCATATGTCAGTTGTTGTATTAAATTAATATGATGTCCTTTTGAATCAAAAGAGAGACACTTTGAGTGGTACCGGCCACTCCGAACCTCGAATTGAGGTGGGGTTGACTCATACACATCCAAAATGACACATGGGTCATATTTCTATGATTCAAGAAAATTAGAATGTTTTTGGTCAATTTTCCATATGGCAGTTGTTTTTACATTAATGTGTATCCATTTTAAACAAAAGTAAGTCACTTTGAGTGGTACCAGACACAGTGTGACTCGGATAGAGGAATGGATGACTCATAAACACCAAAAATGACATGTATATCATTGTACTAAAGTATTAATATAATCAGAATGCGTTTGGTGGGCTTTATGTATCTCAGTTGTTGTTTTCCGTTATAATGTTGTCCACTTCAATGAATAGTGAGACACTTTGAGTGGTTCCTGCTACACCGTGCCTTGGCATGAGGCGGGGTTGACATATACACATAAAAATGACCCATGGATTGTTTTCCTAATATTTCAAAAGAATATGAATGATTTTGGTTAGTTTTGTTAATGTCATTTGTTGTTTTCACTTAAAATGATGTCCATTTTAAACAAAAGAAAGACACTTTGATTGGGGGCAGCCACACCATGCCTCATATTGAGGTAGGGTTGACTCATGCATGTAAAAAATGACCCCTTGTATGATTACCCTAATGTTTCAACAGAATCTGAATTCTTTCGGTTTGTTTCCCGTATGCCAATTATTGTTTTCATTTAAAATCTCGTCCATTTCAAAATAAACTGTGATAGTTTGAGTGGTGTCGGCCACACTAGCCCTCATATTGAGGTGGTATGGACACGTACACATCACATATGACCCATGGTTCATTGTCCTAATGTTTCAACAGAATCTGAATGCCTTTGGTCAGTTTTCTGTAAGTCAGTTGTTGTATTCACTTAAAGTGATGTCCTTTTGAAACAAAATGGAGACACTTTGAGTGGTGTTGGCCACACCACACCTCGGATTGAGATGGGTTCGACTCGTACACATCACAAATGCCCCATTGATCGTTTTCCTAAAGTATCAACACAATCTGAATGTGTTTGGATAGTTTTCGGCATGCCATTTGTTTTTACTTAAATGCGTATCCATTTTAAACAATAGAAAGACATTTTGAGAGGAACTGGCCACACCATGCCTCAGATTGAGGCAAGGTTTACTTGTACATGTTAAAAATTACCCATGGATCCTTTTACTATTTTATCAACATAATCCGATAGAATTTGGTTTGTTTTCCATATGTTAGTTTTTTTTCACTTAAATTTTGTTTATTTAAATGAAAAGTGAGACACATTAAGTGGTGACGGCCACACCACGACAAGTTAGCCTGGTTTGGAGACATTCACAGGGAAACGTCTTCTGTCTAGGAGCTAAGTGAGTTGAAGGAAGAGGGGAAACATTATAGTTGTCTCCTCCCTCCCCATTATCTTTTGGTGAGTAATGAATCTAAAGGTATATCTAGGTATCATACATTGAATTCTGGCATGACTGTTGTAACACCCCGATATTTTATGAAAAATATTCTTTTTAATTTCACTAATGTCTTGTGTTGTACGCTACACCAAAAGGAGCTTTCACAACACGCATCCCTGACTTGCCTTGCATTACACGCAATCGCGACCTTCCTCGATAGCGTGAGTAGTATGTAATACTGAGTTTCACTAAACAACGATATGCTATTAAAATATTATTAAAACTAGCTGTTATGAATAGTAATAACCACCTTTTAAAATTTTAGAAATTTTAGCTCTCAAAATGGACTTTATTTTTGGATTCGGAGTATCGAATTTAGCCGAAGGTGAAATTTTGGTGATTTTCGGATAACTTTCATATTTTGATGAATAGTGAAAATTACTAAATTTTAGTTAAAAACAAATTTTTCAATCGAAATAATTAATAGTGATAAATTATTAATTTGAGTGGTTTTAAAGTATATTTAGAATATATTTTTTACAATTTAATACAATGTTGGTCATTGGATGTAATTTCACATTTAAACTAGACATAAACAAGTGTCAATCTTTTGATAGATATTGTTTCTTAAAAACACGCTCTTTGTTTTAACAGCGGGATTTAATTATAAAATTAATTAATGCAACTTCTATGATATGAATTTGGTAAAATAGACTGCATTTTTGAATTCGGAATATGAAATACAGCTTAGGATTAAATTTTGGCATTGTTCTGAAAAACATCAATTTTTGATGAATAGTGAAACTACTAAGTGGTAGTTAAAAAAATTAATTTCTTCATAAATCTTAATTTTACCGCTTCTGTGAATGGAATTTCAAAAATCTGAGAGAAACGGTTGATGTCAGTAAGTAAAATGTGGTTCAATGAGATGAAAATAATTTTTGGTGAATAGTAACTTTTTACTTTTATTTACCACGGTTAAAAGTAAATATGGTAATTAAGGGTAAAAATGATATTATTATTACCCTAACACATGTCCTAATTCTATTGGACGATTGTAATTCGACCAAAAACAAGCTTAGGAATAAAATATGACCATTTAGGCCCACTTGGATTAGATTAGGACATTTATTATTATTTAATTCAAAGAAGAGTTAAAAGAGTTAAAATCAAAGTATATTTACTAAAACATTTTTAATATAGGGTTGTACATAAGATAAATTCGATTGTAAATATTCATTAGAAAGATAAAAAGATTTATACATGATGGTATTTTCTTTGTAATATTTAGACATCAAATAATTTAATTTATTTATGACACAAAGATGATGCAGTAATTATCTTATTAATGAAATATTGACATAATTGATATTATAAATACCAAAATAAATGTAATTTGAGACTTTTTATGAATTCAACTAATTTTATAGTTTACTATGATATATTAGTGTTGATTTAATCAACTTGGTTCGAACATATAAATCTGTTATGACTTTCACAAAAATCATGTATCAAATAGTGTCAAAATTGACCCAAAATAGTTTTTATATCAAATATTATATTATTATTTGTTATTTTATTCCAAAAAATCTAAGGTTCTTCCAAATGACTTTGATAAGGATATATGTATTAATAATATACAATTTGGGGTTCGTTTGGAATGTTATTGTAAGTGTATTAACCATATAGTGAAAGAAAACAAAAAGACACGGTAAAAGTTAAATTATTTAACTTAGAGTTAAATCTTATTGATAAGGTTTAAATAATACCCTAAACTTGTCTAAATCCTATTTGATGATACGATTTCGACCCATCCCCACTTTATCTTCGAAATAATACCCTTTGGAACCATTATAAACCGATTTTTACTGTAATATAAAATAATATTTTGAGATATTCCTAAGGTGCCCCTCTCCTCCCTTATAAAAGGACACCTCCTCCCCCTCCTCCTCACACCAATTTGAGCACTCAAGCTCGGCCAACCCCTGCCAAAATCTCATCTCCACTTCCCTAGCAACATCCTAGAGGTTCTGGTCTTCCTCAAAGACCAATTTTAGTGCCCTAAGAGGAGGTCTCAAAGAGGCGCTTCAAAGAAGAGGTAATTACCGTTACCAATTCTTTCATCTTTATTTCTTCTTCCACTTCTTATTCTTAGGTTGTTTCATTATGAAGTAATAACATCAGTATCACTCATATAATGATATGTTATTATAAGTATGAAACAACCCTATTTCACCATCTATCCATCCTACAGGAAAAGAAATCACCACGCGTGCGTACGTACAGAATACCGTCTCCACGCCGTGGTGTAATCTATTTTCCACCACCACCTTACATAGATGGGTATAATGGTGTAAAGAATAACTATACATAGTTGTTACAACATCATATTGATTCTGATATATTGTATAATACACTCCAATTCAATACAATATTTATGGAAATGATATCATCGCTCGTGCGTATGTACGGACTACCGTCTCCACGACGCGATGAGATTCATTCTCCATGTTAACCATTTAAGAATTATTATAAAGTATATATAAGAAATAATAATGAAATATATGACATTATAAATCTACTGGATTTATGTATATATATATATATATGTATGTAATCTACTTACTTCCATTCAAAACAATAAGGAAAGGAAAACAGCGTTCATGCGTACGTACGAACTACCGTCTCCATGAACGGTGTTTTTCATTTCATTTATCTCTCTATTATATATATATATATACTGAATATATATGATATATAAATCATATTTTATATTTTTGAAGTAAGTAAATCATGATATAAGTAATAATAATGTCAAGAACAACAAGTTAAAACACCTACGATAAGTGAAACGATTTTACCCAAAACGCTTCTTTAACATGGAATTTACAAAAGAACGGGTAATATAATGTCATAAGTGAACCATATATGATATCATAACAATGAATATGATTCTGTAATAAGTCAATGACATTATTTAAATCATTATACAGGAGGTTCGGACACATACGAAGCAAATCGGACCTAAGGTAAGGGAAATATCACAATCTCACTTTTATCTGAGATTGTTTTTACTTTGGTAATTACTGTGGTGTATTTTATCAACCACATCCATGTTTCCTCAATATGTAATATTATTTCCATCCAAATACAATTGTTTAAATCCAATTTTACCCTTCTGTGAGTTTTTAGTAAAAAATATGAAAGGAATCTTTTGACGTTTTTCATACGAGGTGCTTTTTGACTTATCCGACAAAAGTACGAAGAATGTTTTTTTAACTTATACGGCATGAATGGATTTATAAAAAAAATTATTTCCATGAAGTTTCCTTTACAAGTATTCAAATTTATTTTTAATCAAATTCTTTTAGTTTAAAATTTTATGACATGTTAAGAAAGGAAAAGTGTTTTTGAAGTAGAAAGGATATGTTCCTCAAGAATGAAGTTCAAGTATTTTATCAAAATTATTTTCCATCTAATATAATAAAAGGGTTCTGTTTTTATCCCTGTTATTACATGGATTTGATTATGTTGTGATGGAAACATTTTTATGAATTCCTTTATCTTATATGAATTGTTTTATGATGTCATGTTGTTTAAGAATTCCATTTTTATTACATGGGTTATGCGATGATGTATGATTTATGATTATGTGGAACACATAAGAAAGGATTCATTATAAGATGGGTGGGACCTATATCTCCCTCTAATGCATTGGGTAAAGATTTTATATCTCATGAGATAGACAGGGCTGGAACGGTATGTTATACCGGTTCAGTGAAACCGGACTGAAACGAGGGTTACTCGATTCAGAAAGGGACTTTGTCCACTAAGATAGTCTTGGAAATGAGTCTTGACTAACAAGAAATGATTCTCAATGATTATGTGTGAATGCCACAAAGTTTCATGTTTTAGGTTATGATTATTGTGATTACATTTCACTGCCATGATTTACCCCATGTTATGAAATTATGATCTCTTTTGAAGGTTAAGATTTCCAAAAGTTATGTGCTTATGTATATGATGTGATTGATATTTCTTTTGTTTACCCTTACTGATCATTTGAGCTCACCCTTTTATGTTTTCTTTTCCCCAGGATATAAAGAAAGGTTTTAGGTAAAAAAAATGAAGAACTTTATGGGAGATTTTGAAGATCTTTCACCACGATTAGAAGATTATATTCCGAGTTTCCAAAGACACTAAACTATTATGATCCTTGTGTGTGTGTTTTTTTGTTATGTACTAAGTATTCCACAAATGTAATGTAATGTCCATGTACGTTAAGCTTCGGGTCTCTACAGTTGGTATCAGAGGAAAGGTTTAGTCAACCTTTGGAAACTAGGATGCGAAAACGTTAGTGAGATCCCTAGAAATATTTCTAAGGTATGTCTAGGGATGTCCCTAAGGTTGAGTATACGTATAGGTTATAGTACTATAATTACGCTAACGATCATAGAATTAAATCTAAGATGTTAGATATTTAAGGTACTCCCCCTTTATTATGTTGTTTTCCCTAGCATGATTTTTGCCTCTCACATTATTCTTTTTGGGTTTTAGACGATGGATGGAACCCGAAGGAACCATGTTGATCAATGCAATGATTGTCCTCCTGAACAAACAAATGTGATGGGAGATGGAGTGCAAAATCTTATTGCTATACTTACACAAGATATGAATCATTCTGAACTTCCAAATGAGCAGAGAAGGGAACAATATTCTAATGAGTCCTTCATGAGGCAACGTCCACCTTCTTTCAGTGGGTCTTCTGATCCACTTGTTGCTGAACAATGGATCAGTACTACTGAAAAGATATTTTCAGTTCTTCAATGTTCTGAACATGTTAAGGTCATCTTAGCAGTATATCGTTTGGAAGGAGAATCTGATCAATGGTGGAATCTTATCAAGAATACGAGGCCAAGAGATGAAATTGAGTCTATGGAATTGGATGAGTTCAAGAACTTTTTTTTCAGTAAGTACTTCCCTCATATTATTCGAACAAAGATAGAGAAGGAGTTTCTTGAACTAAAGAAAAAGGATGATGAATCTATTGGTATATATGAAGCGAATTTTACAAGACTTGCAAGGTATGCATCTGGCATTATCATCCAACCTGAAAGTAATGTTGATCGATTTTTCAGTGGCTTAAAACCAAGTCTTCGAAGGGCATTAGCTATACGAGACTTCAGTAGCTATGAAGAAATTCTGCATTGTGCTATGATGGTAGAAATGGAAGTTGGTGTTACATATACATCTCATGGTTTTGAAAAGAAACGAAAGATGGAGTTCAAGGAGAAATCTCAGAATAATGGTGAAAAGAAGATGAATGTTTCCTTATGCTCAAAGTGTGGAAAGAAGAATGGTGGTGATTGTCTTAAAGGGACTAGAAATTGTTTTATGTGTGGAAAAGAAGGTCATCGAGCAGCTGAGTGTCGAAGTAATGGAAAAAGGGTTTCTAATGATGTGAACAAAGCAAACACTGCAGAGAATGCACCACCAACACTTCAATGTTTCAAGTGCAAGGAGATGGGACATTATGCCAATAAATGGCCTAATCCAAGGGTTAGTTATGATCAACATGAGCAACCACCTAAGGCAAAGAACAAAGCGAAGTCACATGCGATCACTATTGGCGATGTGGAATATGACAACGATGTGGTGGAATGATTAAGTGTTTATGTAATGGGATTCCAAAATAGTGTTGTATATAGTATCGTGGAATATTGGAATATTTATGTATTGGTCTATTTTGGTTTTCAATAATTTTATGGTACCAGTAACCATGGAAAGTGATTGAGATATTTTTGGAAAAAGAATGATATGAGCGTAATGAAGGGAAAATGAGAAAATTAAATATTTGACAGTATTCATGAGCTCATGATATATATAAGGAATAAGTGATATCATGGTTTGATTATAAAGAATTTTGAGGATTTTGGTATGTGGAAAGTGTTAACGTTTAACTGCATTCATGTTTTCACTAAGGTTCAATGGGTATTCAAGAGAATACATGATTAAGGACTTTGAATGTTTAGAATGTGACCAACAAGACATATCTTATGATATATGGGGATCAACGATGGTATTAAATCTCTGGTAATTGTTTTCACTATATTATGAGAGTGGACTGCAGTATTATGGGTAAGCCTAAAGATTGGAATGGATTATGTTGGACATAAGTTAGTATTGTTTAAGGATAGAAGTTTTTTTTAGAAAAAGGACAACCCGCAGGACGAGCGACAACCCATCGCGTCGGACAAGGCTGTGGGAATCGAACCCACAACCGAAATGCGACTGGCCTTTATCGCCTACCACTGGCCTACAGGAAGTCCCTGTTTAGTAGAAACTAGTTTAGTTTATTAAGCGGTATGATATATGAAGTATAAGTTCATTTTTGGAACCATATACGATTAATCTAACCATAAGATGAACTTATATCTTTTCAAACCTTTTGTTTGAGACAGATGGAATGACCCATCATTCTATTACATGATCTTCTAACACATCACGAATAACAAATTCAACTTCATTTATTTAAGATATGAAGCTAAAATTGTTCAAGGCACGAACAACAGTGAGATTGTATCAAAATAAAGTAAGTATTTATTCTAATTCAAATTTTCAACTTTAGGGAAATGATCTTGAAAACCAAAAATGTTGTCCTGGTGATCTTATACCTGATGAATCAGATGGTACCTTATATCATCACAAATCTATGGATTTGCGATTACTGGATTTTCCATAGCCATGTTCTCTACCACTCTCCATCAGAACATGATGGTTAGATTTCTCTTCCATATCCATATTTTCACCTATGTGGAAACCCAGCGATTAGTTTATTTGGGTAACTGTTACGTTTCATACTTTCATTTTTAAAGATTGGATTTGGTATTCCTTTTTACAATGTAGGTTTCTATTAAAGAAACTTTCGTATAGTAAACCATTTATAACCCCGACGAATTTCGAGGGCGAAATTCATTTCAAGGGGGGTAGAATGTAACACCCCGAGATTTTATGAAAAATATTCTTTTTAATTTCACTAATGTCTTGTGTTGTACGCTGCACCAAAAGTAGCTTGCACAACACGCATCCTTGACTTGCCTTGCATTACACGCATTCATGACCTTGCTCGATAGCGTGTGTAGTATGTAATACTGAGTTTAACTAAACACCGATATGCTATAAAAATATTATTAAAACTAGCTGTTATGAATAGTAATAACCACCTTTTAAAATTTTAGAAATTTTAGCTCTCAAAATGGACTTTATTTTTGGATTCGGAGTATCGAATATAGCCTAAGGTGAAATTTTGGTGACTTTTGGATAACTTTCATATTTTGATGAATAGTGAAAATTACTAAATTTTAGTTAAAAACAACTTTTTCAATCGAAATAATTAATAGTGATAAGTTATTAATTTGAGTGGTTTTAAAGTATATTTAGAATATATTTTTACAATTTAATACAATGTTGGTCATTGGATGTAATTTCACATTTAAACTAGACATAAACAAGTGTCAATCTTTTGATAGATATTGTTTCTTAAAAACAAGCTCTTTGTTTTAACAGTGGGATTTAATTATAAAATTAATTAATGCAACTTCTATGATATGAATTTGGTAAAATAGAATTCATTTTTGAATTCGGAATATGAAATATAGCTTAGGATGAAATTTTGGCATTGTTCTGAAAAACATCAATTTTTGATGAATAGTGAAACTACTAAGTGGTAGTTAAAAAAATTAATTTCTTCTTAAATCTTAATTTTACCACTTATGTGAATGGAATTTAAAAAATCCTAGAGACACGGTTGATGTCAGTATGTAAAATGTGGTTCAATGAGATGAAAATAATTTTTGGTGAATAGTAACTTTTTACTTTTATTTACAACGGTTAAAAGTAAATAGGGTAATTAAGGGTTAAAATGATATTATTATTACCCTAACACATGTCCTAATTCTATTGGACAAGTGTAATTCGACCAAAAACAAGCTTAGGAATAAAATATGACCATTTAGGCCCACTTGGATTAGATTAGGACATTTATTATTATTTAATTCAAAGAAGAGTTAAAAGAGTTAAAATCAAAGTATATTTACTAAAACATTTTTAATATAGGTTTTTACATAATATAAATTCGATTGTAAATATTCATTAGAAAGATAAAAAGATTTTTTACATGATGGTATTTTATTTGTAATTTTTAGACATCAAATAATTTAATTTATTTATGACACAAAGATGATGCAGTAATTATATTATTAATGAAATATTGACATAATTGATATTATAAATACCAAAATAAATGTAATTTGAGACTTTTTATGAATTACACTACTTATATAGGTTACTATGATAAATTAGTGTTTATTTAATCAACTTGGTTCAAACATATAATTCTGTTATGACTTTCACAAAAATCATTTATCAAATAGTGTCAAAATTGACACAAAATAGTTTTTAAATAAAATATTATATTATTAATTGTTATTTTATTCCTAAAAATCTAAGTATCGGAAAAATGACTTATATAAGGATATATGTATTAATAATATACAATTTGGGGTTCGTTTGGCATGTTATAGTAAGTGTATTAACCATATAGTGAAAGAAAACAAAAAGACACGGTAAACGTTAAATTATTTAACTTAGAGTTAAATCTAATTGATAAGGTTAAAATAATACCCTAAACTTGTCTAAATCCTATTGGATGATATTATTTCGACCCATCCCCACTTTAGAATCGAAATAAGACCCTTTGGAACCATTATAATCCGATTTTGACTTTAATATAAAATAATATTTTTGAGATATTCCTAGGGTGCCCCTCTCCTCCCTTATAAAAGGACACCTCCTCCCCCTCCTCCTCACACCAATTTGAGGACTCAAGCTCGGCCAACCCCTGCCAAAATCTCTTCTCCACTTCCCTAGAAACATCCTAGAGGTTCTGGTCTTCCTCAAAGACCAATTTTAGTGCCCTAAGAGGAGGTCTCAAAGAGGCGCTTCAAAGAAGAGGTAATTAACGTTACCAATTCTTTCATCTTTATTTCTTCTTCCACTTCTTCTTCTTAGGTTGTTTCATTATGAAGTAATAACATAAGTATCACTAATATACTGATATTTTATTATAAGTATGAAACAACCCTATTTCACCATCTATCCATCCTACGGGAAAAGAAATCACCGCGCGTGCGTACGTACAGAATACCGTCTCCACGCCGTGGTGTAATCTATTTTTCACCACCACCTTACATAGATGGGTATAATGGTGTAAAGAATAACTATACATAGTTATTAAAACATCATATTGATTCTGATATATTGTATAATCCACTCCAATTCAATTCAACATTTATGGAAATGATATCATCGCTCGTGCGTACGTACGGACTACCGTCTCCACGACGCGATGAGATTCATTCTCCATGTTAACCATTTAAGAATGATTATAAAGTATATATAAGAAATAATAATGAAATATATGACATTATAAATCTACTTTATTTATGTATATATATATATATGTATGTCATCTACTTACTTCCATTGAAGACAATAAGGAAAGGAAAACAATGTTCATTCATACGTACGGACTACCGTCTCCATGAACGGTGTTTTTCATTTCATTTATCTATCTATTATATATATACATACTGAATATATATGATATATAAATAATATTTTATATTCTGTAAGTATGTAAATCATGATATAAGTAATAATAATGTCAAGAACAAAAAGTCAAAACACCTACGATAAATGAAACGATTTTACCCAAAACGCTTCTTTAACATGGAATTTACAAAAGAACGGGTAATATAATGTCATAGGTGAACAATATATGATATCATAACAATGAATATGATTCTGTAATAAGTCAATGTCATTATTTAAATCATTATACAGGAGGTTTGGACACATACGAAGCAAATCGGACCTAAGTTAAGGGAAATATCACAATCTCACTTTTATCGGAGATTGTTTTTACTTTGGTAATTACTGGGGTGTATTTTATCATCCACATCCATGTTTCCTCAATATGTAATATTAATTCCATCCAAATACAATTGTTTAAATCCAATTTTACCCTTCGGTTAGTTTTTAGTAAAAAATATTAAAGGAATCTTTTGACGTTTTTCATACGAGGTGCTTTTTGACTTTTCCGACAAAAGTACGAAGATTGTTTTTTTTAACTTATACGGCATGAATGGAATTATAAAAAAAAATTATTTCCAAGAAGCTTCCTTTACAAGTATTCAAATTTATTTTTAATCAACTTCTTTTAGTTTAAAATTGTATGACATGTTAAGAAAGGAAAAGTGTTCTTGAAGTAGAAAGGATATTTTCCTCAAGAATGATGTTCAAGTATTTTATCAAAATTATTTTCCATCTAAGATAATAAAAGGGTTCTGTTTTTATCCCTATTATTACATGGATTTGATTATGTTGTGATGGAAACATTTTTATGAATTTCTTTATCTTATATGAATTGTTCTATGATGTCATGTTGTTTAAGAATCCCATTTTTATTACATGGGTTATGCGATGATGTATGATTTATGATTATGTGGCACACATAAGAAAGGATTCATTATAAGATGGGTGGGACCTATATCTCCCTCCAATGCATTGGGTAAAGATTTTATTTCTCATGATATAGACAGGGCTGGACTGGTAGGTTATACCGGTTCTGTGAAACAGGACTGAAACGAGGGTTACTCGATTCAGAAAGGGACTTTGTCCACTAAGATAGTCTTGGAAATTAATCTTGACTAACAAGAAATGATTCTCTATGATTATGTGTGAATTCCACAAAGTTTCATGTTTTAGGTTATGATTATTGTGATTACATTTCACTGCCATGATTTACCCCATGTTATGAAATTATGATCTCTTTTGCAGGTTAAGATTTCCAAAAGTTATGTTCTTATGTATATGATGTGATTGATATTTCTTTTGATTACCCTTACTGATCATTTGAGCTCACCCTTTTATGTTTTCTTTTCCCCAGGATATAAATAAAAGTTTTAGGTAAAAAAAGGAAGATCTTTATGGGTGATTTTGAAGATCTTTCACCACGATTAGAAGATTATATTCCGAGTTTCCAAAGACACTAAACTATTACGATCCTTGTGTGTGTGTTTTTTTGTTATGTACTAAGTATTCAGAAAATGTAATGTAATGTCCATGTACGTTAAGCTTCGGGTCTCTACAACTGTGAACTGCAAGAGGGTGCTGTCCTGGAGCATGACCAAATCACAGCATTACCGCAGCGTGACCGTAGCATGACCGTGGCATGACCACAGTGTGACCGCGTCGTGACCACGATGTTACCGCGGCATAACCGCGACGTGTTGGCCTAGTCCATCGACTTCTGTAGGGCACCATCATCCGGTCGGGAGAGAAGTGAGAAAGAGGACGCATTGCATCATTCTGGCCGTCAACCCCCTACCCATTATCTATGGATGGGTAATGTATCTAAAACTCTATCTGGGTATCATACATAGAATTCTGATAGGACTGCGATCCGTCGCGGGGTGTCGTCTTGGAGTAGGACCAAATCAGGGCATTACTGTGGTGTGACCGCGGCGTAACTACATTGTGAACTCGGCCAGTTCTCCTGGTCCAAAGACATCTGCTGGTCAACATCATCCAGCAAGGATTCCAAATAAATCATGTTTAGTTGTCCTTCATATTATAAAAACTGATCTTATGTTTTAGAAAACAGACTCTTGATTCGGGATTGTGGTATGATAAATATTTATATATTTTATATTCATTTTTTTAAAAGTGGTACTAGGTAGTTGAAACTACATATTGAGAGAAAAATTATGCAGGTGTATTGCATTTCAATGGTATGCACATTTCGTGGAACTCTAATAATAAAACATTTGTTACCTTGAGAACAATAGAATTTGAGTATGTTTTAACATCTCAGGATGCGACACAAATCTTATGGGAGAATAAATATATGTAAAAAATTTGATGTGCATCAAGGCCAGGAAAACACCCCCCAATAGTTTTAAGATGAAGCTTATGGTGGGGAGAACCATAAGACCGACAGGTGTTATACAATGCGACCATAAGTGTTTTTAGATATACAGGCTCGGGTAAAAACCATAAGGAGTGGCCAAGAGGCCATGAAAACACCTGAAATGGTGTTCTCCATAAGATAACATCACAATAGACATGATATAACATATCAAATATTTAATATGTTATAACAAGCAATCGTCGAAAGGTTGTTGTGAGTGGCACAATGACACAACGTCAAAAAGGAAACGAAACGACAGAAAAGAGTCATACACCCTAAATTATCACTGTGAGTTTTTGTAGACAGTGCACCTCTGTTGGAGGGGTTTTTTTTATAAAAAATGACTTTATTTATCAAATGAAAAAATTATATTAATGAAAAATTATTGTAGATATGAAATTAAATATAATTAAGCAATAATTAAGAAAGAAGATAAATTCAATTTGAAGCATTACTAAATTAAAGTGGCTACGAGAGGGACTCTACCTTAAAGTGGAACCAAGCCTTCCACGTCAGCTCATGGAGCATTCTAACAAAGAGATGATGCTCCTGAAATGGGTATACATACATTCACACACATGCAAAGAATCCTAGCCCCTATGCACACACCTATATGTCCATGATCATGTGCAAATGGATCCTTTCACATATGCTTATATGAATATATCAGTCTCCACTGACCTACGTATGCATATATATATATACATATATACATGGGAACACCTTTCCCCAAACATGAATAATCACTTCCATGGGTGACTATACACATAACAGGTGAACCCCCATACATATACTTATATGCATATGCACATGCAGGCGAGTCTTCATTGACTTGGTGACTCGAAACCAATGAGAAGGGATCAATGCACTACTCAAGGGGTATTAAGAACCTTAAAACTCATAAAGGATGCTACATAACTAGTGAGAAAAAAATCTAATGGCATTAAATACTTACTTACATTAGCATCGGAGAAAAAAATCCAACCGAACCAACACAAAATGATCCAACGCCGTACAGAAAACATAATATCAATTAAAATAACTAAAGCACCAAATACATGATGTACGAGACAAGTTGTAACCATATAATTTAACATAGATCAAAGATGGTGGGCTGAATCAATCCGAACACCTTCTGGAACCCATCAGGGAATATAATTACCCTTTATCCATAGAATGCAGTCAAAAATTTATGTGACCAATGCGATAAAGAAAATAATATAAAAACTATACTAAAACATACATGTCTCCTGTGACTATACCTGTCACCACCCAACATATATGTACCACAATGCCCCATGGGTCAAACCATGTTCCTGCAAGCAATGGAGAAACAGATCAATGTTTCATAATGATACTATCAGATAGTACAATCCTATTAATTATCAATTACTCTTAATATTTATAGTATATAATCAATTTCACATGACATACAACATTTTATGTTTTTTTTTTGATATATGGGATGAGGTATTATTATTCTTGGTTTTCATGTTTAAAGTTGACATTTTATTTAAAAATGATGCATTTTTTTGGCATTATTATTTATGTTTTTAGTTCTTACCCTGTTTCCACGGGGCATGTGCACCTGAATAATTCTTGGAATTTAGGGTTCAGTTGACATTTATAAGCTTTAATGTGATTGATTTCACTAATGACGAGGATTTAGATTAATTATAATAATCCTAAGAGGATTGGGCCTTGTAGTGATATGTGTTGAAAGTTTACATCTAGTTTTTTTATGAGGAAATACTTATGAGGATGGATTGGAATCATGGTAATTTCTTAGAGTGGGATGGTCCCTCTGAGTATATAAAATGTATTATTAATGGTTTTACTCCATTTAATAATTCAAGAGTTTTACTATTGAGATGAAGGATGAGATGCTAGTGTGGTTATTGGGTATTTATGGTAAGATTGGCATTATAATACAAATAGGTTTGGTGTTATTTATCTTTGGATGGAACCTGGTTAGTGTGGATGGGTTATAATACAAGATTTTGATGATTTTCTTGACTACATTTTTGAGAATAGAATGAAAATGGGTTCTACATGGTTTGCTTTTGTGACAAGGACAATCATAAGGTGAATAATCCTCTTCGTCTAGTTGGATGATGATATGTGAATCAAGGCATGGGATAATACTTGAGTGATGATTGTAGACTATGGGACTGAGAAGATAGACTGGGATAAGTTTGATAGGATTGTGTGAGTGGCAAACACGTGCAATGATGAAATGATGTATAGAGACAATTGGAGACACTTGGGGTTATTTATGCTCTCTCATGTAGACAGTTTTGGTTATTTCATGACTACAACAAACTCCAGAAATGAACCCACACAATGTTTTAGAAAACTAATTCCATCTCAGGGAAGACCCCAAGGCTCCTCTATCATCTAATGTTTCCTCACACACACAACTCATGGTATTACAATATACTTGTGATCAATGTCAACTAGTGAGGATATCATCAAAACCGTCCTCTTTAGAAAGAATTAAAATCCCTAAGTGGCCAATGTGATAAAGAGAATAAAATAAAAACTAAACAAAAACATACCTGTATCAAGTGACTGTACTTGTCATTTCCCAATATATAAGAACCACACCGCCCTATGGGTCAAATAATTATCATGAAAGAATTGGGGAAATAGTTCCATTTAATAATCACTTCATTTTTCATTTTGTTTTTTATCTAGAACATTGTTGGAAACACAATACTAGTACAATTAGACCTTGAATATGCACCTATTGTACATTAGTTGAGTTGAAAATTGTGCATATAACCCTCATATTCTCCATTTTATGTCATGTGAGTAGTCATGCATATGTAAGATGGTGAATCCCCTTATCTAAACATATAACAATGTAGTTTATCCAGTTACCCGGTGGCATCTTGAACAATATGTGAGATACAATTCATATAGGTGACCATGGAGAGGTCTATAATTATCCATTCTATTTATAAAAAATTTTAATACAATGATATGAAAAATTAAAGCGACAACAAAAAAATCTAAAAGGGTTTTCTGTGGTTCCAGAGAAAAAATCCCTCCATCATTGATGGAAGGATAAAGATTTTTTTAATAAAATTGATTCGAATGAATAACTTATAAGTTAAATAAAAAATTCATCTAGTCATCAAAATATAAACAAAAAACTATAATATTAGATAAATTCCAATTAAAATATTGTACCACTTATGAAAATTCCGAATTTGGGATGTGTTAGATAGAGATTTAGTAAAAGATTTAGTAGATTAGAAGGGATGTAGGAAGAGGAAGCCGAAGGAACTCCTAGATCATATAGAGGGAATGGGAATTTTGGGGAATTCCTCAGTTTTAGGGTTCTGCATCGTGAATGGGGGAGAGGAGGGGATGCTGTTAATTTTGGGGTATCTTTTTCCAATGGTTTTCAAAAACTGTTGGTAACACATTTCGGGCCACACTTATACCAGCAGTTCTTTAGAACCGTTGGTAAAAGGTTCCCTAAGCCATCCTATTACCAACTGTTCTATATAAACCATCTGTAAAGGTTTATTAGGAGGTTATTTACCAACAGTTTTAGGAAACCATTGCTAAATCTCTTCTTTACAAACTGTTTTATGAAACTGTTGGTACGTAAGTGGTGGGAGAAAACATTCATTCCAATAGTGAATAGTAAATGAACATGAGATTCCACTTTTGGATTAGTAATATACAATCATAAACATAATAGAGAATAATGATGGAAACCAATACTAAACCCCAGATCCTATTTTTTTTAATTTATTAAGTTTATTATTAATTGTGAGCATATGTACAGAATTTCAATTACATATGTCTTATAATTATTTAGACAGTAATCAAAAATACAATAATCCTTTATAATTTTTATATTAAAATACTAAAACCCTCGTAGACTAGTTAACTTTTGTGATTTAGAGTACCTGAGTGAATCAACTAAGAAGATCCTTCATTGAGAAGACCCATGTCATCCACTATATTTTAATATGAAAAATAATTAATTTTTTCCGTGCCTTATGACAATATAATGTTAGTAAAAAATTATATTCAATATGATAATATAAATAAATAAAAAAATTCATTCAATAAATAATTCGAGCATTAAATAATGAAAAATTAATAGGGAAAATTATGTAACTGAAAACACTTTCCATTATTTTAATAAATTTCAAATGAAATGCATCTTGAGACAATATCAATTAAAAAATATGATAAAAAATAAAAAAATAACATCATTTGTAAAAACACGATACTTTCTAAATTATTACATTTTAAAATAATTAAATAAATTAAATTTTTCCTGTTGCACGCAACATCATGTTAAAAGGAAATATGATGATATATTGATATATTATTTTTACAATACCATAATAACCATGTAATTTAATAGGTTAGTATGGATTTGAATAAATATATTTAAATACATTTTTATAGATTATATAAATTTACATGTTATATATTTATTATAAATAAAAATAATAATCATTAGAAAGTAAAATAAATGTTTTCAGAAAAATAATATATTTTCAAGGAAAACCATTCACATTCATCTTATTTACTTGTGATAATATTAATTATTGAGAATATTATAAAATGTATTTAAATTTTATTCATCTATAAAATCATAATATAAAAAATATCTTTTGGTTTTTCATTGTGATATGTTTTAGAATATAAATGTTTTAATGGATAGTGGAAAGTAATGATTTTTTTTAAAATGCTATTTTGTTTAAAATGTTTCAAAACATAAATTAAGTTGATTTTTAAGGGAAATTAGTCCACCAATATACAAACCTAACTAATTTTGGTTATATTTATCTATATATTTCTCTAACTAAATATTAAAACCTTCATATCTTATAAGAATTTCCCATTGAATTTTTTTTCGTCACGTCTACGGGTAGAAATTAAAATTGGATTCAACAAATTTTGTGAAATGATTTTCAAAAAATGAATAAAATTTTACAAATAATAATTTAAACAATATATTTATTTAAATTTAGTTTTTATTCATTATTAATTGTAAAAAAATTAATATTTAATTTCCATCGTAAGATTAATAATTGATTTACAAGGGTTAAACTAAAAAGATGCCTCTTAAAAGGACATAAAATCATTAAATAAAGACACATCATATCCACATTGAGATATTATATCTTATAATGTTCTATAATTATTCATTTAGACGCTTTTTGACAGGTAAAAACATTGGTGTAACTGATTCTATTCAAAAATTCATTGCATGTCCTCCCCCACACTTATAAAAGACCACCCCTATTTTCTCCTCGTCACAAATCAAAATCCATTTTTTGGATAATATACACCAATTTTTTCCCTAATTATAATACCCTATTAATATAATCCTTTTTATTAAGAATTCCTCTTAGTAGTTCTTTTGATTTAAACCTAAAGAGGTCATCTGAAGAATAGGTAATGTTCCGAAACAAGATTTTTTAATTTATTTCATCTTCCAAATCCTCAAAATAAAATTTAAACATTAGAGTATACAAACTATTATATAAAATATATTAATATTATATCATTTTAAGAAAATAAAAATTATCTATATCCCCATATATTAAACGTGAAATGAACTTTCCGATCAAGTGTATGGTAGGCTACCACCTCGCGAATCGAATTAGTTCATTTTTTAACCCTACATTTAATGAATGTATATAATTAAATATTAAATATATATATATATTATTTATGAAACTATTATAATTATAAAATTATATTATCAAATATTCCTTTTTAACATTTAATTTCGTATAAAATATGATGACAACGGTCGGGAATAGGAAATTGTACCGCCTCTAGAAGTGATGTGGTTCATATTTAACATAAACATTAAATTGTATGTAATAAATAGAAATTAATTATTATAAGACTTATATATAGTATTATATTTATTCATTATATTTACTGTATCATAAACTTATTTATATATTAACTCATTTGAGGAATGATATATCCACTCATTTGTAAATGTGGCCTACCATCTCAACAAAGCGATGTGATTCATTTTTCATGTCCAAAATTAAGAAATGGTTTTAAATTTATAACTATTGATTAAATATTACCTTGGAAATTTTTTTTATCATTACGTGGATTTTGGATATATATCTTCTTAGAAGAAATAGAATTTTAAAAAAACGATACAAGAGAAAACATGGCATTTAACATCCAATGAAATTAGAATAATGAAATATTTCTATTAATCAAGTCGTAAATGGTAACAAGAAGATAATATATAATATTATAGAGATTAATATGGTTTTGGAATAAATTAATATCTCACTAAGAACCCTTATACATGAGGTCAATTAATTTTCAAATTAGGTAAAACGTTATGTAATGGACTTCATCTCAGATTAACATAATTGAGGGTAATCTATTTTTTTGGGCCTAATTTCATTAATATTATGTACATAATGACCATTTTAAATGTAATTTCATAAATTTTTAATAATTTATAGTATTTTATTTTATTATTAAAATTATTTTGTTTAATGTGATTTTACATGAATATTACCATGTAGTAAACTTTTTCATTGCTAAGTTTATGTTCATTGGAAAAAATTAATAATTAATTTTCCTTTTTCAATCGAATATTATTCATATAATGACTTTATTATCTTAGTTTTTTTAATTAAATATGTTATATATTGGTTTTAATTTTATACCTATTAACTATTCATCAATTAATTATCACATAAACATTGTGATCAGTATTGGGGATTTCAGCTAAATTTATATTTCATGGTTACATATTTGGTAATATTAATATATTCAATTACATGTGGTGTATATAATACCCCGTTGGTTTATATAACATGAATAAAATATTTTCATGATATATATTGTTTTAATTAGATGTTAACTATATTTTTTTTGTATCACAATTATGAATATTTCATAAACTACTTTCCATAATTACATGTGATGTTTACATCAAAAGATTAATGATTACCATAGTTAATATATATTAAATTAGAGTTCAATAAAAAATGATGATAGTTATTGAGACCAGTGGTGCCCAAAATTACATAGCCAAAAAATGCATTGACAAGACAGAGGAGACAAGTTAATTTTCTAGAATAAATAGGTTTCCAACTTTTGTTTTAATCTATAATGTCAAATTATTTGATGGTATAAATATCAAGATTACTAATACAATATATCCCAATAATTAGTATTTTTAATGAAATTATAATTCTATTATAATTAATATCCATGATATTCTAACAAATATATTTATATGGACGAATTTAATTCTTAGATTTTTGATTAAAAGACATGTCTATTAAGTAATTTCCCTTTACATATTTATTATGCCTTATTTAATTATGTAACAAAATGTATTTAATAAATATAATTAATTTTCAGTAATTTACTATTCCATATTTATCATTCATTATTCATTAATAATATATTTCACTATACATAACAATTACTGGTCATTTGAGCTCATTCTTATTTTGTTTTCTTTCACAAGGATTTAAAGAGAAAATAGTTTATTGAGTGTTTGTTTATATAGTTCAATATATATTTATGTTATATTTTTTTCAATTTTAAATGTGTATCATGTATATATATTGTAAAATAAAACATCATCACCATTTGGTGCTTTTCGATTTAACCCCCCTGTATCTATAACAATATAAAAAATTTGGAACCAGCTTCAAGATACATTAGTAGTTATTGATATAGTTAGAATCAGGAAATGTTTTATATAGAACATGGGTCCTTAATTAAGAAAAATATAGAATAGATAACATAACCACGTGATGGGCGTTGAATATAATTATTGACGAACATCCTAATGTCATGGTGAGGAATATAAAATGTATTTTTTCCAAGTAATATATCTATATCTATAAACTATATCTTGATGTTAATCATGAATATTGGTAACAAGGTGTAATAAAACTGAAATGACCATATTTGAATTGACCAAATCATCACTTACTATATGAAAATAGGCCTTACTACACACCTAGTATGACAAAACCATGTGATACTATTAATATAATTAGCATTATATTTACAATCATTTAGAATTGATTTAAAAATAATGATATCCCCAAAGAAAACATGTTTTTGAATATGAGATGACAAATTAATAATTTTTTACAATATGTTCTGTTTTAAACAATATATTATGAATTAAAAATTACGATTTCATACTCATAATATTATGAGCTAATAATTTATATGAAATTCTATAGAAGTGGTGTCTTGAATAAACAAGAATATTAGTACTCATAGATGGTGTAGAAATTTTCCTATTGAGAATTCCAATAAAACTATTATAGTAACTGAGATAATAATGGATATATTAGTGATGGTTAATAATCTTATGTAAAGTAAGCATACTCATATGGGGAAACCTATTCGAAATTGTGATTATCCTATTCTACTTAAAATTATGTGATATAATCCACCGTCATTTTATGAGTCTACAAATACAATGGTACATGATAAATGTATTATTTATCTAGGGAAGAAAATAATTTAGTTAGGATGAAATTAGAAGGACAATTTTAGACTTATATATTATTGACTCAAATGTGATATTAACTAGTGAATGTCATTAATATATAACACTATGGAGGAATTGAAAATTTATCTCAGAGAATGGAAGGGTTTTAAGGTGAAATTATTCAAAAAGTATTTCCTAGATGATAATTAAACTGTAATGTTGTCTAATATACTCATATTAAATATAAATGCGACACAATTTCTATATAATTATGAGTATATATTTAAATGTATAGATATACCAATTATAGATTACATACACAACTTGAAGTGAAAGATTGACAATTTCTTTGGAGGACATAATCAATGTCTCTAAGGGGCGATGGCCTCTAAATGTTTTTCATCGTATGATGAAATTGTCTGATTTTTTCTCAAAATATATAATAAAATATCTAGTTCACAATTATTAATGGGAAATCAAGAGAAGAAGTGTTAATCCAAACTCTATAAAAATTATGCATTATAAATGGAGAAGAGGATAACGAAATTTACACCTCGTCATAACTATGGAATGAATCATCTTATAAAATGCTTAAATGAGGTGAAATTTTTGTTATATGTTTAGATATAAGGGACATAAAACATAGGAATGTAATGTAATTAAAAATAAATAAATTCTAGTGATTCAGTTATAATTAACTTGGCCATTTTTGACACAACTTTCATTGAATCAAGGTAATCTACAATAAAATTAATTTTTGGGAGATGTTAAAGTTAACATGACCACAATAGTGAATTTCAATCTTATTATTTTTTTCAAAACATGTAAATTAATAATATATTCAATTTTAATAAATTATTCCATTTATTCTTCATCCTTGAAATCATTTATATCTGTCCAGTTTTCCATAGAAATTAGACATTTTAATTTTAATTATAGAATTGAGTTATATTTCAAACATAAATCAGAAAGACTCACTACAATATGGATGCATCATGTAGTTCAAATTATAATAAAAAATACATGCATTCGCATCCTTTATGATTATCTCAATGGTTATCTTTGATATCCTATTTTTTATTGATTATCATAACAAATTATGTTGAAAATTAATTTCTAGAAGAAGAAAATTATGATTCATGATGTAGATGAAGAATTACTCATTTCTAGTGAAGAATAATATTCATCTATGCAATTTTATAATCCACCGTAGTACCTTTTCCGAAGGATTTTTTAGGGAATAAGAAGAAACAAAACCAGTTGATAGAGAATGTAATATCAAAAATGAGGATGAACCAATTTATAGGGATACATTGACGTTTTCATAAAAGAATTACCTATAAATCCAATAGTGCATGATGTTGATATTTCTATCGATTCAGTACAAGATTCAATAATAGAGCTAATAATCCCTCTATAGTTACGCAATGGATTTAGTAATGTTGACAAAAAATGAGTAATTTGTGTGAAAAGGGATTTATATATCATACTGTGTCACTTAAGGGTGCCAAAGTTCTATTTTTTTATGAAATGTGGATTAGTGTGGAAGTATCTTGATTATAGGGAAATAAATTACGTTTAATATAGAACGACTTCTATCCTTTTCTCATTGATTAATTATTAAATCAAATCTATAGGGACAAATATTTTTCAAATTATGACCTCCAACATGGGTATAATTAATTGAGATTAAATATGTAATACAATCCAAATACATATTTCTAAATAAGGTATATACATTATAAGTCTATATTAATTACATTATAATTATCTATTTAAACATATATTTTTATGGATAAAAAAATATATGAGGAATATCATGATTATTTTCTTGTTGTATTAATATATTATATATTAGTGTTTTTAGAAATATATTATGATAATCAAAATAACATAAGGATGATTATTTAAACACTTGGGTGAAAACTCCTATATTTGAAATTTAGTATGTTATATTTCTTTCTATAATAATTTTATTTTCATCAGCATATTGTCGTAGATGATGTAATATCAGTTGATCCCATGAATAGAGGGGCGGTCATAGTATGTCCAACATTAATGAACATAACTGAGGTATATAGTTTCATTGGATTTTCTTGGTAATTTCAAAGATTCTTCCAGATTCACTGTTGATTTGAAAACATGTTAACCAATATTACACATAACATGGTTATGCTTATTTGGAAAAAGTAATGTGAGGAATGATTTTTAAGAATTGAAATGAAGATTTGAAATTATCTAATGATCAATTTACCACAAAAAATGATTGGTTTATTAAATATTGTGATTCGTTATAAAATTTTTGTTTTATACAACTTTTCAAAATGAATGAGTTAGTTCATAAGCATGAAGGATGTAAGATACTTGATAATAGAACAAATAATCCTATGATCTTCTGCGGATAGTTTTTGTTGTTTCATTGATTAAATAGATATATTTTCTCTATGGTGAAATTTTGATTATATATAATTAGAATAAAAGAATATATATATATATATAAATATATATATATATATCAACATCAGGAAGAGGTTATGTATTAATCTACTCAAGGATTATTATTCCACGATACACTACCACTCATGGAAAAACATAAGGAATATGATGATTTGAGTATTAATGGCCATATTCATTTAACTGAAATAAGATTTGAGAGATTTCCTATGTTCATGGATCAAGTAAATATGAATATGATAATAATTTAGGAATATAAAACATCATTCATTTTTATGTTATATAAAAACCATTTTAATTATAAAACATAAATTGTTCTCGGTCTAATAGGGAGAATTTTTTAAGGATAATTAATTGTTTGAATGATTGAATGTTGGACAATTTTTTTGTGATGATGGAATCCTAAAATTTGGAAATATAATATGAATTAAATCTATACCTGTCCTAAAATGGGAATTTTTTTATGATGAAAATACCTTGAGTTTCTTTATACACCCTTATAGTGCCAATATTTGTAGATAAATTGAGGGAAAATTTCTTTTGGGATAAAAATATGATTTAAATTAGGGACTATGTGATAGGATGATTGATTTTTTAAGAGGCCCCAAATGTGATACATAATACTAGAGGATTCATGAATCCAATTTATATTCGTGTGTCCAAATGGGATGAAATTACTATGGAAATTATTATAGGACTACTAATAACTCATTAAATGAATTAGAAAATATGGGTTATTATCAATCTCGTAAAAAATTCTAAAAATTTAATATCTATAAATGAATAATTACCTCTTAATAACCAATAAAGAATCTATATTAATTAATTTGTAACAATTCACGACACACATCGTTATATTTTGTATGTTTATGATCAGTATTTTACAACAAAATTCTGGAAGAGACATTAGAAGGCTCCTGTAAATAACACTTATTTGGAAACTTTCTACCATCTATAAACTAATGTAAATTCATAAATTTATATTGAAATAATGTAATATATTATAATATAGTGATCATTTTATTTTCATTGTATGATGGATCAATATTTACCAATGATATAATTTTTCAGTAAAAATATATTCTATTCATGTATTCAAATGAGGCCGGATGAAACATTATATGTGAAAATATGGATTTTTAAAAAGTGTTGGGATGAAGTTTTTGGTCGAAAGTATATTGAGAGAGAAACTTTTTGTGACAGAAAATTATTTTTAAATACTATTTAGGCTCGTGTTATTGTGAATCATTATAGTAATTGTGTTATATAGACAATTAGAGGATGAATATAGAATTTTACATGGGATACCATATTTTTCATAAATGTCTCACATTAAAAGACTATTATAAGGTCTAGAAAAATTGACGATTAATCCCCATGTAAAAATAAATATAATGTTTACAATTTAATTCGTATTTTATCATTTGACAATGATGCTAGATCAATTAATGTATATGAATTTCTCTATGTATATCATTTAATGAAATGTATGCCAGACCAAATGCATGTGTTCAACTCAGATGAAAATTGAACTATAGCATGACCTTTATTACTATGAAGAACTGATAATGATTCATTGTATTATAAATAATGTATTGAAGATTCATATTACTCGATTAGTAAAGGTACATTGGGGAAATCACACTATGGCAGAGTCAATGTGGGAAATAGATGATGTAATGAAACGAGAACAAAAATCACATGTCCGTATGGTAATATACACGAGATTTGGTGAATGATGTGTTCATTGGAGGGGATAATGTAACACCATGAATTTTATTTATTTATTTCCATTTACATAACTTCAAACTCTTCGATAGCCTGTGATACACACAACATGGGTTCTAAAAGAATGATGATAATCTATTAAAATATTGTTTAAACATGACTGTTATAAAATATAAATTGAATTGAAGGGATGAATATATCTAAATAAATTTTTAGTATTATATGTTTTTTATTATACATTCATATTTTATATACTTATTAGAAATCAAAATATATGCCATTTGATAGAAATAAAATAATTTTAGGAAAATTTTATCTTTTCAAAGAAAACAATTTCATCAGTTTCTTGCATATTTAAGATTGAAATTTTTTTTGGAACATAATAAAAATTAATATTATAAAATTTAAATCATTAATATGTTTGAATAACATTATTTATTGTTGTTATAAAATTTTTCCAAAAAACATGGATTATCTAATGAACAATGCAAATAATGAATTTTTAATGAAATATACCTACTCATTAGAATAATTACAATGAAAAATAATATTTTAAATTATTATAAAATTAAAATTTAGAGATTTATATTAATATATAATTAATTTATATAATTATGATAAATTTATATTTATGTTCAAAATAAAAAAATATACTCTTATGATGATTTTCCCTTTTGAAATCCTCCTTTTCATCACAACATTAGGTATAATTTAAAATTGGATTATTCCATATAAGATAATTGAATATGGAAAGATAATTTTATATTTAGAATCCCAAACAATTAACTTATTAAATATGTTCAATGTTAGTTTTTTTCAATTATTAATAGTGAAAACAATAATATTTTATTATAATGGTTGGGTTAAAACTGATTCACTAAGGTGTAAAATTGGAAGATAAGGTTAAAACGACCTACCAAATTTTCCAACATCTATTTTATAAAAATATTTTGATGAAATAACCTAACATAGTTGAGATTTTTCAATGTTTAATGTTTTTAAAAAAAAATAGATTTTCATTATTTCATCTCAAAACATCAATTTTTGCCATCTCCCCCACATATAATAGTCCACCCCATATCATCCTCTCTCCACACATCAGAATAAATTTATATCAGAAAATAACTATGCAAATTATATTCATACTTCCGTCACCTCATTCTAGAATCAATTTTTAATAACAAATCAATCATATAATGGATATTGGTGTAAAACTAAGTGTTCTTCTGATGAAGAGGTTGCATTATTATAGGATAGTTATTATTTTATTTTTTCATCAACCTCCTTAAAATATTGTTCAAAAATGATATTATTATTTAAATTTCATCTCCCATATACTAAGATATTAATTTATTAATTTAAATACCATTACCCATCATCTCCTCTATTAAATGAGAAATAATTGTCAATCATATGTCTCGCAAAGTCGACTCAAGTCTTTATTAAATAATATAATGGGTACTCATCCCAAAACAATTAATTCCACTCCAAGTTCTCATGTTTATCAATACCATTCTTACAAAGAACATAGACTGACAGAATAGACTTCCCTCAAAGAACATCTCTTTGAAGTCTAGTATTTTTACTAGCTGCACATAAACATACAACTTTGGATCTATCTCTAGTTCTTCCCAACACTGCACATGTGACGAATCCATAATTTATTTATTTAATTGGGAGACATAGAATACATAATGGATTTATTTCGACTGAGAATTTAAATCCAACTTGTATTCCTCCATTCCAATAGGCTCGGTGATCTCAAAATCTTTGACATATTGTTATGTTATCTTCCCATGAATTCTAAATTGACAATGGACTAGGCTAGGGGACGATTTCAAGAATACTATGTCACTAATAGGAAAATATATGTCTTTATGCCTCTGATTCACATTAGATTTATTAAGAATTTGAGCTATCAACAAGCACTACCTGATCAATCTGAACATCTCAAAATTCTCAAACACCAATCTCATCCCTTGTAGTGAGGTCTCACCTACCTCATCCCAATAAAGGGGGGACTGACAAGGCTGACCATAGAGCAACTCAAAAAGATCCATTTGAATCGATGATTGGTAGATATTATTATTTGAAAATTATACCATTCCCAAATGGCTATCTGAGGAACCTCCATTGTCCAAAACACATGAATAGATCATATCCCCAAAATCTGATTTACCCGCTCATTCTGACCATCAATTTGAGGATGGAATGTCGTGGTAATATAAATTTGGGATCCCCATGCCTTTTTATGGTCGTAAAAAACAATGAAGTGATATAAGGGTATCTATCAGAGACAACTATAAATAGAACACAGAGGATCCTTACCATCTCATGATGATACAAATGGCATAACTCATCAACATTAGTTGTGTCTCTGATCTGAATTATGTAGGATGATTTGGTCAGATGATCAGTCCCCACACAAATATCATTCTTAACATGTGGTGTATTAACTAAGGAAAAAAATAATTCTCTAGAAACCTCATGCCACTTCCAGGTAGGAATGGGTAATGGCTGGAGAAAACCGAAGGACCTTTGATGCTCTTCATTCACCGTCTAGCATATGTAGCATATTAAAATAATGTCTTATATGTCTCTTCAAATTCATGGCCACCAGAACAGTTGTTTCACATAATAATAAATCTTTATGGCACACAAATTAGTAGTCCACAGTGTTTGCTGACTATTCTACATCAACACCTTCTGTAGAGATAATGAAACTATTGAACAAACCTTCAAGAACAAGATTCCATTAGCAGAAGTCGACTAATAAGAGGATGTCTCCGAAACTTTGAGAAACTTCATTGACCTCAGACAAATATCTTCATTGGGATGTTACTGCTAAATCAACTCCAATAGAGAAGGATTCAACTAAACACTCTCCAGGAACACACCCCCATTTTTCTCCTTGGTCTCCACAGACATCTATAAAAAGGGCCCCATCAATGTCCACTCATCACTTGACTTTGTCAAAGCGTACGCTGAAACACATCTACTCAAGTCATCGACTACCAAGTTACCCATGCCTTTTCTATATTCAATATAAAATTCTAAACCTAGTATATACTCGATCCAATGGTGTTTAATCATATAAAGGTCCTTTTGTGAGAAGATATTGACCACGATTTTGTGATCAGTTTAGACCACAAACTTATCCTAAAATAGTTAGTCACACCATGTCTTCCAGGCATGCATCAAAACTTCTATCTCCAAGTCATGGGTAGGTTAATTCATTTGGTGTGGTTAGATTTGAAGAGATTCATACGCCACCATGTGATCGTCATGTATAATCACACACCCAACACCCATTACTGAAATGTCACAATAGAACACATAACCTGTCCCGACCTCAGGTAAAATAAGCATGGTGCGGGAGTGAACCACATCTTCAGATTCACAATGGATTCCTAAAATTTTCGTACCAACACAAACTTCACCCCATTCATGGTATCCACGGTCATCAGAGAAGCATGAAATGAGAAATATCTTAAGAATCGGCTATAATAACCTGTCATGTCAATGAAACTCATGATCTCGAATACATTCTTATGTTGCTCTGAGAACATGATGACACTGATCATTAAGGGGCCCAATGAGACCCCCTTATTCGAGATCACATGCCCCCAAAATATAACATCCATGATCCATAATGTTCAGTGTGACAACGTTTCCTAGAGTTTTTGATCTCTAATAGTGAAAAAAAGATCCTCATGTGATGTTTTAGTTCCTCCTCTAAGCCATAGTATACTAGAATGTCATCGAAAAACACAAAAACGAAGGGGTCAAGATACATGTGTAACACCCTCATCATGTGTTCCACAAAGATGGCCAAAGCATTGGTCAATCTGATGGCAAGAACATGTACTTGAAGTGGACATACTTGGTTTGGAGGCTATATTCATGATATTTCTCTTTTTTACACTTTGTTGATGGTACCCTAAATGCAAGCCTGTTTTTTGAGTACCACTTTTCCTACTTAAACTTATCACACATGTTATATTTTATAGGGAAATGGTATTTGTTCTTAATTATTACCTTATTCTTCTTTTAGTAGTCAATGCACAACCGGTGGGATACTTAAACAATTTTTGTAAAAACACAGAAGTGGCCAAGGGAGAGACAGTCGGGAAAATTAATCCTTCGGAATCAACATCGTTCAACAATATCATTAATTCCATCAACATTGTGGGGGACATACAATACGAGGGAAGAGATATCAGATGTGTTCATGGTGCCAGATCAATTGAGAACTCGACATCCTACTACGAGAGATAACCTGAAATATCATTACAGAATACCTCCGAAAACCCATTCACACAATACATAGGGAACCTTCCAGGGAAAGACCATACTCTTCTAGTGTCGGTGACAATAACAAGAAGATGAAACGTCCTCGCTCTGGGAGTTGTGGTCCTAAGTGACCTGACTGGGGAACCCATTCTATAGGAAAAATGTAACAACTCCAATCATGTACTGTGAAACTCAATCACCGCCTATTAAAATTGATATGTTGCTAGAATTGTAATATCCAATCCTTGTCGAGTATCACCTAAAAATTATCCATATCTAAGACCAAGATGTCCCACCCAATGTCAACCCCTGACACAAGTAGCACACACGATGAGCAAATATGACCCGAATTATTCTTTTCTAGTGGTGTCACCAACTCCGTCACATAAGACAAAAACTCAGTTGGAAAATTTATAGTGTCAAAAAAATTGTCATAAATTGATGAAACATAGTAACTAGTATTAAAATGAGCTGAAAATATAGATGATGCTATAAAAATGGTATGTTGAATTGTTGATGGCCCCGCCTCTGATTCGGCTAGTGCATGATATAGAACATGGAGATGTCTCATCTCAACCTGAGGATGATGGCTACACTGTGGTTGTGCCCTAAAATAGATCTTCCCATAAGATGACCTAGTCCTACTACCATGTCCACTAATACAACAACCCCTCCCCCAAAATCATCTGTTCTGACTGATTTTGAACTCCTCTTGAATCCATTGACCATTCCCACTCCGATGTGGGTGTGCCACCCTGGAAAACACTACTTGTGTCCCTTACCTCCATAATGGTAATAGGGATTTAGAGGATGTGGGCATGCTGGATGGATGTGCCTCGGCCTCCTACACTGGTGTCACATGACTGATATCACATTAGAAGCTACAGATGAATACTGTCGTGAAGGGTTTCCTAACCTATCATCTCTATTATTCACGTGTTCCTCCATCTTGCTTTTATTCTCTGAATAGATTCTACTACCGACTAAAAATAACATACCCATTAAAACCGGAACTTCATTTAAGGTCAAGATTATCCATACATTCCAGGTCAATGACCTCATCATAGGTCATCATCTTAAATAAGAAAACCTAGGAGTATACCTCAGGTCGTAAGCCATTCTCAAACATATATGTCGTTGCCTTTTCATTAGAGATGATTTCAAGAGAATACCTAACCAAATAAGTGAAACAGTTGGCGTATTATATCACAGATAGACACCCCTAATCATGATCATTGAACTCTTGGGACCTGGCATATTCCAAGACCCTAATGAAGTATTGTTCCTTAAAGACAACCTTGAAATATCCCCAATTCATCTACTCATTGTTTATAGTTTGAATTATCTATTCCAATCACCTGAGGTTGGGACCCTCCAAACAAATATGTTCCCTTCACCCTCAGCTCCTCGGGGGTATCCAGTAACTCGAACAAGCACATGATCTTTTCGAGCCGTTCCCCTTCTTCATGGGGTTCTATAACGCCTCATATGGTAGGAGGATTACTTTTTAGAAACTCATGATCAGTATCTTTTATAGGACTATACTCTTATTTCTAAGTAGACATGAGAAAATATGTTGGTCCCTCTCCCAAATCCTGGACAGGGCATACCCCAACTTTGACTAGACTTTGAGCAATCTGTGTTGGGGAACTCTCTCAAGCTTTCTCATGTTCATGCATGAGAGATTTTTAAGGATGCATGTTTATAAAAAATGAAATTTTCACAAAATAATAGTCAATACCACAATTATGAAATTTTTGATAAAATAAATAATATATAAATAATATAATCACATTATAGTAATAAATCAATCCACTACTCTACCCCCACCTGATGTCCATGTGTGGTCTATATCACACATGTCTCAATTAGATGTGATGTCAATCAAGAAATTCCAGCATCGACTGGGGACTCAATGTCTTCCACGAGGGGTGAGGGACAAGAACAAAACTCATGACCAAAACCCCAGGCGACAATAGTCCTAGGTTATATCTACCTAGACTCATCCCATAATAGTAATATAACCCAAAAACAATGGCCAATTCTGATACCATTTTGTCACAAACCGAATTTGGACACCACTAATAACAGTACCAAATACATCCCATGTCTAGTCCTGAAAGGTGTTCCCTATCCCCAAAGGCTGGAACATGTTCTCGGTTATCAATAAATTTGTTTTGTTAAGTCTTTACTTGAGTATGAAAGCACAAAATGTTATTGACAATCAATAATATGAATATTAAATTTTCATGAAAAAAAAGTCTCAACATAAACATTATCTTAATACATGGTTATAAAAAAAAGTACATGAAGTCCAATCATAAATGAAAATATTATGAAATCATCCGTATAGGATTCACTAAACAAGGGAGACATCACCCCTTAGTCATCTCTACAACACCTCACAAATGGAGGGGACTAACAACCCATATCATCATCACCCAACACATTTCCTTTACCTAATTTGAACATAAACAAATAAAATAACACTCAAGGTGTTTATTTAATGTGTGATCCTAATACCAATAGGATACCAACCAAATTTATTAAAGAGTATGAAATACAAGGTGAAAATCACTTAGTTTTAATATGTATGGAAAAGAAGATGTAAATTCCAAGAAATGCATCATTCAATTAAAAATAGTTTTCCCAATAAAAAATTCATAATTTTAACACATTTTAATAATACATGTTAGATAATATAAGGGACAGTTAAACACAAACAATTAAAAGTGGAAATACCACAAATATAATGAGCAGGAATACTAGGAACAACCCTATGCACACGATAGTCTCGGGCCCTACGTACCTCATACCTCAGTTTAAAATATCCATGTCCCAATCCATTCTTGTGAACGAGCCACTAGTATAGAACATAGAAATAACATAGTGGTCTCTATACATCATCCATAGATTCTACTTTGAGTATTATATATATATTTTCTCAGTGAAATATTGATAAAACCCATCCGGATCACTATCATACTAGTACACATCCACCCACCTAGGTACTCAGGCTCCCCCTTTGTGCTTATAAAAACCCATCATGTTGAGTACATCAATTTTAATTTAAAAACACAACAACTAGAAACATAAAAACAATACACAATCTATACACACTTTATACCAATTAAAACAAAAAAAAAACATTTTAATTTTTAATATAACAACATCCCAAATCTCGCAGAGTTTTTCACCCAGAAGTCCCTAAATATCCCCACTTTACACACAACGTGCACACATATAAGTAACGAAAACAACAATTGTAGTCCAATTTCATTAAGTGAAACCAACAAATATAATACCGGGATGCATGATATGATCGAATAAGCTATATATTTACAAAACCCCCTTTTCACACCAACACGGAAATAAAAATTCATATGCTTCACAAACTACAATAGAAATGAGTTTTTGAGAAACATACAATGGAGATAAACATTAAAAACATGATTTTATGCCCTAAAAAATTTCAGTTAAATCATCTATGTAGTTATAGGTTATCCCAAAATGAACCCATAATTTAGTTCCATGAAAAACCCACAATTTCACATAAAAATGGAACATACAATTCAGTTTCTTCATAAATACCAGTAAAAAATATTTTTACATCAATAATCAAATGAGATAAACATTAAAATGTAATAAAAATAGTATGATGATTCACAAGTATTTCATAAAAAATGGAACCACCTACCATAATTGTTACAAAATTGAATCCATTGTGTGAAAGATAAATCTCACCACTGCCACACTTCAGGGCAGGTATATCAATCCTAAAATCCGAATATTTGACTAAGAAAACCCAAATTTAAATAATATGTTTGAAACCCTACCCTCTATTGATATGGGAATTCATGGAAATAAGAAGAATATTCATGATAATTTGAGGAACTAAGAGAGGGAGACACTAAATTGAGATTGTATGATGTCCCTCCACCAAATCCCCCTTCAAAATGGTGATAAAACGAGGGTTTAAGAATCAATAAGGGCTTTAATGGATGAAATGGTTGAATAGGGGAAGAAAAATACGAGCTTGGATAATTCCCGAGATGTAAAATTAATATTTTAACACATTTTTAATGAACTGGACATAGGCTCACGGTTTGTGATCACATTTTGAAAAAACTGTGCACCTAAACCATGCTACCACCTTTATCCCTTAAAAACATCTCTAAAAGCTACTATAAATTTCGGGGGATTAAGGGGACATAATGGGGAATGTTAGGATTAATATATAAGAAATATAAGTACCATAAATTATGGACACGGTTGTGACAAGATTCTTAGTACCAACAAATGATCGTGGTTTCAATAACACAAAGTGATCGAACATTGGAATGTCACAATACAGATAAATAGTTCTATCCTTTGAAACAATTTAATTTTTCATGTCCTAGTTATGCTACCATAATACAGGCATGATCATCTATGTTCCAATACCATATGTTTTGGCAATATAGATAGGGAAACCATTACATTCTATATTACTATTAATACCCTTATCCATTATAGGTTATATTTCTAAAAAATATAATTTATTGGTTTTTCTCATTAAATTTTTATTTTTAAATCATAATATACAATTATAAATTTGTTTCAACACTTAACATAAATTTAAAAACATTATTTGTTTATAATCATAGAATAATAAAATATATGTCTTTAGGGATATCATTATTTTAAGTCATTTATAATATTAAGTAATGAAAATGTGAATTATACAAAGAATATAACGAATGATTTTAAAAAATGTTGTGTAGTAAGGATTCATTTTCAAAAAATGGTAATTAATATGTATGTCTTAACATGCATTTTTTGAACATGTTACCCCAAGGGAGACCTGTGTTAGGACCACATCAACATGTAGTATCATGAACATGATGAATTAATTGTAAAAACTATATAATATATTCTATATCAAATAATTTATATGTTTCTTATATGCATACACGAATTTTATCACAGTTTTTTGTTCCCAAATATATTTTTCCCTTAATCTAGTTCTAAATGTTTAAACTATACATAATCTATTTCCAACTTTAATAACCTTAACACCAATAACCTTGATTATGTTCCCACATTATTATATTTTAATAGATAAAAAGGGTCAAACAGTAGAGAAACATTCGGTTCAAGTATTTTATTGAAATATATTCCTACACATTACTGGTTTTACATTATGAAAAGAAAAAAATAACAAAATAAAATGATCATCATCTTGTAATCTCATAAACGTATTTATCATCTTAAATAGGGGAAATGAAACAAAATAATTGAAGATAAAATGATCAATAAGGTTAAAAACAATAGAATCTATGACATTTAAAAAATTTTATTTACAATATGCAATGGAAAATATCTGACAAAAAAATCTACTTATACAGAAACTTTATCATTAAATGAGGAACAATCAATATGACAATGTAGAAAACATAAAATGGATTCGATTTAATCAATAAAAATTGAGTGACATGAATCTTGAGAAAGTATCAATATAAATTAAAATTTATTATATTAAATAATTTAATATAAAAGTAAAATTGTGAATTATTGGAAACCCTGATCTCATGAATAATGATAGATGTTTTTTCAAGGCCTTTCATAATAACATTTAAAATTCTGGGTAAATACCAATCTTATATATAAAAAAGTATTTATTTTGAGAATGTTTGATCTATCTAGGGGATATCTATAACCAGGAAAACTTGTAACTACATGTAATAATTATTACTCATATATATAATATTAAATTCAATTCCTGAATCAACATTTCTTAACATCGTATATCTTTATTAAGTAATAATTATAGAGTTTCCAATATATACATAATTAATCAAATAACATTGAATGTATACAGCATTTTGAAAAATGGAATATGGATTATAAAATAATTATATACCTTATAAAAAATAAGGATATTTCAGATAAATTTAGTTTTCAATGAAAATTGATCGCATGTAGGTTATGTGTTTCAATAGAAAGTAAACATTCACAAAAGAAAGTGAGATAGTAAAATAATATTTACATCATTGGATGCTTTTAAATTCTATCCTATTGAAAGAATAAACATAAAATTAAATAATAATAATGAATAAATTTAAATTATTTTTATACACATCATTGTGTCTATATATACACCTCATGAAATTAGATAGCTTCTTATTAACAAATATTTCTCAATAAAATGGAAATTGAGATGAAATCCCATACCACATTGTAATATTAAAATTGAATAACCTTCCGGGAAATAATCATATTTTATATTCAAAATAATATTATTTATGAATTATTCATGATATTACATGTATAAGGGGATGTATGAACACCATATAAAAAAATGTTGTTCATAACAATATTTTATGACTCAATGATGGGAAATTGATATGATGTCTCTTACCATAGGATTTATTTTATTTCTACATGATTTTCCTCATGTATAATATTTTTCATCATGAAATGAATATATAGATTTATAGTAATAATATTTATTATATAATATATGATCCTATTATTACATTTTATCTCTTGTTTGTTAATAGTATTTCATTATATTCAATTTGTAGTGTTGATTTCATTGTTTTCTCATGTATGTTTTCTCATGACTGATTTGGTTCATGTATATAGGATTTAAATCACTAATATTTATATTTATAATAATTTTATAAATATCATATTTATTCATTATATTGTTACTAGAACCATTCATTAATGATGGAAAAGGTAGATGAATCACATCACTTTATAGTGGCAGTAGGTCGTACATATGCATGAGTGATGATATCATTCACTTAAAGAGTGAAAGGGAATTTTATTTTGGGATATATTAATTTTGATGAATATATATCATGTCATATACATCACATACAATAATTTAATATATACTTAATTCCTCCTATATAATGTGTAAGTGAAAAATGATTCGCATTTAATGGTGTGGCAGTAGTCCACCATACCAACAAGAGGTGTTATCATATTTTAAACAGAATGGATGGTAAGAATGTATATATGATATTATAATATAATAAATATAAATAATTCATAAATATTATATATAAATTAAATCATGAACATCATCATTCCATGATATATTTTTATGAAAATCATGTTACATCAGTTCTTGAGGATATAGTCCACAAACCACATGATTGACAATTTCATTTCCCATTTTTTGAAACTGGAGATGGATATTGGATATTCCATTAACATAATTACAACTCATAAAATTATATATAATGTTTGTATTGTTTTATTATTATTGAAATATATTTTAATGAAATAGAGGAATGAATAAAATAAAAATTATCAATTAATAACATTGTATCTTCATCAAACAAGCTCTTTTGTTCTACAAAAAACTCTATCTTTTGATGGATTTATTATATGACCATATCCTTAAGAATTTACATAATCATGATATAATTAAATAATATTACTTTAATTAACATCTGGGATCATTTTAATTATATGTTTTTAACGAATTTTACCACTATTAAAGCATATCATCCAATAATCACACAAGATGATACTATCCAAATAGAAACCATTTTATTTTAGCCCAAAAGAAACCTTTTTAAAATTAAAACATGATTTTTTTCATGATAAAAAATATTCTTGAATTATATATTTATCGTATTTATCATTATACAATTTGAAAATATTTTAAAAATAATTGATAAGATCGTAAAAACTAATTAAGGGATAAAATACGAAAAGAAAACATTAGACCGTGAATATTTATAAACCCATTAATTCATACGAATCATGAAAACATAATAGAAATCATATATCATAACGGTAACTGGTGGAATCCATGTCATACTAACACTATATACATCACATCTATATTTGGAGAAAACATCATAGTTACATTTTGAATACCCATCACAGTATTGTCATTGAATATCTTAAGAGAAACATTAATGTTTACCTCTATCATGTTACCCTATGAATTAGGGAAAAATAATGGGCTCACTCAACAAATGTTTATCATTGAACTTCCCATATATATAGAAAATTTTGAGAACCATAACATAATCAATACACATTAACAAGTATAAATGAAAATTAACATTTCCACATTGCAATCAGGAGACATAATTTGATGATATTAACATAATAAATCCCTTCTCAAACCCATTTAAATACAAAAAATAACTAATAATGTAATATGGTATTTAATTTTGTTTTTAAAAACATTATCACTTGTAGAGTTATCCAAATACCAAATATTGGTCGTTGTGGTTGAATGGTTGTGGTCGTTGCATACGGTAAAAAACACTCCTTTTATCATTTAGTAGGTTGATTTGTTGAAAAATATTCCATTTGAAAGGTGTTGATTAAAATTAAAATTATAATGAGTTGATTAAATTCCATTCAAAATGAGGTCATGTATAATTTGAAAAAAGATTCAACGAAAGGAGATTGAGACGATTTCCCTTACCTTGAGTTTGACTAGTCTTGTTCATTCCTTAATGTTATAAATAATAAATATATTTTATTTTATTATTGAAAGAAAACATATTTCATTTTTATTTTTCATTTTATATCACTTATTACAATTTTATGACAATTATTTAATTATTTGTGTTCATATTGAATATTTTATTGATGTTTGGTACTAAAGTCAAAAATGAAAATGTTTCGATAAACATTATCCATGAGGTAGTAATTCCATTATCTCGTGAATAATATTTGTGATTTAAGCATCATATATATATATATAATATATGTATTTATAAGATTGCATAATAGTTTTAGATAATAAATGAAATGCACCATTCATGGAGATAATAGACCACACGAACACATGAATAAACCTTTCATATCATTTTTATATTAAATGACTAATAAATAATTGATACCTAAGTATATTATAATTATATTATAATATTTATTTTAAATATCTAAAATAATTCCATTAACCCCATCCTTTAATTCCTTGAGTTATAAAATGAACGAGTCATATCACTTTGAGGGGTGGTAGTCCACACATACACAAATGAAATTATAATATTTACACAATATGGAAATAATAAAGATATGTTGTAAAGAATAATTAAAGATGAATATAGATAAAATAAATATAATTTATATTATATGTAAATATATTTTCATAATAATGACCACTATTATAGGTATTTATATTAAATGGAATAATCATGGTTTCATGAGATAGTGGTTCGTCGTACACAGAAACAGTTTGTTCTATATCCATTAGATGGAGGTGTGTAAATGTTTTGGTCATAGCCATAGAATAAAAACATCATTGAAAATTTATTATACTTGTTATGTTGTAAAATAAAGGATTAAAAAATGACATGGGTTTGGATATTGAAAAATAAATTGAAATGAGTTTGAGAGAAGACGTTACCACTAAATTGGATAATTTTTTCTTATCTGAGAAAAAATGCGTTCTTGAATTTCCTTCTTCCAATTGTAAGGACATTAGGAGGAAGGGGGACTTTGGGATCATTTTATAGTTTAATTAGTAATGGATAAGAGTCTTGAGAGATGTGAGTATGTGGATAGATGTGGCTGCCTTTTATAAGAGGGAGGATAATAACTTTATGTATTCTTGTAATTTTAAACTATTCAGTTAGTATTATTACTATAAAATTCCAAGAGAACTGAGAGTGGATCAATAATTAATTTTTTTTGTCATTATCACAGTCATTTGGATGAATCATATATTTTTATGTCTGTTATATCATTTAATAAAATAGTATTTGTTTTAAATACTAATTTAATTTAATTTTGAAACTAGTTACTATTTGATTTTTGTTAAAGTCACAACAACTTGATTTATTCAAAAAAATAAATTAACTAAAATATATCAAGTAATAATCATCTATAAAATTAATTTATTATATCAAAATTTTAAAATTATTATTATTTTAATATTAATAATTTAAATTATTTGAATGATTCATTAATACGGTCATTACTACATCCTCATTATGTCATATATATATTAATTTATTTAATGTTTAAAAATAATAAATAAAATACCATGATGTATGAAATATTTTTTTATTTATAATTACTATTTATAGAAAAATATATCAATTGTCTACTTGTATATTAATATTTTTTAGTTAGAATATACATGTTTATGTTATATTTCTCTTTACATTAAATTATTTATTATAACATATTATTGTCACTGGCAAGTGGCTCCAAAATGCCAAAAGGTTGGTCTATGTTTTGTTATATATTCCCAAGAATCATCTAATTAGGTATTTGTTTAAGGTAGTTTTATATTGTTATAATAATATTTATACGCTTATTAACATAATTTACCCTTAAACCCTTGTAAATAGAAATAATTACTGAAATTAATTTTCATTATGTCAGAAAAATAAAGGGTACATACTGATATAATTTATAGCTTATAATTCCAAACTAGGGATACATTTTTCAAAATTCAAAACATTTAAGTTTCATTAATTAATTTAAAATTAAATCATTTTGTCAAAATAAGAATGTGGAGTTTTAAGAAATAAAAACTATCAGAAGATTGACATGTGTTAATGTCCAATTTAAATGTTAAATTACTTACAATAACCTAAATTGGATTATATTTTATAAAAATATTCAAATTATAGATTAAAAATATTAAAATATTATATATATACATAAGTAATTTAGATGAAAATACAATTTTTAATTAAAATGTGGTATTTTTCAGAAATTTACAAAAAATGATTTATATCTGAAAAATAAAATAAATTCATCAAAATCGAATATTTATGACCCTCATCAAAATAAAAAGGGTGAAAAATGTTCTTTTACCGAATATTAGAGTATTTTATGCCTAAAATTAGATTTATTCTCATTTTAATCGTCTAAAATTTATTGGATAAATTTAAAAACATTTAAAAAGAACGTGTAATGATATTTTAGATAGTTCTTTTTATTTCCTTTAATAAAACTACTAGGAGTTAACTATTATTTAAAATAATAATATTATTATTGAATTATTTTTCGGTATAACTCATAGTTTTGTGAAATGTATGATTTTAGAGAAACCCATTATTCTGTGTCATGTCCACTATTGGACAATATATCCCTTTAAATTAAGATTAATATCTAATTCATAAAAATTAATAGACATGAAAAATACTTATTCTGTAATTACCTGGATTGTTACACCCATCCCCCTCTTGGAAATTTTAACCTCAAATTTTTTCCACCTATTAAATAAGTTGGTGTGTTATGCATCATAACATTATCAGATTCGCATGTTTCCTCTTCAACCATCTGTGTTTATCACAAAACCATAACTTGATGAATAACCTTATTCTACAACTCTTTCTCTCTGTGGTTTTGAATCTGGACTGACTACTTATTAGTAGAATGATTATCATCCAACATAGCTACATCTGGACTCAAAACATGATATGGATCTGTAATATATTTTCATAACATTGATACTAGAAAAACATTGCGTAACTATAATTAACATAGATGAAAAGCCACCAGGTAGGCAACTAGTCCAACCTTATCTAGAATATCGTATGATCCAATAAACAATAAACTCAACTTTCCCTTTTTACCTAAATTCATCACACTTTTCCATGTATAAACATTTAGAAATACATGATCACCTTCCTCAAAAGAAATATCCTTTCTCTAGTTATCGGTATAATGTTTCTTCTTGATCTGATGAATCCGTATGTATTTCTAAATCATCAAGATATTTTAATCCATACATTTATCCATTATGGTCCAATCATTATCCTTTCATTTTCATCATCCCAAAAATCATGAGTTCAACATAAATTTCAATATAATTCCTAAAATTGTTCCAACTAGATTATGGAATGAAAACTATTATTAAAAGAACTCAACTAATGAATGATGATGATATAAAATTCTTTCGTAATCCATTCAACAATAATGTAGATACATTGTCTGATTTGTTCTTTCTACAAGCCCATCTGATTTATCTTTAAATACTTAACTAAAATTTAATTCAATACCCAATGACTCATGAAGTCCTTTACAAATGTTAAAATAGAACCCAAGATCATGATTAGATACAATGTAGAGAGGAACTCAATGTAACCTGACTATCACATTAAGATACAACCAGGATATTTGATCTATATTAGATATATCTCAAACAGGAATAAAATTTTCTGATTTTGTCTGTCAATAAACAATAATTCAGATTGCATTATTACCTTTAGATGTATTCGGTGATCCCAGAATGAAATACATGGATATATTTTCCCATATCCACTATGGAAATGAAAAATACTAAATAATCCCGTTCATTAATATCTTTTCTCCTTAAATCTATTGAAAATTCTAACACATCATAGGAAAGTCAATAATATTTATTTTCATTTCATCCCATAAGTAATACTCCCAAATATATCTGTATATCTTCGTACTTCTATGATGAACTGATAACGGAAAAAATGAGCATCATATAACAACTCATTCTTAAACTGTAAATTAGAAGGAACTCATAATATAAAAACCCATATATTTATAAAATATTACTTTTGGATTTCTATTAATAATTATTATTAAGATATAAATTTTAAATTTAAGGGGATACTTTTTTTGATCGCGTACACGACACAAAACAAGTAGTATCTCCGAAAAAATATGTTGCAAAAAAATTTTGAAATACCGAAACATAATACAGTAATATTATGATTATTTTATGTGGTATATTACGTATAGTCATTGGAATTGTAGGAATGAATAAAAAAACCAACTGAATATTAAGAATGTGTCTTTATGAAAAATATTTTCAAAGAGAATAATTTAATTTTCATATCAATCATTATGGACTTTTACTTAATAAAAACTATATCATATATATTCAATTTAATGTTTTAAAATCATCCTAAATGTTATCTTGATATTATATAATAAAAACATCAATTTTTAAGATTAAAGAATAATATTTTAAAATATACACATTTATTGCCTTTTGATGGAAAACCATTTTCAAATCTAGTTTTATTTTTACATCTATATTTTATATAAGAAATAATAATATCCTTATCTAGACGAGTGCTAAAAAAAATTCAACAGTTTTTTTTTATTTTTAGGATAAATTACATTATTAATTAATTGTAAAACATACTACATTTTAATTCAAAACAACCTTTTAATTTAATTTATTTACATAGTTTGATTGTCCTTTTAATTGGTTTTAAAGTATAATTGATTTATATTATTATCATTTTATCAAATTATGGTCACATGAAGTAATTTAACATTTCAATTTGACAATATCACATATCAATCTTTTGATTGATTTTACAACATAAAAAAAATTTATTTTGTTTTTACCACACAAATTAACTATAAATTAATTGAATAAATATATTCATTTTGAGTTTTGAAAAAATTAATGAATATTTGGAATCAAGTGGTTCAAATTTTTTGAATAGGTAACATTTATTTTTAGACATTACGAATAACAAATTCAGTAAATATTGGCATTACCATGGAGAATGGGTCAATATGGTAAATAAGGGTAAAACAGAATATTATAATAATTATACTTTACATTAAAATGTGTCTTGATAATATTGGATGAGTTATGACTGACCATTGGAATCCTTGTGTCGAATTTTGAACCCATTGAGTGAATTTTGTGTTAAAATTTAATTTAATTAAATTTCAATTATAGTTATGTTAAATATAACCTAAACTTATATCTTTTAGTAAAATAAATTTTATATGTTGTTATATAAGTTATAGAATCAACTATAAATCTAAATGAATTTTATATATCATGGCATTTTATATATTATTTTAATTCAACATATAATATCAATCTCATGTTAAATTCATTATTAGTATATATATATTTCTAACATTTATGTGCAATATATATTTTACATTTTAATCCCCATAGATGATGCCACCGTGTTTTTAAACAAAAAATGTTGGATACTAAATCTGAATAACGTGACGTGTAATTTAACTCATGATTCTTCAAATTATGTATAGAATAAGAAATTTCCTAATCATTATAAGTTAGGACACAACCATGTCCATTCAAGGAATCATCGCTATAGATAACAAATTCACCATTTCTGGAAGGCAATGCCAAAACTGTTGCATTCACCAACTTTCTATTCAATTCCTGAAACCATTCATCACATTATTTTGTCCAAATGATCATAACAACTTTTTGAGTTAACTTAGTGAGTGGGATAGATAACAATTGAAAATTTCCAAAAAAATTCTGATAATATCCTTCTAATCCAAGATAAAAATCCACCTCAGTAATATTATTGGGTCTTATAAATTCTTTAAAAACTTTTTTAGTAGGATCAATAATTATTCAATCATTAAAAACAACGTGATTGAGAAATTTAATTTTTTGGAAACCAAAACCCAAACATGCTTAATTTCAAATATATATTTTTTTGTTATGGGTTTTATAAAATCATGTATATGAATATCATGATCCTCTTTAATTTTATTTAATATCAAAATATCATCGATAAAACAACTACACAATTATCTTAGAACTCATGGAATATTCTATTCAAAAGAATTATGAATAAAATAGGTACATTACATAACAAGAAATTCATAACTGAAAATTCAAAATGACTATATCTATTATGAAATATGGTCTTTGTAATTTCTAAATTACATTATACTGATGGATCCCTGACCTCAATTCAACCATCAAAAAATAATGATCTCCCTGGGGTTGAGAAATAAAATCATCTATTTGAGGGAAATGATACTTTTCATTAACAGTGATGATATTCATGGCTCTATAAACAATGAAAGGTATCATTGAACGCTATTTATTTTTATAAAACAAGATAGCATAATCCCATGGTGATGTTCTTGGTTGAATGAAATCTTTAACTAATAACTCATGTAATTTCTTCATTGACACAGAATGTTCAATTTCAGTCATTCGATAAGGGAGCTTTGAAATTTCCCTTGCATCAGGAACCATATAGAATTGTAAATTCAACTTCTTGATCATGTATAATACCATTAAAATCATCCATAAAAACATTATCATACTCATTTACCACAATCACATCATTAATTTGAATATTTACATTTTTTCAATATGAAAAAGGTTAAATTAATTTCAATCATTTTCTAGTTTCATCGCTTCTTGACATGATATCAATATTATAGGTTCATTCATGTAAAAAACATATAATTATTTTTGAAAGTCACTATAATTAGTTGTTCAGTTAATCATACCATTGTAAACAAAAGGGAAATCCATACCCATAATTACAATAAACAGTAATAGAGGAAAAAAATATGGATTACAGGTATATTATTTACACAAAAAAGGGAATGAACATTCATTTAATTTTTATTGTCTCAACCGTTCCCCAAGGATTTTTATTAGGTATTTTTGGGATCATTTCTTGAGAAAGAATTCCCAATTTACTATAAAATTTCTTGTAAATGAAATAATGCGTAAACCTTAAATCAAACAAATAATTGGTATAAATTAAATAAACAAACAATTTTCATAATACCAAATAATTTTATGGGCTAATATCTCTTGAATTAGTTTTATATAAATTTAGCACACCATTATGCTTATAGTCTGGCTACATCCCATCATTCAAATTCTTCATTAGACCCACATTCACATAATGACCCATCTCATTATATTTAAAACATTTCTTTTAATTTATATTATATTCTGTCTGAACATTATCTGTGTTAGTGCAGTTTTGATTTGTATGACCCTTTTTACCCCACTAGAAGTAGATCCAAAATTTAAAATCCATTACCATATGTTGTTTTTAAAAATATTTTCACAAATTATAGAAAAACTTTTCAAAGAATTTTGGTTTATTGATGAATGTTTTCCTTTGGTCTACTATATCAACCTCTAATATTTCATATTTTCAAACAACATTTAATCATCATAAAACTACATTTCAACCTTCATATAAAGTCATAAAAGTTTTTCATAACATATGTACTCATTAGAATCCATCACCCATCAAAACATTGGAACTAATCCTAAGTAAAAATAATTTATTTTACTATCATGATCTTGTATGAAAATCAGAGCATACCATGAATGTCAAGTGAATATTGCTTCATAAGAAGACACCGATTCATCCTGCTACCTTAATTATATAAAATATTTTCCATATAAAGTATAACCAGCATATAAAAATATATCTCAAGAAATATATATTTGAATTCATCACAAATAATAGGATTAGTCTCTACATTATCCTTGATTTTCATAAACATCGACCACCACTGATCGAGTTTACTATCAAAATTGTAAACAGAAACAATATCCTATTGATTTTATAGACACACCATGACATAAAAAATAATTTCAAGGGCTTGAATACACTATCCATCTACCACAAAGTTATATAATACGCTGAATTATGGAAGACAATTACTCCTAAAATGGTCCACTGTAGTAATGTTCCTCTGTGGTTGATATATCAGAACTCATGCTTGGATACCACCACAATTTATATCCTGATTTAACTATTCCATCACAGAATGAAACTATTTAGTTCAAATTTCTACCATCATAGGATTTTTATTATGAAGGTTTTTTCCTCTAGATGTCTTCCTAGCACAACGACCCTGTTTTCTCTGTAGAAAAGCATTCGGAAAATATATATTTTATGCGAAGAAACATGGTAATCCAAAAATGATATATAATATTTTCATTAAAGTAAAAATATTTTTTTGATATTATATTAACAATATCGTAACCCTTAATGTTTTCTAAATTGTTCACTATTACGAAATAAAATTCATCTTCCTTAAAAGATTAAACAATCCTGATATAATTCAACAATATGACATTAATTCACATAGAGGATCTTATTAGGTTTATAGTTTTAATTAATTATGCAATTATTAATACATATATTCCAATAAACATACAATTGGATACTATCAAAATAGTATCCATATCACCCCAAAAGAAAAATCTTTTAGAAATAAAATATAATTTCTCTTTATGATGAAAATCATCCATACTTTTTCATTCACTTACTCATCCATATACCATGTGAAAACATTTAAAATAACCTGGGGTGGGACTAAAAGCTCAGTAAGGGATGAAGTATAGATATAAAATGTTATTACATGAATATTTATAAACCTATGAATTCCAAATAATCATGATAACAATATTACAATCATAAATCATAATGGTAAATTGGGGTATCAATACCATACTTAGATTTTAATTTTTACATAAACAAAGGGAGAATCCTTCATTGTTCTGTTCGGAATACCCATCACAATATATCCCTTAATCTCATAGTTGTAACCTTATCATTTACCTCTATCATGTTACCTAATTATTTGGAGAGCTATCATAGGCTCACCCAGCCTCAGTTTATCACAGAACCACTCATATACAAAGAAAATTCCATTGAACAATAACATAATCATAACACATGAACACACATAAAAAAATCATTTCATAATTGAAAAAATTATGAAATAATTTCATGATATTTATATAATCATCTCATTATCAAAAAATTCAATACAGATAACACAATAATGAGAAATTTTGTATTAAATTTTCTACTGGAAAAAATTTTCATCTTGTAGAGGAATTCAATTACCAAAAACCAGACATATTTGAAAAAAGTTCATGGTCACTAAATACATTAAAAGCGAAGACTAATTGTATCATTTAGTAATATTATTCATATAAAAAGATGAGTTTAAAAAACAATTGAATTGAATTAAATGTCAAAGTGGTTGGTTGTATAATGTATAAAACATAATTATTTATTAATCGAAATATACCTCAATGAATGGAGATTGAAAGGAATACATATACATTGAGTTGACATGTCTTGTTCATTATTAAATTTTACAAATATTAAAATTAGGTTAATTTATACTTGATTACACACCATTTTAATTTTTATCATTCATTATATTTCACTTATTACCTTGTTATGACAATTAGTAAATAATTTGACATCATATCATATGTTTTATTGATTTTTGGTACTTGAGTAAAAAATGTAATTAATTTGATGAATAATGTACTTGTGCTAATAAGTCAGTTATCTCTAGACTGATATTTTTATTTATATTTCATTTATATAAAATACATATGTATTTATTGTTGTCCATTGTAGTTGGAGATAATAAATGAAATTCACCATTTATGGAGATGGTAGGTTGTACGTACACATCTACATTCAAATATTTATCAAATTAAAGGAATGAAATCAAAATGATAAATAGAAATATTATAATTCCGTTATAATATTTATGTTATATATGATACATATGTTAATTACCTCTATATTTTATTCCTTCCATGTATGGAATTAATGAGCCATATCACATTGATGGGGCGGTAGTCCACACTTCCTCAAATGAAATTATGGTATTTAAACATTATGGAAAGCATAAAATGATATTTTAAATAAAAATTAAAAAAATAGAGAAAAAATATAAATATAATATATATAATATAAAAATAAAATTCCATCATTATTGACACTGTGATAGATGGTAGGAGAAAATTGAACAATCGTCGTTTCGTGAGGTAGTAGATCGCCATACATAGAGATAATATGTTCTATATACATTAGATGGAGGTGTGTGTAAGTGTAGGTCTAACACATAGAATAAAAAATCCTAGAATATTGAGGATACTTGTTTTTTTATGAAATAATTTATTTACAAGAGGTTATAGTTTGAGAAAGAAAAAAATTAAAAGGAGTTTGAGATTTTTGTTACCTTAAAATCGAGTAACTACTTTTGATTTGAGAAAAAAATTCTTCTTGAATTGACATTTTCCCAAGGTAAGTCATCTTGGTGGAATGGAGTGATTATGGATGATTATTTTAGTAAAAAATGGATGTACCAAGGGGCTTGATATTTGTGAGTAATTGGGTATAGGTGATGGCCTTTTATAAGAGGGAGGATGAGCACTTTAGGAATGTCTGGAAATATTAATTTATTATAATTTAATTTTATAATTATAATAGCTCAAAAGTGATATAATTTGAGTATTATATGATTATGATTAGAAATATAGTCAACAAATTTGTTTTATCCTAGTATTCATAACAAATTTAACATTATATTTTTCATTTTAGCCTATGTTATATTTTATAACTCTTACCGTGTCATATTTTATTTTTACACTATATGGTTAATATTGTCACTATATAATTCCAAGAGAACATCATGTAGAAAATTAATGATTTTTATATCATTATCTAAGTCATTTTTTAATAATGATAGATTTTATGTAAATTATATCATTTTATAAAATGGTATTTTTCAAAAAAAAACTCATTTATGTCAATTTTGACAATATTTTTTATTGATATTTGTTAAAATCATAAGAACATGTTATTTGAAAAAAATACATTAAAATTTTTTCCCATATTATAATCATCCAAAAAATTCATGGATGGCATAAAAAATTTTAAATTCCATTTATTTTATTATTTACAATATCATTTATTGGAATTATTCCTTAATAATTAAATAATTACATCATAATTGTGTGATAAATAAATTTATTTACATTAGGTATAAGAATTATCAATAAAATAACATAATTTAAAAAATATGTTTATCTTTCAAATAACAGTTTTTATCCAACATTATTAGTTATATAAACAGATATTTAAAATGTTTAGTAAGAGGATACATGTTTATGTTATGTTTCCCATTACATTATATTAATTATTATAACATGTAATTAGCACACCCATGTGGCGCTCAAATTAAGAAAATTCATCTTAATAATTTATTTGTTTTCCCCTAACTAATCTAATTAGGATGTGTGTTGGGGTAGTTTTTATTGGAACTAAGGATGTTCTTTGATGAAAAAGTAACATGGTTGTTGTTTTTTGGACAAAAATCCCATGGATAATGTGGATGATTTCAAGAAAAAGTTTCATACATTTCAGGAAGTAATCTTTTCTGAAGGTTAATGTGTTTTCTAGTGTTTTCAAAAAAATTTTACCTAAAAATTATAAAATGGAGTGATTTCTTTTTAGAAAAGTTATGTATACTAAATATTGGTGCGATGCACGAAAAACATCGATTCTTCACTAAATTGATTTTTTAGAAAATAGTTAATGAAAGTTGAATCTTTCAAAAAAAAAGTGTTTCATTATCAAAATGATGAAAAATGGAAAAGGAATGAGTTGTTATAATTATTTGGGGATGAGCGAAAAAAATGGTTCTTGCACACAATTTTTTAAGTGCAAGAGGAGAGTTTTACATGACTCAGTGGGTTTTACATGAATGGGTCATGTTTTCATATATATTTGAGGTGGACATGGTCATTCAAAAATAGACATTGATATGATCTGATCTCTCATATGTGTGAATATTGTGCAAAATGGGATTTGCACGAAAACCTAGAAGTTGTGTGTAAAATTAAATATTGCATGTCAAACTAGATGATGCACTTAATTTTCAAGGTTGCACATAAAATTTGATGTTGCAGGTCGAAGTTATGGGTTGTGTGGGATGTAGAGGTTCCATGGAATCATTCTTCTGCGAAAAAATCCCAAATAATGCATGAAAGTTCAGTTATATCGTGCAAATGTAGTGATATCATTCTTACATGCTTTTGAATATCTACTTTTTTTGATCCGTGCTTTTTAGTGCATTATTTAATTAAATAGATGCAGGAAATTTCTCATGATAGAATGAGAAAATGTCATCAATAACTATTTATTGAAGCGACCTTTTGGTTAGGAAACTGAGTTAAACTTTTCTCAAAGAAAGGAGCTCGGTGTAGTCATCAAAAGTAATATGAGGGTTGTAGTGAGCGTTCTCTTAATTATTGTAATTGTAGTGATCCTAGAATACCGTGACTGTAACTAATCCATTGTATTCAGAATCTATTTATGTTTATTTTATTTTGGTTGGACCAAAACACTATTGGTTTTTTCTCTTTGTATGTAGGCCTCTGTGGTGAACCATGTAGAAGTGTTGGGTGGTAACTATGTATGTGATTGTTTTATTCCTATTATTTTCCATCATACAAGGTTAATGATTTCCTACCAATGTGGGACCATGATCCACAACATTTTCCAATGTGGGATCATGATCCATAAAAGTAAAAATAAGAAGTTGGAACCCTTATTCGCCCTCCCCTCTCAGAGTATTCTGGGGTCCTTTAAGTGGTAACAGAGGGAAGGTTACTGGTGTTTGTTCTGTCTAATACGATCATAAATAATTCTACTAATGTCCATAGGAGTACCCCACTTCGATAGAAGTAATTATCAAATCAAGAAGATAATAATGAGATCCCATCAATGATCTTGTAGACTGGATGTCATATTTTTATTGTTCATAGAGTAAAATTTACTAATCCAATAGGGCTGGCAATGACAGATGCAGACAAGAATATTATTGATGTAGATGATAATGTATAGAATGCAATCAAAATATTCTATTCTAATTAGATCTATCTAAAGGTGATGTGTTGATCCTCCACAAATTCCATGTGGGGTAAACTTGAAAATATTTATGAAGGAGAGAGAAAATTGAAGGAGGAATGACTACAAGTCATACACAATATGTTTGTCAATCTGAAGTTGCATCCTAGAGAGAATGTAGACACATTATACAATCTATTTACTGATGTTGTTGGAGAAATTTGTGGTTTAATAGAAGATATAAAATATGTTGATATTCTTCAGAAAATATTGAGAATACATTCTCCCTGTTCAACCTAAAGGTGTCATCCTATGTGTAAAATGATCTTTCCAAACATTCTCTAGATGATCTACAATTCAGCTTGATGGCATATGAAATGAGAGTCAATCGAGCATATGATATGACAGGAGTGGGTAAGGAAATAGAGTTCCAAGCTAGGAAAAAAATTAGCAATTATCAAATATTGTAGTGGAAATGATTATGAGGAAAAATGGTTTTATATCATTTCAAAGCAGTTCTCGATGTGAAAAGGGAAATTTAAAGGGTTGTTACCTCTATCTTACTTTTGTTATGGAAATTTTGGAAACATTGTATCTACGTGCTCAAGAATGTTTTATGATAAATAATTATAAGGTAAAAGCAGTGAGAAGCCTGCGTAAATATTTTTCAAAAAAGGGATACATAAAGTATTGAAAGAATTTATAGAATAATATTTTTGAATATGAAGAGGAAGATGATGATAAATAATTATGTGACGAAGATGAACTATAGTTTAAAAATGGAAACCATGAATCCATGATGGATACTGTTGAAATGTTAGCACCATCAACCAATAAAATATATAAATAACCTATTGACAGGTAATGATTATCCCAAGCTAATACAGAAGGAAGATTTTGGTAGTCGTGAGAATAATTTTATGAAATTAAATCAGTGCAATGAAATGGTGGATGAAACATCAAAAATATGTTGATCATCTTGAAGTATAAATTTAATTATTGGAGGAAATGGTAGAATTATATTAATTATTCCATGAAGAATAGATAATGTAGTTAAACTAATACATATATTCGAATAATGAGAAAAGGTCACCAATGAATTTACCTCAAAACTGGATGAGATGTAAAAAATTATTTGGGGACTTGAAGAAGTAGTTGTTAGTCTTAATAGTTTTCTCTAAAGTGAATCATGTTAAAAAAAACCCCAAGAAGAAAAATCAATTTTATTGGTTCATGGATGCTGAGATTCTAGAGAGATCAAAATAATGTTCTTTGAGAGTTGATGATATTATTACTGATCAAATATCTACATGATTGGGAAACAGTGGAATCAGTTGTGGTGATGAAACATCAAATGATGCAAATAAAGTTATCCTAAATAAAGGTACGAAAAAATGTGATCACGATTTAAAATCATGAAGTGATGAAAAAGAGACCATGAAATAAAACTAAAAGGAGAACATACGACTATCCCTGAGCTTTTAGGAATAACAATAAGTCAAACAATTTTCCCAATTAAGAAGGCATGAGGAGAAATACAAGCTAAAAGTCATTTTCCCTCATGAAGTGTCAAATCTATGAATATTTGGGTCATACTATGTTATACTACAAAGTGTGAATGAGATATATTAAAGTGAAAGAGCTAGGAGTTCAATAAATAAGAAAATATCCATATCCAACTACATATATAATAAATAATTTCTATAAATATTGTCTTTATTATTCTAACTTTTTCTATAAATCATTTTATTGTAGGCTGATGAGTGATATATGACACCTCATACTAATGTTGGAGGCAAGTAAAATTTCTTCAACCAGAATTTTTTGCACTTTCAAATAGGTTTACTCATCTAGAAGAATATTTTGACATTGAAAATCCCATTTATACATAAGAAATAATTGAGAGGCCATCAATATCCTACATTGAATCCAATATTTAATGGAATGAAAAGAATAATATTTAGAAACCCAACTTGCACAGCTAGAGCAAATAGATAAAACAGAAAGGATAGAAAGTTTCATGACAGTGGTTTTTCATCTCATATTATTGGTAATTAAGAATTATTAACTGATGTAAAGAGGAGGGTTGATAGAATAGTAAAATGTGGTAAGGATAGATCTCTGAAAATAAACGTTTACTAAAGTACAAAACTAGGTAATAGAGAGATAATGAATGCGGATGTCCTCTATGTGGAGATATAATTTCATAATCTCCTCATTGTGATTCAACTCTGTGACTCATGAAATATATTTAATTTTAATAAAAAAGGCCGCATTATCAAGGGAAATACCATAAATTCTATAATGATAGTATTTAGAAGAGAAGGCTACATGTATCAATTTGTTAGTATTGATAACATTTTCTACATGACTATAGAAAATAAAAATTACTTTTGGCATCATTGATTCAGGGAAATCAATCAGCAAGACATTTAAAATATATCTAAACAGAATATTGTTATAGATATTCCCAACCTAAATCGTGAACCTGAAAAAGTCTTGTGATGCTTTTATTCAGGGGATTTAGGTCATTAGTTTATATTATCCATACAAGAAAATTCCATGATATCTTCATGATCTCATATATATATATATATATATATATATATATATATATATATATATATATATATATATATATTTGTCCCAATAAATTATTTTGGAACTCGAGGAGAATGTTACATCATTCATTTCATAGTTGATTATAGTATAATGTCATGTTTAATGGTTATTCATAGTATATGAAAAGTTGTTGACAAAATGAAAAAAATTATCTCATTAGCGATAATGATAATGTAGGAAATATATAAGTGATGAAATTTGAAAATGGAGGGGAATACATATCGATTTAATTTGAAAATTTCTTGGAGAATCATGTGATACAATATGAAGTCTTGGGAGACAGAACTACACAAAATAATGGAGTTTTTGAGCATAGAACTTGTTCATTGAAAAAAATAGGAATGAATTTTCTGATTCTGAGTCGTATTCCTCGAAATTACTTGAAATAGGTCATTCAATGTGCATTTTATATTGAAATAGAACATATATTTATATGGGTACGACGAATACACCATTTGAAATGTTCTATAGAAGGATTCCCTCTTTGAAATTATTTCATGTTTTTTTATGTAAATGTTTTATTAGAATCAATGAATGTAATCAAGGTAAGTATGAAGAAAATGAATATGAAGATGTTTTCCTTGGATAATCAATGAATCGAATATCCTAGAAGATTATGAAAAAGTGAATGGGAAGTGTTGTGGAAAGAATAAATGTAAATATAATTTAGGATAAAATCACAAATGATTCAAGGAATTCATATTCTGATGTGATGGACGATGTTGATGAAGGTGGGCATGGAAAAAATGAAAATACAGAAATAAAAAAGGTGTACAAATATCTCAAGAGTCAGATCATAATGATGACACAGAAGAAAAATATGAAAAGAAATCCTTGGATGGAGATAATTAGGCTGAATATCATAGATGGAATTAAAGAGTATAAATTTATTCATCTAACATTATTAGGGGTTGGATAACACCCACACAAAATAGGAGAATACAGAATAATAAAAAATCATTATTTATGTTAGCTGTGGAACCATTCTCATCTGAAAAAGCTAAAAAGGATAAATCAGGGGATTAATCCATGAATAAAGTGTTAGATAAGATTGATATGAATCATACATGATACCATGTCTAGATACCCAAAGGTTGAAAAGTGATTGGTACATAGTGGGTCATCAAGAACAAATTTGACCAGCATGGAAATGTGGCTAGAAATATGGAACACATGGTTTGTAAAGGATACTCACATATCAAAGGTGTTGGTGTTGAAAAGGAATTTTCTCTAGTTTCTAGAGGGTAGTAAATTAGATTATTTCATAACATGGAAGTAAAAAGAGGTTATATGGGTTTTCAAATAGACATCAAGATAACTTTCTTAAATTTTGTTTTGGACGAATAAGTTTTCATCGAACAAACAATTTTTTATTTCTAGGGATTTTTGAACTAAAGGTTTTGAAATTAATGAAATCACAATATGGCATGAAATTGGAACCACATGCATGGTACTTTCAGTTACACTCTTATTTAAGAAAGATTGATTTTAAAAGAGGAGTCATAGATCACAATCTCTATGTGAAGAATTATCAAAAAGACTAGTTCATGGTATTGGTATATGTATATGATATTATTTATGGTGGATGTAGGCAATGGTTACTAGATAAATTTTACAATAACATGGAAATAGAATTTTAAATTCCTATCAATGGTGAACTCAAATACATTTTAGGGGTTTATGTGATTCAGAAGATGTATTTCAGATTCATTTCTCATGATAATTATTCAAGGGAGATATTGAAGAAATTCAATATGTAGGATTACAAAGTAGTTGTGACTATGATTTTGGTTAGAAAAAACAATTTGAATGCATATGTATGAGAAATATATGCATCCCACAATGTATAAGAGAATCATTGGAAGACTACTATTCATGATAGTAACATGGCCAGATATTGTCTTTGCAACAAGCTTTGCGGCCCTCTTACAGTTCAATCCTAAAGAAGAACATATAACATCTGTGAAAAGAATCATGAGTTTCATTCATGTTACTCTTAGTTATCAGTGATACATTTTTTGTAAGAAGGGATAGTGAACTATCACACTTTTTTGATTCTTTCTTAGTGGGGGGTGTAGTGGAAAAAAATTCTTAGAGTGGTGGAGTATCTATATTGGTCTGAAATGGCTACGATAGTTGAGCATGAAACAAGAAATTATATCACTTAGTACTGAAAATGATGAATATATATCTTCTACCAAGGCATGCAATCATTTAAATAGGATGAAGATGCAACTCACTAACATAGGTGATGAGGCGAAACAACCAATGGTGATTTACTATGATAACGAGGTGGAAATTGATTTTATAAAAAATCTTATTTAAGATTCCCAAATGGTGCATATTGAGATCTGATATCACTTCATCAAGGAAAACATATTACTAATTGTGATCCAAATGGACCACGTGGGAACCGAGTAGAATGTGGATGAAATTATGTCTAGGCCACAGTCAGCAGTAGTGTTTGAGAAATATTATTGAACCGTGGTGTTCTTCCTCCTCTTAGTGCAGTAAGAGGTTACTAGACTCCCCTCTCCATTGTTTTTTTTAATTATATAATCTATTTGGGGAAATGATGCATGTTTATACGGGATATAAAATATATGGAGGTGAATGTTTTTTACTATAAAAATCATGATTTGGTTCATTGGGTTTATTACCAATGGGGTATAATGGATATATTCAATTGAGAGTATAATGTTTCTTTATGATCTAGGAAAGCTAGAAAAGATAAAAATCCAAAAATGCCACTATATGATAGAATAAAATGGAATGAGAACTAAATTCATTCACACTAAATTGTTTATTACAATAAGAACTAATCATGTAGATTTAGAGTGATGGTTGAGTTGTTTTGGAAGGATTATTTTTTGATCATGGCTGAGGAATTAGTGAATTTATCTGAAAATTTCCATCAAGCCCAATTGGTTCGATTGTTGGAACCTAGGATGTTATTTTCTTAAAAAGGATCATGGTTTGTGTTTTTTGTAAATTATTTCATGGAAGATAAGGGATATTGCAATGAAAATTATCTTATAACTCTAGTTTTAAGCTATTTTGAATGTTATTTTGTTTTCCAGTGTTTTCCAAATTATTTGGCATAAAAATTAGAAAATAGATATATGTGTTTTTAGAAAATGAAGTTGAGTGATATATTGGGTGGTTTGAAAAAAACATGGAATGCGTGATAAATATTTTTTTGCAAAATATTGAAATAAGTTTGTATTTTTTGCATAAAAAGGGTTTCAAGATCAAAATTCGGAAAATGGAAATGGCATGAGGTGAAAAAAAATCACGGGTTCTGGGTGAAAAATAGTTCTTTTGAACAAAGAATTATGCATAGAATGGGATTTTTTTCCTGTCACATTAGGGTTTTACGTGCATGGCTCATGTTTTCTTAATAATTTGATGTGACTCCCCTCATTCAAAAAACGACTTACAAAAGACCTGAGCTTTGATGTGCCTAAAAATTTCTCAAAAAGGGATTGTCAGGAAAATGTGAAAGTTTCACCTGAAATGAAATGATACATTTAAAACTCGTAGTTGTGCTTATTTTTCAACGTTGCGAGTAAAAGTTAATATTTTGAATAAAAACATAAGGGATTCACCTAATGTATGGTTTTCGATAAAGTCAACATGAGGTAAAAATACCAAATATTGCATGCATGATCCAGAATTGTCCGCATGTTTAGTGATATGTAACACCCCAAGATTTCGTAGTATGTTATTTCTTCAATGTAGTTCAACACATTTAACTACACAAAACACTGAGTTAAAGCGCACCATGACATGACAAACTAGACATTTAAAAGAGGTTATAAATAGTATTCACTATAATTCAAAATTTAAATAATTCTTTTTATTTTAGAATTCATATTATGAGCTTCAATTACATTAATGAAAAAAAATTCTTCAGGTAAAATATTTATTTTTTAATTGAAATTTTACCACCTTTTAATGGAAATAATTTTTAAATCCAATATTTGAATATTATATATATTCAATTTTTCAAAATAATAATCTTCTTTAGAATCAGGTTATAAGAATCTATTTTCATCCTTTTTTTTTGTTTTTATGAAATCATTCATATTTGGGTGAATAGTGAAATATACTATATTTTTACTGAAATGTTTTTTAATCAAAATAATCTGTACTGCTAAATTTTAAATTTTAATGGTTTGGAAGTATAAATAAATTATATTTTTTGCATTTAATCCAATGTTATTCATTGGAAATAATTTCACTTTGAAATTAAACAGAAATAAGTATCAATGTTTTGTTAGCTATTATTTCATAAAAACACGATTTTTGGTTTTGACAACAGGAATTAATTTTAAATTAAAAAATGAAACATATATGTTTGGAATTTTTTAAAATAAACTTAATTTTTTAAATTCATAATATCAACACTAGCTTAGGTTGATGTTTTCGTATTTTTCTAAAAACTTTCAATTTTTGATGAATAGTGAAAAATAATGAGTTATAGTTTAAAGTCTATATTTTTTAAATAATAATATATTTTATTTGAATTTATTTTAGATAAAAATAGATACATAATACATATATATGTTCAATTTAATTCATTGGATTCATTTTGTAATAATTTTAGATATATAAAATTTTATTGATGTTTTCACCGACTTTTACCGAACATCAAGGAGCATTTGAAAATTTACATAAAACAAAATTTAACCACTTTTGTGACTTGAATATCAAAAATCAAAGAGAAATGGTTGATACAAGTAATTAAAATGTGGTTCAGTAATTTGAAAATAGTTTATGTTGAATATCAACTTTTTACTTTTATTTACCACAGTTAAAAGTAAATATAGAAATAAAGGGAAAAATGATATTATTATTACACAAACTCATGTTCTAATTTAATTGGATAACTATAATTCGAACAAAAACAACATTATGAATAAAATATGAACCTTTTTGGTCCTCATGGATTATATTAGGACATTTATTATTAATTAAATCAAAGATGAGATAAAAGTGTTAAATTCAATGTTTAATAACTAAATCATATTTAATATAGGGTTTTACATAATAAATAATATACTATAAATATTAATTAATAATATAAAAATATTTCCAACATAATGGTATTTTATTTATTATATTTATAAGTTAAATAATTAAATTTATATATGACACAGTTATGATGAAGTGATTACTATATTAATGCAAGATTAAAATAAATAACATTATAAACATCCAAATAAAATTAATTTGAGACATTTAATTAATTAAACTAATTTTATGGTTAATATGCCATTTTAGGGTTGGTTTTATGAATTTATTTCGAAGAATAATGGTGTTATTAATTTAGAAAAAACAAAATACCAAATTGTGTCAAAATTGTCAAAAAAAGAGTTATTAAAACATATATTATATTAATAATTGATATTATATTCCAATAAATATAAGGATCATCCAAATGAAATATATAATAATAGGTATATCATTTACGAAAAACTTGGGGATTGTTTGATAATTTATTGTATGTTTATTTACTATATAATATAAAAATACAAAGAGACGTGGTAAAAGTCAATCTATTTAACAAAGAGTTAAATCTAAATGATAAAGTTAATATAGTTACCCAAACCCATATAAGACCTATTGGCTGAGGTATTTTTAATCAATACCCTCTTTATTCTTTAAATAATTTCTTTTGTAGCCATTATAAATAGAAAATGATTTTATTATAAAATAATATTTCTTGCTTTTCCTAAGGTGCCCATCACCCCGCTTATAAAAGGGCACTCCCATATCTTTCTAATTCATACCGATAGATCCATTTGGCTCTGCCATCCCCTATCAAAAATACCATCGCAATTGTCCTGATTTTATCCTAGAGGCCTTCCTTTATTCAGAGATCCAATCTAAGGAGCCCTTTGATCAAATCAAAAGGAAGTTTCCGAAGAAGAGGTAATATTTCATCACCTATTTCAAGTTACTTTTTTTTTCTTCTTACTATTTCTTGGTTTTTTCAATTCTAAAATAATAACTCCAGTATCATTTATGTACTATTTTGTTATTATAAATATTGTACAACCAGATTCATTATTCTACCCAACCATTGAATGACATTTCATCATACGTGTGTACGTACGGCTTACCGTCTCCACGTCACGGTGTAATTGTTATTCAATACATTATTTTTTATGGGTATAATAATGATGTGTAATTGATGTAATAATAATAAATATAAAATGTTAATTATTCTTTATATATGATATACCATTCAATTATATATTATTCTAATATCAAAATAATGACATTGTCGGTCGTGCATACGTACGGATTACCGTCTCCACAAACACGATGAGATTCATTCCACATTGTATCTATTCAAGAATATATTTTATTAGATGATTAAAAATAATGTTTAAAGATTTAATATCATTATGAATATGAATAATATACATATTATTGATAAAAAACATTACTTACATAACAAAGCATATAATGTAAAATGAATCAGTAAACACATGAAATGATGATAATACTAAGATATTATTAACAAACCAATGTGAAAAGATTATATATGATACCATATAAAGGTATATGATTCTTTTATAAATTAATAAAAATTATTTCACAATTATATAAGAGGTTAACCTGCCCTAGACTATGGAAAGGTACAATTTAAGGGCTAAATTTACAATCTCATTATTATCCGAGGTTGTTTTTTTATAATAATCAACATGGACATATTTATTATCCATGTCCATAATTCATAAAAGTGTTTTCAATGGGATTATTTTTAAGGGACTTTTATTTACTAAAACATCATTTTAAATGTTTTCAATATTTATTCTTGTAAATTATTCTCATTAATGTAAATTTTTTCATTATGGTTTTTAAGAATTTATTTATATGGACAAGAGGGATTTTAAAATATTAATTCCATTAAAAAGTAACATTTTTTAGTGGGACACTTTGATTAAAAAATTTCATTAAATTTCATCCTTTCTAAATTTTTTGGGTTTTTAATGTTTTTAGAAATAAGTCGATATTTCTCTCAATGATTTTTACAAATAATTTTAATCTATATCAACATCCCTTGATTGATTTTAAACTTGTTTGATGTTGATTTATTATTATAAAAATTTATATAAAATGGAATTTTTGAAATAAAATATAGAATTTTCTATCTTTCAAACAAAAATATCATTAAAATACAAAAAAAATAACCAAAGTAAATTTTGATACCACTCTTGTAAATAAGATGTTTATTTTGACAAATAGAACATGTAAAATTGACAATAACTATTTTTAAAAAGGGATAAACTCCAAAAGGTGGAAAATGACCTTTTATAAAATATTAGTGTCTTTTTTTAAAAAAAATAGTTTCTTTCTCAGATTTGGCCTCTAATTTTTATGTATAAATGATCTATCATTTAAAAAACATGTGTAACATTATATTAGTTAGTTATGTTCATTCCCCTAAAGACAACATGTAGTTGATAACAAACATTTAAAATAATAATTATATTATTATTTTTATTTTTTGGTCCAAATAATAGTTGTGTGCAATGTATGTTATCAGGGAAACCCTTTTTTTGTCGATTATGTTATAAGAAAAAACATAACCTTAACATAATATTAATATTTAACTCATAAATATTAATAGATATGAAATGGTATTATTTAATAAATACTTGGAATGTTACATTAATGATCAATAAAAGTGATATTGGATGATGGGATGTTATTAAGTATTTCATTTGAGTAGGCATCAGCTAATTAAAACATATTTGTTACAATAATGAGGGGAAGAGTGGGGGTGGCCTCTTTTAAGTTGGGAAGCAGGCCTCTTTGGATGTTTCCAAATGATTCTGTTAAACCCACATTATTTTCGATCCAATAGTCTAAAAAATATTTCTTTATAAACCCATATAAGTCACAAGTTAAATATATAGCTATAATGTTTGGGTTCACCAATATTATTGGTCATTTGACGTGTTATATGATTAGATTAATCCTCATGTAATGAACATTTAACGTTAACCATGATAATAAATTTTTACTACTTTTACTGTTCATAAATGTTAGAAATTAAATTTGACATTTTAGATAATAATAAATTATGATAATTCCAACTTTGGAATCCATTTTGAAAAATCATTTCTGAGAATTGTCAGTATCATATTTAAATTTTTACCAATATACACAATGAAAAATCAATTTTCAATGGAAAAATTATCACAAATATAGAATGCTTTAATATCAAAATTTAATATAAAAATTACTTCACTAATGTAATTTTACATATTATAAAATAATTGAAATATATTTTAAATAATAATTTAACGATATAACTAATTTAATAGAAAATTAATTTTTCAACTAAAAAATAATATTTTTCAATATTTATAAAAAAATTTATCCTTTTAGAAAAATCCCTAATTATAAATATAATATTGATTTAATATATATATTTCAAAAATAAAATTAATTTTATCCATTATATATTTCTAAAATTGGGAATATTTTAATTTCATTTTTCAAAATATATTACTAATCCACATTTTAGAAAAATATATTTTTTCATAAAATATATCATTTATTTTCTAATGGTTCTCATTTTTATTTCTAATAAATAGATAAACATCGAATTTATATTATATGTCTGTAAACCATATAATTTTTATGATTTATTTATTCTTAATAATATATTCCATCTAAATTATTGGGGTATAATTATCACGTTTAATTTAAAATTTAAAAGATTACAGTATGTGTTTTATACATGGAATTGTATTCATTACAAAATGATAAATAATTTTAAATTATTTGAATGAATATAAATAATAAATATCATAGTGATTCAAATATGAATCACATTTAATTAGTTAAGTTCAAAATGATTAAATTTCACAATCTCAAATTAAGTCTTATGAAATGGCCTTTAGTTATGATTTGAATCATAATTATGAATCCCACATCTATCTTAGGTGTCTGATCATTGTTTTTGTTTATTTATGGTTTATTATCCGTATTATGGTTCACATTCCATATTTATTAAGAGATGGATACAATATATGTTTCCTGTAAGGGTGTATAAAATATTTCAATTATAGAGAAATTTTCACAAGAATTTGGTAATAAAATTATTATATGTCATGTCCAATATATAAAAAGATATTCCATTATAATATTTGTGAGATTTTATTATTATATGATATATCTGATTGTGTTGAAATTATTTAATAAATAAAACATGTTTATCTCTTGATTTTATAATTAATTTGTGGATGTATATACATGAACCTTATAGTATTGAATTTTAGTTCCCTATTATCAATGGAAAACGTCATAATCCCATCTTTTGTCATAAAAATGAACATGGGCACCCTATAAAGAAGTAGTATATTTTATAAATCCCATATTAACAAATCAAAATGTTTTTTCTCCAGTTACACTAATTCCACTATGGATGTCCCATATATATTCATATATACAATATAACCATCATTTTTAATATTAATTGTAATATTCACATCATGATCATGTGCATGTGCAAGTTGTTATTCTTGAAAGAGGTCAATATATTAATGTGCATTAGGTATATTATAAGGACCCTACCTTAAACGTTACATATTATTGAAATAAATAAAAAATTCACATTGAGGATATTTTCAGGTTTAGAGTTTTATTGAATTAGGACATAACTATTACATATCAATGATTACAAAGTAGACGCATCTTCTCAACATCCACATTTTTCACAAAAATAAAAACTCTTGAATAAAAGAGTCATGTCTAGTTCCTTGTTTTAGACAGCCTAACATTTCCTTGATCCCATCCTTGACCCTATTCAACTTTATGTCCTATGAAAACATTTCAAAAACATCAGATGAACATAAAAAGCTCAGTAAGGGTTTTAACAGAACGAAAAGAAACCATCAGTCCATGTAAACATAAGAATCAATGAAATCATACTTTACTCATAAAACATAAGCAATTTAACATACCTCATGAAATCATAAGATTTATGCTTAACTCAATATAATTCATAAGTCATAGAGGTAACTAGAGGCATTCATAACATTCTTATGTAGGGATTAACCCATCACAGTATATTCCCTAAATCTCTATGGAGAAACCTTAGTGTTTAACTCCTTCGCGTTACCTAATGCAATGGAGAGCTATATCGGGCTCACCCGCACATAGTTTATCACGGAACCACCCATCTTCATAAACAATGCTCAAGAGACATAAAATAATCATATTATATAAAGGAAATATAACATTCCCAAAATGTAATAACAATATAACATTTCAATATATTGAAATAATGAATCCATTCTAAAAACCATTTTCAAAACCATTTAAAACATTTAGTAAAGAGATTTTTGAGTCAAAGTTTCCCATGCCACTTTGAATCTTTTAAAATTTTAAACTACTAATATCCATATAAATAAATCCTTATAACCATTTTGAAAATATGGATATTGATGATAAATATTTATAAGCAGAAATCATTAAACATTTACAACAATATTTTAGTTAAAGGGTTTTTAACAAAATGAGAGACACTTGAATACAATAATTGAGGAATAAAATTTAATCAAGGCTTTATAATATAATGAGAATAAATGGATTCATGATATAATATTCCAATGGTTGGTATATAGACCATATAAGAGTGAATTGGTGCATAACAACAATGAAGTCTCAATATAAATATTAGATGAGATGAAATCTCTTATAAAGAAAGTATCCATAAATTAAGGATAAATAAATCTCATAATTACGTGTGAAAAATATAAATGCACCCAATATAAGTGGATATTAAGTGTAAAACAACCACAGTTCATTCACACATATTCATATGATTACATATTCAATAACTATACGTTGAACCCAAAGAAATCGAAATTGGGTTAAGAAGTTTCCTTGGTAAAATTCGACAGCCTAACGATGTCACATTAAAATTAATAAAATTAGCTGATGAGAGATAAAATGGTATATCATCACATGGAAATAAAATTTACATCAATACAGATATATAAGAACATATCCCATCATAAAAAGATGTGAAAGACATAACAAAATAAGTCTTTTAAAAAGTGGTGTGTGAAAGGTTCCCTTACCGATTTGGGCAACTTTCAAAACATACACCCCATGAAAAAAGGGTCATAAAATGAAGATGTAACTACCAATAAATGAGATTATATTATACAAATAGTACAATAATAGGCAGTACATACAACACACAAAATGAAATAGTGGATAATGTAGCATGAATATCACGGGAATAAAAAGTGAGATGAAAATCCCCTTATGAAAATTTAGTAGCCTAACAGCGCCACATAAAACTTCCAGAAATGGATTGATGAGATAAAATAGGCCCACTCATCATATTAAAATAAACATTACATCATTATAAATATAAAATAACATCCCCCAACATGATAAATAGGAGCTTAATGTATGTTCCATAAAAAGAGTACTTAAAAATAAAGAGAGAGGTAGGATCCCTTACCTCAAGTCTGACATGTCTTCTTCGGTTCTTTATATTCTTAAATAATAAACATTGGTAAATTTATAATTTATTAAGTTCCTACTTTATAGATTATTATTCAGTTCATATCACATATTATAATGTTATAATAATTCTTTAATAATGCGAGTTCATATCAGATGTTTTTGTTGATGTTTGGAACATAAGTCAAAAATGAACTTGTTTGAAAATGATTGCCCATGTAGTTATAAGTAAATCATCGCCAGAATAGTATTAATGATTTAATTATCATATATATCCAGTAAATAATCATTTTATACTATTCCATAAAATTTGGAGATAAAAACAGATGAAATTCACCGTTCAAGGAGACAGTAGGCCGTACGTACGCATGAACGCTACTTTCATTTCTTTGACATATTAATTGAATTAAAAATAATTGAGAGACATATATATTATAATAACATTATAATATATATGTTTTAGAGGTCACATAAGTTCATTAATTTCATTCTTTATACCTTCCATGTGTTGCATGAACGAGTCATATCACTTGAGTGGGCAGTAGTCCACACTTCCTCGTATGAAATTATCGCATTTTCACAACATGAAAAGCATAAAGGTATGTTTTAAATATAAAATACAAAAGCATATGGAAAACATAAATACCATATATATCCGATATAAAATACAGTGACATCATAATGGCCACGATGAATGGTGTTAAGAGAAGATTGAACAATCATCATTTCATGAGGCAGTACTTCGCCATCCACAGAAGTAGTATGTTCTTTAACCATTTGACAGAGGTGTGTGTAAGTGTAGTTCTAATCCTTCACATAAAAACATCTTAGTATATTGGAGATACTATTTTTTTTTACAAAAGAAAGTAATAAATAGTGTTTAGTGGGTTGGAGAAGCAAAATAATACGAAAGAACACAAGTGAAGACATTACCTTTAAATCGGGTAACTTCTATTGGTTTGAACCAAAAGGGTTTCTTGAAGAGAATTCTGACACAGATGAGGCTTCAATGATGAATATAGGGATGTATAGAGATGAAATTGGCAGGGATTGGGGGAGCCAAAGTCTTTATAGGTGTGGGAAGGTGGTAGAGGTGGGGTCCTTTTATAAGAGAAGAGGAGGGGCACTCTTGGAATGTTATAAAATATTAATTTATTATAAAATGATTTTCGGATTTTAAATGTATCAAAAGTATGTATTTCTAGGATACAGTGATAAGGTTCATAAATACACCCATACAATAGGTTTGTTACATGTTTAAGACTTATATTTCACCCTATTTTCTCATTTTATTTAAATCGTTCCATTATGAGGTAATCACTGCATCATCTTGGTGTCATATATAAAATAATTTATTTAATGATTAAAAATTATAAAAAAAATATCATGATGTAGGAAATATTTTTATATTTTTAATGACTATTTTTAGTCTAATATATCGTTTATGTAGAAAAAATTAAAATTATTTTACTTAGGTGTTACAAACTTTGGTTACATTTTCCTTTCTTTAAAAAATATATGAGAAAAGGTCACTATCACAATAACCTGATTCCATGGGGTCCCAAGGTTGGCCCATGGAAACCCATGGTCGTCCATGACCCCAAAAATATAATTAGGACACATTTTGGGGTCATTTTAAATTATTATGATTTATTTTTTTACACAAAATTACCCGATTAGTAATTAAACACGATAATTAAAGATAATTACCCTCGTTACTATTCATAATGCCCAAAAACAAAAGAGTCTTAATTACATAATTTGGACCTTCTGATTTAAAATATTCAATAAATTTCATCAAATTAAAAACACAAAAATTTTAGTAATTAATTTAAATGTAAATCTCGATGTCAAAACAATAGACGGGTTTTTAAGAAGTGAAATTTATCAAAAGATTGACATGTTTTTACATCCAATTGAAAAGTGAAATTACTTTAAATGAAATTTTTTTTATTAAGTGATAAAAAAATAATTCAATTATACTTTAAAAACAATTAAAATGGCATTATAAATATATAAATAAATCGGATGAAAAGGCAGTTTTGAATTAAAAACTGTATTTTTCACTATTCATTAAAAAAAGCATTATCAGAAAAATACCAAAAATTAACCCTAAAATATATTTGATATTTCAAATTCCTAAATGATGTCAATTTTACCAAATTCAAAACATAGAAGTTTCATTAATAAATCATATAGTTAATTTCCGCTGTCAAAACAAATAGCGGGTTTTTTGGAAGCAATATCAATAAAATGTTTGGCAATTGTTTATGTCCATTTTCAAAGTGAAATTAATTCTAATGACCAACATTGAAATAAATTGTAAAAATATATTCAAAATAAAATTTAATACCAATTAAAAAGATAATCTATCCATATATTTAAATTAGATGAAAATCCGTTATGATGTAAAATGCAATATTTTTCACTATTCATTAAAAAGAATGAACATTGTCAGAAACATACCAAAAATTTAACCAAAGTTAATTTAAATATCCCAATCATAATTAATAAGTTTATAATGACAAATAGAGCTTATAAAACTGTCAACAGATAGATTTAAAAAAGTTTCACCATTAAAAGGCGGTAAAACAATCTTTTATAAATATTATATTATTTATTCTTAAAATTGGATTCATTTGGATTTTAAGCCTCCAAAATTTATTGGATAAATGTAAAAATATTTTACAAAGATATGTAATCATTTTGTTGTTATTTCTATTCATTCCCTCCATTATAACGACTAGTCATTAACTATTATAATATTATAATATTATCATTGTGGAACATAATATTTCTAAGAAACTCGTTGTTGTGTATTGGGTAAGCCATCGAGCATAGCATTCCCTTTAAAGTAGTATTAACATTTTATTTAAAAATATTGATAAACATAAGAATTTAATATTATTTATTTACATGGGATGTTACATCCTTCCCCCTTTTAGGAATTGCATCCTCGCAATTTCAAAATTGGGCTTGGAAACTTCATTGAAAGTCCCACATCAGAACAAGAGTTAGTAAAACTATCACTTTAAAAGAAAGGGAGAGAAGTAAAAAGGCCACTCGAGTAAACCCATATTAGGATTCCAAGTATGAAAATATGGATATGGAGGAGAAAACAATGGGTCATCTTCTGATGGAGAGTGATAGTAAACATGTCTAGGAGAAAGTTAACCATTAGAAAATCACAAACATGTGATGGGTTAAACGGTATTCGATTCCCCAGTAAGAAAAGTTAACAGAAAACATTTTTGTTTTAAGTTACTCTTCATTGAGGAATTTATTTTTGATATTAACTAAATCATAATGAATCATACTTACTTGTCACATAGACTTTCAACTTTTACTAGATTCCTTAATCAAAATCATATATTCTTCACTAGACGAGTATTTAGGAAGACTTGTTCGCATTAAGAGTACTATAATAAACTTCTTGAGAATCACCTAATACACAAGAGAGAACTATATATTTCCCTTTTCTCTAGATCTCAACCAAAACCAAACCAAAAATTTTATTATGAGATCTGATAATACCCAAAAAGGATTTTCTTTAACAAAAAGAAAAACTACACCTAATTCCCAAAAATTTTCAAACAAAACACAAAGTTCAACAAAGACCATTCAATAAACATATATCCATACAATTATTCAATGTAAACCCAACTAAGATTGAAACCCAAATATTTGAAGCATTTAATCACATAGTCTCCCAAGGTACAAATTAACATTTATCTCCAAATAACATCAATTCCTCTTAATATATCATACTGAAAAGTAATTAACCTAATCACATATCCTTCATGATAGGTTAATAATTTCTATAGATAACCCAAAATCAAAATAATCTTGATTCATAAAATCATCTAACTAAAAAAATAATTAGTCAAACTAACTAGGGAATTTACGTAGTCCAGTGGTAGGCGATAAATACCAGTCACACTTTGGTTGTGGGTTCGATTCCTGCAGCTTTATCCGACATGACAGATTGTCACACGGTTTGCATGTGGTCCTTTTTAGAAAACTATATAATTCATAAAACATTCCTCAAAAAGAGATAAAATATTAAAAAATAACCATAACATAATTAAAGCTCAAGTTTATCTAATGTCGTTCATATTCCATCATAACGTATAGTAAACCATAATTACCTCAAAAGTAAGGATCATATAAACCCTAATGGTTACCTTTATAATTATTACCTGAACATACATGTCGAGTTGGTTCTCTCGTATATGATGCATTAGAGAACTCAACAAGGTTCAAGTGGTTGATAATGTCACCAGATAGTTGGTTTAGAATAACCAAGTGATTTCTCATTGAATCCCCCATTTCATCCAGTCTCTTAATCAGAGAACCACCACAGTTTCCTTCAAACCCATTGTCACTTTTGCTCCTGCTAGATCCATCCATTTACTATAACCAAAAATGTCATTGTGAGTATATCAACAAAATCATTATGTACTAATGTGGAAGATAAAAACTAAGATATACTTATCAATGTTATCTCAAACTCATTCCAACCATCAAAAATAACAATGACTCTATCTAATATAATAACAATTGTGGTTATACACAACATGTCACATAAAACTCTATCCACTAAAGATATCTAAACCATCCTCTAATACCAACTATAAGGACCTGACCATAAACATTACTTACTATTGAATTAATGAATAATTCACATTGAGGATCTTTTCAGGTTTAGAGTATTATTTAATTAGGACATAACTATTTCATCTCAAAGATTAAAAATTAGACGCATCTACTCAGCTTCTATTTTTTTCACAAAAAAAAACTCTTGAACAAAAGAGTCATGTCTAGTTCCTTGTTTAGATTGCCTGACATATCCTTCATCCCATCCATAACCCTATTCAATATTATGTCCTGTGAAAAAATTTCAAAAAAATGGGATGAGCATAAAATTCTTAGTAAGGTTTATAACAGTACGAAAAGAAATCATCAGTCCATGTATACATAAGAATCAATGAAATCATACTTTACTCTTAAAACATAAGTAATTTAACATACCTCATAAAATCATAATATTTATGCATAAATTAATAGAAATAATAAGGAATAAAGGTAACTTGAGGCATTCATAACATTCTTATGTAGGGAGTAACCCTCACGGTTACATTTAGAATACCCATCATAATATATTCCCTAAATCTCTTCGGATAAACCTTAGTGTTTAATTCCTTCGCATTAACCAATGCATTGAAGTGCTATATCGGGATCACCCGCCCTTATTTTATCACGGAACCTCCCATCTTCATAAAAAATGCCCATGGTCCATAATATAATCATAGCTCATAAAGTAAGGATAACATTCCCAAATTTTAATAACAATATAAAATTTTAAGATATTGAAATTATTAATCCATTCTAAAAACCATTTTTAAAACCATTTAAAACATTTAATAAAGAGATTTTTGAATCAAAGTGTCCCATACCACATTGATGATTTAAAAAATTTATACCATTAATATCCATATAAATAAATCCTTAAAACCATTTTTGAAATCATGGATATTAATGAGAAATATTTATAAGAATAAACCATTAAACATTTAAAACGATATTTTAGTTAAAGGGTTTTTAACAAAATGGGAGACATTTGAATACAATAATTGAGGAATAAAATTTAATCAGAACTTTATAATATCATGAGAATAAAGTGATTCATTATATAATATTCCAATGGTTGGTATATACACCCTATAAGAGTGAATTTATGCATAACAACAATGAAGTCTCAATAGAAATGTATGAAGAGATGACATCTCGTATAAAGAAGGTATCCTTAAATTAACGATAAATCAATCTCATAATTATTTGTGAATAATATAAATACACCCAATAAAAGTTGATATTATGTTTAAACGAACCAGAGTTAATTCACACATATTCATAAGATGTCATATTCAATAACTACAAGTTGAACCCAAAGAAATCGAAATTGGGTTAAGAAGTTTCCTTTCTAAAATTCGACAGCCTAACGACGTCACATTAAAATTCATAAAATTAGTTTACGAGAGAGAAAATGGTATCTCATCACTTTTAAATAAAATTAACATCAATAATGATATAGAATAAAATACCCCAACATAAAAATATGTAAAAGACATAACAAAATAAGTCTTTTAAAAAGAGGAGTGTGAAAGGTTCCCTTACCGATTTGAGCAACATTCGAAATGTACACCGTATGAAAGAAGGGTCATAAAATGAAGATGTAACTACCTATAAATGAGATTTTATTATACAAATAGTAAAATAAAGGGTGGTACATACACCACACAAAAGGAAATAGTGGCCAATGTAGCCTGAATCTCACAGGAATAAAAAGTGAGATGAAAATCCCCTTATGAAAATTTTGAAGCCTAACGGCACCACATTAAACTTCCAAAAATGGATTTATAAGATAAAATAGGGTCTCTCATAATAATAAAATAAAATTTACAGTATGATAAATATAAAATAACATCCCCCAAAATATTAAATAGGAGCTTAAAGTAAGTTACATAAAAAGAGTACATAAAAATAAAGAAAGAGGTGGGATCCCTTACCTCAAGTTCGGCTTGTCTTGTTCATTTATTTATATTCCTGAATAATAAACATTGGTCAATTTATAATTTATTAAGGTCCGACATTGAATATTATTAATCAGTTCATATCACATATTATAATTTTATAATAATTGGTTAATAATGTGAGTTCATATCAGACGTTTTTTTCGATGTTTGGTACATGAGTCAAAAATGAACATGTTTGTAAATGATTGTCCATGTAGTTATAAGTAAATCATCTCCAAAATAGTATTAATGATTTACATATCATATATATCCAGTAAATATTCATGTTATACTATTCCATAACATTTTGAGAAAAAAATAAATGAAATTTACCGTTCATGGAGACAGTAGGTCGTACGTACGCATGAGTGCTACTTTCATTTATTTGACATATTAATGGAATTAAAAATAAATGAGAGATATATATATTATAATTCCATTATAATATATAAGTTTTATAGGTCACATAAGTTCAATAATTTTATTCTTTATACATTCCATGTGTTGCATGAACGAGTCACATCACTTGAGGGTGTAGTAGTCCACACTTCCTCGTATGAAATTATCACATTTGTACAACATGAAAAGCACAAAGGTGTGTTTTAAATATAAAATAAAGAAGCATATGTAAAACATAAATACCATATATATCATATATAAAATACAGTGACATCATAATGGCCACCATGAAAGATGTTAAGAGAATATTGAACAATCATCATTTCGTGAGGTAGTACTTCGCCATCCACAGAAACCGTGTTTTTTAACCATTAAAAGGAGGTGTGTGTAAGTGTAGCTCGAATCCTTCACATAACAACATCCTAGTATATTTAATATACTGGTTTGGTAACAAAATAAAGGAATAAAAAGTTTTTTGGGGTTTGGAGAAGCAAAATAATACGAAAGAACACAAGTGAAAACATTACCTTTAAATCGGGTAACTCCTCTTGTTTTGAACCAAAAGGGTTTCTTGAAGAGAATTCTGACAAAAGTGAGGCTTAAATGATGAATATTGGAATGTGGAGAGATTAAATGGGTAGGTTTTTGCTGATAAAAAGTCTTGAGAGGTGTGGGAAGGTGGTAGAGGTGGGGACCTTTTATAAGAGAAGAGGAGGGGAACTCTTGGAATGTTATGAAATATTACTTTATTATAAAATTATTTTCGGATTTTAAATGTCCTAAAAGGATATATTTCTAGGATAAGGTGATAATGTTTCTAAATCCAACCATCCAATAGGTTTTTGACTTGTTTAAGACTTATATTTCACCCTATCTTCTCAATTTATTTAAATCGTTCATTTATGAGGTAATCACTGCATCATGACGGTGTCATAAGTAAAATTATTTATTTAATGTCTCAAAATTATAAAACAAATATCATGATATAGGAAATGTTTTTAGATTTTCAATGACAATTTATAGTCTCAAATATCGGTTATGTAGACAAAATTAAAATTATTTTACTTAGATGTTTCATACTTTGGTAACATTTTCCTTTCTTTAAAAAATATATGATAAAAGGTCACTATCACACTAAAGTAATTCCATGGGGTCCCAAGGTTGGAAAAAGGCATCACATGGTCGGAAATGACACCACCAATATCATTAGGACACATTTTGGGGTGGTTTTAAATTTTTATGATATTATTTTCTTACCCTTAATTACCCGATTATTAATTAAACGTGATAATTAAAGATAATTACCATCGTTACTATTCATAATATCCAAACCCAAAAGAGTCTTAATTACATAATTTGGAACTTCTGATTTCAAATATTCCATCCATTTCATCAAATTAAAAACACATAAATTATAGTAATTAATTTAAAATTAAATCCCGTTGTCAAAACAAAAGACGGGTTTTTAAGAAGTAAAATATATAAAAAGATTGACTTGTTTTTACATCCAATTGAAAAGTTAAATTACATCCAATGAAAAAAAATTTATTAAGTGATATAAAAATAATTCAATTATACATAAAAAAAATAAAATTACAATCTAAATATATAAATAAATTGGACGAAAATGAATTTTTGAATTAAAACCCGTATTTTTAACTATTCATTAAAAAAACCATTATCAGAAAAATACCAATAATTAACCCTAAGATATATTTGATATTTAAAATTTAGAAATGATTTACATTTTACGAAATTCAAAAAATAGATGTTTCATTAAAAAATCATATAGTTAATTCCCACTGTCAAAACAAATAGCGGGTATTTTGGAAGCAATATCTATGAAAATTTTGGCACTTGTTTATGTCCATTTTCAAAGTGAAATTAATTATAATGACCACCATTGAATTAAATTGTTAAAATATATTCTAATTAAACGTTAAATACAATTAAAAGGAAAATATAACCATATATTTAAATTAGATGAAAACGCAGTTTTGATGTAAAATGCAATATTTTTCACTATTCATTAAAAAGAACGAACATTGTCAGAAACGTAACAAAAATTTAACCAAAGTAAGATTCAATATCCCAACCATAAAGAATAATTTTATTTTGACAAATATAGCTTATAAAATTGTCAATATTTATATTTAAAAAGGTTCGCCATCAAAAGGCAATAAAACTATCTTTTAAAATTATTAGAGTATTTATTTTTAAAAATGGATTCATTTGGATTTTAAGCCTCTAACATTTATTGGATAAATGTAAAAATATTTGACAAACATATGTTATCATTTTTTAGTTATTTCTCTTCATTCCCTTCATTACAATGGCCAGTCCTTAACAATTATAATATTATAATATTATTAGTGTGCAACGTAAGATTTCAAAGTAACTCGTTGTTGTGTATTGGGTACGCCATCAAGAATAGCATCTCCTTTATAGTATTATTAACATTATATTCACAAATATTGATAAACATTAGAATTTAATATTTTTTATTTACCTTGGATGTTACATATATCTTCTAATATAATGTCACCATTCCCATTCATTTGTTGTTTTTTCTTATTGTATTAAATAATTTAATTATAGAGAGCTACGAGAGGAGGATATATGCACGATTCATATGAAATAGTCTCCCCTATGAAAATAAAAGATTCTATATCATCACCCTTAATTAAAATATCATTCTCATTTAATAAATTTTTCTATTATAATATGTTTGAAAAATCCTGAAAATATATATATAAAAGTCAATATAAGGTATAACATTTAAGAATGAAAATATGGTACATCTATGTGTAATAATTGTAATTTAATGAAATATACATGTTTTAATAATATTTCTAATAGGAGTCCTGATTTTCATGTACCTTCCAATGATTCATTGAGAAATAATTATTTCTTAAAATAAAATGGAATATATAAAATATTTAAAATGATTTAGAATAAAAATATCATTAAATAAATAATTATATTAAGTGAAATAACATTCCACCTCAACATTAGGATAATAATAATCAGCTGTAGTTAACTCATAATCTGGGGATGGATCCCATTTCGATTTTTGTGGACAATTCCCTTGATGTATATAAAATTATTTTAAGATGTTCAAAATATCCATAAAATTGAATAATTGCACATTGGATACTTCTTTCATTTTATTTCAATCATATTACTAATGTAATTTCTAATTACACGTGATGCAAGTACCCATTGCTATCCATTTTTTTCCATAGTGTTTCTATAAAAAGTTATTAAATGTTGAATATTGCATATTCATTTTATTTTGATTTTCTATATTTCTTTTTTCAGTGTCCTCAACAAATTTCATCATTTCATGGTTACTATAGAAAACTTTTTAATTTGGTATCTAGTTCACTATCTTGATGTCATCGAATAATGTATCATCATACACTGAAAATATATGAGAGATTATATTCCATTTTAGGATATGTTCATTTTACTCAACTAAGTGATCAATATTACTTCATGAATTACAAACATAATCAAAATACTAAGTAATTTACATCTTTAGTATATATTCATATTTCACAATCATTTTATCTTTCATCTTGGCATAGATAGTTAAATTTTCTCTCAATATTGTCTTGTTACTCATTTGGAATGTTCTTTTAAATTGATGTTTTTTTAAATATCTACAACTAAATAACATCAATTTCTTTAGACTCTGTATTGTTTCTGATAAACATCCACTGTTGTTCATCATATTATGTTTGATGAAAATGTATAATGATAAATTCCACTCATTTAATACTTTGTTATGTGATATATATACATTTCTTCAAGGGATGATTCATTTATCTTGTAATTTTAGATTACACATCAACGTTATTGATGTTGGGTTTGTCGCAAGAAGAGTCCTATTACTATTTCAATGTGTTGGGTATAAGAACACTACTCCATAAAAAGATTATTTTTGGTCTTAACCTGATTTAGATACACCAAAATATTTTTAATTTAATTAGATATATGTCTAGCATAATATTTTTTTCAATGGATGGAAATTATTATATAGATTAAATGTATTTATAGAGTATCTATTTCTTCCACAATGATTTAATTGAAAAAATAGTATAAATAAAAATAGCACATAAAATTATGAAATTTATATAATAGATTATAATTATAATTATAATTATGGTGTAACAAGTAATAGAAATTATTTGTTTTTGATAACTAATCATTGAATCATTATCACATAATAATTGGGAATATAATTAAATCATAAAAATATATTAAATAATTCATAATGGTTTATAATTTGTATATAAATCAACCAAATAATACCCCAAAGGATTTCTATCTATGTGTGCAGTATTATTCCCACATATTAGTCACTGAGTGATAATTATGTTCAAAAGAAATACCATTTTGAACGTTTACCACATGATGAAACTATGTAACAAATACATTCAAATACCAATATATAAAAATAGATGTCATCTTTTGGGAACAAAATATTCTCAACATTTTTGAAACAATACGATATTATATAATACATAGACTTATCTAATAATTATCTCATACATTCATGATATATAATGTTTATTTTTCTGAATATAGTTGACAAGTATTAGAAAAAAATTCCAATGATGATAAATATATCATTCCAACTCATATAATTGAAATTTATTTGTTTTCTTAACACTTTTTGCAAGATATGTTATCCCTATTAATCATATAGTATAGTTGTATTGGGTGACCAGATACATATTTGATTCTTGAATTACATAGAAAAATATGATATTCAACTTCAAATTCATTCGATGAAATTATTTTTTCATCCGTTATTTATTGAAAATAATTCATATATCCCTTAATTAAATATTATGGAATTAAAAAAATAATAATTATTGAGATCATATGATCAGTAAGGGGAAGAAGAAAATATAAATTATTATAAAAATAAATAATTTGTGAATAATATGTTGATGTAAATAATATTCAAATATGTCAAATAATGGTAATGAAACCATGGATGTGTAAGAAACATAAATAATCATACGGATAATATAACAATAGGTGGATACATACCTTTAAAAAATAATACATATATGATTTATAACCTGGAATAAAAATTAATACATTTCTAGGATATTTCTCTAATAGTGTTTTAGAAAATTAGTTCACAACTCTAAGATAACAAAAACATATAGTATAATGTGGGAAAATACACATACTATAATATTTTTCACAAATAGAAAAGTATTATAATAAGAAAATTCATTTTATAAAAATACTAATGACTCCAATTATTACTTCATTAGAATTTTTAAACATCTATTAAACAAGTAAAAAAAATTAAAAAAAATCGATTAGAATGAAATATCAATAATTGACATATAAAAAAAATAATGAAACCTATTAGTGTATTTTGATACAATTAAATCATAACATATAGTTTCCAATTACATTTTAATGTTTGAGCTCTAATAATAATCTATATAGACATGAAATTAGATTTACTTACAAATCTTATTTTAAAAAATCTTATAAAAAACATAATTGTTAAATAATAAGGGTATATTTTTTTTGTTGAAAATAATAAAAACCTTGAAAAAATAATTCTTAAAAATAAACAATTTTACCTAAAAGGTAATCATCATTCCTTAAAAGAATATAACTAGATTCCCATATGAAACAAAACAATTTCCTTTAATACTCATTATAAATAATTGAAATTTCAATTATCATTCTTGGGGAACCATTTCAATATCAATATTACAATCATACATAAAAATGGGAATAAATACCATGTAAACTAATATAATTTTTCTGGTTAAACCTATAAGAATCTAGCTTAATCCCTTAATATAATGTATTAGAGAGATATAAATAGCTCACCCATCGACATGATAACTATCAAATTTCAACATTAATCATAAACTATATGGAATACCCATAACAAACAATTACACATGAAATATTTCATTTTCATCCTTGCAATTATAGATATATTCTTTGAACCCCTAAGTAAAATATTTCTGTGTATCAAATTAACAATTACATTTAAACCCCATTTTTATTAATACCATAACATAGAGAAAAAAGGGATTTATATAAACAAAATTCGTTCTACTTATATAATATAACAATAAAATAATGTATATTATATCAATTAATACCCATTTATGTTATAAATATTTAAATAGAACATTTTTTACTTTTATAAAGTAAGTAACATAATCTATTATATAACATTCAAAAAAACATTATTTTGAAAAAATGTTAATGGATGAAAAAATAGGAATAATATTTTTATTCATATTTATTTATTTCCATATAAATACATATAATAATTGATTCTAATTAATATGGAAATGGAATAAAAGGATTATGAAAATTTATCTTAAAATTATTTAAAATGTTGGTTTTAAATTGAAGTGTATCTTACATCGAATCCCAATCAAAATTTATGTTAATTAAGATCCTAAATAATTATAATATTTATTTATTTAGGATCTAAATATCTTAATTCATCTTTACTATTACATTAATTTTATTTATTATCATTTTTAATACAATTAATAAATAAATTATGTTTTTAATTGATGTTTTGATGACAATTGTATCATAATTCAAAAATGAATTCGATAAGTTGATTATGATAAATGTGTTAATTATTACATCATATAAAAAATAAAAATAAATAATGTTTTTTAATTTTTATGTAAAATTTATATTTGAAAAAAAACAACGAATGATGGTAATGAGGAAACTTATTTGTTATAATCACATGATTTTAAGGTGTTACTCATCCATGAGTAATGTTTCTATTTTTCAAAAAACATGATGAATAATATTTAGTTATTTTTTTTCTTAATAGAATAATTATATTATTATAAAAAGATATATATTTTTAAATAAATTACTATATAGTTTATATTTAATGAGGACATGAACAAAACACATCACTTTATTAATGTTGTAATCCACATATATTGACAAATGATATTATCAAATTCCTATGGATAAAATGTTAATAAGTATTGTGATATTATATTTTAAAATATTTATAATTATTACATTTTTCTCAAACATATACATAATATCAATCATTATACACATCTATGAGAAGTGGTGATCGAAAAAAATTACATTAGATTGTGCGCCATTAGTCCACTGTATAAATGACTGATGGTTTTATTTCAAATTTATTTGAAGTGGATTCACATATAAGTTATTAAATTAAATTTAAAACATATATTTATATAGAATATATTGGGTGTATTACTTTATAATGTATTATGATAATTTTTTTGAGTTAGGATAATTATTAAAATGAAAACATTTTGTTATATGGTGTATATCTTCTTTGGAAAGCCTCTTTTATATTACACATTTATTTCTGTAGGGTTGTTATTATTATGAAAATAATACCTGGAGGTTATATGTAGTGATTTTTGGAAGGTATTTTTATAAATATTTGAATAAACATTTTACTAGTAATGTGAGATGAAGTGAGGATAAAAGGTGACCATTTAGAAGAGAGGAAAAAACTAATGATGGAATTAAATATATGATTATATAAAATATATAATAATAAAGTAATGTGGAAAAAAGGATCCCGAAATTGGAATATAAGATGTTATATGGAATTTATATACAAAAAACACATTTATATATTATTTTTGTGCAATTTATGTCTTAACTATTAGTTATTCCACTCTCATATCATTTTATCATTAACAGTTATAACATAACTTCTTAACATGGTAACATAATTATAAAACAAAGAAAAATATTTTTACAATATAAAAATATAGACATTGTGATTATAAATTTTTAATAAGTTTTACAATATTCAATTTATAATGGTATACAAGATTCAGATATTTTTTTTTCAAATAATAAATATAAAACCATTTTATACTTTTTTGGAAATACAAAACTAAGTGGAATAATCCAACAATTTCATTAAATTAAAAGACATAAAGAATATTTTCAAATTTGAACAAAATAAATATTATCTTATCAAAACCCTTGATTGGGTTCTCATATGTTATATAATGTTTTAAAATTATTTAATTAACTCAAAAAATATTTATTTGGTCTAACCCCACATAAAAATGATGATAAATATTTTTAGTTAATTATAACACTTACAACTTTAGTTTTACCCTTACGATAATAATGTTTTTAACATTTACTAGAGAGAATTTAGTTTACCATATTTAATATTCATTATGACCAAGAAAAAAGATGACACTTTTACATTATATTAATTATTTTAATTTTAAAAATATAAATTAAATTTAAAATTTCAATTTGTATATGGAATATAATCTAAAATAAATTCTAAACTATAAAATTAAATAAAAAACAATTTTTCCAAAAAAAACACATTTATGGATAAAAATATTTTTATACACAAATATTTTATAATTAACATCCCAAATAAATTTATTCTATTTTTGAATTGAAAATTAAGTTTTTAATTTTTTAAAATAATCTAAAATATATTTTTACTTCTTATATCCTTGATATAAAAAGATAGTTTTCATATAAAATAGTTATTATACATTACAAATAAAAATATCAATAAATTCAAGAAAAAAATAAAAAATTGTCCTTTTATAATATTTATATTATGATTTTAAAATTTATATAATTTATAAATTAAACATTTTATAATCATTGAAATTTTATTATAATATTTTGATCCAAAAATCAATAAAATTCATTTCTGAAAAAATAACATTTTTTATAAGATAAAATTATATTACTAAAAATGGATTGAATATTTCTTAAGAGTTAATCATAAAATTAATATTGATTTAGATCAGTATATATATTTTATAATGTATTTTGTTCAACTAATACATTCTTATACAATGTATTGGTTATAAATATCTAATTCACATAATAATATTTTCTGGATCATTTAAACTCTATGTTGTGTGTCATATAATTTATTGAGAATAATATTCTTTTAATATTTTTCAGTGTAACATTTTCCTTATCTTTAATAAATTTCAATCTCAAAATTTTTAATTAATCTTGGTAATCAAGGGTTTGATTTTTGATAATTCCATTATTGAAAACACATATCCATAAAAGTGACAGTAAAATATCATATTCAAAATAGGTTAAGTGAAACATTAAGTTCTTATAATTGACATATGACTAGGTATAACAAAATTTATTAGTGGGAATTAAAAATATATACATAGATGAAGAAATTAAGATCCATATAATTATGCACAGGGATAAAGAATATTTATCACAAGAAATTGAATGATCAGGATAATGTCAATGACCAAATAACCATAAATTAATTAATTGCAAAAATGATAATTGATTGATCCGAAATGAAATTTAAAGGATATAATTTTTTTTCAAGATACTTATTATAGATGTATGGAATTATTTTACAAAGGAAAAATGTTAAAATATTCTTATTGTATTTCATTCCATTTCAGAATCTAAATTTCATCTTTTGGTTATAATTTCTTCAATTCCCTATCAAATCTCATTTGTTCTTCCAAGAAATAAATATTCAAGATGAGTTTTCTCTCATTACTGAATTACTAATATTAAATTTTAATAGATAAAATATTACTAAATTGTAGAATAATTTAAACATTTTTTATTTAATAATTAAAAAAGAATAGAAAAATCATAGATATTATACAAAATGAAGAAATTATAAATGTATCATTATACAATAAATAATAACACTCAAACTAAAACATTATACATCCATATTTAACTCCTAAAAATAATTCAAGATCAATAACCCAAAAATAAAACATACATTGTCACATATTACCTATTTATTATTTTATAAATTATATTGAAATAACATTAGTCATTAAATATTTCATATACACAAAAATTTATATACACTAATCATAAAAAATTAAAAATATGATAATCAGTTCTATTAATAATATGAATAAAAAAGGATACATTAAAATAATATATTCTCTCAAAATATAAATCTATAATTATTCATAAAATAAAATCTCATCGTATCAATAATATTAGGTTTTATTTAGTCATATAAAATTATTATTATTATAGTGATCTTATTCAAAAATAACATTACCAACTTAATCAACAAATAAATTTTAAATATTATGGTTATCTTTACGATTAAATATATGATTAAAATTTTTAATAACCCCTATTTACCTCATAGTCAATGATAAAATAATAAATGTTATCAAATAATAAAACATATCTTCAAAAAATTTAATTTAATTCTTACTCATACAAATTATTTAAATGCCTAAAATATAGATTACATATCCGTAAAAATTATATATATATATATATTAGGAATAAATTTTACGGATATTTGTTGAACAACTAATTTCAATTAGGAAACACATAATAGATTTATTGTAGTTATATATTGTGTTTTGGTGAATTTTAGGAGGGTTTTGATTTAATTTGAAATGTTTTTTTGGATTTCATATTGGTTCACATTTTTATCACGATTTGTGGAAACTGTGAAACATGGACTAGAAACCATGAAATGAGAGACAATTTATATGGGGATTCCACACAAGTATGATAATAGTTTCTACAATCCTTGAAGGAACCATAGGTAAATTTTTCTCAGTGGGATAATGGTAATTTTTTATAGTTGGTGCATGGATTGTCTAACAGTGACGAGCAAAGATGCATGGTTTTCCTTCACATATAAGACGGTGAAAGGTAGGAATTACCATAACAAAAACTGTGCAAATTTTAAAAATATGATCTTAAAAAAAGTGTATCTGGGTAGTGAATAAGTTTTAGCACCTTGTTTTTTTTTGGAAAATTGACCTTAAATGATGATTTATTCCTACTAAATGTTGGGGAGGATTTTTTAATTGAATTGAATGTGCTCTAGAGGTGTTTCTTGGTGAATTGAATCCCAATTCCCAAGGTATTTCACTATTTGTGGTAAATTTTCTTGTTTTTAAATGGATCATTTTTCTCCACTCTCTCCGTTACATGGATATATTTTCTGATATATCTATTGTTTTAAAACAAATTATGGTTATATTTATCCATATTTATGAAATGGAATGATATTTATTTTGGGAATTTAATGATTCAATCCAATTATAATGGTGTTTTTGTGTCATTATTTATTTTCACCACAACTTCCCAGGTATGTGGCTTCAATATCAACCCCTATTATTAGAACATGAATTATTTGTTTCAAATAATTTAAATTGATTAAAATTTCCTGATGAATTAGTGTTCAATGAATGTTATAAACCACCTTTATTAATTTAATTAGTAGTTTGTGTACATTTTTTTATAATTGAATTTTTTTGCATGTATTTGATAAATTTTTTCAAAAGTTTTATTATAAAATAGTTTTTTGTTGCAATATAAAATAAAAGTACTTAAACATTCATTATGATTATATTTTCCTTCAATTATTTAAGAAGGCTCTTTTCGTGGTTTGAAATATAAAGTTAGAGCGTGATTATATTGATTTTTTTTAGGCAATGTTGAAATATTACTTGGTTCTTGGTGTCAATTTTTTAATGGGACATGTGATTTAATTACCATGTGATGAATTTTCTGATCGACAAGAAACATCTCATGAGCATGGAACTATCTTAAAAAAATCATGCAAGAGTGTATGATTGAGTTTTTGTATTGAAATTATATATTCCCAAAAGAGAATATGAAATGTCACAGAATATGTTTCTTTCCTTCTTCCTTAGAAAATGGTATTTTATTGGAAATTATTTTCATGAATAATCATTTTTGGTTTGTGATTAAATATTTTAAATTCTTTTATATGAATTCTATATTATGTTATTTCATTATGGGGGGTAGGGAAGAAATATCGAGAAATCCTACCAAGTTTTAGTACTCACATCTTCTATGGAACATTGGCATATTTAAAAATATTTTTTATCAAGACATATGACTAGGTAAATTATCAAACATCATTAGTGATGAATCTTGATACATGGTTTGTTTTTTAGTGTTATAGAATAGAGAATATTTAATATTTGTATTTATATGGATTCATATATAGTTTAGATTTTTCATTATTCAGTTGCGAACATTAATTTTTTTTTCTTCCATAATGGTACTCTATTATAGATTATTTTTTATCCATGGTATTTCATTGAGTTTTTTTTCATTGTTTTCATGCATTGTGTTGTAGTATTTTGTTATGGATTGTTTGGTTGGGTTGTTTTATCTCCAAATGTTAGACCATCCATCATCTTTTATTGATTACCATTGAATTTATTTCGTGACATTTGACCCTTGGGGATGTATCTTAAGAACAAAAAAAATTCTTCCCCAACATAATACTATTATGTGTGGGTAAATGTCAAAAATGATATCATCATATATGGGCCTTAAAATAATTAGTCAGGAATTAACTTAGTATTGTTGTCAAAATTAAATCTATTTTATTCCTCCAGTTTGAATGGTACAAAATAGTAGGATTGTAGGACATGAAATGTTTAGAATAAAAATACATAGATAATCTTTTTTCACTTAATGTCAAGTTACCAAGGATATGGGTACATATGTTTTTTGGATACAAATATAAGAATCAGTATATCAGTCTCGTGGGCTTAGCCAAAGACATAAAAATTTAATTCACGTGATAAATTACTACCCACATGGAGTGCATACTTCATTTTGAGTAGTGATATATGATTTGGACGAATTATTTTGATTTTTTTAAATTGTTGATTTTATTTTCAAATACGATATATTGTAATAGAATGTGAATCTTATTTTGAAAATGGTATTCTTCTAAAAATCATGATGAATTCTTAAAAGTTGGATGATTGTGACAAAATATTAATTTCATAATGAATGTTTGTTATATGTGTGGTATGGTATAATTTGAAATTGCTAATACTTGATCTGATAATGAGTGAGCCTTATCAAGTTTGTTGTTTTTATAAAAAATTTCAATATGTAGGAATTATAGAATACAATCAGAGGAATATACTGAGAATGTAAGTACACCAGAGCCTCATCTGAATCAATATCTTCATTATAGTATAGATTAAGCCTCATAGGATATGGAAAGAGGGAACAAGAGGGATGACGAGAAATAATTCAAAAATTCTCATCAGTGTAGAATAATATTTCACATGTCATTTAGGAGGATTAAAAACTAGAGTAGGAAGATGTCAAGATGAACAAGATGAATGAAATCATCAATTTCATTAAAATAATTATAGAGTATAAATTTAATCTAAAAAATTTATATTATGGCGGATATTTCATGGAAATTTTGGGATTTAGTATTTCATTCCAAATTTGACCAAGTCCATAAATGGGATGATTTATAATAATTGTACAATAAAATCTTTTACAGTCACATATTATGGATTTATGAAAAATGAACTTCATTATATTGATGTTTTAGATACTCATAGATAAACAGTGTGTGTCTATATATATGATTTTTTTTTTCATTACACATGAAGAGGCCCCTATTGAATACTTGAAGGTACACAACTTCTAATCCAATATGAAGAAGGAGATTTGATCAATGATTTTTTTACATTATTAAGAATTATAATGAGATGTTAAATGTTGTGGTGGTGGAAGAAGTATAAATCTAAAATTATATAGGTGGATCCTGCATGATGAAACAAACAAGAAGGAGTGGGAACTATAATACTAGGAGAAAACAAATGAGAGACACCTGTTTCTACATTATGGGGATGCCCTAGATTCAAATGGCAGATTTAGTGAATCATCCCCTGAGATCGATGGCATAATATATATGCTTCAATGTGGTTCTATGAACCACATCAATCAAAAATGTATGATACACATAGTTCATTCCCTAATTTCAAAAATAAGGGAATCAATAACACTACTGTCATGTTGCTCTGAGGTTAGTTCTTCAAGGCACTTCCGAGATGTTGCAGTTTTTTTATGCTTCAATATGATTAGAAAATATGAACAATCCATATAAATAAACATCAATTTTTAATTTTTTAATACCATAATTAATTAAGACATTCAATCACGAAAAGGATACAAAATTAAATGTATAATGATCAATAAAATTTATGTAGATTAATATGTTATAGTGGATGATATGTCTTGAAAATCTATGGTGTGGGGTATGATTTATCTGAATGACACCCTTCCTTATGTATTTTTTTTATTATTATTTTTCCAATTACCAAATTTTACCTCATTTTATTTACTACTGGGATGAAATATTGAGATATTTCCTTCTAAGTTAATGTTTAAAACATATTTGGGTAAAATATAGTGTTGATATATTGTATATAAGCATGTTTTAAATCTTTTTATGGAGATGAGTTGATATTATAAATATCACTAATTTAAATTTATTTCTATGACCTAATCCTAGGTATATATTTGTTGACCATGTTAAAGTCTCACATCAACTGTATAACATAATTGTTAGTTTCAGAATTATTTATGGAGTCAAGCATCTCCTATAAGGTAATCAAAATGTAAAAGTATGTGAAATTATCTTGTTTGAACCATTGGTTGGAATGATCTCATAATAGTTGGAAACATTAACGTTGGAATCAATTGAAGATATTGAGAAAATTTGTATTCCATTATGATTTTATCAGTTTATAGAATTTTTTCTACATGTTTATTAGGGTTTCCATCTATAAAATATTTAGATTTTATGACTGATCTCCTTTGGGAGACCAATCATATTTCCTTTACAATATACCAGATAGAAAAAAATACATTTATGGAAACTAAAATTTTATTTAGAAGAGATATAAGGTAATGTGTTTCTTTGGATAAGCACATATCCTTTGGTATCAAAGATCATATTTGATTAAAATGTGGGTGTAACACTTTGGGTATTTGCGGATTACAATAATCATTATCAAGATATGATAAATATTTTGTATCCTCATCAATGAATTTATGTTTTTAGGTCAATTTAGAGAAACTATGTTGATCTCTATGATGTAATTGCGATTAGGATATCACTAATTATGGGTTTGGAAGGATTATATTCCAAAAGATACATTTTATATTATACATTCCATTATGAATATGTGGTAATGACTTTTGGTCATACAAATGCACCAGTAGTATTTCTATATTTTATGAATCTATTCATTCATATGTATATTGAATCTATTTTATTTTATTTTTGGATGGTATATTTTTTAATTCAAGGACAATGGATGAGCATGAGTTACACATAGAAACAATGTTTTTAATGTTGATAAATAATTGTTTTTATTTCAAATTATCAAAGTGTGTTTTTTATATAACAGAGATATGATTCCATGGACATGAAATATATAAAAACATTGATTTTATGGATATATAAAATATTGATGTTATTGTATATTTTTAATCATAAATGAGTTTCTTTGAGATATGCAGTTTCATTTGTTTAGCTGGAAATTACTAATGATTTCTTCAAGAGTTTTCATGACTTGCTTCACCAATGGAATCTTTAATAATTTAAAATGTTCCATTACAATACAATAATGAATTTCAAAAGTATTTTTCAAGATCCTAATGTTGATCATAAATAAGCACCAATCATGAATTTTCTAGTATAAAGGAAAAGGTACATTGGGTATTGTGATAGTTGGGATCTATAGAGGGACATGGTCTCATTATTGGAGATCATGTTGTTAATTTTGGATAAAGGATGTTATATTTTAATGAGAAGAGAAACCCAAATAATTATTTTTAGTTAGCTACCTTAGTTAATTAATTTAATACTTATACTCATTACCTATATGGTAAGAATATTATATTATTTATGGATAATAATAGATTGAATTTGTTTTCTTAACACAAAACTCTAATATGAGACAATAGAGATGGGTGAAGTATGGTGAAATATTTAACATTGATATGATGTATAAACCATATAAATGAAATATAATTGTTGATAAATTATGAATGAACTAATCTTATTGGATGTAAAATGTGATTTAGATCAATGTATGTTAAAGTCAATGATAACTAATATGCACATGGAATACATAAACTGAGGTGGTTTTAGTGTTTTCATTCCTGTTTTATTTATTGCTGATTTGGTGGAGATGGTTAAAGAGAAACATACATCTAATTCTAAATATGTTTCTATGAGGAATAAATTCAACATTTGGTTGATAATTGAGGGATTGAATCAGAATGAAAGATCACGGTTGTTGTTTCAATATTACATTTTTCAACATATACATTTTTAGGAAAAATATTATCACACTTACCAAAACTCTATATAGTTCATTCATCATAGTTTAAAAATAATTTTTAAATCATTGAATGTATAATTTTTGTGGGTAAACATGTAAATGAAGGTGGATGAGTGTGATTCAAGATTTTTATCCGATCAATAGGTTTATGAAGGGCATCAATGAACAAATGGTATGTTATTGTCATTTTGAATTCTATTGTGGAAATGCGAGTAGATATGTTTTGAATTTTTAACAAGTCACCCACAAATTATTCAGTTTTATGATACTGTATGGGTGATAGTGGATCAGCTCCCAAAGTTGACTCATTTCATCGCTATTCATTAATCACGTATGGGTGGGGTCATGATGAAAATATATATATGAGAAGTGGTAATGTGCCATGGAATACTAGTTTTGATAGTGTAAAATTTGTATATGAGCTTTAAATCTTGTTTTTTAAAATCCATAGATAAATACATTGGTAATTATTTAAATATGAGTTCAACATATCATCCTCAGATGACTGGTAAATATGAATGAGAAATATTAATGCAAGAAGGAATTTTCTGGGATTCAGTAATAGATTTTCGTGAATCATGGGATGAAATTGTATCTTTAGTAGGGTTATTATATATAACCAATTATTAAGACTCCGTTCAAATGGATAATTTTGATGAATTGTATTTATTTACCTGTCTTTATATATATTGGTGGTTGGAAATAGGTGAGACATTACCTGTTGGGATGAATATTGTCTATGATAGAAAGAAGAAGATTTAAGTAATCCTTAAAAATATGGATATGTATTAGAGTCATCATAGAACATATACATATCATCATCAATTGTAGTATTCATTTAATTTGAGTGATCATGTGTTCTTTAAAATCGATCCATACAATGACAATAATAGTTTTGGAAATTAGGAAATGTTATATCAAATATACACAGGCCCTTTCAAGATATTTAAATGTGTTGGTGGGGCAGAATATCAATTATCAAAACTAAAAAACATCATTGTGGTCGATAATGTGTTTTATGTATCCTAGATCACAAATTTTCAACTTGATTCTTAATATATGATTCAACATGATTATATAAACCAACATATAGATCCTTAATTGGTGCACATGGCAGTGCAGATTGTGAATAATAAATAGATTGTCTTCTAAGGAAAAATAATTAGTTTGGTGTGGTAATTATTTAAATATGGATAGATTTATGGAGATACATTTTTTCATGTGAAATAAATGGTTGATCAATGGATTAAAATCTTTCCGAACAATAGTGGTTTTTAATTTTCTATAGATACAATGGACAATTGTGGTTAGACATTTCCACACCAGTTTTAATGTTTGTTGCCCTTAAAAGTTTATTAAAAGCATATAAACTATTTAAGAGATGTTAAGAGGGTTTGGGAAACATATTAATTTTTTGGGGCATTTCTACATGTTCATGGTTTTGAAATGGTTTTTTGAAACTATTCAACTCAAATAAGAATCCATTATCATTTAAATAGAGATTGATTGGAATGTAACATGTAGTAAATGGTGTTTTGAAATCGTGTGACTACATATGATAAATTGTGAAAAGTGGAAAAATATGAATTTTCATGGATACTGCTTGGTGGGTCTAAATGTGTGGGAAAACCATGTTAGGTGCATCTTCAGGCATTTGTTGGGGTTTTTTTAACACATAATTTTCTTAACTTTGAAAATATCCATATGTAGTTTAAAAAAAAGATCATAGAAAAAGGATATGTTCTGGGATTATATATTGACCCTTGTTTTACTCCAAATCATCTTTATCTCAATATTTTTTCCTCCAAAAGTTTATGTTGAGTTTCACATTTTAATTGGATGTGATACAGAGTCATTTATTGGTTTTTGAGGCTTGATTCCCACGGTATTTCATTAATTTTTTTAGTTTTTATTAATTTATCTTACACAACTATAAAATTGATAAAACTCCATGAATCTATAGCTACAGGATTGAAACTATGGCTATAGGTTCCTATAGCCATGGTTTTGTGGCATATTTCCATAGTTTTGTGGCTTATTGCCACCATTTTAAAATCGTGGCTATATGCCTATTTTTGGTTGAAATAGCTCGTGGGATGTTGCCACAGTTTTGTGGCCTATGGCCACTATTTTATAATCCATGTGCATAGGTCAATTTTTTCATCATCCTATTTCTATATTTCTCCAAAATCGTGGCTATAGTGTTCCTACGCTTCCACGGGAATAAAATTTCCAGCGAAAAATTTGTTGAAAGCCCTATCACCACTATTTTGAGTATATTAACAATGTTTTTATTAATATATATATATATATATACATACCCAAATTGTTGAAACTTTTAGTGGTATGTGCGATTAATTTCATAGTAAAGCTGCAGGGTTCAAAACCCACTGCGCACACTTATAATTTTGGCTATTACCACAATTTTTCGAGGATATTGCCATAGTTAAAATCATGATTGTATGTCATGCACCATAGTTTCAAATTTGGAGGCCTATATCCAAGTTTAAATCCTTGTAACTAGGTTGGAACCTACATCCACGGTGATAGCATCATCGGTTGGCCAAAACTGTGGACGTAGCCTTTGGCAACGATTTTGGGGCCTAATACCACGATTTTGAACTGTGGAAGTAGAGCTTTTTTACATATGTGTTAGATATACTTTTTCCCACTTTAATTTTCATATACATACTCCACTATCAAATTATCTATGTGGTTTGATTACCATCATGGTTTCATTTTTAATTTTTTACTCTAGGGGATGATATCAAAGGTATGTGTTTCGATATTCAAACAGGATTTGTAGTCATTTTATTATGTTCTTAATTTAAACAATTTTTTTCTATGTTCAGAAGCCGCACTATCAACTCTTCTTTTTGATCATAATGTATTCATGAAAAGAATTTAAATTTTTTTAATATTGATTGTTAAATTTGAGTGAAAAGCATGGAAGAAACCATATTTTGTTATTGATTGAGTATTTTGTGATTTTTTTTTTATTTTTTGGAATTCATTGAAAAATGCATTGAAAATTTATTTTAAAATGTTGATTTTAAAACAGATACTGGATAGATTCTTCAAAAATAATTTATTTATTTAATGGGTTTTAGAATGGTTGCTTCATGGTTTGGAATAATGCATTGGTGTGTTCTCATATTTAATTTTTAGAGGGCAGATTAGAATAATACATTGTATGTAGTTCCTATTATTTAATGAAAATTGTGATTTAATTACCTTGATAAAACATGGTATACTGATGATAAACCCTTCACGACTGTGGATCATTCATTGTGAATCATGTGTATGTGGATGCATGTGTTTGTCGATTGAAATGGGATATTTTAAAAATGGAATATTAAATTTTTCAGAAGAAATTGCTTGGTTTCATCAGTGGAAAATTGATTTATTTTAATAACATTTTTTCATTTAAATATTTTTGTTTTGTGCTCATTTTTTTAATTTTTTTATATAATGGTTTTAAATAAATGGTTTTATAAAAATTTTCCCACATGTACTATCCTAGTGTCATGATTATGGAATTCATTTGGGGTAATCTTTTCAGTATCATTACTCACCCCATCTTTAGAACTTTTGTGATTTTATAGTTATCATATAATGGGGAACTAGAAAATAAAATTTATTGAACTTGTTTAGTGGTGAATCATGACATTTTTTCTATTTTTTTAGTCGATGTATGGATAAAATTAATGATTTGGAGTTATGTGGATTTTCATAAAGTATTGTTCTTATCTTCTCTTGCTCTGCAATATTATGTTTGTTTTCTTCTACTATCGTACTTTATGGTAGTTTGGTTTTGATAATAATTTATTATAGTGAATTGTTTTAAGTTTTTATGATGCATCATGTTGTGGTGTTTTTTTTCGAATGTTGGGTTGTGTTTTATTATATTCAAATGGTAAATCATTCCATGTTTGTCCATTAATATTTTGGAATTTAGTTGAAGATGTTGTAACCTTTGGGGTGTCGCTTATGGAAATGTAGAAATTCATCCTTGACTCATGTTAATGTGGAGGTTATGAATGTTACAATATGTGAGAATCTAAGAAAATAATGATATCAAAAAAATCACACAACTTATAAAAATATGTTCTTCCAAAAAAAATTAAAAGACTTGGAATTCTTTTCCCTATAAATCATCAATACAATGAAAGTTAACATCAGGTAAATATTATCCTCGATTAACTAAATGTAATGGAATGAAATATTTTCTTACATAGTCATCTGTTCCCCAAAGATAATATCCCCTCATTGAATCAATGTTTCAATGTATGATTATGTCCAACAATATAATTATGCTATTGTTTATTCGGATGAACATGTAGTGGACATTCAATGAGTCTATGAGAATCTTCCACTATGATATTGATCATGAATTACTCACCTATAATATCGTATTTAGAGTCAAGGATATGCCTATAAAATTTCGAACTGTTAAATTCATCTCATTCTGGACCTTTTTAAAATCTACCATTTGAGGAAAGTTAAGTATTTGAGGAGAATTCAATATCTAGATGGGTTTCCATTAGTTGTTTGTGGTCCACTTTCATACTACCTGGATCCTCATCAACCTATTATCTAAAATTAAAAACATTATTTTTATATAGACCAAATTTATGAGTATCATCTTCAATAATTGACAATTCACCTTTAAGTGATTCATCCCTTGGATTCCTTACATTACATTAGGATCTAGTAACCAAGGATTTTTATATGTTTGAGTAGTCCATTCAAGGACTTGTTTTCTCCCCCATATTTAATGGGAAGTTTCCAGAGCTAATTATACCTATTATACTTTTATCTAACCACAACCAATACTCCTAGTAGGGTGGGGGTCCTATTCATAATCCATTATTAGTTTGGGAGCCAATTTACATGTTCATAATTGAGGATCATCAAGTGATATTATCCCAACAACTTTTTTTCGATCTTAGAATATATTGTTGAAAAAAATCTAGTATCAACATTATTCATTTAACTTCCATTGAATAAATGAGAACTAAACATTATTGGTATTGATATTAAATTATCCCACTATCTAGTTCACCTTCACCCTTGTGAATCTATACCGTTCCATCATATATAATCATGAATAAATGCGAGTGTGAATGAATTTATATGATATTTATAAAAAAACATGAATATGATCTGATTTAAAAGTGTCTCCATTCCAATTTACATCAATTCTATCCTTCATTATTTAAAAAAATTTGGGTGATTCCAAGGGAGGAGCTGGACCACCATTCCTTTATCCCAACACAGATAAATTCTTGATTCCCCGTGATACATCAAATGTTGTAAAAATTGTTTTTAACATTTTTATTGGAATACACTAAACATGATTCCTTATTAAGTTAATATTAATGGTAGCATTCCCTATAATATAGAAGATAAATATTGGGGGTAGCAGTATAGTATTTCTAATTTACCAATGAAAAGGAACGAGTCCCCCACATAATGATCACTAGGGATTTTTTTGGCATGAATGAAATTAAAAACCCATCTGTCTTCGAAAAGAATAAAAATATTCTCAATAGTAAATGATCATAACCTATTTGAAACAAAATTCAATACCAATCATGATCTACACCCACTATAACGGTTGTTTAGAAACATCATCTTAATCGAATTTATAAAGGGGGTTTTGAGGGAGTAAATTATGATTTCTTTTTTTAGTGAACAATAGTTGTCTAACAATATTACATTGAATAAAGATAATCGATAGTTTTTAAAATATAAGTTGATGATTATAGAATCTTATCTATATTAACATTTTAAAATCATCTCGATTCATATGTAATCAATACGACCATATTATAAAGTAAAAGTAGGATCTAATGCATGAATAGGTATATATGGACTATGTCATGATCATATCCTCCATCGATGAAAATTAAATCATAATATTACACTTGATTAGAAGGCTAGTAGTCACCCACTCTAATATTACCTATTAAAGAAAAACCAAATTAGTCATAATACTCTAATGAATGATGGGGAGAACTAAAATGAACCACCATGGTCACGTTTATGAGAGAAGTGGCATCCCTGAAATCTACGGTCAAAAAAATGGTGGCTATATAAAAATAAATAAAAAGGAATGTGTTTAGGAAATTCATGGAAAGGTCAAACGCAGAAGATGCGGAAAACCACATAAAATATTGGGGGATTTAAGGATTAGTTTGAGATCAGGTAATAGAGGGAGGAAATTAGTATTTAATAATGGGAGATAAACATGTGGCCAAGACCATGAGGATGTTTATGGTATTTCCCCCTAATATTAGGTAGGGAATGATGTTGTGAGCATCACTGATTAGGGAATTTGAGAGTAAAAGGGGGTTGGGAGTGATGGACATTTCAATATTGTTGTTATGTATTACATATACCTCAATTTTCTATCAATAATCCTAAAAAAACAATCATTTTTTTCAATATCATAAAGTATCAAAAAATGTCTCTAATGAGTTAATATTATGATCAACCATAATTTTATCAAACCATGATTGTTATGGTTTTTCCCATATCAATATTTCTTATCATAGGATTCCAAAAGATCTATCCCCACACTCATAATAATGGTATGTAAATAGTATGTTATTTACTAGTATCACAATCCCCCAACGGTTTGTGGCTTGGTGTGTAGGCTTAGGCCCAAACATTATACCCTAGTGATGATCACATTAATACACAACCAATAAATTTTTAATTTTTCCCTAGTGGGTACATCTAATATACAACCACATAAAATTATTAATATTTAGATTGAGATTTTATTTATATTAATTCAAATAATCAATATGTTTACCAAACATGATGATGTTATATGTGACGAACTTGTATTTTCTTACATAAGCATTATATAATTTTTGTAAAATATATACTACTTCTCCCAAATACAAAAACAAATATGGTATATTTTATTTCTCATACGTGATTAGATAAAAATATATTCTTATTTCCTGAATGGAAGAAAAAATATCCCGTAATGATATTCTCCTTTGACATATTTTACGTAAAATCATTATTCATGTCCAAATAAAAGGAATGATATGAATGGGAGAAATCATACTCCCTGAAAAGTATAGGAATTGAGATAACATTAATAATATAAAAATATCATGAACATTAGGGTATGATAAAATTATTTGAACAGTTTAAAACCATACCATACATAACATATATCATAAACATCAGTCCAAGAATAATGTTCTGAAGATCATTAGAGTTTAATAGTTTAGTAATTCAATGAGAATTGGCTACTGTAGAATAACATTGAAAATGAATATGATAAAATTTCATCCCATAAAATATTTATTATTTATAAATAGAAATGTGATCAATAATAATGTTATGGACCTGAAATCATGAGTTTACATAAGCTTACAAATGTGAAACTAGGTCAACACATAACTATATAGACATCAGAAAATGTATACAAACCACCATATAATCACGAAAATGGGTCTAAACATAACCTTATATATTTAAATCTAGGTCCATGTATAAAATTATAGACATGAAACTAGTTCCACAAAAAAAACCTTATTGACATGAAATCAGGTCCACACATAACATTTTGAAAAAAACATAGGTTCAATAATCCTGAACGTAACTCAATATTTACCTATCTTTAAGAAATAAGTTGAATACAAATAAGGTGATCACAAATCCTCAATCTATATCGGAACAACAAATCCATGGTTTGTACTGGAACCACACACCCATTGTTTATAATAGAACCACACATAACATAATGATATCAATACTTATGTGTGGCAGACTATCAAAAAACATTCATTATATAAACAGATCATAAATCAAGAAAAGAAAACAAGATTCATTAAAATTCCATCAATTCATTATATGAAAAACAATATAAATTAATGAGTTTCATAAACATCAATCATCATAATAAAAAAAATTAGAGAAAGAATAACGATGATACTATAGTATGGTATCCATAATAAAAACATAATCAAAACTGATGTATTTTGTTTTTAATGAATATAAATTATACAAAGAGATCATTAATTAATTATTGAGGAAAAAATATGTTCAATTTTGATATGCCATCATAAAAAACCCTAATTATAAAAAAATCAATTTTCATTAAAAATATCCCTAGAAAATTATAAGGTAAGCATTAACTCATTTTTTTCATGATGGATTAAAATAACCTTTATGTTATATATGTTAAAATAATTATATTTTTTAGATCTTATTTAAAATCCAATGTTTCCATGTTTAGAAAATGAAAATAATATTCCTTCTAAAACCTTTTTAAATAATTTCGAAATTCAAAAATAAAATTTTAATTTGTTTATATATTATATTGCAATATTATTTAAATACTTTTTAGAAAACATTAACATGGAATAAAATAGATTTTCATTTGATGAGAGAAATAAACTCACACGTCATTAAAAAATATTTTAGTATCTAGAGTAAATAAATAAGTGATAAAGAATGGGAAAAATTTAATTTATAATTCTAAATAGTTTATAAAAATTTTAATTCTTTTATTTAGAGATACATAAAACAATATAATCATCTACATATTATTCATAATCAATATCGTTATAAAATGAGATTACAACTTTAAACAACTACAATGATAGTAACATCAGGATTTGATGCCCCGTGAAATAAATATAATACGTTGGATATGTATATACCAATTATTATCTTTTTAATAATAATAATATCTTATTATTTCTTAGTATATACACTTCACAAATAAAAAGGGTGGTGAATATGACTTTTTTATCACATAAATAATAGTGAGATTAAAGTTCCATACTGGTTTTGAGAATATTGAATCATAATCCCCATTAAATAAAAACATTAAATTAATCATTAAATATATTTAAAATAAATATATTCATGATATTACTAGTTAATTGGGTATTATATATACTGTGATAATGCAATGAGTGGGGAATATGGCATATGTCTTACAAAAATAAAAGATATACTAAAATTCCATTAGCTTAAGTCTTAAAATTCATAACATAATTTGGATGTTCTAAATAAAAATTAAGGTTAATTAAAAATATTTTCCAGAACTATATTTGTTTTTATATTACTTTATATGAATTATTATATCAATTTAACACCTATTTATTAAAACTTATTTCTTCAAATCTCTTTTCAAGAGCTAACTACAACCTTTTTCATTCGATTGTGGTTCGATTATTTTTGTTCGTGCATTTTTATTATAGTTAAAATATATCTTGATTATTAATCATGATATAAAAAAATATATTCATTACTACATGATTATTATAACTAAAAAATTTATATGTTAAAAATGAACTACACCATTCAATGAGATGGTTGGTCATATGTATACATGAACATTGTTTCTATTTTTTAACAAATGAAATAAAAGAAAGCTAAATAATAATTCCCAGTAAATGAAGAGTTTTTATATAATATGTTTCATATATATTCATAAATATATCCTTATTATAATTCTTTTCAAAATTAAATGAAAAATGTTTAACGTCACATGGTAGAGGTGGTCATCAAAACATACACAGAAGTGCCATTATCATTTTCCAAAATATTTTAAGATAAGATGGTTGATGTGTTTTTATAATAACATGAGTATTAATAATTAGTAATAACAATATATATATATTAAATAAATTATTCACTTTTTCAATTATAAAATGTGACACAGAACGAATTACATCTATTTGTAATGTGGTAGTCCACCGTACATATGATGAACAATATTTGTTCTAATATGATTAAAGTTGATATGGATGTAGGTTATAAAAATAATATAATAAAAAATCCATATATGGGAGAAGTGGTTTTATTTTTTTAAAAATGATTTAGTATATTTTATTGTTGTGGAAGAAGAAATTAAATAAACTTCTTGATTAGTAACGATTCCTCTTCATTAGACATCCTTGGTAAGTTAGCACCAAAAACCTTCATAGGAATGTCTACTAGTAAATATAAATTCAATTTGAAAGGGAATTTAAATTACGGAAAAGTTTTTTTTAGGTCTTAATTAAATCAAATTTCATTTGGAATGTGAATAAGAGAGGATATGGGGTGTCATTTTCTAACTATGGGGGGAGAGTATATATATGGAATTTTTGAAATGAAAAAGGGAAACCCACATTTTAAAAATTCACCATGGATAAAAAATGGATCAATATATGAAATTATATAATATATGTTGGAATATTACAATAAAATTGGAAGTGGATATCTTCTAGGTCATGTTGACCTTTATTATTTTAGTTTAACTCCTTGGTCAACCAAATTTTACCTCAACCTAAAAAATCATTTTTTAATATTATAACTATTCACTAAGAAAAGTTGAGTCGAAATTATTATATAATATTAATTATTTTGATTATTAATATGGAAGAATTTTTTCAAAATTCAAATCATGGAATATGAATAATTAAATATAAAATTATACAAGTATAGGCAACGAAAAACAGTTTTTTCACATGAAAATAATTTCAAAATTATTAACCATTTTTATTCCAATATTCAATATAAAATTGATTAAAATGATATATGTGATTTATATACAAACTATTTAACACATTTAAAATTTATAATATTTCATAACAATATTTAACATCATAAATACTTGAAATTAAAATATAATTTATAATAATAAATATTATTTATTAACTATTAATAGAAAATTATAATTTTTTTATTTATCCAATAAAAAATATAAAATTTATTTGTAAAATTTATTAAAAAATTATAGATTATTTTTTTTGTAATTTCTTTTAAATATGTAAAATTAATGTCATTATACGATAGAGAAAAAAATAATTTTTCAAAAATTCAATTTTTATGATTAAAAATGGATTTATTCTATTACCATGATTATTAAGAATTATAGACAAATAATGAAGATATAATTAATATATAAAATATAATATTCATGAAAATAATCCACCAAGATTGGATAATATAATTTATAATTTAAATTAAATTTTCAAGGATAATATATTTTTTTAGAAAAAAATTTAACTTTAAAATGATTCTTAATTTCCTTTCAATTAATTAAAATAAATTAATATATTTTACAAATCTGTGTATTATATAATTTTCATAATGTAGATATTCATATTAATCCATGGTAATTTAAAGTCTTTGTTGAAATGGCCTTGTCTAAATATTATAATAGTATATCACAGTTCACTTAACCTTAATGTTTGGTAATATATAAAATGTAGGAAAATAATTATTTTACAAAATCTCAAGGTGTTGCATTATACCCCCCTTAAATAAATTATTTTCTTTCAATTGTAACTTATTATAGATAATAAAGGTCATTAAATTTAAAAATTTTCATCATATAAGAACTGCATCCTAAGAGTGTTAATAAATATTAGACATGTATTGTTGGAAAGGGAAATATAAATTTCATCTTATAAAACACATAAAACAATTTACAAATATAATAACATTAAAAGTGACTGAATATATTGTCATGGAGGATAAAAATAATTGTCATGGTTTAATAGTAGGTGATAGAGAACATGGTTTGATGAAATATAATCACCATAAAGAAATAATTATTAGATGTTTAAAAAAACATTGATTCATAAATACTATGGTTAAAAGTATAAAATATTAATTTCATATGCATTTACCAATGATGGGGGGATTATTTAATATAATTATAGTGAAAAGGAAAAATATATAAGATATTTTTATTTCTATATCATAATTATAATTTCAACATATGTGTTTTCTTTGAACAATTTCAACTTCATTTCATTATACGAGCAATGAATATCCAAGAATATTTTTATGAATAAATAACTAAATACTGTTTGAATATATCATAAAATATTTAATAATTTAGAATTTGTTTTTTCTTTAAATATTTATCAATATAATAATGGTTATATTAAATTAAGAAATTCAATTAGTTCAAATACTTTAACAATAACTCCCAAGGTTCATTAAAACCCATTCTCTAATTTGTGAAGCTTATAGATCCTCAAAAATTTGGTTGACCAAAATTAAATCAAGACTATTTGAATAACTCGATCTCACATAATCTCTTGATAACAACATAAATTATCCAAATATAATTTTTATCACTCATAAATTCTCATACAAATTTGTTATACTATAATGATTTAAAAAATAAATTCCATATAAAATAAAATACACTTTAAAATGATAATTAATTCATTTTTGTAAAAATGAGAACCCTTCTTATGAATATGAAATAACATTTCATTAGAATCTACAGTTCACCAATTAACTAATATAATTCATTGGTTAATTCAGATTATCAATGTAGAGAGACATAATTAATGCTCCGAATCATGAAAAAAATCACTTTAGGATGAAAAATATTATTTTTATAGGGATCCTTCATTAAAAATCAATAGTGAAATTAAAAATAGCGGGGTATTGGATATTTGTTTCATAATTTTCATGATTCATATAATCTATTTTGATAATATAAATGTTTCCTTTATACATTTTCATTATAAGATATTGATGATTATAATCATCATTACCCCCTTTGATTTTGAATTGATTAAAATAATTCCAAAACACATCCCATATATATAACTAATGTTTGGGAATTGTATTCTGTTAAACCATATCTTAATTTCTTTCATTAACTGGGTTCTATGTATTTAATATATAGATTTTTTTCTGAAGGATGAGATTCCATCACCTAAATCATATTTATTTTCCATTCATGTATTCACCTGGGTATTCTTTCTAACATTATTGGAATCTAAGAAGATGAAACATTTTCTACACTCTATTAGATATATCACGGATGATTCTATTTAACATTGAAGTAATTTTATTATCACCAAAACTATTTGGGTTTCGTAGATTATTTTCTTTATTTGAGTGCACCTCGAATGATTTATTCATGTATTCCAATGCACTTTATATATAATTCATTTAGTATACATTTAATGAATCCCAGATGGATTTAATAAATTTTTTTTAATAATTATTTATCATACCATAAAAATACCATTAATGTCTTATAAAATGGTACATATAACGTCTAATTGGATCATCATCCTTTATCATAAGAAATATAAACTAACAATCAATTATTTTATATAAAATTGAATGCATGTATAAACTCAAAAATATCACTTTAAAATCATTCCATTACCTAGAGTTAATTTCATCCGTTTCCAACACATTCATAATAACATTCCACCATTTATCTACTTCACCTTCAAAATGATAAAAATATAGGGGGGGATTTTTGTAGTTTGAGTATTATTGATTGGGAAATATATTTTACATCACATTGATTCATTTCCCAGAAAAAAGTGGATCAGAAGACACATTGAATGATGATAGAATTTTTCAGATAAAATAAATATTGGAATATTTCTCCTTCCATGGGAAATTTTGATGTTCAATATAATCCTTTATTCCACATATAATTTGAGATATTTTAGTTACCATAGACAATAACTATGTTATCATAATTTCAAATAAATTTAGATTCTGTTGAGATTTATCATAGCATTAGAGATCACATTAAATTTTCACATGAATATTTTTTGTTATAGTAATTGAATATACATATAAATCCTATTGTGAGAAAAAAAATTATATGTTGAAACCACGTAATAATAAAATATGATTTATATGAGGGTAAAATGTTGAATCATAATTTTCTTCCATGACAAAATAGGTTTACCTAGGTTATTCAAAGTCATCATCAATTAAAATCATTTATGATGGTTAAAAAAGTGTTTATAAATTTACAATATATATCCTAGTGGTGTTTTAGTATAGTTGTAGAGAAAAGACCATTGTCATCCCTGAGTTGAAGATCGATTAAAATCCCATTGTTCCATTTTCATATATTTTACCCATTTATAAAATATACATGGATCCCCTTATACTTTTAATATATATAGAAGGGTATAATTATCATGGAAACCCCTCATTCAATATTTTACAGAAAATTTAATATATTTTCCTACATGTAGACATATACATAGATTTATTACTAGATTTTTATATCAAAATCACAAGTAATTGACTAGACCTTTCCAATGATTACATCTTGAAATAACAGTGATGGTATACATAAATATTATTTATATTTATATATATATTCAAAACATTTAAAAATTAAATTCATGAAAGCTATATATGTTTATTCTCTTGGGAAACTAAATATAGAAGCATCTTATTATGGGAAAGATCTCTAGTATCTTCCATGGAGATCATTTACATTAATATACCTTTCTAATATTTATTCTACATGACATGGGGAAATGAAACATAATAAAGGGTGATCTCATATTTTAAGTAAGGTTTTATAAAAGAGGTATCATAAATCACATAAATTAAACATGACATAAGTGTACTTGAATATGATCTTAACACATGAAAATCATACACTACATAAAATAGATCATAACACTGATTCAAGTAATCAATTTTAATAGATAATAATACATGAATCATAAAGGATATAAATTATCAAAATCAATCAGATCGTAACATAGACCTAATAATGTAAAAAAAATCATATTATATCATTCTAAATATTTATAATTAGAAATATTTTCAGTGAATAAGTGAAGGACATGAATTTTGTCATACACATATGCATATATAATGGAATCCAAGTCTACAAATAACTATATATTCATGCAATAATTTCCACAAAAAACCTTATTAACACGAATCTCGGACAATATAAAAAATTTTGGGGATGATTAAATGTTTGTTTGTGACATTATGTATTAGAAAAAAGATATAATCATATCCATATATACATAATATTATGTAACTCCATAACATTATGAACATGAAATTATTTTAGTGTATAACATATTTAACTAATCAGTTATGCATATATACTCAAAGAATAAGAGATCTCTAACATTCTCACCATATTTATTTTTATAATAGTAAAAAATCCATTCCAAATGATGACACCAACCATTCTTGGTTAAAAACGCCATCACCATAATTAAACCAACATATTTTTTTTGATAATACTTCTCAAATAATCAATATATCATTATATAAAAAGACATGAAAATAATACAAAATTTATACACATTTCATCGTGTAATTGTATCATAATCCATGAATATAAATTGGTTTCATTTAAATAACCTCATGATAATCATACACCATCATAATAATAAATAAGGATGTTATAATTGGATAATATCTCTAGTAAAAAATTATAATATGTGAACTTTTCTTTTTATTAATGAATATAGATTCAATAGAATTGTCATTAACGAAATTGTTAAGTATAATATCTTTTCCATTTTAAAATAAATTCATTAAAATACTAAAAATATCCAAATTAATAAAATAATTCATTGGATATACTCATGAAAACATGTAATAAAATCAGTAATTCATATAATTATTAGGACACCTATATAAAACCTTCATGTTTTACACATTAGAATGAGGATTTTATTCACATTTTTATTAAAACCAACAAAGAATATTTTTGTAGAAAAATAAGAATATTCATTTTCAAACAATTTTTATTATTGAAAACTATGAAACACATTTCCTTAAATATTCCTTAAAGAAAATTAAAATAATTCATTAGAATATCTTTAAAAAACATTGATATGTAAGATAAATGATTTTAGACAGGAAAGATAAGTAATGGCAGTTTTACTTAAGAAATTTAGTTTATCATATTTTTTATATAAATTAGGTATAATGAAATTAAAGCATTTTAATTACATAAATCTTCTGCAGAGAAATAATTTCATGATGTTCTTTAGTGATATGTAAAAATATTTCATCATTAGATGATTATTCCTAAATAGTGGAAAAAAAATTGTTGGATTGTAACATAAAACCTATACCTCATAGGTAAAATTTTTATCAAAAGAATAATAACAGAAATTAAATTTTATGTATATGTATACCTTCATAATTTTTATGATTATAACCATAGAAGTCATTTATGGGTAGTATATACACCCCAAAAAATAAATAACATGTTAACATTTCATCGATCCAAAATAAATAAAAGTTGGACGATTCTACTTACCACATTGATAATATTTGAATCATATCCTATATTATTTAATAAAATAAAACTGGAAATTAAATATTATAAAAATAATTATATTTATTAAATAACTAATAAAAGAAATAATTGGGGAATATGGGACATGCCTCCCAGAAATAAAAGAGAGACAAGAAATCCAACGTCTCAAGTATTGATTATCATAGTATACATTCGAAATATATATATAATAAATAAAAGATTCATATACATATATTATATAAATATAATTATACATTTAATTCAATATGTGATTCAAATATATCCAATTACCAAGATTTAATTGACAATTCAACATTAAAATCCATATTTTTGGTGAAAACTGTTTCATTTTTCATTAATGAATTGGATCAGTTTTTCTATTAATGTAAATTATTTTAAGATCAAATAATATATAATATTAATAATTATATAAATAACATATATACCTATTACATATATTTTTAATGACATTCATAAAATATAGGGATGAAAAAATGAATTATATCTTTCATGAAATTGGTAGTTTCTACCTATGCAAAAAACATTGTTCAATTTTCAAGAAGGATTGATTGAAAGAATTTAATTTATTAATTTACCATTATAGAATATTTTTTAAATTATATATATCACATATCATTATTAAATCTACCATTATTACCATTCTAGTTGAAATAATATGACAAATGTATGATAATTATTTTATGGAGTAACCCAAACGTAGGAACGAGTGACACTAATGTTTTCCAATGGATTGGAAGGTAAAAATGAGGTTGAAATGCTATAAAATTAGGTTCATAAAAAATATATAAATATTATATATTTACATTAAATAATTTATTTTATCCATATGTTATATGTAGTGATGGAAAACCAATTATAATAAAGTGTGAGGTTGTAGTCCACCATACATATCATTGATAGTATCATTTCACATTTTATTGTAGTGTATATGGTTGAGGGTTATGAATCAAACATAATAAAATATGATTATATTTGATATAACGTAATTATTATATAATACTATTGGTGAAATTAATTTGATAGAGGAGGAATATGAAAAAAAATAAAAAACACATGTTTAAGAAAGAGACATATATTTTAGACAACCACGTTATGTTTTTAAAAAAAATTCTTAAGGAAAATTATATAGGAAAATATGGAATTTATTTTGTGCTAATGGAATTATTTTATGTATTTTGGATATTATTATATCAAGCAGAAGACATTGGTAGTGGAAATATTATAGGATAGTTGGTGTCCTTTTATTTGTTTGGTAGATGACACAAACATAATATTCGAAAAAAAATGTATAGAATTTATGTTAATATTATAAAATAATTGAATATGGATAACTATCAAGAAATATATAAGTAATATTAATTATAATTAAATAAAATATGTTATAGAAAAAAATTTGATTTTGACCCTTCGCCATTAAATATAACACCACAATAAACTTGTTTTAAACTTAAACATGATAATTAATTTTTACAATTTTCAATTTATTATGTCCAAAATTAATGCTCTCTATTATTTAATATTATTTATTATAATTAATTTTTAAAAATTCTGATTGATGCGACGAAGAAACTATTTTTTTTAAAAAACATTAAAAAGAGTAAAAAATTTATATCAATATTCAAAATGAAATAGATTTGAAGAAACTAAATTTGACTAATTATATTATAATTAATCTAATTTTACTATAATAATAATATTTTAAAACATTTTATTTTCATATAATTTGTAATTGAAATGGATGGTTTTAATTAATTGTAATTTTTTCTATAAATTAAATGTTAATTTTTTTAAAATTAAAAAGAAAAAAATATAATATAATATTGAAATTTTTATTTCATAAATTATTATAATTCTTTCAAATAATCATTATAATATTGGAAAAATGATAATTTTATTATAAGTGAAAGAAAATAACATTTTTTGTCATGATACAGTTTTTATGCACAAAATATGATATCTTCTAATCCCTAGTTGACAAAAATGATAAATTAATGTTAAAAATATAATTTAATATATAATTTATATATTTCCCTTAAATATTTCACCAATAGTTGATAAATTAATTTTTTACAATAAATCACTTTCCCTGAATAAAAATGTTTTCCAGAAACATTTATTTTACATTTATTTTGAATACATTATTTTATAATCAATTGAGATCCAATTATTTTATTTTATACATGTAAACACTATATAATATAAATATATTAATTATTATAATTCATAACCTATTATATAATGGTAAAATTAAAAAATTCATCCTTGAATAGTTTAATATTACGTCACAGTCCATTTAATCCCTATGTTACATGTCACGGAAGTTATTGAATATATTACATTTATAAAAAAAAATTATAATATCATATGGTGTTACTTTATCATTTTCCTATAATTATCCCCGCAGTTTTTTCTAATAATACCAACTACAAAGAATCCTACAAAAATGAACACATGCATACATGATTAATAGGATGGGTCACACTCTCATATATTTTGACGAACCATTTGGTCTATATTATTATATGATTACATCATAATTATAACAAAAAACACAAATATTTTAGAAGTTAGAACATCTATATATCCATTTTTTCCATAATATTAATCATTTATAATGAAACTCATATTATTTTCCAGGAAAATCATTATGACCATAAACATTAAAACATTTTTCATACTGTTCTTTAAACCCTATAAAATACATATAAAATCATAATATGGGAACTAAAATATAGTTAAATTTAATATTAAATGAATTAATGAAACTTGTTAGTCCATTTAAAAATTTTGAAATCTGAATTCTTTCCATTCAAAATACCAAAAAAATTTCTCAACTAATTGACTAAATACATAAGAAATAATCTTTACATACAAAGTTTCTTTATAAAACACATTATAATATAATATAATTTAAAATTTTCGTTATTTTTTCTTTAGAAAACGTGATAATACGTTTTTTAAATAACATTTTACCCAAATGTGAAAAATAATTCCATAAAAATGATCATTAACATACCATGTGAATCAAAATATTTCAATTAAATATCATTTATAAGAGAATAAAATTCATGTAAGAATATTGAGATATCATATTCACACAAGTCTTACCATAAAATCAATAAAATGGAATAACCAACCTGATAAATTAAAAAAAATTATGAGAAATGTATAACTTTTTCGTCCATTCATTAACCTAATACATTAGAGAGCTATATTGGTAACACCCATCATCATGAGGTATATCAATATCACCTATCAATATAAATAACATAGAATATATATTCTTATAATAACTCATGAAAGATTTCATTTTCATCATAAAGTTGATTAAAATATTCATTGCACCAATAAAAAATATACCTATATATTTAAATATATATTCATTTTAAAATAATTTATGAAAATATCCTCAACATATTAAAGGTTGATTTTTCATTGAAATAGATATGAAATATTTATAAGAATAAAAACAGAAAAAATGTTAAAGGGGAAGAAAAATATTTTGATGCATTATAAATTAAAATAGAAAACATCTTTTTCCAATTTTTTAATAATGTCACAACTTCTAGTATACAATACATAAAATGATTCATTTTGAAAATAAGAATAAAAAAGCAAAAAATAGTCATAAAATATAAAAATAATAATTTTTTTCCATAAAATTAAATATTATTGTTTTGAATGAGTATGGAAAAGGGATACAAGGATTTGAATTTTTTCTTTAAACAAAAAATGGGATTTTTAGGTAAATTGTCCATTAGCTCAAATTTGACTCAATTTTTATATTATTAACTATTGAAAAAATTTAATCATGTAAAATATTTATATTATTATGAAAATTTTTTATTTTTATTATCCCTTTATAGTTTTTTAATAATGTTTTATAATATAATTTAATCAATTATGGTAACAACATACATTTGATTAGATTTTTCCTATATGTCTAAAATGACATAGATACATTGGCTCTGGTAAGAGATATAATGACCCAAAAATTTCATACATAGATATCACATATTATTGTATCAATATTAATTACATTAAATAGAATACCATGTTTGAATCGTACAGGTGTAGTTTCATTATAATATTGGAAATATAAACATCTGGTTCATAAATTAACTATATCATCTCCAGAATAGTTCTTCATAACCATCAACATTATAATAAATATCAAAAAAAATATTTTTTTCATTATCCATTAAAATTATACATAAGAAATTGTTATCTTTGATTTTCGATTAGGGTAATCAAGGGATATATTAATGATCATTTAAACATAAAATTAGCATAATTTTATAAGAACCTGATCATAACATCTAAAAACTATACAATATATACCATGGATCATGAAATAGTATTATGGAATACATTTTGGAAGTCCAAAAAACCAGGAATCATAAGGTAATAAAATATTATAAGCCATGAGTGTATAACATATGCAAGATTTTATGGCATATAAATAAGAATAATAAATCATTTTATTAGTAGATAAGGCAAAATTTGACGACTATATTACGTGATGCAGTTCACATCCCACATTATATTAGTATTAAGGTTTATCTCCTAAAACCATCATAATATATTAGGGTAACTCCCCAAAAAAATAAAAGTTTCCAAAGGTCACTATGAAGACTATCATAGTGGATAATGTCCCTAATTAATATCAAATTAGGGTGAAATATATAAACAATTCATTAAAGTGATATATTTTTGGGCCCAACCATCACATAAATAAATTAATATGAGTTCTACAAGTTCATTAAACCATCATCATATCATTACACATAATCATAAATGGGTTTCATAAACATTTCATCCTACCATAACATGTTGAAATGTAATTGATTTAATAAGAGTATCTTTATAACATTATAGTATAACATATGAAAAACTAATATATTTTAAATAAATAATTTCATCATAAATATATACCATATATATAAATAATAAGGATATTATCCTTGTATCATATCCATTATAAATCATAAATATAATCCAGGGTTCTTATCTTTGATGAATGGAAATACCTTAAAAACATAATTATAAATTTCATGAGTAAACATCCATTTCTAATTTTAATGTATCATTCCAAAAACTAAAAATTCAAATTATATAATGAAATAATTATCCTTTTCATATTAGTTGTAAAATTAATTGAAATATTTATAGTATTTTATAGTCTTGATTGCATTTTTTTTCATGCTGTACGTATCATATAAAAAATACTTTTTCATTTTTTATAAAAAAATGAAATACTTACCTTGGGTGAATATAATTTTTATACAGGGGGTGAATATATTTTAAAGAAAACACCTAAAAATATAAAAGAGAATAGAACCTATAAAAACCAAGAAGCTCACGCTTGGAAACCTCTATGAAACCGGCCTATGCACCAAGAGGCCCATGCAGGCCATGCCTCGGAGGCCTAAAAGAATTCCCCCACTAAGTGAGGCATCTCCAAGAGAAATAATTTGGTGGACCAGTTATAGTATGATCCTTCACCCAATTTCTCTTATTTACCTATGAATAAGAACATGTTTTTCCTCATTGGAACAACTAATAGATCAGAATAATCTTTGAAGCTCTTTTAACATCATTCCTTCTTCCAGTTCCTCTAAACCATCCATATAGCTCTCGAAAACATGATATTAAAGAGAAAAAATGGGATAAATGGGAATAATTTCCATCCTGGGTCTGAAACAACGGACACCTGAGCATGCTCAAATCCTCCCCCCTAGTTATCATGTACAAGAAGCAAGATCTCATATCTAATACCTATCCTAATAAATACGCTTCTAAAGACAGTGGAGGATATCTATGGATCCTAAATAAAGGCACCGCGAATGTTTTTTTAATGTATTAAATCAATAAATATATATATATATATAACTCACAATTTCTATAACTTTAGGATGTTTTATAGTATTTTTAGTTATACCCTAAGAGAGACCCATTAATATTTCCCATGGATAACCCATGCAAGAAACCTTATACATTCCTACCGATCACCCATGTGATATTCCGATTATAACCCTATTTTATTCAACCAAATGAAATAAAAATATATATCTAGGAATCATGAATAGGGAATAAAAACCCAATACCTCTATCAATGACGCTATATTTTAATGATCATGGTGAAAGACACAACATCACATCTCTCATTTGATGCTAAATTACCTCAGTAATAGTTGTACTATGCTTTTACTACAAGCGAGTTAGTGTCACATGAGTTTTTAAAAATTTAAATCATCTTATTAATGAAGACAAAATATTTTGGAATAGATAGAGGGACCTCAAAATTTCAAACATAAGGGATAGTTCCTTATTCATACATTGTAAAATCTTTGAATATGGACGCTCATTATCAAAAATCATGGGAAAAAACATTCATATAAATTAGACGAAGGAATATTAGTTTATCATACTCCCTCCTTCACTAAAACCTAGATATGACAATCACTAATTGAGTAAGTCCCTGTCTTTTTAGAGGGTCACAACTATATGAGTGCTTATATTCGTGTCATGTTCTAAGTATCATAATGGATACGAGCGATAATGTCCTTTCCCCCTATCCCTAACATTAAACACATAAGAATGAAAGATAATATTATGATTGTGGGATCATAAATATTTTATTGTTCATCACACTGATAATAACTCATATGGGATTATAGTTTAGTCAAGATGATGAAATCTGTGTGATCAAATATCTATCTCTATCAGGAGACATTATGAAAGATCCTCCTCCTGCCAGGAAAAGGGATTCCTAGTATTTTTAAGCCCTAAAATATTTTATCATTATCTCAATGTACTATACATATTCAGGGGAAAACCTTCAAATGGCCTGCTTAATAGATGTAATCCACAACAATATGAACTATGTGTGTTGTGACCTATTCTTAACATATATCGAAATTATAGTTTTTTTCAATATTTATATCATTATGAAAATACAATCCAAAGAACTGTATTATTTTAGTTCCTTTATAAATATAGAAACATAATAACTGGTCCATAAGTGAACTACATAATCTACCATATCATTATTCAAAGATTTTAATCTTTTTATACACATCATATATAATACAAATATTTGTAATATGTATAAATAAAACATATTAATGGGCGAGGTTGGATTCTAATAAATGTTAATAATGTGAGATATGTAATAATAAAATGAACATAATATTATGATAACATGGTCATATAATTTCAAAACCATACCAATCATATCAAATATCATAATAATGAGTCATGTTATTAATATTGGAATTTTATAAGACATGAACCATTAGAGAAATCAAATAATTGGATCCATAATAAAAAAAATTTCGTATAAGACATGCATTTAGGACATACACATAAGAATATACTATAATTTACATATTGGTCAAGGTTCACATCAAGGGCCATCATCATGGAAAAAGTCCATTAATATAGAGATTTCACTATTCATTCAAGCCATGTAAAATTCTACCAAGTTTATTCCACATTAATTACATATATTACAATAATTTGTTCACTCATTGATCCATATAATTTTATAGTATGAGATATATAAATATTTACCAAGTAAATTGGTGGGAGATGTTGGTCCCCCTAGTCTCATAATCTAATTATACATATTTGTTTCACATGTTCATAAAAATCCATCATATCATTACCAATGTAATGAAACTGTCATCATATACATTTAATCATATCATAAACTATAGAAAATATACATGTTTCCAAATATTTTCATTAAATCATAACATATAAAAATTTATAAGTGTCATATGAACAGAACCCATGGAATTGAAATGGGTTTTATAATAATATATCCTAAGGAAGAGAAACATATATATGAAAAAATATTTCCATCAAAATTTAAACCATTCAATGAAAGAAAATGAATTTAACCCTTCGATCATATCCTTAATAAGTCTTCAGTAATAGCAATGATTGAAATCATAGATTTAAAATTATTCTTACCTATCATTTATATCATTTATTGTGGAAAATATTATTTACTATTTAAAAACACTTTTAAGACATAAAACATTTTAAAACAAATATTTAATTAAAAACCTCATTAAAAATATTAATTTTTTGTATAATAGGAAAAAGTATTATTTAAAATATAACCCCATAAAATAACAATGGAATGTTTAATGAAATGATGGTCATGATGGAAGGTAAACGTATACACGTCGTACATGTTAAATGAACATTCCTTTTGCACAATAATGTTATTATATAATATCCTAGAATAGAAAATGAAAACAAGATTTAATTTAAGAAAATATAAGGTATAATGGGAATAAATAACATAAAAAAAACTTTGATATGGGTAAAAATATATTTTAAATTTTTTATAAATTCTTGAAATAAGAAATTTATTTATTACTGATGTTAATAATTCAGTATAATATTCATAAAATATTCATAATTATATTATGAACCATAATGTAAAAAAATAGTACCATTAAATGAATATAACATGAATAACAAGAGGATAATAAAATGCAATAAATTTATTAATATATGGATCATAATATTTTATCAATTGAAATATAATATAAACAATCATAATAAATGATTAGATTGAAGTAATAATCACATAGGACTTTGGTATCATTGAAATCAAAATCCAAATGAATTAATAACATAAAATTACAAATAAAATATTACTAGGATAAAAAATAAATGATATTACTTTTCAAATAGTTTTTTATACACCTAATAAATTTATATAGTTTCATTACCTAACTTTTGTCTTTGTGTATGTTAACTGAGAGAAAAATTACATTACAGCTTTGGTCAAATTTTGACCATAAACCACATGAAAGATATATACTAACATGGATATGTAAATCAAAATAACTATGATTATATGAATCATAAAATATATCAATGTTTAATATAAAAACCACATATAATAAATTGTTGGTATACATGGTTTATGACTCAAAGAAAATGAATGTGTGGAAGAAATCCCCTTCCTTATGTCTTGAATGATTTTTTACTATTTCAATCCTAATGTATAGTAGATATAATTTTATTATAAATATATTACAAAAAAATTAATATATAAATAACTGTATACTTTTTTATTATGAATTTTTTTTACATTTTTTATCTATTCAATGTTAATGTTATGATTTTGGTAATAAACACATTGCATTTGTATATATTTCAATTTAGTACTTCTTTGTCCTCGTTTGTTTATAATGATTTTATATTTTCCAGAATGTTAACAATGATATAAATATAATATATTTTATTGATATATGTATATATTATAATCTATATAATAATGAAATTTTTAATGAAAAAACATCATCCATGGAAAATGTAGGACATACATATGGATGAATATTGTTTCCATTTATTTCATATTGAAATAAGGAAATGTATATGTGATATTATAATTACATAAAAATTATTATTTAATATATATATATATAACATATTATTATTAAATAAATACTTAATACATTCCATTCTATTTTAAATTGAATCACTTCACTTTGTGAGGATGTAGTAAACCAAACATACGAATGGCATCATCAAATTCCCAAAAAATTGAAATAAATAATGTATGTGTGATATAAAAATAATATAATTATAATAAAATATATTTTATCATATATAAGAATAATTTCATTCAGTATTCACATACATAAGTTAATGTATTGTCAAAAATATCAACATCACGGTGTGATTCGGTCGTATTTTGTAGACACAAATGATGATTTAGTAGCCCATTTGATGAATGTTTGTGTGTTTGTTGGTCATACCTATAACATAAATATATCCAAATATATTTATGATATTTATGATTCTAAATAATTATGATATAATTATAATTAAATATGTAAGGAGATTAAATAATATAAAAAACATTCATAGATGAGTGTTACCTCTACTTCATGTATATCCTTTTTGGATTGCACCAAACGAAATTTGTAGATAGAATTATGAACAATGTAAGGCTTCTAGGATGCAGTTAGGGATGTATAGATGTTATTTTGGTAGGACATTAATGAACCATTTTTTTGTGTGAATGGAGGGGAATAGTATATGTCATTTTATATTTGAGATGGAGCAAAGTCTTTTCATTTTGAACTAAAAGTATGGTTACACAAACATTTTCCAAAAAAAATTTCAAAAATGTACCAAATTTAATCCATGATGGGGAAAGATTGATATTGGGATGACCAATGGGTTTTTGAAAATTAATGTAAATTTCCCCTAAATTTTAATATTTAGTCCATTGCTAAATCCTTTTTTCCCTTAATTGACATGATTAACATTGGATATTTTCACTAATCACAATGGAAAAAATAAAATATTCCTTACTAAAATTATAATTTATTATAATACCAAATATTGACTAATGTTTTTCAAATTCAATTATTATATGTTGTAGAATGTAATTTCAAATTTGCCTTCTTTATGGTTTGAAATGAATGGTTATTAAAGTGAATTTTTTTAAAAGTTTGAAATATTTATATATCCTATTTGAATGTATAAATGATTCAAATAAACTAACCTAGATTAACGAAACTATATATAAACCAATTATAAATTAATACAATTGAAAAATATTCAAACTGTATAAATAAATTCCATGAAAAATTAGTTTTCAATTAAAAATTAGTATTTTCACTATTCATCAAAAAATGAATCTTTTCAGCAAAATCAATAAAAAAATCAATGATAAATTTTAAAGAATATATTAATAAATTAATTTTATTTTATGGATGTAAATTTTAATATCTATCAAAAATATTTTTTTTTATTTTTCATTAATGAACAAAAAATATCGTTCTTCTAGGTAAATAGTATTTTCAAAATATATATATTAATTAATGTAAATCATGTATTATATTATCAATATATTTCCACTAAATAAACCCATTATAAATAACATTTTTTAATTAGTTTTAAAAAATTAGAATAGTAATTTTAACACCTAGATTATAATAGAGAAATTTAAATAACTATATTTATAATATAACATTGTTTTGTTGGACCTCAGTGTCTCATGTAGTGAATGATATAGAAGTGTTTTCAAAAATATAATATTAACACTGTATTTTATATTCTAAATGATAATATTAAAATTCAATTTTCATGAAATAAAATTTTTAAAAACTAGGGGCGTTACATTGTAACCCATTAAAAAGTAATTCCTAGAAATAATTTCATCACTAAAATAAAAAAATGAGTATAATTATACAATTTCATATCCTCATGTTCCCACATAGCTTCTTCCAATAAGTGCTTTTCCTTAATTAAAATTACCTGGTGAATGGTCTTGTTCCATATAACATTCCCTAAATTATCTTTAATATCCACTAGACATTCCTTATAAAAAATTTATTTCTCAAGTGATATGACGTATGAGTTTAATAAATGTGAAGGATCAGGTATATATTACCTCATGAGAGATTCTTAGAACACATCATGGATTTCAGAGAGGGTTTGCGGAAGTACCAAGATATATGATACCATCCGGATAGGATATATAATTTCAAATGAATCAATATAAATGGTTTGTAGCTTCAGATTCCTCCAAAATATCATAAACATCATCCATGGAGGAATCATTAGAATTATCTTGTAAAAGAATTCAAATTCTAGATCATGCCATAGTTTATCAGTATAACTTTTCTTCCATTTCCGTCATTTCATAACATGTTAATGATTTTCACTAACCTTCTTATCCATTTCATTATTTATATAAGACATTGATTGTATTAGTTATCCCTATAAATTCTTCCTTGTTGAAGATTAATATTTCATTACTTTTAGGGCTTTATAATAAATAGTCTGAAATATTGAGAAAATGTTACTGTCTATTGAAAACAAAACTAGAGAAAGGTATTAATCCTAACCACCTTTGAAATACAAATAAATATATCACATCATAAACTATAGGGTTTTAATTTCTCATTCATATATACTATATATTTTAGGATAATATGAATTGGTAAAACACAACTCTATATGAAGAGCATATTGAATGATTCTCCAAATTATTGTTGTAATCCTCAAATCCTGATTAGATTAAATTGAATGTGTTACCCCATAAAATATAACCAATTACATTACGTATAACCTAAAAATATGACCCATTGTGAATTACCCTCTAATACTGAGGATGTTAACTGACTTAGTATGATGATCAATTAACCCCAATATAACATTGCAACCTTTAGATATGTTTGGGATTCTAGGGAAAAAATCATCATTAATGTTCAACCATTTAAAATTTAGTATAAGTAATTGATGTAGTATCCCAATTAATTTTTCATTTCATCCTTAACATGTCGAAATAACTAGAACCATGATATAATATCTTTTATATCTCTCTTCACACCATTCCACTAGATGTATTTCATCGATCCCCTATAACCATTATTCATCTATGATAAATAGAGAATAAATAACAATGAGGTTCCTTGAAAAGCTACTAAATTGGGTTTGGAATATATGGAACAAGAACATGGTTCATGAACCTTATCATTCCTTCATGATTAGTGTAAAACTACAGAACATTTATAGTATATTTTCTGTAGCTCTGTATATTACATCAATACCTAATTAATCATCAAATGGATATATTTTTGAAAATAGAATTGATATTGATATGGTTTACCCTTCGTTTAGGTTTTTCGTATCATATAATGAAAATCCAAGAAAACTAGATCTTCAATGATCATTATCATAGATAAGATATAATGACCCTTTAGACTCAATGAATCAACCACCATGTTCACCTTCAAGGGTTGAAATGTATTAACAAGTGTTAATACTTTATCAACAAAATCCATATTCTATAGAACATATTCAACTCCTTCTGTGTGAATATATACTTAACAGTTTTGGGTCTAGTATATATATCTCCCTTCTATCCATAATGATAATGCAACCATAATTTTAATGGAAAAAGAAAACCACTGCAAATAACAAATCATCAGTTGGAAAATTTTTTGCATGACTCTTCAATTTTTGTGAGTCATAATATATAATCGTTCCATTTTTCAAGAATAATAATTATAATCCCATCATGAATAAATCTTTTATATTTTAAAATCATTATTAACTAAATGGTAATGTATGAACATGTTTTTTTCTAATCAACTGTTATGTTTGTTCACAATTTACTCAAATTTAAATTACTTTAGGATATTTTTATCACTTTCAAGTTAAAATGGTTAGACGATAATATAGTTTTGGGAATTTATCAACACTCTATTATTAATATATTGATAAAATAGGTAATCAATGGATCTCAATCACCATGGATGTTTAGTTCCCATATTCAATGGCCTCATCAATTTATGGATCTACTGATATTCCAACTAATTAGATTATATAACCAAAAAATACAACAATTTGTATCCAGAATTCACCCATTGTAAATTTTTCATATATAAAAGAATATAATCTATAAATAGTATAAAAAACTGATAAAGATAATCTCACATTACTATATTCATTAAATCCCTAAAGATGCATGTGACAAAATTAAGGAAAAATGCAATCACTATATAATCATAATGTGGATACCTTGTATAGAATTCTATATTGGGTATATCTTCCTTATTAAACATAAATTGGTGATATCAAGATATAATTTCAATGTTTGAAAATAAATATGCTTTATGGAGGTGATCAATAAGGTCATAAATACTGGGAGTATGATATATATACTTGATCATGATCAAGTTCAACTATTTATAATAAATGAGATGTTTTATGGATCCATATTTCTTATTAATAATGACAACATGTACACTAAAAGTATAAAAATATGAATGAATGAATCCCTTAACAATGTATTCATATAATTTCATCTTCAATTCATGAAAATAATTTAGTCACATTCTATATGGAATATTTAAAAATTGTGTCGAAACAAAAAAGTGTCAAATTAATAACTGAAAATCATCATTTGGGGGCAGAATAAGGAATTATGCAACAAAGAACTCAAAAAAATACTGAACAAGAGGCATATCAAAATTTAAAATATTATCCCCAACCATCAAATATAAACAACCCTTATGAATGGAAATTTAGAACCATATATTGGATTTGACCTCATTTTCATTCACATACTTATATTCAATTTGTTAGATAATCATACATTGGTTAGGAATATCTATTGTGACATCCTTTACTCAATCATTTATATGATATTTATGTAATGAAATCTGCTAAATGTCAATGATAACATAATATTAAACAAGAGAATGAATGACATAACTAATTGAATAACATGAACACAATTGTCAATCAGAGAGGAATGATAGAATTGAGATGTGAAAATCATACTATTATGGGTTTTCACAAACAATTCTACATCAAATAATTTGGTTTTAAACTTGATACCCTTATCAAATTAATTATATATAAAAAGAATTGGTAGATCTAGATTTAAATAAGTTGTTATCACTACTGGATTTGATTAAATGTTTACATTTCATGACATCGTTATCATACCCATCATCAGATATAGTGATTACATGATATTTCCCCATGGTACTCATTATAAGATGATGTTGATGTTGATCATCAACATTATCCCTTAGGTATGTGAATTGGTTATCCTATTTCCATTTATCCATAAAATTGAGGTGCTAATGTATGGGAGGGAAGTTTGATGTAGCTTTATCTCTATTTGAATTAAAAGCTATGTTCTTCCCATTACATCATCAATCCATTTCCCGATCACTTTTCTACTGATATAAAAAAAGATATTGCATCCTTATATTCAATTTCCTCCATTATTCATCCATCAAAATGATCATTGATGGATTCTAATCATATTCTATCTATTATTTTTAGATTTACATATGAACACTATACATCTTTTCTTTTCAAAAATATCATATTGATGAATAAAAATCACTAACATTTTCAACATACTCGCAAAAAACACAATATATTTATAGTTATTGATGTTACTTCTCTATATTTCCTTTCGGAGACTTGGTGTTAAGAAAATGTTGAATTTATAAATCTTAAATTTAGGTTGGATGATTATACCATAAGAATACATTATAATTCATTCCAACATTTCAACATATGTACAAATATTTTCAAAATCCCTTAAATTATGTTTTAGGAACACATCCCACATATTCATAATAAAAACATAAAGAAATATTTTATATAAAAATATTTTTGTGAAAAAATTCTAATAAATATATTCAATTTCATTATGTTCCCTCGTATATATGATAAAAGTCTATCAATTAGTTTATTCACCTTCCAAATTATAGATAGCCAATATGAAATTTTGTTTCCTCCAAATTGAAGTCTGTAAAATATAATTTAATTGATAATGATGCATTTTTCAGAAACTAGTTGTTCATAATACACATTGAAAGAATTAGTCAATTAACATATGGCGGACTCAAATGATCTTTTTCCACCAATGTTCATTTGGGAGTCCAACATGATTCTTCATTTGAGAATTTTTTTGTGAGTAAAACTAATATATTTTTTATTCCAACACCCATAAACATTGGATTCTCAAGAGGAAAATAATTTAATTTTCCTTCACATATATAATTTATGTGGTTCCTTTGGGGTAATGATATTTATTAAAACCTAAAAGAATAGAGTAAGAAAAAGTAATCATAATGGGGTACCATATATTCATGGAAACCACTTATAGGGGGTTAGTATCATGACACCATATTTTTTTATCTATGACACCTTAGGTTTATCTATGGTCATACATAGTCATATTCTACATAAATCCATAAATATTTTTCAGATATTTTTTTTGAATTCCGAAATAAAATATATCATGAGTATCAATACTAGTGTGAAGTAAGGCATGGTTTCAAGTACCAGTTCCTGATCGAGTCTAGCTATATAATATGTTTTCAAGTTTGTGACCCCTAGGTAAATATGTTTCATAGGCACATCCACTTGTACAATTTATACAAATATATATTTAATGTAAACCCATATCTATATAATTTTCTATGATTTCAAGAAATTATCTTATACCTTAGGACGTAACATTTGAAATACTATTAGAGATATAAATAATGTTTTATCATTATATTTTTTAATGCTAACTAAAAATTTTACCCTTAACAAACAATATAACCCCAGAATTTTCATACATAGACATTATATCATTTTTTATTAATATTTCTTTTATTACACATGATGTCACAAAAATATCATATTATTTTTCTGTATGTCGACACCTGGGAACATATGCACTTATCGAAAAGTGAACTACATTTTATCATACTATGTTAGTTTAAGAATGAACACCTCTTAGACAACTCATAGAGAATAAATATTTTAATAAACATGGAAATAAAAAATTAATGGGTTATCTCATATTTATAGAAAATGTATACATGGGAGATGCATATGTATAACATGCACAAATATGTATGAAGGGATGATAAGAATGTTTAAAATCCATAACTTGCATATATATTATCTTAATCATGAGTCATGTTATAAATATTGGTTTTTAATAAGTAATGAATCTTATGAGAATAATAGAACATGTGAAATTAGATCAAAAAATAAGAATAAAAACTGAAATTTTAGTATAAAAAAGTATAAAAAATCATTTAATTTTTGGTCAAGTATCACTTCCTTGAACATGATAGAAGAAAATGTATTTTTGTCTTGATTTAACTCCTCATTGTAACCATGTAATACTATACCTAGTTAAATCCTCTTCCCAAACCTATATTAATAAACCAAATTTACTCCACACTGTATCAATGTCTATCTCATATTGTATAAAAATATTTTCCCAATTTATTAGAGAGAGATATTGGTCCCAAACTTATAATAATGAAATTTATCATTTTTTTTACAAGATCAAAAAAATTCATCATTTCAAATACCATGAAATGAAATGGACATCATAAAAATTTAATAATGTAATTAACTATAGAAAATATACATGTTTCAATATCATATCATCATATCATAACATGTTATTAGAAATGGGTTTCATAAAAAAAATAACTCATGGAAGAGATAAAATATTCTTCTGTATATAACATGTTGAATAGAAATTAATTTCATAAAAAGCATTCCATCAAACTATAGACCATTCAGAAAATGAAAAATGGAAGTTACCCTTAAGTCATATCACAAAAAATGTATATTTAACTCCAAAATATGACATATTATGTGGAAAATAGTAATGAAATATTATTACTCTATTGTAAAATTATATATTTACCATAGAACCCTTTTGAAATTAATTATCAAAAAAAATTTATTTCCTAATTTTTGTACAAATGATATATTTAAAAATAACCTAATAAAATGTGAAAAAATATTTAAATAAATTAATTTCATAATGGTGAGTAAATCACGAATATTTCTTAATTGTTAATCGAATATTCCCATTTCAATGTAAAAAGAGTAAATAAGTCCCTTAATTTTAAAATAAAAATAATATTCCTTTTATTTTATTTGAAAGTAAAAATGGTTAAAATATTATATTATAAATCATTTCTAAAATTTTAAAAAATAAAAAAAAATAAAAAAAAATCATTGAATAAAAATAGATTTATGACTAAACAGAGTTATAAATTAATATTTTATTAAGAAATTTTTTTATGTATAATTATTAATCATGAGGGGTAAAATAATATTATTACGTAAATATAGAATGAAAAAAATTTGGAGAAGAAACATCATGATAAATATTGAGATATAGATCATAATATTTCTTCAATATAATTATAATCATAAAATAACATAATAAATGATGAGATTGTACAAATAATTTGTTTCCACTTTTATAACATTGAGTCTAAAACCCTATGAAGATATATCGTAAAATGGAACAAAAAATATCATGAGGATGAGACAATGTATGAAAATACATGTCGAAGGGGAGTTATCTACACACAATAAGAGATTATTATTGCAGAATATAATGTGTATCTTAAAGAAGAAATATCCAATCAAGAATCCCCTAACAGTTTAGAAATTATTTAATTATAAACGACATTAAAGTTAGATATTAAAATATATATGTAAATCAAAATAATTATCAGAAGAAAAATAAGAAAATCAATCCATGAAAATTACACACACCATGTACAAGAAATAGTCGGTGGCCATGAAATGAGTTTCACAAAAAATTAAAGTGATAATGAAACCCCATACCTTAAGTCATGATATCAATTATACTTCTTGAACCATAATGTATTTATAATATAAAATTATTAAATATATTGATGAAATTCATTCATTTATATGATACAATATATTAATTTCATATGGGACATTATAAATCGATTATGAACAATTCCATATAAAGTTACATTTTGGGCGAAAACAACTTTTTTTATATATTTTTTGATTTGTTGTATTTTTGGTACTATTATAGTAATAATTATTTATTAATATAAAAAAATAAATCCATTAAAAATATCTTATAAATTTTGTATATATATATATATTTTAAATATATAAATTATAGAAATTAGAAATTAAATACACTGTTCAAAGAGACGTTATCTTGTATGCACAGATGAACGCTATTTATGTTTTATATTTTCATATTGAATGAAATAAAATTATAAGAAATAATATCAATATAGAATAATTTATATACCATATATATCAGCTATTATTATTAAAACCATCCATTATACATTCATTCTAACATGTTAATGAATCACATCACATCGTGAGGTAGTAGACCATCATACACATATACAATGTTATCATTTTCCACAAAATGTAATCCATGAAGGTATGTGTCATATTAATATTAAAAAATCATAATAAATTAATACATAGTATATAAATTCAAAAATAATAATTATTCCCAACTATAAGAGGTGGTAAGGAAAAATGAACGACATCAGTTCATGAGGCAGTGCTAAATTAAACGCACCAAAACGTATTTTGTTGATGAATTGATGAATGTGTTTATGTTAGTAGGTCAAACCATTGACATAAAAAATATATATGTATATTTTGGATATTTTTATTATTATATAATATTTATATTAAATAAATGAGTGATATTCAATGAATAAATAAAAGAAAAACATTCGTTGATTAGAACTACCACTTCTTTGGGTTTCTCTATTTGGATTTCACCAAAAGAATTCTTTGGTAGACAATGTACACAATTTATGGATTTTAAGATGATAGTATGGAAGTTAATAATTAAATTTTGTTATATTTTTTTAAAAAATAATATTTTTATGGTTTTAATAGATAGGAAAAAATAGAGGCATGTTATATGTGATGTAAAAGACACACATAATAATTTTTAAAATAATGTTTTGTGTACCCGTTTTATTACAAAATATTTTTTCCATAATGCCCAAAACTCATTCCATGATGTTTCAATATTTAAATATGTATATAATATTAGTGTTTTACAAGTTTTTAGGTCATTTTAATTTAATTTATAATGCTTAGTCCCTTGGTAAACGTTTTTTCTCTTAATTTTTGTGACTAATTATAAATGTTTTCACTAATCACATTAGAAAAAAATTATGTTTGAATTATTATAAATTTCAAATTATATTGAATAAAAATATGGAATCAATTTTTTCCAAATAAAATTCACATTATTGGAAGAAAATGATATAAAATTAATCATGTAGATAGGACGGATCATTGATGATTTAAAGAGAAAAAGTTAAAATATTTGAAATGTTTTTATATCAAATATCACTCTGGAATTATTAAAATAACCTAAATTTAATTAATTGATATAAAAATGAACCAATCATAATTAAAATCATTTTAATATATAAATAAAATAAACTGGATGAATAATCATTTTTCAATTAAAATTCAAAATTTCCCTATTCATAAAAAAATGATTTCTTTTTGGGAAAATCTGAAAATTTCACTATAAGATAATTTTGACATTATGAATTATAAAATATTTTTTGTTTTATGAAATTTAATTTCAAAATTATTTATAATATATTATTATAAAAGTACACAAAATTTAGTTCTTTGGAAAACAATTTATTTTCAAAACATATACATTATTTGTATAAAAATTTGATCTTTATTATAAATAATTTTTCATTAAATGAAATCATTTTAAATACTATATAAAAATTTTATATTATTATTCATATTATTTTCCTTAATGTCTATGTTATAACAATAGTATTTAAATAACTATATTAATAATATAATAATGTTTTGATAGAACTAATTGTTACGTTTAACAAAATATAATCCGGTTTTTCATGACGCATAATTCGAAAACATTGTTTCATATAAGTAAATCTAATGATTAAATTATATATATATAAAAATAATGAAAAATAGGGTCTTGTATGTGGGATTTTATTCTACTTCAAATAGGAAATGTAGGAATCCTTCTTATGGTCCAAACCCAAACCCCAAAATTTACCTAAATCTACCATGGTCCATATTCCTACTAGGGTATTATCAAAACTAGGAGGCTACATTACCTATAGGTTTATCATGCCAATTCTAGCTAATTATCACACCATCCTTCACAATTCACTATTTACATAGACATATGGGCTAATTGATGTTAAACTATATTGTTTGGACCTCATCAACTAACATTAAATGGTATGATGTGTCCCTTTAACTTGCAACAAGCTACGTGGGTTATGATTCCCTTTAAAACAAAATGATGGAATCCCATTTAATGATTAAAATCTCAAATTCATAATTACTCCCATATTCTTTAATGGTGATAAATTTTAGAGATCATAACTATGTGACATAATACAAGCAGCATAAAAAATATGAATCATTATTCCCTTTAAGAACGGAAACCATTAATAGTGAACATAATATACATTCATATTTCTCTGTTCATGAAGAATCTCATATGCATACTATTGTTACTAAATCCAATAGTTTATAATAAATTTTTATAAAAAAAAGGGTGACCATTTTTATATTAGGTATTTAATAAAGGGATAATCAATATGTAATAAATATATAAGAGGGTTCCAATGTAGGCTATAGTTCACCAAAAAATGGTAAGATGATATTTAACTCTCTTCCAATAGATCATGGTGAGTCCCTAAGTGTCATTAGAGTCATTATGCAACGAATTATTTCCTTTAGAAATTATTTTTGTGAAACAAATAGATTAATGTAATATTTGGTGTTTTAGGTTCAATGAATAAAACCCATTATAAACCAACAGAATGGATGTTGATCCTGGTGTCAATGATTCTACAACAACCAACCCACAAAATCATCCCTGAAAAGAATAAAAATTATTTTTTATATAAAACATGTGAACACGATGTAAATCATTATCCATGAAGATTGTGTCTCCCATATGTCAAAACCCATTCATATAGAAAATTAAATGTTGAAAATTGGGGTTCAAAAAATCTTATTATGCAAGTGTTCTATTTTGTTGAGATGATACTTTTTCTTGGTTTTGTTTTTTGTATTTGTCAAATATATTTTAGAAACATTCATCAAGAAATCCCTTCAATCCAAATGGTGTCTTTACTTTTCTATTAGACATATTCTTCAACTACTTCACGGGTTGGTCGTCGTCTAAACATCTGAAACTATCACCAATCCATCTTCGTTAATGGTGGGTCTAAAATTTATTGATTCCATAGAACATACCAAACGGATCCATCATGACCCTAGAGGCTTCTAGAAATGTTCTCCAACTCATAAATCCCATACAACTAACAACATAATGATATATAGTGTCCCAGGTGATGGTGACATAGGATTTTCAATCAATCAATTTTTGGAGTGTATCACTATAAAGTATCAGATATATTCTCCCTTATCCTTCAATGGTAGGGTAATTTGTCACTCAAAAGCTCATCCATATGACACATGGTTCCCAAAAAAGGTATCCATCTATATTTTTCTAATATTAATGTGGCTTTCAAAAAAACCTCACCTTGATTATTATATTTCCCTCGAGAATTGTTCAAGGGGAACTGTGTCTTGGGTACTCAATATAGAAACCCAAGGGATGCGACTAGATAATAAGGAACTTGGACAAGTCCTTTTCCAATAAAAAGAATCTTATATATCAATGACAACCTGTAATATTGAGCAGTCAAAAACACCTTTGTGTATCCACCAATCATGCCAAGAAAATATGAAGAAAAACTATGAGAAGTAAAAACATTTATATACCATCCAATCATGTCATTATATATTGGAATAATTGCTTAATTCATGAAAAAAATACGGTATCAAATATTTATCATTCTCACACACCATCCCTCAACTATGATGTTTTAAAACCACTTCTATTAGCATCTAGAGGACCTCAACAACCAAATATGGGGAAAAATTTTATTGAATCATATCTAATCCTCATTGATGAGTTATATTAGCATATATAAATACGAAATATATTAAAGAAGTATGAAAAACAATTGATCCATCCATGAAATGGAAATAAATCCCCAATGTATTTTCTAAAATAACTCATCATATCTTATAAATGGTGAAATTGCAGACATAAATTCTTCCCCATATCCTTGAAAAATGTTTAGGAGATATTAATGGAAATTGTAGTGGTTTATGGGAGGACTGTAAAATTCACCTGAAAAACTAGGGAGACTCCTAAACACAAAATTTTAGTCACTCTATAGTATACACATACCTCTCCTCCAATCTATGCTGGTCCTGGGACAAATCCTATAATATTTGGAAAACCTGATCGGGTCCATAATTCATTCTAAAGGGATTTCTTCAGTCTACCCATGTGGTAATCCCACGACAGGCACACATCCCTTCTGAGATTTTGTATACATTTCAAAAAATTATAACATAGTCACAAGAGGTAATAAATAAACATCTTTATATGAAAGGTTCTTCCAAAATAAAGTGACCCCAGTCTTCCTTAAGAGACAATCCAAAAAGAAGCCCTACAAAAATATATTGAAAAATGATGACCTAATCGATAATACCACTATAGTTGTTGGTAGACTTTTTAAATCCCCCATAAATTTATCCATGGAGACTCATGACCAAAATCCAACATCAACAAATTTATCTGATAATTATTTCAATTGAGAATATGCACCCCCCAATTTTTTTTGAAGAAATTAAAGACGTCATCCTTGACAATCTTACATTAAAATATTATTTAATGTGTAGACTTTTATCAATAAATAGATTCTATATTTTGAAGAGCACTACAGAAGGCTTCTTTATGGAAAAATATCAATCAACCAGGAATAACTCCTCATAATATCATCCTCTTTAACGACCCTACTCAAGGTATAAAATACCAAAATTCCCCTTCCATTCAGTAATAAATACAAGATGGTATATATACCTATAATGGAATTCATTAAAAAAGGCCTCCCCATAGGGATACTTCATTTGGTCAAGATGGTACTCTTCATTTCGAATTAATTAAGATATATTCATTTTATAATTATTATCTATGGAAAATGGGGCCAGTAATGCTGAATTACAAATCACTGAGAACTGATATTCTTTCTCAATCATAAAAAAACTCAAAATAGGCTATTATCCAATCCAATATTGGATTTATATACATCTAAAATAACAAAAAAATATCTAATAATCTTGTTATTTGAAAAATTCCAATAGAGAGACATCTAATTTGGACAGAAAATGTCATGAAACATCTAGGAATATTAGAATAAGGCATATTATTTAATAAGAGACATTACTAAAATGAAAATAGATAAATCACATTCTTGACAGTAGTCACTCCCTAATATATAATTATAGAGGATATTTTTGAACAATGTGTTAATGAAATATTTCTAGACATATGGACAACTCTTATTTATTAAAAACTAATGAATTTCCTTACTAATAATATAAATGATTCTTCAATTTATCGAAAGGGAAACACCATCAAATAGACATCGTGGATGTCTAAGATGGATAATATCTAAATTTGGGAAAAAGTAAAGTGAACATTATCATTCATTTACTAATGTGTTTAAAGAGTAATGACAACAGGTTTCTAACTCCCCATATGGTGTTCCTATATTAGAATGGGGAGACCACAAATAATTTCAATTAACCTCCCTCCTCAATTAGAAAATTAATCTATGGATGACATCAGGAAATTTCATTGTCTCACATAGGATTCAAAAAAATATAGAATGTTCTCATCATATGGGATTATCATAAAATTACACTGAACAAATATTATAGAGGTTTGGTAAAAGAAGGCTATCCATAAAAAAATCATGTATCATGAAACAAAACATATTGATCAATACTCCAACTTATATGATACTAATAAGCATTGATCACCCATATTATTGAGACAACATGTCTTTAGTGTAAATTTTATAATGAAACTACACCATGTTTGATATAATATATTTATAATTAGAAGAAAATTCTCAAAAATTGAATCACTTGAAATTTTGGAGAAACCTCACACCATAGGGCTTGGGTATTCTATAACACATCCTTCAAGGTTGATAAAACAAGCTTAAAAGATAATGAAAATGTAATGGAGTAAACCACATCCCATAGGGATGGATGATTTTTTGCATTAATTAACTCATAAATGGTATTTCCCATTTTTATTTTTTAAAGGTGTGATTTAGAGTAAATCCCTATACTTCATCATATAATATGTATCAATGTCCTCACTTGTACCATGATTGAAAAAATTGAGTAGATAACCCTTTTTGATAAACATTTTTAAAACAACTACAATAGGTATGTTAATAGAGAAGAAGTTGATTCATGGTATGTATAAACAAAATTAATCTATCATGGATGTTGATGAAATTAACAAAATGGGTTATGATTTAGTGAACACAATTATCTCCACCCCTACAAAAACTAATGAACATGAGGATGGTATATAAGAAATGGAAGATGATGTTTTGGTTCATAACATAGAGTAAACTGAACTGACCAATAATGGTGGGAATTCCATATATAATATAATAACACAAAAGTTTAGATATCCTTTGAGTTATCCATTTCCACCACATCTGTGGACCTCATCTGAAGAAAATGTCAATGTTTCTGTTCAATTTCACCTATTACCTAAGGGTTTCAAAACTGTTAAACTTGTGAAAACATTCTCCAAATATTATGAAGTGATAAATGATCAATGATAATAAATGAATAACTTCTTTGAGAAAAACCCCTAACTGATATGTTATATAATCATACTCAAGCCCATCACTACCAACTAATATTAATCAACAATAATGTCTTAATGCTCTAAATAAAATTGAACTAGAACATATGATTAGTGATGGGTACCAAAAATCAATAAATATTGTTCTGATAATACTATATGTGGAGTTTCCTCTATTGGTAATATGATCATAGTTAGGTAAGATGCATCCTCACATGCCATCCCCTATACGTTAACCATGGTGGGAACTAGTAGAGATACCACAGTTGGACCCCCATTTGATTCCAATGATGAAGATAATGTTCAGAAAGACATCTCATAAGGGGTCATCAATATTATTGAGTAACTGGATCTCCACTCATAGTTATAGAGGGATGAAAAGAACTAGTGTACTCATAGGGTAATCCATACCCATAATGAGTGGATTTGACCATTGTACACTTCATAATTAGGATTCCTTATGATTCTGAATTTTATTGTATCATGAGACCCAAAATAAAATTTGAATCATTTTTTACCCCATTTTTATCCCATGATGGGGACCCCACTATAGATATAAACATTGAATATTAGGTTGTTTATGTAAACACTACAATCAAAGTACTTTGTATACTACACCAGTTTTCATTATTGGTCAATCAAAATAAGGGAAGACCATCAGCAAAGTTCTCTCTAATAAATCAGTTAAATAATTTAGAAGATGATAGTCCTCAACATATCAAATTGAAAAATGTGATTGAATAATAGAATATCAGATTTCATTTCTATGTAGAAGGGTTAAACTACTCCATTAACCGACAACATCTACATTCATAATTATTATCCATATATATATATATATTGAATATAAATTATTAGTTGTGAATAACACTAATCCTTTTAAAATTTATTTCTTGGTTTTTTGATGATCCTGTAGTTTTTCAATGGTTCGAAGATTCTATCTTGGGTACCGTTATTTGGACCCAACCCTAGTTGCCCGGAGATGGTGCCTTATGTGATTACATTGGAATGATTACAATAATTTCATGTCCTAATGGAACAATATGTTTAGTAGTTTTAAAAAACAAGATACATACATATGATTAATATTAAAACTTGAAGGGAATGTCATATCAACTTATTTTAAATCCCACATAATCTCACATATTATCCTTGAAATTAATTCATAATATACTTATTCACAACCTATGGAACGTAAAAAATGCTGAAGCAGTGATCATATATTCTCATTAAGGGTAAATAATACAACATAAGAAATTAAAAACATAAACACTAGGTTTGATGAGTTTCTAAAAATAAATTCCTTTTAAAAATATACATGATCATAATATGGAAGTAACGAAAGAATATTAAATAAGTCCACAAAACATAACCAGGATTATTATACTAGTCAACTAAAAACATTGACTATTAACCTCTAGTTAAATAATTAATAAATGCATAATTTTGGATATCATATTCACATCTTCATGTCCTCGTGCTATGACCATAATAACCAGTCTATCAAGGTCTCTTTCCAAGACACTTGTTTTTCTCCATAGATATTCTGATTCATGAGGGAGTATATAAAGACCCACCAATCAAGTAATAAGTCCAATTATTTACTTATATAAATATGGATAAACATAAATAACAAATACATTCATATTAAAACTAACATATTAAATGTTAACAGCTTTCCCCAATCATTAGACATAAACACTACCCATTTGAATTAATATGGGTTATAATATCATGATAGATCAACTATAGTATAAAAAATCATAATCCATTAAAAACAATATTTTATATGATATCATAGAAGAATAATCCCACAATAATCAACAAGGGTGTTGATATAGGAGAAAATTCCCTTATTAAATCATTGAGTAATTCTTCTCATTAATACTATTCATTTTGGAAAGAAGAGTCACTTTGGAAAATTCATTGTTTAAAATTGTAAGTTATTTAAGTTAGTTTTTCAATATAGAATGATTTAGTTTTGAAAAATTATGTTTTTTAAAAATATATTATTGTGTTCCCTTGAAAATTTGAAAGAATCCACGAAATTTCCTTGAATCGGGATTGTATTTCATGAAATACTTTTGAATGATCATGTTAATAAATGTATCTGTAATTAAATTAAACAAGGATTATGGATGGTAAAAATATATATATAATTAAATCATAATTTATTATCATCACATAATAATAACTAATAATTTAATTGGGATTAAGAAAGACAATGAATAACCTGAATGAAAATGGTTATTCGTGTAGAAAACCATACCTTATTGGAGGATATGTTCTTCTAATGAACATAAGGTTCATTAATATGAAATTAGAATTATTAATAAGTAAATTAATAATATAATAGATATTTATTTGATTTTTTATAATATTATTAAATCCACTTTTGGTCATTTTTTTGGTTAAGAGGATCAATATCATCATTTGTGACTGCTCGTTTAATTGGTTTTAAGGATAAGTTTGTTTATAAGGAAGTAAATATAAATTTACAATTGAATTTAAGAATTAATTTTATATGTTATTAATGTTCATACAAAATAATAAATTATCATATAAGTCTTGTTTTCTTTCGGTGATGTTGAATCATTACATAAAATTTTAATGATAAACGCTTGGATTAATTTGGCAGTTTTTCGATCACCACGGTCTAAATCTATTTTATTAATTTTTACAATGTGCAAAAAACTGATTTCAAATAAAAATAGGATATGTAATATATATTATAATATTCTTCAAAACTAAATTTCTTCCATGACCCGAGTTGAATATAATAATAGGAGGTGACACTCATTGTCCTTGAATGTAAAAAATTTACACTTCCCGGTTAGTATTTTCATTTCTAATATAAAAATGAGGAAAGGAGTGATTATGATGAATTATTAAATTATAATAAAATAATTCTAGTGATTTTATGTTATTTTAGTTATAATAACAATTGGAGGAAAGGAGGTCCGGATAAAAAAAGAAATAACATGAAAGAAAATACATGAAAAGAAAAGAGATATTTACCTCTTGAATCAGTGTCCCAGAGAGCAACATTAATATAGTGGACTTGGTATATTGTAGAGACAAAGAGATTATGGATGAGGGGGGAGATTAGGAGGATATTTTAGTAGTATTTAGACGAGGAACAAGTATTGAGATACAATATGATAAAAAGAAGCTATGTGTTCCTTTTACAATTGTAGAGTGGAATTAATTCCCATTATTTTAATCACATTGTTTTTAATTTTCTATCATATCCATTAATTGTGTTAATTTTTGTGACTCAAAAAAGTAATTAGTGCATGTGAGTTCAATATTATAGTCATTTACATCATTTGTGACTCAATCATGATGCAAAAATTCATATTTTAGCATATAATGAAAATTATAAAATTTCTCTATTCACAAAAAATTCATTAGTCGGATAAAAATAACAAAAATTCACCATAAAAATTATCGAAATGTAAAATTAATATATGAATTCCATTTAATTAAAATAATTTTCTAAATAATTTAAAATTAATTTTTTAATTTCTTTTTTACATGAAATATACATCATTTTATTTTTAAATTGATTTTCTAATTAATTAAAACATTATCAGTGGCATCCAATAATTATAAAAAATTCAAATTGAAAACAATATGTAATGAAGAATAAATTCTTAAAAAAATGTATATTATTTTAATTTAATTTAGTAATTAATATTTTAATTAAATATTTGTTACTCACAAAAATAAAAACACTTAAAAATTAAATTCTTAAATATTATACTTCATTTATAAGGCAACTAACGTTTATTTATAATTTCATGTGAGATGGTACTATTCTTAAAGATTGTATTACTATTCATATGGGAATAATACTATTTATTAGGGTAAATTAAAATTAAAAAAAAATTAATTTGATCATATCAGACTCTAAATATCTTACTGAATTCAACCATGCATGTTTGTTTTTTGAAATTCAAATTACATAGGTGGAAAAATTATGTTTTCTAGATATGTTATAACAATTTGGTGTTTTGAAAAGCTAAAGGATTTATTCATAAAAAATTACATTTATTTGTAAATACATTGGGTGTAACATTCTCCCCCATTACAATAAAATTCATCCTAAAAATTCCATAATGTTAACTAAAAAAATATTTGGTTAGTTCATCATCATAAGCTCCTCAAAATCTCATATTTCATCTTCAATTATATGATTATTCTGAAGAACCCTGACCAATTGTGTTGTATGATTCCTAAAAACAAGTTTCTTAGTGTCTATAATTCAGATAAGCTCTTCACAGTAAGATAAGTCAGGTTCAAATTCAATTCCTTCATAATTTAGTGCATGTGTTGGGGCTGGATTGTACTTAATAAAAAATAATACATGGAAATCATTTTTTACATTATAATGCCTAGGAGGAATTTCAAAATGATTTCCCATAACTCTAATTCTCTCTATAATTTATAAAGGATGAATATACCTTGTCTATTTTTATATTTCATCGCAAATCATATAACACACTTCAATGGAGATACTTTTATTAAAATATGATATCCCACTTAAAATTCAGAATCATTCCTTATATTTTCATTATTCCTCTTTTCAATTATTTGATATACTTTGATATGGTTTTTAATTTACTTTACATTCTCTATTGTTTCCTCCCCATGTTATATGACTAGAAGGATCCATTCACCAACATCATTTCAACATGTTAGTGTACTACACCTCATTCCATTCAGTGTTCTATATTGTTCTATTTGAATACATAAATGGAAAATATTATTATAAGAAATATCAATCAATGGTAAATACTAATCCTATATATCATGAAAATAATGTGAGTTTGATATCAATATTATTTTTAAATAACTGTTCATCCATTATGATTTCCCTTCAGTTTGAGGGTGATAACCAATATTCAAATAAATCTCAGTATCCAATAATTTTAAATGAATTTTTAAGAATTTTGATAGTAATTTTTGATCAAAATCAGAAACAATTGATATAGGTGATCCATAATGTCTCACAACCTCATTGATATAGAGTCATGTGAGGTACACTATTGGAAAATACTTCCTTACAGTGAAGAAATGTGTCGATTTCATAAGATGGTCAATAATCTCAATATTCCATCATTATTTCATAGAGATTCCATTAATCTAGTGACAAAATATAGGGTTATGTCACCCATTCCCATGTAAAAATTGGTAGTGGTTGGATGAATACTCTTGTATGTATTCCATCAGCCTTCACTTATTGACAACAAAACAACTGGAAACATAATATGAAATTTCCATCATCTAGTTATCCAATCAGAAATGTTCTTTAAAATGCATATACATATTAGTGTTAACATAATGTATTGAGAAATTTGAAATGTGATCATTATCCAATAAATCCATTATTAGTACTAGTAAATCTGGAACAATAATCCTCTTTCATAATTTCATAATTAACTATTCATATATGATGTCTTGAAACTTCTCATCATGAAAAAAATACATTTTTTTGGATATTCATTTCATTAGGCCAAGAAATTTTAATTCCTTCTAATAAATATAGTTTGGAAACCAATTGAAAATGTAATGATGTTTCACATTATATAATAATTATGATGTTCATACTTACTAGATACATGAATACAAGACCACATTGAAACATCATTATGTTTAAAACTCCCTGATCGTTCATGTGAAATGCATCCACTAACTTATTTTTCATTACTAGGTTATAGTGTATGGGAAAATAATAAACCATGATTAGTTCAATCCATATCCATTTCTTTATATTGAGTTCATTTTATGAGAATATATATTACATGATCTTATTATCCATAATATTTCAAAAATATCTCTAGAGAGATAATTTTTCTATATCGTCAGTGAAAATATAACATCTGCTAACTCCAGATCCTAAGTTGGATAAAATTTCTATTGAATTATAAACTACCAAAATGCATAGTAAATAACTCTATAATTCTATATAAGTAAACAATGATGTCCTTTATATGAGTCATAACATTTGGTCACAAAACCGTAATTCCACAATTTTAGTCTTAGGATCGTAGAATTCATCAATTTCTTCATCAATTCTTCAAAACATTCACCACATTCTTCTTCAATTCATCATGTACCCATAACAAGTAATAATGGTTTGTGGGTTGGCTAATCCGGTGAAGTTTGAAACAAATTATCAATAATAACCTGTTAAACCAGTAAAACTACATTCCTTGGTTTTGTTTATTGTGGTAGGACATACTTGAATAGAATTATTTCATTGTAGGATCAATGATTATTTAATATTTTTTAAACAATATGGTCATGAAAACAAAAAAATTGAAAACAAAATTAACTCATTTTAAACATACAATATAATTTATTTTAACTATGAGTCTTTAAAATAATTCGAAATTGATTTTCATGATCTTCATAGATTTTGTAGTAAACCATTATATCATTAATAAATACCATAACAAAGATATCAAAATATTAATTGAAAACCATATTCGTTAGATCTATAAAAGAAAATGGTGTGTTATTTAGACCAAAATCCATTACTATAAACATTTAATTATCATTCCTAGTCAAAAATGATTTCATTGGAATATATTCATTCCTAACATACAACTGATGATATCCAAATCGAAGGACATTCATTGAAAAATATTATGCTTCATGATGATGATCAAATAAATCATAAATGCGAGGAAGATGATGCATGTTATTTATCGTAAAATCATTGATCTCCCAATAGTCAATACATAACCTCTATGATCCCCCTTTTTCATAACAAAAATAATAAGAGAACCCCATGGAGAAATGTTGGATGAATAAAACCATCAGTACTCAACTCCTCCAGATGTTTCTTCAATTCCACAAATTCCACTGGGGCAATTCTATAAGGAGTGTTTTATATAGGCCTAGAACCATGAATTATATCAATAGAAAACCCAATTTCCCACAACAAAGGATGTCCAGGTAAATCTAATAGAAACACATATACATATTATCTATAAATAGGAATGTTCCCTATTTGACCTTTCCTTTCCTCACAAATGGATATTGAATTATATTCGTACCTAAGAATTATTTTCAATAGAGATACTTATGGTGGAACTATATAAGAATAAGATGATAAGTACTATTTCTAACAATAATGGATACTACATCATTCTCAATAATTGTACCTTCCTTCTTCTTGAAATAGATTATTGCATAATAATTGGAATACCAATATATAATTAAGATTATATATAATTCTATAATTGGTATGATGATATGTTCTACAACTAAGGCACATTTATGTGTCATAAGGGGGATTAATCAAAACATCTTCATTAAAATGATACATCTCTTAAGTGTTTTGACTTAGAACTCCTTTATTATATAAAATTATAAATATCTTGTTTTGATCGAACCCTTGGAAGATATAACATAATGAAATAATATAGAATAAATTAGATCATTGGTTATGTTTGAGGAAATTATTAAATTAAATAACACCAAATCTTTAGGAACTTCATCCTCATTATTTATGACTACATAAGAATTAAAATTCTCCCTTGGAATTCTCTATGAAATATTTTATTGACTCCTTTTATAATCATTAAAATATTGTCCCATATATATGAAATTATTCCATCAAACACTAGTTGTGTCTTCCTTCCTATTGAAATCATAGGATTTAGGGACTTTTTCTCTAAAATCATAACAAACACCCTTACCCGTCATGGAAGTACATGGTTATTTTTTCCAACAATTACCACATGGTATAAATTCCACACTTCCCTTCATCACATTTATTTATTTCATTTCATAGAACTTTCAGAAGTTGTCTTTTTCACTTACATTCCTTTAAATCATAAGACATAGATAAATATTTTTCTCTCTATAAAGAACATGAGGATATATTTCCGTATGTTAAGAAACATTGGAAGAACAGTTCCTTTTGGAATAATGGATTGAAACCATAAAACATATGATAAATCATTCTTCTTTGATTATGTATGTAGTCTGCAACATCTATTGCTTACCATGTGATATATCTTCATAATGTTTAACATTCTCATCCTATTTTTTCCTAATATTCAAAAACTAAATTTCCATATCATATCACTGTCCACAAGAGAAATATTTTTCAAATAATATTTTCATAAAATCTATCCATTCCATTTCATCAATTTCTTTCATTGTCATTGTTATTTTAAATTAAATACTGCAACTAATGTGAATCTCCAGATAGACTATAAAATTTCATGACATAATTATCTCTTTAGTAACATGCCAAAGCTAGAAATATCTTATCTAAATAACATATCCACTGATCCTCTACAACAGTTTTTGTTGTCCAATTGAATTATGGAAGCTGTTTTTTCATAATGTATTCTAACATATCTCCCCCACTGTGTGGATATGGATTCTCTATAAAAGTAATTATATTTTTAATAACCTAAGTCAACTTTAATTATATCGTTATATGTTTTGCAACACCAGTCATAGAACGATATCCAATATCACTCTCATGCATCAGAGGGAAATCCATGTATTTGGTATGTATTTTCATGTGGTATCAATTCATTCTACTAGGATATATTTTTAAATAATTGGACACAATAGATTAGGTTATGAATCATAATGTGTAATCTCAACATAGAAAAATAATCAGAATAAATCAAAATCATATACATAGATAATATCATAATCATATAGATGGTTTATTTGAAATAATTTTTAAATCTTATACATTCCTAATGATTTTTAATGAAAATGTGATTTATCATAATAAGATCTCCCCTGAGATATGTATTTTCTTAAAATATAGAAATAATATATTCCTCACCATAATTCCAGGATGATCTTTTATATTTCTCCTCATAAAAAATTTTAAGTTTTGTTCTCTAATCTATATTTTAAAATTTTTGTTTCCATGTTTTCTACTAAACATCCTCTAATTCCAACTATAATGACTCAACCCAAGTTTATCTGTAAAGACAGTAAAATTCAAGGGAAATTTTTTTCTTAATTTTCATTAGATTTTTACAAGAGCGCGGTTTCTGACGGCACCTGATTCCGAGGCCCGGTGTGCCCGGAATCAATTTCCGAAGTTTGGCTCGGGTACATTCAGTGAACGAACGAGCGGGAATTTTTAACTTTTGATCCGATGCTCGGAATTTAATTCTGAGGGCACCGATGGAACCGCAGCGCCGGTATTCGCTTAAGAAGAACTTTTCCGGAGTTGCGTTTACACGAGGGAAGTTGTAAAATAAATTGGGAATGGTAAAATAAAAATTTAACTTCAATTTTTATTTTTATCTTTCCTTAAGTGTTTTTATCCATTGGATGGATGTTGGGTAACTACCCAACTTCCCTAGGGAGGTTAAGAGGGTGGTGGGGCCCACAAGAACCCCACCCCTTCATATTCTCTAACCCCCCAACTCACAATTACTGATGTGAACTTGAGTTATAACTTATGACATTAATAAGTGTGTTTAATTTGAGTTTTTGAAATTCAAACTCTTGAATTTCAAAGGTTGGTTTTGTGTTAATTAATTAAGAGTGAGCTTAATTTATTATTGGTTAGTTTCTTTGTTGCTTGAGAGGTTTGGGATAATCGTTGGGAGACTTGAAGATCTTCTTCCTCTTCGACGAAGAACGTGAAGAACGATTCTTCTCCGACGAAGAACATCGACCCCACGACCTTCAAGACTCGGCGTCCCAGATTCTTCCATCTTCATCTTCCTCCTCGACAAGGGAGAAGTTGCTGACCATGGTGATCATCACCAACGACAACGTACCTCCCTTCTTCGTCATAGCGACAAGTGAAGAGACGTCGTTTCCTCCTCGGACGCACCCCGACGTCCACGGAATCTACGTCCGATGCCGCGATGCCTTTCTCCGCGATACCCGACGTGCGACATCATTTTTCAAGGTAGGGGGTTTATTTGAAGTATGATAAATACATATTTGTTTATTACTCTTATTATTAATTCTCAAAGATGATGGCCAAACAAACATGGCCATCAATATGGACATTGTCCATGACCCTTTTTATATTTCATTCTTCGCACGTTCTCCGCGCGTTCTTTCGCACCAAATAATTAAGTGCGTCAAAACATCGATGTTTCGTTGAGAGCAATATACGAACGTGGAGATCTCGACCCAAGGAATGTGAATCTGTGGTCGTCACAATTTTTCTGGCACAGAACGAAGGTGCGGCGGACCACGGAAGGGGCGACGTGGCGATGCAATTCCGACACGTCTTCAGAACGCGGCTTCCGATGAGGGTGCCAGTGGTCCAAGGTGACGATTCGGTTGGGAGAGTAGGAGACCATGGCGGCTGGTGCAGGAAGAAGGCGGCGCAGAATGGGGTCGGGTGCGTGGTCGTAGGAGGTGGCGTGGCCAGCCACAGGCTGTGGCCCTACGGAGGACAAGAAAGGATGGCTGGTAGGGTAGAGCCACGTGAAAATTTTTGAGGGAGGAATTAGTTTGGTAAGCGAAACGGATTTGAGAAATAAATAAAAAAAAGAAGTGGGAGGCGCTATATGGAAGAGAGATTGGCGGCCTCAATTCATGCGTGGAATGAGTTGGGGTTATGAAATGTTTAAATAAATAAAAAATTAACAATAATAATAATATATTATTATTATTATTATTTTTGTTGATAAAGCACTTTTTCGACCGCAACTTATTCGTGCGACCTCGGTTTCACGAACCATCTACGGCAGTGCGACACATATTCTGAGACGGACATTCCGAGTCCAATATTGAATGTCTTTTTCGGGTTTTTGGATCGGGTACCCGAAGTGCTTCGAAAATTATAGATTTAATATTATTATTAAATCTTCAACCCGCCATAACTCATGCGTGCGACATCCGATTGGCTTGCCGTCAGTGGCGATGTAATCATGTCCTTAATACGGTCGATTCAAGTCTAATGTTGGATACTAAATTCTGGTTCGTGGCTCGGGGCCCCGAAACACCGAATAATAATATTATTATTTTTATTATTACGGAATCATGTATCGGACATATCATTCTCATACAGTGTCGGAATGACCAACCGTCTGCGACGTTGAGACCCTGGAATTAAGACGGATGTTTCAAAACCAATTTTGGATATTTAAGTCGAGGTCGAGGCACGGGGCCCATGAGGCCCAGTTCGCGAGTGTTGCGGTGAAATACAACTTTCTCACCTTCTATCCGTTTTGGACCTTTGGTAGTCCATCTCATGTGTTTTTCTGTATGGATCACAATGGTGTGACCGGTTTGGTTAATCGGTATCATTTGATGTACGGCCGGGTTGGTTCGAACCCGAAACCAATCGGGCCTTCGGAGCGGAAACGCTCAAATCCTAAGCTACGAACGTCCGATTGACGTGCCGTTAGCTTTGTTGTGTTCCTCTTAGTGAGACAGATCTTTTGGAATACTCCGCCCGAGGTTTGGACGCAGGTGGAGTACGGTCGGGTTGGTTTTGCCTTAAAACCCAACCGGGCCCCGGGGACGAAAATGCCAATAACTCTCAGACCGGGCGTCTGATCGACGCGTCGTCTGTTGCATTGAGTTCCTGTTGACGATACGGAACTTTTGGATACATCAACTCTGGACTTTGTGACAGTTGATGTATCAGCCTCTCGGCTCGTGGAGCGGACCCTCCGAACGAGCTTGCTGTGTGCGGGAACCCTAGTGCTGGCTGCGACTGTGACTGCTACTGCTACTGCTACTATGACTGCGACGACGATAGTTCAGAGATCCTGTGTGGATTTGACGATGACGACTACAACACTCAGCGATCCTACGTGGATCAGTGCTACAGGTCCTGGGTGGGCCCGATCCTGTGTGGGTCCAATCTTGTGTGGGTCTTTGCGCTCAGCGGTCTTGTGTGAACCAGCGCCTACAGGTCCTACGTGGGCCCGATCCTGTGTGGGTATTTTGCGGGGGTTAGTTACCTATAGATCCTTTGTGGGTCCGACGACTTAGATGGAACAGAGATCATCTTTATCGTATTTTGAAGAAGTATACCTGTGTGAGCTGAATGCTGTTGCTTTCCTGTGTGGATTGTGATATGCTATCCTGTGTGGATTACGTTTTTCTTTCCTGTGTGGAATACGTTTACTTTCCTGTGTGGACTGAGTTGTACATGGGATCGGAGGTTGGAGAGTATTTGAAATTGATGACTTAGGTATATGTATGGGAATATACCTAAGCAGTGTCGGTTGTTACTTCTTGATTGTACCTTTCATCGTGGTTTATCCTTTGTGGATTTTGAGAGACCTTCAGGGGTCTCGGGGTCCCTACTGAGTAGCTTATACTCACCCCTGCACGGGATTTTCCCGCACTATGTTGTGTTGGTTGCAGACGACGGACATCGTTGATCTTAGCTGAGGCTTGCAGAGCAGGACGGTACCTGGAGGTGGACCACTGGGAGGGACGTGGTCGGAGCGGACGGCGGGACCCGTGGAGCAGTGGAGCTATCTGTACCCACCCTTCAGGTGGGATTTCCAGTGGGCAGCTCGGTGTAGCGGCTTTTACTTTAAAGTTGATGTTTTCCCTTTCGAGTTGTACTTTACTTTCAGTTTGTGTTTGTATACTGGCCCATTTACTTTTCCGCACTTTCAGTTGTACTCTACTTTTGCTTAGAGTTTACATTCCGCTTTCTTACTCTGTGGTGTTTTTTACTTTACAAAGGCAATGCCTTCCCTTTTTACCAGGATTTACGCCTTGGTGCTAGTCGCCAGCCCCTGGCCTATGGAAGGCGGGCTTGGGGTAGTCACGGCACGGACCCCGAGGGTGGGTCGTGACAAATTGGTATCAGAGGAGTTCGGTTCTACCGCGAACTATGATCTTTTCTATGTGAAGCAATAATGTTTAGCGTATTGAGTTTGGTTATCAGTCCAGGGAGTCCAGTGTTGGTGCGGCGGCCGACGTATCCGTACACCAGGACCCTAACTTCTGATTTCCGACTTAATGCATGAAAACATTGATTGCGTGTGTGTTTCAATGTTTTCTTTGTGATTACTTATATCAGCTCACCAGGTATACTGTTTGACCGTGGAGCACCTGTTTCCTATTCAGGATGGCCCCACGATGGCAGCCAGCTAGGGTTCCGAGAGTCGAGTGTGACGACAGCCCACCGAGCGACGAGGCTTCGGTGCAGGGCCCTTTGTCAGCAGTGGCACCGGCGGTAGCTCTACCTGTCGAGCCACCGATACTTCCAGTACCAGTCGCTGACGATGCACGTCACCTCAGCGCACTGCATGAGTTTCAGCGCCAGCGACCACCCAGGTTTCGTGGGGAGACAGACCCCCAGGCAGCAGAGGACTGGCTGGAAGCAGTGGTACGTGTGTTTAGGCTAGTGAGGACACAAACAGACCTCATGGTGATCCTCGCTGCGAGACTACTACACGCAGCAGCAGGACGATGGTGGAGCTTGATGCTCCAGGTGCACGATGAGGCATCTCTCCTATGGACGGACTTTGAGATCCTCTTCCGCTCGGAGTTCGTCCCAGCCACCCTTCATGCGGTGCGTATCCAGGAGCTTCTTCAGCTACGGCAGGGCAGCATGACGGTCGCCCAGTACTCAGCGAGATTTACTGATCTCTCGCGCTACTCGACCGACATGGTACGAGACCCATTCTTCCGGGTCCAGACCATTGAGCAGGGTTTGAGACACGAGATCAGGGCATCTCTGATCTCCCTCAGCATACCGACTTCGACAGGAGTACTGGAGCGGGCCCTTCTGATCCAGAGCTTCCTTGCTGAGTCTACACCAGCACAGCGACCCACCGCAGGGCGGCACGTGGCAGAGTCATCTGCAGCAGGCAGTCGACGGATGACTCAGGGGTCCAGACAGACCAGACATTCAGGCAGACGACCACAGGGCACTGGCTCAGCAGTGCAGGGCACACAACGGGGAGCCAGTCTTTCGAGTGGAAGACAGTGCTATGAATGCGGCGGGCAAGGCCACATGGCTCGTGACTGCCCGACCCGCCATGCAGAGGAGCAGCAGACGGTTGAGGAACCACCTAGGTAGAGGCAGAGGTTCGACCGTGGCGGTCCGCAGGGAGGAGGCGGACGAGGCAGAGGAGCTGGTCGAGCAGCAGGAGGTGGACGACTCTTTGAGGCTCTACCACCACCACCACCAGAAGGTCCACCCCGACCTCAGGGGAGAGCACAGCTTCAGGCAGTTGAAGCTTACGATCATGCAGCTCCAGAAGCAGGTGGACTAGTGTGGGACTAGCTCCAGGCATAGAGGCCTTTGCCCATAATGCCTCTAGCTTCGTAGTTTGTGTTGCTTTGTGTCCTTGTACTTTAAGTTGAAGTAATAAAAGACACTTGCCTTGGTGACTTTTTTTATCTTGTCTTTTTTTTGTTTTTACTAAGAGGTGCCGGTTAAAAACTGTTGACTTGGCCCTCACTTGCGAGATTCGTACTGGAGGAAACCCAGTGACCACACACGGATGCCGACAGTGTGACTCAACCCTTGGAGGCGAGAGTAACGGTTGCATCTCTTGGTAGCAGCGTCGAGGCCTTACGACGTCATCAAAGCCATGAATTAACTAATCATGACGGGATTGACTGTATTAGGCAAGGAACGTGGTTCATCCAGGGGATGAGACCGGATTTCACTTTTCAGAAAAGGAGAAATCTTTGCAGCTAGCCTCTTTGTAGATATCCTTCATGGATAGAGATGGAGCAACCTTCCTCCAGTCTCTCACAGTCACCCCTCCACTACTGCAGCGAGTCAGGGAGGCACAGCGTGGGGACGCTGACTGTGAGAGACGGCGTGCTCAGATATCCTCGGGACAGGCACCTGATGGTTTCACCCTTGGAGCAGAGCACGACATCCTTTTCAGAGGACGTACCATGGTACCAGTCGCTTTGCGAGAGGAAGTGCTGAGAGAGTTTCACACTTATTACCCATCAGAGAGCAGGGCTCAGTGGAGAGCTTGGGACGTCTCTACGTTCAGGAGATTGTGCGGCTCCACGGTGTACCATAATCTATCGTCTCCGATCGAGATGCTCGCTTTACTTCCCGGCTTTGGAAGGGGTTACAGGAGGCGTTCGGGACGTAGCTACGTCTGAGCACAGCCTTTCACCCTCAGACGGATGGTCAGAAAGAGAGGACCATTCAGACTCTCGAGGACATTCTCCGCGCATGTGTCCTCGACCTTGGTCGTAGTTCGGCGGACCACCTACCCTTGGTGGAGTTTGCGTACAACAGCAGCTACCACTCCACCATCGGGATGGAACCGTACGAGGCATTTTACGGCCGACCTTGTAGATCTCATTTGTGCTGGACAGGCCCTGGGGAGTCAGCACTTGTGGGACCGGAGATGGTCCAGGCCACGACAGAGAAGGTCCGGGTCATCTAGGAGCGGATGAGGATAGCTCAGAGCCGGCAGAAGTCTTATGCTGACAGGAGGCGGAGGCCACTGGAGTTCGAGGATGGCGACCACGTCTTCTTGCGGGTCTCACATCGACGTGGTATTAAGAGATTTGGCCGAGGCGGCAAGTTATCTCCACGCTTCATCGGACCCTTCCAGGTCCTCATCAGGGTTGGCGAAGTGTCTTATCGCCTGGCTCTGCCACATCAGTTGCACCGGGTGCACTACGTATTCCATGTATCTTAGATGAGGAGATACGTGCACGACCCGACGCACATCATTGACCATGGGGAGCTTGATGTTGACGATGGGGAAACTTTTACGGAGGTCCCGGTGGAGATAGAGGATCGACAGGAGTGGGTCCTACGTGGGCGATCGATTCCTCTTGTGCGCATCAGATGGCAGCACGGGAATCTCCAGGAGAGCACATGGGAGCAGGAGGCTCAGATGCGTACTCAATACCCTCATTTGTTCCCCTAGTTTTTGATCTATCTTTACGGGGACGTATAGCCTTGAGGTGGGAGTAATGTAATGACCGTAAAATTCAATGGAAATTTTTTCTTAATTTTCTTTGGATTTTTACAAGAGCGCGGTTTCTGACAGCACCTGATTCCGAGGCCCGGTGTGCCCAGAATCAATTTCCAAAGTTTGGCTCGGGTACGTTCAGTGAACGAACGAGCGGGAATTTCTAACTTTTGATCCGGTGCTCAGAATTTAATTCCGAGGGCACCGATGGAACCGCAGCGCCGGTATTCGCTTAAGAAGAACTTTTCCGGAGTTGCGTTTACACGAGGAAAGTTGTAAAATAAATTGTGAATGTTAAAATAAAAATTTAACTTCAATTTTTATTTTTATCTTTATTTAAGTGTTTTTATCCATTGGATGGAAGTTGGGTAACTACCCAACTTCGCTTGGGAGGTTAAGAGGGTGGTGTGGGCCACACGAACCCCACCACTTCATATTCTCTAACCCCTCCAGCTCACAATTAATGATGTTAACTTGAGTTATAACTTATGACATTAATAAGTGAGTTTAATTTGAGTTTTTGAAATTCAAACTCTTGAATTTAAAAGGTTGGTGTTGTGTTAATAAATTAAGAGTGAGCTTAATTTATTATTGGTTAGTTTCTTTGTTGAATGAGAGGTTTGGGAGAATCATTTAGAGACTTGATGATCTTCTTCATCTTCGACAAATAACGTGAAGAACGGTTCTTCTCCGACGAAGAACATCGACCCCACGACCTTCAAGACTCGGCATCCCGGATTCTTCTGTCTTCATCTTCTCTCCTCGGCAAGGGAGAAGTCGCCGACCGTGGTGATCATCGCCAACAACAACGTACCTCCCTTCTTCGTCATAGCGACATGTGAAGAGACGTCGTTTCCTCCTCAGATGCACCCCGACGTCCACAGAATCTACGTCCGATGCCGCAACGCCTTTCTCCGCGATACCCGACGTGAGACGTCATTTTTCAAGGTAGGGGGTTTATTTGAAGTATGATAAATACATATTTGTTTATTCCTCTTGTTATTAATTCTCAATGATGATGGCCAAACAAACATGGCCATCAATATGGACATTGTCTATGACCCTTTTTATATTTCATTCTTCGCACGTTCTCTGCGCGTTCTTTCGCACCAAATAATTAAGTGTGTCAAAACATCGATGTTTCGTTGAGAGCGATATACGAACGTGGAGATCTCGACCCAAGGAATGTGAATTTGCGGTCGTCACAATTTTTCTGGCTTAGAACGAAGGTGCGGCGGACCACGGAAGGGGCGACGTGGCGATGCAATTCCGACGCGTCTTCAGAACGCGGCTTCCGACGAGGGTGCCAGCGGTCCAAGGTGACGATTCGGTTGGGCGGGTAGGCGACCGTGACGGCTGGTGCAGGCAGAAGGCGGCGCAGAATGTGGTCGGGTGCGTGGTCGTAGGGGGTGGCGCGGCCAGCCACAGGCTGTGGCCCGACGGAGGACAAGAAAGGATGGCTGGTAGGGTAGAGCCACGTGAAAATTTTTGAGGGAGGAATTAGATTGGTAAGAGAAACGGATTTGAGAAATAAATAAAAAAAGAAGTGGGAGGCGCTATATGGAAGAGAGATTGGCGGCCTCAATTCATGCGTGGAATGAGTTGGGGTTATGAAATGTTTAAATAAATAAACAATTAATAATAATAATAATATATTATTATTATTATTGTTGTTGTTGATAAACCACTTTTTCGACCGCAACTTATTCGTGCGACCTCGGTTTCACGAACCGTCTACGGCAGTGCGACCCAGATTCTAAGACGGACATTCCGAGTCCAATATTGAATGTCTTCTTCGGGTTTTTGGATCAGGTACCCAAAGTGCTTCGAAAATAATAGATTTAATATTATTATTAAATCTTCAACCCGCCATAACTCATGCGTGCGACATCTGATTGGCTTGCCGTCAGTGGCGATGTAATCTTGTCCTTATTACGGTCGATTCAAGTCTAATGTTGGATACTAAATTCTGGTTCGTGGCTCGGGGCCCCGAAACACCGAATAATAATATTATTATTATTATTATTACGGAATCTTGTATCGGACATATCACTCTCATACAGTGTCGGAATGACAAACCGTCTGCGACGTTGAGACCCTGGAATTAAGAAGGATGTTTCAAAACCAATTTTGGATATTTAAGTCGAGGTCGAGGCACGGGGCCCATGAGGCCCAGTTCGCACGTGTTGCGGTGAAATACAACTTTTTCACCTTCTATCCGTTTTGGACCTTTGGTAGTCCATCTCATGTGTTTTTCTGTATGGATCACAGTGGTGTGACCGGATTGGTTAATCGGTATCATTTGAAGTACGACCTTGTTGGTTCAAACCCGAAACCAACCGGGCCTTCGGAGCGGAAACGCTCATATCTTGAGCTACGGACGTCCGATTGGCGTGCCGTTAGCTTTGTTGTGTTCCTCATAGTGAGACGGATCTTTTGGCATACTCCGCCCGAGGTTTGGACGCAGGTGGAGTACGGTCGGGTTGGTTTTTCCTTAAAAACCAACCGGGCCCCGGGGACGAAAATGCCAATAACTCTCAGACCGGGCGTCCGATCGACGCGTCGTCTGTTGCGTTGAGTTCCTGTTGACGATACAGAACTTTTGGATACATCAGCTCTGGACTTTATGACAGTTGATGTATCAGCCTCTCGGCTCGTGGAGCGGACCCTCCGAACGAGCTTGCTGTGTGCGGGAACCCTAGTGCTGGCTGCGACTGTGACTGCTACTGCTACTGCTACTGCGACTGCGACGACCACAGTTCAGAGATCCTGTGTGGATTCGACGACGACGACTACAGCACTCAGCGATCCTACGTGGATCAGTGCTAGAGGTCCTGTGTGGGCCCGTTCCTGTGTGGGTCCGATCCTGTGTGGGTCTTTGCGCTCAGCGGTCCTGTGTGAACCAGCGCCTACAGGTCCTACGTGGGCCCGATCCTGTGTGGGTCTTTTGCGGGGGTTAGATACCTATCGATCCTTCGTGGGTCCGACGACTTAGATGGATCAGAGAACATCTTTATCATCTTTTGAAGAAGTATACCTGTGTGAGCTGAATCCCGTTGCTTTACTGTGTGGATTGTGTTGTGCTATCCTGTGTGGATTACGTTTTGCTTTCCTATGTGGAATACGTTTACTTTCCTGTGTGGACTGAGTTGTACTTGGGCTCGGAGGTTGGAGCGTATTTCAAATTGATGACTTAGGTATATGTATGGGCATATACCTAAGCAGTGTCGGTTGTTACTTCGTGATTGTACCTTTCTTCGTGGTTTATCCTTTGTGGATTTTGAGAGACCTTCAGGGGTCTCGGGGTCCCTACTGAGTAGCTTATACTCACCCCTGCACGGGCTTTTCCCGCACTACGTTGTGTTGGTTGCAGACGACGGACAACGTTGATCTTAGCTGAGGCTTGCAGAGCAGGACGGTACCTGGAGGTGGACTACTGGGCGGGACGTGCTCGGAGCGGACGGTGGGACCCATGGAGCAGTGGAGCTATCTGTACCCACCCTTCAGGTGGGATTTCCAGTGGACAGCTCGGTGTAGCGGCTTTTACTTTACAGTTGATGTTTTCCCATTCGAGTTGTACTTTACTTTCAGTTTGGGTTTGTATACTGGACCATTTACTTTTCCGCACTTTCAGTTGTACTCTGATTTTTCTTAGAGTTTACTTTCCGCTTACTTACTCTGTGGTGTTTGTTTACTTTACAAAGGCAATGCCTTCCCTTTTTACCGGGATTTACGCCTTGGTGCTAGTCGCCAGGCCCTGGCCTATGGAAGGCGGGCTTGGGGTAGTCACGGCACGGACCCCGAGGGCGGGTCGTGACATTATCGAAGCCTGTTCCTTATTTAATTTCATTGGCATGATCATAAGAAATTTGTATCTTGGTGTAATGAATAGTTTTGTAGTTTTGGGAAACCAGATACATACATATGTTCAATATTACATCTTTATGGAAAAACAACATATCAACTTCTATTGAATCACATATAATCTCCTAGAATATCCTTTTATTTCATCAATAATATACTTCATCACAACCTATGGAAAATAATACATGTGAAAGGGGTGAGATCAGATTATTAGTAATGTTAAATAATATGGTAGAATAAATGTCAAACATAAACACTATGCATGATGAATATCTAAGAATGCATGACATAAAAAATATACTTGATCATAATATCGTCAGAATAAAAACTGACTAAATAATGAAATAAAATATAAACATGGATTTTCTGCACTAAGAATAATCACTTGGACTATCTATCTCAAGATTCATTTCGAAGGAATTCATATTGTCAGATAACATAATCAAAATGTCAAGGCCCCTTCCGAGACCATAATAACCATTCTGTCATGGCCTCATTCCCTGACACCAATTTTTCCTATAAGACATACTACTGCATCAAGGGGGTATAGCGGGCCCCATAAATATCACAGTAATCCCAATTAATTCTTCATATGAATGGGGATTAAAATATAAAACTTATAAATTCTTATTAAAACAAACATAATAAATTTAAATAGAATTCCCCAATCCAAAAACATAATCCCTAACAATTCGATGTAATATGGTGAATGGTTTCAAGAAAAAAATACAAAGTCAAGCTAATAATAAGAAATTAAGTAAAATATTATAGATGATATCATAATATATTAATCACATAATAATCAAAAAAGTTTTTTAAATAGTTTCAAATACACTTATAAAATAATCGAGTCATTTTTAAACAATTACTACTTTAAATTTAAATTAAGAATTCATTTCGAAAAATACATTTATAAAACCATAAGATAATTAAAGTAGTTTTTCAATATAAAATTATTTATTTTATATAAATAATGGTTTCTAAAAATATATTATATAGTTACATTGAATATAGGTAAAAAATTGACACTTTCCCTTGATACATGCTTGTATTTTAGGAGGAATTTTTAAAAGAACATATTAAAATGTATCCCTCCATAATAGAAATAAATAATTTGTTGGGAAATTATATATATAACACTAAATCATAATTTATTATGATAAAATATGAATTAATACAAATTTAATCATGATTAAGATAGAAAATTATTAACTAAATAAATGGATGTTCGTGTTGAAAACCCCTTAACTTAGGTCTAAATACGTTCTTCTCTTGAACATGATGTCTTAGAATATAAAATTATACTTATTAAATAAAAAATTGAGAACCAATTAGAGATGAAATTTATTTATCATAATTTTTTTAAGTTTATATATGGTTATTTTTATGTTCTTATAGATTCAATATCATCATTTCTGAGTGGTGGTATCATTAGTTTTCATGATTGGTTCATTTGTATGGAAATTATTATAATATGGGAATTGATTTCGTTAATTGATGGTATATGTTATTATTTCTCATTGACAATTTTAATTGATATTATAATTACTTTGGTTTCATTGGGTGAGGATGAATCCTTACATAAATGTATAATGATAAATGCTTGGATTAATTTGGTGGTGTTTCAATCACAACCAACTCATTTAGCTTTATTAATTAATACCATTTGTAGAAAAAAGATTTCAGAACATTAAATGGTATATATTACTTATCTATTGAATTTTTTGAACCAATGAATCGGTTTCTATACCATATTTGAATACAAATAAATATGTACAAAACTCGTCATCATTGAATGTGATAAATTAACACATCTCAGTTGGTATTTTAATTTCAAGTATAAAATATGGGGAAAGGAGAGATGATGATGAATTTTTAAATTATCATAAAAACATTCCTGTATATGTGTGGCATTATAGATGTTAAATAAATTGAGAAAAGTATGTGAGGAAGAAAAAACAAATAATGGAATTTGATTGAAAATAAAAGTAATGAAATGTGGAATTTACATTTGGAATGTATCTTCCATAAGTCTAAGTTAGGGGAGAGGATTTGTCCTTTTGAAGATATGAGGGGCTAGAAGAAATGGGTATGAACTTGGGAGGATATTTTAGAATAATTTTGACAAGGAAAAAGTATTGATAAGAATGGTGAGAAGAAAGAGTGGTGCGTGGATTTTATAGTTGAAGAGAGTAGGTATTTCATATAATTGTAATAATTATTTTATTATTTTGTTACAAGAATATAAATATTATTGATTATTGTCACTAAAAATAGTAATAAGAGAATTTTAGTTTGATCCAATGGTCAATTACATCAGCCCTTACCCAATCATGTTGTAGAAATTCATGTATTTAGCATATTTATTAAATTATCGAATTTCACTATTCGCAAAAAAATTTAGTATTTCGGTAAAATACCACATATTCACCCTATGAATTTGTATGCATGTAGAATTAAAGAATTAATTCTATTTTATATGATAATATTTCAAAACAATATATATTTTATTTTTAAATAACCTCATTATTTACATAAAAAATACCTATTTAAAATTTTAACCTGATTTTATGATACATTCAATAATTAACTGAGGTCTAATAATATTATCCCAATTTAATAAGAAAATATTTTATTTATTAGAGAATATATTTTATGAAAATATATATTTTTTAATAAATATTTTCATACAAAAATTTTATTAAATTTTTATTACCCACAAAAATACAAACACATACTTATTAGTTTCATAAATAATATATTTCATTTCTAATGTGTCTATTTTTTATTTATGCATTCAAGGTTGAGGTTAATATTCCTAAGGATCATATTAATATTCATCATGGTAGATTACTATTCATAAGGGTACACTATAATTCAAAAAAAAATGTATGTTGATCCTATCAGACATTAAATACCATATTGAACTTTATAGTGTATGATAGTTATTTTATATTCAACTCATAAAGGATAATAAAATATGTTTACTAGGTATGTTATAAATAATTGGTGTTTTTATAGACTCAATATTACATACATTCAATATTAAATTTATTTATAAATAATTGGGGTGATACAACCATGTCCATGGTTATAGTAATTCCATCAAAACTAGCGAATATAATAATGAAAGTAGAGATTTTCATTGTCACACTAATGATAGTACTTAAACTAGATCTATCTCTGTATAATGAACCATATAATGTAGACACCCTTCATGAGTGTTAAAAGAAACACCCCCTTGTCAGGACAAGTGAAATGAAAAGTGGAGATTCCAGCTTGAGGAACTAAAGTAAAATATGTTTTTTTTCTAATGTTATAATTATACTAGTTACTTCATTGCATTGTTGGAAGAAAAAATTCCCAAGTTATAGAATCCAAAGAAAACTGATAAGGATAGTCTTAATGATATCCCGAATCATTTCACCAAACAATAGACATTGTGGAGCAACATCCAAAAATTATTCATTTTAATGATATCCTACAATAAATGGTGGTTTCTTGGAAAGTGTATTTTGGAAAACCCCCCTTGTAGATACCATGTTTCAATAATGACACTCAAGAGTATGAGGGAAAATGAAATGAAATTTTCAGAAAAAAAATTTAGTTTTTTTATTTTATTACCAGAAAAACCCATTGAAATTATCAAGATATTATCATAGAATAGTTGAAATAACCAACAATGTCTCCAACCGCTTCTACTGTATCACCCGAGAATTTTATGGGAAATATTTTGTTTTTATGTTACATAAATCATCAAAGGAATCTTTCAGTGCACGCAATTGCGACCTTCCCCGATAGCGTGTGTAGTACGCAATACTGAGTTCCACTAAACAACGATATATTATTATAATATTATAAACTAGCTGTTATGAATAGTATTAACTGAATTTTAAATTTTTCAACATTATTATTCATCTTACACATTTTATAGAACATGGTAAGAGAACAAAATAATTTTTTTGGGTAAAATAAGTATTTATCAAAACATGAAAGTTTGCCGCCTTTTGATGGTGCACCCACATTAAATCTAGTTTTGACACATTTATATGTTAAATTTGAAAAAATAAAATTCTTCTTTTGAATCAGGATATAAAAATTTACTTTGGATAAATTTTTTATATTTTTCTGATAACTTTCATATTTTAATGAATAGTAAAAATACGCTAATTGTTAATTAAAAACAAATTTTTTCATTGAGATAATTTATATGGTTAAATTTTAATAGTGAATGGTTTTAAAGTATAGATATAATATATTTTTACCATTTAATATAATGTATGTCATTATCATTAATTTCACATTGAATTCATAGGTAAAAACATATCAATCATTGGCACTGTTTTATCTTCTAAAAGCCGTTTTCTTAACAACTTTATTTATTTTAAATTAATTACTGAAACTTATATTATTTTAATTTTTAAAAATGGGTTCCATATTCAGAATCAGTGGGTCCAAATTATGTTAATAGACTACTTTTTATTTTTGGGCTTTATGAATAGTAACTACGGTAAATTTTATTTACCATAGTTAAAGGTAAATTTGGTAATTAAGGGTACATATAAGATTATAAAATTACCCTAACACCTGAAAAATTCCTATTGGATGACTAGAAGTCGACCCATATCACCTAAGGGTCCAATTGGATTCATTTAATAGGCTTTTTTCCATGAAAATAATTTAATTATTATTAAAACCAAAGAATGTGACAACATGTCACTTTCTTAAATATTATAAGTATAATAATTTAAATTTGGTGATAAACTTAATGAAACTTTGAACATTAATAGTCTCCAGAAATATAATACAATTATCTACATCATAGGAATTTATTTAAAATTTTTAGGCATTAAATAATTATCATTAATTTTGACACAATAGTGATGTAGAAATGATTTTATTAATTAAAATATCAAATAAATGGTTTTAAAATATTAAAATAATTATCATATGAACTATTTAATGTGCCCCACTAATTTTATAGATACATATGACATTTTATTAATCTATTAATTCTTTTAGTTCGATCATATCTTCTGTATATATTTTATTTAAATTCAAATAAATGAATAGTGTCAAAATTGACATTATTGTTATTTTATAAAAATAACATATTATAAAATTGTTTAAAAATCAAAAAATATTTAAAAATTATAAATTAAAATTTATATGGTCGAAAATGTCATAAAGATTGAAATTATGGAAAATTAACAACACATATGTAATTATTAATAATAATTTAAAATTTAGAATATTATTACCACAAATAAAATTAAATTGATAAATAAAGATAAATCAAGTTGATAATGTTTAAAATAAATTCCTAACATTTCTAAATTTTATTGGTTGATGATATTACAACCCTATCGCATCTAATCTTCACATATGAGTCATTTTGGAAGTTTTTAGGAGGGGTTGAGATTTAATATAAACTAATATTTCTTATATTTCCAAAGGTGCCCCTCTCCACCTTTATAAAAGGGAACCTCCTCCCTCTCCTCCTCACACCAATTTGAGCCTTCAGGCTCAGCCAAACCCTGCCCATTCCACTTCCCCTCTTCCCTAGAATCATCCTAGAGGTTCTGTTCTTCTTCAATGTCCAACCCTAGTGCCCTAAGAGGATGTTAAGAAGAGGCGCGTCAAAAAGAGGTAATATACATTACCGATCCTTTCCAAATTCTTTCTTCTTCAACATATTCTTCTTTAGTTGTTTCATTATGAAGTAATAACATCAGTATCACTCATATAGTGATATGTTATTATAAGTATGAAACAACCATATTTCAACATCTATCCATCCTATGGAAAACAAAGTCACCGCGCGTGTGTATGTACGGAATATCGTCTCCACGCCGTGGTGTAAACTATTTTCCCCTACCACCAAACATGGATGGGTATAATGGTGTAAATAATTACTATATATAATTATTGTAAAGTGATATTGATTCTGAAATAGTATACATACACTCCAATACAATTCCACAATCATGGGAACGATATCATCGCTCGTGCGTACATACGGAATACCATCTCCACGATGTGATGCGATTCGTTCTACATGATCTTCATTGCATAATGATTATATAAATTAATTGAATGAATAAATATGATATATAGTACATTAATACCATTATGGAAATGATTTATCTATAACCTAAAGAGAATAATAAGAATTTATTCGACAAAACACGAATAAGAACAAAAAGTTATAAACACCCAAATAACAAGTAGCAATGAAATATTACTACTAAGAAGCTAATAATATGACCATATATGATATCCTAACAATAATTATGATTCTGTAATAATTCAATAACATTATTTAAATCATTATACATGAGGTTCGGACACTTACGAGGCAAATCGGACCTAAGGTAAGGGAAAATATCACAATCTCATTTTTATCCGAGATTGTTTATACTTTTGTATTTACTGGGGTGTATTTTATCACCCACATCCATGTTTCCTCAATATGTAATATTATTTCCTTCCACCTAAAATTGTTTAAATTCAATTTTACCCTTCGGTGAGTTTTTTGTAAAGGATATGAAAGGAATCTTTTGTCGTTTTTCGTACGAGGTACTTTTTGACTTTTCTGACAAAAGTACGAAGAATGTTTTTTTAACTTATACGACATGAATGGATTTTTAAAAAATAATTTCCAAGAATCATCCTTTACAAGTTTTCAAGTTTATTTTTAATCAACTTCTTTTAGTTTAGAATTGTACGACATGTTAAGAAAGGAAAAGTGATTTTGAAGCAGAAAGGATATTTTCCTCATGAATGGAGTTTAAGTGTTTGATCAAAATTATTTTCTATATAAGATAATAAATGGTTCTATTTCTATCCATATTATTACTTTGATTTGATTATGTTGTGATGGAATTATATTTATGAATTCCTTTATCTTATATGAATTGTTTTATGATGTCACGATGTTTAAGATTCCCATTTTTATTACATGGGTTATGCAATGATGTATGATTTATGATTTTGTGGCACACATAAGAATGGTATCATTATGAGATGGGTGGGACCTATACCTCACACCAATGCATTGGGTAATGATTCTATATCTCATGATATAAACATGGCTGGAACGACAGGTTAAACCGGTTCAGTGAAACTGGACTGAAACGAGGAGTGAACTCGGTTCAGAAATGGACTTTGTCGACTAAGATATTCTTGGAAATGAGTCTTGACTAACAAGATATGATTATCTATTATTATGTGTGTATTCCACAAAGTTTCTTGTTTTAATTTTCGATTATTGGGATTACATTTCACTATTATGATTTATCCCATGTTATGAAATTATGATCTCTTTTGCAGGTTAAGATTTCCAAAAGTTATGTTCTTATGTATATGATGTGATTGATATTTCTTATGTTTACCCATACTGGGCATTTGAGATCACCCTTTTGTATGTTTTATTTCCCCAGGTCAGGAAGAAGGTTATTAAGTAGGATATGCCAAAAAGGGACTCTAGATATGATGAAATGAATGGGAGGCAAAGTAGATGCTTTATGAACCAGTTGTTTATGTTTCCCAGTTTCTAAAGACTCTATACCTATACGGTCCTTTCATGGTTTTGTTATATGTTGTAATAATTGTGCTTCAATTTTGATGTATTAAAAATGTATGTAAAGTATGGGTCTTTATTGTTGGTATCAGAGGAAAGGTATAGTCAACCATTGGAAACTAGGTTGTGAAAGCCTTAGTAAGAATCCTAAGGATTAGTCTAAGAATAGAACACAATATTAGTGTTTTAGAAATGGCCATGAAAAACCTATGATAAGAACTTCAGTGTGAAATTTTATTCTTGATTATGTGGTTTTCCAATTATAATTAGTGTGGCTCACACTATTCTTCTTGTTTTTAGTCAATGGATGGAACCCGAAGGAACCGTGTTAATGCGGAATGCGACGAGAAATGCAATGATTGTCCCCCTGAGCAGCCAAACGTTATGGGAGCTGTAATGCAAAATCTTGTAGCAATGCTCACACAACTTTCTCATGATATGAATCATGCATGATGTCCAAACGAGAAAAGGAAGGAGCAACATTCAGTTGAATCCTTCATGAGGCAGCGTCCACCATCTTTCAACAGGTCTACTGATCCATTAGTTGCTGAACAATGGATTAGTACTACTGAAATGAAATTTTCAGTTCTTTAATGTTCTGAACATGATAAAGTCATCCTAGCAGTGTATCGTTTGGAAGGAGATGCTGATCAATGGTGGAATCTTATTAAGAATACAAGGCAATGAGATGAAATTGAGTCCATGGAATGGGATGAGTTCAAGAACATATTTTTCAATAAGTACTTCCCTCGTATTCTCTAAAAAAGATGGAGAAAGAGTTTCATGAACTGAAGAAAAAGTATGATGAATCCATTGGTACTTATGAAGCAAATTGTACAAGACTTGCAAGGTACGCTTCTGGTATTATTATCCAACCTGAGAGTAAGATCGATCGATTCTTTAGTGACTTAAAACCAAGTCTTCGAAGGGCGTTATCCATAAGGGACTTCAATATCTACGAGGAAATTGTTCGATGTGCTCTCAATGTCGAGATGGATATTAGAGTAACCCATCCGTCATATGGGTTCGATAAGAAGAGGAAAATGGAATTCAAAGGAAAATCTAAAGAGCACACTGAAAAGAAGATGAGCATTCTCTTATGCTCAATGTGTGGAAAGAAACATGGGGGGAGTTGTCTTAAAGGGACAAGTAAATGATTCAAATGTGGAAAGGAAGGTCATCGGGCATTTTAATGCCGCAATGATGGGAAGAAGATTTCTAATGATGAAAACAAAGGAAGGGACACACAGAATGAACCTACTACACTTAAATGTTTCAAGTGCAAGTATATGGGGAATTATGTCAATCAATGCCCAAATCCAAGGGATGATTATGATGGTTGACGTCAACAAACTCTTATGTCTAAATACAATGGAAAGTCAGATGCAATTTCAATTAGTGATGTGGAGTACGATAACGATGTGGTGAAAGGTACACTTACCATCCACTCTAAAGTAGAAAATGTTTTATTTGATTCTGAATCCACCAAGTCCTTTATTTATGAAGAATTTTCTAAGGATATCACTGTATTACCTCAACAGTTAGATGTTGAGTTAGTTGTGACAACCCCTAATGGCACAACCATCGCATCAAAAGTTTATAATTCTTCTCCGATTGAAGTTTGTGGGAAAGTGATTCTTGAAAATCGTGTGATCCTTCCTATAATGGAATTTGATGTGATTCTTGGCATGTATTTACTTTCTATACTTGGAGATCATTTCAATTCCCAAAGAAGGGAAGTCACATTTCATATTCCAGATCAATCTATGATCGCCTATCGATGCATGGATGACCATAACCTTCCAGTGTAAATTTCTTCCATTTTATTGGTATTGATTCCACTAAATGAAGGTTATTTATCTCAAATGGTTGGTGAGAAACTCATGATTTAGAATATGCCCATTGTACGGGAGTTTGATGATGTCATTCCAGAGGAATTACCGGGTCTTCCACCAAATCGCGAAGTTGAGTTTTCAATAGAACCCGTACCAGGTGCTTTGCCTATTTCAAAGACACCTTATAGAATGGCCCCAATTGAGTTTCAGGAATTAAAGAAGCAACACCAAGAGAATCTTGATAAGGGGTTCATACGCCCTACTGTGTCACCTTGGGGAGCACCTGTGCTGTTTGTTAAGAAGAAAGATAGATTAATGAGACTCTGCATTGATTATCGAGAACTTAACAAGATCACTATCAAGAAAAAATATCCTCTCCCATGCATTGGTGACTTATTTGACAAACTACGAGGAGCTCAATACTTTTCCAAGATTGATCTTCGTTCAGGGTATCACCAATTAAGGGTCAAAAGGGAGGATACACCAAAGACGGCTTTCTGTACAAGGTATGGACACTATGAATTTATAGTGATGCCATTTGGTCATACTAACGCCCCTGCTATCTTCATGGATCTGATGAATAGAGTCTTTAGAGACTATCATGATCAGTTTGTGGTAGTCTTTATAGACGATAATTTTGTATATTCAAAGAGCAAGGAAGAACATGAAGATCACTTGAGAATTATATTGAAGACCCTGAGAAAGGAGAAGCATTATTCCAAATTTACCAAGTGTCAATTTTTGCTTCAAAGAGTTTCATTTTTGGGTCACATAATCTCAAAAGAGGGGATATTTGTGGATCCAGCAAAAACCGAGGTTATCGAAAGATGGTCGAGACTAACAACAGTGACTGAGATCCGAAGTATTCTTGGTTTGGCTGGATATTATCGATGTTTTGTGAATGAATTTTCACGATTATCTAATCCACTCACCAATTTGACTCGGAAAGTAGTTAAGTTTGTTTGGACAGAGGAATGTGTAGATAATTTCAAGGACTTGAAAAGAAGGTTATCCAGTGCACCTGTGCTCACAATTCCTTGTAGTGGAGAAAGGTTTGTGATCTACAGTGATGCATCCAAGAAGGGTTTGGGTTGTGTTCTTATGCAAAATGATATGGTGATAGCTTATTCCTCATGATAGTTGAATAAACATGAGAAAAATTACCTAACTCATGATTTGGAGTTAGCTGCGGTAATCAATGCATTAAAGATTTGGAGGCATTACCTTTATGGTGAAAGGAGTGATATTTATACTGATCATAAATGTTTAAAGTATATTTTCACATAAAAGGAGTTGAATTTGCGCCAAAGAAGATGGTTGGAGGTGATTAAGGATTACGACTGCTCAATTCATTACCACCCTGGGAAAGAAAACAAGGTGGCAGATGCATTAAGTCGACAGGACCATGCCAGTTTATCAATGATGAGGATCACAAAAGATCCAATATTTATGGATTTACAAAGGATGGATCTTGGAATTATAATGAAAGGGGAAAATCGTATCTTTCTCAAATGAATGTTCAACCATCTATACATGTGAAGATTAAAGAGGCATAGAAGGAAGATGTCAAGTTACAAAAGAAGGTGAGAAATGTTCCTGAATTCAACCTTGATTGAGATGGGATAATAAAGTTCAAGAATCGGGTTTGTGTTCCTCCCATCCCATAATTAAAGAAGGAGCTTCTGGATGAGGCTCATAGTTCTTCATTCTCTATTCATCCTGGAAGCACGAAGATGTATATGGACTTGAAAGAGTACTTCTGGTGGGATGGCATGAAAAGAGATGTTGCTGAATATGTCTCTCGATGCTTGGTTTGTCAGCAAGTTAAAGAGGAGAGATAGAAGTCTAAGGGGATGTTACAACCATTACCCATACCCGAATGGAAATGGGAAAACCTCACTATGGACTTTCTCACAGGACTTCCGAAAACATCCAAAGGCAATAATTCTATCTGGGTCATAGTTTATCGTCTTACAAAGTGTGCACAATTCATCGCTATTAGAGAGGATTTCTCTCTAGATCAGCTTGCAAGGATATATGTGAAGGAATTAGTTAGATTGCATGGAGTACCACTTTCTATTATATCTGATCGGGATCCGAGGCTTACCTCAAAGTTTTGGCGAAGTTTTTAGCATACTCTGGATAAAGAGTTGAGTTTCAGCACTGCTTATCATCCTCAGAAAGACTGTCAGTCTGAGAGAACAATTAAAACTCTAGAAGATATGTTGAGAGCTTGATCTATGGATTTCAAAGGTTGTTGGGATCAACACCTACCTTTGGTGAAATTTTCTTATAATAATAACTTTCACTCCATTATTCAGATGTCTCCTTATGAAGTTCTCTATGGAAAGAAATGCAGGACTCCAACTTGCTGGGATGAAGTTGGGGAAACAAAGCTATTAGGACCTAATATTGTTGATGAGATGGTAGAAAATGTCCAATATATTCAACAACACATAAGAGAAGCTCAGAGTCGACAAAAAATTTATGCCGACAACCGAAGAAAAGACCTAGAGTTTGAAGTGGGTGATAAAGTTTTCTTAAAAATATCTCCCTGGAAGATGGTCTTGAGATTTGGAATGAAGGGGAAGTTGAGCCCAAGATATATCAGTCCTTTCGAAATACTGGATCATTTTGGTAAGGTAGCTTACCGATTAGCGCTTCCACCGAATCCATCTCAAGTTCATGATGTGTTCCATGTAGCTCTCATGAGAAAGTACATACTTGATCCTTCACATGTACTCAGATCATAAGTTGTACCGCTGGAGAAAGTTCTTTCTTATGAAGAAAAACCGATAGGGATTCTAGATTGTTCTGAAAAAGTCCTACGAAACAGGACCACTCTCTTGGTGAAAGTTTTATGGAGGAACCACCAATTAGAAGAAGCTACATGGGAGCTTGAGGATATGGTGAGGGAGTGGTATCCTCATCTATTTGTTACAAAGTGACGAATTTCGAGGGAGAAATTCATCTTAAGGGGGGTAGAATGTAACAACCAAGACTATTATGAGAAATATTTTGTTTTTAGGTTACATAAATCATCGAAGGAATCTTTCGCTGCACGCAATCGTGACCTTCCTCGATAGCGTGTGTAGTACGCAATACTGAGTTCCACTAAACAACGATATATTATTATAATATTATAAACTAGCCATTATGAATAGTATTAACAGAATTCTAAATTTTACAACATCATTATTCCTCTTACACATTTTCTAGAACATGGTAAGAGAACAAAATAATTTTTTTTTGGTAAAATGAGTATTTATAAAAAAATGCAGTTTTGCCGCCTTTTGATGGCGCACCCACATTAAATCTAGTTTTTGACAAATTTATAAGTTCAATTTGATAAAATAAAATTCTTCTTTTGAATAAGGATATAAAAATTTACTTTGGATAAATTTTTGATATTTTTCCGATAACTTGTTATTTTAATGAATAGTAAAAATACGCTAATTTTTTATTAAAAACAAATTTTTTCATTGGGATAATTTATATGGTTAAATTATAATATTGAAAGGTTTTAAAGTATATATAGAATATATTTTTACCATTTCATATAATTTATGTCATTATCATTAATTTAACATTGAATTCATAGGTAAAAACATTTCAATCTTTGGCAATGTTTTAACTTCTAAAACCCGTTTTCTTAACAATGAGATTTATTTTAAATTAATTACTGAAACTTATATGTTGTGAATTTTGAAAAATTGATTCCATATTCAGAATCAGTGGGTCCAAATTATGTTAATATGATACTTTTTATTTTTGGGCATTATGAATAATAACTACGGTAAATTTTATTTACCATAGTTAAAGGTAAATCGGGTAATTAAGGGTAAATATAAGAATATAAAATTACCCTATCACCTTCCAAAATTCTATTGGATGACTAACAGTCGAACCATATCACCTAAAGGTAGAATTATATTCATTTAATAGAATTTCGTCCCTAAAAATAATTTAATTATTATTAAAACCAATGAATGTGACAACATGTCACTTTCTTAAATCTTATAAGTATAATAATTTTAATTTGGTGATAAACTTAATGAAACTTCGAACATGAATAGTCTTCGGAAAGATAATACAATTATCTACTTCATAGGAATTTATTTAGAATTTTTAGGTATTAAATAATTATCATTAATTATGACACAATAGTGATGTTGAACTGATTTTATTAATTAAAATATCAAATAAATGTTTTTAAAATATTAAACTAATTATTATATGCACTATTTAATGTGCTCCACTAATTTTCTAGATACATATGACATTTTATTAATCTATTAAATCTTTTAGTTCGAACATATCCTTTGTATATATTTTATTTAAATTCAAATAAATGAATAGTGTCAAAATTGACACCATTGTTATTTTATAAAAATAATATATTATAAAATTGTTTAAAAATAACAAAAATATTTAAAAATTATAAATTAAACTTTATATGGTCTAAAATGTCATAAAGTGTCAAATTATGGAAAATTCACATCAAATATTTAATTATTAATAATAATTTAAAATTTAGAATATTATTAACACAAATAAAATTAAATTGGTATATAAGGAAAAATCAAGTTGATAATGTTTAAAATAAATTCCTAATATGTCTAAATTTTATTGGTCGATGATATTACAACCCTATCTCATCTAATATTTGGATATGAGTCATTTTTGATGTTTTTAGGTGGGGTTTCAATTTAATATAAACTAAGGTTTCTTATATTTCCAAAGGTGCACCTCTCCTCCCTTATAAAAGGGCACCTCCTCCCTCTCCTCCTCACACCAATTTGAGCCTTCAAGCTCGGCCAAACCCTGACCATTTTACTTCACCTCTTCCCTATAATCATCCTAGAGGTTCTGGTCTTCTTCAAAGACCAACCCTAGTGCCATAAGATGAGGTTAAGAAGAGGCGCGTCAAAAAGAGGTAATATCCATTTCCGATCCTTTCCAAATTCTTTCTTCTTCAACATATTATTCTTTAGTTGTTTCATTATGAATTAATAACATCAGTATCACTCATATATTGATATGTTATTATAAGTATAAAACAACCCTATTTCAACATCGATCCATCCTATGGAAAATGAAATCACCGCACGTGCGTACGTACGGAATACCGTCTCCACGCCGAGGTGTAATCTATTTTCCCCCACCACCTTACATGGATATTTATAATGTTGTAAATAATTAATATATATGATTATTGTAAAGTGATATTGATTCTGAAATAGTATACACACACTCCAATACACTTCCACGATCATGGGAATGATATCATCGCTTGTCCGTACGTACGGAATACCGTCTCCACGATGTGATGCGATTCGTTCTACATGATCTTCATTGCATAATTATTATATAAATGAATTGAATGAATAAATATGATATATAGTACATTAATAAAATTATGTAAATGATTTATCTATAACCTAAATAGAAGAATAAGAATTTATTCGACAAAACACGCATAAGAACAAAAAGTTATAAACACCCAATTAACAAGTAGAAATGACATATTACTACTAATAAGCAAAGAATATGGCCATATATGATATAATAACAATAATTATGATTCTGGAATAAGTAAATAACATTATTTAAATCATTATACCATATGTTTGGAGACTTGCGAGGCAAATCAGACCTAAGGTAAGGGAAAATATCACAATCTCATTTTTATCTGAGATTGTTTATACTTTGGTATTTATTGGGGTGTATTTTATCATCCAAATCCACGTTTCCTCAATATGTAATATTATTTCCATCCACCTACAATTGTTTAAATCCAATTTTACCCTTAGGTGAGTTTTTAGTGAAGTATATGAAAGGAATATTTTGTGGTTTTTCATACGAGGTATTTTTTGACTTTTCTAACAAAAGTATGAAGAATGTTTTTTTAACGTATATGGCATGAATGGATTTTTAAAACATTATTTCCAAGAATATTCCTTTACATGTTTTCGTGTTTATTTGTAATCATATTCTTTTAGTTTATAATTGTATGACATGTTATGAAAGGATACATGTTTTTGAAGCAGAAATGATATTTTCCTCAAGAATGGAGTTCAAGTGTTTTATCAAAATTATTTTCCATCTAAGATAATAAAGGGTTCTATTTATATACCTATTATTACATTGATTTGATTATGTTTTTATGGAATTATATTTATGAATTCCTTTATCTTATATGAATTGTTTTATTATGTCACGATGTTTAAGATTCCCATTTTTATTAAATGGGTTATGCAATGATGTATGATTTATGATTTTGTGGGACACATAAGAATGGTATCATTATGAGATGGGTGGGACATATAACTCCATCCAATGCATTGGGTAATGATTTTATATCTCCTGAGATAGACATGGCTGGAACGACAGGTTTAACCGGTTCAGTGAAACAGGACTGAAACGAGGAGTGAACTCGGTTCAGAAATGGACTTTGTCCACTAAGATAGTCTTGGAAATGAGTCTTGGCTAACAAGAAATGATTCTCTATGATTATGTGTGTATTCCACAAAGTTTCATGTTTTATGTTATGATTATTTGGATTACATTTCACTACTATGATTTATCCCATGTTATGAAATTATGATCTCTTTTGCAGGTTAAGATTTCCAAAAGTTATGTTCTTATGTATATGATGTGATTGATATTTATTTTGTTTACACTTACTGAGCATTTGAGATCACCTTTTTGTATGTTTTATTTCCCCATGTCACGAAGAAGGTTATTAAGTAAGATATGCCAAAAAGGGACTCTAAATATGATGAAATGAATGGGAGGCAAAGTAGATGCTTTATGAACCAGTTGTTTATGTTTCTTAGTTTCTAATGAATCTATACCTATAGGTTCCTTTCATGGTGTTGTTATATTTTGTAATAAGTGTGATTCAATTTTGAAGTATTAACAATGTATGTAAAGTATGGGTCATTATATCTACTATGGTACAGCTGACTACGTCAGCACCACTATCATCCAATGTCTATTATTCAAATAAATAAATTTAAATATATGTTGAAAAATTCATAAATATGACGTTTTTCCAATGAAAACAATATACTTTACCCTATTGGACTTCATTCCTTCAGTCCAAATGAAATGGGAATCGCACCACCAATTAATACATTATGAGTTTACTCACCAGATATAATCCACATCAAAAGAATAATTAAATATTTATTACATAAATATCAATAACATAATGTATGCCTTATATAATTATGAATATGGATAATAAATCATGTTCTTGGAATCATATTGGGGGTCTAGTGGAAGTGGAATTCGATGATGAGGATATTGGGGGAGATGTTATCGAAGTGGAAATCAAAAAACTGCCTATGTACCTATTTGGACCGTTTATGCTAACAAAATTCAAGGGAGAGTCCAGTGTAGGCCCACCTATAATAGGATAGCTTGTACACTTATGACAGTTGTCTCCCTAACTATATCATCTTATAAAATGAGTTATACGAGATTCAATTTCTTGATCAACCACTGAAAATAGGAAGACCTATCCATTCAAACCCACCAAAGACAATATCACCTTCAACTATTGGTTCATAGGACAATACAACTATATAATGTACTTACTTATATAATTTTACTATGATATATCAGCCTTAAAATAACTGGTTTAAATCATTACCTCATAATTATTAAATTTTAAATCAATTTCCCTTGGTCTGAACCATTTTATCAATAATATATGCTCTTATTTTATAAAAATTCCACTGAAAATAATACATTTATATTGTAATAATACATCAACAGTATGAATATGAGGTTAGTTGTGACGAAATACAGTGTAATGTGATTGATCCTATAATATATAACATGACCATCTATTTCACGAATAATTAAATATATTATTTCCTAAAATAACACACAAGGCACATGTATGTCTATAAAAGGAGAAAACACATTAATATCTGAAGGGATTTTATTGATAATGGATTTCATTCAACATTATTGTAGTATAGAAATATCATAAATTGGGTTAATGTCTGGCTCATATGTCCCCTTTTTCTCAAATTCTATAGGGAAATGAAAAAAGCTATAAATAGACTCTTCATAGAATGTGGATAAGTGACCACTTTAGGGAACTCATATCTTACACCAAATTTCATTACTTTCGGTAGATACAACATTCAATTATCTTCTAGGATGGCCTTGGATGCATCATCATGTAGTGATCCCAACACCATATCACCAATTCTAAAAATATTTCATTAATTGTCTAATTGGGACATTTAATAGTAATAAATCCTTATGGAAGTCAAACAAATCAGAATATATTAATGTTGGATTCTATCATACCTAAGTGAAACAATACATGGATGATTGATTAACTCAAGTGTAAACAATAAATGGATTTTAAATGACCATGATCAACCCCTTAATACATCATAGTTGATAATAAATGTTTATAATCAATCATATCCATGGAGTGGAACAATATTCAAGCCCATATTCAACAACCTTCATGATATCTGTCATGATGACTATGACTGAAATCACTAAATAGGAAATTAAATCTTCTAATAGTGAAAACATATGAGTAATAATAGACACATTCCACCACCTAAAAATTAACATATCCCATCTCAAGGTATATAAATGAAAAAAAGACGACACGAGGAGATAATAGAGATATACCATCTTAATCCATTATCCCACTCTTGATGTTTCAATAGAATAAATTCTCATTTTGATTGTTGAAATGGTTTCACCTATCATAAATTTCCTTCATCACATAATTACACAAATAGTAATAAATAATAGAAAGAGGAAGATAATGAGTAAGTGGATTTGGAGGACTATTATGATTCCCCTCAAGCAGTTCAGAATAAATTTTCGTCCACCATTGAAGAAATTAGGCACATAATTCTAAGTGTAGCAGAGGACCCTCGACCCACATTTATCAGTGAAACCATTTATTATTTAGAACAATAGGTATATTCCATATATATATATAGTCATTTGGATTTTTTCTCCTTTAATTATATTATATTTCATGCCTCAATCCCGAGGTTTCTACTCAACACCAAGGATATCCAAGAAACCCCCAAGGATACAAACTATAATCAAGATAGAAATTCCTAAATCATGACACAATAATTTTTCCTGAATTTGGAAATATTATCAATGAAAATTTCTTTCTATATAGATAATTTATAAATTTTTTCGATTACATAGAATTGATAATGAAGAATATTTTGAAAATCATCGTTTGCACATATTTCATGATTCTCAATTTCCAACGACTAAAAGATGAATTAATGGTTCCAAGGATGAATCTCTTAATTGATAATATTTTTGGATATAAATCCTTCTCTCTAATGGATGGATATTCAAATTATAATTAAATACCAATTTCCCCTAACAATGAATACTCGACCATAATTATTACCTTTCATGAACTATTATACTATCGTGTGATTCCACATGTTGGTAAAGATATATATTATATTTATCAATGTGTCATGCATTGCATCTTCAAACCCATTTTTGATTGTTTATCAATGTAAACATTGATTATTTTGTAGTTATGTTTTTCTTTTAATATTACCATGTGTATGATTAAGAGAAAATAATTAATAAACTATGATAGTAAATCCTAATGTTAAACCCCTTGAATTTCACCTTCAGTGATACCTTATGGATCTTTCTTGGATTAATGTTAATCCATATTTAAATAAATTTATATCCAAATTAGTCAATGAATATCCAATATCATTCAACTCCTCAAAACCTCAACAAGTTGAAATGAATTTGGGACACATTTCCACCATATTATTATATATATTTAACCTCATTGAAAGTGTTATCAATTCATGATGTTGGAAAATGTGGGCATATCAGTTGATTAAAGACTATCATGATGTATTTTACCGTCTTAATAAATATATTTGGATTCCACATGTGTAGGGGAAACATATAGTCATTATTGTGATGACCATATAGTGATTAATTGGTTCTTTCCCAACAAAAAATAATTATTCTAGGAATAAAAAAACATTTTCAATCTCCTTTGAACCATGTATTAAATCTATAATGATCATTAATATTTTGATACTCAATTCCTTGCATTAATATTCACATTTTTCAAGATGATGCACTACATGTAGAATCATGAGGTTCATTTGGTCTATTGAAATTATACAATCAAATAATTCCATCATTGTCTTATGATAACGTGGTTTTTTTCATTTAGGGAAATTATCTTTCTATAGTTTACATTTATTATTACCTTACAAATCCATGAAATACAAAGATTTATGAGAAAACCCTGTGGAATATACATCTTATTGAACACCATTATTGAATATTGAATGTCACGATGAATAGATTTTCTCTATTCAATAGGGTGATAATATATGGGAGATGTGTTTTTTCTATAATACAATAACCCCAATAGGGAAGTGTAAGGAATAATCCATTCTAAATAATTATTGGTGGTGATACATGCTCTTATTTAATAAAAATAAATGCTTTCCTTACACATTTATATATTTGGAAGGTTATACAAACAATGCTGAAGAGTATTCGGACCATATAGCAGCGATCGAACTAGCACATCAAAATCATCTGGAACCCATGAAGGTAAAATGTGATTTAGTGTCAAAAATAAAGTAGGTCAATGAGGATTATTCTGTAAAAATAAGTCGGTAATACCACCTTTTGAATTTGTAGGAGGTATAAATAAATAATTTTCCCTGTATTAGATGTTGAGTCTTGTAAGATGGTCATAGATTCGATAGAAGAATAATTGTAAAATTCATATAAATCCTTTTAGGATCCAAATAGGGATGATATAATCATAAACATATCAATTTCTCTAAAGGTTTTCCTTTTTTTCTATGTTGATATGAAAGAAATCAATGAGCTTAACTCCATATCTAGACCGTTCTATTATTAATCCGGTCAGATGAATCCAATAAGACACTACCATTAATATGGTGTTCATTCTTTAGAAAAAAATAGATAACCTTTTGATTGATGAAAGAATTTACTCTTTATCGTGGCCAAATACACACAAAATTACTCAATAAATGTGGATTTTACAGAGACCTTATATTGTTAATTGATTGATAAAAGACTATTTTTTTCATGAGTGAAGTAAAAATAGAAGCCTAATGTTCCCACTAATAAGGATTTATATATTCAAATTATATTAACAGCCATTGATAATTCTGAAATTTAATGAAGCTATATTTCTCAAAAAAAAATCAATATGTATCATTCCTTACAAGTGCATTGTAGCTTCATCCATAAATAATAATAGTTGATAAACATTAAAAATTAATATATAAATATTTTTCATTAGTGATGATTGTTATATGGATATATTATTTAGTTAAATCCAAATAGTTTTATTATACCATGAAAACTACCATCATCCCCTAAAAAATGTACAAACGCAACACAAATTAATGATGTTGGGAAATAAATAATTTTATGCTTCATGGAATCCATCATCGTTATGTAATTTTTTGTCACTAATATCATACATTTTGAAAATGGAAATAATTTTGAGTAGGAGGAACTGTATCATGAATATAATAAGAAATCTCATTATTTGTCTTGCTACCATTAAAACTCTAATGTATATATAAATTTATTCAACACGAATCTATAAAATACATTGTAGAAGATATTGTATAAAGATAAAAAATCAATATTTGAATGCTTATTGCTTCTCTTATAGTCCTCCTGGACTACAGCCCAGATCAACCCATGGGTGAACCTGTATTTGTTGGTATTAGGGACAAAAACAGTACACCCCATTGATGTCTAATTGCCTTCACTTTTCACATCCATCTACAACGAATTATTTTCTGATTAAAAATCACAAATCATATTCAACATGTGTTTGTGTGAATTGAATAGAAAATAAACTATACATTCTATCACATAGAGGATCATCAAAATCATATAGAACATTCCTTTAATAAGAAGTTATTAACATCTCATTTCACCCAGGAGGTTTATATTGGTCATCATGACTCTGATGAATTTTTGGAATAACCCTCATAATCATGGGATGAAGTGGTGGGAATTAATGAAATAAAAAAATTTACACTCCAATGTAGATTATACCTTGATCTTATATTATTGATAGATTTTCAAAATCCAAAACATTAAAAGGTTAATTAAGAAATAATTATTGTGTTAAAGACCCAAACCATGCTTCCTTTGTATGATGATAAATTACAGAACATAATTTTCTCAGACATATGATATGAAAATGTGTTCAATATGTTCCGTGTTTGATAACCCTAAAAGGAATGACACAATGTCCTAGTCATAAAGAAAGAAATACTTTTTACAATGGATCGAGTGGTAAGAATCAAATCTATATTTCCTATTATCTTAGTCAAAAGACATTAAAATATATGAAAATGTCTTTTTATCAGGACATAAAATTACATGGATTACATACACATTTTATAAATATGTAATACAATATACAATTTCTATCCATTCAATATAGGATGTTAATTTTTTTTGTTCTATCCAACCAAACATTGGTCCAAGAACAATGTGACTTTCTATTCTCATACCAATGGGATACATAGTGATTCCCAAACCTTATTTCTTCAACCCAGCCACTATTTAAAGATAATTTACACTCTCTTATTTATATAGAAATTTATTTTCAATATAAAATTTAATGGGTCCCATCAATCCATTAGCAGTCATGGAAAAAAACTCTCAACATCCCCACATATAAACAAAAATATTTGTTATGGACTCCACACACAAAGGAAAATGATGATTTAAATGATTCTTTATAATGGGAAACATTACTTCCCCACAACCTACTCATAATTGTAGAAAATTTTGGATCTCCAAAAACATTCTATGTCCATAAAATGTAGAATATATGATTACTTGGGACAGTTTTTTTTGAATATGCACAATATTCCTTTGTTTGGATCCACATTATTATCTCAAAAAATTCATTTTATCTAGAGGATGACATTTCTGGGAGAGGAATTTATATACCCCCATTCTTATTTTTATAATTCACCAATAAAATATTCTATGAACCAGATAACATTACCTTTTCAAAATATGCCTTCTCTATTTTTGTAAGCCTCAAGAACATTATTTTAGAATTAGTTACTGAAAAATGGTTCAGTGTCACTCTTTTTGTTCTTGTACCATGTCATTTTTCAGGATCCAAGTACCCATAATATATTAGTTTAAAATTTCTTTCATATAATATAATTAATTTTTAAACATCCTTGGTTCAATTATCATTATACGACCAATCATTTCAATGAATTATGGTCCAAAAAGTATGAAATAACACAAAAGAACACCTTTTTTATTATTCATGATGTTAAAATACATGTTTTTAAATAAATACATATATATTTATTAACATTGAAATTAGATATTTTAAAATTCCCATATATTATATCCTGAACCAACCACTACAAGATTAACATGCCCCATTACTTTATTTTGTACTACCTTTGTTTTGTGAAAGAAACCTTTTCTAGTCCTTGATTCTCTCACGCATCATATATCAAATGTGATTATGATTCTTGGGGGATTATTATCCATATGATCATGGAATGTTATTTCATTTAAAGTATATCATTGTTCAGGGTGAAAAACATTGAATGGAACACCAAACATTCAAACTAAATGATATTGAGCTACAAGGTCTATGTCTCTCTCGCAATGTAAATCCATCTAATACATATGACTATATTCTATCATTGATGGTATTTGCAGTGATACTAAGATCATACATCATTTTATAGTCACAATAAAAATTAATAATTGTAGTCTACTATGTTCATGCCAAATCTATATTAGAAGGTCTTGTATGGTTTTTGAATGTGTTCATGAAATTATATTAAAAAACATCTTCTCCTTGTAAGAATCATTTAGTGTGGGAAATATAATTTTAGAAATAAATTTAGCATTATTATAGACATAAATAATTATTAATTTATGCACAAATAAAATATCTTGTGCCCATATATAGTTAAAAATCCACCTTAACTACATTGGGGTTATACATGAAAATAAAATATTTTTCTCCATTCAAGGTGATTTTTCAAATATAAACTCCATCATAACTCAAGAATAATCCATACTCAAAATAAAATTTATTTCAGTAGAAATATGACTCTTTATAATATTTCTCATTCTATATATAATATAATTTATTATATATAAGAAAACATTTTTTTATTATGCATTGATACTATACAGTTTTCTTTGATTAATTATCTCACCAAAATGTCCTATCAAACAATGGAAGTTGATTTTTGAGTATGAATTGATACAACACAGTTTTTCTTTGTGTATTTAGCCAAAAAAGGCGATTTCCAACTAGAGGAACAATAGTCTTTATGTGAAACCATTTTTATCTCCATAGGCCCATTAACAATATTCTAGAGGTTTCATTTAAAATATGGTCCCTAATCCTTCTTAGCATAATTATCCCATATCAATTTTTTGATCCCTAAGCCCATATTCTGTATATTACAACATTCCTAACATCTTGATTGATGGATCCTGGAGAAATATTAGTGAGATCAATGTGGAACGACAAATACTAACCATTCAGTAAATTCTATTTTTTCTTAAATTTTATCACTTGACATCTCTACCATAATACATTAAACTTCATGATGAATCAACAAATGATGGGAAGGATCCCACTCTCTTGTTGTAGTTCATCCACCACACCACCATAAAGGAATAAGTAATACATTATTCTCATTGTATCATGAAAATATATTTTTCATCTATTATCTAATGAATTACTGACTGGCATAGCATCTGAAACATTTTCATCTCACTAATAATAGACACAACCCCTTCATGTTTAAAATGTTGTGAATTTCTCCCAAAACATCTTATTTGTAATATTGTGATTGAAATAAATAACCATGCAATAAAAATTAACCAACTTTTTATTGTATATATTTCCCTTTCATGACCATAGTGAAGAAATATTCCCCATTTATTCATATACATATTACTTTTAGAGACTACCATTTTTCATCATTAGAAATAATTATCATCACAAACCCCCTATACATTTGTAAAATAATGTTTGATAACTAAGAAAACCTTTTCTTGATAATGCATTGATATTATCAATGTTGTAATTTCATTATTTTACCATGTTAAAGAGCTAGAAAATTAGATGATTTCACTGTTAGAAAAAGAAGTCATACACCCAAATTTTTCATTGTGTCATTCTTTAACAAAGGTGAATGTCCACAATATGTGCATTATTCAACATAAAAAATTATTTCAGTCTCTATAATCCCCTCCAAATTTTTTATTGAAACCACTTTTCCAACATTATCAATGGACATTAATTATATACCTGTCTCATATGTTATTTTAGACTAAAAAATAATTAAATAATGAATCATGATTTTCCTTTTTTGTGTCAAAATAATGGCTAAACATTCTCATCCTACAAGCCTTTTTTTGGTTTTCATCCAATTACTCAGGGTCAAAAACGTATTGTGTAAAAGATAATCTTTATTAGTCTATCATGAAAGACTAAAAAGTACACATTAATAGAGACACAATAACCAATATGTTGAGAACCTAAAAATATATATCCCTTGTTAAAATTCAATTATTAACTCTTTAGTCATTCACTCCACATGATTTAAGAAAAATTGAGAAATAAAAAATGGGTAAAACCATGTTAGTATGAAAATATTTAAAGGGTTGCTAAGAAAAATATAAATCTAAATATATATGTTCTCTCTAAATATGACTAATTAATAAGTTATGTTGCTGAAATGAATGAAACATGTTTTATAGGGTCTTTTATATTTCCTTATAAATATTCTAACTACATAAAATAGTTATAAAGTATTTAGTAATATATAGATTTCTCTATCAGTCATACAGTTGTTGTTATAACTCATTTACATAATGGAATTAGGTAGAATGAGTGATTTTTTGTTTTATCATATATAATGAATGATGATAGGTCATCTAATATAGATGATAAAAATATATCCTTTTTGTTCAGGTCTTGTCATTAGAATGAACACCAACATGTCAGCATCTCTCTAATATGTTTTAAATTTGTTACTAACTAAATTATATCAGATGATTAACTATAGATCATGAATTAATTATATTTTAATGATATATTGCTAATTATGTGGTAATTCCATCCTCAGTTCATCCTGATTTATCCATCATCTGTCAATATAAACTCATCATTTTTCTATGTAACCAATCAACGATTAGTGAATTTGAACTATATCATCATTCAAAAAATGTAATTAATCGTTAAAGTACATAATATTTAGAGATACCACTTCAATGCGATGTTGGGTTTCCTCCACATCCTTGGAATTACTGAGATCTTTCAGAGATATAATAACTCCAAGATAATCAAATTGGCCCACTATATGCGCAACAATGTGTTCATATCGTTGCATCATCTCTAATTTCTAGATGATTGACTTCACATCATGGTGGATCATATAATAATAACATATACCCATACCAAAAATAATGAAGATTTTTTGAAGTCATAAAATATTTAATTGATGATCCTCAAGTTTTGTATTTGAGATTAAATTATATATATATTTTCCAAATAAAATAGAATCCGGATGTTATGTGATTATGTGCCTCAATGGTTGGATCAGAACTACATTTTTAGATATAGATTCATATTTGGATCAATTTAATCAATGAAGAACCATGTTCCACTATCTGTTTATAATTATCATATTTTTATTGTATTTTTGGAAGAATCATCATGGAGGATACTCTTTCATAGTCAACTACTAATGTTTATGGAACAACATACCATGTGGGAATCGTCATTAAAATAATTGCGGGTATATATAAGGTTAAGGGAGAAGATCAAATCAATTGATTGAACTCACCAATTGGATGATTTGTGGAATGGTTTGATTCCTCCCATGTATTTTAAAAATCAGTACATTGGGCATAAATTTGATGATGAGTAGAATTTCATGGTTCAGTTCATAACAATCCATGAATGGATCCTAAAAATCCCTCGATATAGAACCCCCTTGAGGTGGTGCTCCTTCAGCAACATGTGTGGTAAGTACTTAAATTCCATGGAAACACATCACTAATACAATGTTTTTTCAGATATATTTTCAGAAATCCAAAATTCATTATTATAACATTAGGATTAATTTTTCTTATTTGAAAATGATGACTCGCATCTATAAAAATACTTATTAAATTCATCAAACACTTTTACTGATTTGGTAATGTTAATATCATCATGCACGTATTTTAAATTTCATGTAGTGATATCTCAATTATCATGTTTATTCCCCAGGCCATATGGAAGCATCACCTGTGGATACACATAGGAAATTAGCCTCATGACCTTTTGGCATATCATGCTCTGATTAGCAAAGATCTTCATAACTTACTCTGAGACATAAAAGGGACAGTAGGGGTTATTGAAGGGTCATGAATTGTCTCTAAAGTTTCCTCTAGGATATGAAATATATATTAATTAAAAAAATAACAAAAATTAATGATCTGTATGGGGATCCTTGTGATGAACATAAGTCATTAATATCCTCATAACCCATCTCTATTGTAAAAAAGGATATATGTGACTTCATATGTCTAATAATATGCCTGCTAATGGAAGGTACTTTTGAGAACAATTTTATCCCTCATCTAGAATGATATTTAAGGTCCTTGAAGTTTTATTTCCTGACCTATTGATGGGGGAAATGAATATAATAAAAAAAAGAGAAAGCATTATCTGGTAATTATTCAATTTCTGGAAAATGATTAAAAGATATTCGGGTGACTTAATAATGAACATATTCTAGATCAACTTCTTTATTATTGTATTTTTCTTTAATAATTATTGAAAATTTATATTGTTATTATTCCCAAATATAATCAACAGTGAGGGTTATGGTCCAACACCATTTCCTATTCCATTTATATTAGACCATGTGTCTTCTTCCCATGGCCAAGAGATGTCTCCCCAACACTGATCATGGTTCCCATTACGTTATATCATGTAAATGAAGATTATGGTAACACAACAATGAAAAAGTCAATGTATCCCTTTAATTTAAATTCCTAAAATCCACAAAAACATTGTGGATTAAAATAGGAAGTATGTAATCTAATATGACCAAAAATGATGACTTCTCCCAATTCATCGTCTTATTGGGCATATATTCCCTCACTATCAGCTGAGGAATGTTTATTTGAAAAAAAAATAATGGTTAATATCTAATAATAAGTTTCATATGACAATGCATCGAACATCCAAATATACTACCACTCTATTGTGTAATTTAATTTGGAGTGAATATATAATGGTTATCAAATATCCCTAAGATGTGGGCTAGATATGACCTCATGGAGAAACACACATAAATCCATGTGGTCCCAGGTTACACCCTTACAAGAATGGATTTCCATAGGTGATACATAATCCAAAGATAATATGGAATAAAAAATTATGAACATGATAATTTTTATATCATGTTGCTTTTTGGATTCTGTACTCAAGTAGAAGGGCTGATATTCTTGGCTTATGTATACTCCTATAGATGACACATGAACTATATTGACTTGGAAAATGTTGTATTTATAACATTGGTGTACTCTATTTCCAATTCTTGGGATCATTTGTGTGATTTTGGAGATTTAATATCAACAACTCGTGGATGAACAATCCAAAAATGAAATTGACGCCTAGATGTAGTGGTTTTCATGACTCGAGGGAGGCTTTCATCAAATTCCCAATGTTGGAAGGATATAATAGAAGAACTCTAATACTTGAATTCTAACCCAATTGATGTAATTTATAGAGGGTTATATATTGATTATTGAGATATATTCTTGTCCATGAGTATCCAAAATTTATGGGGCCCATATATTTTTTCCTCATGTTAAATTTTTAAGGGAGATATACATTTGGTTGTTATGGACATCTGAACTCATGGTAAATTTGATAGGGATCATAATTCCTCACATATTATTTCACTCTTAATTCATTCTAGAAGTACACAATCTCTAAATTTAAACATTAATGACTTTAGTATTTCATTACTTTTGTTATTGTAAATGACTACACCTATTTTTGGATCACCATATTGGTTGAATTAATAATCTTCCAGAAAGTCTAGAATCATAAGAACAAAGCCATAATTTAGTCATAATGACTATATATTAGAAAGGGCCTAAATGAATGGGTAGAAACAAACCCTAGGAAATTGATCTCCGATCAGCATATCATAAGAGATGATTTGTGATACTATCCATGTCCACACCACTTTAAATAGAACTGAGATGAGTTAAGGGGCCTTTATAGTGTACATGTGGAATAAGCACTTTTATATTTTACGTGATTAGGGGAAGCCTACCATATGTGTTTCCCTTCATCTAATTTAGTTTCAATTGAAAATGTTTATTCCCTTATGATACTATAATATATTTTAATATAAATTTGGTATCTACTCTACCACATCTAAAGGAATCATATGTGACGGGTCCTCAAAGGGACCTCAAACATTATTTTATTTCCCTACTGTCTGTACTGGTCTTTTAAAAGGTAGTCTAGAATCTTCAATGAATTCATAGATCCTATTTAAAATAGAAGCATGTTGGGTTCTAGTATATTGGGCCTTCCCCTTATATGTCTAAGAAGACTATAATTATGGATTCTGTACGGAGGTCCTTCTTCTTCAAATTCTATGATCACTTAAATAACTAATGTTATGAATCAAGTGTTATTTTTTTATCCTCCCAAATCTCTTTATGTGGGATGAACTAATCACAAATATCTCTAAGGATAATAGCAATGAATCTATTGTAGAAATCTCACAATATAAAGTTGAATTCCACGAGTAAGATGGAATATATTTTTCTGAGGGTTCCATCGAACCAAACATTTAGAGAATATGTATATGTTATTATAAACACCTATATACACCTTCTAAAAAACTTATAAATTATGAAATTATCAAAACTATCATAAATTCAATGTAGGTATACTGAATCCAGAATGAAAACATCCATTATTGTTTTACTCTCCATCTATAGAAGAAAATTCAATCATCAATATTTCATATGATTGGATTATCATTGAAGAAAAAACGATTTTATTATAGTTGGTAGTTTTGGATTCATAGGGGTGGGGATTCAGTTCCACTTATCAAATGATGAGGTGTATGATGCATGTTGTAGTAATTGTTGTTTCCTATATAATCAAACCATTATTTTAGAGGTTCACGGTGGTAAAATTAATGTATTCCATGAACTTGGACATTTTCCTAATAACTCACATCTATTGGGACGAGTGATAACCTTATAAGTCTGTGAATATATATGGTAATATATTCACATCACAACTACTCTTGATGGTATGTCTTCAAGTGTTTCAAAATGTTAATGATATGGGAGTTGTAGTAATCTAGACTAACGACCTTGGTCATATATGAAATACATGAGAAAACATGTTCTTAAAAATCCATTTGATTATCCGTTGGATGTATGAAATGTGGAATTGATATATGAATTAGGGGTAAAATATTAAATTTTGAATATTATAAAATATTGGAAAATGGAGGACATCACGCAGGTCTGTCACCCAAGTGACCTTGCACAAGTCACTCTCCCATGTGACCTCACATATGCGACATGCTTTGGGTTCTATGTAGTACTAGAAAAATAACACAATATGATTGTGTGATAGGATTCAATAAAATGCATACACGTGTGGAAAGAATGATGGGTGTGAGGACTTAATTGGAGACACGTATGAAGAGAGTGAGAGAATAGATAAATGGAAGAAATAACCACTTAACAGTTACCAAAAACTATATACGAGGAATAAATATGATGAAAACACATGTGGATAACCTATATATCCATGTAATGTTGGTGACATGAATAGATAACCTATATAACCCTATTATCTATTGATCCCTTTATGAAAATTCATGTACCCCTTCATTCAATAAGTTCCAATCCGAATCATGGGGGTATGGGGGGGGGGGGATATCACCGATATTTTTATATGGGGATGCAAATAATCAATTAATAATAACTCAAATAATAAAGAGGTGTTGATCACTATGTAGACTAACGTTTTTCACCTAGGTCAACCTGAGAGCTACTAGAATGCACACCAAGAAGGTTGCATAGTCCATAGCTACACAACCAAGAAGGATAACCCAACCATACGAGAGGCACATACATGATACACCTATCTACTTGAAATACACGAGAATCCTACATCACCCCAAATTCCACAGTATCTTATAAATTGAATCGTGGGGATCATTATTTGGAGAATTATAATACTATAAGAATACATGAAGCCCATCCCACCCTATTACTTCGTTTAGACCTCAATCCTATTCTGGTATATATCCAAAAACTCAAGATATGTGGGAATTAAATTTGCATAGTGTGATTAAATTTACTATATTCTATGAATCATTAGACACATGAGTGATGGGCCACCCCATCAACCCTCTATACACTACAATACATGAGTCTTTTATGGTCCACCCTATGTAATATATCTTCATCTCACCCATTAATACAGTACATGAAAAACCTTCTACTCAGCTTTTCAAGCCTCGGTTTAACTTTCCATTTATTTAACCTAATGATGTGAAATCCCTCTCTCTATAATTATCATTAAATGTAGAAAAAAAACCCCCCACGAAGGCCTACATATTTACTCGATCATAGATAAAGAGATGAATGTGTGTTTTCCATTTGATTGTTCATTCCCTTGGTCATTGATTCTAAAAACATTACATACCTGATGGGAAATGTCATCGAAGTGTTCATAATTGTGAATTCCCTTTGAAATGAACACCCCTACCTTTATGGATGTTCTGAAGGCCTTATAGTTTTCAAAATTAGTGTTAGGGTCATGTCCATCCCACGTTATCTCTAAGACATAGGGCTTCCTATTTCTGATATTAAGGTAAAAGTATTATTTTTGCATTAACGAGGGATAATGTTTTACCCTACTATCTCACTCTCAAAAATTGGGAGTACGAAACCCCTCTTATTTTAATCCAAATGTCCATATTTGGGTTTATATCTATACGGGTGTAATAGTCTTGAACATGGTTTCGAAAAAAATTGTGGATACAGGTGCTAGATCTCATTCTTTGTCCCATATCCCTATCCTTATCCAACCAGGGATTATTGATATTTTTTGATTTGTGGGATCTGCCCCTTACTATTATTTATCACATTGAGAATTAATCATGTTTTAGTATAGGTTCGTTATTATCATGGAATTGGCATGATCAATAACATGTTTTGTTGAAGAGACCTTTTAATCGATCCTCCTCTCACATTGAAATGGGTTTTGTACTAGGTGTAATCCCCAAAACCATATTCACATTCTCTCAAAATATCATACTCCCAATGAGTAAATCCTTATGTTTAAATAAATTATAGGATTATTCACTAACACTCTAAACAAAATTATCTTTGGTTTATATCAGGATGGGATACGTAGGAAGAGTCCTTGTGTTTGAAACCCAACAACACAAATCCATCCTAATCATAATTGGTCCATTTTCATAGTATGTTATTATCTATGCTACAATGCTAAATTCACTCCAGGTTCTGTAGACCACTTTAGTGTATGTCCTAAATTTACTTTAAATAGAAACATTTTTCAAGGATATGTTGGGATCCTGTTTTATGGGCCCAATCCAAACATAAAGATAACTCTTAGATTACTATATGATGATAAATTCTAGTGAACCACATTATGTTACATAAAAAATCATAATAATAATAGATCAAATAAAAAAAATATAATTCATTTATTAAATAGAATCATATATGGAGAACCTCATATACATCTAGATATCTTCATAATGAAAAAGTATTGAAACATTCGACATATTATAATGCCAAAACATGCTTAAAATTTGTTGTTATCCTATAGAGAATCATGTAATATTTGGGATGTAATAAATGAAACAATAAAATATCATAAATATATAAATATACATTTATGTCAGAAAAAATATCCCAAAAATTATTCGGATGAGACTACGCTTCTATCCTCATGAGTAATGTTAGTCCCTAAGAATCATTTTAGCCCTTTCTTAATCACTGGTTTCCTTTTGAAAGGTGATTAATTAATTATATTGAATTTTTGAAAAATTGGTGTTTCATGATCCTATAAAAAAACCAATTTGAAACCTCCCTGAATGGATGGTGATCCCAATATGAATTATTTTACAATATTAAACCCCCCATAATCTACATTCTAAACAAAAAAAAAATTCCGCAGGAATCAATTTAATTTACAAGAAGACAATAATATTCATATTAAATAATTTTACAATTTTATAAATGGTCGAAAATATATTTATAAAATCACTGGATAATAGAAATACTATAATTTGAATAATATATTTAAAAAATTGATCTAGGGGGAAATTTGTTTTCGAGTGAAGGGAATAATAATGTTTAATTTCCTTAAAAACATATTTTTTTGTCTCTTTTATACACAATGAGATGGAAATGAAATGAAAAAAATAAATTTTCAATATATAAAAAGAGGAGAGGAAAAATAATGAGTTTCATTGGAGGTATATCATCTGATTTTATAATTATAACATAACTATAAACATTCTCGATAAATAATTATATTATATCCTAAAATACTAACCAAATTGGTATATTTTGAATCAATAGCCCTATGAAAAAAATACCCTAATATGGATATGTAAATACCCTTAAAACACATAGTAATAATTTGAAAACAATTTCATGGTTATTCAATAAACTGTACAAAATAAAAAGTAGTGAATATGGAATGTGTCTCACTGATATAAAAGTGATATAAACACAACATATCGCTGGAACAATTTCTTTCATACATGTTAAAACCTCTCATATATATAATATATATTTATATAAATATATAAGAAACTCATACTCATATATATATTTTATACCATATATTATTTTAATATAATAATTTATCACACGATTATTATCAAAACATTATTTTAATCCATATTTTGGGTAAAGACATCTTAATTTTTCAGGTTTGATTTTGTTTGGTATTTTTTTTCATTTCACGTTGATTATGGATCCATAATTTGTAGAGTTTTTATTTTGATATAATTATCATATATATTAATTATATAAACATATAATGTCATTAAAAATAGATAACTATTGAAATATGAATTACACCATTCATATAGATGTTGGTCGTACGTACGCATGAAATATATTTTCATTTTCTGACTAATATAATGATTGAATGGTAAATAATAATAAATAAATTAATTATTATTATTATTTCCTACATATCATAAATAATCATTTTAATATACATATAACCATCTAAGTTAAACACAAATGAAAAATGAATCACATAGTTTAGTAGAAGTTTTAGTCCACGCATAGGCACGAGAAATTTTACCATTTTCCAATGTTTTTGATGGTTTGAAGGGAGATATTGTATAATCATTAGAAATGATTAAATATTTCATAATATAATATTTATACATTAATACCATAAAAATAACTATGCATGAACGATGGTGATGTAAAATAATTTTTCTCACAACATGGAGATGGTAAGTCGTACATACGCTCGAGCAATACTATCACATTCAATTCGATGGATATATGGAAAATTTGTGGGATAAAACTAATAATAAGATTTCATTATATTTGTTATAATTAATTTAATAAAGATTATAATATATTAATTTGATGTAAAATATGTAGTAAAACTAATATGATTGTTAAGTAAATTACCACTTCTTTTAATCAACTCTTTTAGATCTACGTTTATGGGTCATAGGTTTTGTTTTTAAGAAATCATAATCCACTATAATTTTATTAATTAAATTATAATTGGATATTAATAAGTTAATTTTTGAGTTGTAATACTAAATTTGGGGTGAGGAATATAAATTATGTGGGGAATTTTATAATTTAAGGTAGGTGTACTCTTGGAATTTCGTAAAAGATTAAAATATAATAAAGGAAATATCCGAAAAATGATTCAATAAGACTATGAAGTATCATTTTTAGAGAACACATGTTTAGAGAACACATTGTGTTTGCATATAGTTGACGACATGTAAATAATGAAAATATTTCCTTCTCGAACATAAGGATACATGGAATGTATTCACGAATACACACCATGTATTATATGTGTTTTCTAGAGTGTATGCCCTAGAAACTACTCTGAATCCCAAAAAAACAATTAAATGTACATTTAGGTAACAAATTCTGATCTGTGGGATCCCAAAATTCCCCCAAATCAAATCATGGCATCAAATTCATGTCATATACATGCATAACAGTGAAATTATCCATCAAATTCTAATTCCTGATGGCCCATAACAACTAAAGAACAAAATTAAGGCTTCAATTCATAAAAAAAACCATAAACAATAGTAATAGACTATAAAAAACATGTAGTCTATCACAGAATCTATCACAACATCACGCATATCTAGGATGACATTTATCACAACAAAATATAATCTGCAATAAACACTAAATTTCATGACACTAATGAATGATATGTTATCTCTAAAAAGTGATTATATCAGGAAAGAGATGGTATAACATCATCTCATCAGGATTCAATAGAAATAACACCTAAATTATATTAATGATGCCAACACAAAACATGTTAATAACCCAATGGTGAAATCACATCAACTGTAAAAATTTAACCATCATAAAATTGATATAATTGAGTTTACATAGATTTTCCCTTCACAGAGATTAGCTACTCCCTAGAACATATTATTACCAACAACCTATTCCACACAATATTGAAATATATGATCCAAATAGTAAGTCAAAAAGAAAATAATTCCTCTAATATGACATTGTAATGTCCTGGTTCCAGGTATCTCTCAGAGGTTCCATGTACCCAATTAGACACATGGCCTCAAGAATATTTCCCATAATGCTAGAGGTTGCTGAGTAGTAGCAAGTTCCATGGGGGGTAATGGTGAATCTATTCCCTCATTTGAAGAGTAATGCAACAGAAATAAACAAATATACAATAACAGAAGTATTAATAAAATGCTGTAAGTAAACATCAAAATATAGAAATAAATAAATAACTGGAGCACGTATAAAAATAATTCATGATACATATGTCTAGGAATGAATTAAAACATGTCTCAATACTAGAATACAATACTAAACTGTAGAACATGAAAACATATAAAATCCATCCACATCGCAAGCATCACCTTTGTCTCATGCTATCCAGCTCTACAAGAGTCATGTACAAAAAGTAGAAGGGTACATTCTCTTATTTATACCTAGATCATGATAATCTATTTGGGCTGAAAAGCATGACCCAAACTGGGTGTAAGGTGAATCCCAGTAAGAAACCACCCAATGATTTTTTCCTACCATCATGTTAATATATATAGATAGAAATAACCAAAATGTAGCAGTAAACAAGGAAGTACTCAAATGTAATCAATTCTAAAGTTTCAATTTCATTAATTATAATATATCATGTAAGCAACTAATAAAAAACAAGTAACCATCTAGGAAGTACTCATAGAATATTCTCTCTGGTTAAACCAACTAATCTAATGTAAAACAATATGTACTTTTTCACAACCTATACCCTATGGTTCTACTTATAAAAGGATAAAATGACCTCTTGAGTAGATCACTCGGTCTAACCCATTTGGTCTCAAGAAAACAAAGACTCTCTAAGGAAGCATTCATCGTTAATTTCACATATGGTCCTTCATCAGTAAACTATAGAAGCCTTAGGAAAGCATTAAACATCCAATTTCACCTATGGTCTTGAAATGAGAAACTAAAAAACTATATGTGAGCACTCACGTCCATCCCCCCTATGGTCTCGTAACGTAAAAGTAATTACACCATGGGGAATCCCTCTCTGTCCATTCCCCTTATGGTTTAACTACACCCAATTCACACAACCTTGTGTACTTAAATCAGGCACAATGATGTTCAATAGTAAAAGTAAACCTTACAAACTAATTTACTAAAAAACTACAAAACATATCACAAAATTGGGGGTTTGGGTTGGTGGTAAGCACCCTATAATACTACATGAAAAATGGGGGTTCAAAACCCATTGGGCATAGGGACTGTAGCCACGACGGTACTAGTGATTGGCAGTTACTATAGCTGCAGAGGGCATTGTAGCGGCAGTGGCACTCTGCAGTACTGTAGTAGCTGGGTTACTATTCCCATAATGGAATTTGTGAAAAAAAAGTTTGGCCTACGAGCTATGTAATGGGCTATAATCCCACTGGTCCTTCAGGCTATGTATGTAACAGCCCAAGATTTTATAAAAAAATATTCTTTTTAATTTTATTAATGTCTTGTGTTGTACGCTACACCAAAAGGAGCTTGCACAACACACACCCTTGACTTGACTTGCATTACACGCAATCGCGACCTTCCTTGATAGCGTGTGTAGTACGCAATACCGAGTTTTACTAAACAACGATATGCTATTAAAATATTATTATAACTAGCCGTTATGAATAGTAATAACCACCTTTTAAAATTTTAGAAATTTTAGCTCTCAAAATGGACTTCATTTTTGGATTCGGAGTATCGAATTTAGCCTAAGGTGAAATTTTGGTACTTTTCGGATAACTTTCATATTCTGATGAATAGTGAAAATTACTAAATTATAATTAAAAACAATTTTTTTAATCGAAATAATTAATAGTGATAAATCATTAATTTGAGTGGTTTTAAAGTATATTTAGAATATATTTTTACAATTTAATACAATGTTGGTCATTGGATGTAATTTCACATTTAAACTAGACATAAACAAGTGTCAATCTTTTGATAGATATTGTTTCGTAAAAACACGCTATTTGTTTTAACAGCGGGATTTAATTATAAAATTAATTAATGCAACTTTTATGTTATGAATTTGGTAAAATAGACTTCATTTTTGAATTCGGAATATGAAATATAGCTTGGGATGAAATTTTGGCATTGTTCTGAAAAACATCAATTTTTGATGAATAGTGAAACTACTAAGTGGTAGGTTAAAAACTGAATTTTGCATAAAACTTAATTTTACCGCTTCTGTGAATGAAATTTCGAAAATCCGAGAGACACGGTTAATATCAAGGACTAAAATGTGGTTCAATGAGATGAAAATAATTTTTTGGTGAATAGTAACTTTTTACTTTTTTTACCACGGTTAATAGTAAATAGGGTAACTAAGGGTAAATATGATATTAATATTACCCTAACACATGTCCTAATTCTATTGGACAAGTATAATTCGACCAAAAACAAACTTAGGAAAAAAATATGACCATTTAGGCCCACTTGGATTAGATTAGGACATTTATTATTAATTTATTTAAAGAAGGGTTAAAATAGTTAAAATCAAAGTTTAATAAGTAAATCTTTTTTAATATGGGGTTATACATAAGATAAATTCGATGGTAAATATTTATTAGAAATCTAAAAAGATTTCATACATGATGGTATTTTATTTGTAATTTTTAGACATCAAATAATTTAATTTATTTATGACACAAAGATGATGCAGTAATTATCTTATTAATGAAATATTGACAAAATTGATAATATAAATACCAAAATAAATGTAATTTGAGACATTTTATGAATTCCACTAATTTTCTAGGTTACTATGATATATTATTGTTGATTTAATCAACTTGTTTCGAACATATAATTCTGTTATGACTTTCACAAAAATCATATATCAAATAGTGTCAAAATTGACACAAAATAGTTTTTAAATCAAATATTATATTATTAATTGTTATTTTATTCCTAAAAATCTATGGTTCGGCCAAATGACTTAGATAAGGATATATATATTAATAATAAACAATTTGGGGTTCGTTTGGCATGTTATAGTAAGTGTATTAACCATATAGTGAAAGAAAACAAAAAGACACGGTAAAAGTTAAATTAATTAACTTAGAGTTAAATCTAATTGATAAGGTTAAAATAATAACCTAAACTTGTCTAAATCTTATTGGTTGATAGGATTTCGATCCATCCCCACTTTAGCTTCGAAATAAGACCCTTTGGAACCATTATAAACCGATTTTTACTTTAATATAAAATAATATTTTGAGATATTTCTAAGGTGCCCCTCTCCTCCCTTATAAAAGGACACCTCCTCCCCCTCCTCCTCACACCAATTTGAGCACTCAAGCTCGGCCAACCCCTGCCAAAATATCTTCTCCACTTCCCTAGCAACATCCTAGAGGTTCTGGTCTTCATCAAAGACCAATTTTATTGCCCTAAGAGGAGGTCTCAAAGAGGCACTTCAAAGAAGAGGTAATTACCGTTACCAATTCTTTCATCTTTATTTCTTCTTCCACTTCTTCTTCTTAGGTTGTCTCATTATGAAGTAATAACATCAGTATCACTCATATACTGATATGTTATTATAAGTATAAAACAACCCTATTTCACCATCTATCCATCCTACGGAAAAAGAAATCACCGCGCGTGCGTACGTACGGAATACCGTCTCCACGCCGTGGTGTAATCTATTTTCCACCACCACCTTACATGGATGGGTATAATGGTGTAAAGAATAACTATACATAGTTATTAAAACATCATATTGATTCTGATATATTGTATAATCCACTCCAATTCAATTCAATATTTACAGAAATGATATCATCGCTCGTGCGTACGTACGGACTACCGTCTCCACAACGCGATGAGATTCATTCTCCATGTTAACCATTTATGAATGATTATAATGTATATATAAGAAATAATAATGAAATATATGACATTATAAAGCTACTGGATTTATGTATATATATACATATGTATTTCATCTACTTACTTCCATTTCAAGACAATAAGGAAAGGAAAACAGCGTTCATGCGTACGTACGGACTACCGTCTCCATGAACAGTGTTTTTCATTTTATTTATCTACCTATTATATATATATATATATACTGAATATATATTATATATAAATCATATTCTATATTCTGGAACTGATTAAATCATGATATAAGTAATAATGATGTCAAGAACAACAAGTCAAAACACCTATGATAAATGAAACGATTTTATCCAAAACGCTTCTTTAACATGGAATTTACAAAAGAACGGGTAATATAATGTCATAAGTGAACCATATATGATATCATAACAATGAATATGATTCTGTAATAAGTCAATAACATGATTTAAATCATTATACTGGAGGTTCGGACACTTACAAAACAAGTCGGACCTAAGGTAAGGGAAATATCACAATCTCATTTTTATCCGAGATTGTTTATTCGTAAGTATTTACTGGGGTGTATTTTATCATCCACATCCATGTTTACTCAATATGTAATATTATTTCCATCCACCTAAAATTGTTTAAATCCATTTTTACCCTTCGGTGAGTTTTTAGTAATACGTATGAAAGGAATCTTTTGTCGTTTTTCGTACGAGGTACTTTTTGACTTTTCCGACAAAAGTATGAAGAATGTTTTTTTAACTTATACGGCACGAACGGATTTCTACTGTTTTATAAAGCCTTATTTTCATGAAGCTTACTCTAAAATATTTCATGACTATTTTCAATAAAAATCTCTTTCTTTTAAAATTGCATGATGTTTTGTGAAAAGAAATTGATTTTGAAGAAGAAAGGATATTTTCCTCAAGAATTCAATTCAAGTGTTTTATCAAAATTATTTTCCATCTAAGATAATAAAGGGTTCTGTTTCTATCCATATTTTTACATTGATTTGACTATGTTGTGATGGAATTATGTTTATGAATTCCTTTATCTTATATGAATTTATTTATGATGTCATGATGTTTCAAGAATCCCATTTTTGTTACATGTGTTATGCGATGATGTATGTTTTATGATTATGTGGCACACATAAGAAAGGATTCATTATAAGATGGGTGGGACCTATATCTCCCTCTAATGCATTGGGTAATGATTTTATATCTCATGAGATAGACATGGCTGGAACGGAAGGTTATTTCGGTTCAGTGATATAGGACTGAAACGAGGAGTGAACTCGGTTCAGAAAGGGACTTTGTCCACTAAGATAGTCTTGGAAATGAGTCATGACTAACAAGAAATGATTTTCCATGATTATGTGTGCATGCCACAAAGTTTCAAGTTTTATGTTATGATTATGGGGATCTCATTTTCACTTCTATGATTTATCCCATGTTATGATATTATGAGCTCTTTTGCAGGTTAAGATTTCCAAAAGCTATGTTCTTATGTATATGATGTGATTGATATTTCTTTTGTTTATCCTTACTGAGCATTTGAGCTCACCCTTTTATGTTTTCTTTTCCCCAGGATATAAAGAAAGGTTTTTAGGTAAAAAAAGGGAAGATCTTTATGGGAGATATTGAAGATATTTCACCACGATTAGAAGATTACGTTCCAAGTTTCCAAAGACACTAAACTATTACGATCCTTGTGTGTGTGTTTTTGTTATGTACTAATTATTCCGCAAAAGTAATGTAATTTCCATGTACGATAAGCTTCGGGTCTCTACAGTTGGTATCAGAGGAAAGGTTTAGTCAACCTTTGGAAACTAGGATGCGAAAACGTTAGTGAGATCCCTAGAGATATTTCTGAGGTATGTCTAGGGATGCCCCTAAGGATAAGTATACGTATAGGATATAGTTCTAGAACTATGGTAACGATATTAGATTAAACCAAAGATGATAGATATTTAAGTTACTCCCCCTTTATTACGATTTTTGCATCTAACACTATTCTGTTTGGGTTTTAGAAAATGGCTGGAAACAAGATGATTCACAATAATGGAGGATATGATGGACAATGGAATGATATTCTTCATGAGCAACCAAATGAAATGGGATTTGTATGTCCAAACATCATTATTATGCCGAATCGGCAATCTCACAACATGATCAATAAAGTAAAATTTGGTAAGATTCCTGACTCGACTAATAAGAGAAAGATGGAGTTCCATGATGATCATAGAGGAAAGAAAGTTCAATTTCCCCTATGAAAATCATGTGGGAAGAGGCATCAAGGAGAATGTTTCAAGGGAACTGGAAGATGCTTTGGGTGTGGAAAAGAAGGACACAAAGAAAGTAAGTGCAAAGGAAAAGGGTCGGTTAACACCATGGATGAGGATAATGGTATTGCTACGACATAAAAAATGGTTAAGTGTTTTAAATGTGGAATGTATGGGCATTATGCAAACAAATGACCTAAGGGAAAGACTCATGAAGAGAATCAGTATGGTCATATGGGTAGTATTTATGTGGATGATGATGAAGAGACTACAAATGATATGTGAGATGAAAGAATTTTTGAAGCTCGGTCAATGGTTTGAGAATGTAGTGGAATGATTACATGTTTATCATGTGTAATTTTGGAATAAAGATACATCTATGGATTGTTACACTGTTGTCTTTCCTTGTGTTTTGAAAGTGTATGATTAATGTTACCAGTATCCATGAAAGGTTATTCAGATATTTTTGGAATGTAGATGATATGCGCATAATGAAGGGATAAGGAGAAAATTAAATGTTTGATAGTATTCATGAGCTCATGATTGATATAATGACTAAGTGATATCATGATTTGAGTATATAGAATTTTGAGGATTTTGGTATGTGGAAAGTGTTAACTTTTAACTGCACTCATGTTTTCACTAAGGTATTCAAGAGAATACACGATTAAGGACTTTGAATGTTTGGAATGTGACCAACAAGACATATCTTATGATATGTGGGGATCAACGACAATATTAAATCTCTGGTAATCGTTGTCACTATATTATGAGAGTGAACTGCAGTATTATGTATAAGCCTAAAGATTAGACTAGATTATGTTGGACATAAGTTAGTATTGTTTAAGGATAGAAGATTTTCGATATTATTGATGGGATGTTATAGTAACGTAGTTTTAGAAAAAGGACAACCTGCAGGACGGGCGACAGCCCATCGCTTCGGACAAGGCTGTAGGAATCGAACCCACAACCGAAGTGCGACTGGCCTTTATCGCCTACCACTGACCTACAGGAAGTCCCTGTTTAGTAGAAACTAGTGTTATTATATTAAGCAGTATGATATATGAAGTATAAGCCCATTTTAGGAACCATATATGATTAATCCCACTATAGATCGACTTATGTATATAATTTTTCCTAACCTTTTGAGACAGATGGAATGACCCGTCATTCTATCACATGATCTGCTAACACTTCACGAATAACAAATTCAACTTCATTTATTTAAGAGATGAAGTGGAAATTGTTAAAGGCACGAACAACAGTGATATTGTATCAAAATAAAGTAAGTATTTATTCTAATTCAAATTCTTTAACTTTAGGGAAATGATCTTGAAAACCAAAAATGTTGTCCTAGTTCTCTTATACCTGATGAATCAGATGGTACCTTAGATCGTCACAAATTTATGGATTTGTGATTACTGGCTTTTCCATAGCCATGTTCTCTACCACTCTCCATCAGAAAATGATGGTTAGATTTCTCTTCCATATCCATATTTTCACCTATGTGGAAACCCAGTGATTAGTTTATTTGGGTAATCGTTACATTTCATACTTTAGTTTCTAAAGCCAAGTTTTGGTATTCCCTTTTACGATGTGGGTTTCTATTAAAGAAACTTTCGAATAGTAAACCATTTATAACCCCGACGAATTTCGAGGGAGAAATTCCTTTTAAGGGGGGTAGAATGTAACAGCCCAAGATTTTATAAAAAAATATTCTTTTTAATTTTATTAATGTCTTGTGTTGTACGCTACACCAAAAGGAGCTTGCACAACACACACCCTTGACTTGACTTGCATTACACGCAATCGCGACCTTCCTTGATAGCGTGTGTAGTACGCAATACCGAGTTTTACTAAACAACGATATGCTATTAAAATATTATTATAACTAGCCGTTATGAATAGTAATAACCACCTTTTAAAATTTTAGAAATTTTAGCTCTCAAAATGGACTTCATTTTTGGATTCGGAGTATCGAATTTAGCCTAAGGTGAAATTTTGGTACTTTTCGGATAACTTTCATATTCTGATGAATAGTGAAAATTACTAAATTATAATTAAAAACAATTTTTTTAATCGAAATAATTAATAGTGATAAATCATTAATTTGAGTGGTTTTAAAGTATATTTAGAATATATTTTTACAATTTAATACAATGTTGGTCATTGGATGTAATTTCACATTTAAACTAGACATAAACAAGTGTCAATCTTTTGATAGATATTGTTTCGTAAAAACACGCTATTTGTTTTAACAGCGGGATTTAATTATAAAATTAATTAATGCAACTTTTATGTTATGAATTTGGTAAAATAGACTTCATTTTTGAATTCGGAATATGAAATATAGCTTGGGATGAAATTTTGGCATTGTTCTGAAAAACATCAATTTTTGATGAATAGTGAAACTACTAAGTGGTAGGTTAAAAACTGAATTTTGCATAAAACTTAATTTTACCGCTTCTGTGAATGGAATTTCGAAAATCCGAGAGACACGGTTAATATCAAGGACTAAAATGTGGTTCAATGAGATGAAAATAATTTTTTGGTGAATAGTAACTTTTTACTTTTTTTACCACGATTAATAGTAAATAGGGTAACTAAGGGTAAATATGATATTAATATTACCCTAACACATGTCCTAATTCTATTGGACAAGTATAATTCGACCAAAAACAAACTTAGGAATAAAATATGACCATTTGGGCCCACTTGGATTAGATTAGGACATTTATTATTAATTTATTTAAAGAAGGGTTAAAATAGTTAAAATCAAAGTTTAATAAGTAAATCATTTTTAATATGGGGTTATACATAAGATAAATTCGATGGTAAATATTCATTAGAAAGATAAAAAGATTTCCTACATGATGGTATTTTATTTGTAATTTTTAGACATCAAATAATTTAATTTATTTATGACACAAAGATGATGCAGTAATTATCTTATTAATGAAATATTGACAAAATTGATAATATAAATACCAAAATAAATGTAATTTGAGACTTTTTATGAATTACACTAATTTTCTAGGTTACTATGATATAGTATTGTTGATTTAATCAACTTGGTTCGAACATATAATTCTGTTATGACTTTCACAAAAATCATATATCAAATAGTGTCAAAATTGACACAAAATAGTTTTTAAATCAAATATTATATTATTAATTGTTATTTTATTCCTAAAAATCTAAAGTTCGGCCAAATGACTTAGATAAGGATATATATATTAATAATAAACAATTTGGGGTTCGTTTGGCATGTTATAGTAAGTGTATTAACCATATAGTGAAAGAAAACAAAAAGACACGGTAAAAGTTAAATTAATTAACTTAGAGTTAAATCTAATTGATAAGGTTAAAATAATAACCTAAACTTGTATAAATATTATTTGTTGATAGGATTTCGATCCATCCCCACTTTAGCTTCGAAATAATACCCTTTGAAACCATTATAAACCGATTTTTACTTTAATATAAAATAATATTTTGAGATATTTCTAAGATACCCCTCTCCTCCCTTATAAAAGGACACCTCCTCCCCCTCCTCCTCACACCAATTTGAGCACTCAAGCTCGGCCAACCCCTGCCAAAATCTTTTCTCCACTTCCCTAGCAACATCCTAGAGGTTCTGGTCTTCCTAAAAGACCAATTTTAGTGCCCTAAGAGGAGGTCTCAAAGAGGAACTTCAAAGAAGAGGTAATTACCGTTACCAATTTTTTCATCTTTATTTCTTCTTCCACTTCTTCTTCTTAGGTTGTTTCATTATGAAGTAATAACATCAGTATCACTCATATACTGATATGTTATTATAAGTATGAAACAACCCTATTTCACCATCTATCCATCCTACGGAAAAAGAAATCACCGCGCGTGCGTACGTACGGAATACCGTCTCCACGCCGTGGTGTAATCTATTTTCCACCACCACCTTACATGGATGGGTATAATGGTGTAAAGAATAACTATTCATAGTTATTACAACATCATATTGATTCTGATATATTGTATAATCCACTCCAATTCAATTCAATATTTATAGAAATGATATCATCGCTCGTGCGTACGTACGGACTACCGTCTCCACGACGCGATGAGATTCATTCTCCATGTTAACCATTTAAGAATGATTATAATGTATATATAAGAAATAAAAATGAAATATATGACATTATAAAGCTACTGGATTTATGTATATATATACATATGTATGTCATCTACTTACTTCCATTTTAAGACAATAAGGAAAGGAAAACCGCGTTCATGCGTACGTACGGACTACCGTCTCCATGAACGGTGTTTTTCATTTTATTTATCTACCTATTATATATATATATACTGAATATATATGATATATAAATCATATTTTATATTCTGGAAGTGAGTAAATCATGATATAAGTAATAATTATGTCAAGAACAACAAGTCAAAACACCTATGATAAATGAAACGATTTTACCCAAAACGCTTCTTTAACATGGAATTTACAAAAGAACGGGTAATATAATGTCATAAGTGAACCATATATGTCACGAACCGAATCTGGATGCCGCCAAAACCGGCACCAAACCCAGACCGTGACAAGTCCCGAAGGGCGTTCCCGATCCCCACGGGCTGGCACAAGTGCCCGGGTATCATAAAATGATAATTGGGAACGATTTACCTGTGTTTATAAACTTAAAACGATAAAAGAATCCAATGAAACGAATCTGGATTTTTCAAACCAAATAATATTTTTCAAAAATTCAGAACTGAATTACACAATTTTAAACAATTTTTTAAAGACCATTACAAAGGTAAAAACCCAAGAAAATACAGCCCAAGAACCTCCACATGGAAAGTGGCACCGCCCTCAAGCCATCTCCACGACACTCCATCACGATGGACAGCTAAAAACCCGAGCCAAAGGCATAAAACCTGTACCCAAACCTGTGACATAAAATAAGCAGGTCTACTTACACCCAAAGGTGTAAGTAGGGTGTGAGCGAAAGCCCAGTAGGATACCACCACTATGAGATTCCATGTGATAAAAATTTCATGACAAAAAGCATTGCATGTTTCGTAAATAATAAATGCTAGTTACAATTTTCTAAAGGATGAAATAATAAATGAAAACAGTTTTCATGTGAGATAATTTTAAAGGAACAACAAATTTAAAATAAAGGACAAAGATACTGATTTTTCCAGCCAACAATACCGTATATCGACGGTAAGTACAAAGGATCTAATGAGCACAAGTAATAGGAAATAACCCCTAGGCACTAGCTAGCTGTGGGTCCCAGGTACCTCGTATCTCGGTGAGAGTAACCATCACAAATATACATTCTCGTGCACGAGCCACTAGTAGGGAACATACCCATAACCTATTGGTCCCCAATAATCATCATCATAGTTTAGTTAGAGTTGTAAGCGTCAATCTTTCTAAGTGAAACTGAGGCCAAACCCCACGGATTCACTAGCATACTAGTACACGTCCACCCACCTAGATACCCGGGTTTTCCCTTTGTGCTCAAACAAGTTCAGCAATCCAAGAAGTATAGTTTTCTCATAAAAATATCCCTTCCACATCACAAATTAACCAAACAGCCCCATGTACATCATGCAAGTCAAAAATTCCACTTTTCATTCAAATGCATTTTGAAATCAAACTCACTCCAAATTGCCTACAACACTTTTCAAATTTCTTTAACACTTCCACAAATCCATTAAACCATTTTATAAAACCATTACAAGATATTCAACTCACATAACAGCCCACACACATGTCACACAATACCCTTCTCACCTTCACAATTCATTTTATAAATAAACTCACATGAAATATCCACACCCGTGTTTCGCACACAAAACACAATTTAGTAAAACATTTCGACAATTTATAAAAAAAATTATAAAAATGTTTAACATCTCAAATCACCACTTTACCATTCATAAACCCACATTAGGTGAACACACTCACCCAAACAGTACATATACACCCTTTACCAACTTTGTTTAACCAAATAAAACATTGTCAATTTTTATAAAACAAACCCAAGAGGTATAACCATTGTTTGCACACTAAACCCACTTCAAAACCCTCATTTAAAAGAAAAATCATACCAACACCAATCCAAAACAGAATTGTTCAGCCCTAAAACAATTATTAAACCACCCCCAAATGTTATAAAAATAAATCAAATAATACCACAAAGATACACATGAAAACACACGTTTTCATAAATCACCTTCAAGAAGTACAACATGTTTTTACTCCTTAAACTCATTAAAAAAACCTACTTTAAAGGACAACATGACAATAAGGAATTAACAAACCAGAATTGGCATCCCCTTTCAAGACTAATAAATCACTTTCATATGTTATAAACTATACCCAAACATTACCCCAAGAGTCACACATGAAAAGTACCCAATTTCAAGCTATAATGCAACTAAAAATTAAATGTTCAACCAAATCCATCAAAACTGTTTTCACAGCACATAAAACAGATTATAAACATTCTAAATTAATAATCCATACAAGCTAACTCATCATAAAATGGCTACACATGGAATCACCTACCTTTTGAGTCGAAATCCTCAAAACTTGGTGTGAAACCTTAAGCGCACCACCACCGCACCACAAGGAATATAAATCCAGACCTAGACCACCAAAAATTTACCCAAAAGATACCAAATCAGACCTTAGGATCTAACCCTAAGTTCTGGACATTTTAGAACATAATGAAAGAGGGAGGAAACCCTAAGGAGAATGAAAAATTGAAGAGAGAAACAATTACTCAAAACAATCATGAATAAAACGACCCACAATCCACCAGATTCTGAATCTGAAAACATCAAACCATTCAATTAATGTTCGAACAAGGATTATGAGACCATGTAGGAATTTGAATGGGGAAAAAAGAGTGAGAATTGAAGGATTTATGAAGGAAACAAATTACATTTTTTTAATCTGCCCGAAATGTGAGTTCTTCATACGTTTCTACCTAAACCGCGATGTAAATGAGCTGAACAGAGGGTGGGAGGATATGGGAAGCGCGGCTGGATTCAAGGGGAGTGTTTGGGGCTTGGAATCACCGAAAAAGCCTTAATATTGGATAAGTTATTAATTAAACAAAATTTATTTTTAAAACTGGAATTGGGCTTTCGGGCAGGCCCAATCCCTTAAATAAAAACCCATATACAACTTGTTTATTGTTTTCTAAAGGCTCCAAACTACGATGGTGGTGTTTCTATATCAGGGTATACCATTTAGGAACTTTAATGGGTGAAAAATATTAAAAATTGAAAAAGTTATAAAAGAAACAAAATTTATTTTTAAATCTGGAATTGGGCTCACGATTTGGCCCAATTCATGAAAACTCACCCATTCCACCATAAAAGCTTGACAAACCCCAAAAACAAATCATAAATGAAAATTAAATGAAAATTAACTTTAAAATAAGTCATGTATGTGAAAATATATGATATCATAACAATGAATATGATTCTGTAATAAGTCAATAACATGATTTAAATCATTATACAGGAGGTTCGGACACTTACAAAGCAAGTCGGACCTAAGGTAAGGGAAATATCACAATCTCATTTTTATCCGAGATTGTTTATTCGTAAGTATTTACTGGGGTGTATTTTATCATCCACATCCATGTTTACTCAATATGTAATATTATTTCCATCCACCTAAAATTGTTTAAATCCATTTTTACCCTTCGGTGAGTTTTTAGCAATACGTATGAAAGGAATCTTTTGTCGTTTTTCGTACGAGGTACTTTTTGACTTTTCCGACAAAAGTATGAAGAATGTTTTTTTTAACTTATACGGCACGAACGGATTTCTACTTTTTTATAAAGCCTTATTTTCATGAAGCTTCCTCTAAAAGATTTCATGACTATTTTCAATAAAAATCTCTTTCCTTTAAAATTGCATGATGTTTTGTGAAAAAAAATTGATTTTGAAGAAGAAAGGATATTTTCCTCAAGAATTCAATTCAAGTGTTTTATCAAAATTATTTTCCATCTAAGATAATAAAGGGTTATGTTTCTATCCATATTTTTACATTGATTTGACTATGTTGTGATGGAATTATTTTTATGAATTCCTTTATCTTATATGAATTGATTTATGATGTCATGATGTTTCAAGAATCCCATTTTTGTTACATGTGTTATGCGATGATGTATGTTTTATGATTATGTGGCACACATAAGAAAGGATTCATTATAAGATGGGTGGGACCTATATCTCCCTCCAATGCATTGGGAAATGATTTTATATCTCATGAGATAGACATGGCTGGAACGGAAGGTTATTTCGGTTCAGTGATACAGGACTGAAATGAGGAGTGAACTCAGTTCAGAAAGGGGCTTTGTCCACTAAGATAGTCTTGGCAATGAGTCATGACTAACAAGAAATGATTTTCCATGATTATGTGTGCATGCCACAAAGTTTCAAGTTTTATGTTATGATTATGGGGATCTCATTTTCACTTCTATGATTTATCCCATGTTATGATATTATGAGCTCTTTTGCAGGTTAAGATTTCCAAAAGCTATGTTCTTATGTATATGATGTGATTGATATTTCTTTTGTTTACCCTTACTGAGCATTTGAGCTCACCCTTTTATGTTTTCTTTTCCCCAGGATATAATGAAAGGTTTTTAGGTAAAAAAAGGGAAGATCTTTATGGGAGATATTGAAGATCTTTCACCACGATTAGAAGATTACGTTCCGAGTATCCAAAGACACTAAACTATTACGATCCTTGTGTGTGTGTTTTTGTTATGTACTAAGTATTCCGCAAAAGTAATGTAATGTCCATGTACGATAAGCTTCGGGTCTCTACAATGTAATGGGTCTCCCACTACCCAGTTAAAAGAGTTCTTTGGTTTTCTTTATTAATAAGAATGAGGCTTTAGCCCGAACCTTTTAAAACAATATCACAAACGAAGATAAAATCTCTCCATCCTTACAACACTAGGCCAGAAAAGAAAGAAGTCTAATAGGCCTGGCTAGACCAACATTCAATATCAAAAAAACCCCGCGAAAGACATCTATAACTTTGAAAATAATACTATTTACAATCAATAAACATCTAATCAGGCACATAGGCATAACATGCATTAACAGGGAAAAAATCCCTAAACACGTAATAACCTATTTTTGGGTATTAGACACCTTTTCAAATAATATTTAATGAATCAATAGAAAAAGGCAGAAACCACCAAACTCAGCATTTTACAATCAATAAACTCTAGGGTTGACCCTGGAATCGGCCTACAAAGCAACAGATATAAAATAAATATAAAAAAACATAACCAAATATTTCACGTGAATGACGAGAAACCAAGAGATGATGCTCTAAAAGAAGGAAAAACTCACCGATGTGATTCCAACGCAACTGACAGAGTTTGATTGAGAGAATTGATGGAGAGTTAGAAGCCCGGAGATGATTCATCATTATCCATCAATCTTGGAAGAAACATACCTGGAAAAATATGTTTATGTCTATTAGACATGACTTCTGACATACATAACAATTAAAAAGAAAAGTATACAACATTTTATTTAAAAGTACACGATGTGTACTTTCGCTAACCGGTATCTGATTTTCTGGTCTCCAGGTCACCCCACAAAGTCATGTACTCGACCATTACATAGATAGTACACGGTCACCCATGACATCTAGATACATGTCATGTACCTCAATGTACATGATGTGTACTTCTTAAATTTATAGATTCTCCTATTTTTCTCAAAAACACTAGAAAACAAGCTTCATACCTAAAAGGATGATTATGGTTGTTACATCTTAATCATATTAGATGAGATATGTCTGACCATGGGCTTTCTTGGGGTGATTTTGGGACCACATGGAACCACTTAGTTATTAAAATAACATTTTACATGAAATAATTTAATGTGACCAAAAATGTAACATAAACATTTATCATTTAGTTAAAATTTTATATGGGGATATATAAGTGATAATTTCAACTATATATAGTAATTAGAATGATAAAATTATTTCCTACATCATGGTATTTTATTTATAATTTTTAAAAATCATATAAATAAATATATTTTGACACAATGTTGATATTGTGATAACCTTTTAATAAATGATTTAAATAAAAAAATGTTATAAATATTATTATAAATTTATTTTGAAACATCTAATTCCATTATATAATTTAATGGAATATTATGAGCCATTTTCTTTAAATTAATAAATTTTTTTCTAGATAGTCATGTTGTTATGGTATTTTTAAAAATTCATGACATGAATAGTATATTTATTGATGAAAATGTGATTTTATAACAAATACTATTTTATTAAATGATATAATAGTACTAAAAATATATGAATTTTTCAAATGACTTATATAATGATGAAAGTTCCATTATTGAACATCATGAGGTTATATTGACATTTAATAGAATCTATATTAACCATATTATATGAGTATATAATACGTCATGGTAAAAGTCAAATTTTGTAGATAAGGGTCAAATCATGACGATAAGGATGTCATTATGACCTAGTATTGTGTAAAACATATGGTTTGAACGGTTTTACATCCAAAATTTTCTTATCATTAAAATAAATGTCATTGGAATCATATGAAACTGGAAATTAATTTATAAATAAATAATATTACAAAACCTTCTTAAAATACCCCTCCTCACTCTTATAAAAGGGCATCAACTATACCCATTTATTCACACTTATCCAATCCCATGGTTTAATAAAAATCATCCCAAATAAACTCCAAACTACTTTATATTACTCCTATACCCTTTAAATAGGTAGAAGGAATTTATATAAAGTGTTTTTTTCTCAAATCAATGGTTGTTACATATTTTAGAGGTATCGTCTTCTTTAAAGTTCATTTAAATTATTTTACTTTTTTACTCTATATTATATTTTTACTCATTGATTACATAACCACACCAATATCCTTAATATACTAGGTTCTTTTTATGAGAATTATTTGAACTAAAATTACTCACACCTCCATCTAATGGATACGAACATTCTGTTTCTCTATATGGTGATCTACTGCCTCATGAAATGATAAATGTTCGATTTTCCCCTACCACCACTCAAGGTGAAAATTAGGATGGGATAGTTTTTATATATGATATATATTATATTTATATTATATTTATTATACTCTAATTTTATTAAGAAAACAAAGCCTTATGCTTTTCGTGATGTGTAAATATGACAATTTCATTTGATAGGTGCACACCACCGCCCCCTCAAAGTGAAATAGCTCGTTCATGCCATAAATGGATTGTATAAAAGATAGAGATAATTATGTAACATATATATATATATATATATATAATAATATATTGTAATAGAATTATTATATATCCTTGTATCAATTTGTATTTATATCCTTAATATGACAAATAAATGAATGTAGCGGTAATGCTTAGGTATGGATTACCGTCTCAATGAATGGTGCATTTACTTTCTTATCTCCAAAATGATTAAAACTATTATAAATAAATATATACTGAATATATATGATATATATGATATCTAAATAATTAATATCATTGTTATGATATTTTAATATTGACCACAAAGACAATTTGTAATTTTAATATGTTCATTTTGGACTCAAGTGCCCATTATCGACAAAATGACAGATATTATCATAAATAATTATGAAACTTTCAAAACATGGAAATAATGGATATAAAAGGAATAATAAACTTGAAATGGTTCGTGAATAATGTAGAAATTATATTATGTTTATTATTTAGGAATAACAAGGAACATACGTGGCGAGTTGAATGCATGGTAAGGGACATCACCTCAATAGCCTTTAAATGATGCATATTTTGATATTATACACCTCCTTATTTTTAACAGTGAACACTGAACCCCTTTTAATATAATTTCATTAAAATGGAATATTTTTTTTTCAATAAATCATTTTAAAAAATTACAATAGGAATATATTTATTGTATGCGGTGATGATGACCTTTCCACCGCTGCCAACATTATTTGATATTTGGCATCCTTAACAATCCATAATGTTTTTTAAAGGAAAAAAATACAATATACACTTTTTATGTGTTTTGGTATTTAAAAAGCTTTTTGGAATGGATTGAGTATTTCAAAATCCTGAAATTATTTCTTGTGATTTCAAATAAAATGTTATTAGTGAAAAATTGTTATTTAAAATATTTATGTGTTATGAATACATATGGGTAGGTATAAATTTCATGTGTGGTTCAGTGACAAGAAAGTAATGGCTGGATACATGATAAACCAAATTATATATGGTTCTATGATAATCCATGGAAAGGTGGTTACGTAATAACCACTAAATCATTGGGTATGGATGTCGACTATATGGCTATTCCATTTAGTGACATTTATAAATGTTGGTCATATCGCTATTCTATTTTGTAATATGTAAGGATTTTTACCATATGGTTATTCCATTTATGTACATTTATGTCCCTTGTAATCTTTATATTCTATATATTTCTTTTTTTCACATTATGGTAATCTTTTCGTTATAAAAATGAGCCGAAATGAGCATATATTCAGTGAAGAATATTTATTACTTCTAAAAGATGAAAAGTTTTACATTATGATAATTTTTTCATGTATTACATACTTTTAGATGTCTAATATTGTTATTTATTTATATATCCCAGACTGAGCATTTTATGCTCATCCCAAGATTTGAAATGTTTTTCAAAGGTCATAAAAATCAATAGAGTCGCACATGGGATAAAAGAAAAGATATACTGTTAAAACATGAAATTTTGTCATATATCGTTTTAAATATTTATTATTATAATATATATGATAATGAGTAAGAGGGAATACTTGTAATACTCAAGATGATATTTATAATTTATGAACTATTTCTAAAAATATCTAAATGTGAAAGGATTGTCGATGTGAACTAAATGTCAAATTATTGACTTAAATCATGATTATGTATTGTTTAAGGGTGGTACCTTATTCCCATTTTCCTATTATCTTCATTAATTTACTGAATAAAGGCATTTGAGGTCACCTTATAAAATATAGGGTTTTTTTCTGATATTTGAATATTTTGTTGTGTGAAATGGAATGTCATGGAGATCATTCGATGATTTTGATAAAGACCATGGGGAATGATAAGTTATATTAAAAAATTTCCAAGCATCATTAATTGATATAGAAAGAATCTTTTTTGGTCATATAATATCATGTTTGGGTATATCAGTGTGACCTTCAAATATATGTGTTTTTAAAAAATGCCCTTGCACAAATATATAAAATAAGATCTATATATTTCTATGGACGAATCAATACTAATTTTTTTGAGGTATTTATGATGGGTTTATAATATAGTAACCATGATTAATCAAAAGGAATCCACTGATATTTGGGGTAATGAATTATATTAAAATTTTAAAAATCAAATGTGATGGTTGATCATTGTAATTACTCCCAATATACTACAATGTGGGTAATGATTTTTGATATATAATAATTAATAAATTTTGTGACTAGGACTCATCCTCATATAGACTGTTGTGGTGGTATTTTTCTTCATCATGATATTTGATACTTCATTCCATAAATTATCCAAATAACTATTCAGAGTTAAAAATGGTTTTGTATAGTATATGTATAGAGACACTATCATTATTGTAAAATGTGTGATATATATACTAATAATATAAATAGTCTTTTATATATTCACAAAGTGTGATTCAAATATATATTAAAAGGATATACATAGAGTGTATTAAAAAAATATAAGTTGTAAATATAATATAACAATTGGAATACAAATAATGTGTCCAATGCAATAAGAAAAAATAAACATTCTATTTTCTTCCATGGTGAGTATTGTAAGTGATCCCAAACTTATTGATTTGAATAATGTGGTTCTTGAACTCCTGGAGAATTTGGAAATATCATATGTTTATAAGATGAATTATCAAATATCCTTCCATGTGAAGATTAAAGTTGAAACTATGGAATATATAGAACTACAGATGAAGGAATATAATTCTCTTGAGATCAAAAATGATTATTATATAATGATATTGATCAATTAATGAGTATGTGTCACATAATTACCTGTTTTTATGAAGAGAATATTAGTGGAATCATGTTGTTTTTATTTCTCTATTAATTCATAATGTATATATGATATTTCGACACATAAAAGATTATATCAAATGTGATAACAAAAAATATGATATTGAAGTGTGAGTATCATAATTCCATGTAATTCAATATGATATAGTTTAGAGAAAAATATAAATGATATGTTTCAACCACTATACACATAAAAAGGAAAATGGGAAATCATTATCAATAATGTTATTTTTAAACTACCTATAATATGTATATAACATTGTTTTATTTTTTGTATAGACGATATACATACAATATTAAGATATTTAATTTATTTTAGATAATATTTAATCTCTTAATGATCTTTATATATTATAAATTATAGATTTTTATAGTTTTATGTAATTAAAAATTAATTTTTATCTAATTAGGATCATAAGTATACCTCAATGTTTTCTCTAATTCATTAGAAATCATTGAACATGTATTTAAAAATTAAAACAAAATATCATCTATATACATTTGTTAAATTTTAGGTGATAACTAAAAACATATAATATATATTTAGGTAATATTAATTATATTTTAATGGAAAATGCGATCAACACATATGTAACGTCCCCGACCAGGAAGCCACTAAACCAGTGCTCTGAGCCAGGTGGTTTCTTGAACATAAGAACACCTCCATCTACGCCAAGGCTGCCAACTAGTAGCAGGGGTCTATGGGGTCAAGTGGGGAGAATATACCCCCTTTTTATTAGAGTAAGACACAACATAAATAAACCAATAGAGGATACCATAATCAATAAACCCGGAACATGTATAACAACCATTTCCATAAATAAATAGGGCATGTCCTACTATAAGTGCAAAATTGAAAAAAGCCCAAAATAAAGGCAATGACCAAAATCCCAAAAATGTTCCTGACTTCAAGTCTGAATCCTCCACCATGTGCTACCCAGGTCCACTCAACTCTCTAAAAAGGACCCTTTTCCATCTTTTGACCTGCAAACATGAACTCTGCACGTGTACCCAATGGTCGCCCAAGCAGGGTGTGAGTATAACTCACTAGGACACCAACAATGGCATATACCAAATATCCGGTATAAATAGGTAGTGCATGAAAAAGGAAAATTATTGATTAATTTCCAATTAACTAATTTAGGTTTCAATATCCAATCATTGAGCCCAAGCCATTTCCGCTTCCATTACCATTCATCACACACCAAATTTGATCACTCACCATCTCATCACATTTCCATTGATGAATCACACACATTATGTTACGTGGTTCTATGGCCAAAAATCACATGCAATAGGGTGAACACATCATTATACTATCTCACAAGGACTAACCCCCTCACAAAAACCACATCCTCACAACGAAGCCTAAGTCTGGTGGATGCAACCATTAAGAGAATAGAGACTTAGTCCCCTTTCTTAACATGTACACTTAACCCATTAACACATTACCATTTCACATAATTTAACCATTCACCCAATTCTCATGTGTTAGGACTAAATCTGTAAGTATTTATCACTATACCCATAACCAATCCATAAATTTATTTAATCAATTTACACATTAACCCATTTAACCCATTCATAATTTCCATGAATCAACCATTCAACCCATTCTAACTAACCATTTGGTTATTAGCAAGTTTAGGTGATCACCTAACTTCTATTCCATGTTCAACCAATCATTCAAACATATTCATCAAGTTCTCTACCATTTATTACAACAAGGTCAATTGTTTAATGAATATTCCATGTCAGGGGAAAACAGACACATCCCATGGATGGCCCCAATTAGGTCAAGTCATTCTTAATGCATCCCAAGGGGATCGTGAGAGTTCCCATTTACCATTTTGAAGCATCATTTAAACCAAACACATCATGGATAATCAAATATCACAAAATGGAAACCTTGAGTAAATCTAAAAATGCATAAATCCACCATAAAACTATGGGATAATGTTTGTAGACCACCAACCTCGAAACCGCAGTTGAACGCACACATAATCGAGTCTTTAGACCTCGATTCGACCAACCTTTGGAGCATCAACACAGAGCTTCAATCTGCAACCAACGATTCTCTAAACGACCAATAATTAAGGAGAACCACCCTTGGGATGCTTGGTTTGGCCAAGTTTGTTGCTAGAGTTCAAAGGTGATGAATGTTGGAAAATCCCGAGTTGGGGTTTAAAAGCCTGGAGTGGAAAAATTGTAATTTTTCCAAACATTAAAAGGTTGCATGGTTTGGCCACACGGTTTGACAAACCGTGTGAAAACCATGGGCACACTACTATCAGAAGGAGGAGGGTTTCACGGTTTACCTGGACAGGCCGCATGGTTTTCCCTGGTCATGCGCAGGTCATGCGCCCTGGGTTATCTTGCCCAGTCTTCCCTTCTTTCTTGCCCCGAACCCCCGAAACACCCCCAAGGCCTCTCATACATTTATAAGACATCCCTTGATGCCCGAAACAAGGGATTAAACTAAAACATAATGATAACATACCCTTAAACAAACCATGGTCTTTTTACCTCCCCACCTTATAATAGATCGTCCTCATGTTGAGCATCCAAGCCTTATTGATCCACCGAAGAGAAGTGTTCGGGAAACTAAGTCCTCATATCTGATTCCCACTCCCAGGTTTCTTCCTGAAATTTTCAATGCTACCATTGTACCTGCACTAATGGAACTACCATACCTCGCATGACCTTTTCACTATGATTCACCACAAGAACCACATTATCCTCAAAGGATGCATCAGCCTCAGGATCCACATCCTCCACGTCAACCACGTGAGATGGGTCAGGGTGATATCGTCGATGAGGCGACACATGAAACACATCATGCATCCCACCATACCGATGTAGAATAGAATATTTGTAAGCCACCGCTCTGATCCTATCCATAATCTCAAAAGTTCACTACATACTTGGGTGCCAACATACTCTGCTTTCGAATCCGATGGTGACCCAACCTTGGAGACACCCGAAGGAACACTTTATCACCCAACGCACACTCAAAAAGTCTGCGCATCTGATATACATACGAATTCTTCCTACTCTGACCCATATGCATCCTGTTCTTGATCAACTTAACTCTCACTAATGTCTTTAGCACGAGACTTGGTCACAAAAATCGGATTCACCGGCCTCTAGCTAGCACAATGGGGATCTACATGGTCTCCCATAAAGTGCTTCAAATTTATCCATCTAAATCGTAGCCTTAAAACTATTGTTGTAGGAGAAATCAAAAAATGATAGGTTCCTCTCAAAATACCCACCAAAAGTACAATAAACAAGCTCTTAACATGAATTCCAACACTTTGATCGTACGCTCCGACTACATGTCCATCAACGGTTGGAAAGTCATGATCAAAAACACCTATGTACCAATCACCTTCTGTAACCCTTTCTAGAAACGTGATGTGAAACATGGATCTCGGTCAGAAACTATGGTCCACAGAACACCATGCAACCACACTATTTCTCGAACATACAACTCACCCAACTGTTCTAATGTAAAGGTCTCTTTAATTGGTAAGAAGTGAGACACTTTCATTAACCAATCCACAACCACCCAGATTGCGTCATTCTTCTACGATTTTCTCGGAAGACCCACATCAAAATCCATAGTTACATCATCCCACTTCCATTCCAAAATGGGAAATGGATGAAACAAACCAGCTGGGCATTGATGCTCAGCCTACACCTGCTGACAGGTAAGCACCGTGCCACAAAGCCTGCAACTTCTTACTTTATCCCAGGACACCAACAGTTCCTTCGTAGATCACGGTACATCTTGGTCGAAAAAGTATGCACATCCCACTTTGATGCATGGTTATCATGCCTCAACGCTTCCCACACACACTCTGGAACAACCACATGATCACGAACATGAACAAAACTGTCCATGCCGATGGCCCACCCAGAAGGTAGCTCCCCACCTTTAATCTTTTCCTTCATGGTCAAGCACTCAGGATTATCAAGCTGACCCTCCAAAACTCAACTCAAAAGAGTCGACTCCATTATTAAGGAAGCAAGATAAACCTGACCACTCTCCTCCTGCACCTCCAGGTGCTTCTCTACAAACAAATCCATCACATTCCACTCGGTGTTGTACTCCTAAACAGCCTGATTTGGAACCTTATTTCTCAGAGCATCAGCAACATTGTTTCTATTTCTTGGCATGTACGCCAACTCATTGTCAAAATACTAGAGATATTAAACCCACCTTTTCTGTCAAAGATTATGATCTTTTTGTTTAAAAATGTACTTAAGGATCTTATGGTCGGAAAAAAGGTAAACCATTCTCCCAACAGATAGTGCCTCCAGTACTTCAAGGCGTTCACTACTACAGCCAACTCAAGATCATGAGTGGGAAAGTTCCGCTCATGGTGTCCCAACTGCCTCAACCCATAGGCTACAACCTGCTCATTCGACATCAATACAGCCCCAAGTATGATTTTGGACGCATCACAAAACATGATGTACATCTTACCCGGCTCATGTAAGATCAATATAGGTGCGGTCGTCAACCGCTTCTTCAACTCTTAGAAAGAGTTATCACAAGCCCCAGACCACTCGAACTTGATTCCTTTCTTTGTCAATCCCGAGAGTGGTGCTTCCAAGCGAGATATATCCTGAATTAACCTTCAGTAATACCCGGACAAACCTAGAAAAATTTGAACATCAGAAACACACATGGGATACTCACAGGATACAACTGTCTGCACTTTATCTGGATCCACTAACAAACCTTCCTCTGAGATGATATGACCCTAAAAATGCACCTCACCTATCCATAATTGACACTTTGGTAGCTTAACATATAGCTGATGCTCTCTTAGCGTTCCCAAGAATCTGTCAAGATGTTGGGCATGATCATCGTGAGTTTTTGAGTACAGTAAGATAACGTCAAAAAAGACAACCACAAACCAATCTGGATAAGGATGAAATATCTGGTTCATCAAAGCCATAAACACCACTGGTGCATTGGTCAAGCCAAATGGCATTACCAAAAACTCAAACAACCCATACCGACTCTGGAAAGTTGTATATGGTACGTCATAAGACCTCACCCTCATTTGGTGATAACATGACCTCAGATCAATCCTAGAAAACAGTAATGCACCCCTCAACTGATTGAATAGGTCATCAATTCTAGGAATAGTGTACCGATTCTTCACGGTCATCTAGTTCCACTTTCGAAATTCAATACACAGCCTCAACGACCCATCGACCTTCATTGAAAAAAGCACGGGAGATCCCCAAGGAGACATACTAGGACGGATAAACCCCTTACACACAAAATCCTCAAGAAGAACCATTAGTTCCTGGAGTTCTTCCAGTTCCATTCTATACGGCAGAAGGGAAACTGGATCTGCTCTTGGTAGCAACTCGATTGTGTACTCAACATCCCTCTTGGAGGGTAACCCTGAGATATCCTCAGGAAACACATCCTGAAACAGATCCACCATAGGACGAAAATTATATTGTTCCACTATTTCCTCATCATCAAGAATGAGACATGCCACTTGAGCCATGAGCCCACTCATCTATTGAAAAAAACGGCCCCGCACGCCCTGCTCAAACATCCCATTCACGAAGGTGGGCATAAGAGTCAACTTCAAGCGACCTGAATGACACTCTGTGACGATAACAGTCTATATGTTCCAGATAAAACACCATGAAATCCATTCCCAATATTAGTTCAAACCTCAAAATCTCAATAATGAACAAATCCCTTGGAAAATGATACCCACCGACTCCCAAGGCACATCCCTTGCACAGCTTGATATCCTCAACCCACACTCCCAACAGAGAGTAAATAAACATAACTCCACATACCCTCTTCATAGGTTAACCCATCACTAACCCAAGTATAACAGAGATAAAAGAGTGTGGGCCACCTGTGTCAAACGATGCACTAGTAAAAGTAGAATCTATAAGGATTGTACGTCGAATAGTTGACGGTCCGGACTCACCATCACTAGGCGCAACTAGAACTGCCTGAAGCTAACCTGCCCCTCTACCCTGGGCTCTAACTTGAGTACCCTATGCCGCACTGCCTTGCTGGTGTGAGCGATCTTTCCCTGGAGTTCCACATCCACCGCCCCTACTAGTACAGCCCGTGGAGCACCCACTGCCAGCCTGATACGGGGAAACTGATCCCCTTACCGTTTCCAGTACATTCTTTCCACCATCATACTCACCCACCTACTAAGGATTCCTACAAAACATCTGCACATGACCCATCCAGCTGTAGGAACGACACTCAACTAGAGGTCGAGGACTCTAACCACGCATATGCCCCGACCTACATCACTGATAGAAGAACACCTTATTTCCACTCTAAGAGGTTGAACCTCTCTTCCGGCCACATTTCACACTTCCTCCATGATGTTAGCTCTCATGGAATCGCTTCTGACCCTCGGTAGCTGCACTACTCGTCTTCCCCACAGGCACCACAAGCCCACAACCTGATGCTCCCTTCAGGATTCCTTCTGAGATCAATGCCAGCTCTATTACCTCTACGAACCTCTTCAAGCATAATATGTTTACTTGAGACCTGATCAAATGTCTCATCCCATCCGGGAAATGATTTTCTACTAATGCCTCATCCCATTCTAACACTGGGACAAAGTGTCTCAAATCATTGAAGTGACTAGCATAGTCCATAACTGATAGTGATCCATTAGTCAGGCTCATAAAATGTATTGCCCGCTCCTACCTCAAAGTCTCTAGATGAAAATTCTCCAGAATCGTTTCTTGAAAAACATTCCACGACATTCCCTCAATCTGCTCGATTATAGCCTAAATGTCTCACCAATGCCTGGAAAGGCCCCGAAACATATAAACAGGCAGCTTTACTCTCTTTTCAACAAGGTTATCCAGATGATCCAATATTTTCTGGACAGACTCTAACTATGAACTCTCCTTCCTTCGGCACACCCTCTCCTATGAATGTCGGAGGGTTATGTAGCTAGAAATCCATGGTCAGCTCAAAAATACTTGGTGAAACCTGGCCTGGGTCCCTATCCATCATCTGCATAAGGCAAGTCATGTTCTCCTGGAACTGGTCTTCTCTACCTTCAGGAAAGGCCACATTTTCTTGTTCCTCTACTGGATGAGTGTTCTCAGCAACATCCTCCTGTTTCCCAACTGGTAACCAACATCGTGGAGGCATTTCTCTAAAATGCCAAGCACGAGATTTAGAATGCGTACCATAAAACTTTCATGACTCCATCACAAAGAACACCTTACTATCCACAACAACCCACTTTTCATACACTAACCCAATAACATTTTCCAATTTGTTTCAAACCATATTATTCCATTAAACATCAATTACCCACTTTTATTATTTCGTGCATCTCATTATTTCTGGATTTCATGGAATGCATAATGCACCCTACCTTCCTGCCTCACACACCAACCTCGTGCGTGTGCATAAAACAATGCATGTCACCTATCTACCTAGGTTCTTATATTGATGCATTTGTGTAAATCATCTTTCCGTTAAGTCCACAAGACAAATGTCACAAAACAGTCACATCAAACCACATGTGCATCACCCAATGGTGAAATATCATCAAATGTAACCACACACAACTAGGAAAAACAATTCCCACCTAGGGTGACATGGGTTTCCCCCGTACATGGGTTAGCTACACCCATGCATGAACTCATTACCAAGGCTCCACACCTCTTAACCACTGAATACCAATCCCAAATAACAAGACCTTAGATAAGGAGTAAAACCCTCCACTAATACCACTTTGTAACGTCCTCGACCCAGAATCCACTAAACCGGTTCTCTGAGATTGGCGGTAACATGACCTTAAGCGCACCGCACCATATGCCAATGGCTACCGACTAGCAGTGGATGTCTATGGGGTCATGTGGGGAGACTATACCCACTTTTTATCATAGTATGCCACAATAGAAATAAACCTATAGCGGAAACCATAATCAATAAACAAGGAACATGTATAAAAAACATTTCCAAAAAATAAATATGCCATGTCCTACTATATGTACAAAAGTGGACAAAAGCCCAAAATAAATATAATGACCAAAATCCCCAAAATGGCCCGGACTCCAAGTCTGGATCCTCCACAATGTTCTACCCATGTCCACTCAACTATCTAGAAAGGACCCTTGCCCTTCTCCAGACCTAAAAAAATAAAGTCTTCTTGGGTACCCAATGGTGGCCCGAGCAGGGTGTGAGTACAAATCAGTAGGACACCACCAACAGTGTCTACAAAATATCCAGCATAAACAAGTAGTGCATCATAATGGAAAATGAATGATATATTTCCATGGATTAATCACACACATTATGTAACATGGGTCTAAGGCCAACAATCACATGCAAGAGGGTGAACACATTGTTTTCCTATCACACTTGGACTGACCCCCTCATTGCAACCATATCCTCACATCGAAGCCTCAGTCCGGGTGGATGCAACCGTTAGAAGAATAGACCCTCATTCCCCTTTCCTGACCCATGCATTTTGGGTGGATTTTAGAACCTCAATCTTAGCTCAACCCATGGGCGTAGATCATCAAGTCATACCCCACTCTACAAAGACATGTTCACATGCTTATATATATAAGTAACCATCAACCAACCATACCAATTCCCCTTGGACAAACCATTCACAACAGACCACACTGGAATTCACATTATGCCTTAACCCATTAACACATTACCATTTCACATCATTTAAACAGTCACCCAATTCTAATGTGTTATGCCTAACTTAATAAGGCTTTAGCACTAGACACATAGCCTAGCCATTATGGTCTATAATTAGTTTAAACATTAACCCATTTAACCCCTTCATCATTTCCATGAATCAATAATTCATCCCATTCCAAATAACCCTTCAGTTATTGACAATTATAGGTGGATCACCAAACTTCTATTCCAAGTTCAACCAATCATGCCAACATATTCGTCAAGGGATATACCATTTATTATAATAAGTTCACATATTTAATGATTATCCCAAGTCCGAGGAAAACTGTCACATCCCATGGATGACCCCAATTTGGTCAAGTCATTCTCAACTCATCCCATGGGGACCGTGAGAGTTCACATTTACCATTTTTAGCATCATTTTTATCAAACACATCATGGTTAATCAAATATCACCTAAAGAAAACCATGACCAAATTCACAGATGAATAAATCCACCATAAAACCATGGGATAATGTTTGTAGACCACCTACCTCGAAACCACGGTTGAACACACTATTAATCGAGTCCTTAGTCATCGTTCCGAACAATATTTGTAGCTTCAACCTAGAGCTTCGATCCAAAACCAGCGTCACTCTAAATAGCCAAGAATCGAAGGAGAACCACCCTTGGGAATCTTGGGTCGGCCATGCTTATTGCTATTGTTGAGAGGGGATGAACGGAGGAAAATCCTGAGTTGGGGTTTAAAATCCCAGAGTGGAAAACTTGTAATTTTTCCCAACATTAATAGGTAGCATGGTTTGGCCGCACAGTTTGACAAACTATGCGCAAACCACACACATGATACTATCTGGATGAGGAGGGTTGCACGGTTTACCTGGGCAGGCCGCACGGTTTCCCCTTGCTGTGTGCAGGCCGTGCGCCTTGGCTTATCTTGCCCATTTTCACCTTCTTTCATGCCACAGTCCCCCAAACCCCCCCAAGGCCTCTCATACTTTCAAAAGACATCCCTTGAATCCCGAAACAAGGGATTCAACCAAAACATAACAAAAACTTTCCTTTCCAAAAATAGGTATCTTATAGCATATCTCTGAGAAATGTATCTTACAAAAAATATTACCCCAAGAATTAAGTTTCTTCCTTATGTGTCCCACTATTGGTTGGAAGTGACAAACCCCAATATGATTGGATTATTTCAGATAATGGATGTTATTAGGGCCATATTTATCTATGGAAAAAAACTAGGATATATCAATTCAAAATTAAATCAGGGTAGCTCTGATTTAGTTTACATGTTATGATTATAATCATCGATGGGATATAGAGTTTGAAGATAATGAAAAGTTATTCCTATTTATTAGAGCCAAGAATATTATTATGGGATATATGAATAAGGGATAGTTATGCCCAAGATTTATGAATCACTTAAAAAATTATTTTATTAGGAAAATATCATCTACTTGATTCTTCGACCATGCCTCTATCATGAACATGATTAGATCCATGTATAATTCAGGATACTGTAAAAACATGACACATCACATTTTTTAAATGAAAAATATAATACTACTATATAATGATATCTATTTTTTCCACATGATATGGACATTTAGGATCACATAGAGAATGTGTTAAAAAAGGACACTCTCATGGTTATATATCCATGGTCATATAATAAATTTGTGCAAGCTACATGGGAACCTACAGATATTATGAGGAAGTAGTATCCACTTATATCTATATCATAGTGGAAAAATATTCAGGGATAAATTCCAATAAGTTGTCCATAATAAAAAAGATTGGATATTTATTCAATACTTTCCTTTAAATAAATTAAAAGTGTTTTATATCTTTATTTACAGAGAACACAAATAATAAATGAACTATTATTTAATATTGAAAAATTATTATTTTATTTGATTGTTATTACCTACTAATTTTATTGGTGTGTATGAATTTGAAAATCTAAATGATTAGAAAATTATTGTTTAATTATATTTGAATTAAAATCATTGGAAATCAATAATTATGAAAAAAATTCATTTGATGTTCAATTATTTTTTTTAAATAGTTTTTAAATGTGAAATGTGTTTTTATCATAATAAATTCAATTATTTAAAATTTTGGAATTATTTTAATAGAATATTAGGAAATGTATTAAATAAATACTTTTAAATATTATCTTTTTTCTTTTAATAACATATTTTAAAATGAATTTCAACCACTTGTAAATTTGTAACTAAAAATTTGTTTCAATTTTTGGAATAATAATTTATAAATTTATTAATAATTTTTATTTCATTTTTTATCATTATGAATAAAAACTCAAATAATAATTCATTACTATGTTAAAACATAAAAGGGGCAAAATGGGGTTAAAATAAAAAAATAAAATAGTTTAAACAACCAAAAAACATTCCTAAATACTATTGATTAATTTTATATCGATAAGAAATTCTCTTATCAATGAGTATGGGTAGTTTTGTTTAATCATTATTTTGAATATATATATATTATATTTCAATTTTATATGTATATAAAAGAGTGTTGCTACCTCATATATAAATGGGAACCTTATATACGCTTTTATACACACCACTGAAGCCCCATAACATGACCAATATATAATAAAATCATTTCCAACATATATATATATATATATAACCTTAAATACATTTACTTCCCCACATGCGCATAAATAAATCATTAATGTTATTTTCAAAGGAGAATATCCAAACAAGATGTATTTGATCTTACCCATATTTTTCATTTTTATTTTATGTTTCTCCATCAGAAAATGTTCTATAATGATATTATCATGATCGAAATAGAATCTTAAAAATATGAGTATTTATTTATCCTAATTATATAGTCAATATTTATACCCTTTTTATTTTTTTGAACAATGATAACAGTGATCTCATGTATGTGTGGGATACAAACTCTATAAAGTTATCTGGTTTATTTTTCATATAAAAATTACATGGATTTTATAAATAAAAGATACATGGAATATATGTAGTTTTAATGAAATAATTTTTAATATGGAATATTAATTTATTATTTACCTTTCTTTTATTCTATCAATAAAAATGTGGAAAAATCACTCGTGTATAATTATAGAGTACAATATCCATTAAGTAAGTTAATTAAAAAATTATTAAAAAATTATATTACTACTTGTAAAGGTTTAAAATTTTAATATGTATTAAAATTATGCAATTATTATGATACTTGAGATTATGAAACTATTATAAATGTACGAGGACCAAAACCATCAATGCAAAATATGAATGGAAAATAAACCACGTCTCAAACAAGTTTTCATTAATAAAAAATTAATAAAATGATATTTGAACATTATAAATGAATGATACATATAATTTAATTTAATAATTTGGATATATAATGGATTTATATTTAATAAATATTTTTTATAAATGATGATTGAACACATATGAAGGATTTTGGAATTTAGGGTGACATTTTATGTTATAATAATATTTCATTTCATGATTTTATTTTCTAAATTTAATTCGAGGGTAATTATACTTTTTATCCATTAATGAAATAATATTTAATAATTCATTAGTTATTTTATTTAATTTTTACCTATTAGTTTAATTCTCCCCAATCTTGTGATTTAAAATATCAATAACATTTTTTTATGGGAAATTTAGCCTTATTTATTCTTTGATTAAATAAATTATTTCATTTATTTTTATATTTCAATATAATTATTTCACGAATGATATTTTCACTTATCAATTGATAGTGTTATGTAATTTTTATCTATATTTTTCATTCCATAAAATGTATAAAAATTAATTGGAAAATGTTTTTATGATGTTATTGTTTATTTATTTTTAGAAATATGTTGAATGGAATATTTTTTTAATTCCTACAACATGAATGACTCTACAAATTAGCATAAATATACATTTAGAAGTAAAATCCTCTATATTATTAATTTTTTATATTCATAAAAAAAATTTCCTTATTCTTCCATGAATTTTTTATTTTCAAGGAAACCATTTAAAAGTATGTTTTTTTCCATTTAATTGTTCATTTTTTAAAATTTATTTGTATCATTATAAACATCGATTAATTATTATTATGATTAATGAGTTATATGATATTATGTTACCATACATTAAATTTCTTATGTTAGAAAATTATAGTGTTTAATTATGAATGATTCTATGAAGCTAAATTATTCTCCATGAGTGTATTATATAATGTCAAAATCATTATGAAACAGATTTATTTTCAAAGTGTTATGATATTATGGAAGGATGGAATTCTTATGAAACATTATTCATCTCAAAATGTTAATCTTTCATGATATTATTAATTTTCATATAATCATGGGGATACCAAATTTATTATTTCCCTTTCATGGATGTTGGGACCATTATTATAAATACCTCCAATGGAGTGAGGAAACAATAATATTTCATTAGATAATATGGATTATAATGTGGTGTGAACTTATTTTATTATGGGACACAGTCCACTATGAGTTCCATTAGAGTAATCCATGTCTATGAAAATGGTGGGATCAGTAGTGGACCCATTTAAAAAATCAATAATGTTTGGAAATTTTTCTAAATTCACTACGTTATTTTATCAAATATTCTAGTTTTGATAGTGATCATTGAAAAAATAAATTAAGTATTATGCTTATATATATATATATATGAAAAAAGATATTTCTATTTTTATGATTTATTTTCATGGACCATAATGATTATTTATGTGTTCATAATCATATGAAATATATATTTTATGAAACACTATTAATCCATGATTTATTATTATGGATCCCTGACTGATTGGGTAACAATTTCATAATGTATGATCACATTATTATACCAATGTTCTTATATTATTCTAATTTCTGATCATTGATTCATATCAATTTTGTTTTCCCCTATAGAAAATATAAGTTCACCATTTATCAGGGTTCATTATAATTGTTTATGATGATATTTTTTAAGAAGGGTATTTCTATGATGGGTGTTATGTTAGAAGAATATTATTATAGTGATAGAATCTATTTTATTGATTAATGTTTTCTTGTATCTATTATAAAAAGGTTCTAATATAATAAGGTTATAGAGAATGTATTTTTATTATATTTATTAAAAATTCATAAATAATTATGTTATATATTTTAATGTGATACCCTAATCATTAAAAAAAATTTGTATCTCATGTCATAAGTAGATAACTATGTAATCCACACAACACACACAACCATAAAAATCATATAAAATGAAGGGATTATTTTGGAACTGATTAACTTAAATTCCATTAATTTTTATTATCATAGATAAAAAACAGAAGAATCATTTAATGGAATAAATCCAAAAACATAGTATAAAAAAAGAATTTAGGGATATATAGAGAAAAATAATCTTTATTTGAGATACAATAATAACATTTCAATGTGGAATTTTATCTGTAGATATACCAATCAAATATTATTTATTATTCATTAATTTTATTACCAATGTAGTATACATATCTACCTATTGTAGATTATACAAGGATGGTAATTTAGTCATGAATAATGTAAAGGGAAAAATCTATTATATAATTTATTTTTATGTAAATACCCATATATTTAAAATTAATAGAAAAAGTTATTTGTGATCATTGTATAGTGTCTACATGGTTTATAGGTTAATGAATCACTCAATGGCACATTATAGAACTGATCATTGGTCTAGCATATAAATTCCATATCTTTAGTGGAAATAAAACCATGGTCAACCAATTATTTCATGTCTATGGCCTCTACTCCACAACACCATATCTATAATATGTAACTCCTCTAACTGAGATGTTCCCACTACATAATTCCTTTTGTTTCAATGTTATTGAATGACTTGTCTATATTATAATATTATAAATCCCAACCATACATTATATTATAATTTGAAATTTTTGTCATAACATTGTAATAAGAAGTCACATGGAAAATATTTATGTTCCTCAAATAAATAATTTCAACCTGTAACAATTCATCTAATATATTAAAACTACATAGATTGAATTTTTTTTAAAAAATTAAAATAAGTTCATAACTCAGAGAATGTGGGTTATTACATTAATCCCAAAATATGGTACATATTTAATGGGATATATTCCCATATAATGATGGTGAAAAAATATAGTAGATACACTCACATATTACCCTCTCCCTACCACATATCAACTATGATAATTATTTATTTAAATTTCATGCCTAGAAAAGGAGTCATCTACTGTTATATGACTATTTTTCTATGAACATCAATTTCATCAGGTCAATCCCAAATTTAAATATAATAATATACATTGATATCATCAAATAAAATCATCTATAAATTATCCAAAATGGTATATCCAAATCTAGGATGCTTGGTATAAATCATGAACAACACATTATTATAGAGGAAAACATACTTAATATATAATGGTATCATTAATATTGAAAATATCATTTGTACCCAAGAATTTTTTTAATAACATCCCTTAATATAACTAGATATGTTTCCAAATCAGTGATACATTGTCAATAATACATTTCCCTCAACCTTAAACAATAGGTAATGACATCTTCAGTCATGATAATATCTCTTTTTCTTCTTTTTGGTCATAAAAAACTTCTAAATCTTATATATATTATAAAGTATCTATTAAACCAGAATGAATTCAGAAATATAAGCTTCTCAACCTCAATAAATCATTTATGTTATCAATATGGGTTCTTATACATGGCCTTGAAATGTGACATGTGAATCAAAGCATAAAATTTTTATTCATATGATAATTGTAGTAATGTAAGATGATAATCCCATGTTATTTTAAAATGCTTGACACATTCATGAAGAAATCACTCCAATACATAGATAATACACTCAAAAGTACTGTCAATCTACAAATTTCATGTTTTTATCAAATTAATAAAAATAATGAAAACTATATATCAGCCTAGTTAGGAACATATATTTAATCATGCACACCAATCAAATGTTGTACTATAGAGAATACTATAAGGAGATATTGTACCACTATTATACAAATATCTTCCTTTTTTTATAGAATGAAATTTTATTATATATAGGATATCTATTAACTTTATCATATAGTCAATAATAAACCATTTAATATTCATATCCAGAGGTGAACTCAAAATACCCATCATAAAATTCATCATCAGATCATCCCATTTACACATGTGAATGTGTTGGGGATATGGGAGTCCTTTGGGAAATAGATGAAGTATCATTACTTAATTATTGGTGAAAAATTACGAAAATAATACCCTTCTAATTAATTGGATTACAATGAGTAATATGGATTGCATGGAATATCATAGTCAATGTTGGGTGAACAACCCATCTCTATACCCTAGAGTCTCACATTAGAAATTTTCATTCACATGGAAACTAAAACATAACTATTCAATTAGACGATCTCATTATGAATCCATGAAAAATAATGTATTTGTTTTGTGCCATATATATTTTAAATTTAGGGCTAGTAACCATTTTCATATAGTTGATAATATATAACTCTATCATGGAGTATAAAGACTATGGTGTTGGTTTCTGAGGCCTCTCAACCATATTAATGAAATATTTTCAAATGGATATTAACAATAACATATAGAATATAACATTTTCATTCAAATTATAATAAATATTAATTATGATTCATACTCAGAATATATTCTGTTTTATTCCACACATGTGTGTATGAAAGCTACATATTCGATGAATCGTTGTAATATAACCACCTCCATTATTAAGAATTATTTTTCTTCATAAAAATATTCCAATATCGATCATGTGTTTATAATAAAATTAAAAAAGAAACAGAAATACTATAGTCACTAGTATATCAATGATTTCAATATATAAAAATTTCAAAAATAATTATTTGGTTAATTATACTAATGCAGTCTCAACTCACCATATTTATATGAAACTACTCATCCATTTTTCATCAGGATTTTTTCATGAAAAATCCCTATGAATGAAAATTATCGGTATACTCCATGAATATACCATGTAAAAAATAATTACTACATATTTAAACGATATTATAATCTCCTAGAAGGAACCTCACCATTCATGGAGGACTCAATCCTCTGCTAGTTGGATTCATATTTATTGAAACTAATTGGAAAAATTCTTAAATAAATAGACCATAGTTTTAAAAAAATACTTTGAAGAACTAAATTTGTAATATAAATCATGGATTAATAAATGAAACCAAAATGATGTATTTCATCAGTTATATTGAGACCACGATCTCTTATGGAAGATGCACTATAAATCAAATACCATGATTGAAAACTGATACACATGAATCATGATATAAAATATATTCTTTCTCTATTTAATAAATTTTATATCCAAATGTTTTAAATGGAACTCCCTTTTCTTGGAATATTAATGAACATTATCAATGTGACCAGATATAAAATATAATAAAATTGACAAAAAATCATTCATCATGTCTATTTAGATGACTAGAATGTTAATTAAATCAAATAACATCAATATTTAATCAAATAATAAAGTCATATCATCAAAGTAAATTGAGTAATATGTTATGGTTACCCTTATAAATAATGATATTGTAATCTTATATAAATATTATAGAAAATCATTTATCACATTTACTAATCATATATATTATATATTTTAGGATAATGAAACTAGATTATTACTACGTCATTCTTTGAATCTAGTAATCTATATTCAAATAAAATTGTGAATTTACATTCTTAGAGAACAATATATGACAACCCTATGACTATCTAGAAAAGTAAATAAATCAATTTTTAAAAAGGACATATAGTTTAAAATTTAACTTTAAATGATTTAATTGATTCATACAATATGAAATATGGAAAGGGTTTATGTACTAGGTATGATGAAAATAGTGAACAGTAATTTGATCATGAGTTTTTTAAAAGCAAGACGTCAAAGCCTCAATTTATTATTCAATGAAATGACCTCTTTATTGTGGGTAGAGGAAGATCCATTATATAGCACAAAGGCCCACGTCCATGTGGCCTGAATACAGGGCTTGGAAGCCCATTTTTTTCTAAAGGACACCTCATTGAAAATTACTACTACAGTACTTACACTACTATAGTAAACTACTACAGTGAACCACATATACAATGCCTACTATAGTGCCTCCACTACTACAGTGTCACAACTGCTACAGCATGCCACTACTACAGTCCTTCTATAGTGCCCAACTATAGTACTGCTACATTACATTGGAATTTTTTCTCTACATGGATTTGATCCTGTGACACTGGGGTGCTATGCAGGAGCCGGTACCACATGGGTTCTGCTATGTGGGAAATAATTCAATATTGAGGTATGGTTTTTTTAACTTGTAAAAAAACACTCAAACATGTCAACTTTATGAGGATTGAAAATCATCTATTTCTCCCCATATCCAATGTCAATTTTGGAAAAATATGATGATATAATCCCATAAACCCCATGTATAATTCATGAATCAGAAAATTGTTATTCGATTTCTTCAACAACAACATAAAAATTACCTATAAAAAAATATTGATCTCAATTATTAATTTTAGTTAATATTTTCTCAATAAATTTCTAACTAATATATACAAATGATCATATCAAATTTTTACATACCAATGATATAAACAACCCAAATATACTTATAATTACAAGTCATTATTAAACTCATTGATATGAATATAAAAACATTCAAACACAACCTAAATGGTGTAACAATATACAACACAGTTTAATGATATTATAATAGCAACACTAGATCACTGAAAAATTATGGTCTCATAAATAACCATTATAAAACTATTTGAAATAAAACTAATGATATGGTGCATTCCATAAAAATCCTACCTTGAATTTTTGAGGTATGCTATACCTGATCAATAAGAATTGATTCAATAAGATGGTACATAGTAGGTATTTAACCATATGCTCCCATTACATGAAATCACAAATTGGTAACATCATCTTGAAGTCTTAAACCCAACTCATTGACTTTAAATCCTCCAAATCATACAGAATGAAAATATAAATCTTATTTTATAGACTAATATGGTTCCCTTATCCCATATTTAGAACTAATTTTCTGGGTAACAATATTTCCGTTATCCAATCATGATGCAATCAAATAGACTATCTTCAAGGGACACATTTATATATATAAAAAACAATATGTTGATGGGTTATTATAATACTGGCCAATATTCCCTACAAACCTACTCATATAAAAAATTACCAGACACCATAATTCTTGATGAATAATTAAACATGATATTGACTAGAATGTTTATTTCCACTATAATGAGATCATCATATCTCATCTTTATATAACATGACAACAAACATACCATCATAATGGAATAGGAAAACAATCAGCATGATATAATCTCAATTAGGTACCTATAATAATTTTGTTCATGGTTTTGGACCTCTTAATATTTTTTAGATGGATAATATTTACTTTTGATAAATTAATAATCTCATTACATCCTTTGAATTTCTGATATAGTTAGTATAATCTCTAATAAAAATGATGAAAATAATAGATATTGTGAGTATTGTGTCTAAAAATTAATAAAATAAATTATTCCATTTATATAGTATATAAATACATTATATATATCTTCTATGATAGTCTTAATAACGGTCATCCTAAAGAATATATCATAGAAATAATTCATGGTTTACCCAACTTTCAAGTATTCTCAAAAAAAATCCCACAACTGATTAGAAATTATATGTACAATATTGTAATAATTACTCACACATTACAGGGGTTTCTGGATGATGGGAAAGATATTTTTCCTAGACTCTGTCAAACATTATACAGCATATTCTTCCACATCACCCACAAATAGAGGTGGATCCCATAACAATAAATCTATGGTAAATTCTTTTAAGAATATCCTAACTTAAATTTCATTATATATAGTGACATATATGGTATGATTTGTAATCCATTTTAAATATTAATTTATATTATTAATTGGGTTCACCATGGTTTCCATTTAATCCTCTTATAAGGTATTGTCACCCATACCCTTCTAATGCTTATTTTGGGGTTGTTGAATTGTAATATCATTAAAATTGTAAATTTTATTCTCCAATAAAATCTATATATGTTCTTGATATCATATTTTGGGGTAAAAATTAATAGATAAGGGCCCCAATACCCATATTTAGAAACCCTTTGATATATGGTCTCAATATATTATATCATATGTCGAGACCAACAAATAAAATTATGGGACATGAATATTCACACAACAGTCTACACTTCTAATCCATGTATATATGGTAAAAATATTAGTTTCTTTATATTAGAAAACTATAGTTCTGTTATTATGTTCTATTATAAAATTTTTTTTATTTTTTGTCATTAAATAACATAACCTCAGCCCATAACTATCATACCAACCACAGGTAACAATATGAATCCAATGTGAATCTATTTTATAAAATTTGATATTTGAACATAGTCTATATTGAAAATTTCAGCAAAGGGAATATATATATTTTATAAATAACACTATGTATTCTTTTTTTTAAATCTCATTAAAAAACATCAACTAAAAATTTCATCCCATATAACATGTACCATCCCTATACATGGGTTAATTATTCCCATAATCTTGGTTTAACAAATATTTTGATTAAATTATACATTTTACATCAATTTCCAATTTTATAAATAAGATAATTCATGTCTGTGATAAATTTTTTCAATATCCATAATTTTGTCAACCACAATCACACAATGTTATTGTACTCCTTGTCTCTTTAGACAAACCATACCTATTCTAGATATTACCAACAATCTAGAAGGGATAATTAATTAAAATTATTGAGAAAATTTCTTTTTGATAAGATGAAAATAAATATATGTGGAAGTAAATGAAAACAAAAATCAAAAAACTATAAAATATAGACATTATAACTAAAAGCCATCAGGAAAAAATAATGAACACATAACATAACTATAAGATCTATACTTTAATTCTATTAATATGTACATCACATGTATGACAATGTATAGGATTATCAAATACATAATATATTAGAATTAAAAAATATTATGTATAATAATAAAACTCTTTTCCAACTATGAAACTTTTTTTAATACCTAGAAAAACATGTAATGGTATTACATAATTTCAATAGCATGATTGTCACACCTAAAAATAATCACATAGTCATGAGATTATATTTTTTTTGTTATTCCAGAATAGATAAATAAGAAACACATTCAAAAACACTTGTAAAAATTCAAATATAATTGAGACACACTATTATCTGACATAAACTTCATACATGTTATATTAATTGTTAAGACATTGGGAAGGGAAACGAAAACATGTTATGAGATTATATTTTAAAGATATGAAAAAATAATCAACCTATCATCATATTTAAGATCATAATAATATTGAATAAATGAACATGGAATAAATTTATTATTAAAAATAACCTAGAAAAATATCATTTATCCGAAATTAATGATATACAAACATTTAAACCCAATTTAACTATAATATCCCTCAAAAATGATTTTGGAATAATGTTATTATTAAAATAAACCTTAAGAGATAATATTTAAAATATTTAATATAAATGTAACATTGCATTTAAATATATAAAAACAATTAAAAGTAACATAAAAATATTCATTTAGAAATTATAATGTTGTGAATAAACAATATCTCATTGTTTTTTTAACAATAAAAATTTCCATTATTAATGTGGTGAACAATAAATAATATATATGATTCATGTTTTAATAAAAACTAATGATAATTCCCCATGTTTTAAAAAATTTGAATATATAAGTATCATGTTGTGAACAATAAATATATCCACAAGTAATTTTCTGAAAAAATATTATGTTCACATGTCATCATATAAAAAAAAGATATTCCATGTAATTTTTTTTAAACAATATGTCAACACATATTATAATTATATTAGAAGATATATAACCGGAAAAAAAATTAATTGTGATATGGGATACCACCAATCAATCCTACCTATATATTTTTAACAATTTAAATTAATAATTCATTACATAATAAATAACTCATAGAATGAAAAATGGATGTCACATGTTTTTTATATTATATCACCAAAATTGTCTTCATGATTTTAAATGGATGATAAGAAAAAAAATTCACCCTAACAGAGAGTTTCATACAGAAATTTACGTAATGGTTCTCAATAAATTATATCTATGGAAATAATATGTTGGATTACAAAGCTTGATAGTAAAATAAAAATACGGTATCAGGTTAATGTTTTAAACATTGGAATTTGTGATGATGTCATTGGTCACATTGAATATTCCTTTATAGAATATTATTTTTTGCCATAGTAAAAATAGGTTTTTTTAAATATCAATATTTTGAATGAATCCACAACTATGTAGTATCAAAATTTATATAGAGCTTTGAAAAAAAGAAGATGTACAACTATTTTGAAAACATTAAAATTTTAAAAGAGTTTACATAAATTATGATCATTGAAAAAGTTAAAAATGACTAATAAATATGACATGAAGTCATTTGCAAAAATTTTAATTTCTTATTAATATACATCAAATAAATATTCTCGAAAAAGAAATAATTATTTCAAAAAGGTGATTTTATTTTTAAAAAAAATTATCTTTATTAATAATTTTTAACAACAGATTCCAAAAAACACATAATGATTATCAAAATGAAATATGGTGTAGAATAAAAATAAATAAATTTTGAAATGATGGAATACAAATTTAAATATTTGGAAAAATAAATATTGAAAAAAATTTATAAAATGACTAAAAGTATACTTTTAAAAAAATGAAGAGGGAAATATGAAGGTCTCTGAGATAAAACATAATTATTTTTATAATTATATTTTATTATATAAAAGGATAAATAAAATATAGGAAATGTAAGGGAAAATATTTTGAAATAGGATAAATATATTTTTTTATAATGACATACTTTTAGAGGAATAATTTTTTAAATAGAATAATTTTTAATAAAAATAATAAATCACCATATATTGGATGTTAAGAATCCATAAATAAAAATCATGTCGGGAGTAATCAAATCACTGAATAAATATGTTCATGAAGATGAACCACAACTCTATAATAATAGTCGAGTTTGGGAAAACAATTCCAATAATGGTTTCTAACAAATTGAAATAAATTTCATTGCATAAAATTTCATTACTATTATATCATAAAATTAAAGTCAATTTAGTAAAAGTAATTTATTTTTATAAATTTTCACAAATTAATTAATTTATTGTGAAAAATATGAAATATATCTAATAAAATCAAATTTTTGGAAACATACCCTTACCTTATTTAAAAACATTATTAATAACTATAATGTGTTATAAATATATTTGTTATTATAATGTTCATTAATATTAGTCAGTTAATATATATTTTTAAAAATATCGTCGTTTAGTGTTGGTCATTTTGAACTACATTTTAAAATGAAGTTGGTTGTTCATTTTTCTCATGTATTTCCACATTTTGGGATCATAAAAGATATTAAAAATAATTAATAATTATTATTTATATATTTAAAATTTCATTGTATTGTATTTTTGGATTCAATAAAAAAATATGAAATTTTAAATGAGGTTGTTTTTGTTCGTTTTTAGGGTATAAATAATGGTATATTAATATATAATTTTCATATTAATCTTATCATAAAACAAATATTAAAAAATGTAGTTATATTAATAATATCATCTAACATTTTTTGTTGATCAATTGACCTGATTTATACAATTGTGTATGCTGGTGTTAAGCCAAGAAAAACATTTACATACCCTAATTAATTGGTGAGTACGATTATGATTGTGACTTATTTTTGAATAATATAATTAATATATAAGAAAAATGATATAAATACACATTCTAAATAATTATATTTTCAATTAAACTAAATATATATAATGAAGTTATTTTATCATTTCTTCATTAATTATAATATTTTTTTAATAAATATATATATTTATAGTTATTTTCATACTTATAATAAATTATGGGAGTGTTTTGTGGATAATGGACGATTCCACATTATGAAGGCAGTGGTCCGTACAAATACACATATACCATTTTTTTTTTTTGGAAAAAATGGAATGCTGGATAACTGTTTTTCAAATAATTATATGATCATTATGTATATATTAATTAATATAAACATTAAATAACATTTATATAAAATATTTTATATTTATTGTTAGTGAAGAAACAAATTTAATGAAAAGCAGGTATTTACATTGAAAACATTGATTTTCTCTTGGAGGATTCATGGGAAAGAGATGAATTAGGCCAAAAGTATTTTCACCATAATAATATGGATGTGAAACCAGATTATATGGTCTGTAAGACTACAAATAATTTCTACAAAAAACTATAATTTTTGAGCAGTATAGAATGGGTGGTGAGAGAACCCTTTTATTAATGTTTAGAATTAAAATTTTATGAATATTTCATCTAAATAAAATAAGAGAACATTATTAAAATATAAATATGGTTAAAAATGGAATATAATACAGTGAATATGCTTTTCTATTTATACATATTAGAAAAATATATTTATAGGTATTTTTTTGAATTGGTTACACCTTTCACCCCATTCTTTAAACATTTTTATATATTTTATTTTACATGAGTTAGGGGGTTTTTACCAAATTAATTCATTTTACATAATTATTAGAACATGGGTCTTATTAAATACATGGTACTATTAATTATAAATGTGAAATAAATTTTTATTGAAAAAATATCTATGCATATGAAAAAATAATATATATATTATAACAACTGATATGAAAAAATAATTTTTTTCAATAAAATATAATATTATGCCTACAATTTATCCATATTATTACTTTATAATTTTATATAATTTTAATTATATAAATTTTTACATATAAAAATCCTTGAATAAAAATTCAAAAAAATTCACCAAAATAATTATTAATTAAATGTAATGACTATAATCAATTTTTTAATATTATTTATGTTCACAAAATGAAAATTATTAGTCTTATGAATTCATAGTTTTTAAATAAAATATATATATGTTAAATTATTATATACCGAATTTATAATGAAAAATATTTTATATATTTATATGTGTTACCTACTTCTCCACAGAGTTGTATATGGTATGGTTTTAGTAAAATTATTGTTATAATTTTTTAACTAACATATTAATTGTTTAAAAAATAATAATTTCATATAATATAATATTTAAAATTTGAATTAATAAAATTAATTTATTTGGGTATGATAAGAATGATTTTTTAAAAAACAATATTTTAAATGATAATATGAAATACCATGAAAAAAATAATTTAATATAAAAGAAACATTTCATAAAATATGATTTCTTTTTACAGATTTATACAAATTCAAAAGAAAAATTATTTTATTATATTATTTCAGTTATTGAAATAATAAATATATTAAAAATAATATTTTCAAATTAATTAGATTTTATATGTTATTATAAAGATCCCAATAAATTAAAAAATGTAAATTATGAAAGAAAAACACTTTTTATTCTGGAATGATATTAATCATTTGGCATTTAAATTGTAAAATTATTATTTTGGAATTCTAATATTATTTAACATATATTCATTATTCAAAAATTTATTTAACAATATCCATATGATATCTAAAATCTAATTTTGGTTCAGTGTCTTGGGTGAAATAGGATACTGAATTAGTGTTTAGTTAAAGGATTTGTATAAATTAAAATCTTGCTTCATTAAACACCTGGTGATTTATTTTGAAAATATCCAATTAACAAAATAATATAAATTGATTCACGTTTCCTTACCTTAATATATGATCTATAAATCTAGATGTTCATCATGATTCCCATGTATGGAATGAGTATAACTCAATAGGCTACCCCAAATAGAGTACATCAATATTTCTAAAATATATAAGTGTATCTACAGAATGATATTATCAATAAAAAACATATAAATAACACAATAATATAGCGATTTAAAAGATTTACAATCAAATTAATCACCATATGTACATCATAAAGTACCTAAATAATATTTTTATTTCACATTCCTAACATATTGAATGTGTTAAAAATATATAACTTTTCACCATAATAAGTTGATGAATGTATCATTAAATCATATGAACATGGTGAAACAAATACATAAAGACACATGATAATTGATATATCACCATTACACACTTCCCATTAAAAAACAATATCAACATTATATATCCATTATATGAGTAAAAAATTAACATCATATGTACACTTATATAATGATACATCTCGATTACTTATCCCGAGGGAGAATGATTCATCATAATAACATATCCTCATGGAGAATGATATATCACCATCATAAATTACCAATTTGAATAATAAATATCATTATCTTATCAGCCATGTGAACAATATGTCAACATTATATATTTTTAAGGTGAAATATGATTAATATCAATATAGTTATGATAAACATCAGGGGTGAAGAAGTGTTCAAATATTACATTCGAAATCATTCACTGTGCCATTTTTTCAACAAAGTATAGTTAATTTAAAAAGATTGCAAGATTATAAAAATAAATAAAATCATTTTATAATAATGAATTAATACTCAAAGGATTACTTTCCACAAATTTTGTTTTGTTTTTTCTCACACAGGCACAACTCCCAAATTTTTATCCAGAAATTTATATTTGAAAGGGTATTATCATAATCAAGATGTAATTTATATCTTTAAATAGTTAAAATCTAGAAATAAATTAATCAGTTTATCCTTCAAAATGATATGAAAACATATAAATTATCTTTCACATGAGTTTTTATGGGATAATAATATTATTCATTAATTTACAACAATATCCTTTTGTTGTTAATAGATATTGAAAAATTATATATCATGTTGTCGAATTATTTAACAAAATAACAAATATCACCACTTTTAATCATTTTTATATTCACTATAACATGTATAAATAGTATATCTATAAAATTTAGAGATTTTTTATTTATTATTCAATTATATTCTTAAATAATTCTCTAAAATTTTTCATAAATGCTTGGTGTTCTCTAGTTACACACACTATTAGTCAAAAAAATTTATTTATCATGATATTCAGAAATATAATGACCTTCACTACATTTAAATCCTCTTAAATACCTCATGTATATAAGTCAATATTTCACTTATACATAGAATCATTTAGAAGAGTTGCTTGGAATCTATCATTTTGATATCATCACCAATTCCATAAATATCATATTGAATAAAAATATTTTTGAATAAATATGATTTAAAAATAATTATGAAAACATAATTCAATGAACACATTCAAATTTTATTAATTTCTATATATATTTTTAAAATCATAATGATGTTTTAAAAAAATTCTATAAAACAAATGTGTTCCACTATATTACTAATGATTGTCAATGAGATTCAAAAATTTCATAACATATTATGTTTTATATGTTTAAATTAAACATTAAAACAAGTAAATGAACATTATTAAGTCAATGTTAAGAATACCATGCTTAAAAATGATCCAAATAAAATAAATTTTGTCTCCATATTGTGATTTATGAACATGTCTAATCATTATTATGAACTACGAGTCAACAACACAAATATCGAAGGAATAACATCATGATGATTCAATTGGAAATTTTGAATTATTTCTTTAACCATAAAATCCATTTCCATTCCCATTTTATCAATACTCTATACATGTACAACCATATAAAGTCTAATTATTGACCTTAAAACATTATTTAGTTCACATAATCATAGTATATTAATTAATGTTATTATTATATAGTCAAAAATTGTTCATGAATTTTCTAAATTCACTTAAGCTAATAAATTCATAACTTTTTCCAAATATACTCATGTGACGTTATAATCCTTTAAAATACAATAATTAACCGCAAAATAACATCTGAAATTCTAGGAATGATCCTAATCAATCAAAATAAACAATCAATGACTCGCATTATCATTCGTCTATATTTTAATATTTCTAAATTAATTTCAAATAATGTCAATAAATATTATATATTATAAAAACAACATTGAGTGTTTCAATGTAACTATACATAAAATTTAACTCCACCATCATTTTCAATGTTTCTAAGCCACATTGGCAACATCTCCAAAATATTTCAGTCATATATATTTTTCTACATTATTTATAAACTATTATAGATTTATATTATTATAGGAATCCACCATTTCCATTAAAATTATGCTAATATTGCCTATAGTTATACTAAAAAATGTATTAAAAATTGAAAAATCATCCTCACGTTTGATTAATAATTTCCATTTATGGATTTATTGTTAATAATTTTTATTTTCTTCCCTAAATTGATAATAAATCCAAAATTAATAACTAAAATTGATTATATCTATCTATTTAATAAAAATAGACCATGAAAAATTTACTCAATTTCTAATTATGATATCACATTGAAAAAATAGCTATGATCAACATAGAGATCAATATAATAACATAGTAACTTATTCCTTGAATTTCAATTTACTATACTCAGTCAAAAAATTAAAAATAAATATTTCATAAATATGTTCAAGGGGATACTCATCAAACACATTAATATATAAATACATAGTTGTTTTCCAATTGGTTAGCGAGTGAGCAATATGTTACATAGATAGATTAACACAATATATCAGAAAATCATTAGGGAATTTTTTTCCATTTAAATTATATTTAATTTCAATATATTTGGATATCGAAATTGTTAAATTAATTTTAAATTTAATTACCCAATCCAACAACCATATGGTATTCATTCATAACATTAAATTCATCAGGCTCTACATTCTTCCAGGTCTTGTAAGTATTAGCTACTGACACAACTATATATTCACCCTCTATATTAAACAAATTGACCAATTTTATATTATTTGAATTCCATGAATCACATATTTTATGATAATGAATGATTTACCATATCCAAAAATAGTAAAATAAAAATATCATTCCCAATAATTATGAATTATTATCAATTGATCTAGTTTACAAAAATTTAACACATATTGAGATTACTTTTTTGACTAAATAACATGACACTTCAGAATTAAAAAGATAAATAGTGAAAAATGTTTCTCTTTAAAAAAGCATCTTTCTAGGTTTTTTTCTAGTACGTAAGTTTTCTGATTATTCTTATCCTTTCGTTTTCGTTAACATTTTTTCAATCATGTATATTGATAAGTAATTATCACAAAAATACCCCTATGATTTAATTTTATTTTATTTGAGAAAAAAATATTAGGGGATTCATATAAGAGTTTTTACATTACAAATGTTTTATAGAAGATTATAGTATTATTTATAGACTATTTCCAATGATTTCTTGAGGATCCATGATCTACTAAAATATTTTTGGATATGTCAATAAGGGATCTATTTTTCCTCCAATAAAAATAATTTTAATATGTTGTGTATGGAACCTGAAACTCATTTATAATTACATTTTTTATAATTACATTGAGAACATATTTTTGACATACTAGATTTTGTTATCAAATCACAAATTTTATAAGACATACATATTAATCATTCTGATAATCATTAGAATAATTTAATTCATCCCAAGTATTTAATTTTTATAAAATGAACATACAATATTCCATTAATATAAATTATTACCTAAAAGTATTAATTTAATATCCATTCGTGTTGAGTTCATTATAATTAGTTAACAAACATACTTACCGAGTACCTTTAATGATTATGAAGATTTAATTTCATCTATTTTGTTTAATTTTTTCAACATATATATCATTTTCAATATTATTAAAAACTATAATAGTGTCTTATTTTATTAGATGTATATATCTCAAAATATAATACTTATTCAGTTACATAATAATTTCTTTTCTTGAGATACCTGTTGTTTTATGGAACAATTTGGTTCTTCTTATAGAAATCACATGAAATATTTATTTGTATACCTAATATAAAACACATTAAATAGTAATCTTAACCATTGTGGTGATTATTTACGACTTTTACACCCTATTTAAAAATAATCATATCACTCCTAAAATGAATTCATTTTATAAATCTCCATGTCATGGTAATATATGTTTTTTATTTATTAGTAGATTAATCTACAAACTATATATAGAATAATTTTATTCTTTAAATTTATTTCACTATATACCATTTAATCTTTAGGTAATTATAATATCCAATTGGGGTTTTTGTATCGTTTTATATCTTGTTAATTATTAGATTCATTAAATAAAATATTATTATAATTACATCCAGATTCCATAATCTGGGAATTTCTTAAAATTATATCTTTCAATAATTCCTCTACAAAGCTATCTTCTTGTTTAACCTGACATAATATTTCAATATTTCTTGATTTTTCTCATAGATCCTTTTATACTAGTTTGATTAGAAAAATTAAATTATAATGGTCCCTTACTCGTAAATTCAAATATATGCAACCATAATATTAAAAAACATTCAACAGTTTAACATTTAAAAGATGCTTTTGGTTATTTTTATATGATTTAAACTAATATTATTATCATCTCCCACTTAAGAAATACTATTTATAATACTTGGTAATTATATATTGTTCCCGCAACTATTTTATCTAGGGTTAAATAGTACCCAACAACATCCATAACCAAAACACCAACTTAATTTAATGGTTTTATAATACTAGGCCTTTTACGATATATATTTATTTACCTTTTGTAGTTATTATTGACTTAGTATTTACATTTGTTAACACTTTTCTAGACATTTGATCTATGCATAGACTAGTTCCATAATTTTTCCCCATTGATATGTTAGGGTTTTTTTACAATAATTTTTTTAGGATTAATATATTTTATTTTTTTCAAACATATACATTTTATATCTTTTTTTTATTTTTATGTTGGGTAATAGAAATAAATTCTTAATTATGTATTATAAAAAGAAGATTAAAAATTAATATGTAATTTTTTAAACACTGAAGATCTTTTCAAAAAGGGTTTATTCATTTACAAATTTATTATTTGTTTTCTCTTCTTAAATTCAACTATTTTAAAATTTAGAATATAAATTATCTAATCATTAGAGGAAATCATTTTATTCATATCCCAAATGATTTATCATTCATTAGTAATATCATGGATTAATATTTTAACTCATTTGGTCAAATATTCATATTTTTATATATGTTATTTTGAATGTGTAAATTTATTTTATGATGGGATCTCTGAAATTTCATTAAAAATGTTTCATTTACATGAATTTTAATCTCATTTTTAATAATATATTATTTCAATTTTTCTAATTTTTGTATATAATACATTCTATAAAATAATTATTTATCGTATAATGATTTGAAATATCATAATATATTTCCATGCGAATCCTATTAGAAACTTATCTATGTAATTAATCATAACATACACAATATTCGTTGTCAATAAGAACATCTTCATCTAATAAAAGTCTACTTCTAGACAATTTTTGTGATATTTTTTTATGTACCATTTTAAAAATATTCTTTTCTTTTTTTCCCTTATTGCTAAACATTCAACTATCATATTCATTATAGAATTAACTTATGATATTCTATGTAAAGATTTCAGTTATATCAATAAATTTTTTTTTAAAATAAAATATTAAATTGGTTATTACATTTATACTTACTTTTACCATGAGAAATAATCCTTGGGTAACACGTCAGTGCCCTCTCTTGGCCTTTATTATTTTATTCTAGAGACTACTTTTACTTATTCTTGGTATATCCCCCATTGTTATATCTTGAGTGACTAACCTGATATTTATCCGTGAGAGAAAATGAATTTGTTTTTAGATTGTTTTTTATTACTATGATTAAAGGTTTATATCAAAATTATTATATTTTAGATAGTTGTGTATTAATTATCTTGATTATAGTCGGGTAATCTTCGCTTTATAATTGTGTTCTTATGTATTAATTGTATTTAATTGATTGTGGTTGCATATTCATGAACTCCCATTTATTATGTGTAAATTTTTTATGTTTCCAACTCCTTACGAAATTGATTGGATGGTATAGATTAGCATAAAATTGAATCTGAATAAATTAAATTAATGTAAATGGGGTGAATTTGACCTTTCCAAATGTTTTTATTGAATTTAATATGTGATTGAAGCAAAAAAAATATTAATATGAAAATACATTTCATCAATAAAATATTTATATCTATTGGTGGTATTTAATCAAGGTAATAAGATATTTTGAACTCCGAATGACATGATGACAATAAATAATTATCTATTTGATAAATTGATTGATTTTTTACTTATGCAAGAGATATGGAATTCAATATGATACAATATTTATTAAGAATATGTGTGGAGATGTGTGTGTGATGAAATTCGTTTTGATTGATACTATTTTTATAATTGTTATGTTTCAAACAGCATCCCATGATCCTTGAGGTCATTTCACCATCTATGGATCCTAAAATACATCTCATGGATCATGTATAATCTTATAGGCTTCTATAACATTATTCTAAAGTTTAATGGTATTCCTAGGATGAATTAGTTTTGGTTAAGTAACATTTACCAAGGGAAACAAAAAAATAGGGATATAATTCATATATATTTCCATCATAAAACTCTCTATTTAATGAAGAGTGTCATGAATATGTCATATGAGATTCCTTCTTATAGAGCCCAATACATCATGTTGGTAATAATTCATCGATATCGTTTAATTAATGTTTTATCCATGAATGAAATATCTCATGAGAAAAATCTAAAGGAAAAGACACTTTGGAGAAGATGTAATATTTTAATATTTCCCATTCATTCTAAATATAATGATTATTTATCCCATTATATATAGGTAGAAGAATAATCATATGATTCTGATATAATATTACCATTAGAAGGTTGCGACATGAAACATATGCATAAATCATCATATAAAATTGGGAAAATAACGAAATATTATATTACTATTTTTTATTTGTATCACACAACTACATTTATTATTTATTATTGTGGGTTGATAATTTCATTTTATGTTATATAATTTTTTATAGTAGTTTATATTATGTTTGATTGGTATATAGCATTAATGAATTATTTTTCTCATGTTTTAAACCTACAGTGAATGTCACAAACCATACTTTATATATTCTTAGGCCCTATAGTCAATATAATCTTAACAACAGGCACAAGAGGGGTACCATTGGTTGTCTGTCATGAAAATATTGTTTACCATATCATGTGAATAATATGTAATTTTATTTTACATATACTTATAATTAATAATTTGAATAAAATTATGAAAATGTTTTTTGAATATATTAATAATAATACTATTCCTAAGATTTTAATGTTAAATACAATAAAAATACAGCGTATGTAATCACATATATATTATATTTTTTACATCTAAAATATTATTATGAGAAGCCTCTAGTTTATATTTTTTGATGGAAAAGGTAAAATTATATATAAATTTATTTCTCTCTACATTGAAGATAATAGAGTCTTTTTGATAAAATCCACAACATATTTCCAACGTCAAGTATAACTATTAGAAGAAATATATCTATTATAAAATAAAAAATTTAATATATACTTATTTTTTATCAATAAATATAAGATAATTACATTTTTCTTATATGGTTTTTTCTATTACACTTATTGGAAAATTGTCTATAATGTGATACAAATGATATATTATATGAATATTACATTACATAAAATGATATAATAAAATAAAATATCTAGAAAATAAACACCAAAAAGTTTTATACCATGGTAATTTATTTATGAGTTAATGGATTGTAAAACATTACCATTACATTAATAGGGAAGGGAATTATAATAAGAGTAATATGAGAGGTGTGGGTAATATTTTAGGGAAAATTGATTGATGGGATGTCTCTATAATGAAAATTAATGTATATCATCAGATAAACATTAATATTAAATGAGATTATAGTACACTGATTTTAATAGAAAAGGAACATGTGAGGAATATAAACCCTTATTACTATTGATCATCATTGATTTCAGACTACATTTAAAATAAAAAATATATGAATATTTAGTAGAGGTATATGCAATCGATAATTTAGAGAGATACAAAGAGTTTAAATTGAATTTAAATTGTGATAAATTATATTAGGTGGTGGGTATATATAGGTTTTAATAGTGTAATATAATGAAATAATGTTTTTAATATTTTTATTTCCATTGTCTTATCAATAACAATACCCCACATAGTTCTCCCATTAACAACTATAATAATTTTTTAAAAAAATTAGGTGTTAAAATTTTTCCTATAACATAGTTTTTTTGAGTTGAGTAATGAATATATATATATATATATATGATTTTATATTTTTCATATATTACTGAATATTAACATTCTTGTAGTAATTTAATATTTTTGAAAGAATTTTTTCTATTTCACCAATTTAATTATTTTGAAATATAATGTAAATATTTTTAATTAATTTTATCAAATTTTTATTTTCAACATTCAATATTCACAATATAAATTAATACTTGAAACACAGTATTTTTTCAACAAGCATTGTACGAAACATCGACATTACTCTTCCATGACCCCAGTATTTTTTAAATTGAATTTAATTCCAAAAATTGATATATATTTTATGCTATTATTCTTCTTATTATTATTATATAAATATAATTAATTAATTATAAAATAATTATTGTGATAAATATTTTTTCAAATTAATTAATATGAATTTTTAACAAATAAAACACACATTGAATGTTGTATTGGTATATAAATTAATTAATAATTACTAATTTTTTAAAAATAAAATAAAAAAATAATCAATGAATAACAATTTAATTAATAATATATAATTTATCCAATACATGTACTATATTATTTGGAAATATAATTCATTCATGTGAATAAAGGAAATTAATATTTTATAATGGATTTTAACATTTTCATCAAGTGTTGTAAGATAATTTTAAGGTTAAAATGTTAAAAATATTATTCTAAAAATTTGATTCATATAAATAAATTCCTAATTTCATCTCTATAAGAAAATAAAAATTTAAATGGGATGAATTTAGTTTTTATAAAATCATAGATTCTATAAATTAGTTTTCAACAATAATAGTAGGATATTATCATTATTCTAATATAATATTATATAATTCAATTAATACATAAAAAATCTTATTAAATATTATTTTTTATAAATTATCCTGATACATTATATATATATATATATGATAAAATTATTGTAAATTGCATTATAAAATCATGATTATATGTTTAATGGTAATTTATAAAACTAATATAATTTCATATGATTTTTTGTTTAATAATTATTATTTTATAATAAAAAAAATTATTTTTATTTATGAAAAGAGTAGTGGAGGAATGGTTTTATAGAAATATCATCAGTTGTTCTAAGGTTTTTGATCCCAAAATCATCAATAAGAAAAATTTCCATAAATTAAATAGGAAAATAAAAAACAACCAAATAAGAAATGAGTGCCTCCTACAATAATCCTTTAGAAGATAAATAATAACCCACAAGGTTTATTTTTGGTATTGTAGAATGAATATTTGTTCATTAAGTAATATTTCTTTATAGTCTCTAAAAACATAGAAGATATTATAATCAAATGGTATATCCTAGATATATACTAATTTACCAATGATAAAACCACCTCTATCTTGGATAACAAAATATTATTTATTTAGTAGAGGGTTTATAATGAAAGAAAATAAAAACCATTATCAATTAGGGAAATAACATCCCAATAATACTATAATAAACCAAAATTAATAAATAATAGTTTATTTTGGATAATTCCATCCCTTTTGAAGATACATTGAATAATCGGTCCATACATTTTCAGTTTGAGGTCGGGTTTGGGTACATTACAACACAACTAGATGTTGATTCCTTCCTCGTTGATATATTCACCCTTTTGAGTATATTAGTTATCTATACTCATGATTAATTTTGTTTTTATGGAAATTATATATAATCTAAAAATATATTTTAACTATTTAATAAATTATTATATAATGTTTGACATTTTATGATCTTATTTTGTTGTAAAAAGAATAATTACATTTCTCTCAAAACACTATGAAACATAAAATATTTTTGATACAATGTGGCCTAAAATCTATTGAATATAATTTATTTACCATTAAAAAGTATATATAAAATATTCCATGTAAACTAAATTAACATCAAGCACTATCCATGCCATAACATAGGACAAAAAAAATGTTCCCACATACAAATGAAAAACATTTGTGATATTTATTGTATATATTCCATTACATATCATAAGTATTTTAATTATAAGTGTATTATTTTATTCACTACAACATATATGGGAAATTTCTACTTCCAAATTTATTAAAATAAATTTTCATTGTTTAGGTATTTTATTTTTATAAAAATATTCTACACTTATAATAATCACCATGGTGCGTGTGGATACATTGTAGTGACTGACCAATCCTAAAGATGATGGTCTTAACATAGGTACATCAATAACCTTAAATAGATGAATAATGAATTGAATAGTTTTTTATTTATATTATATAATATCTATAATGAATTCCAAATGATAAATCACAAGCCTATAGTTGGTGTTTGGTATAATTCACCCATGGAATAATATTGATTTTTTTGGAAATGTACACCCCCCTATCAATTGTTGTAACCATTTATAATGATTGAATGTCCATTATTATATATGATATTAATGTTTTCATGAATAATAATATATAGATGAGATCCATAAAAATTTACTTGAGGAATCATTATATAATCATTTTATATTTTTAATGAATTAACATAAAGATACATTGTTATGTTTTATCACTGTATAGTTTTATTTAAATACTATCTTCCATATAGTAAATATTATTTTAATTCATGTCAGGGTTGCTAAATAATGTTTCATTTTATGTTTTTTAATGTCTAGATGTTTATTTTGATTAAAAAAGAGGCTAGATAAGAAAAATTAATAAAGGTTGAATGTTAAAAAAATATATAACCTTAAGTCACCTGATGATATATTGATCTGAAAGATTTTTTAATAATGATAAATATCTTGAGAAAATATTTTTATAAACGATTAAAGTTGTTGTTTTCTAGAAATATGTTATAGGAAAAAATAGGACGAGACAATAATGATTCTATATAAAATAGAACAACTTATTGGATGTAATTTGAATGTCGATAAATTTGTTCATCAGATGAACCATCTAAAAAACAATTAATGGTATTTAAAAGTTTCTATCTTTTTAAAGTATAATAAGATCTATATATTGTTTTCCATAAAATGAAAACTAGATGAGACTGAAGCGAGGGATCAAATTATGATGATTGGACACCCTTTTTGGATAGACCATATACTATAAGAAGAAGATTCTATGTTTTAATGAAGGAATGTTTAACTAAAATGAACCAGTCATATATCATTATAAAAACTATTTAGATGATTGATTTGGAAATAAATAAAATCATTATCCTATTTACTAATTTTGATGAAGAAGAATGTTGATAGATGATTTTTTAAGAAACAATATTTGTTTATAAAATTATAATAATTTGAACTAGAAAATTTATTCACAAGAATTTTGATATGTTGATTTATTAAAATATTTTAGCAGTTAAAATTTTCATAATTTATTTGGTCAAAATAAATTTTCATATGAAATTTAACCATATCGAATAATAATGACAAATTAGATCAAATAGAGAATTCGTATGAATAATACGACCAAGAATTGAATGTGTATGAATCGTATGAACTGAAAATGATTGCTTATGAATTTATATGGTCACTATTCACTAAATATATAATTTATTAGTTTCTAAAGTCACAATTTTAATTTTTTATAAAAATATAATGATAATGTTTCATGAAGTTATAATTTTTAGGTTTATACAGAGTTGATGTTTCAAATTTCATAAATATTAATAGTATATGATTGTATAGAGATAAAAAATGGAGTTTAATGTTTAAAAAGTTGATGTTACAATGATAGAGGAGTCTAATAAACATTTTTTATGAAATCATTTATATACATTGTATATTATAGAGAATTTAAGAAAATTTATTCATGTTTTATAAATGTTGAAAAGCATCCCAAAAAAATATAATTATAATGAAATGAGTATTTTATGATTTTAGGGAGTTGGGAAATAATATTTTCCCCTCTATTAATATTCATATAGAACATATAAATAAATGTTCAAAAATACATTCTATTTGATATTTCTCCCATATGAGTAAAATAAATATAATTTAGATGTTTAATTACAATTGAGTTTACAACCGTTGTGAGTTCCCATTGGGAATATGATTACATGATTATAATTTCATATAAGTGTATTGAAAATATTTTTTTTCTTTGAATAACAAAACGAGAATAAAACCGAAGAAACAGATAAGGATTTTGGCAATAAATTTTTTTGTCCATGATATTAATAAATCAAATAGAATATAGTATTTTATAAAAGAATATTTTCTGTAATGGTGAATCAAACTAATACAATCAGATTTAAATATATCAGATTTATCCATATCGTACCAAGTGTATTGACATATCATTTTTTGAAGTATTTCACAATTTTATATAATTTTTTTGAGTCTGAAAATAAATTGTATTTTTTATAACTAATTGGATTCTTTATGGTCATAATTATTGGGTGTTATATTTTGTATAATGGTAATTAAGAAAAATGTTGTATTCAAATGTTTGTAATACTAAATTTGTATGGACCACATGAAGTTCAATAAAAAGGATCTATATTCACATATTAAGGCCAAAAAATTAAAACAATGTGTACGGTGTTTACATTCATACATTTTTATTCTTGTGGGATTCCAAAAAAATAGATTACGAATCGGACTATAGAAAATTACAGGTATACAATTTCATAAATAGGGAAATATTTTTAATCACAACCACTTTTTCAAAAACACATTTTTGTTGATCAATGATCTATTATAACATTAATTATATTTATATAATGGTTCCCAAATTAAATCATTATTAAAGAAATTATTAATTCACTTATATTAATAGGAATTATTTTCTTCGTTTGAAAAATTATAATGGCCTAAAAATCAAAATGATTCCCTATCATTATCCCTTCATCTAAACGTAGTCGAAGTTGATACAATTTGGTTTTCACCCATAAAGATACATTTTTTATTGAATTTTTCTAATAATAGAAACATTTATTTTCATGGAAATTATAGAAAATATATTATTTCATTTATGTATGAATTTTATTAAGGTTATGAGTTTTAAAATAATAATAAAAATTTAAGAAAAACATGAAAGTATCCTTAAAAGAAACCTAATAATGAAATAGGTGATGTGAAAAATACTGAAACATAATTAAGAAGACATAATAATTATAGAAGAAGAATCTTATTATTAATATGTCTATAGATATAATGAAGTGTTGTAAAATATTATTCTACTATATGATATGTTTGAATATTCTATAAATGTAATGAGACATATAAGAATCATCATGGAAGGGATTGATTATTATATACCATCATTAGATTATATAGAGGATTTTTCATTTGATTAAATACACCAAGAATTATGTTAATGAGTATAAATTTTAATTTTAAGTCAATCCATATTTTTTATTCCATAAAAAATTATTAGAAAGATGATGACTAAAGTGGTAGTAATAAAAATTTCACTAAAAATAGAAGATGAATATTATGTAAGATATATAAATAAAACTTACATAAGATTGGATCATTTTATGAATGTCTATAAATTTTTAGAACCTTATCTAAAAATATTGAGAAAAAAAATTCATCAAATGTGAGGAATATAGTGGAGGTGAAAAATCATATAATTAGTGTGAGATCAAATATGAACTTATTTATTTTCATAAAAAATGAACAGTAAAGAAAAAGTCTTGAATAATTTAGAAATATCATCAATAATTTGAAAAAGGAATAAATTATATATATAAATTATAAGATATGTATATCTAAGGAAAATTTATTAACCTATTAATAATTTATATTAAATGTATGATGGTGGAATATATCAATATGAATATTTCTACTAAATAAGATGAGGATTTTGAACCTTAATCAAATCATCTTGATGTGGAAAATACCTTAAGAATGATGAATCGATATTTCAATAATGGAATAAATGTAAAAGTTTAATACCCTAAATATGTAAGGAAATTTCACTCAAATAATCATGTTTAACCTATATCCACCAATTAAAAAATGTCATTTTATTTTTTTCACAATTATTGGTGTTATAAAAATAATTTTTAAAAAATGGGTTGAGAAATCATGAGATAAATATATTATAACATAATAAGTAAAAAATTAATCTTACCAAAATGTTCCCCTAGAATTAAAAGATGAACAAAAATTTGTTTTGAATTAGAATAAGTCTTTCAATCGAAAATATGGTAATTCTATCGAAAACTGAGATTTGATTGTTTTTTGTTATAATATGAAATATATTAGTACATAACATAAAACTGTTGGCATAACATGTCTCTTCTATGAGTAAGGCATGAAGAATGTGGGGGAAATTGTTCAATAAGAATATGTAACATTCTATAAAGAAAAAAATATTGAAAAATAAAATCAAATGATGATTGAAAACATCTTATAGAAAAAATATTTGCTTTAAATGATAAATTTTTTGGATAATGTGATCAACCTTGTCACTTTTTTGAAAAATCATTGACTATTTTTAAGAAATAATTACATATTTTAGAGAAGAATTTTTTTTTGGAAAGAATACTTTTTTAGAAGTATATTTCATTATTGAAAAATATTTGAATGAATATAGATTTAACAAACCATTTATTCTTGAATGTAGTTTACCCTCGCACAAGATATATGATTTTAATATAATGAATGATGATATATGTTATAATGGGGGGTTAGTAACCTTAAGAAATTATAGGTTATTAAAAAATATGTGGATTTATAACTAATATTATTGAATCTCAGTAAATTCAATCAAAGGATGTGTATTTTTATTATAGGAATAACCATTATTTTCTATGTGTAAGACAAATTTTCGAGGATATAAGGGAATTATTTTTCAGAGACAATTCATGTATCATAAAATTTTGTGAATAAGGTAAATTTTGTTCGAAGAGATAAAAAACTTGTGGAAATAACATCAATATAAGATAACATTGTAAATATTGTTATTTTATTGTTGATCATGATATCAAATTATTCAATAAAAAGAAAATAAATCTCTCGGAGAAAAACTTGAACAAAAATATTAATTTTTATGTTGCTAAAAACGTTAAACCATTTAATAGATAGGATGATTTTTTGAATATAACTTTTCTAAAAGGGAATATGGTGGGTAAAATCAATAATAAAGAAGAGATTCAATTTTCCAATCCAATAATACGTGTTCATTTATTACATTTCAGGCCAATGTAACATCAATAATTAAAATGGGATTTCACATTATATGTTTTAATTATTATTTCACTCATATAAAAGATAAATTGATTAAGATGAAAAAATTTGAGCCTATGGAATGTTCAAATATTTTAAAAGAGACATTGAGATAGAAATTAGAGTTTTTATAATGAATTTGAAATATGATAATTGATTATATTTTTTAAGAAATTATTTTAAATCTTATCTAATGAATTATAGAATAAAACATAATTATAGTGCATGATATACCCCTCAATAGAATAGAGATTCATAAAAGAGAAATAGAATAATATAAAAATTAGGAAGAAGAATGCTGGATAATTATAATATTATAAATTTATATTTCGTAGAATTTATTATAAAAATTTTACATGTTAGAAAAACATTCTTTTTATTTTCATAATTAAATAATCCATCTTATGAAATTTTATATACCAAAAAACATAAATGAATTTTCCTTAATTTTTTGAAGTCATTATATACTAAAAATAATAAAATGGAAAATGGTAAATGTGATGAAAAGGAAGAGGAAGGATTATTCATGGGATATTCTATTTAAGGATTTTTTTATATCTATTTGAGGAATAACATAATAACATTTTTGGATTTTCATGTTGTGAATGTTTTTGAAAATACAACTTCCTTAAATAAGGATTTGAAAGTAATGAATATAAAAAATTGAATACCGAAAAAAAGTATGATTTTAAATATAAGAGAAAAATAATAATTGAAAAATTAACTCAATCATATAGTGTGGAATGTGAATCGGGTATTAAAACTGTGAAATTTACTATGTTATGAAAATAGGTTGAAATTATAAATATACATTGAAATATTAATGTTATGACTCTGATGAAGGTTGAGATTTGATAATAGGGCATATCTAATCTAATATGCTGAAATAGTATTGTTTTAAAATAATTTAAGCACATGGAATGGGTCAATGATATTCGTTAAGTGTTTGATCAACATAATAAAATTGAAATATGGGATGTTGTTCCCTGTCAAGTAGGCTTGATTGATAATGGGTCAAAATTGTATTATAGAAAGAAGTTGAATGAAGATGCGGGGTTTCCGGAATCAAATTGAAACTTTTTAATAATATATTTTTACAAGTCTAATGTGTTGATTTATGGAAACATTTTTACAAGTATAATAATTTTAAATAGTTAGTAAATTATCTATCATGTACTCACAACACTATTACAACTATTATCGAGTAGATGTTATTTTATATATATATAAATATTATATTGCGAGATTAAGGAATATGTTTTTATTGAGAAACCATGTAAGGTTCAAGATGATAAATATGAAAGAGATTATTGTAAATTTAATAATGGATATAATGGTTTCAAACATTATTGAATTTGTAGGCACTCCAAAATTTCTTGTTTCCGGAAGAAAAAAATTTTTGTAAAGGGAGACTTGATATGAATTACTATGTGAAACAATTAGATTCATGTACATATATTCAAATTTATTATGTGGGTGATATAATTTAATTATACTATCATAAAAATAAATGTGATAATATTTCATAAAAATTGTATATGAATATTTAAATTTTAATGTTTGTAGAATGAACATTCTTCCTATGATTAGAAATTCAATAAAAATAAAATTACATTATTCCTATCTCAAAAAAAGTATGATAGGTAATTGTTAAAAAATTTTGCAAAGGAATAATACATATAATTTTCTACTATAATATATGTTGAGATAAATATGAGATAATTTGATATTAGTAAAATAATGAATCAAAAATAATTTTTACAATTGAATTGAATTATTAGTTATCGAACAGCTACAAAAGATGATATTTTTCATCCTGTTAAATTTTGTTATAGATATTAGAGTGATCCAAAATAATCTCATATGTTTTTATAAATAATAATTATCCAATATGGTAAAATAAAAAATTCACAAGGGTTGTCCTATAAAACAATTTGTGATGTGAACAATAATGGTTATATAGATTTTGGTTGGGATGTATATTTTAATTATAGAATATATATATATAGAGGAACATTTTTTATGGGAGAATATATTGTGGGTTGGAATATTAAAAATAGTGTTGAGTAAATTTTTGATCAATTTAATAATAATTTTATTTACAAACACAAGAATTTACTCAACTATTTTGGATGAATGTTATGTAGCAATTTTTGAATGTAAAATATTTCAACCCATTTAAATTATTTTGTGATAATGAATGTGAAATGTATCTTCTGAAACCCCATATAAACTACAAATATCAATGGAAACATTAATTATGTATCAACTAATAAAATATAAATTTTTTCATGTTTATTATTTTTTAGAAATCATCTATATTAAATATAAAATTACTGAATATTTCATAAATGAATTGATAAAAGGTAGATTTTAAAAACTGATGAAGAAACTTTATCATCACCCGCCACATCTGAATTCATATTATTAATTAGTATATCCCAAAGATGAATTGTATTTTATTGAAATGGGGAATATAATTTACCAATTTTCTAAAATGTTATTATAATCCATTAAATAATTAATCTGATGAATTATTTGTTTTAAAATGCGGGAGAATAAAAGTTAATATCGTAAAAATTTGTGATTTAAAAAATGTAGAAACTAAAGTGAGGGAGAGTGTATCATTACGCAGAACAAAAATCATGTCATAAAAGGATATAATTGTCTAAAAAGAATTAAATTATCCAGTAGTGTGGTGTTAGGACACAATCTTTTGAGAAAATGATTTTTTCAAAAAATTTATTAAAATATTTGAGTTATATGAATTTTTTGTTATGAAAAATATTGAGTGTCACAAAATTATTTGTACAAAAATTTGAAAATATATGTCTTAAAAATATTCTAAGGGGAAAAATAAATACCTATTTTAATTTATTAAAAATTATTAGCTCCTATTAAAAATATATTATTATAAATTATATTATTTATAAAAATTTAATATTCTTAATGTAATATTTATTAAGATGATGGATTATTGATCTAAAAATATTGTAAAAATGTGTTTGGATTGAGAAAAGGTGGAAAATAAAAATTATATTAACATTATAAAAATATGTCAATAAATTATAGGCTTATCTCAACATTTATAATGTCACTATAAATATCATGATTCACAATTTTGATAAAATTAGGAATCTGAATGTTTATGGATGCAACATATCAGATAGAGATGTAACAAATAGTGATTTTTTTCGAAAAACTATATGTATGAATTAGTTTATGATCAAGTGGTAGTATTGTTACTGATTAGAAAAAAAATAATATTGAGCTTATATAAGAAATTAATTATTTGTACATGTCATGAGAAGAAATATAATAGTTGTTTATTTTATAAATGATGTCTATGAGATGGAAAATTAGATAATAATTATATAGTTATGATGTTACAAGAATTCTACGTATACCTGATCATAAATAAAGAAATTTTATTTGTATTTAATAAGGTGTTTTTTATTAATATAAATTGTCACATATCATTAGATAGAATATATAGACACAAGTTATTTTGAGTTATTCTTGTAAAAATGTTCCAAAACATATATGAATATGGATAAATTTGGTAGGATAATCATTTTTTAAGAAATAAAATTGGGATGACCTTATGTAATAATGTCTTACATAATATTTTTTTCTTTAGAGAGTAGATTAAAAGTAATATTTTTAATAAATTTTATCACATGAAAATTTCCTACTATGGTAGATAAGATTAACTGTTTCTAAAAAATTTAATCTAGTTTAATTTTTATAAGAATATAGATCATATATGTATAATTCAAGAATATTATGATCAAGAAGAGAGTTTTTATTCGCATTATGATTTAATGGAGAATGTTTTTCAACATACTTATTCAGTGTTTTCTCAATAAAAAAATTTCTATTTTCTAATAGATTAATGGTTAATGATTCACAATTATTCAAAGTTGATGTTTTTAAAATGATAAAAGGTTTATGTTTCTCAAATGTACATAGTTCAAGTTATTGAATATTTAAAATTTTGCTTATTATTGAAGTGAAAATGTACAAGTCTTCACATATATAGAAATTTTATGTTTCATGTCGTATAAAATTAACGATAAAAATATTTTGAGGTTTCATAAACATAGATTTTATGGAAAATCTATAAATTTTGGAAACAATATATATTTATGTAAGATACTTGGATGTTATATAATGGTTAATAAACATCCTAGATAAATTCAAATGTGCATGAAGTTTTTAATTTTTAATTTATGTGTTGGGGAATAAGATGTCATTTCCCTCTTTTTCAATTAATATAGAACCCACAAATATGAGTGAATTTGTTCATCATAAATCACACTTTTCACACATGTGAATAGTTTATATAGTTCAGAGATTATTTTAGTTTGGATTTTATAACCCTATTTAATATTCATATTAATGGAATTTTATATAATGTGATGTTGTATTGAATTATCAAATAGAGAGTCATTTGGAGAACTAATGATAGTGAATAAATAAAAGGAAATGGAAAATGTATCCATGAAAATGATATAATGATTAGCTGAGATTTTATAATGTGATAGGAGAATTTTTTTAATTCAATGTTGCAAAAATCGTCTATCATAAATTGGCTATAAGAGGCAATCCCATCAGAAAAATTCACAACTTAAATATTCTTCAAAGAAAGGTTTGATAGAGTAGAATAAATAAAATTACATACTATTATTTTGGTTAAAAGTTCTCAGTAAAAATTTATAAAATCATGAGAAATATTAAAAATAGTTCAATCAATAAATAGAAGGCCTATAATTGGTGTTTACTTTAATTATTTATTCACATATTTATATTAGTAATTTTAATGGTCCCATTAGAGTGGCTATTGTATGGATTTTTTTTCTATCACTAATGTAAAACATTATAAATATTTTAATCCTTGTTCACATTATTTCATTTCTATACATTTTAGTTTCTTATGTAAATTTATATTATTGATAAATATAACATGTTTTTGGGGTAAAATTTCCTAATATGGAAAATATTTGAAGGATTCCTACTGATTTAACCCCAGTTTAAATGGTTCATGATACATAAGAACATCAATTTTTTTCATAGAAATATTCACGTATTGAACAATTATCATGGAAATGTCAAATATTTCAACCATTGTGGTATTCCTACTATTGATTGAAAATGATTTCACTGTTATAATTACTAAATAAATCTTTATCTTTCATAACGTGGTTGGGATGTTGTTGATAATATTTTTATTTGGTTTCCATCAATATAAAATATAATACTATTACTTTTTAATTCAATAGGAACATTTAATTTTCTTGAAATACAAAAAATATACTATTAGGTCTCTATTAGAAAAAAATTTCATGAATTTAATAAGACATATAAGCATAAATGAAATTTCTGACAATATATAATGTATCATTGAAGGAATCCAAATACTGATGGGGGAAAATTTACAATTATGGAAAAAAATAAAATAAACCACAATGAGAGATTATGAATCTATTGATGGTTACACCACCAATCCCAATATGTTGTCATGAAACATCATTGGAATTAGAGATATCATGATTTATTAAACAATTTTTTAGAATGTTATATGAAATATCACTGATATGATTGATTCTATAATGTCATATTTAAAAGATATAGAGGACTTATATTTTAATGAAATTTTCCATGTAGAATTATATTGATTATGTAAATCATTGTGGTGGAAAATCTCTATAGAAAAATATAGAAAAAATATCTAAGAAATATGATATTCAAAATAATGTTAAGAAAAAATTACTCATGAAACAAAAGTAGTATATTTTGTATTAAATAAAAATATGATATATATGAGATCGAATATTCATAACATGAATGTTAGAAAATGTTCAAATATATAATTAATAATTTTGATATAAATTTTGACTCATCAAATAGTGTAGTGGAAGGCAGTGTTGATGAATCATATATAGTGTCACAGATTAGAAAAAAACATTTTTATTGTTTGATAAATTCAAAAATCAATATAAATAAATTATAATGGTAAATAAATAATGAGTATGATTTATTGGTGGAATAGAAGTAGTATGTAAATATGATGAATAGTATATCAATAACATTTTTAAAAACATATTACAATTTTTATTTTGTGAATGATGCTAGATGATTTCAATAAGAAACCATATGCTAAAGAATATAACATTTTTAATATTGTGTCGAAACATATCGAGGTTGAAGCATCCTTAAGAAAATATAAATGAAAATCTCAATAAAGGAATTTTTTTAATAGATAAGGATTATAAATCTACAATTAATTCTCACTCCAAGAATTAGGTGGAATATTTATGCTCTAAATATAAAAGATCATACTTTTTCAAACAATGAATTTGTTATTAATTATTATAATCATCAGTTAAAATTTTATGTTAATAAATAAATTACATCAGTAAAATTTGATAATTAATCTTAGAATAATTTTTCCCCATTTAAATAAAAAACAATAATAGAAAGGAGTTATGAAAAAAGATTATATTTCTATAGGGAATGATCATAATTATTTAGAAAATAAAATTTTATTGTTTTTTATGGTGTTATAAAATTAATTTTTATGAAGATTATTAATATTTTTGAATGAAATATTAATTGTTTTTAAAAATGTATTCTATGTTCGGTATCATACCCATTACACAACAACATGTTTCTTTAAAATATTACGTTGCACACTAATAATAAAATATTTCTATTTTAAATGGAAGATAACTGTAAGCCATTGTATTGGTGGGAATGAAAAAACTAACAACAATGTTATTACACATGTTTTTTAAATGTATTTACATTTATCCAATAAAGAGTTATAGGATTAAAATGTGAATGAATATAATTTAAGCATAATATACATTAAAAGGTTTATTTACCACCTTTTAATGGAGAACCCTCTTTAAATCTACGTGTTTTCACTTTAATACATTATATTTGACCAAATAAAACCTTTCATTAGAATGGTGACATTAAAATTTAATTTGTGTAAATTTTTGGGATTATTCTGATAAATTTCATATTTAACGAATAGTGAAAAATATTGTTTTTTAATTCAAAACCGTGTTTTAATATAAAATATTTATATGGTTATATTATCATTTTAATTGTTTTTAAATTGTAATAAGAATATATTTTTACCATTTAATCCCATGTTGTTTATTGTAATTATTTTTATTTTGAAATTGGTCATAAACTATTATAAATTTTTTGATAGTTATTGTTTCTAAAAAACACGTTATTTATTTTATCAACGAGATTTAATTTTAAATTAATTAATGTAACTTTTATGATTATAATTTGGTATAATAGAAGTTATTTTCGAATTCATAATATCAATTATATCTTAGGCTGAATTTTTTGGTATTATTCTGAAAAACATCAATTTTTTACAAATAGTGAAACCACTTAGTAGTAGTTAAAAAAACTAACTTTTTCATTTAATTGAAATTTTACCACTTCTGTGAATTGAATTTCAAAAATCCGATATAAATGGTGGATATTAGTAAGTAAAATTATGTTCAATAAGATGAAAATAATTTTTATTGAATAGTAACTTTTGACTTTTATTTTCTACAGTTAAAGGTAAATAAGGTAAATCAAGGTAAAAAGAATATTATAATCATTCAAAATTACCTTAAAACATGTAAAAACCTAATTTTATGAGTCATTTACGACCATGGACATCTTTGTGTCTATTTGGGGACTCATTTGAGCCACATGGAAGTGATAATGCCAATTTACATTAACTAACTTAATGTAATTGAAAAAATGACAAAAACAAATATCTTTTTGAAAATTAATCATTACAAGGGGTTATATATATTATCATTTCTACTATAAATATTAATTAGAAATCTATAAATACTTCTAAATCGTGGTAATTTTTTTATAATTTTTAGACTAAAAGAAATAAAATTACTTATAACACAGTAATGATGAAATGTTTACCTCATTAATAAATCATTTAAATAAATAATATTATAAATATTAAAATATTATAAAAAACATATCCAATTATTATTGGATGAATTTATTTCGAATATGAGTCATCTTAGCATATACTTTAATGATTTGTTTACCTTTTTAAACTGAAGAAAAAATTATGATAAAATAATATTTTCACACTTTCCAAAAGAGCCCCTCCTCTCCCTTATAAAAGGAGGCCACTTATAACCAATTCTACACACCTCTAAAGCATTTTGGCTTGTCCAAACCCTTCCCAATTAAGATCCATACATCCCAATATTCTCCCTAGAAGCCTTACCTTAGGAAGAAGGCCCATCAAGAAGTCCTTTTGGTTCAAAACAAAGGATGCTACCCAAATTAAAGGTATCAGTTTCTCTTAAATTATTTTCTTTTATTTTACTTCTCCAACCCCTATACTATTTTTATTCCATTATTTTGTAAAAAAATCAGTATTATAAGTATACAATTATGTTTTTATGAGAATGATTCAAACTACGAAAACAAAAACCTCCATCAATTGTGTGAATAAGTAAATGATTCCATGGATGGAAAACTAACGCCTCCCAAAACGATGATAGTTCAATTACCTCTTACCGCATCTAATGGTGTCCATTATGATGGAATTGTATTAATATATGATATATATTATTTTTAAGGTTTCTTTATTCTTATTTAATTTACATTTATATCATACCATTATGGTTTCCATTATGTGTAAAAGTGATAATTTCATTTGAGGAAGTACAAACTACTGCCCCTAAAAGTGATATGACGCGTTCATACCATATGTGGTACATATAAAGGGTAGAGTTAATGATATAATATATTATATTATACTGTAATTATTATATACCTATGTATAATAATGTTTTAATCCATTAAAATTATAAATATAAATGAAATTATCGTTCATGCGTACGTACGACACACCGTCTCTATGAACAATGCATTTCATTTCTTACCTCTCAATGTTATGTACTAAAATAATTAAATGTATATGCCAGATATATATGATATATATGATATCAAAACCGTGAATATCATTTTGGATATAATGGACTATTGACCACATGGACAACTTGTAAATATAAGATTTTCATTTTTTATTCAAGTTCCAAATATCAAATAAATATATATATATTAACTTAAATGAGTTCATAATATTTATAACATGGTAATAAGAGATATAATATGAATAATGAACTTGGAAAAGTTTCTTAATCAAGAAGAAATTAACATTAGTTTATTATTTAGTAGATTAAAGAAAGATCGGTTAAGTAGGACACGAGGTAAGGGACTACGTCTAATTCTCCTTTTATTGAGGCTTATTATGTTTTAATACACAGTTTTCTTTTATATGCTATATAAACACATTTGAATTTTCATTTTATTCAAAGGGGATATTTTTATACAAATTTTTTTACTAAAAGAAAAAAGGAATGTTTTTTATGTAAGCATTAACAATGACATTTCCACCACTGCGAGTATTGTTTGATCTTTGGAATCCTTGACAAATTGTAATGATTTTAAAAGGAAAAATAAATACCATATACTCTATTTACGTATTTTGGTATTGAAAATGTTTTATAGAATGGATTTATTATTTCAATATCTTGAAATGGTTTTTTGCAATGTGGAAATGTTATCATTCTTTTATGCTTATGTTTTGTGTTAAGATCATGTTATGGTATTAGGCATTATTTATATATACGGGTTGTTCTTTGACAAACCTACAGCAGGTGAGCCCGATATAGCTCTCAAATGCATTGGGTCACGTGACATAGGTAAACGTGAATGATTCTCCTAAGATATTTAGGGAATATACTATGATGGTTATTCAAAGAAACTCCATATGTAGCTCAGATAGCTACAATGTAAGTATTATTTGGATTCCAAAATTTACCTTTTTGATTAATGATTTCTATGTGTTATTCAGAAATCATATGTTTTCATGAGGTAATAAAAAGTGTTTATGTTTTTATGTATTATTGAACAAATGTTTTCATTCATTGTTTTATAACCCTTACTGAGAATTTTATTCTCATCCCAAGTATTGAAATGTTTTTACAGGAGATAAAGATGAATACGGTCAAGGATGGGATCAAGAAAAAGTCATGTTGTCTAAAACCTGGAACTAGACATGAATCATTTTTTCAAGGGTATTTATTTTTTGAATAAAATGGATACTAGGTAGAATTGTCTACATGTAATATTCTTGTTGTTAGGTAAATGTAATAACCTAATTCTCTAGAACACTAAACATGAAAATATCCTCATTGTGAATTATTCATTTAATTCAATATTATGTATTGTTTATGTCAGGGTCCTTATAGTTGGTATAATAGGTTGTTTTAGATAACTTTAGGAGTTAGGGTATTGTTAAATTAATATCCATAAAGTAATTTATGTTAATATTGAAATCATATTGAATTTATAGATTACCATGTTGCTTCACCTATGATATTTCTATGTTCAGAATGGTTTTCTGCAGAGGAAACAGGGCAGCTATGTTGGGATGAAATCAGGAGGAAGACAACCTTCTAAATCAGTAACCTCAGATGGTCAGAATTGGAATAGAATAATTTGTTAAATTTATTAAACAGTTGACTCAGGCTATTAATGGTGGTGGTATCCATGTACGAGATTAGCCAGATCAACCACAGAGGAACACGTCAGTAGTAGAGCATTTCATGAGGCAACATCCCCCATCATTTGGAGGATCATACGATCTGGTGCTAGCACAAGGGGGGTTAAATCACTAGAAAAGATTTTTGATGTCATGGGTAGTTCATAACATCAAAAGTTAGTCTTGATGTTTACTGTTTTTAAGGTGAAGCTGATCGGGGGGGGGAGGGTCGATGTTGAGAAATATCAGGGATAGTAAAGAGATTGATGCTCTTGACTAGGTTGAATTCGAAGGTATGTTTCTTGAGAAAATATTTTCCTTAGGTGGTTCATATTAGTATGGAGAAACAATTCATATAATTGAGGAAAGGGGATGATTAAGTGGCTGCTTATGAAGAAAAATTCACTCGACTTTCAAGGTATGATGTTAATTTCATAAGTGATTTTGATAGTAAAATCAATCATTTTTACTTAGGAATAAATCCAAATTATCGAAGGGCATTAACTTCTTGTGAGTTCAAAAGTTATGAAAAACTTGTTCATTTTGTGGAGAAGGTGGAAATAGAGTTTTCTGATGATCAGGTATTCTTTGACAAACAACAGAATGAGAGATTGAGGTGGAAGTTGAAAGGGAATAACTTTTCAAAAAAGTATGATGGTAAGAAACATAAGTTTTCAGTTTGAGAAAATTGTGGTAAAAAGCATGCTAGGGAATGTATTTTGAATTCTGGTATGTGCTACTGATGTGGTAAAATGGGACATAAGGCTCGTGATTTCACTAAAAAAGATCTGGGTAATAGTATGACAGAACTTGCTTTGCAGTCAGTAAAATGTTTTAAGTGCAATGAAATAGGTCATTATGAAAATGAGTGTCCAACAAAGAACACTACTGAAGGAAAGCAGCCAGACTACAAGAAAAAAGGGGTGGTTAGATCCATTGAAACTACATCAGCAGATGTTGGGATATCAAATGAAGTTGTATGAGGTACACTGTTTGTTTGTTCAGATTATGCCAATGTGTTGTATGATTCAGGGTCTACACAGTCATTCATTTCTAAGATGTTTTCTAATAAATTGGGAATTCCAGCACAAGATATGATTAAAGAACATATGGTAAAAACACCTGGAGTAAATGTTGAGGCAAAAATAAAATATAACAACCTTCATATCCTTTTGTGTGGAATTCATCTACTACAATCCTGAATTTTTTTCCTCAGTAGAGTTTGATGTTATTTTGGTGTTTGATTGGATGTCTGTTTAACAAGAAAATATCAACTAAAGAGCTAAAGAGGTTTCTTTTCAGGATGATTTTTTGTTTTTATACAAAAACGAACCCTTTCTTTTGATAACATATCAGAAATTTGAGAAATTAGAAAAAGATAGAAATAAATGTTACCTTGTACATATTGTAGAAAATAAAGGAACTGTTCAGATTAATGATGTGCCAGTGATGAATGAGTACCTTGATGTTTTTCCAGATGATTTTCCTCATATTATACGTGATCGGGAAGTTGAATTTACTATTTACCTAGTTTATGATGCTAATACAATTTCAAAACACTCATATGGAATGACTCAAATTGATATTTAAGGGTTAAAGAAGCAATTTCAGGTATTATTAGATAAAGGTTTCATTTGACCTACCACATCACCATGGGGTTCTTCTGTCTTGTTTGTTAAAAAGAAAGATGGTTTCATGATACATTGCATTGATTATAGAGCATTGAATAACACCACTGTTAAGAATAAGTATCATTTTACTCACATAAATGGTTTGTTTGATCTGCTCCAGAGAGCTGAATATTTTATTAAGGTTGATTTGATTTCTGGGTACCATCCGTTGAATGTAAATGAAGTAGTCGTTCCAAAGACTATGTTTTATAATAGATATGGACATTATGAATTTGTAGTTATGCCTTTTGGTTTAACCAATGCACCTACTTTATTCATTGATCTTATTTATATATTTATCCATGAGTTCTTGGATATGTTTGTGGTTGTGTTCATTGATGATATTTTGGTGTATTGTAAAAGTAAACAGGAGAATGAAAGTCATTTATGGGCTGTCTTGCAAACCTTAAAAGAAAAGAAACTATTTGGGAAATTCAGCAAGTGTTAGTTTTGGTAACAACAAAATTTTTTATATGGTCACATTGTATAAAAAATGATAGAACTATTGATCCTACTAAAACAATAGTTGTTGAAGAATGGCCAATACCCACAGATATAATTGAGATGCATAGTTTTCTTGGTTTTCCAGGTTATTACCAAAGGTTTGTTGAACATTTTGCACGGTAACCTAGTTCAATGACTATGTTAACTAAAAAAGGTGTTAAATTTATCTGGACAAAAAATGTGATGATTATTTTTAGGAATTGAAAAGAATATTGGTGAATGCTCCAGTTTTGGCACTACTATCCTGAAATGCGTTGGGGCGGTTTTGGGAATTTTTTTTAATTTTTAATTTTTTTTAATTTTTGATATTTTTTTTTTAATTTTTTTATTTTTTTTAATTTATTTTTACTTAATTTATTATTTTATTATTTTATTATTTTATTATTTTATTCATTTTATACATTTAATTAATTTTCTTCATTTTATTCATTTTATTCTCTTCATTTTATTCATTTTATAAACTTTATTCACTTTATTCCCTTTATTACCTTTATTCCCTTTATTCCCATTATTTCCTTTATTCCATTTATTACCTTTATTCCATTTATTTCATTTATTCAATTTATTAACTCTATTCACTAAAATCACTTTAATCACTTTATTCACTTTATTCACTTTATTCACTCAATTCACTATATTCACTTTATTCGCTTTATTCTCTTTATTCATTTTATTCACTTTATTGATTTTATTGATTTTATTTATTTTATTTATTTTATATATTTTATTTATTTCGTATTTTAATTATTTATTTCGTAATTTATTTTGTTATTTTGTAATTTATTAACTCTACTCACTGTAATCGCTTTAATCACTTTAATCACTTTATTCACTCTATTCACTCTATTCATTGTATTCACTTTATTCCCTTTATTCTCTTTATTCGTTTTATTCACTTTATTCACTTTATTTATTCTATTTATTTTATTTATTTTCATTATTAAGTATTTTCATTATTTATTTCATAATTAATTAATTCATTTTGTAATTTATTTATTTATTTCGTATTTTATTTATTCATTTTGTTTTTATTTAATTTAATTCATATTACATTATTTACATTATCCACTCATGCATGCTCATGCCCATGCCCATGCCCATGCCCATGCCCATGCCCATGCCCATTCTCATGCCAATGCCCATTATTCACTTTATTCATTTTATTTATTTTATTTATTTTCTTTATTTTGTATTTTAATTATTTATTTCGTAATTTATTTATTTATTTCGTATTTTATTTATTCATTTCGTTTTTATTTTATTTAATTAATATTACATTATTTACTTTATCAATGCATGTATGCGCATTCCCATTCCCATGCCCATTCCCATGCCCATGCGCATGCCCATGCCCATGCCCATTCGCATGCACATGCGCATGCCCATTCCCATGCCCATGCCCATTCCCATGCCCATGTGCATTCCCATACCCATGCCCATGCCCATGCCCATGCCCATGCCCATTCCCATGCCCATGCCCATGCCCATGCCCATTCCCATGCCCATGCCCATGCGCATGCCCATGCAATATAAGAAATACTACGTTTGGTGAGAATTGAACCCCTAACCTCTTATATATTTTCCAAAGACATTACCACTCCACCAAACTCGTCATGTGGTTAATAAGCAGAATTTAATACACTTATATATACTAATTGAAAAAACAGAAAATACATAACTAATAGATATAAAAGCAATAATAATTAAACAATAAGAAATATTCAATATTTAATAACAAATATTTAATAATTAATAATTAGTTATTTATTAGTTATTTATTGATTTATTTATTATTAAATACTATTTATTATAATATATATCAAATAAAATGTAATATTATTTATATAAATTATAAAATTATGAAAATAAAATAATAAAATAATAAAATAATTAAATTAAAAGAATAAAAAATAAAAAATAAAAAATAAAAAATAAAAAATAAAAAATAAAATAAATAAATAAAAAATAATAAAAAAAACGATAAACATTAAATAATAAATAATTAATAACACATAATAAATGATAAATAATAAATAATAAATAATAATAATAACACATAACACAAAATAAATACTTATAAATAAATAAATAAATTATAAATTATAAATTATATATTATAAATTATAAATTATAAATTATACTAATAATTAATAAATAGTAATTAATAAATAATATATAATAAATAGTTTTAAATTAAAAATATTGAATTATAAACAATAAATAATAATAATTAACAAATAATAAATAATAATAATAATAAATAATAAATAATAAATAATAAATTATATATAATAAATTATATATAATAAATTATAAATTATAAATTATAAATAATAACTAATAATTATTAAATAATATATAATATATAAAAATAAATAATAATAAATAATATCTAATAAACAACAAATAATAATAAAGAAAAAATAACAAAAAATAATAAATAATAATTAATAATTAATAATAATTAATAATTAATAATTAATAAATAATAAATTATAATAAATAATAAATAAAAATCAAAAAAAAATAACATAAAATAACTAATTATTATTATATAAATAATAAATAAAAAATAAAAAGTATTAAACAATAATTAATAATAGATAATAATAAATATGTAATACATAATAAATAATAAATAGCTAATAATAAGTAATAAAAAATAAAAAATAAATAATAAATAATAAATAATAAATAATAATAATAATAATAATAATAATAATAATAAATAACAAATAAATAATAATAATAATAATTAATACCACATAATTAATAATTATAAATAATAAATAATAAAAAATAGATAATAAACAATAAATAATAATAAATAAATAATAATATATAATATATAATATATAATATATAATATATGAAACAAATGAAAAAGTATTAAAAGGTGGGATAAGGGATGAAAATTCATGAAAACGAATGAAAACAGATGGAGAAGCATGAAGAAGGAAGCATCAAAAAGCATGAGAATGCATTAAAACTCGTGAAAACTCTGGATACCCCGTTAAGAATTCGTTATAATCATCATACTAATCCTCAAAAAACAATTGATAAAGAAAACCAGTCATGGAAAACCAAATAAACATTAATAGATGGAGCAGCGGTTAAAACCCGTCAAATTAGTCACAAAGTGACAAAAACATTGGACTCTCATTAACGGAGATAACATATGATCCGAGAGACCATTCCAATTCCACGACTAGTCAAATTGAAGATCATAAAATGATTTTCGAGCTAATAAGTGAAATAGACCGAATGGACCAGCAGAACGGAAGATACGACCATTTAAAAAACTGATAGGGAACATGTGCTAGAAACGAGGCATCAAAAAAATAACAGACCTGATACCTACTAAAAAGCCCATAACATATGATCGAGGAGTCCTTGTGGGCACTGTGACCAGTGAAACTATATCTCATTGAATTAACTATGATATGGTAGGCGAAGGAGTCCGAACTGACATACGGATCGAAAGTTAGGTTCATTTGAATAAAATTTTGACCGGAAACTGGGGACGAAAACATAGTTTTGGAGGCCTTTAGAGGGGTTTTTGGGGTCAAAAAAAAGATAAAATATTGTTTTCTGTCGAACCACTATGTATCTCTCTTCACTGGATTTGATTTTATATATGGTAAAGCCCAAACGGACACCCGAAGCGAAATTTTTAGCCGTTTGAAGTTGGTGAACTTTTTTCAACTTTTTAATAACTCTCATATCTTCTACTCCTTAGATAATATCTTGTTTTTTATTATATGTGCCTCTATATCTCTTAATGAGCTTTGATTTTACTGGTCATGGCGCATCAACAGATGCCCGGAGAAAATGTTATCGTCATTTTAGCGATTTCAGGGATTCTCATGTTTTTTTAATTTTTTTCCTTTCATTTCACGGCGGTTTTACCCAAACCGCCACTATTTCACAACAATTTTTTAAAAACCCACCGCTAATCCTCGAAAAAATTTAAAAAAAAAATTAAAAAATTTTTAGAACAAATAAAACACAATGGTAACGAAGAAAACGACGCGAAATAGCATCCTAATAAACTTTTAGCGGCATTTTTTAAACCGCCACGAAACGCCCGATTTCCTATAGTGTATACAATAATGCTTCTTTGAAAAAACATTGTTGTGTCCTAATGCAGAATTATTAGGTAATTTATAATTTTTCACGTCATTTGAAACCACATGAGTTAAATTACCCTACACATGATTCGAAATTAGCTGCTGTTGTTATTGATTTAAAATTTTGGAGGCACCATTTGTATGGATTAAAATGTGAAATATATACTGATCACAAAAGGTTTAAGTATACAATAAATCAAAATTAATTGAACATTATACAGAAAAAATGGTTGGAATTAATCATGGGTTATGATTTCACAATCCATTACTATCCAGGAAAAGAAAATAATTTGGCTGATGCTTTGAGTTGAAAAAGTAATAACTCATTAACCATGTTACATTTGGAACGAGATCCTTTGGTTTTTGATTTGATGATCTTTTTCATAGCAGTTGTTGGTTCATGAAATTCTCTTATTTTGTATCAGGTTTCTGTGAGATCATCCTTATCAGACAGAATAAATCAAGCACATAAAGAAGACAGTGAGTTACAGAAAATGGTAGAGTTAGTTCGGAAAAGTATGTTTCTTAAATTTATCATTGATAATGATTGGGTTTTGATATTGGGAAATATATTGTGTGTTCCTTGTGATTCATAGTTGAATAATGTTTTTTATGTGAAGCTCATAGTTCTCCATTTTCAGTTCATCCTGGTAGTACTAAGATGTATAGAGATCATCAAAAGTATTACAGGTGGGATGAAATGAAAAGAGATATTGTTGATTTTACATTGAAGTGTTTGACTTGTCAGCAGGTTAAAGAAGAGCGGTTATTACTGAAAGGGATGCATCAGTCTTTACAAGTTCCATATTGGAAATGAGAAAATATAACCATGGACATTGTTGTTGGATTACCAAATAAATATCGAGGTAATAATGTAATCTGTGATATTATTGATCGATTGACTAAATCTTCTCATTTCCTTCCAATTGAGATACATTGCCTCTAGATCAACTTTCTCGGTTGTATGTTAAAGAGATAGTCAGGTTTCATGGTGTTCCCCTCCTTATTTTATCTGATCGTGATCCCAGGTTTACTTATAACTTTTGGAAAGGCATTTAATAGTCGTTGGGTACTGAATTAAATTTTAGTACATCTTTTCATCCTCAATCAGATGATAAATCAGAATGAACATTTCATACATTGAAGGAAATGTTACGTGCTTGCTCTATGGAGTGTCCGGGAAGTTGGGACCAACATATTTCGTTGGATGAATGTTTTAATAATAACAGTTTTTCTAGTATTATACAGATGGCTCCATTTGAGGCTTTATATGGAAAGTGTTGTCGAACTCTTGCTTATTTAGATAACGTAGGTGAGAGGAAGCTGATGGGACCAGAATTGGTAGAAGAGATGGTAGAGAATGTTCATATGATTCATAAGCACATGAGAACATCTCACAGCAGACAAAAAATTTATGCAGATAACCAGAAGAAGGGTCTTTCTTTTGAGGAATGTGATCATGTATTCCTCAAAGATTCTCCATGGAAAAGTGTCATGCGTTTTGATAAGAAGGTAAAGTTGAGTTCAAGGTTTATTAGACCAAATGAAATTTTGGAGAAAGTTGGATCAGTTGCATACGGAGTGTCTTTACTCCATTTTTATCCCAGGTACACAATGTTTTTCTTGTTTCTACGTTGAGAAATTATATTTCAGATCCATCTCATGTTTTGATCTCAGAGGTAGTTTAGTTGGAAGAGAATCTATTTTAGGAAGAAAAAACAATCTAGATTCTTGACCAGAGAGAGAAGGTGTTGCGGAATAAGGTAATTCACCATGTAATGGTTTTGTGAAAAAACCATATACTTGAAGTGGCAACATGGGAATCTGAAAATGCTATAAGGGATAAATACACCCATTTATTTGGATAAGTAAAATTGTGAGGAAGAAATTCCAAAAATTGGGGAATGATGTAACATATCCGGTAAATAAAGAATTAGATATATTTCATATTTATTAATATTTGTTAATTAAATATTATTTTTACTTTAAAAGGGTTGCTATTTTCGATGGCTTACTCGATACGCGACAATGTGTTTCTTTAAAATCTTACATCGCACACTAAAAAGAAAATATTATTATTTTAAATGGAAGTTAACTCCTAGCCCTTTTATTTAAGGGAATGAACAAATCTAACTACAATATTATTACACATGTTTTAAAGTGTATTTACATTTATCCAATAAAAAGATAGAGGCTCAAAATGTGAATGACTCTAATTTAAGCCTAATTTTTATTAAAACGTCGATTTACCACCTTTTTATTGAGACCCATCTTTAAATCTAGTTTTTTTTTCACTTTAATAATTTCTATATTACCAAATAAAATATATTTCTAGAATCATGACATTGAAATTAACTTTGTGTAATGTTTTCAGATTTTTCTGATAATGTTCATTTTTAATGAATACTGAAAAATATTGTATTTTAATACAAAACTAGGTTTCAATAAAATATATTTATATTGTTATATTATCTTTTTAATTGATTTTAAAGTTTAATTAGAATATATTTTTACCATCTAATTCACTTTTGTTTATTGGAAATAATTTTATTTTGAAATTGGACATAAACAATTATCATTCTTGTGATATTTATTGTTTCTTAAAAATACGCTATTTGTTTTAACAATGGTATTTAATTTTAAATTAATTAATGCCACTTCCATTTTTTTAATTTGGTATAATAGAGATCATTCTTGAATTCGGAATATAAATTATAGATTAGGTTGAATTTTTTGTATTATTTTGAAAAACTTCAATTTTTGTTGAATAGTGAAACCACTTAGTAGAAGTTAAAAAACAAACTTTTTCATTTAAATGAAAATTTACCACATATGTGAATTTAATTTCAAAACTCCAACATAAATGGTTGTTATTAGTATGTAAAATATGTTTCAATAAGATGAAAAAAAATATGGTGAATAGAGACTTTTGACTTTTATATATCGTGGTTAAATGTATATAAGGTAATTCAAGGTAAAATGAGTATTATAATAATTCAAAATTACCTTAACACATTTCCAAACCAAATTGGTTGAGTCATTTATGACCATGGGCATCATTTGGTAGATTATGGGACCCCATTAAGCCACATGGAAGTGATAATGACAATTTAGATTAATTAACATAAAGTAAAGAAAAAAATGACAAAAACAAATATCTTTTAGTACATTAATCATTACAAGGGGTTATATAGATTATCATTTTGAATATAAATATTATTTGGAAGGCTAAATATATTTCCTACATAATTGTATTTTTTTATAATTTTTATACAACAACGAAATTATATTATTTATGACACAATAATGATGATGTGTTTACCTCCTCAATAAATCATTAAAATAAATAAAATTATAAATATTAAAATAATATTACAAAAAATTCCAATTCATATTGGAATATTTTATTTCTAATATTAGTCATATTATCTTAGACTTTAATTATTTTTGGATCTTTTGAAACCGATGATATGTTTATAATAAAATAATATTTTCACACTTTTTAAAATAGTCCCTCCTGTCCCTTATAAAAAGAGTCCAATTCTAACCAATTCCTCACACCTCTCAAGCCTTTTGGATCATCCAAACACTACCCTATTAATCTCCCTACATCCCTCTCCTACCTATAGAAGCCTTAACTTAGGAATAAGGCACTTCAAAAATTCTTTTTGGTTCAAACCATAGGATATTAACCAAATTAAAGGTAACTGTTTCTCTTAAATTGTTTTCTTTATTATACTTCTCCAACCCCTAAAATCTTGCTATTCCATTATTTTGTATTAAAAATAGTATCCTAAATATAGTTGAATGTTTTTATGAGATGTATTATAACTACACATAAACACACCTCCATCTAATGGGTGAAGAACATAATGTTTATGTAGATGTCAAACTAACATCTCACGAAACGATGATTGTTCAATTACCTCTTACCTCCTCTCATTGTGGCCATTATGATGGAACATTATTTATTTATGATATATTTTATGTATAAGTTTACTTTATTCTTCATTAATTTCAATTTATAACATACCTTTATGGTTTCCATTATGGGTAAACGTGATAATTTCATTTGCGGAAGTACGGACTACCACCCCCTCAAAGTGATATCACTCATTCATACCATATGTGGTACATATAAAGGGTAGATTTAATGATATTATATATGATATTATACTATAATTATAATATACCTATTTATAATTATGTTTTAATTCCATTAAAATAATAAATATAAATGAAAGTAGCATGCATGCGTACGTACGACTTACCGTCTCCATGAACGATGCATTTCATTTCTTAACTATAAATGTTATGAACTGTTATAAATAAAAATATATGGTAGATTTATATTATATATATGATATCCAAATCATGAATATCATTTTTTCTTTATAATGGAATATTGACCACATGGACTACTTGTAAATATAAGTTTTTCATTTTTGACTCAAGTACCAAATATCGACAAAATAAACATTATTAACATAAATGATTACATAATATTTATAAAATGGTAATAAGTGATATCAAATAACTTCTAAAATTCAAAAATTTTCTTAAGAAAGTATAAATTAACTTTATTTTATTATTCAGTAGATTAAAGAACGATAGGGACAAGTCGGACATTTAGTAAGGGACTTCATCTCAATCTCCTTTCATTAAGGAATATTTTGTTCTAATACACGATTTACTTTTATACACTGTATAAACACCATTGAATTTTCATTTCATTCAAAAAAATATTTTTATACAAATCATTTTACTTAATGACAAAAAGGTATGTGTTTTTACGTAAGCAGTGACAACAACCTTTCCGCTGCCGCGAGTATCATTTGATCTTTAGATTCCATAAGAAGCTATAATGTTTTAAAAAGGAAAAATAAATACCATATACACTATTTTTGTATTTTGGTATTGAAAATTATTTTGAGAATGGATTTATTAATTCAATATCATGAAATGATATTTTGTTATTGCAATGTGGAAATTTTATCTTTCCTTTATGCTTGTGTTATGTGTTAAGATCATGTTATGGTTCTTGGGCATTATTTATCCATATGGGTGGTTCCGTGATAAACATAGGGTGGGTGAGCATAAGATAGATCTCCAATGCATTGGGTAATGTGACTGAGGTAAACGTGAATGTTTCTCATAAGAGATTTATGCAATATACTGTGATGGTTATTTCAAAGTAACTCTTTTTGTAGCTATGATAGCTACAATGTAAGTATCTTTGGATGCCACAAGTTACCTTTATGATTTATGATTTATATGTGTGATTCAGAAATCTTATGTTTTCATGAGCTAAGTAAAATAGCATATGTTTTGTATGTGTTATTGAAAAAATGTTTTCTTTCATTGTTTTATAACCCTTACTGAGCATTTTATGCTCATCCCATGTTTTCAATTGTTGTCACATGACATAATGAATAATAGGGTCAAGGATGGGATCAAGGAAAAGTCATACTATCTAAAACCTAGAACTATATTTGAATCTTTTTTCATGAGTTTTTATTTGTAGGATCGAAATAACAATGTAGGTGCTAAATATACAATATGGTGGGGGTGAAATTTACACTTTAAAAATTTCCATAGACAAGGAAAGACCTAAGTTTATCAAAGTTAAACTATGAAAACTCACAACAACTCTAACACCAATGAAAAATTGGGACAATGTATGAAGTTATAAACATCTAGTTATATGCACTAACTTAAATCTGGAAAGTGATTCCGAAAATATGTTCCGAAAATATGGATCCGGAAATTGAAACTTAACCAATGTTTACAGTATGAGATTATACCTTATAGAGTATAGAATATAAATGAATCAGAGTACATGTGTAAGGAAATATAAGAAGATTATACTTTCCTTTCAATACAATATGTAGCGGAAAAACACGTAGTAAAACTACAAGAAAAAAGATATAAATCTTTTAACCCAAAGAGTAGGGTATCCAAAAAACATGAATAAAGGTCCCTTGATTTATACTTTCATGCATTTCTGTTTTACCCACACCTGGGTAATCCCTCGATACGACGATCAGAGTCTTTGTCTTACTATCCCCGCATGTTCTCAATGTCAAGGTAGTTGGAACCTCTGTCTTCCTCAATAAGGAAGCCCTCTACTTCAAGGTGTTGGGACCTCTGTCTTCCTATCCCCGGAATCCCTCGAATGTAATCACCAACATTCGGAGTCGCACGAAGCACGTCTACACAAGGCAATGTTTGAACAATTAGTTTAAACTTTCTGCACGAAGCATGAGAGTTTATAAGAGTCTATCTCTCTAGAAATCACTTCAAAAACAAGTAATCACTAGTGTCAAAGTTCAGTATAGAGCCCGTTCAAATGAACTCATATTTATTGGAAAATTTCCAATGGTCGGCTCCCTCCTCCAATGGTCATATTTTCCTTAAATTTTGGAAGACATGTACATGTTCCACTAAACCAATGGTTAGTTAGAAATAGAATGTATGACATCATTTTATAACAATACCTGTGTAACTAAAATCACGACATCATTTTGTAATGAAACAAGTATAAGTATAAGAAAAAATGTATTTCGGAATATAAGTAAATAAAAGTTCAGAGTCTAACAAAAAATGGAATTTTGAGTCTTATAATAAAGAGATATTCTGATTCCGTTTTATAGGAATTTTGAACTGGAATTCTATAGAAATCCTGAGTATGAATTTCTAAGAAAATTCGGAGTCAGGTTTCCCTAGTACTCATAATTTGAACATAAAATGTTCAGAGTCGAACTTGTAAAAGATTGAATTCAAACTCATAAAAGTTCGAAGTTGAACTCATAAAAGTTAGGAGTCGAACTTATAAATGTTCGGAGTCGAACTCTCTGAAGTTCAGAGTTGAACTAGTAAAAGTTCAGAGTTGATCTTTGTTAGAGTTCATATCAAGAATTTGGAATCGAAATATACTAGGGTTCATATCTAGAATTCGGAGTGGAACTTCATTATAGTTCACATCACGAATTCGGAGTAGAACTTCATTACAGTTCACATCCAGAATCCGGAGTGGAACTTCATTACAGTTCACATTCAGATTTCGGAGTGGAAATTCATTACGGCTCACATCCAGAATTCGGAGTGGAACTTCATTAAAGTTCACATCTAGAATTCAGATCCTAAAACAAAATACTTAAAATCTATGTATTATATGATTCCGAGGTTTCTAATATGAATCCGATTTTTATACTTAGGAAAAATACTGATTTGTATAACGAAATATAGATAATGGTAAATTTCCTTAAGGAAGGAAATTTTCCTTATGGATGTAAAGTATAGAATTACTTATGTATAGGGTGTTTGTGATTTTCAAAACAAGAAGGAATGGAAAAGTAATAAGTAAAACATTATTGACTCAAAAATCTCCCCCTTTTTCGAAAGCACAAACAGATTTACAAAAAATATTATTAGGACTTTGAAAAATTTCATTAGACATTGAAATTAAATCTTATATCCCTTAATTCATGTATAATGATGAATACAACTAACTCCCCCTTAGGCATTGAAACTATAAGGATTGTATTCTGAATTTCCGGAATGGTTTTTTCATTTTTACGGGAATTAAAAAAATCATAATGTGGAAATCACCCTTAATTTAAGGATATTTAACTTACAAATTATTCTTTCTCCATTTTAAATTTTCCTTCTCCTCTTTTTAGTATTTCTTTTTCCTTCTCAACCTTTGTGATTTTCAAATTTAATTGAAGGGAATGAAAAAAAATTAAGTACCTGAAACATTAGTACGTAACAATACAATATAGAGCCAAGAAAAAATTTCATTAGAGTTGACAAAATTTTAACAAGGTATGACAAATACAACAAAATATTTGGGTGAGTTTACTTTTCTTCCTTTTACTTCTCCTTAGGGATAAGCTTCTTCAACAAGGATTTCAATTTCTTTAAATCTCTTTAATCCTCCTCAGCTTACCTCTCCAAAACGTTTATCCTTTCATATTTATCTTTCAAAGCATCTGCATGAGCCTTCATGGCCTCTTCCTACATCTTTACTTGCTCATCTTTCTTTACAAGTGTTTTCTCAAACTCAATCCGGAGATCTCAATCCCTTATAAAATTTTGAGAAGGGGATTTAGCCTTGTCAATCAGTTCCTTCACTTTTTGACTCGGTGACCTTTGCTCAATGATCAGCTCATCCTGAATATTCTTAATCTTTTCATCCTCGGTGTCAAAGGCATCTTTTACCTAATTCTGAAAACATTCAAAGTCAGTGATGTCTTCTTCAAATTTCTTAGACTATAAAGTGATTTTAATGCAAGATTTCATGTGCACATCATAATTGATAAGGGAATTTTTATGGTCGGCCTCAATCTTCACACACTTATCCATCACCATAGAAAAGGATTCTAATTTTTGATTCAAACTATGTTGTAGAATCTTGAATCTGGAGTCTATTGTTGGAGATATTGGAATGGTATCCACCAAATTTTTCAAGGATTCAACAAAAAATTCATGCCCATGTGCTGATGACTCCGAATCAGATAATTTTCTTGGATATTTCTCTTCCTCAATCTGCAATTTCTTTCTTCTAGAAAAACCACCAACCTATTTCCTCCTGATGAAATCTTTTATTGGTGTCTCCATGAGCACATTCTATCCTTTATAATATTTCTGAATGGGTTTCTCATCTGGTGATTCTTCCTTACTTTCTGAAAGTTAAACAATTTGGTCTCCATTAGTTTTCTCCTTCTCTGTTCCTTCTTTAAGAAAATTATTCTCATAGGATTCTTCCCCATCATCCAAAACATTTTATTCCTCTTCCTCTTGATTGTCATCATACATTCTAGTTTATTTCTCAACTCCCTTTCACGGAGTGACTAATTTCTCTAATTCATCTTTTTCATGATAATAATATACATGTTTGATCAAGACATCCAGATTATCACTTGATACTTCTTCTTCTTCTTCTTCTTCTTCTTCTTCTTCTATAACCTCTATTTTTTCACTGGCTTCAAAAATTTTCTTCTTCAGCTTCTTCTCTTTTTCTTGTTTTTCTAACTCATCAGCAGCTCTTTCTGTTAAGGCCTTAGCCTCAATAGGGTCCAATCTGAAATATATATCTCCTTATTTCCTCTTCTCCTTGTCTTCCCTCCACTTAGCTACCACTTCATCTGGACAAGCATTCTGTTTTTTTGGCTTGGGAGGTGCAGATTGGGTTTCCTTAGATTTGGGATTTTTGTCATCACCAACCACTTCTTTATGCTTCCAATTCATAGAGACCTTATTTACTGGTTTAGCCTTCTCCACATTTTTCCAAACGATCTCAGCCTCTTCCTCTGGAAAGCTATAAAATTCACCAGTTTCCTTAGAAAAATCTATATTCATTCTTATTATTGTATCATCACTAACATGAATAAGTTTAAAATTCCGAACTTTAGACTTACAAGAATCCTTGAATGAATATAACCACCAAACTATCGTCTTTGATAATAAGGCATGGTAAATAATGATTTGAGCTCTGAAGTTTCCCTCCTTGATATTCTTGAACATCACAAGTACATGTCTCAAAAGAATTATTTTTCATAGATTTACCAAGACGTCTAAGAAGTAAATGTCACTTTTCTTTAGGGTATCATTATCACACTTTCTCGGAACCAAAAAACCATGTACCCAAAGCTGATGAATCTGATTATTATGAGAATGATGAGAAATATTTGTTGTCTTGACATCATCAAGTCCAAGACATTGTAAGGCCTTAACCATAAAAAAACATCCTTGATCATCTGAGAGTTTGTTTGAAAAAAATTATGCTTCTCATTAATATGCTAGCCCCACCAAGGGTGCCGCCTTGGTGTAAGTAAGTTTGTTAGTCTTCCCAGAAAACTTGAATGAAATCTTTTCTCCTCGATCTTCCTCATAAAATTTTTTGGATTCGTAGAATTCTACAAGTAACTCCGGATAGAATGGTTCTTGATCACTCATCTTGGATATACATATATCTTCCCTACCATTAAGCCTGATGATATTGGAGATGATAGTACCATACATGTAGAAGTTCAGATCGACAATTCTTTCTCTGTAGAGATGCCATTTTGAAATTGGCTTTGAGGTAGACATATATTGAGATGTAGCTTCAACAGTAATTCGGAATGGAGAGTTCTCAAGGATTCGGAACGAGCATCAGAATGTTTGGAAGGGTCCTTAAGAAGATGGTCAGGGCTTCGAGATACGAAAGATTTGAAAAACCTATGTGGGGAGACCCTTGGGGTTCCCCATTATATTGGTGTTGGGGTTGGCCTTTGAGATTCCAAAAACAATCTAACGTTTGAGAAACCCTTTGAACTGATCTAACGGTTGAAAACAAACCGCAAGAAAAACTGGACTCCTATCATTTGAGATTTTAGGAAAAACATTTGGATTTGAGAAAATTTGAATCCGAAATATTTAAAACTCATTGGAAAATACTAGAAAGAAAAATATGACTATGAAAACATAATAAAGGAAATCATACCATTCGGATTGGCCAGGAGGTTTGTTTGTAATTGGTAATATTCTTCTTGAAGAAAATTTAAAAAAGAAAAAGTAACTATGAAAAACATGCTACGAAAAGCTCAATAAGAAAAAATATGAGTATGAGAATTCTTATTAAGAAAATTGAGTACTAAATATTTAATTACGAAAAGTATGAGTACGAAAATTTTATTACGAAAAGTATGAGTATGGAAAATTTCATTACGAAAAGTATGAGAATGATAAATTTCATTACGAAATGTATGAGTATGAACAATTTCATAACGAAAAGTACGAGTACGAAAAATTTCATTACAAATAAATCAGTATGAAAAAATCATTTTGAAAATTCCTAGTGCGAAAATTTCATTACGAAAATTTATGTTCCAGAAATTTTAATTACAAAAAAAATTTGGTTACAAAAGCTCTTAAAAATGACTATGAAAATTTTGATTACACTATCAAACAAATGTACTCCCCCTATAAAAAGGAGTTTATTACTGTAAGGAGAATGTTCAACAAGAAGTTAATGAAGAAGGATTGCCTTACCGTTATCATTCTTGACTTCTGTTTAATTTATTCAAATCTATTAAAGGGTAAAGATTTTGTGATAATATCAGCAAGTTGATCTTTCGTTCCAATAAACTGAATAATGATGTCTCCTTTAATTGTGTAATCCCTAAGAAAGTGATTCCTAATATCTATTTCCTTTTCATGAGTGTGATTTGAAGTGTTTTTTCTACGGGAAATGGCACTTCTTTTATCACACAAAATTTGAGTCATAGTAAAACTGAAGCCATAATCTCTGAGTGTGTGTTGCATCCACAACACTAGAGCACAACAACATCCAGCTGCTACATATTCAACTTCAGCAGTGGAGATTTCTACTGAGTGTTTCTTCATGCAAGACCAAGAAACTAACAAATCTCCTAAGAAATGACATGTTCTGGATGTACTTTTTTTATCCATTCTACACCCACCAAAGTCCGCATCCCAAAAGTTTTTTAAAACAATGACATTTACATTAGTATAAAAGTGTCCTAAATCCATGGTTCCCTTTACATAGAAATTTTTTTTTCACTGCCTTTAAATGAGATTCCTTAGGATTTGATTTATTTCTTACACATAACCATTCTGAGAAAATCAATTCTTGTCAACTAGCTGTCAATTAAAGTAGACTTCCTGTCATACCTCTAAAAGATGTCTGATCTAATGGTTTCCCAGCTTCATGATGATCAAGTGTGTTTGATGTACCAATAAGAGTACTTATACTCTTAGTGTTGTCATAACCATACTTTTTAAGAAGATCATTAATATACTTATATTCATATATGTAGATGCCTTCTGGTTTTTGAGAAATTTGATAACCTAGGAAAAATGTTAACTCACCCATCATACTCATTTCAATCTCAGATTTCATTAGATCTACAAATAATGTAGTTAACGATTGGCGAGTTGAACCAAATATAATTTCGTCGACATAAATGTGAAAAATCAAAGCATTTTTCGTAATTTCATTGTAAAAAGGATTGGATATGCATTTTCCTTAACATAGATATTTTGAAGAAAAAATCTTGTAAGTCTATCATACCATGCTCGTGAGGCTTGTTTGAATCCATACAAAGATTTGATAACTCTAAAAACATGATTAGTATGTTTTTTATCTTCAAATCCATGTTGTTCTTCAACAAAAAATTCCTCTTGAAGATAACCGTTAAGAAAAGAAAATTTCACATCCATTTGAAAAAGTTTAAAATTTCATAATGCTTGAAGGGCATGTAAGATATGAATAGATTCAAGTCTAGCTACTGGAGAATAGGTTTCTTCATAGTCTATTCCCTCTTGTTGAATATAGCCTTTATCAACTAGTCTAGTATTATTTCTAACGATGACTCCATTTTCATCACACTTATTTCTAAAGACCCATTTTACTCCAATAATAGATGTTTCCTTAGGTCTTTCAAATAAGGTCAATACTTTGTTCCTTTCGAATCCATTTAGTTCATCTTGCATGGATTTAATCTAATCATCATCACCTAAAGCTTCATCAATTCTTTTTGGTTCTAATTGGTAATGGAATACTTGATGCTCTATTTCATTTCATGAGTATTTTTAGTCCTTACAGGTTGATTTACATCACCAATGTTACTATCACTGGATTGATTCTTAAGAAATAACTGATTTTGGTTTTGTTAAACATGTTCGTCAACATAGGGTAGAATGTATTTTGGGGTAAATGTTTTAGAAGTATCTTCTTGAAAATTTTCTTTGTCAAAGGCATCTCTTATCAAAGATTGATAATCATTTTTTTAAAACACATCTGAAGATGTAGGTTGGGATGATTTAAAAACAAAAAGACATGTTTCATATAATTTGACATGTACTGTTTCCTCAACAGTACAAGTGTTTTAATTAAAAACTCTGTAAGCCTTAAAAGTTGTTGAGTAGCATAAGAAAATCCATTTATATGATTTTGGTGTGAATTTGTGTATATTATCATTAGTATTCAGGATGAATACCTTGCATCGAAAAACCTTGAAGAAGGAAAGACTAGGTTTTCTACCATTCCATAACTCATATGGTGTTTTATTATGAAAATATCTAATCAAAACTCAATTTATAGTATAACAAATAGTACTTACAGCTTCAGCCCAATAATGTCTAGCTATAGAATATTCACTCAACATGGTTTTTGTTATCTCTTGAAGAATTCTATTTCTTCTTTCAACTACACCATTTTGTTGAGGTGGTCTCGGTGCTGAGAAGTTGTGAGTAATACCTTTTCTACAACAAAAAGTTTCAAAATCAAAATGTTAGAATTCTCCTCCATGATAACTATGAATAGTGTTTAATGGATGTTTTTTCTCATTTTTAAATTGGCCTCTAAAAATTTGAAATAAGAAAAATCATCAGACTTTTTTTATAGAAAATAGACCCATGTAAATCTAGTGTAATCATCAACTAGAAAAAACACATAGTATTTTCTTATAATGCTTCCAGTTTGTGTGGGGACAAAAAGATCCATGTGCACCAACTGTAATGCATCAGTTTTTGAGACTTAACCGATTGATTACAAACTAGATTTATGTTGCTTTCCATATTGACAAGGATCACAATCTTTAGAAGAATTGAATATATGCTCTGGTAAATTCTTAACTCGATTCTTCTTAGAGAGTTTACTTGTGTTCCAAAGGTCACAGTGACCTACTCTTCTATGCAATAACCAAGAATGATCTTCTATTGCACTAAGGAAAGGTAATTATTGGCTCTTAAGGCCTTCTAAGTTCAATGTGTAAACAATCTCTTGTCTATGGTCATAAAGAATAAAGTCTTCCTTGGAATTATGTACTAACAACTTTTCATTCCTAAAATTCAAAAGGTATCCCTCATCACATAATTGACTTATGCTATTTAGGTTGGGCTTAAAACACCTTACAATCAAAACATTTGAAATTAATTTTTTACCAAGAAGAACAATATTACCTATTCCAACAAATTTCCCCCTGAGCATTATCTCCGAAAGTTACATTACCTCCTTTCGTCTTGATAATATTTTAAAAATAACTTTTTTTACTAGTCATGTTGTGGGAACATCCCCTATCTATGTACCATGTATTGTTTTTGGTACTTCTTTTATCTTCCTGAAAATATGAAAAGAGTTAGACTTTCAGAATCCAAACTTGTTTGGGTCCGAGATTTTCAGATAACAAAATTTTGGGTACCCAGATCTTCTTAGAAAAGTAATCCTTATGAAATCCTAAAGATTGGGTTTTGTATAATGAACAATTCATTTCCCAGTGACCACCACATTGACACTTGGTACAAAATGGGGCAGCTTGAGGAACAAAGGAGTTATTACTAAAAGATGGTTTTTCATGGGTATAACCAAATCTGGACTTGATTCTTAAAAGTTGTATTTGTGAATACAACTTATCAAAAAAAATTCTTTACCTAAGGTAAAGTCAGACAAACATTTCTTCAAGGAAAATATTTCGGATTTGAGTTTTATAACCATGTTTTTGTCATCAAAATCATTAGGTTTGGAGCTAGAGATAGGCTTGAAAACTCTTTTCTTAGAAATTACTTTTTCTAGATCATTATAAATTTTATTCTTCTCAGAATTTACTTCCTCAAGAATTTTTGAAATACATAAGAAATCAGTATTTTTTTTATAATGATATTTAGAAATATCTCATATTTAGTTACTATGAATAATATTCCTAGAGTTTTTCTTATCATGTTTCTTATTGACTTTTGAAACCTCAACATCAATAAGTTCATCAAACCTAAAAACTTCTTCATAGGTAGGTAAATTATTTTCTTCATCAGAAGAAGATTCATCATCCGAAGAGTTATAATATTTATTATCATAAGAATTTTAAGAAACATTGGTCAATGATTCAACATTGTGTACCTTAGCCATAAAGAAATGATTGTTAATAAGTAATCTGGATATAAGACCAATATTTTTCTGTCCAGAAGATTCATAATTAGAAGATTCATATGAAAAGTCACCACCACTAGCACTCCAAGTATCATTAGCTTTTAGAACATTATTAGCTTTGAATTTATAATACTTCTTCCTATTCCTTTATGAATGCCTCTATTTTCGTTATTTCTTCTTGAGAAATGGACAATCAGGTCGAATATGTCCACTTATCTTTCAATCATAGCATGTTACCGCTCCAACTTTCTTATCTTTCTATTCCTTCTTCTTATACATGGATTGGAAATTTATTTGACCAGCTACCTTATTCATTATTCAAGCAATATTTTCTAACTCATTCTATGAGACTTCACTCTCACTAGATTCATATTGGATAGTAACCTTCTTATACTTGGATCTTGTTACTCTCTCAGGAGTCTTTGATTTCATGTGATTTGATGTTGTATTAAAAAAAATAGTACCACTCCCATTCTTCTTTTTGATGTTGTTAGCATCTCTATTCATCTGTGTTTCATATTGGATACGATTTCCAAATATCTCATCTAAGGAAATTTTAGTGACCTTCCTGTTCTCATCAATAGTTGTTCTCTTTGATTCCCACTCATTTGGAATATTATCTATAATCTTATCCACAACAGCTTCATCATCCAGACCTTTGTCTCCCATAAATTGTATAGAGTTCACAATTGTCATAAACCTCTATTGTACTTTACAAATGGGTTATCCATAATGAAAATTGAAACCATGATATTCATCTCTATGCATAGATCTTCATGCCTCAATCTCTTTAGATGTACCAAAATGAGTAAATTCAAGTTTCTTCAATATAAAATCTGTTGTTTCACATGAAGAAATGTGGATATATATGTTTTTAGACATTGAGCATAGAAGATTATTGTGTACATTATAGTTTAATTGATAATCATGCTTCTCATGGTTTGTAAAAGCACTAACATCCTTATCAGGAAATTTATAACCTCTTGTATGAATAAAAAAGTTACCTACCCCAATATTGTTAACGAATTTCTTCATTCGATCTCTGTAATACTCATAATCATTTCCATCAAAAATTGTTAGTCTAGTAGTTTTTAGGTTTTCGATGGAACCAACGTTCATTCCTGTCATCTGAAAGAATGTTTTCTACAAAAAAATTGTTAAACAAAAAAGTTTGGATTCAAGGAAAAATATTCCTAAGCATGGAAAATATAGAACAAATGAAAAACTGAGCAAGAAAAATTTATATGTGAGAATAAGTATTTCAGAAACCTCCTCTGATACCAATAGTAAGATTGGTATAGAGTATGAGGTATCCGACCTCTGATACCAATTGTACGATCTAAATAACAATGTAGATGCTAAATATACAAGAGGGGGGTGAATTGTACACTTTAAAAATTTCCTTAGACAAGGAAATATCTATGTTTAACAGAGTTAAACTAAGAAAATTAACAACAACTCTAACACCAATGAAAAATTGGGACAAAGTATGAAGTTTAAACTTCTAGTTCTATGCACATGCTTAAATATGGAAAGAGATTCCAAAAACAGGTTCCAAAAATATGGATCCAGAAATTGAAACTTAAAAAATGTTTACATATTGAGTTTCTACCATATAGCGTATAGAATCTAAATGAATCAGAGTACAAGTGTAAGGAAATATAAGAAGATTATACATTCCTCACAATACAATATACAACGGAAAAACAAGTAGTAAAACTATAAGTTAGAAGATATAAATCATTTAACCCAAAGAGTAGGGTATCCAACAACCTTGAATAAAGGTCCCTTGATTTATACATTCATGCATGTATGTCTTACCCACACCAGGGTAAGCCCTCAATATGATGATCAGAGTCTCTATCTGGCTATCTTAGCAAGTCCTCGACTTTATGTTTGTTGGAACATATATCTCCATCAGCAAGGAAGCCCTCAACATCAAGGTATGGGAACCCATGTCTTCATATCCCCGAAAGCCCTCAAATGTAATCAAAAACATTCGAAGTCACACGAAGCACATATACACAAGGAATAGTTTGAACAAGTAGTTCAAATTTTATGCATGAATCTTGATAGCTGATAAGAGTCTCTATCTCTAGAAATCCCTTCAACATCATGTAATAACTATTGTCAAAGTTCAATATAGAGGTCATTCAAATGAACTCCTATTTATAGGAAAATGTCCAATGGTCGGCTCCCCCCTCTAACTGTTATATTTTCCTTAAATTTCGGAGGGCCCTTTAGACGTGTAAATAAACCAACCGTTAGTTAGAAATAGAATGGATGACATTGTTTTATAAAAAAACATGTGTAACTGAACGAATGACATAGATTTTTAATGAAAAAATTATAAGTATAAGTAAAACTGTATTTCAGAATGTAAGTAAATAAAATTTCAGTGTCTAACTAAAAATGGAATTCTGAGTGTTATAATAAATAGATATTTGGATTCTCTTTTATAGGAATTCGGAACCTGAATTCTGTAGAAATCTAGAGTCTGAATTTCTGAGGAAATTTGGAGTCTGGTTTAACTAGATTTCAGAATCTAAACTTACAATGTTCAGAGTATAACTTGTAAAAGTTCGAAGTCGAACTCATAAAAGTTTGGAGTCGAACTCATAAAATTTCGGAGTCGAACGTATAAAATTTAAGAGTCAAACTCTTAGATGTTTGGAGTTGAACTATTAAACGTTTGAATTAGAACATTGTTAGAGTTCGTATCCAGAATTTGGAATGGAAATACATGATAGTTCGTATACATAATTCAGAGTAGAACTTCATTAGATTTCACATCCAGAATTCGGAGTGGATCTTCATTATAGTTCACATACAGAATTCAGAGTGGAACTTCATTATAGTTTACATCTAGAATTCGGATCCTAAAACATAATACTTCAAATTTAAGTGTTATTTGATTCCGAGGTTTCTGATATGAATTTTATTTTTATAATTAGTAAAATATTGATATGTATAAGGAAATCTAGATAAGGCTAAATTTCCTTAAGGAAGGAAATTTTCCATATAGAAGTAAAGTGTAGAATTTCTTATGTATAGGGTGTTTGTGATTATCAAAACAATAAGGAATGTAAAAGTCATAATGAAATCCTTATTGACTCAACATTATTTTGTGACAAAATGGACACTGTGTAGAATTGTCTACATGTAATATTCAAGTTGATATGTAAATGTAATGATATTATTCTCTATAACTCTAAATTTGAAAATATCCTCATTCTTAATTAATCATTTGATTCAATATAATGTATTATTTACGGTCAGGTCCTTATAAATATCCAATGATATGATATTAGATGATAGTATGAAACATAATTTATTAACAGTGATCAAACATTTTGATAATAGAAGGAAATTTCTTTTCAAAAAATATATATATATTATCATAAGTGTGGAATATGTTAATGTTTTTACATATAAAAAAATGGACATGTAAAAATATCATCCTAAAAAAATAGAAACATAAAACGCCTTATATTTGAGTACTGATGGGGAGAAAAAATTATGGAATAAATCTCATGAGAATACTAGGTATAAACGTATTAGCAAACATTAATCTGTTTATTTTCATATAAAAATTCCAGCATTGTAGATAAAAGAATAAATTTTAGTATAACATGTTTGAAAGTGAATACCATTTCTAAATTCCATGAAAAATTTAGAAATCAATTTTCCGCATCTCTTAATTTTATTCATTAAAAATATTTTGTGTTGAATATATATCAATAAATAAAATGGGGTTTTTAATTAATAATTGTATTTATTATTTTACTTGAATGACAAATATCATGTATATAAATCATAAATATGATGTTTTTGAACTGTTACAATCATTAATAAGAGTTTTTTCGATTAAAATGGGGGTTTATATAAATAATATTAGAATGGATAATAGAATATAGTTTATATTTTATTTTCTTCAATCAAATCTAAAAAACCAGAGAATCAATAATAAATACAGTTCACCATACACACATTCAAAAGGTTGATTAGAATAAATTTTTTTTACCATATTTGGAAATGGGATCAAGAAAGTTAGAAAAGATCAAAAATTCAATTTCCTATAACTTACAAGTTGATAAAACTGTTGGGCATGTACAGAATAGTATTTTTGATGATGAAATAAAAAAACACTTCCTATAGAATCTATAATAAAAAAAAGAATCAGTTAAATATTTATTCATCTTATGAATTCATTGATTTCAAATTATCAAAAATAAGGATATCATGATATTCTATTAAATTGATGTATAAGTAACATTTATGCTATATTCACCGAATGAAATAAATTACTGATGATTGAAAAAATTACAAAAGCGGGTGGATTCCTATTAATTGAATATTTTCCCAAATCTAGTAAAATGGAATGTAATTGGTTAATTTTGGAATATATGATCATATTCAATGAATATGGGGATGTTTTAGGAAACATTGAAAGAATTTTTTATAATGATATTCATAGGAGGATGTTGTGGATTTTGAAGAAACAAGTTCCCTAATAGAATGATTAGATTCAATAAAAAATGATATTTGTAGTGGCTGCACATCTTTGTTAAAAAATGTATAAAAATGATAGATATTCATCTTTCCTTATTGGTGATCTTGAAGAAGACAGTTACCTTAAGAAAACATGTGTGTTTCAATATGATAACTATAGAAGAAGATATTATAATTATATTAATGACCAATGTGTGTTAAAACAAGCCCTACGTGTTATTCCCTAACATGATCAATAACAATAAGATGGGGTGAATCAGTGGTTACATTTTAAAATTTAATGAAATATTTTATGTAACCTCTAATGTAAAATCTTATAACCATAAGAATCATTTCAATATTATTGCCATATCATATAAAACATCTCAACCTCACATTTTATATGAAAACAATACTAATAGAGGGTGGAATATAACATTAATACTGGTTCGGTACAAATATATACTCCTAAATTTGTTTGATATTCACTAATATGGATTCATTAAATAAATTATTTCCTGAATACAAAGCGACAAATAGTAAAAATATATATATTTTTAGTAGAAAAATTCCTATTCTAGATGGCTCCCCCCCAACATACCTTTTTAATGTCCTCATTACCAAATATTGTTATCAACCCCTTTAAAATAATCAATTATTTTTTGAAATAATCAATATATGAATTTATATTCACTATCCTTATATTTTTATGAACAACATAAAAAATTATTCACTCCCTAAACATGTATGATAAATAAATCCTAACCTATATTCAATCCATATGAACATAAAAAATATCAATAAAACATTGTGATCTTTGATAATTCTCTATAAAAATTCACTGGAAATCATCCTCAGCAAAACTCAGTCAGTTTTTCTAAAGTCCAGTATCCTTTATTTGATGGTCTTTATCTCACAGGCATCGATTTGATGCTACTTATACACATTAATATTCTATTGACTATCAACTCAATTTGTTGCTTGAAATTTCTCTGCAAGATTCAACATGGTCATATAAACCATTCCCAAATGTAATTATTATGATGAAGTGGTGTATACTGGAACATTCACATATTAGGGGACTTAACCTCACTCTGATGGAATCTTTCTGATAGTACTCACTCAATATCATAGTGAAAAAATTAACATAGTTCTGAACCTCTGTACATGACACAAAAAATATCACAGGTATCAGTGCATGTTATCGATTAATTTTTTCATATTTAGTATAAATTCATTGTTATATCTTTTTATACTAATCATATAATGAAAAAAAATGAAAAAATAATCACCTCCATATCATAGAAATTTTTAAATCCCTAATCTGATGTTCATTAATGAATTTATCATAGACTACGTCAAATATTTTAAATACATATGGGTGCTTCTAGAATCATCTAAAAACCTCATTCTTCATCATGTTCTCAAAAATATCTTCTATCAATTTTTTTATTATTAATCATCATTTGGATTCGAAATTATAATGAATAAATATAGATAACTAAATATGGTACATTATGATGAGAACATCAAAAAAGTGTAAGTCTTCTCATTCAAATTCATGGTAGAAACTGTTAAATGTGCAACATTGAAATTTATTTTTGAAATATCATAAAAGTATTTATCCATTTATTCAATTCCTCACACTGATGTTCATGAGTATGGTGATATTCATAATTTAATGGCTTTATCAGTGTAAGCATGCATTTGTTAGATATTTCTCCCAAATAGTTTGAAAATCATAACCACTATCAATAAAATTGTTCATTTTCTCCTAAACTAATTGAAATAAAATAAAATATGGGGAAAATATTAATTTTCAAATAGAAAAATTCAAAATAAATTATCCAAAAATTACATGACTCCATAAAATATTATTGGAACCACATTAAAAATAATTTCAAATCCTTATACAATAATCGAATTTACACATAAATGATGATATACTCATTCTAAAAAGAATCCCACAAATCATAGGTCATCCACACTATTCATTCATTTTCTAACACTAAAAATAGTAACCCTATGATATATAGGTAAAAATAAAAAAAATTGGGAACAATTCTTATTCATAAAGAATTAATTTTTCAAATAGTATTAATTAAATCAATTGATGAAAATAATAATCATTTTAATAGATGTATAAACCACTATTGGAAACTATTATATATAAAATAAAAATAAAAATTACAAAACAAAAGGTATTAAATAAATTTACATCATGAAATTTTAATATTATTTTCAAATAAAAGTGTAATTAATCAAAACACAAAATTTTTATATCCAATATAGAATCACCCATTACTATAACATTATACATTATAAAAACAAATGAAAAAAAAATTATCATAAAAAATAAATTTTGAATAACTTAATCACAAAAACATATAATAAATTTTAAACTAGTGACAACCATTATAACACATTGATTCTAAATAACATGTAAATATGCAATTTGAATTTGATAAATTGTCTAACCATATGATATCACCAATTCAAAATAAAAATAATATTTAAACCACATTATAATAACCCATTAATAATAATTAATCAATACCAAATGATTATTTCAAGCCATAAAAAATATTTTCTAATTAAAAATTACCAACCCATGAAATAAGATAAAATTAATTTTTATGTCTAAAAAATCATTTTTAACAAGTTAGAATACATTACATCAAAATATACTAACATTAATTTTTTTGATGATAGATCATAAATATATAGGAATAAAACAAGGTTGTGTTAATGAAATTCAAGAAACATGAGATCATCCAATGTATTCATTCAAACCTAGAAACAAAAGAATATTGGAAACATAATAGATCCTAAAATATATGAGAAGTCATATAATTAATATAAATAAATAAAATTTTCCATAGAAGACATAATAAATAAATATTCATCATTTTAAAAAAAATAATATTACGCTAAATATAACCTATACATATCAATTACTAATTAACACCATTAATGTGTTTCAATATTCATTAATATAATAACCTATTAGTATTATATATTTTAAAAGAATTCTTATAATATATATAATTTTTTAAATAATAATTGGCTACATTTAAATTCCCATTAATTATAACTCATCATATAATGTTTATTTGTAATATTGGTACTGAATATTTTAAAAAAAATTATAGTCAATGATAATAAAATTAAATAAATCCAGTTAAATGTGTAAATCCCAAATTATTTCTATGACCATAGATATATTTTTCCAACATATCAACAATTTTTAAACACATTACGTTAATTTAAATAATTAAATAAATTAAAAATAATTTTCAATGAAAAGGAGTGGCCAAAAAATAATAATACAATTCTATAAATATGTCGATCTTTGCAAAATGATACTTTTAAGACACGTTGTTTTGTAATTCCATGAGAAATTTTGTTCATGTGTGAATTCAATTCATTTTAAAAATACCACGGTGTTGGAAAATAAAAAATAAATAATTCATGTTAATAATACATAAAGATAACATACATAAGTTCATCATGATTTTAATCACGTTATATTATATAAATCACTGATGAATTCTTAAAAATTATGTTCATATATTAATAAGTCAATTAAAAAAATGTGTGAAACCAATTTATTGATGATTGAATTGAAATATGTATAAATTCATCTTATAATCTGCCATTATATCATAATTAAACTATTTTATTATAATTACAAATTACTCATTTATATATAAATGATGAATGTAAATCCCCACATTATTAATAATTATAAGAAATTGAGAGCATTTATTTTATGAATAATATAATAAAGAAATTATTTTCAAGATATTTCGAAAAAATCACCAATTTATTACACAATAGCTATAAAAGTCCATATTTACCTTAATTAAAAATCCAATCCATTTTACATATATAATACCCTTTTAAATTTTACAAGAATATATTTTTTAAATTTTAGATCATATTAAGAAAAATGAAAAACAAATACCACTTTAATTAAATTATTCAACTCAAATGTTCATTAGACCATATAATAAAAAATTAACTATAATGATACAAAAATATTCCATAAAACATACTTCACCATTTAATTTCAATTAAAAAAAATTATTAAATTCCATTTAAATAAATCATTTTCCATTATAAAAAGATAACTCATGATGTCATGAAAAAATATTAAGAAAATATAATGTTAAAACCCCTTATTCAAGGAAATCATATCCACCTATCAAAATTTAAGATATATTAATAATAACAAATGAATTCATTAAATAATCATTAATATAAATCTAAATATATATATTAGTTTATTTAAAAGAATAAAATTTAAAATGGATGAATAAAAAAACCTCATACATCCCAAATTCCTAGAAAACATCTATTGTTTGAAAAAATCAACTTCATCCAAACTACATATTTTTTTCCTCCTAAAATATTTCAATGATAGTGTGAAAAAATAAAAGAATTATAAATTATGAATAAAAATGAAATGTCATACCGCGTAATCCCCTATTAACTCTTGTTTTTGAACTAAAAGTTTTAGAATGATATCAATTCGTACCAATAGATTGAGTTTCAAATATAGAATATCATGTATAACATTAATCCCTATAAAATATTAAATAATACCAATATTTGATAATAATAATTTCCAACCCAATCTGGAATTATACTACACTAGTTACCCTAACCAGATCATAACATGGACTGAAGGGTGTTCCCAATATTCATTGGATGAAATATACTCATTGATAATTAAAGAATATTTATTTAGAGATAGGTTAACATAATTTATTAAATTAAATATAATTTTTCAATCTAATTACATGTCATGTAATTTTCATTAATTGTTCACTTTTCCCATGAAATAAATAATTTAATTAAAACATCCCACATGATATGAATATAATAAAGATGACCATAAATAACATTAAATTCCATAAATGAATAGATATCAATAAAAAATATTCTCCAAAATCAATAAATTATGTAATTTATATGGAGGTTGAAATGGAAAATACGTATATATATAAAGGATATAAAAAATATAATAGAAAAATAAGATTCAAATATTTATGCAACGAGGGTTATCAACATCCCATATCAAGAATATTTTTATAAACAATACTAATTTATGTTTCCACTACCATAATGTGATTGATTTCCTTTTCTATCATAATAAAAAACAATGTTGTCATACAAACATTTTTATACTTATTTTTAATATAATAAGGCTAGTTAGATAAAACCATGTGTTCTAGGGATAAATATATTTAAATAAACCAAATCATTCACGTTTGTTAAATAATACAAGGAATTATATTTTAAAATTACATTTAAAATATTTTTACTAAGGTGTGTCATATTAAATTTATAAAATGTGTGTGTTAAACCATTAAAAAAACTATTTCAATATATATTAGTAAATTTTAAATATTATATGATTAATTAAGTAACGTAAATATATAATAGCACAATAAAATCATACCATTGATAAATAACTTATGAGAGTGAACCCTAGGGTCAGATATTTTTAGGGTCCTATAGTGTTATGAAATAAATAATTAGGGATCACACTAAATGAATTTGGTGGAACTATAAAAACGTCACCGGAATATTGAGGTTCCATATAAATAACTTCACCAGTCAATGTGACACACATAACTAATGTATATGACCTCTTATTGTTTAGAATATCATACTAAATTTATAAGGACCCTATGAGGTTTACAATTTATAATATATTTCATTAATCAGAAAATTTAAACAAAAAATATATTAGCAGCTTAATTTCATTATAAAAGCATGAAATTTTCTATTTCACAACCAATAAAGAGTGACAAATGAATTTTTCATTTTTTATGCACAAAAAATACATAAAAACATTATCTAATATCTAAAATATGATATAATGGATAAATTTATAATTTTCAACAAATAAAGATAGAAAATAGAATCAAATAGCTAATTCGGTTAAAAAAAATTAACACGTTGTTGAGTAACTATAAAATGTTAATAGGGATATCCATAATTGGTATAAAATTATTAAAAATTAATAAAACATTCCACTTATGTTGATAAAAATAATTCATTATGTAGAAACATCCTAGGGTAGTAAGAAACTGGGAATAATGGTAAAAGAAACTATATGAAATGGAGTGGAACCACTGACCATGTCATTCCTTAATGAAAGAAAATTATGAAATGAATTGCATGAGAGGAGATTAGGTATGATAATATGAGGGGGAGAAGATAATGTTTTGTGGAGAAAAAATTAGTGCTCATGGGTATATTTTTTAAGATAGGTAGAATAGAAAATTTGAATTCATAAAATTCTAAATTAACTACACATTTTAAACTATGGTTTATATAGCAACAAATACATTTTATTTGTAATGTGAACTGATTATAGAAAAATATTCAATATGGTTCCCAATAATACAATCAAAATTACTATCGAGTTTTAGTTCCTTTTTAAAATATGATATATAAATATATGTTACAAAACAATTACTACCAAATTATTAATTGAGTTCTTTATAACTAGGAATAATATTGGACATATAATACAAAAAAACTACATTCATAATATGGTGAATATAAATAGAACAATGGGTGTGAACATATTAATATAAAGGGATATCATAATATGTATCAATTAATGACCATAGGATATAATTAGATATGAATAAGTGTATAAGAACATTATGATCGCTTCAAATAGTAATACCTAATCAACCAAAGATCCTTAATAGTGAATCATGGTGTACGGTTTTTTATAATACATTGAAGAATATATATAGGTGTGGAATCTTAAATTCTTATTTATTATCTATCAACACATATAATATTAATTTGAAATTATTTTTTTTATTCAAATATTTATAAAAAAAAATATTAAGTAATGCTTAAATAACACAATTATGATATTCGATTTGGATAACTCCATTTTTCATAGTTCCCTTATTGATTTTTCAATACCATGATAATATTTTTGAAAAAAATTAAATTTACAAAATGTCTCACCCCTATTTATAGTATATTTTTTATCAAAATATATCCATTATTTTGGAATTCATTAGAGGTATATTTAATTGTACTCCAATACATCATATAATAATGACCATACATATGTGTGCCACAATATAATAATTCATTCATCATATCATAAAATAATAACTCATGTAATGTATAACTTATTAATAAAATTCATCATCAAAATCACAAAACATCCCAATAAAAAATCTTTATGTTATCAATTGATAATATTCCAATTAAAGTTTAGGAAATGTAAATGTGTCTTCCTATATATAAAAATAAATAAATGATCATAAGGAAATTAATTGAGAAAAATAGACATTTCATTTAATATAATTTATTTAGAATATTAAAATTTCTAAAATATCCAAGGATAAATTTTTATTTAAAAAATCTATGACATCAAATATGTTATTAATCAAACACGATGTCATTTAATTTTATTCATGTGGTTATTCTAAAAAAATATTTAATTTCATAATCTTGTTAAAATGATAGAAGAAAATTTTTGGGAAATAGTAATAATATTCATATAAAATTTTCAACAAAGGTAAACACAAGTAGAAAATAAATTAATAATTATTTATTTAATAGTAAAAATATTATCTAAAACTTATTATTTAAAAAATAAACATGAAATAATAAATCCAAACTAAAGAGACTAAATTTGGGGTTATATGTAAAAAATAATTTTATCTCCTGAGTACATAGTGAGAGTAAAATTAATGCAAACATGAAATAACATAATAACTATATAATAATAAATTAAATAAAAATATGAGATATATATTATAAAAATTTAATAATTTGTAAATTTAGTCATAAACAATCAATGTATAATTTAGATTGTAATGTGGAAGAATTACCTAATGTATTTATTGCCATGTAATTACTATAGTCTCAAATATAATAAATTTATATTTTTTATAATTTTATTATATAAAAAAACTATAAATCCATATTTGATTTACATATAACAACATATCACCAGTTTCTTATTCATCATTAATACTTATAATCATTTTTCATGTTACCTACTTTTTTTCATTTATTTTTTAATTCGGTGGTTATGGTCCTTCAAAATTGATATAAGATGATTAATATGAATAATTTAATTCATCATATAAACATAATATATAATCATTAAATAGATATTTATATCTATTCATATAATTTAGTAATTAAAAATATATTACATCACTACGTGGAGATGTCTTTCTTTACGTATGCATGACTAATGTTTCAGTTTTTTGTTTGATTTTAAAAAATATAAGTAAATATTAATTCATATTTATTGATATATTATTCTTATAATAATATTATATATAAACCATAAATGTATCATAATAACAATACATGAATGATGGTAGTGGAAAATGAGTTGCATATCTAAATAGATGCAGTAGTCCTTATGTATGCAGGAGTGATGCATTTATTTCCAATTGGATTTGAGTAGATGTGGTAACTAGTTTTTAAATTGAAATAATAACATATAATTATATTTATGATATTTTATTCATCATATTTTTTTGGGAAATAATAGTTTTATAAGAGGTAGAAGATGATATTAAAATAAATGTGCTCGGTTACGATCTATACATATTCTCTGAGAGTCTATTTTTGTCTTAATCCATAAGTATGGAAGTATTTTTATTAGTAGAAGAATATAATATCATGACTCTTATAATGATTCAATAATAATTTTACAGTATATATTTTGGGATCTAAAACTCTAAAATTGATAGAATGATAATAGATAAGTGGAATACTATAATAAAAGTGGTGAAGTACCGACAAGAAATTTCACATATGATAATAATAATTAAATGAAAATTTTATGGATTTGTGTATAGAAATATATAAGTATTAAAATGTAGGAAATTTAATGTTTGTATATCTTTAATAATTAATATGTTTAATTCATTGGTTGAAACACAACCCTTATATAATTATTTAATACCCCCAATACATATGTTTTATCATTAACTATATGATGATAATGTTGTAATTTTACAATTCACTACAATCAAACATCTTGAATAATATATTAATGTATATTAATTACTACTATTAAATTTACGGAATTAATTTTACAGAAATAAAATTCTATTTGTTTAAGAATGTAATTTTATGTAAGTGTTCAAACTGCAAGGAAAGCTTGTATTTTTTATAAATTGAATCATTAGGCCTGAAACATATTTTATTTCCATTAATAGCCCTGAAAAAAATAATAAAATGAATTTTTATAAATTATAATATATTATATGTTATATATAGTTGATTAAAGATATTATAAATAGATATTAAATTAGATTATTATTATAAAAGCACATTTCACAGATAAATAATTTATTTTTGAGAAAAATAATCCTGTACAACAAAATTTTATAATATATCAAAATCATATATAATGATAATTAATATTTAAATATTTAGATTATTTATAAATAAATAATAATTGGTTGACTTACTAATCAAATTAAAAAACTATTTTACATTTACTTGATAAAAAATGAATTTTTTATAGAAATTTACATTATAAAAAATATATGAAAATTTATCATTTTTAGAAAAATTATAATAATTACCCTAAATATAATGTGGAATTTAAAATTATAAATATTATATTAATTTTATTAACTAATATGTATAATTTTTATAAATTCATAATAATGATCATGAAAAATTGTGATATATTTTTTTTTAAGAAAACATTTTTATAAAGCATTAGTTTTTTAAATAAAAATGATTACAAATTTATTATACATTAGTCAATAACTATACATTAACAAAATAATGAGTAAATATTTTTTCATAATGTGGTTTTAATAGTTATTGTTAGGAATTTTAATACTTTGTAATAACATTTTACTACATCATAATTCATTTGTGCTTGGGGTTTTATTTATTGAAAAAATATTGAATATTTGATGTTTTATTTCAATGAAAATACTTACCAAATATTAGGGTGGTTCATTTTAACCCAATTAATTTGATATTTTCATTTGAAATTATTTTTTTCTTTTATATGAATGGGTATATATCTACTTCATCACAACCACATGTTCAATTATAGCTTTAAAAAATTTCTAATTCCTCAAAATAACATTAACCAGGTGAGTAGTCTTATTCAAAATAGTTTTATTTCTACTATACATGATATATAATGGTTTTTATTCATAGTAATGATCATATTTTATTTTTATATCATTATAGTTTTGTACATGTGAATGATCTTGTACGTATATCCTGAAGAGATAAACAATGAACACATGTTGAATGTAAGAGTAATTTAGTTTGAGATCCATGTGATAAGATATAATAACAACAAGATAAAAAATATCAAAATGAATAATATACCTAGGGATATAATTTACCATAATTGTTACTATCATAATCATATTATATGGATAATTTTTTTTAAATAATTTTCACTAATATAAAATTCTTGATAACATCCAAAATATTCTTCATAACTATTCTATTGACTCTTTGTTAGCCTGATACTATCTGAAACTATTTTGTAGTTATCATCCATTTCCATAGCTAAAAAAAGTAAAAATAAATTTCCTTATGAAAATATATCCTAGTATGTTGTTTCTATATACTTCATTTCATACAGGTATTTATTAGGAGACATTTGAATTTTCGTGTGAAAGTTATTATTGTAAGAGAAAAATAATAGCGGAAGGTGTTTCTAAAATCCTGATTTTAAAATGATGTATATATTATTTTAATTAATTTTTCAAAATTTTTATTTACCCAGATGGATGTGTATAGTGATACAATTGATGTCTTATGGGGTGTTCCAGATAGATCCATGCCCTATAGTTCTGGTTTTTCAATTAAAGGGGGATTCACATGGTTAGAAAATGACTACTGCTAATAGTATAAATAAATATTGAATACCATAAAAGATATCACATGATTTATCTATATATCAACCAATGGTCACATGTCTCTTCAAAACAAAAAAAAAATTATATTAGAAATGTACTTGGTTTTCTTAACAATGCACATAAACCATGGGGGTGTGTTCCATTGGACAATGAAAAACAATAGTTTTCCACATGGTTTATCGAACAATACACTTGATCCATGTGATGGTATTTCAGTTAAACATTGGATACTATATGATTGTTTTATGGTTATAAAATTATTTTCCCCCTTCTAAATGTGGAAAATGATTCTTTTACTTCCATCCATTAACATTTCTTCCACAATTATCCCCATAATCACATGACAACAACTACTATTGGAGATATCCTTCACTTATCCTAAATGTCTATTATTTATCTATTTTATCTGAGATATTTTTAAATCATAAAAGTTATCATTGGATCAACAACAATAGTTTTATCATACAACATTATTCATTTATCTTTTTTTCTTTAATTTCTAGGATGTTATTTCTATGCAAGCATGTATAGCATATTTTTTAGTGATTATCTAGTTTCACTCATTTTTCTTCTTCTATCCAATATATAAGGATTATAATTGATGTGTTTTGCACAACTATTTTACTTCTCGATCCAAACAATATTACCTATAGTCTATGTTTTTTATGATTTGTTTTCATTTTAATACAATTTATAAATTCTAACGTTTCCCTAAAAATGTTAAATACTATAGGATAATTATATACATCATAAAAATAATGTTCCATAAAACCATTGGAATGGTTAGATGTTTACGAAGAAACCCTGAACTAATTAATTATGTGGTTTCAACTAAATTATAATGTTTATAATTCATTATTTTTGGAGAATACATCCTATTGATGTGTTGAGTTTTCAACCTAACACTCAAAGCGTTAATCAAATTAAATGATTTGTAATACAAAATTTATTTTATCATTGACAATTTACCAGATGTATTTGAGTGGACGTATTGAATAATTTGAATTGTGTAATTTCATATATTCTTGTTATGTCCTACATGATTACATATATATGGAATGATTCAATTTTTGTAAATAAATTGATAAATATATATGAAAATAGCATAGCCCTTGATAAATTTTATATTTTCATGACTATGGTCAGGGACGAAGATCAACATAATACATTGGTCTTTCATGATGAAAACATGGATTCACTAATTGGATTTTTTTAGTGGGGATAATATGAAATCAGTTGATTTATTATTTAAGTCTCCATGTAATTATCCAAAATTGGGACTAATCCATTTTTTAGACTGTGAATTCTTTATAACAAAAATTATTCACCTACAAATGTAAGAATCATTTATGGTGTTTGAAAGTTTTCATTGATTTGGAATTATATTATAGGACACCTTGGATTATCTCCTTATTCTCCAATAAATTATAGCATTATGGTAACCAATAAAAGATAATAGTCTTTGAGTAAAAGATTTAATGTGAAATTCTAAGGTCAGACCACTATATTCCACTTATCGTTAATGAATAAATTCTATGGGACTTTTGCATCCATAATATGATTTTTTTGTTATACATCAATACCATAGTCATATTCCTTAGATCCCAATCAAATTTATTAAATTCATACAACACATATATATTATGACATTGGACAAAGCTGGTATGATAGGATCGGTATATATAAGAAACCCTAGCTGATGTTGTATTACCTTTTTTAACTACCTTACAGGTTATTAGATTCCCCTTACTTCATTTTAAATTCATATAATATATTTAATTATGTGTATTTTATTGTGGAATAATGAGTATTAATCACAGGCAATTCAAACTGAAACTTGGTACCCAAATAAAATTAATGCATATTGATTGGGGTTAAGGGAAGCACCTCAATATGGATTCTTGATCTATCTATGGTTTTTATTATACGAGGGATAAATTTCTCTGAAATATTTAGTGATTTATTTTTTAAATTTTTTCCATTTTATGTATACTGTGAAATTGTAAGACTATATTAATGTATACATCATCCATTTTTGAATCTACATGACATTATCTATATATTACATTATTTACAGATTAATATTTTTTATATTATAAAGAAGATTGACAGTCATTATTCAACAACTTCCGTCCACTAATTTGTTAAAATAAATTCTCACTACACTATAATAAATTAAATAGTTAATTATCTCTAAACCACACCATCATAGACACTTTATATTAGTTATTAGACTTAGAAATATAATGTGGTAAGATATAGGAAATGAGGATAATTATGTTTGGATATATATGATTGAACTAAGCCATAGATATTATAATGTGCTATAAGAGACCCTTATTATATTTATTTATACTATCTTAGGTAGGTAGATATTTTTCTAGGAAGTTTTAAAATACTTTAATATGTCATTACATGGATTACTCATCCCACAATAATGGAATGGAATGTTTCTAAGGATGAGAGTATTTTTACACATAGACTGTTATAGTATTTTTTACATTCACCATATAATGAAACACATGATTTTTATCATTTTTTTAATTATGGATTTTTACCAATTATATGATATAGAAAGGAATCATTTTTCATCCATCATTATAGAAATATAGAGATTTACATGTCATTAATATGGCATGACATAATTATTTTATTGCCTTTGTTATACATTATTTTCTGTTTATTCATTGGTTTTAATATTTGAATCTAAATTAACCTATATTTATTTTAAAAAGAGTAAAAATGTGTTGCATGATGTGTATTCATAAATATAAATGTTTATATCCCATATTTCTTGATGTTGGAACCATAACAATCAATTGATGGCCTGGTAAATCTGCGTAACCTAATTAACATGAATGGAAACATTAGTTGGTAGTGATTAAATGGATTTCAATTATAATTTATAATGTCTGTGTCATCATAAATTGGTAATGATTATCCAAATAATCAAACCATCATGGGTTACCTATTACATCATATGACCAAATTTAAAGGATGTTTGAAGTAATATGAAATTCGAATTTTGACATAAAATTATTTTGAAAATAAATGGGAATAGAAGTACAACAAAATTAACCCTTTTATATAAGTTAATAAATTAAATTATAACATTTCACAAGATTTATTTATAATATATATGGATATTAATTACAATATAAATAATTTTTTCAGTATATATTATTATTGAAACTCTATATATCAGATCCTCTCAGTGTGAAACTTGGATGTGTACAAATATCCAGAATTTATAATTGGGTAGTTAGGTTTGTATATCCATGGTAGTGATCCATTATTCTTATTATCTTATCATTTGAAAAATTTCATAGTTCTTTTTATCCCTTTTTGATGTACATTCTTAGTATTTTAGGTTTTCACCTCTATTATGGCCTCAAGTCAAGAACATATAATGTAGAGATGACCATGTTCCAAAAGTGGTGGGACCTGAACTATATATAGTGACTCATTAAGAAGAATTATTGTAAAACATTTAATACATATAATATGACCAAATTAAAAACTCATTGAGGGTTCTTTATTATTAGTGAAACATTCTAATGGAGCTCCAAAACCTATACTAAATATGAATGAGTTGGCAATGGATATCATGTAGTAACAAATATGAATTTCTTGAGGTATAATTTATGAAAAAAAAAATAATGCAAGGAAAGAGGATATTCTAAAACATTTCAAGTATAGTATATTCCTATAATTATAATTGTATATCTATAGGATACATACATCATTGTTGCACCAATGGATCATGGTATGTTCTACAAAAGTAATATCAACATCATGGAATGATCTGGGGGGACTTCCATACTAGTTTCTAGGATTACATTTACGTGAAGAAGATGTGAACCGGTTGTGCTATGGGGTATAATAATAGGGAGAAGTGTTCAATGGTCATTATGGAATACACACATAATTTCATTAAGATTCATCACCGCATACTCGCTTTTTCGAGTATTGGGATGTCCATAGAAATACATTTCAAGAATGGGATTATGTATACTATTTAATATCTCGTGAATGTATACTGATTGGCTAGTATGTATAATATATTAAAATATACCATTATCAATGAGTAACACTAAGGACAAATATAATGTAACAGTCTGGTATGTACAAATTCTAGTCTATTTATTGAATTGTCACAAGTAAAGAAGCATAGTTTAATCGTTTATCATGATTTACGTGGTAGTCATGGTGTATTATCGTGAATCTATTTTTAAAGAAATTAGTCTAGATAGCTAGGACACATGAAGCAATGGTTAAATAGAGGAATAAAAGTGTTATAAGAATCTGTAAGGATGGATCATATTCCTTGTTTTTTATGTCAATCCAATTATTAACAATGTGTAGTGGGTCTTTACTAGCCCTAAAACATGGGTATGGATTTGTAGCTCCACACTTTTCTGTTTACTCGATTATGAATGATCATACAAGATAAGTATGTGAATATGTCTGGGTATTCAATAAAACAAGTACATATATCCATTTGAAAGAAAAAACACATGGTGGTTGGATTTTATTTCGATGATATAGATCTTTTCTATTATATAAAATTTATAATTAACCCAAGGATAATAGTGTTAGACCATATATAGTGTGATGAAAGATTTTATAATACTCTATTTAATAGTTCTATCTTTTTATATTATCTCATCAAATTTATTTATATATTTATCCACAATTTATTATACTATGTTTGAGATTGAGAATTTATTGGAGGTATTGTATTCTTATACTACCATGGTTTTATGGTCAGAATGAATATTCTGACACTAAGAGCATCCCATCATGGATGGCTTATAATTTTTTCATACGTGAACTTTTTATTTTTGAGAAGATTAGTTTCAATGTAATTCCAAATATAGAATAGTTAATTATTTATCGAGACTATATTAATTTTTATCATTGGTGGGTGTCTTTATTATCACACAAGGGTAGTATATATTTTCACATGGGGGAATGGAGTGATCGAGAATCTATATCAAGACAAGAGTTTCATAGGCTAGGTAGTGTTTCATCACAAATTTGAATCCCTTTTCTAGATGACCAAGGAGTATGATATGGTGCTTTTTCTCGAGTGGGGGCCTATTAAAAGATGTTTTCTATAGTAATTTTTTTATATAAATCTAGATAGATAGAAGTATTTTACCATTTGGCTCATCCCTAGAAGTGATATTGTATCTATTCCTATATACAAGATGGATCCTATTGAGATTCAAGAAATCATGATCATTTTAAGGGACCTTGAAGCTAAAGGGTTTATAAAACCTAGTGCATATCCTTGTGGTTCACCCTTTATCCTTTCCAAAATGTGGGTGATACCCAATGTGTTGTTTATCAGTAATTGAATAATTATTCAGTTAAGAAAAGAATCCAATTTCCATTTATATTTAATCTCTTTGATCAGTTCTATTGAACTATAATCTAATAATGATTGATTTGAGGTCATCCTATCATCATAATAAGTCAAGGCTCTCCACTATAACTCATATTGATTTATAAAGGATATATTGATTTATGTGTATTTGATAATGTCATTTGGTCTATCAAATTAGCAATATAATTTTATGGAAATGATGAGTTGGTTTTAACATGGTATCTTATATATATTATTGTTGTTATTTTCATGAATTGTATATTTGTGTACTCTCAAACTCAATACAATCATGATAAGAATAATATCATCGTATTGTGTACATAATTATAAAATAGATTATATGGAATGATAAAAAAAGGTTCCTTATCAATTTATAATTTTAACATCATGGGACATATTTTATTAAAATAATGGGTTTTTGTAGATGTATAAAATGTCAGATCCATTGTTTATTGCTACCACCCCATAATTTAATTGATTAATATCATTTATTTCGAAAAAATTATTAATGTCTATTTTTCAATAAAAGATGTACATTACTTGTAGATACTCTTATATCCATGGTAGACGATGGATTATTATTTTTATTATAAAATCCTTTTATTAATCCCTATCTTGTGTTTAATGGAATTCTTACCTCAGTGCTAGTCTTATTTTTTCCCTATATAAGAAGGTGGAAGGTATTTTATTATGATTCATTGGAAATATGAATAGGAATATTTTTTATGCTAGTGAATGAGTCATAGCATACAAGTCCGTTAACTTGATACCTTTCATGTGTAATTACATGTTGCTTGCTCATTAGCTAGTATTTAGTTTCATGATTTTCAATGTATGCACCATCACTTATTTGGGGAAAAATTCATGGTATATAGGGACAAAAAATCATAAAATACTTATTTTGTAAACATGATATTATATTCTAAATGTGTAGTTTGTTAAAATATATTTTTTATTTTATCCGTGAGAATTGTTAAACAAAAATTATGAAAAATATAGTGGTAAAACATTTGAGCTGAAAGAATCAGATGGAAGTAGTTTAGGATCCCAAGAGTGAATGGATGTTGATTACTATTTTTTTAATTGAATTTATATTTTTATGTGTTGAATTTTAAAAAAATAATATACCCCTAGGCTTTGACTTCATCAAATTCTAATAATGTGAATTTGAGAAAGATTTGAAATCATGATGCCTTTTTTCCAATACAATGTTTTTCAGGAGACGACGCACCACCTAAGCGGTTCATTGACCTAGATGTTTTTTTACATATTCATAGACACGTATTGGTTTCTATAGATACTTGAGATAAATTAATTTGAGAATATAGATAATATAAATTATTAGTACATCATATATATATATATATATATATACCATGAAATTAGTTACTAATATTGGTGGTGAATAATAAAATTGGGTTTTTAGGAGTTGTCACTTACTATCCCACTGATAAATAGGTGATGGAAAAAATAGTAGATTCTTGTATTCCATATAAATTAACCATAAAAAAGTTGAAATGGGATGATGTTTCAATATATATAATAATTGGTTTATCCAAATCACTCCCGAGTTATTATTTTTTATGGGTAATAATGTATTAAATGTTTTTGTTCACCAATTTTTATACATAATGGAAACCTACATGGTAGATGAACATAGTATGATTAAATTTATAGATATTATTCTCTTCTATGAGGTTCCATATACCATATCATCATAATAGGGGGAAAATTTTATAGCATGGTTTAGATAGGGGTTAATAAAGGTTATTGGAAAAAATGCACATTTTAGTCTATCATATCACCCCTATATTGACAGTTAGTTTGATTACACTATACAAGTGCTTGTGGACATTATCCATGAATTAGTAATTGATTTTTGAGTTCATTGGTGAAAAAAATTTAAACCATGTTAAATTTTAATAAAATATTAGTTAAAATGATACTATACAAATGGTTTTGTTTGAGGAACTCAAAATTAGGCCATTGTGTTAACTTATATTATGGTTATATATAGTGGAGGTAGTGTTATTGGGACCTCATATAATTCATGAGAAATTAGAGAAGGTAAAATTGATCATGGAATTGATGGAAGTGGCTAAATATATGAAGAATTCATATTTCAATCCCTTACTATAGCCTCAAAAGTTTTAGGTGGTAGATTGAGTTTTATTAAATGTCTACCATATATTTCTATAGGGATGTATTAGAAGGAATGGTATGATATAATGGATATTTTATTGACCATTCAATATATTAGAGAGAGTCATGTTCATATACAATAAAAATGTTCTTCCTCATAAGTGTTAATAAATGAATAAATTTTTGAATTTATATTATCTTCAACTTTACTATTATTACAAATATAATTTTTTTAATGAGTAAATTTAGTTAGGTGTTGGCTCTCCTGTTAGGGATTATATTATTAATATTATTGATCGAACAACAAACTATATTCATGGTAGGCTTGTTCATCCACATTAGGTTCTATAGAAGCATGTAAATTTATATTATGAGACATGGGATTCAAGGTTTGATAAACATGTTGAGTTGATACAATTATTCCAGGATGCTGAACAACATCTATAAGAAGGGAAACATGAGGATGAGATGAATTTAATAAGGGAAGGTTTTATGATATTAATTTTTTATGATTTATAATTCATTTATATTTAAATACAAACTATCCTTTTACCCTAATGTATGTTTATAAAAAGGTAATGTAAGTATCAAGGGGATTTTGGGCTTATGAAGTCATGGATGTTCTGGTATTTGAAGCAAGGTGGGTGGTTAGTGAACTATTGGAGCTAACATGAAACTCATCCATGTGGCCCATTATGTCCATCCAATTATTTTTATAACCTTATATTAGAGGATAAATACACATGAAAAACCAAAAATAAATTATATATTATTCAAGAATGGTTTCCCAAATATTATCATTAAAATGAACCACAACAATAAAGGTTGTATTTTTTAAGACAAAGTAAAATGAAAAGATTTCACATGGTTGTATTAACAATGGAATTGAACCATGTGATGGGTGTGAAAATGGATAATAGATATCACATAGTTCAATACTACAAAAAAATAATTTACTTGGGCTATAATTTTCATTATTAGGGTAAAAATTCATTGATAGTCTGAACATGGTTAAAATACCGAATCATTTATTAGTGATTCTTTAGTGCTGTTAATAGGAAATTTTATCAACACTTTATTAGGCCAAAAAGAGGGTTCATATTTTTTTATCATTTGTATAATATGAATATTTTATGGGGTTATATTTTTTAGACACCTTATTCACCATACCCTTTAGTAGTGCTTCCACAACCCCTTTAATAGTGCTCCAGACCCCCATTATCAGTTCTTTTCAGCCCCACTCTTTAAAATATATTTAAAACATCTGATCCTCATGCATGCCTGCATGGATTTAAACCTTATATATCTCCTTAAAAGAATGAAAACTATTACCACTACATAATGTTATTCTGTTATATGTTTAATGATATTTCTGTTCATTTATATATATTTATTAACATATATTTATATAATAATTTTTAATAATGTATATACCTTTTTGTGGTATATGTCATATTTATTAAAAAATATGTTTATATTTTATTTATCTACATAAATTATATTAGATTATATATATTTATTTATTAATACACAAACATATGTATATATGAACACTAAAAATATATTTATAAAATTTAAAAAATGGTTAGATATTATTTTAAATAATTTTATAGAATATGTATATATTTTGATATATTAATATATATATTTTTACATAAATATGTTGATATATAAATATTTATAATAGTTATTTATAAAAATTAAATATAATAAAACATGATTATATTTTATTATAAACATATTACAATTTTAATAATTATCAAAATTTAAAAACCATTATATAAATATGAATTTAAGACCTAGTAAAAAATTTAGAACCCAATGAAAAGGTTTAAAATACACCTTTAAATGTGCCCCAAAATACATCAAAAGATAAAAAATAATTATATGACGACAACAACTATATTTTGGATGACATATGGGACTTTTTTCACCTCTAAAAATATTATAAAAAATTTGTTATTTTAAAACTATCGTAGAGAATGTTTTATATGTTCAATTTGGTATGAGTTTAAGCTAAAAAAGACACATGGATCAATAATAATGGTCGCTGGAGGTTTGAGTTACATTTTCAACTATTTTTTTTAATTTAGGATTTTTTTATATTAAAATTTATATAAACAAAAAATTACTCAGTAATAATGAAAATATTATATAAAAATATTTTTATAGTAATGGTATAACCCATTTTCACTAAATATATTATATAATTATTATAAATGCAAATTTACATTATCTAAAAAATATTTAAATATATATCTATTATATTTATATCAATAAAAAATTCTTTATATATTAATAAATTATTTTTAAGGAAATTAAAATTTTAATTTATAATTATATCATCTCATCTAAAAAAGTTCCGATAAAGGGGATGTCTTAATATTGATTCTCAAAAAGTTCTTATAAAATACCCCGATTGGCAGTACTTTTTAGAAAGTAATGATACTTGGTGGGAATTTATCTAAGATTGTAATAAAGCACTGCTAAATTTGGATTGTTAATAATACATTTTTTTGTGCTTTTAAAGACCCCATTAAATAACTCTAAAAACAGGTTGTAACGACCCCCTTTAACAATGCCTTTTTAGTTATGAAAAAGGTTGTTTTTACATTATTTTTACCCAGTGCTGGTAAAGGCCTAGGACTAGATAAACTAGGTTTCATAGTAGTGTTTGGTACATAGTAGTCCAAACCTTGATACCAAATCTTGAAATCATTTATAATGTGGGAAATGGCCATTTTACCTCTTATTCATTTAATCATTCATCCTCATTTTTATATTCTCAAGAACACAAAAACATTATTCGGTGATGCCCTTCTCAATTTGACCACCTTGGATTTACGATATATTTTTTTATGTGTTTTGATTCAATAACTATAAGCTTCATTGGATCACACATGGTATGAAAACAATTCTAATTACTTCATTACTCCATTTTCTTCTCATCCTTATAATTTATTTCCGTTAAATCATCTAAAATATATTATCAATTAATTTATCTAGTTTCCCTATTATCTTTGATTGAAGAGAAAATATGAGTATTATTACATATAAAGAGTCTAAAACTACTTTAGGGAATGTATTTTTTTACATTTCCCTATTGTTTTTTTAAATTTTTTGATGTTATGATGCATATCTATCATTACAGATGTTCTTAGTAGTGTCTAATACATTAAATTAATTATAAAGTCCATAACCAAATTGTTTTGTAGAGTTTTTATCAGGGTAATAGGATGAGGACCCCATACTGAACCATAAATTGAGGTGTGTCTAAATGACTATAAATGTAAATCATTCATTCAATGTTATTTTTAATCCCATATCACGTGATAATATTTCAAGCTATTATTGGAATCGATAAGAGAATTAAATGAACTACAATGGAAATGTATAAACACTTGTCCAACTTTTGAATTATTAATGAGATGAAAAAATGAAAATTTAGATTTGTGTAATGTCATGGATGGATTGCATTTCCTAATTGATAACTTAGAAGTGTAATGATCACGTTGTGAATATTGAATGTTTAAATGACATCGATTTTAATATGTGACTTTTTTAAACTAAAATTATTCCTCATTATGATCAAATAACTATATCAATAAAAAATATTTGTCTTCCATGAGAAATACTTGGATTACATTTATAGAATTCTTTAAACATGCTCATAAAATGCCAATGGGTTCATTGATGTGACCTCCATGTGATGAACCACACTTGGTATTGAAAATGTATTATAATGTGAATTCCATAGTATGGAATTAATGAATCATATGACAAAAAATTAGGCAATGGATTACATGGATTGTGTCCTTTGATTTATGTTGATGTTGAAAACCAACATATATTACATCAGGGGTCTCTAATCATGTCTATCACACATGATTACTATGACATGATCCTTGGGCTCATGTAGATCCTTTAGGGAGAAATGCTCAAGGTATTCCATTATATTTTATGTTTTTCTATGTGATAAATATAATTTGACATAAAAATCCTTTACGTGATAATTATTTTACATTGTTTCCTTTATTGGATGCCTCTTCTTCGAGACATATTTATTATATATCAACTATTCAATGATATTATGGCTTATGATGAAGCAGGAATGATTATATGGGTATCCATAAAGCACCCAAGAATACATGGTTTTAATTATTTATAACTCTCTTATATATTATTAACTATATAATATTTCAACTTATACATATGTACATGATAGTATTGGATACCATTTTGGTGGGGTACTATGTTTTACGCAATCAATGATCAGATAATCGTTTGGAACTTGGAGAAACATTATGAATGTTGTAATGAATAATGGATGTTACTGAAAATGGATTCATGATATATTTGGATATGGTAGAATTTGACTGATTACGTACATGGGATTATTTTATTATAGTTGTTTGTTTGTTTTGGTTTTCCATTGTATATGTTGTTTTTTTGTAATCATGTTTTTATGTATACATTCTCCATTATTTTTAAGAAATGATATCATTTGTATATGAAAATATTTAAATCATTTTTTGGTTTATATTAATTCTAATATTTACATTCAATTTTCATTATGTTACTTATTAAATTTTATTATTAATATATTCCACTATATTATAATTTGATAAATTTGGTATAGTATCCCTACAATACCATCATAGACCCTCACAACAAGTTGAGATCCTATTGTATATGGGCGTGTATACATGAGTCCATATGACCAAAAATTATTGGTTACAAATAGCGAACATGGCCTAGTAAATAACACAGTTATAAAAAAATTATGTAATGACTGAATAAACTAGATTCATTTGTATTAATTTAGTAATACTCATTATAAAAATATTGGGCTTCTTAAAATAAAAAAATAAATAGTTTTAATTAAAAAAATTACTCTATGTTTTTATATAAAATTAAAATTTCTCAAAATTATAATCATAATTTAAAAATATTAATATATTTTTCTAAATAATCATTTATAAATTTACTTCTTATTAGTTATTGGTATTTTTAGTAAAATACTAACATTTCAGGGACATGTGAAACAAAATACTTTTTTTAAAATAATAATTTTTTTTATAAAAATTTATCAATTTAAAAGTCCAATTATATTTTATATATAATATCATGTAATATATGTATTATTAAGTTATATTTAATCCACATAACTTCTTTATAATCAACATAATATTGTATTTGGTTATATTTTTGTTTTGTGGGTTTATAAATCGGTTTTTAAAAAAAAATGTTTTCATCTACATAATGATTCTCAATTTTATGTAATAAGAAAAAAAAATTATTTCACAAATTTCATAAATTTAATTTGACAATTTATTTCAATTTATAATTATTTATATTCTTACATTGAATATTAATAATCCTTGATTAAATATAAAATCATCATTTCATGAATAATACACTCCATGAAAAATAATTTTTCACCATGTCTCTTTTTTTGTATTAAATTAAAATTTTCCACTTTTTGAATTAAATTTTTCATAATGTAAACCATATTTGGAGTTACGATAATATATATTATGTAATTTAGAAATCATAACTTTTAAATGTAATTTATATTGAAAATATAAAATAATAGAGCAGTTACGGTAAAAATATATTTACCATGGGATTAAACTAATAACATAATGGTTGAAATGAAAAATATATTTTTCTAAAATATATTTGACATCCATATATAGACCTAATAATTTCTAATTCATGTGGAATCACATTTATAGAAAAAATTTCATGTGAAAAAGGTGGGTTCACCTTTTTAGGTTAAAATTTTACAATATTGTCACTCACCATACTTATAAAAGATTTAGATTTTCTATCATGTTTACTCAAAAAAGTTATTTGTTTCATTAAACGCATAAAAAAATCTTAATATATTTCCTTAATAACAAACTAGATCAATTATTTTGATTGTATATATATGTTATAATGTAATTTGGTACTTAACTAAAGAATATTTAAGATGAAGATGTATCGTTCCTTAATATGACTCTTTATTTTAATTCACCTTACACGTCCATAAAATATTAAAAAATTACTATATTATAATAATAAATTATTTATAATATTATTATATTTTATTCTAAAAATTTCATAACCAAAATCCATCACATATTTAGTCAATTGGTATACGAAGTCATTAATTCTGTGTATGGAGGACTACCACCAAATGAATAAATATTAATAATTTTCAATAATCACCTCCCATAGATGTATGTAATTATTTATTTAATATATATATATATATATGATATTATAAAAAATAGTTTTAGTTATATTGTTGTGATATCACATATAACTACTTATTTCCCATTCTATGAGAGATTTGATAATGTCGCTCTTGTGTACAGTGGACTACAACCCTTGAAGCAATGTGATTCATTTTCATTGACAATTTACGTGGATAGTAATAGTGATATACTTGGTGAAAAAATGGGATATAAATGAAATAATTATAATAATAATTACATATTTATAAATATGAAATTTTAGTATTTCATATTCATTTATACACTAAAAAATGATATTGACATTCGTATACCAGTATACTACTGCCTCTACGAAGCGATATGAATAATTTTACTTCTCTACATAACAATCATGTTATTATATATATTTAATTAATTAATTAATCTTGTATATATTATAATATATTTTTTAATGATAAAATATATCCTACCTCTATTCAACTGTAGTCATTCAAAAATGGAAATGTTATTCATTAATTCATATGAACTACTATCTCCATGACTATAATGTATTTTATTTTTCATTACGATATTTCATTATTTTTTTTGAATATATTATTTTTATATTAAAGGTACAAATATATCTTTATTTTTTTAGATGTTGAATTAATGATATCTTATAAAATATTCAACCTACCTATATAATTTTTGACACATAAGTCAAATATAGTTGAAACACCCGAAGTATAACTAATTGATTACGTAATTTTATATAATGAGATAATATGTTAAATAAATTTTATAATAAACTACAAAAATTTCCTTCCCAAATTAAATAATTAACATAATTCTACTATTTATAGTGATAAATAATAAGTGTGATGAATCGAACTCGGGGTAATAGAATTTATCTCAATTTCAATTTTTGAGGAATGTTTGTGAAGTTATGAGGCTATATATTTTTATAATATACAGACATATTCCATTTGAAATTTTATTTCTTTCAATTATACATTATGATGGTAAATTTTTTTCATTTTTTTTTCCAAATCTTGATTATGTTCCAAATATTTATAACATGATAAGGGAATTTTATTATAATTGTTTTATTGTATTATTTCTAATTATGTATTATAATTTTGTGGTTTTATAAATTATTTTATTATGGAGATGAGGGTTTTAAAATTTTATTTTTTAAATTTATATAATTTTTTATGAATTAAAAATATTTTTATGTAATTTGTGACATCATTACTTTGAGAAACTTAATGTTATAGATTAACGAGTATGATGAAAAAGATATTTCTCACAATGTAACCATTATTTGATGATTGGAATCATTAAAAATATTTCTTGATTTATTAAATTAAAAACCAAAATTCTATTTTTATAAATTTTGGTAATGAAAATAGAATTGAAAATAAAATGGTATGTTAATATCCAAAATATATTTTCATAAATTATAAAATAATTTTTCATATATTTCCTGATGAAAAAATGAAACAATAAAATTACTACACCAGTATTTTATACTAAATCCTTATATGTTAAATGGTATCAACTAAATTTCATTTGTTGAAAAAAATAATTTTTATATGAGGGGTGCACCCAGATATCATTATTTGAACCCATAATAACCTATATTATTGGTCCACCCAAATAAAACAATGTTACAATCCTATAGATTACATTAATTACACATCCAATTTACCCTCCACTATATTGGGTAATGGTCAGGGTATTATTATGACATAAAGATGGAGTTATGAAAATATTTATTTTATGTATTTATCTGGGCTGTGGTTTCATCTGATAAGATTTTAGAATAGTTTATGAAAGTGATGATATATGTTTCCAAAAATAATATTGATTTTTTATTATAGGTCTTCATGATTTTATCTGAATACGGTGTGTGTTATTTTATTTTAAATGATTAATTACATTAAAAATTAAAACTATGAAAAATGTAACAAATTCAATGAATTTTAATTTTTTCAATGTACTAAAAATAACTCTTTTTTTGTACCATACATAGATTTTTGTGTTAATACCAATTTTTATAATATTTTTCATAGCATTTATGGAAGTGAAAAAGGAAAAACAGAAGACAATATGAAAACAGTGAATATTTCCATGAAACAAAACAATCATTTATTTTAAATGTTTTATATTATATGAAAATGGGTAAATATTGGATGTTTCAACATTTTATTTCATAGTTTTTTTATTTATGAGATATGGAATAATTATCTAAATAAAAATAATTGTAATGATCCAAAAAAATAATAATATTAATTATGAACCTAAATCATAAGATTGTGAAATGATTGTGTTTGTGTCCTTATGATTGATATTATTGGCCGGTTTGGATAATATTATAGATTAAGAGAGTGATAATAATAATCCATTGAAAGAAATAACATTATTTTTATGAAAATTGATATATAATTTAAATATTAAAGTGTTCCTTCATCAAAACTATATACGTTCAAAATTCTATTATATATAGGAAACCTAGAATCGGTAGTGGGAATGCACTGAGATGAAGACATTATTCCAATCCACATACTAAGATGGATGGAATTGTAAAATAATATTTTACTAAATTGATGGCATAGTTTAATCAATACATACATATTGGCAGTATCCATTTAATAGAGGAACCAGATATACAATGTAGTAACATGTTTATTATGGAGAATACCACGTGTAAAATACCCAACAATTAACTGCATAATATGACCCTTCGGTAGCTGATGGATATATAAATACACTGGATATGTTATAGAAAATTATGGGATGCTGGAAACATCGAAAGGAAACTCCATTAATTTATCATTTTTAAGATGAAGTTGACTAATGTCTGTTTTTTTAAAGAATAACAAATAGAAATATGGATTTGATTTTATAGAATAAGATAAATTTAAGGATACATTCCATGATAAGTATATTTCTATATTTGAGCCACTCTATATTGGAAAAAAATTCAAATAATTTGGTGAATAATCTGATGATTAAATTTCTTTCTATAAAATATATTCGAATAATGTTTATAGGTAGGTAAAGAAAATTATTCAGTGAACTAAAAAATTTAATATATTTTACTCCAGGATAGAAAAACTTAATGTATTATATATGAATACAAGAGAACATAAAAGTTACTAGAAATTTTTTTATTATGATATTAATGTAGATATAAATTATATTGGAAATTATGTTCCTCATGATAACAATAGAATAAAATAGTCATGTTTCATAAAAATGGAGAAGAAAACAACTATGAATACCATACTTAAATACCAATAATATTATATGTGATTTAATATAAATATCAAGGGTTGTTTGATAGGATTTGGAATTTGTTTTCGGTGTGATAATTTTTGTTATATTTTTCATTACTATAAAGAACTGTGTTTTAGACAAACAATTAATTGGATAACCAATAACCATCCAATCAAGATGAGTTTTAGGTGAAATGAATTGGTTATGTATAAAATCATCTATCTAATGGTAGTTACAAATGATATAATTTTTCCCTATTAGAGACAAATAGAAATAAATAAATCATTTTTTCCACAATTTATATTGGAACATCAAATGAAGTGGTGACGTGTATTATACTTGTTTAGTCAAATTATTAAAATTCCCTATTTGGATATTTATCACATTATTCTATCATTTATTATATATATTATAGTAAAATTGTAATATCATCACATGAAAAGATGATATAACATTGGGTGAAAATTAATAGCCTAAATATTAATAAAACAAATATATATAGGAATAATCTTATATTTATCAGTGGGATGGTCTTTATTAATGTTATTTTTTAACAAGGAATAATTTATTTTGATCTACTTCTTGTAATTGAATATATTTTAATTTATTTTTCTAATATAAATTACATTGATAATAAATTTATGTTCAATTATTTCATTTCTTTTATAATTTATGATGAATTTGAGAAATTTAATAAATGTTATAATTAATGATTCATATATCATATTTTTTAAAATATTGAATCTATTAAAATTTATGATTTTCTAGAAGTGATTGTATACATTATTGTTTTTCAGGATAATTTTCATAGCTTTATTTTTTTCAGGAGGATAAATTTACTATTAAAATGGTGAATAATGTTAATTATATATATAACAATCATTATAAAATGTATAAAGTGGAACATTTAAATTAAAAAATTAATTCTAGTTTTAATTAGGTAATGGTATTATTTTACCTTGTAGTTAATCGTCGGGTGATGCTTCTTTTTTGTTAAAAATGAATATGGTTCAGTGGGAATTTTTAAATTTTCTAGAAAATTGAATAGAATTACTTTTATAAATATGTTTATATTTTCTCATATCATTGAATATTGTATTACCTATGTGGAGAAAATTGTTTTACGGATGATCATAGGTTTTAGTCCTACTAATAGAAAATGGGGGAATAAAATATTTTATAGTCTATGTTTTAGAGTAGATATGGTTATTATGAGTCTATTGTTATGATATTTGGGATTTCTAATAAAATTTATGAATTTATCGATATAATTAATAGTGTATTCATATATTTTTTAAAATTTAATTGGTGGGTTTTTTATGATGTTTTGACATATTTTAAAACTCGGGAGGAACAATATTGACAACTAAGGATTCTTTTGAAAATCACAAATGAAAATAATGTTCATGGGAAATTAGGTAATGATGAACTTATGTTGAAATAATTTTTTTTCCGTGTAAATATTTTTTCAGATGGTAGAATAATTTTTTACCTTGTTAATAAAGGAATTTGATTAATGTTTATGACCAAAAAATAAATACAACATTATGATTTTTCATGGATTAATATGTTACTATATGTGGTTTTATGAAATACTACATTGGTTTTATAAACCAAAAAATATGTTAACTCAATACAGAGTGAATTTTATATAGAAAAATAAATGTGATAATTTTATTCAATAACTAAAAATATTATTGCTGAATTCTCTAGTTTTTCAACTATATCAAGATGTTGATAATTTAAAATCAATAATGATTCTAATTTAATGGGACTTTTTCATTCCCTAATAAAAAAATATTTAGTAATTTATTTTGATTTTTACCAGCTAAAAACACATGAGTTAAATTAACATACACATGATTTAGAAGTTTTGGATGTAGTTTTTCTATTAAAAAAATAGGGTGATCATTTATATAGATTAATGGGTGAAGTATTTAGCAAAAAAATTTCTAATATATAAATTGACAAAAAAATAAACATGATTCATATAAAATAGATTGAACTAATTTTGGATTATGATCCCAATATAAATTACCTTCCTAAAATATGGTTGATGATTCATGTCAAGAAAAATAATGACACATCAACTATGTTAAATTTGGAACATGTCCATTTGGATAATGAATTTATTAATATTTTCCTATAATTTTTGGATGTATGTAAATATTCAATATTTTACATTATTTATTGTAATATTATTTTTTTTAATTGATTAATAAATCATAGATTTTTTTTATTTAAAGTTTGGGTCTGAAGCCTCATTTTATTATTAAAGAAAATCAAAGACCACTTTTAACTAGGTAGAGGGAGGCCCAATACATAGACTGAAGGACCAATGGGCTTGTAGCCCATTACATAGCCCGTAGGCCCAATTTTTTGGCTTTATTTCCATTCTGTGAATAGTTACCTAGCTGCTGCAGTACCCGCATAGTACCGCCGCTGCTACAGTGCCCTGCAGTCTCTACAGTACTCACCACTCTACAGTACCGCCGCTACTACAGTCCTACTACAGTACCTGATCCCAATGGGTTATGAACCCCCATTTTTCATGTAGGATTACGGGGTGCTTACCACTAAGCCACAACCCAACTACATTAATAAATAATAGACATATGATGATTATTTTAATGAAAATGAGGAATCTATTATGAATGCACTTTTTTCTAATATTAATATTGATTAATTAGGTGATTTGTGATTTTAATAATTATTGCGTGTGTTATGGGAATTATTATTGAAGAGTGGGAACATCATTGAATTTTATTGATCTATATTTATTATTCAACATAGCTATACTAAAATGTACTAAGACGTTCAATTATATAATTAGTGGGACTATATGAAAAGTGATGTTCTAAAAATAGTATAATGTTTTTTACTTTTTTGAAGGTATACGTACATTGAATATTACTGAATGGAATTCATCAAAAATTTCCATCTTATGTATTAGTAATGGAATATTATATTAGTTTTTTTATTTATATATTTACGCATATTACTCAAGGTAGTAGTGTAGTATAGTTTATTTTGATAGATTAAAAAAATAAAAAAATGTCATTCTTGTTGGAGATATTATGTTTCGTGATAAAAATTCCTTACTAAATCTCATAGAGAATGACTATTAAATTGGATTTCCCCACTCAATTTTATATTACTGTGATCCTAGGTTAACATATAATTTATCGGAAGTAGATCAATTATCATTAGATAATAAATTAAATATAAGGTAAGCATTTCATCCTCAATCGGATAGACAATAAAAATATAAAATTCATACCATGAAGATATTATTTCTTCTTATTCAGTGGACTACCTAGGAAGTTAGTGTTATCATATTTCATAGTTCAATATTTCATATAACAATATATTTTATTCTAGTATATATATGTCACAATTTGATAAATTTTATAGAAATCTACGATAGAAAAAAAACATTTTTGGATAATATAAGAGATAGAAAGATGTTTGGATAGATTTGTTAGATGAAATGGTTTGGACGGTGACATTTATACTGCAATATATGAGGATTTTTTAGTTAATGAATCAAATTAATATTGATAACCAGAGGAAATATAATTCTTTTTTATGTAGGAGATCATATTTTTTATGTATCAAAATATAAATGACATATCTGTTTTTATAAAAATTAGAATCTCATTTAATGTTTCATTAGGATGTATGATGTCTTGTATAATGTCAAATTATTTTCTTACTAAGTGGTTATTCTCCTAATATAATACTTGGTACATAATGTTTTTCATTTCTCAATGTTAAGAAAAAATGTTCCTAATTTATCTCATGTTTTGAGTCCTAAAATAATTATTTTAAAGTAATTATTTATTATAAGGAATATATTTTTATGTTTCTAGATCAAAGGATAATGTGTTGTAGAATATGGAGATGAGGTTATGTATTTAAGGGAAAAAGATGTATTTTAGAGGTATCATGGGAATATGAAAAATTTATGAAATAAAATATTGCCAAATAATTAATTATTACATAAATTTGATAGGATTCACTTTTAAAATATAGGATGAATTTAACAACCTATGTAATTATCGAATAAAAAATATTCATGTTGATTAATATAATTATATACATCACAAAATATTAACTGATTTTTCAAATAAAAATGGAAATAATTTAAATTAAAAACATTTATTATAATGTTTATATAAATTTTTATTTTATAAATTTATGAATATTGAATATAAAAAATTAATACATTATTTCAATCCATAATTTCATAATAAAGGTTAAATTATTCCAATTTTCGGAAAATGTTTAATTTTTAATAAATAGTAAAAAATAATGATTTTTGTTAAAAATATTTAATTTCCATAAATTAACTACTTTTAAAAAGATAATATGTTTTTAATATGAGTTCATATAAAATATGTATTCTTAAATTATGTCACGACCCACCTTCACCAAAAGGAGGGAAGGGTCAGCAGATTGCCAGGCCCTTCTTTCATTAAGTTGAAGGAGAGATAATGACCCCCGAGACCCGCCTTCAATAGTTCCCGGAGTGGGGACCAGCACCAAGGGTCTTGAAATTTCTCACAAATGGAAGGCATTACCCCTATTTGTTTTATAAGATCGAGAGATGAGATAATGAAACTCAACAACACCAAGGTAAAAGAAAAGTAAAGCCAAAAATAAACCATTCCCACATGCATGTTCCAAAATTAAAGCCACGAGGTACAAAATGTGACTACAAAGGTAAGTACCAAAGAGGAAAAGAAATACAACAACTAAAAATACTCCAAAGGTCCGAGCTAGTAAGGTCCTGCGTGATCCCTGAAGTCCTCCTGGAAACCTGAAAGCAGTTTAAAATACGTAGGGTGATCAAAAAAGTAAGCTTAGTAGGGAAAACCAATGACTCTCGTGCACAAGTGGGGGTACATACTAAAGTCCCTTGAGAAAAGAGTAAACCAAACACCTATCAAGGTAAACTATCCACCTCGGGCCTCACCAAGGCACACTCCCCAAATAACGCAAGTCAAGTAATATATATATTCAGAGCACATCGATGTTTGGGTACCCCGCGCCACTTTCCCACTGGTTATTGAGACATCCTACGCATCGGACCAATCCCACCATTCTCACCGCATTCCCACTGCCACACCTGCCCGCACACACCTGGGCCACAACCACACGCAGTACCACTACCGACATCCCGCCAACACACACCTGGGCCACAACTGTCACGTGTAACCACGCCTGAAAACACCTAGGCCAGAACAACCACCACCACACCCGAAGACAACTGGGCTGGAAAATCCACTTCCACCCCCGAAGACACCTGGGCCTCATCCTGAAGACACTTGGTAAACCACCTTCCGCACACACCTGGCCAACCACCACACTACCCCAACCGAAGTTTCTTGGGCTAATAATGGACCTCAGGCCATCACAGCCTGCCCAAAGATACTTTGGCTATCCGGGAAAGGGAGCAGAAAAGGAGCTAATAACTAGCCACCAAGAATAGTGTTGGGAAAAACACCCTCCACTATGAAATGGGGTTGTTCGGCACTATGCGCTCATCTTGGGTGGGGCGCGAATGAGAAACAGAAAACTACAAGTATAGATATAGGTAACAAGCACTCACCCAAAGTCCAGGTTTTTCTAACCGGCCTACGGAACACAACACCACTATATCTGAGTCACAAGTCACGACTCTCTCCAACAAAACACATTTGTCCCATTCTTGTTTCCTGTTCCGTAATAATTTTTATGTATAAGCACTACTGGGAACTAGTAAGCAAAGGCACAAGTCTAGGAAAGTAAACTGTCAAACATCAACCATAACGCCCACACCCGGTTCTCAACAACAGAGGATCCCACCCCAATTTGTGATATAAACAAGTAACCACCGGGTATTAAAACCCACAACCACCGAGTCCATACCAACATGGGGTCCCATACCCAAATTCACACAACCAACACGAGTACAAGACAGGGGATCCCATACCCTCCCACATTTCCAGCAATCGGCCCGAAAAGAAAACCACCAACTACCACCATCAACACAAGTCGGGGTCATGCCGATATTTTCCGATTTAAACGACTCAACACACTCCATGATTTCAATTTTTGTGTGATTTAACCAGGGGTTATCACAAAAGGAAAGATCCTGGTGCCTCAATTTATTTGGCAGGATATACGTGATTAACCAATTACTTTTCATAGCAGGAGTTTACAACCACAATATGCCATTTAAAACATCAGCATGGGTTCATTAGTGCACAAACAACGACCACCAACGACCTCGATTTTCAGAAGGCATAAGCCAGCACAACTCAACAAGATGGTCATAACATAAAAAACATCAACGATCACAGCCCCCTCTTTCTTTATAGAATTCATTCATTATCTTTAATTAGGTCTAGTTTATCTAATCCTATAGAATCAAAAGCATTCCCACCCCACATGATACACAAAAGAGAGAGGCAAAGGAGAAATTAACTACTTTTTTGATCGAAGATCGATGCTTAGGCCGGGCGCGGAACTTTACTGATAATGATGCGGTGCACCCGAAGCACAATAAGCTGTTTGTGAAAAGACACGATCGAGGAAAGGGAAACCAAGGATAACCATTGGTTTATAAGAGCCGGGGAAGGTTGGGGTGAAAACACGAAACCACGTAAGGCGCAGGGGTCGTGGGTTGACCACGCGCCTCCACTCGTCATTAAAAGGGGTCGGGTGGTTTAAACCGACTCATGAATTGATTAAGTATTTAATTAAAACTCTTATGCATGTTAGGGATCTTTAAAACATTCTTAAACGAGTCATAATAGGGTTTAAAACCCTATTTGCACAAAGGGAGTGCTACTGGAAACAACTCAACAAGGTCGATCGACGCCGATCGGTCTCGCCGATCGGTCGCGCCGATCAGTCTCACCCATCGATCTCCCCGATCGGTCTCACATATCGGTATCACCGATCGATCGCACCGATCTCTCTCACTAATCGGTCCCACCGAGATGCCAATCCTTTAGGACCCAGATTTTGGCAATGGGAAGGAACAAGAGTGTCTGGGTCATCACATCAGATACCTATCAAACTATTCTCTTCCTCGAGAATTCAAACAACCCAGAAGGGATGGGTGGGTCCAAACAACCACCTCGAAAGATACCTCTCAATAGTGAACCTCATTGTTAACTAAGAACACCTTCTTGTCACGAACCAAGCAACATACCATGCCAAACTATCCGGGCATGTGGGTTGGGGAGTCTCCTCCCCCATGTCAAGATATTATCCGCTTTGGGCGGCACTGACTCGTCCACATAGGTTTAATCGCATCCACCTTAATGCGTCTTGATTAGGGGTCGGGTTCTCTCCTTCCCCATAGCCGGGGCTTTCCACACACAAACAGAGGAAAGAAAACCAGTACATTTCATAGCCAAAAGACAAAATGTTCTACCATAACAGGTACAACAAGGAACAAAACTCAAAACAACTCTAGGTACTGGGTACACATATGTGCTTCCCTATCCCACGTACTCTCCTAAATCCCACCATGTCTCCACAACACATGAACCAAGGGGATGGTTCGCCCGCGAAGCACCATCTCCTTGCGATCCTTGATCAGCACTGGTCTCTCCACAAAGGTCATGTCGTCCTTGATGTCCAGATCACCCCAATCAAGGAAGTGTGAATATTCATGTAGATATCGACAGAGCTGGGACAAATGAAAGACATCATGCATCCTTAGTATCGGCGATGGTAATGCTAGCTGATAAGCCACTTCGCCGACCCGCCGCAACACTTCGAAGGGTTTGAGGAATCTGGGAGAAAGCATACTCCCCTTGTCGAACCTCCACTACCCTCCCCAAGGGGAGACCTTCAAGAACACATGGTCCCCAACCTCAAACACGAAGGCACTCCTCCTGGTATCAGAATACGACTTTTGTCGGTCCTGGGCCGCCTTCATCCTTTCCCGTATGAGATGACCCTTCTATGTCATGTTCTGCACCACCTCTGGGACATGGATGCCTGCCTCTCCTACATCGGTCCAACACACAGTTGAACGGAATGGACTCCCGTACAAAGCTTAAAATGGGGCCATACCGATGGTAGAGTGGTAGCTATTATTGTAGGAAAAGTCTACCAGAGGCAAGTATCGCACCCATGATTCTCTTGAGTCCAGAACACATGCCCGTAGCATATCCTCCAAGTTCTGGATGGTGCGCTCTGTTTGTCCATTTGTCTAGGGATGGAAAGCAGTGCTAAGGCATAACTGGGTTCCAAACGCATGTCGCAATCCTCTCCAGACTCGCGAGGTAAACAATGCATCCCTATCCGAGACTATCATCCTCAGAACTCCGTGAAACCTCACCACCTCATCCACGTACTTTCGTGCCAAAGCATCCACAGTACTCGACTGCCTGATTGCCAGAAAGTGAGCCGATTTTGTCAACTTATCCACTACCACCCAGATGGTGTCGTACCCTCCTTGGACTTTGGGGATTCCCGTGACGAAATCCATCGAGATGTCATCCCACTTTTACTCGGGGAAATCTAGAGGCCGAAGTAGGACACCTGGAACTCGGTGTTTATCCTTCACTTGCTGACACACTAAGCACTTTTCCACAAACTCTACCACCACTCGCTTAACTTCGGGCCACCAAAACTGCCTCTTCAATCCCCGGTACATCTTGGAAACTCCTGGCTGTACCTCTAGGGGTGAGTTGTGGAAGTCACTGAGAACCTTGCTGCATATCGCCTCCGAGACAAACAAACTTTTCTGGAAAAACATCTGGTTCTGACCATCCTCTGTCCATCCTTCCAGAGAATTGCCCTGGTCAACTTGCTCACGCATCACTTCACACTCTTGGTCTCCCCACTGAGACTCCTCCACTTGCTGAAACAGGGATGACTACACTGTCATCTGATATAGACGGCCTCTGCCGCTATCCATCTTCGCATCCAAGTGTAAGGCAGCCAACTCCTCCATCGCCTTCCAGGCATCCACCGACTCTCGGACCGCATCCTTCTGCTTCCTCCTGCTCAAGGCATTGGCCACCACATTGCCCTTTCCCTCAGTATAAGAGATCTCAAAGTTGTAATACTGGAGGAACTCCACCCATCTCCGTTGTTGCAAGTTTAGGTCCCGCTGGGAGAAGATATACCTCAAGCTTTTGTGATCAGTGAAGACCACATAGCGTTCCCCAATGAGGTAGTTCCGCCACAACCATAGCACAAAAATGACCTATGCACGCTCCAGGTCGTCGGTGGCGTAATTACGCTCACGAGAACACATCTGCCTGACCCATAAGAGATCACCCCTTGTCACTGAATCAGCATGCATCCCAGGCCCTATCCTGAAGCATCCCATAACAACTCATAAGCCGCCCCTTCTTCTGGTAATCTTAGTACAGGGGCACTGACCAACTTCTCCTTCAGATATCTGAAGGCTGACTGGCACTGTTCACTCCATACGAAAGCCTGGTCCTTCTTGGTCAGTGCCTTCAAAGGGGCTGCCACTCGAGAGAAGTTGGGTACGAATCTCCGGTAGTAACCTTCCAGCCCGAGGAAACATCGGACTTCCACCCCATTCTTAGGTGTTGCCCAAGAAAAATCTGCCTCAACCATTGATGGGTCGACTGCTACCCCCTGCTCAGATACTATGTGCTAGAGGAAGTGCACTTCTCGTGTCCAGAACATGCATTTTGACAACTTCCCATAGAGCTGGTGCTATCGGAGGACCACCAAAACTGTCCTCAGGTGCTCTGTATGGTCCTCTTTTGACCTTAAATATATCAGGATATCGTCGATGAACACAACCACGAACCGATCCAAGTACTCTCGGAAGATGGAGTTCATAAGCCCCATAAACACAGTCGGGCCGTTCATAACACCGAAGGGCATTACTACAAACTCGAAGTGTCCATACCTGCACCTGAACGCTGTCTTCGGGACTTCTCTCTCTTTCACCCTTATCTGGTGGTACCATGACCATAGGTCAATCTTCGAGAACCATCCTGCCCCTTTCAGCCGGTCGAAAAGATCATCTATTCTCGGAAGAGGGTAGCGATTCATGATTGTTACCTGATTCGGCCTCCTGTAGTCTATGCACAATCTGAGGCCACCATCTACCTTCCTTGCAAACAGGAATAAAGCACCCCACGTTGATGTGCTCGGATGAACATAACCCCTCTTCATCAGATCGTCAATCTGTATCTGCAACTCTCATAGCTCCGCAGGTTCCATCCGGTAAGGAGCCATCGAGATTAGACGAGCGTCCGACTGCAGGTCTATCCCGAAATCGATATCACGTCGAGGGGGTAGAGTCATCACCTCCTCAAGAAAATATGTCCATAAACTCACGGACGATCTCTGGAACTCCCACCATTTCAGCATCTAATGATTCCACTGTCATCTCGGTAAATAAGGAGAGGAGAGGTTCCCTTCTCCCATTTACCTTCGGACTGCTCAACTCGCCGGTGAAGGTAACACGCCTCCCGTCCATGTCCGAGAACACCACCCATCTACGGAAACAGTCGATGATGGCATACACAGAAAATAGCCAGTCGATGCCTAGGATGACATCGTATGGCTGAATCTGTAGCATAAGAAGATCCCTAACCGACTGATGTGGCCCTATCATCAGTCTACATCCCCGACAAACGAACAACAAGTCGTTCTGACCTCTGACTAGTGTGCTCAACACCAGGGCCACTGGAAGTCTCTCATCATCTAGGCCCAAGGAACGGGATGGACTGGGTGCAGAAAAGGAGTGTGAAGCTCCGGTATCGAACAAACCATGAGCAAGAGTGATAAACAGATTGATCGTACCTCGAACAACCTCTGGACCTACTGGAACTACTTCCTCTGCGGTATGTAACAGTCCATGCCCATCTCCCCTGCCCCTTGGCTGTCGGCCACCTCCCTGACCACGCCCGGGTCGAGGTCCCTATGGAGCGCCCTGAGGTCAGCCTCCTCCTCCTACGTCTGCCCTCGAAGGAGCGAGAGCTCACTGTCCCTACTGCTGCTGCTGGAACGGCCTGGATGGAAGCTGCTGCTGGGATGGGTGCTGGGGATGACTACCACTACTATACTGCACCTAGTCGGGGCACTGACTCTAAAGATGTCCAGGCCTCCCATAGATGTAGCATCGCGGTCCTGGGCCCAAAGGAAAAGGGCGAGGGTCGGGGGATCGAAACTGAAACTATTGTGGTCTGCTCCCTATGGGTCGGAACCTGGAGGGTCCTAACGCTGGAGGCCTGGTGTTGAAGGCCTTCCCCTTCGACGGTCCCTCCTAGATCCCCTCTCGTGACACTCCTCCTAGAGAATGCATGCTCTCCACCACTTCGGCCTTCTTTTGGTCCTCCAAGTTCGTCGGAAGGTTAAAGGGGGTAACAACATAGGGGAGGGAGGGTCGGAGCACCTCCTCGAAACTTCATGCCCGAGACTCCTCGTCGGGAAAGAGGTCGGGAGAAAAACTTAGGAGGTCCTTGAACATGATCCCTAGCTCCCTCACTGACATACTCCCCTGCTGGAGGGATAGTAGTTCCTCCCTATTTTCTGCCTTCATCATCGAGGAGAGGAATTCCGCCTGGAACTCCCTCTCGAAATCCACCCAAGCCACCTCAGACTCTCTCCTCCCCCCAGGTAAAGCATCAACCACTGACGTGCCGCTCCCCGCATCTGGCTAACGGCCAGAGGAACCCAGTACTCGGTCGGGGCTCGAATTAGGCCGAAGGCTATAACTAGCTCCTCTAGCCAGCCTTTCGTCTTCATATCGGAGGTGCTGCCCTCATACTTCTCGAGGACCTGTCGCTGGAAGGCCCGAAGAGTCTTCTACCACTGGTCGCCCTCTTCCTCTCGATCAGCTCTCTTCCGATCGACCAAAGTAGTCTCTAGGGCCTCGATCTCCTGTACCACACGTGGTCTCCTTCCAGGTGCCATAGCAGCAAGATAAACAAGGAATGCCTAATCCAAAGTAGTGTAGAATATCGTCTTCAAAACTTCTTAAAATTTAATTTATTCTTAATTCCCAAGACAACCCAGAAACACAAGAACACAAGTCAATATGATGCAAGTAAAATTCCTATGGTTCTGCCCTGTAATCAGTGTGGTCTCACTTGGCCGTTCGGTAGGTCCAGAGTCCTTGCATTGGATCACGGGGGGCCCTAAAATCCCATTTCCTAGCCGGTCTTTCTCGACCTAAATCACGCGCCATGGTCACCCAACACTATTACCTTACCATCCCATGCAATCCACACTGTTCCTAACTCCAGACTCCATCCTATCTCTCAACCCTATTCTCTGATACCATTCTATCACGACCCACCTTCACCAAAAGGTGGGAAGGGTCAGCAGATTTCCAGGCCCTTCCTTATTTAAGTTGAAGGAGAGATAATGACCCCCGAGACCCGCCTTCAATAGGTCCCGGAGGGGCGACCAGTACCAAGGGTATATAAATTTCTCACAAATGGAAGGCATTACCCCTTTTTTTTTTTATAAGATTGAAAGATGAGATGATGAAACTGAACAACACCCAGGTAAAATAAATTTAAAGCAAAAAATAAACCATTCCCACATGCATCTTCCAAAAGTAAATCCACAAGGTACAAAAGGTGACTACAAAGGTATGTACCAAAGAGGAAAAGAAAAACAAAAACTGCAACTGCTCCAAAGGAACGAGCTAGTAAGGTCCTGCGTGATCCCCGATGTCCTCCTGGAAAAATGAAAGAAGTTTTATATACGTAGGGTGAGCACACAAGTACGCTCAGTAGGGTAAACCAAAGACTCTAGTGCACAAGTGGTGGAACGTACTAAAGTCCCGTGAGAAAAGAGTAAACCAAACATCTATAAAGGTAAACTATCCACCCCAGGCCTCACCAAGGCACACTCCCCAAATAATGCAAGTCATGTAATATATATAATCAGAGAACATAAATGTTTGGGAACCTCGAGCCACATTCCCACTGGTTATTGAGACATCCTACGCATTGGTCTGATCCCGCCATTCTCACCACAGTCCCACTGCCACACCCGCCCACAAACACGTGGGCCATAACCACACGTAGTCCCACTTCCGAAATCCCGCCCGCACACTCCTGGTTCACAACTGTCAAAAGTAACCATGCCTGCAAACACCTAGTCCAGAACAACCACCACCACGCCTGAAGACACCTGGGCTAGAAAATCCACTGCCACGCCCGAAGACACCTGGGCCTCATCCCGAAGACACTTGGGAAACCACATGCCACAAACACCTGGAAAACCACAACACTACCCATATCGAAGGATCTTGGGATAATAATGGACCTCATGCCATCACAGCCTGCCCGAAGATACTTGGGCTATCCGGGAATGGGAGCAGAAAAGGAGCTAATAGCCAGCCACCAAGAATAGTGTTGGGAAAAACACCCTCCCCCATGAAATGGCAGTGTTCGACACTAAGTGCTCAACTTGGGTGGGGTGCGAATAAGAAACAGAAAACTAAAAGTATAGATATAGGTAACAAGCACTCACCCAATGTCTAGGTTTTTTTAACCGGCCTACAGAACACAACACTACTATATCCGAGTCACAAGTCATGACTCTCGCCAACAAAACCCATTTGTCCCATTCTTGTTTCATGTTCAGTAATAATGTTTATTTTTGAGCACTAATGGGAAACTAGTAAGCATAGGCACAAGTCCAGGAAAGTAAATAGTCAAACATCAACCATAACGCCCACACCCAGTTCTCAACAATAGAGGATCCCACCCCCATTTGTGACATAAACAAGTAACCACCGAGTCTTAAAACTCACAAGTACTGAGTCCATACCAATAGGGGATCCCATCCCCAAATTCACACAACCACCAAGAGTACATGAAAAGGGATCCTATCCCCTCCCACATTTCCAGCAATCGGCCCGAAAAGAAAAAAACCAACTACCACCATCAACACAAGTCGGGGTCATGCCGGTATTTTCAGATTTAAATGACTCAACACACCCCATGATTTCAATTTTTCTGTGTTTTAATCGGGGGTTATCATAGAAGGAAGGATCCTAGTGCCTCAATTTATTTGGCTGGATATACGTGATTAACCAATTAGTTTTCACAGCAAGAGTATACAACCACAACAAGCCATTTAAAACATCAGCATGGGTTCATTAGTGCACAAACAACAACCACCAACGGCCTCAATTTTCAGAAGGCATAAGACAGCACAACTCAACAAGATTGTCATAACATAAACCACATAAACGATCACAACCCCCTCTTTCATTATAGAATTAGTTCATTATCTTTAATTAGGTATGGTTTATCGAATCCTACAGAATCAAAAGAACGCCCACCCTGTATGATACTCAAACGAGAGAGGAAAAGGATAAATTCCCTACTTGTTTGATCGACGATCGACGCTTAGGGCAGGCGCAGAACGTTACGGATAACGATGTGGCGCGCCCGATGCACCAGAAGCTGTTTGTGAAAAGCCACAATTGAGGAAAGAGAAACCACGGATAACCCTTGGTTTATAAGGGCCGGGGACGGTTGGGGTGAAAACGAGAAACCGCGTAAAGAGCGGGGGTCGTGGGTTGACAATGCGGCTCCACTCGTCAATAAAGGGGGTCGGGTGGTTTAAACCAACTAATGAATTGATTAAGTATTTAAGTAAAACTCATCTGCACGTTACGGGTCTTTAAAACATGCTTAAACGAGTCAGAATAGGGTTTAAAACCCTATTTGCGCAAAAGGAGCGATACTGGAAACAACTTGACAAGGCCGGGCGACGCCGATCGGTCTCACCGATCGGTCGCACCGATCGGTCTCACCGAGACGCCACTCCTTTAGGACCCGGATTTTGGCAAAAGGAAGGACCAAGAGAGTCCGGGTCATCACAAATTATATATAATACATTACATTTGTTTTTAATCCAATTAATTCTATAATTTAGTATAATTTTTTTCTTTCGGTTTAAAAAATAAGAATTTTCTAAAAACTATTTTTTAAGTGAATAAGGATTATTATTAATAATTATTGAAAATAATCATTAATTATAAATTTCATAACTGAAATTAATTAATTATATTACATTAAATATTAATTTATATTCATGAATGGATAGTTATTATAAACATATATAACAGAAAACTATATTTTTCATGATTATTCATCTCCTTGAAAACAACTCATCATGTTTTTGGGTTTGGTTCAAAACGTTATTTTTAAACAATTCTGATATTAATTTGGTAAAATATATTACCTTTATATAATCATAATAATTTATATTTATTATTAAGGTCATAAAAAATTATTACGCTAATGAATATTTAATGATGGAAAAAGTAATTATTGTGCTTAAAGATAAAATTGATTTACAAGGGGGTTAAACTAAAATTAATATTATCAAAATATCATAAAACATGGAATAAAAATAAATTATTGTACATATTTATATCTTTAATTCCTAAATATATTTAATTCTAGTTTTTGATGATTTTTTAATATGAAATATGATAGTAAAATATTTTATTTCTTAAAATTATAGGGGTTCCACTCACCACAATTATAAATGGCCACCTCCCATAATCAATATTTTCCCCCTTAAAATACATTTGGAATAGAAAATAACTACCATTATAATTATATAATAACACATTGAACAACATAGAGATCTTTATTTGATCATATATCCTTTCCCAAGAAGGATTCCATTTCTTATCTAAGGAGGTTGTCTGAAGAACCAGTATTTTGGTTTACTAAGTGTCATTCTATTATTTCTTATTAAAAATATATAAAATAATATTAAATTATTATTATATAATAAAAATTATATATAAAATATATGTAAATGTTAGTGTGTTAATTTCATAATCAAAATCCATACAAAAATCCCATCATATGGGATATAAAATCATTATTTTTGTGTATGGGGAACTACAACCTTGTGAACCGATGTCATTCGTTTTCCATCATCGCCTTTCATGGTTTGTTATAATGATGGATATTTTGAAAATATATTATATTATATACATATTTATTCATAGTTTTTTAATATATAATATATAACCTCTAAAATTAAATTTAATGTGATTTATGATAACATCGCTCGTGTGTAATGTGGACTACCACCATGCGAAGTGACGATATTCAGTTTTGACTAACACATTACATGAAAGGTAATAAATATAAATTTATTTATTATATAAAATTTAAATGAAGAAATTATATTTTTATTTTCATATTAATAATTTTGAAAATATATTATTCTATTTTATATCTTATAATAAAAAATGATAATGTCATATGTGTACGTGTGGACTACCACCTCCATGATGTTATGTGATAATTTGATTCATCACCAAATCACAAAACATATATATAAATATATAAGGACACATTAGTATATAATATGTAATATATGATATTATTATTATTATTATTGAAATAGATATAGAAATTAACTTATTTCTATAAATACCTTTAAAATATGAAAACATTTCTCATCTGTATAAACGACCTTTGGCCTCAATAATTATATTGTAGTTCTTTTTTTCATAATCATATTTAATGAAGGGTTTTAAAAGAATAATTTTTTATAAATATGTAAATATTTTATGATATTTATTCTATATATTTTGAAATAATGACCTATGGGACTAGTATACAACCTAAGAATTTCATTTTGGACTCATAAGAAAAACATCATTGAAAAACCTCATGTAAACAGAAATGATTTTGTAAATTTATATAACATGGAAATAAATAAAATTTATGAGATAATAAAAATGAAATCTCTTATTTATGAATTCAAATAATTAATATACTTTATTTGTTTTCAAATAAAAATTATCATCATTACAAATCAAACTAGAGGTAAGGGACTTGGTATCAGTTTCTTTTCGTCAGGAATATTTTGATGTTATGATCCTATATTTTTTTCACAAGGTGTATAAGTAGACATATTGTGATGTTATATAACTAATTTATTTATTCACATGGTTTATGTATTATATATTATTCCTAGGAATTGTTATACAAATATTTCAAATTTTATTTGGGTATTTTCATAAAAAAATCATTTAATGTTTTCATTCTAACTCACTTTTCAACCCATGTACATCTGTTTAATATGATTTTATTTTTTACCTGAGAGTATCATACTGGTTTATTTCTTTCTAATTTTATTTAAAAAAAATCATAATTTTTGTACAGAATATGTTAATTTCATTACAAATGATTAAAACTACTTTGATAATTTAACTAATATAATCATAATGACTCTTCTACCACCATAACCAATATTTGACGTTTTTATTAAATTATAGACTTCATGTTTTATTAATATAAATACTCTCATTACATTTTCATAATTATTCTGGGACTAATAATTTTTTAAAAAATGAAGGTATTTTAATATTATAATGTGTTTTGTGTATGAGTATAAAATACTTCTAAAATTGTTTTATGATGTAAAAACTAAAGGATAAAATTATTTTTTCAAGAAGTGTTACTTTTTAATTATATGGTAAATGTATGACCCTAGACAGCTCCGAGTGACAATAATATATCAAATATAATGTGTGCACCCAAATACCATCGGGTGATCATAGTGTAGCTATTTTTAAGGGAACACGTAGATGGCGTCGGGTGAGCCTAATATTGCCTATACAATTGGTTCTCTAATAGAAAGCACTAGTTTTATGACCGACATTTCTTTTCCTTGATATGAAAGTATGGGGTGTTAAAAAATGGTTTTTTCAACTGATTTTAATAAGATCTAGTTTCTTTTAATGTGGGTTTAAAAATTGGTTTTGAATGTGTTTCCCTTTATTTCTAGAAAAGAATATTATTATCATTCAATTTATTCAATGGTTTTATTTTAAAATTGTGTGTTTGTTAATACGGTGAAAATGATATATTTTTTCTTGCAAATATCACGGGGATAATGATAAAATATTTCATGGGATTTCTTTTTATTTCACTTGACTACTGCATTTTCATTCATATTTATACCTTTCTTATATTTTTCATCTCATCCCATGTTTTAAAATGTTTAATAAGTATATAAGTAATGTTATGGGAGTGGAAGTTGTTGTGTTAATATAAATAATATTTTCCATGAAAAAAAATAATTATTTATTTGAAATTTTTAATATTCTGTGAAAAATAGAACTAATCTGATGTGTCTGTAATTTAATATTGGAATTTATATATATATTGGATATTACATAATTATATTAAACACCGCACCCGAAAGGAAACTCAAATATAAGAGAATTATTTTTTACCTAAAACTCAATATTATGTTATGTTTAATTAATGTTTCTTATACTATTTACCCAATCTACCTTACAAAACATCTTAATAGGATCTCAAAAAATTATCAGGGGGTTGAATTGTCCTTTAAGATTGAATTTCTATATTTGGATGGTAATAATAACTAAATAATATATATATATATATATCTTAATGAATAATTTTATAAATCATAAATGTATAAATTAATTCATGATTACATACAATATATTTTTCTAATCCTTTTAATGTTACATATTCCTTAATATTTATACTAAAAATTTGATCCTGAGGGAAATATTCGATTATAGTAATGAATTACACGGACATCATATAGTGATTGAAAAAATCCTAAATAGTATTGATGCATTTAATTTAATTTGTGGGAGTCTGAAAAAAGAACCATTAGTGATTTTAAACATTATAATTCTAGTATTATTAATCATTATAACATACCTGTAGACTACTATCTAAAAGCCTTATCAGGCTAACATTCTATGAATAGAGATACATACTATTCAATATATCACTTCATGATTCCTCACCAAAGATACCCCATAAAATATATATACACATATATTCTGACAAATGGGAGGAATATATAATATGACTTGTAAGATACTTATGTTTCTTACTTCGTCTATTATGGTTTTGATCTGACACATTAAATAGTCTCGAAACTTATCATTAAATCACATTAAATTTTGAACATAATTACATTTATATCCCAATTTTCCAGCTCAAAATCAAACATTTGTTACTCTTTTATAGTTTCATGTATAAATGGCCAAACACACATTTGAAAAAGATATCATTTCTACCCTTATTTAATTATTTAAATGTATCATAATTTAAAATTCATGGAAAATTTATAACCTATCATAATTATTTTGTCCAAATTCTTCATCCATATTGTTTTCTATCATAAAATGGTAGTATATCGAGATTTTATAATAATTTTATCGACTCCATCCATCATTATGGGAATATAATAAAATATTTCTAGTTGAAGAAAAACATTTATCCTTTATTATTTTCATATTTTTTACAATGTCATATGTTAAAATAATTTCTTTATATCCATATTTAAACGATTTGATTTATTAAATAAAAATCATAAGTCATGTAATATTTCTCAATAATAATAAATTGGTGTGAATCAATTTTTCTCAACCCTCATTCCATATGAAATCACATCACTACAATTTCATTTAGGCTTCACCGTGAATAATAAATACTTCAACACTATTAGGTATTGTGATCATAGGACCATAGACTATCCTTGTACTTAGTTACATGAAATTTTACTAAAACTCGTCATTTTAATGATTCTAAGCACCCACATATGTCAAAACATGGAACAGATTATAAATACTCTATAGATTCTTCACAAAGAATAAAATATATCCATCCAATATAAGAACACTACTAACTAAAATCATAGTGACAAGTCTAGGAAAATGTTAAATAACATAGACCATTGATGGACCCATAAAAATACCCTATCTTAATACTAAATGATCTTATAATGAATATTTTATTATGAAAATTTTTTAATTTGTTAATTCATCATAAAAATACCGTTTCGTTAGGTTGTTCTAAAATTAATCATGTTTCAATCATGCCCATCTATACTATTTAAATATATAATAATAACATTTATAAATAATACAAAATTTGTTTATGATAATTTATAATAAATATATTTACTAAATCAGTGAAGATAATGGGTAAATTATTTTAAAAATTTTAATAATTATAAATTCATAGTTCTCATTCCTTAAATAGTAAGTTATCATGGGTATTTCATCACATTTCAACATCATCTGACAGTATTATGATTAAATTTTATTCATAGAGATATTTTATGATCCTCATTATTAATATAATAATTCATTGATATGGGGTAGATGATTCTTATTCTCAATTATGATCTAGTTGTGTTCTTGATAATCAATCTAGAGGCTCATTAAAACATCAATCAAAATAACAAAACAAATAGGTTAACCCATTTGTGATTGTCTTGGATGAATGAATCACTTATGAGAATCCAAATAGGGATCCTTCTTGGATTCCTAGGACTAAATTACGTGTGTTCTATATAGATTATTTGAAATATGTCTATCAAATTTTTAGATATATATTGAAAACTAAATATAAAATTTATTAGGATGCCTTTAAAAATCATTCATAAAGTCATCATCAATATACCATAAAAAATGTTATTATTAAAATTTTGTTTCTCCCAAAACCACATATATAAATACATAATTTTTATAAGAATCAAGGCCAATTAAATGGATAAAATTTCCTATACATGATAAAATATATCATTCCACTATAAAGAAATAATAGGTTTATTCTATATAACAAATTGTAATTACATTCCCTTGAAATTGATGTCATTTATATATAATGAAATAAAATACACATCCTAAATCATCTATAATTCAAATAGATAATTAAAATATATATATATATATATATAAACAAAATTCCACAAAAAATATAATCTCTCTATGATTCATACTCACGAGATGAAATCATCATATCATTCAATGCATTTTATTCCATTTTAGAATCTATTATTAATGTAGTTGATTTGACATAGTTAGGAAATTTAACAAATATAATAGAGTGGTAGGATATATAATATAATAAGACATTAATAATTTTAGAAATGACAGTACGTGAATCTTTCAACACTTTACTATAATATAATGCATCTACAATAATGATCAAATTGGATTTTTTATTTTCGTTGGGATCACGAGGTTGCTGACATAAAACATCACCAGTCACCCGCATATTTTCAAAATAGATACAATAATATCTGTACTCCATGAAATATATAGTTTTATTGTGGGTCTGGAATTATATATAGATTTGAATACATTCATATCATTAGTTAACTTCATCCAATTGCATTCACATTCAATTGTCCGGTGATGCTCTTTTCTACACATAAAACATTTAATGATCGCCTTAAAACAATTGTTTCTATACATCATTCCACAAATGTCACATAAATTAAAACTCATCTTCTTCCCTCCAATTTGTTAATTATTATCATTTTCTGTGAATTACATATTTCTCTTATTATAAATACCATGGGATTTATTGGTCACTCAATTATATCAATCCACCTTCAGAACATGTTGAATGATTTATTCACACCACATATAGTTTCTTATAGAAAAAAATATTTATAATATTTTATTTAATCCCTTAAATAGTTGATCAATATGATATTTTTTCTCCTTAATGACTCCAAAATACTACCCCACAAGTCTTTTAACATTTGTATAATACTTACAGGTGGATTCATTATCAATGTACATATGTTCTATTAATTCCTTCTCCATCTCTAAATGAATAATATCGGAAATTACTGATCGATATATCAAATAATAAAAAAAATCCTAATACATGGAGTCAATTTAATTTATTTTACATATATTTTATATATGTGTACATCATTTATTGGATTCACCTTCCAAATTATGAATAACTATGATAACGTTTTCATTATTAAGCATAGGATAATGGAAAATATGTTTTCAATGGAAAAAATTCAATACATATAATTTTTTTTATTGGAGTACCCACTAAACAATGGGTTAAATTTCTTCCTAAATGAATCCATAATATTTTTTCCTTTGGTAATTTGGAACCTCATATCTATTCATAACTGGAAAATGTTGCATAAGCATGACCAAAAAAAATTCCATTCTATATCACATCATCTTTTTAATAAAAATGGAAAATAAATCCATTATTTATCACACTCCCTAAAAATATATATCCTTCCAGTTATAAATAGTTATTAATACTAAAAATCTTGTTACGATATACAAAAATCATAAAGGGGAATCATAAAATCCATAAAAAAAAAGAATTATTTTATCAAATAATTAACAACAAATTTTGAATATCTAGGATAATTGATTTATCCTTGGTTACACCCAATACTTTCTTATTCATGTATTCTATAATGGATCTTAATGAATATTTTATTTAAACTATCAATATCCCTATGGAGAGCCAAATCATTCTCATCATTTGATATTATCCTATAATATGGATTATCCAAAGGGTTATCACTAATGTTTCATAACCATATTACCAAAAAAATTAATCAATTTTCTGATACCAAATTTAACCGACTATAAATTTCATACATATATATTTCATCATATTAGATGAATATTCAATATATTTAACAGTTATACATCCCGGTGGACTATAGTGGATTAATTTATTATGAAAAATGGATATTTAAACAACTATATCTATTTTATTTTTTATTTTTTTCATTATTAATAGAACCATACTAATACATATCATTCAATAAAAATATCATTATATCATGGGGAAGGGAAACCTAAGGAAGGGTGATATTATATTCTCATTATGGGTAAACATAATCGATATTAGTAAATGATAATTAGTGAGAACAAGGTAAGATGCTGGGTATGTGAATTTTATCAATACATATAATATTTATACCCAACCATTCAATGATCATTAATCATGAATAATGGTGTAAAAATATTCTAAACAACAGTCATTAGGCATAAGAGGGTGAATCATCCATAATCATTATTAATCAATGGAAATGTAATGTTACTAGAATATAGACGTTTGAATCATGCACATAAGTATAGAATATTATTTCCTTATTAAAGGATCACGACCTAGACAATCATAGTTGATTGGTCATACTCTATATCCCATTATTTTGTTTTCCAAGTTTTACTCCTAATAAAATATTATTGTTAAAATAAAATTATTTAATTATTATTACATCCCATTTCAATAATTATTGTCTACTGAGATATCCTTATTTTCTTGACTGAATTATTTGGATATATAATTTCATGCCCACCCATTAAATAATGAAAACTATACATATGTGTGCCACAATATCACAAAATGTAAATAATATCATCATATCATAAAACATTAGAAGGTTGTGGATTTCTTTATAATTTAATATCATAATATAAAGCCATAAAAATAAAGATTATATATGGTAACATTAGTTCATATTTTTATTAAATCTAATCACACATCAAAATATTTTTTTATAGAAAACATTTCATTAAAAAATCACAAGAATAGTGCTTCAAGAAAATAAATTTTATTTTGGTAATTACATATTTAAAAAATAAATATTTCATTAATATAAATGAGTTTTTTCAAAGGAATCATAGGAAAATATAAATTTAATATCAAATTAATTTTCACTCACTATGTCAGAAAAATTCATTAATATAGTGTATGTTAAAACAATAATCCCTTTCCCATTTTTAGAAGAAAAAAGTAGAATCATATTGTTCATTAAATAAATAATGATTTATTTTTTCATTATAAAAATTAAATAAATGGTTTAAAATAAGTAAATTATTCATTATATATTTTTAAAAAAAATATTAAAATAAAATTATTAATATATATACAAACATAAGAAAGTACTCACAAACAAAGTGAAAAATATAGTTAGTTTTATTTAAATAAATTATATAGATATGAAAATTAATAAAATAGGGTAAAATAAATGGAAAATATGAAATATAAAAAAAATTAATATTATATAAAATAAATAAATATTTTGAGGGATTTATATTATAATTACATTATTTGAAAATTAAATTATAAAAAAACACAGTAAAAATGCGTCTGTAACATAAAAGCATGACATATTTATTTTTTCTTTCTTCAAATATGATCTTTCCCAACATAAAATAAATTGAAATTTATTATAAATAAAAAATAGTAACCTAATAATACCATGTTTATAATAAATGGTATAATTATTACAATTAATAACACATTAATTAACAAACATTCATTATCATCATCGTTTCATGTGTTGAAATCATTATTCATTATTTATGTTATGGTTTGAAACTTATGGTATATTAAAATTGAATATGGATTAGTCATGTCAAATAAAATATAATGATATGAAGTTATTATATATTAATTATATAAATAATAATCAACATAAATTTAAAGTGGTGAGGAAAGTAAATTAATCACATTGTGGAGACTATAGTACATACATATTTAGGAGTGACATTTTTTTCATAGATTAAAAAAAAAGATAAAAATTAATTCATATAATTTGAATAATGATTATAAAATTAATATAATATCTAAAAAATAAATATATAAGAATAAGCGATCCATAATTAGGGCCGTGGGAAATGATTTCTTTGTCTATATGAATATGGTACCCCAAATGTACACATAGGCAATACTTCTACAATTTGATTGTGAAAATAATAAAAAGTGTTTGTAAATCATAATTTCAATATATTAACCTATTAATGAATCATTTCATAATAATTTTATATATATAAATAAAATTTATATGAATTATAAAAATAACTATAATTGAAAAATCATGGTTAAGATATAGTGAACTTCTTTTAGAGGCATCCTTTGGCATACACCTTTATCATTAATGGACTGGTCTTAGGTGAATAAAAAATATATTGGATGAATATAAGAATTTTATTGTGGTTTTGGAGTTTTTCTCAATATATATGGATCAAATGGGTAGTATAAGTGATGAGAAAAGGTTCCCCCATATATGTGATGGGAGGGGCACAAGTTGAATTTATTAAAATATTTTAATGATTTATTATCAAATTAAGTGTAATGTTGTCTAAATAGATTATGATTCAAATTTCGGACACTCTAATTTTTTTATATCTTAAAAAATGATACTTCTATAGGTTTTGGAGGAAATAACACACTTAATACTTGTTTTAACCCCCGTGTGATCTAATTTTAACCATAACCATGGTAAGAATATATTATTTTTTGTATTATTTGTTGATTCCACATAATATGTTAAACCTATTATATTATATTATGTTTTGGGATTAAAAGTATTTTTTTAATTTTAACCAATTCAATTTATTTTTCTGATTGATTTTAAATTTAATTATGTTCACAAACCATAAGGAAACCCATTTTTCAAGTGTTGTTAGTTTAAGCAGAGATCATGTTTTACATCCATTCTATTCCATGTAAAAACTATAAAAATAAAGATAATTTATTATATTCTATACAATAAAAAATTAATAATAAAATGAATAATAAGTAGAGATTAAATTAAATAATTAGGTTAAAACCACTTTGTGTGTATAACACTATTTGTTAGGAAAATGATTTTTATTTAGAAAATATAAATTAAAACAACATAAATTATAATCATGATTCATATTTACTTAAATACAATATTAATAATTAAATTATTTTAATGTAAAATAAAATTTAAAATTATAAAAATAATGGGTTAATTACATGAGAATAAATGATTTAAAAAATCATCATTTTTCTCTTTTCAATGAAAGATAAATTTCATTAAAAATCATTCAAATTAAGCCTAAGAAAATATATATAGGAATATTTAAAAATATTTAGTCATTCTATAATATATAATTTCATAAAATATTGAAATTAATTATAATTATTTCTTTTAAAAATGAGACGAAACCAATTTATAATGAAAACATATATTAAAGAATTATTAGATATTATTTAACAACACATTAATATTTACAGGGAATTAATCAATATATTTTCATTAAAATATATCATTATTCATTTTTTTTCATAAATTTGTTATTATTATTCTTAACATCCTATTTAATGTATATTTTAAAAACGCTTACCATTTCACAGTTAATATTGAATCAGGGTTATGTGTTAGGAAAGGTGTCAAATATATCATGTATTATTTTGAATGAAATTCACATAAAATAACTGGGTGTTGTAGTTTTCAAAAATATTCACCAACCTTGTGGATATTTTTTAACACAATTTCGAAATATCGTGTTTTTTATATGTAGTTAATATTATTGTACACCAATACTAAAAATCTCTACTGCTACTGGACTGAAGTATTTTCATGGTATTTTCACGTATTTGAACAATCATGTTCCAAAATTGTAAGGAAATTTTAATCAAATTTTTTTCAGGACTAAAAAATTAAAAGACCCAAAAAATGAATGATAAGTATATAAACCTAAAAGTAATATATCTAATACATAAAAAAGACTTTGTCATTATGTTATTTTATTTAATGATATATTTCTCTCTGAAATTACATTTATCATAGAAAACATCGATAATTTCTAAAAAATTGATATAATGTCTTCACTCTGGTGTCACTAATGGTTTCCTTTAGGAGGTTCACTATGTGCACTCCAGTGTGCATCCCCATACTTCAGAAGATCTTGACTATAAATGAGGGTCTAAAGGTAGTATAATTAGGAAGAATATACCATCGGTATCAGTATAAACATATAATAACCATAAATTGATACCTAGAAAATAAATTAATACCATATAATTAAAACATAATTATAACACAAAAATCATAAATAAATGAATAAATAATAATTTTTTTATATTCTACGATGCACAAGAAGAATATCAAATGTAGTTAATATATAAATAGGACTAAACTGACAAGTAAAAAATAAATAATAGAGTTACACTCTATAAGGGAACCAGCTTACAATATCATCATATACAAATATGATCCCATTTCTAGTACGACTCCATAAAATAAATAATAAATTGCATACTCCAGTACATAACATATAACTAGGAGATCTTCTTGGGTACCAATAAATGAACCAAATATGTTTTGAGTAAAACCCAACATTCTACTATAAAACTGATATATTCCAATTAGAACCATGAATTTGAAACAAAAAGTTTTCTGCTACAATAAATAAACAATAAGTGAAAACTAAAAATCATAAACCATGATGTGATCCGATTCCTCAAAAACACATAAATGACTATAAATACATTGTTTTATACTAGAAACATTGAACAATATACAATATATATATATATATGATAATAATTAGTCTTATCTATATAGATATAATAATGAACATGCAAGGACATAAGGCTTATTACTTAGGATTTCATACATAATAGTAATAATAAAATAAAAGTGTCATTTATTGATAAGGTTCCTCATGCCTGAGTATCATGTGTAATAAGGTACATCATTCCAAAAGATCATGGGAATAATATAAACCATTTCAAGGTGCCATATCTAATAAGGGATTTCGTGCCTTTTTATCTTATATAGTAATATATTCCTTTCATTAGGAAGATATGTAATATGAGGAATCATGCCAATGTAACATAATCAGTGAGGGATGACATGTTAATGTATCATTAGTAATAATGAATTTAATTCCTATGTCTCACATTTGTTAATTGATCACATTATATTATAATTCTTTCATCCTAAAATACATGTCATTATGAATCATTTCTTCAATCAGTCTAATTACAAAAGGAACCCGATGTTAATGTTAATAAATATTCCATGATATAAATCAATTATACAGTTTTGTTAATCCATTTTGATGACCAACCTAAAAAATATATAAGGACCAAAGGGGGGTTATCCTATCCATTTATCAATTTCCTCTTATTTATATATTATTTTTCATATATGTTATGAGAGTCATATTTAGTTATAAACCAATATAAATCACTATCATAGATATATAATTACTTATGTTTCAATCAATTCAATTAAATATATTAACAATTTAATAATATAATAATTTATCATTAAATTGTAATGTTCAAATCATTACATTATGTAATCTAATTATAGTCCAAGTGCCTAATAGAATAAATAATATTTAATTTAACTCCATTATGTCCTTTAAATAGTATGTAGAAACATAGAATAACCTAAAGGGGAGGATTTGAATAGTAAACCACCATTATTTAATCAGATATTTCATTTTTAACACACCTAATGTTGTTGTTAAATATGATTTCATTGGTCGTAGACCATATAAGAATGATCAATGTCATGGAATACTAATTTATTTAAATTAATATAATGTTGGAGAAGAGATGTTTAGAATATAATAATCACGTCATAATAATATATTTTATAAAATTTTCATCATTAATATAATGTATATAGAAACACTACAACATAATAATAAATCCTCAATAATCAATTATTGTGCTTTTATACATGATTAAATGGTACTGATTGATGGAAAATTCCCTAAAAATAGGGTAATGAGGTCAAATGGAAATATAATATAATATTGATAGATAAATGAATAATTGATGGAAAATGAATCATATCATTATAAATAAATTACCATCACCCATAAAAGTTAATGATCCTAAGATCGAATGAGATATAATGACGGAATTCTATTATATGGTGTTGAAGAGTGTGATTTGATCATGTTTTGGGAGAAATGTCGGTATGAAGGCAGAAGGATAAGATAAAATTTTAATCTGAAACATATTATTTCACAAATTTTAAAGGGGATCATTGTCTGGATGCATAGTTTTCCATCTATGCGTCTAACCATGCACATTACTAGTTATGTGGAACTAAGGAAAATGGATGTTACATTTATTGATTGAACCATTTTGATACAATGAATAACTATTTCAATAACCCGGAACCAAGTCACATTGTTTCCACTAGTGTACCATGTGTTTTAATAAAAATATTCCTCTTTAAAAATAGGCCATAAAATAATAATTAACTATCTAACAACCATGATCCCCTATCCATTTCGCTCGAAAATAATTTTCAGATCCCTAGGCTACTGAAATGCATGTGATTACCAAATAAACATATTATTTAATTTATGAAATCCTAAAAATACACTTTTGTGTGTTCTAAATATTGTAATCACATTCTGAATATCAATTTTTAAATCATCCATCCACCACATGAAATTTTCATATTCAATTAGAATTTTAAACATGTCCAAAACATGAGATCAAACAATAACTCTCTAATATAACATCTTGTCCTTCATAAGTTTTAAGTACCAAAAAACCCCATATACCATGTTTTTTATGATTACATAGATATGACAATGTTTTATTTTAAACTTCCATTTTTCATATAAGAATCACCTTAAACTAGTGACACATTAAAAAAACATTATCCAATGAGCATATTTCAAGTTGATAAATAAATATGACAGTTATGTGTTCATGAATAACTTAGTAAATAGTCAATTAATTTTGAAACACTAAATATGGAAAATAGTTCTCCCAACCATTGGTTGTTAATTTATAATAATGAATTCTAAGACACGGTTTCCCCACTATTAGAATTTAATTTCTCAAATCAGATATAATATCTTAAAATTTATTATGGTATGATTCTCAAATCACGGCACCGTGTTTCACAATAAGGATCTTACACTGGTACGTTTTTTTATTGTAAAAACAAAAAAAATTCGATCATCCACAATTAACTTGTAGCATCATTCATAAAATAAAAATCTGTAACCAGCTTTCTCATCACAGAAGTCTAGTCTGATGACATGTCTTTTGTAGTTCTTCAAATGGATTTATTCAATTATACCATAAAATTCTTGCCAGATGACCTCTATATGAATAATATCTAATGATTATTGATTTTACTAACTATAAACATCAAAAAAACTATTTTGATGCTTTCTTCCACATTCCACAGTGACCTTTCATGGTCATGATCAACAATGCCTCAAACCAAAATCCTTTATTGTCAACTAACTGAACCTTCCCTGGTTATATAATACAATGGATCCAATGTGAATATTTTACTATCTGAAAAAAAACATCAAAATCACATTATAATTATCAGATTATGGTCAATCTATAAAACCATAAAGTCATTTTATTTGGTTGGAATAAAGAGGACAATGTCCCATCTTACCCAGGATGATGTCATGATAGGAATAGGATCAACTGTAATCCCATATTGAACCAAGAAATTACCAATTATTTTCATTGATTATAATATATAGATATTTTTATACACAGAAAATAAAAATCAAGAGGAATTGGATATGAAATATCACTTATCATGTTGTCGTCCAGTGATATGTAACCATGTATAACTAATGGGGAACCACCTCACAACACCATGAAACAATGTTTTTACCTCTAAAGGTATACTTGTAAGGTTCACACCACTAATTTTAAAATCTTATATATTGTGACATGAATTTTATGGCTTCAAAACTCTATCGTGATTTAATTTTAAATTCCTCATTAGATCCATTCATTGATGAAATAACACAAAATTTATAGATTAATAGTTCATGTATTATTTTAAGGATCAATCAATTCCACTAAAAAACATAGGTACACATTATTTATCTAGACAACCGTAAAATTATTGTACTAACTATTATTATACATAAATAGATGGATACTAATAAAACCACAATGATTCCATGATTTTATATAAGTACATATGTTCAACAATCCCATCAAACCGCATGGTCACTCATTCGCCTTGATTCCGAATATTACATCTATCATATATTTAAACGTACACTAATTTTTACAACACATCATCATGACTGAACATTAGATGATAGTATTTACAACAACATTATCTTCCAGATTATGTTCTATAGATTTCAAATTATTCAATTAAGGTTATGTACCATCTACCTAGAAGGACAAGATTTACACAACCATTGGAATACAGACTACAAGAGATGTTTTCATTTTGTCATATTATTATAAATGAATAATTATCCAAAAAAATTTCCCTATATAAAATAGAAAAATGGGTTAGAGAAACTTCTAACTAGATAATAAGAAGCATCATAAGAGAAGGCAAATAAACCTATTTACAATCATATGATTAGATAATGTTCTCTATTGGATACATGTGTGACTATCATTATAATATATGACCACAAAAGTCATTAGAATGAAGAATATATGAAGAATTAAAACTAATTAGTTGTTTTATTTCATTCAATTGTTTTTACTATTCTTTTACAAACATTTTGAATACATTTCCTTTTGACAATGACTCAAGGCTATATCGCACTCAAGAAGATTTCAATCCCAGATCACTCTACACTGGATATGACTTGTGAATGGATCCTTCTAATAATCATGAATTTTATCAAAAATAATATATCTGTATGGTTTAGTGTTTTATATAAGCATTTATATTAAAATATATTTGATTTAATGCATCACTTCATAACTCAGTGGGACTGATGAGTTACAATGCATTCTACTATGATATTAAAATAATAGAATATTTGTTATTAAATCATATAATGAAAATAATACCCATCAATAAACTCAAGATTAATGTTATCAATTATACTGTTAACATTTTTATGACTCTATGGACTACTCCATCAGAAAAAAATGTTTATAATATGAAAAAAGTGTCTAAAAATACTATTGTCATTTGTAAGTCACTGAATTTTAGCATTACATGTTGTTCAAGATTTGAAATAGGGATAAAAAGTATAATACCATCCACTTTTCATGGATGTTATTAATTACTATTTTATTTCATCCAAAATAAATTTACTTTAAAAAAGTATGGTAATCTGAAAACTAAAAGTAATTATTTACCGATGTTAACCTACCTTCATTGGTGCTACCTCATTCAGCATTTTCTCATAGTAAAGAATAAAGTGTTCAACCTATAACCAGTTCATGAAAATAATTTCACTAGGCTTAATATCATTACCACTATTTTCATTATAAATTATTGAATTAAGACCTATGTGAAACGTCCAAAATCCCTACCATGGTTTTAATTTTAAAATTACCCATTACATGAGGAACTGAACTAAGGCCATCACAGTATAGTTTTATGATTATAAAATTTTTTCGATGCTCATTGATTAAAAAATTAAATTATTATCATATATGATGGATATAATGTACAACATTAATAGAAATCTACATAAAGGAATTTATTTATTTTACACCATTAAACATAATATAATTTTTTTTCCAAACATACATTTAAACAACGTAATCACCAATTATTAAATTACTGAAATTGTTAAAAAATAAATTTAAAATGAAAATTTTAATTTAAATATATTAAAGAAAATAAACCCTTTTAGTTTTTAATTTATCTACAATTAACCAATGTCTCATATAATATGATCCAAAGAATATAAACTTTCTTTTAACTATTTAAGTGGGTTGTTTTTGTATGTTGTCCTCATAAAGTTAAATGTATCCCATATAACTGGATTGTAAAACATTTAATATCCATCATACATAGAAAAAATATAACACCTTGTAGTCAATTATTATGGAATAAAAGGTAATATTTGATCTAATAGGGTACCATAAAGCTAATCTATATTCAGTTATGTTTAACTCATAATAGTTAAATTATAAAAAATTTCAAACCACCCATTATGGTTTTATCTAATATTAAACATTTCCCAAATATCCTACAATGGTACTATTGTACATTTAGGGAATAATTTAATAATGAACATTTCCCAACTGACCTACATGGGTACATTTTTTCATTAATATATTATTCCTTGTGGTTCTCTATTCCCAATTTATATTGGTACAGGAATTCATAAATTTATAATTTACATATTAATTTAAATAAAATAATTTTCTATAATATGTAATATAAAATAGTAATTTAAGATAAATATCACATAATAATTTAATAAAATTACCTATGTAGGAATTCAAATGAGCATGTGGATAAATCAAACATTCAAGGACTACAAATCATCATAAATCATGAAATTAACAATGAAATCTACATGTACTAAAATATGAAGAGAATGTGAATATAATATTCCTTATAATGATTAATGTTATAGAAAATCCGTATCATAAAGATCCAGAGTAAAATATCATAAACTTGTAATGTGTATAAGTACAATATTATGAGAAGTTTAAATAATAATCAAAATCAATAACATATAAACAATCCCATCACGAAAAACATTTTCTTCACCAATATATTGGTTGGTCCATCCAGGTACCTTACTATCTAAAATGTAAAAACACATTTATTGTATTAAATCTACCATACATAAAATGATTAATAAATAAGAAAAATACTTTGATTAAACATTGTAATATCCTGACTAGGGATCTACAAAATGGTGTCATGCGCTGGTGTGTTGCATGGCATCAAGTGTTCCTCTCCATATTCCATAGGATATAGACTAGACACAAAGGCCCAAATGAAGAATTTATTTTTGATATTATACCATATATACTAGTTAAAATTTTGTGGAATAATAAATATAGAACAAAAAAAATAAGAAAAACAGGATATTAGTGGAGGGATGATCACGATGCAGATTCTAAGGATGAGCAGTTTCAAGTTGTCATAGACTATATTATTTCCTTAATACCTATGGGTCCTGTAATGATTACAAGCCTATAGTTAATGTAACACCGAGCCTAAGGGATTTTTATGGTTTCCCTTTATCCCTGGAAAGGGGGGTTATCATAAAATCATTAAAAATGAAGGCCTTCGGGCCATTCACTCATGAATTAATAAATAATCACCACTTGATATTATATAATTATAAAGAATTTGAAATAAATTTTGTAATACATATATAGTTATAGACTAACTAGAAATGTTTCCATATTTGAATGGCAACTTGGGTAAATACTCAGTCGAAATTCACTACCTCCCTTGTGAAATACATGGCTATAAATGAAACAACAAAGGGAACATCCCAATACCTAAACTATAAACATTATATATGTTTAGGTACCAATCGATGACCCAAATAGGGTTTGAGAAAAACTAACAGAACACCACTATATAATTATAAAACAATCTAGTACATGAATTTAATGTAAATATTCTACTAGTGTAATAAATATAAATTAATTTAAAAATGAAAATCATAATCCATGTCAATAATATATTCCTCAAGGTCACTTGGATGACTATAACAACATCAATCTAAGATGAAATATATGATCATGAAACTATGATTATATACTAAAATATTCATATATATAGACCTATACATGATAAGATAAACACACCCCTGTGAGGAAGCAAGGAAAAATTCTATGACATCAACATCTAGTTTAAATAGTAATATTAATTAGTTATGGTTTACCATTGTCAAGCCTGAGTATAATCTATAATAAGATATTTCACTCCACTATATCATGTTTAATAAGGGACTTAATTATCATATAAAATGTTCAATAATGGATTCCATTCCCCTTTATAATTATAAATATGGGATGTGATTCATGGGTATCATAATTATGATGGCACACTGTTATTGGGTATCATAATCAACATGGGATGCACTGAATGAGTATTATAGGAAATAAGGGAAAATAACCTAGAGTTTCATGTGTTATAATTAAGAATCGAAAATGGAAATAAATTAATTACACAAAAATAATCATCCTAATTTAATTAATTATTAAATAAATTACTAAGGAACACATGGTTCATGTTCATAATCTGTCCCAATGTGGTTCATGTTTTCATTCAGGATGATTCCTTTTATTGAATATTATCATGAAAGGAAAAGACCAAGTGACATCTAACCTATCATTTTCACAATTTCATCCATTTTGTGTATTATTTTACAATAAATTTAAGAGAGTAAATATAAGGTACATAATCCTGTGACACATCATTATTTTAACTAATAGGTTCATCCCAAATCATCTCAATCAATTCTATTAACCAAATAATTCAATTATATGCTCTTTTTACAATGGAATGAGTCAAGAAACAAGTTTAACAATATAATTTTGGGAAAATTGAAAAACCATATAAATAACTATTAATTTAAATCCGTTAAAGTGTTCCATTATCTAGTGGTAATAATAATAATGAAAAAGAGTGGCTTTGAATAATAAATGACAAACATTCATTTAGAGAATTAATTTAACTTCATCTTATGTGTTGTTTTGAGTTTAGGTCATCAACATACAATCATAAATAAGTGTTCTAATTTATCATAGATGTAATTAATTTAATAAATTTCACATTTAATAAGATACTCATAAAGGGTATGGAATGTAGAAAAACAACACATTTTGTAAATGACGCATATTTCATGGAAAAGCATACAAATTACCTAACTCACTATTAAGGTGCATTACACATCCATTATCATGCATTTATTCAAAACGAGACATGTGAAAATGATGGTACATTAATTTTTTAGAAAATAAACTATATGATTTTTCATAGTAATAAAATTTGATACACAAAGATAAATTAATTATGGAAGGAATAGTAATTTATTTCTTATCGATATTAGTCCAATAGATTGAAAATAGAAGATTTTGAGTTTGGAAAACGGATAACACAATAATCCTTGGATATGAATAGGGGTTTATTGATTGTCATACATGAATAAGAGATATGAGGTAATGAATGGATATGTAAATGAAAAATGTTGGAGGGGAAATCTTAAATTAAACATTTTAATGGGGGGACATTTTTCTAGATTTTTATAATAAACATGATCCACTTATCATTATGTGGCACTAAACATGAATAGTAGGTGCCCATTTGTGTCAAACCATACATAACCCATGCATATCCACAATAATATGGCTACAACAAGTCAAATCAAATCTCCATTTGTTTCAGAAAATTTTATCATGTCATCCCCATATAAATAATAGACTGAAGATTGGGGATGTACAGTTAGTATTAACTATGCCCCAACTGATCTCCCGTGTTTTTTCTCTCCAAATAATTTTTTTGGTGCCCAAGGCTTCTGAAAACCATCTGATCACCCAAATCACTCCTCCAGCACTAAACCCCATATTAACGAAAAACGATTTTATGTTCCAACTGTTATAATATTATTCTAAAGCTCAATTTGGATATGGACTCATCCACCATAAGAAAGGTATAACTTCACTTTGACTTTTCTCCTAGTTATAAACATGAGATATTATTATTGAAGAATGGGTATACATAAAACATTGAAAAATGGAAATCTCAATATCTAAATCAATGTCCATTCATTAGATTATAGTTATTTATATTAATAAAAAAATTATGATGAATTGGGAACTCATATATGCTTCTCTATTAATTAGGATCAACATATACAAAAAAACATTTTAATTATTTTATGAATTATATTATTATTTGTTAATTTTATTCAGGAAATGTATTTTTAAATGTATTTTCTACACCATAACATAAATGGTTATTTTTCATTTGAGAAACAGTAGCTATTTCTATTAGTTATTTAAATAACATACATTTCTTATTGTTGTATTTCAATGAAATTTGAATTGTATGAAAACTATTAAAATAAAAACCTTCAATTAAATAATATTTCAATTTAAGATATTTATGATGAAATTTTTTCTTCAGATATGTGTAATTTTCTAATATTTCAATATATTTAGTTTACGAAAATAAATATAATTTTTTTGATAAATTTCATCAAATGAAAAATTGAATTAAATAATCTATTATATATAAGAAATATAACATCATGAAAATTATTAAAATATAGAAATCTAACGTAAATAAATTATTATTAACCAATTATAATTTCATAATTTTAATAAAATAATTAATAATATTAGTTAACTTTTAAATGGGTGATATATTCTAAAATAAATATTTATAGCGTTAATAGCATAAAATTGAAAACATTTAAATGATTATAAATTATATATTTAATATTTCTATATTAGAATAATTTAAATTATAAATTACTACGAAATATTTTTTGGAACATAAAATGTTTTTGATTGATATTATTTGTAATGGTATATTATCAATATATTTTTATTTTTAATATAAATATATTATATTTATAATATTATTATAATGAAATTATCATTTTTTTAATTCATATTAACAATATTATATTATTTTTCATTTTTCATTTTTTTTAAATAATTTATTTTTTGGTGATTAATGAAAAATACATATTTTTACCCAAACTACAGAGTTTAGATGCTTTTCATCAAATATAACATTTAAAAATATTTAAAAAATTAAAGAAAAATATGAATTTGTGGAATTATAAATTATATTTACTATTAAATTTAATAATTTAGAGAAACAATTTAAAACCACATAAGTATTTTTGTGTGACAACAAAAAATATTTCTGTTGTTTTTATCTATATAAATATTATTTTGGTAAAATTCTATTTTGAATGAACTTTAAGGAAATAATTCCAATATTGTTTTATAATAATATAAATTAGATAATTAAAATAAATTAAATTGCTAAATTTAAAATCTTGATAAATTTTAGGAATTAAAACACTTTTTTATCGGAAAATTATTTTTACAGAATATGTGAGTTTGTTTTAAATTTAACACAAAAAACTGTCATTTTTTTAATAATATTTTTTAAAAATTATAATTTTATAATTTAAATTAGTTTAAAAGATAAATTTTAGTTTCATCATTATAATTAATTAGTATGGTTAAAAAAAAGTAAATACCTTTGTCGATGTAAAAAAATTAAACATTTATTTTCTATGTGGAAATGGCAAAAAAAATATTAAAAAATGTTTTCAAAAAATATGTTTTTGGTGTGTTCATACCAAAATATCCTATCCTTACTATTATTTTCACTTTTAGTTAATTTTTCCCTAGAATATTTTCTATTATATAATGAAGATTCAATGGTGGCCTCCCGAATTTCCATCCACCACACTTATAAAACGGGAAACTTTGAACAATTTATGATAACCATTTACCATTAATTTATTCTAATTAATATTCAATTTAGAACTTCCTAGAATCCACCCTCATATATTAATGATATTTCAAATAATTTTTAACTTAACACATTGAATTCCATAGATATTTCTTTGAAAAAATTCAATCTATCAATATAAGATTTATATTATTCATAATAATTTTTTAGAAATCATCCTCTTCCAAAAAAATTTATAGAAACCAAATTTTAATTAAATTACTATAATAAATTAAAAAAATATGATATTCTATAAAATTAATAGTTATATTCTCTTTCAATTTCATCAACTAATAATAAAAAAGGACCCTTTATAGAGTGTCCATACAGACCACCCCCTCCATGAATTATTTTAATCCATGTTCTATAACCACTTATTATGATTGCTGAAAATGATATAGATCACGAATAAGATTTTCATATATAATATATGTACCATTATGCAATAATTAATTATTCATTACATTCATAAAATTTATTTAAATCAAAATTAAAAACATTATGGAGCATTCATAATAATTACTATATCTATGAATTATGTATCTTATTTCGCATTGCCAAAAAAATATACGGACCTAATATTTTAGATAATGAATTTTTATGATATTTATAACATTTTTAAAGATCTAAAATTATAAACTGTAGAATCCATAATCACCGATTATTTGATAATAAATTAAAACATTTACTATGAAATTTTTTATGTATAACATCAAAGAAGAAACATATCTCATTTCAAACCAAGTTCATTTATTAGTTATTTAACTCACTTGAAATGTGATTAAACACAATATAATTATTGAAATTACCTAATTATATTAATAATATTAATATTATCCGAAAATGAAAAACATTTATTAAAATAATCATCTATTAATAATGATGTCTTCATATTTTTTCGAGTTAGGAAACAGACCTGAAATGTTTTATAAAATATTATCATAGGTTACTACATTAACAATAATAATTATGATATAAGATATAAAAATGTAAATAATCATTTAATATTTTTCATTTATTGGTAAAATGATGATTAAATTCTTTAATTAATATACAATCGTCAGTTTGTTAGGGATTACTAAAACATGTTTCTCAAAAAGTTTGACAATAAAATTATTGACTAAACCATAAATCAAATGAAATTTTAACCATATAAAATGTCTTGAAACCTCAATTAATGTACCATTTAGATATTTTTTTCATTAATAAGTTTAAATTATTAAATTAAAAACTACAATTATGAAATTATCTCAATGTTTCTAAGATAACTCATTGATGAAATAGAGAGTAGAAAATAAAAATCTAATACTCTTGTAGAGAATAATTATAAATTTTATTAAAAAAAGTATATATATATATATATATAAGTATATAAAATAAGTTATTATGATAGTTTTTTATACAATATATTCATGATCCTTAGTGCATTGTAATTTTTAGGATAAACACCTTTTTATTAAAAAAGAAAAAAAGAAGAATATGAATCCCTTTTAAACTAGGATAAGGGAGAACCCATTAAATAACCAATGGCAAGAGGCATGTATTATTAGATTGGATTTTCCAAAGACCGGTGTTAAAAATCACATTATAGGTAATACCAAAAAAAATTATCCAAATTGTCCATGGAAAGACCAAAATAATTCCAAAATCTGTATAAAAACCCCTAACAAAGGCGCTACCATACTGTCTACACCAATACATCAAAGCAACAACATATACACCCCCCATCCCACTAATGGTGGAAATATAAATATTCTATCGAATCCAAAGGCCAAGCCTCATATTCTGAAAAACAATCACCCAAGAAGAAAACATTGCACACCGAATTCCGATCCTGCATGACCTTCACCGTATGTTCACCATAGATCCATATAGCTGTTTCACTAACGACGTATACTAATCACAATCACCACAACTGAGTACTATCTTATAAAAAATCAATAATTAATATTTAAAAAAAGACCATGTATAGTGGAATACATCAAATATAATCCACTTATAAAATTACTTTCTCACAAAAACATCACCTATGAAGCAGCGTCACTCTTATTTGAGATAGGGACCACCAACGAATATCACCTCCTGAAAGACCACATTATCCAGATCATATGTCGCACACCTAGATCACTAGAACCACTATTATTATTACCACTAAACCCAGATCTTCTTCCCTAAAAGTCACCAAGGAATACGATTTGGTTTCTTATCCTCCCCAACCACACACATCACCCAAAGAGATGAATGATGTATCATACCATAAAAAAGCCCCAAAAATCACTATCACTGCATGCCAAAGAAGCTGTGATCGAATCCTAAAGGGGATTGTAGATCACATGGACAATTAATAGAGCCCCTATAGTTTTTCATATCTTCCCATCCGTAGTGTAATGTAAGAGATAAGGAAATATATTATTGGTCTAAATTTATAATATTTTTTTTATCGTATTATGTAGGACATTTTTAATTTATATTGTGTTTTTCCAATTTACATCCTCAAAAAGTAATTTAATATATATTTTTCTAGTCCATGGAATATAGAATTCTAAATAGTACTCCTTTCTACATTAAATTTTGATTTCAGGTAAAACAATGTCATTTGGATTTTGTCTCGCACATTTTTACAGTTAATACACATATGTTGTTATAAAAAAATTTCATTTAAATTTTGAATCAATTTACCCATTAATATTTATTTTCTGGATCCCTGAACATTTAATGGTATTATATGTTCAAATCATTTATCCTACTCATTCATGTGTTATTTATTAAAATTTTACTATATGTGTATGATTTCTTTTCCAAACAACATATTACAATTTAGATATCTCAAATGTGATGACCCATAAAGGGAATTTTTAAAGTCATTATTTCAAATATATCATTCATTATTGTTCCCCTATATTTATAGTTGGTGATATTTTATTATTCTTTATCATTATTCACATTTTATTTTTTATAATCTTTTCATGAAATGGGAAATTCAATTGAATAATTTCAATATATTATAAATTTTTTATATACTTCTGAAATGAAATGGTTTAACTTCATGTAATTTTTTTACTATTAAACCATTACATCTCATTTGAGATTACATTATTTTAAATTTCATAAAAATTAATGATTTAATATATTTAAAAATATTCTTTTTATATATTTATAAAAATTACATTAAAAATGTACTCATTGGTTTTTTTAGGAATCATTACTAAAATAAACAAACAAAAAATCCTTTTAAAATATTTTCGTAAGAACATATTTCTAATCATTTTTAATTATATTTCATTTTTTCAACAAATCTAAACTACTATTTTATTATCCCAAAAATTTTATTTTAAATTTCTTTTATGGATAACCATAAATTTTCTTCATAATTATTAAAGAGAAATTCTAGTATTCATCAATGCTTTTATTTCATTTAGTGGTTAATTAATTACCTATCATTTCAAAAATGATTAAAGATAAAACAATATAAGGGAAATGTTTCATCACATAATTTTTATTACTGAATTATAGTTGTTTTATAACCATATGGTTTTACTCCAACATAATTAGTATGGTAAAATCACCTTTTTTCTACCATGATTTATTTTTTAACATGTATACCAATACATAAATTGTTTTCGGAAAATATTTAAGTCATTGAATACCCATTATCTATAGAGTATAAAAATCAGTATTCCCCAATATGATGACTAAATGTAATTTAATTAGAAATATTGTTTATATATGTTGATATTTATTTTTTTAGGGGTATAAAATGTTATATTTTTTGATGGAATTATTATTATTTTGTTTCTGTGATTCCGTATTAAAATAATAATAAAACCATTTTATTACATACTTTTATATAGGATAAGATGGTGACAAATTTTACATTGCACACAAATGTGGGGACAATGATGTGTGGATTCCTATATGACCCTCCATTTCATTATACAATGATTATGTATCTTGAGTTCAAAATGGTACACCTAAGAATTTATACAATGCCACATGGTACATAATGGATTTTTTTCCCAATCAAAATGATTACCTATGATGATTTATCCTATTATGAAGGCTACATGAGAGAACAATCTCAATCCAAAATGGATCAGATGTGGTTATCCAAAGACTATATTATGATGAATGTTTTTGTGGGTATCTATGACTCGTGCTTTCAATTCTTGTGATTATTCCATGCTCTCATGTAAATATATTTTTCCTACAATTGTTATATATAAATCAGGTTTATTAACAATCATTTCCATACACTTTTCCCACTGTTTTTTAAATTACTTGTCATTCTATCGTGACTTATAGAGAATAATATTATTCCATGTTATTTATTACAATATTTATCCCATAACCATGTTTTATCATATAATTATAATATATCCCTTTATGAAATGTTCTTATTTCCTCTCCACTAAAATACTTTATGTCACCCAATTCCATTGTTTTCATTCAATATGATATGTGGATAATTATAAATTTTTAAAATTAATGAATGGGGATAAAAGTACTTTGTTTTTGGATAAATGATTGTAGAATATTATTTTCACATTCCAAAGATCCAATAATGTTCAAATTTCTACACTTGATTATAGGAATATTTTTCATATGTGTTTCATAAAAAATTAAAATAATTTATTATTTCGGTTATGATTATATTGGGTTGATATATTTTGTATAGAATGAGGTTTGAGTTTATTTGAAGATTATTTAAGTTATTTAGATGTTAACTTCAGTAAATTTATGAAAAATATAGTTAAATTCAAATTTATCAATATATATATCTTAATTTTTAGATAATTTAGTGACTATATGATACTCTTAGAAATTTCTACCATGTCTATATTCTATATTTTTATTTTGTCATGGTAAAAGATGTATATAGGGGTAATAAACAATAAATTGGTGGTTATGGTATTAAATCAATAATTACTAAATGAAAAAACTAGATTCCTAACTACGCACTAGATTTTATACTCTTTGTGGATATGTGTTGGATAATCAATATTCTCATCGTGAAATTTTATGGATGATTTGAAATAATAAGTTGTTCAATTATAGATGTTGGTCGGGCTTTGACCATTGATTGAATATATTTAATCAAGTATATCCAAATCTGAGGGTATATATGTAATATTTTTTCTTCAAGTATTCTAGTTTTCATAGTATATATTTAATAATTTCACATTTAATACATAGCCGTTTTTATTCAGTGGAAAGAACCAAAAAATCATTTTCAAAATAATTACTTTAATGAAAATTGGGGGGATTTTCAAAAAATAAAACCTCATGTGTTGAATATGGAGTTAAAACCATCATGAAAATTCTATCCTAGACTACCAAAAATAATTAAAATCATGTGGATGTCGAGTTCCCAAACTCACTAAGGAAGGATTAGCTGGCTATCTGGAGTCTTCTATACCAATAAACACAAATAATCAGTTAGACTCCTAATTCAATAATAAATATGAAATTGATCAAAATAGTACAATATATAGATTTCATAATAATGGTATTATACCAAGAAAATATTTTTTCCTATGTACTTCGTGACGGTGATGTTGATAAATGGGTGACACATATTAAGAACATAATGATAAATGAATAAATTGATTCCATAAAATTTGAGGACCATAAAGAGACTTTTTCTAGTAACTATTTTCCTCTAAATCATAATAAAAAATATAGCAATAATTCATTTTTTGAAGAAAAATTGTGATCTTCCCATTTTTAGATAAGATTGAAACATCACAAGAAATTCTTGTTATGAAACATCTTTTATCATAATCTTTGAATGTAATGTATATTATTTTTATAGTTGTTTAAAGATTTTTCTCAAAAAAAAACATTAGAAATATGAATTTTGCATAATGTGATGATATATTTATGCAGTCACATGATGTGGAAATAAAAAATAGAGTCTAATTATTCTTATAGAATCGTAAATATATATGAAAATGGATTTCCATCGAAATTAATTTGATAAAAACCATAAAGTAATAGAAAATCACTTTTTTATATGCATAAAATGTGTTAATATTCATATGGGGGACTCATATATAGAAAAGAAAAGAACTTCACATTCATAAGACAAGTTCTCTAAGAGAATTAATTTTAAATATCGATGAAGAGATCAACTAAGGAAATATATGGTGAGAATTCCACGAGTCCATGAAAAAGAAACATTCTAATGATTCAAATTAACATTGTATGGTCATCATAGAAATAAATGATGCAATGGTATTATTTATAAAAATATACAACATCCAACCCCACTATTTCAACGAGGGTAAGGGAAAATGTATACCATCACCATGAATACAATGTATTTTTTTAATGAAGAAGATTATTATTAAAAATTAATTCTTATTATCCAATCCATATTAGTTGATCTTTTTTGGGATTTAAATAATTTATCTCAATTATATCCAGTATATATTCAAAAATACTCAAATCAACAAAATTTTTATTTGATATAATCAACGAAAAAATATAAATTAATTTTTATCCCAATTTAATTTTTTTGTTTTCTTAAATAAATTCATTTTTTCATCTTTAAGAGGAATATGTTTTGATTTTCATAATGTATTATCTATCGTCATATAATATCAATAATAATAATAATTTATAGAAATTGAATTTCATACTTCGAACCAACCAATGATATTCTATCAATATAAGGATGACTATGGGAAACCATGCTAATCAAATTCTATTATATTGGTTATGATTCCCAATCATGTGGTATTATAATATAAAATGGTTAGAGAAAAACTCAATGATACAGATAAACCAATTATAAATAAAAATAATTGTTTATAATATTTGTATAGACAACATCTATATTGAAATTGTATATTTAATAACATATATATTTTAAATACCAATAGTTATTTCTATAATTAGATGATAATTAATATTATGAGGATGTAATTTATTTAGTGGGTGAAAATTTAGCACCCAAAGAGTATAGAATACATCTATCATATAAAAAAATATAAAGTGTTTCATAACTTCTCTACTAATAAAACCAAACTAAAATAATATTCAATTTAGTAGAAGGATATTATAATGAAAATTATATAACTGTTATATCCTTTAGTAAGTATAAATACACAAAAAAAAATTCTTTTATTTGATTTATTTCTAATATGATTTAATATATAAAATAGTTTTTCATTCACAAATTATTATTTATTGTATTAATAAATTAAAAACCCACTAATTACAGATTATTATCATTGTAAATTGTATTTCATTATTTTTTTATTTATGATACTAGTACGAAATAATATCTAGAACACATAAAGTCTATGTAGGCCATTTTTCTATAATAGTAGTTTCTCATTATATTTTTAATTTTTAATCAAATGATAAATTAATACAATTTTAATTTTCATAACAAATAATTGTATATAATTTCACTTTTCAATATTATTATTTGTTTAATTTTTTATATGTTTATAAAATAATTGATTTTTAGTGAATAGTAATAAAAATATATTTTTACTAAGTCATAGTATTTATAATTATATAATGAATTAATTGTATAATAATAATATTTATAAATTCCACATGATATAATTATTAATTAAAGAATAAAATTATACCTTAAAAAATTAATATGATGTATTTATAAATCAAATTTTTAAAAACTAACATAACATTATCCCATAAACGCAAAATATTCCGTTTTCATTTAATTAAAAAAAAAATTTCAAAATTTATTTTAGATTAATTTCAAAGAAAAATATACATTATTTCTTTAAAATAAACGAATTTTTATGTGGAAAATAAATTATATTTATAATTTTAACTTATATAGAATTTTTTCAGTACAGAATTCTAAAAAAAGTAAGTTTTATGCATTTGGTGTGTCTGTTTAAAAAATAATGCTTAACAATTTTTTAAATATTAATTTCTATACTGATATAAAAAATAAATAAAATATTCCAATTATTTCAAAGGATTTATTTATTTTGCTCAAAATTAATTAATAGGGTTTAAAATTTATTTGACCATGATAAATGTAAATGTGAAAAAAAAATATTTATAAAGTTGAACTAAACTCTGAAATGTATCTAAATGAATTTTTGAGTTTTGAAATGGCTAAACCTTTCCATTAAATCCTGTTTATTCTAATATTTATCCTTTTACTCCAAACTAGAAACATTACATTTATTGAAATTTTAGAGCATGATTCCTAATTATTCATCATTGCCACATGAAAAATGGTATTTGACCCCCAATTCAAGTAACATATTTCTAATTTATTTTAATATTAAAATTAGTGCACATTATTGTTACTATTACCCAATCATAGTTCATTTTTTATCTAGTTGAAATTATTTTATTTAATACCTTAATTTTAATGGATATTTATAAGAGAAAACTCAAGCTCTTGACATTAATATTACTTTTTTAATAATTATTTATTATTTATATTAAACATATATCCCCTTTTATAAAACATTAATATAATGAAATAAGTATAAAAATATAAAATATATGGTTTTGTATTAATATATCAACCCTTATATGTTCATTTTCATCTATTAATAAATGTACAAGAACATCAATAATGCCGATAGAAGTAATAACTCGTTCATGAATTAATTAATTATATTTTCTATAACCACCTCTCATTGATGATAATAATAATGGAATTGATGAATATGTTTATAATTTATAATATATTTATTCTTCTGAAATCTAAAATTTATAATTATATTAAATCCCTCATATATGTAAAAAATCAAAATTATAGTTAAACATATGTGCGAACTACCTCCTCAATGAAAAACATGTAATATTTATCTAATCTGCCTTTCATGGATGGAATTAATAATTATATATATTAACTAACATGATATTTTTAATATTAGTAATTTTATGAAAATTTAATCCATTATATACCCTCATTGTCATTATTTTTTGAGGAAATCATAATGTTAACCATGTGTTTTGTGAACTACTTCCTCTGAAAAATAACATATATCATTTTTATTTATTTTAGATATAATTAATTGAAAATATTATTATATTCACCACATTTAATTTACCTATATATTTTTCTTTCTCATATAATAATTATATTATTCTAAAATAAACAACATTAATTATCATAATCTTTCATTACTATTGGTATGATCATGTGTGGGTTAGTATAACACAATACATGATGAATACTATAAATTAATATCATGGATGAATATGGGAATTATATTACATAATATTTATGATATAAATAATTAAATAGAGATTTTAAAATCATTATTAATATGTACAATTAATAGAAAACTAATTAATTAATATACAATCAGATGTTTGTAAATAATTATTGAATCAATGTTTTCACTAATTTTATCTAAAATCATCATCAATAAAACTATCATTGAATAGAAGTATATCTTTATAAAAAACATTACACCAAATTTTAAGAACAATTTTAACCATTTAATGATTAAAATTTGGATTATATTTTAGAAAAACATAATTATTATGAAACTTCATTATAATAACCCATATAACTAACAATAGATGTTCAAAAAGTTATTAACAAACATAAACACATAGATAAAATAATAATAAATTACATTTTATATTTTTATTGATATTAATATTATTATTAAAATTTTTTAGGATTTATATTTCATTATACATGATATAGAATAATTTTAATGGAATTCAAGAATTAAGGTAAGGGATCCTGGGCCCAAATTTTTACTCATTGAGGAATGTTATATATTAGGCACCATTTTTAGACTTATATGGTTTATTTCAATTATAGAACACATGAAATAATTTTATAATATTTTTTTATAATTCGTGTGACATAATAATCCAAATTGAGTCCATTTCATCATTTTTCATTCAATTCAACTGTTACTAAACCCATAAGGGTTTCTTGTCTCAAATTGTCACTCATTGAGACATATTTATTGTTATACACCATTATTTCCATGGAATAGTTTATCTAATTACCCTTTAATATTTTTTATTATGATTCTATAATCATTAATGGTTTTAAATTTTCAATTTCATAATATATAACATTCATGTGGATTAGATATAAATCTTACTTGAGATATATGATTTCATTTCCCAGCCTCATTTGTGAATATAAATCTCTCAAATATGATAACACATAAAATTCATTGTTATTGTATTAATTTTAAACATTACAATTAATTATTTATAACACATTATTTTTCCTTGAGGATCTTGGTGTCCCCAATATCTTGTTTCAAAATATATGATCAAATTTTTTTATGTGATGTGAATTTCAACAACGGTATTTTAAAATATTAATTAAAATCTATAATTAAAAAAATAAAATTTTTTATCTGACACACCACATTTTATTTATAAAACCTATATTTATAAGAATAAATTATATGAAATTTCTTAAAAAATTAATTTATTTTCTCTTACAATAACTCATTCCAAAAATTTATTGAAACAAACTAGAGTCAAGTGTATAGACCATTTTCATGTTCCCAGTGATTGCCGTACGCAGAAAATGGTCTAATGAAGTATGAAGGGAATAAATTGTGGATAACTAGGAGAATGAAACATTAATGAAATGGGATTTTATTTCTCTCTATGTAGAATTATTTCATGAAGTCAAAGTAGGATTCACATTAAATAATATTTTAGGGTTTTAAAAATAAAATAATACTGAATGGTGACTGAATTTTCATGGGAAACTAGAATCATGTTTTTACACATCATGAAATGGAATAACACATCTTGTAATCCCTTTATTTTTTATATATTAAAATATTACATTCAGTCTAGTTCTCAAACCCTGTGACTATTTCTTCCCTCTCTATCAACATAGATGATGATACAGTCATATGTTCAATGTTGTGGAGATCCCTTTGATTGGAATAATTCTTGGGCTTCCATATTTTATCTTTAGAAATCTGGCGTAATCCATGGTGAGTTTTCCTCCATTTTATGTGGTTTCTCCATATTTTAATATCATTTCCTATCATATAATATCTATATCATATAGAGTTGTCTAACCCATGGATCTAATAGGGGTTTTATTTTTTGTTTTGTAGTGGTAGTGACACGGAATCCTTTGTTTGATGTAGTTCTTGTGGTAGAGGTGACCAAAGATCTGTTATATGTTCTTTTCTCTTGTGAAGAATATCGACATCCTTTGTAGCTACGGGATTCATGGCATATCTTATTATTTTTGTTCAGTCATATAATTAGAATTATTTATTCCCTTTTATCACAATGTAATTAAACTCATTATGTACCTGAACCAAATTAAACAATTCTTATCTATGAAATAGATATGTTATTGGTTTATACCATGATAACTGTTTGCACATGATTTTCTAGATAGTGTTACATCTAATCCTTTCATGGTATATCATGTTTTTATTGATTAAAATTGGATAAGAACATAAATCTATAATTAACTTATAATTAATTTTCTAAAATATAGAGATCCATATTTAATGAATCTGATTTTTTTTTGCAATTGGATGATATTATAATTAATACATATATATATGTCTAGTTGAATAGTCATGGACCATGATTCATGATGAATCTTGTTGATAAACGAATTAACCCCTTGCTAAATTATTTTTTATTAATTTTTGATATCTTTTTTCATAGGTTTCTCATAGTTGTAACCTATATATAAAGAATCGGTTAATTCATGATAAAAAAATAAATAGTTGTGTGATAAAAGATAATTCCTTTATAGAGCATGAGTTTCTCTTTTTCTTGTAAAGTCCAATTGAATTATTCAATGGAGTAGTGAGACCTATTTGTTTTTGAAATCTGGTTTCCATGCTTTATTTCCTATAGCATGGTTGTTATGATTTTACCTTGCTTCTTTTTATATGGTTTATCCTTGATGATTGTTTTAGTTGTGGGGGCTAGGAGGCAAAATTGTTATATGGGTAAATAAATAATGATATTGGAGGAATATAAAATTACATTTGGTGCGGAGTCCCATTATAATATTATTAGTTAATAACTGGAGTGGTAAGGTACATCTTCTTACGTTAGTGATTCCAAGGATGATAGCAAAAATAATAAAATGAACTAAAGCTAGGCTTACACTGTTTTTTGTAAAATGGATTCTTGATGAATATATTTTTGAGATAGATTCTATTTTTTAGTTTATCTACATTATTTTTCCCACTAATGGAGGTAGATAGATGTGTTATAATACTTTCTTTCCTTGGGAGGTTATAAAGCGCATGGTATGCCATGTAGTTTCCAAATTCAGCTTCTCATTGATGGATGAGTTTACACTTATGAAATAGGTGGAAAAGGCTTCAAACGTAGATCACCTACTCACCATGTTGATCCACTCGTGTTTGGGGAGCTTATAATTTTCTCATTAAGAACCTTGTGATATGGAATGTAATTATGTTATTAAATGAATAAATATTTATCCCACGGTGTTACAACTTGCACATACACAATTTTGTGGTTGATATTCTGAGAATCCATGGACTCGGTTTTATTATCCCTGGGGGACATAGATCATTATTTACATTCTAATGAAATGTATTGTGGAGCTGATAATTGTTAAATAATGGATATATAATTTATTTAAGTAAAGTTAAATTGAAAAAAATGGTCAAGGACATTAAATGTAACTATTTTATTGGTTCTTTTATTATAGGATATATAATCTTTGTTATTGTAGCCAAGATTCTGAGAGAAATTTGATACAACTGATTTGGAAAACATTTTTTCCCATAGTGTGGTTGTGAGTTATAATATATCCTTTATTTTTTTTTCTATAAAATAACTTACCCTATCATTTACGAATGCTAAAACCCTTGGTATTCTATGCCCTAAATGTGTTTTCCCTGATATCATGGTGGTAAAATAGATGGACGAATATCCCATTTGGAGGCACTATTCTCTTTGAAGATACTTATTCTGGACTGCATAATGGCATGATATCCAAATATATGTGTCTTGATGGATGTAATTTTTTATCTTTATTTCACAGACATGTATTTTGGATATAGTATTATAAGGACTGCTATAGGTATAACGTTTTTATTCTGTCTATTTTTTAGATCATTACTCAATCTATGGGACATAATGGCATGAATTATAACACATGATGTATGATACACGGTATTTGAAGTATGTTGGATCATAGAAACTACATGTTCACTTTTAGTTATGTGGATATGGTGCTCTATTGCATAAGGTGGATGTTGTGGCGCTTCACCCAAGTGTATGGGGGATATAAATTTTGATAATAGATGCTCTAGAAATGTGACATTGGGGTAAAGTAAAAAATTTATAGGGGAAGCATGAGTGGGGTACCCTTGATATTCTTTATTATATTATATTCTCTTAAAAGTGGTACATGGTGAGGGAACCCCTGTGATTTTATGAATGAACCATTCTTATTACAATAGATATTATATTTTGTGTTGTTGGTTGTAGGGTAGAGACCTAGGAAAGGATCATGGATCATTCTTCTTTGCACATGTGTTTGAATGGGCAGACCTTAGAATATGTTATTCAAAAAAGGAATAAAATAAATCAATTAATTATTGTTACATTATTCTATATTCTAGTTTTAGGAGCCTTAACTGCTTGTTAATTTTTAGTTATGAATTTGGATCAATTTTTCCATTAGTATTGTGGTTTAGATGATTAATAGGTTTCACTGTTAGATCTACGTAGATTAGAGAACGATAATGATGACACATGGAGAGGACACTATAAGTGTTTCAGTTCCACATTCTTCATAGGTAAGAGGGATCCATATTAAATGCAATAAAAAATGACTTGATGGATGATATTAAGATAGTTTTTAGTTTGATCTATGCTCTAAAAGAGCATTAGGTGTCATTGGTTATGTGTGGCAATGGGGAAGTGGTTTTTCTTGTTCCTTAGGGATTGAAGAGAGTCAGTAGTCTCATAGGAGGAGTTCAATGACTAGTTAGGAGGTGATTTTATTTCTTTGACTATGAAGGATGATAGTTTCATGGATATTATTACCCTTAACAGTGGTTCTCTAGTGTGAGAGAGTTTGGAATTCATTTTACAATCCTGCTATGATATTCTTCCGACCTTTTATCGAATGAGGAGGCTAGGGAGAGGAATTTTGAGGAAGATTTGAATCTAGATATCGGTGAACATTTCACCCTATTGATGTTGAAAACGTGTCACATGGTTTTTTCAAAAGTATAGGTCACTGATATAATGTTATCCAATACCAAATAATCACAATATGGTATTAATAATGTTTCCAGAGAAATATGAGTAGTGTCCTGGGGTTCCCAAAAGTTAGGGATAGAAGAACTGCTTATCAATTAGGTTATGTCCCAACATTTAATGTCTCATTTATCCTGGGGTGTTTGTTCTCAAAACTATTCAAATGAAAAAGATTAGTGTCTCTTTTTTTAATGCCAAGTTTATCATTGTAGAGACTTCATGATGATTCTATGAAGGCAGTGTATGCTAGTTTTTCCCCTTCAAGATCCTCTATTGAGCAAGTTCCATCTGAGGCAGCTGCAGTAGCATGTTATAGATTCATATCAGTAGATGGTAGATGTTGTGGGCATATGATATCCCACGAAAACCCCCATTCCCTGATAACAAAGTGGGACCATAGATGTTGTTGTTAACATGGCTAGAGAGGTAGTGGATCTAGTCCTAGTTAGATTAATGCATTATCATTTCTAGCACCAAAAAATATAGAAAATGTGTGAGGAACACATTTTTGTTTTCTTCATGGTTTAATGATTTATTTTTTTAGGAGGGACACAATCCTTCATGTCACTTTCCATTTTCCATGACATTATTAATTTGGTAGAGAGTCTTCCAGTTCCCTTGTTGTTGACAACTACAGTTGGAGGATGAGCGGACATGTATGAATTATATTGAATCTTTGAGCTAGTGTTGGGGAAACAATGCTTTTTGGTATATTTCCTATGTTGATACATAAAACCACGTGATTTCATCCATAGAATGGATTTGTAATGTATTTTTCTGTATATCATGGATTTTTTCATGAGGAAGTTGATGTTCTTTGATTCTAAAGGTGATCCAACTGTTTTTTTTGGAAAGTGAGATCCTCTGATGGGTTAGAGATGTGTTCCTCCCTTCACATCCTCTATGGATGGGTTGATGCTGAGTTCGCCTTAGGATCAACATTCTTTATTTACTAGGGTTGTAGAAGTATACCATTATGCCTTTATTGAAGTAGTTGTAATGTAACCCCATTGATAATAGATTGGGCATGTGATTGATCAATAGCAAGGTGTGTCTCTTATATCAAGGTTTTTGTATAAGTTGATGCCTTTTTTATTGTGAGATATATGTATTATAGCATTATCGTCTGTTTCCGCATGGTTTTGTTTGGCTGAGTCTGTCATTGTTGGGTGCACCATTTTTGTGTATAAAAAATTCATACAACAATATGTGATTGTGTGTCGGTTATTATCACTTGAAGCAAGTCAATGTGATGAACTGATACCCACTCCCAAATATTAAAGAACTATTGGATCAAATTAAGGGAGTGATTTGGTTCTCTATAATCTAAATTCAGTCTTGGTATCATTATATGTGATGGAAGAATGTATATATTCCTATGATAGATTTTTATTGTCATCAAATGTATTTTGAGTTCATTGTGATGTCGTTAGATTTGAGAAATAAGCATTCATTTTCAAATGGATAGTGGATTATTTGTTATGTGATTTACAATATAAGTTCATGGTGGTTCCCATCGAAAAATTATTGTTTACTCCATGTCTAAGGAGGATCATGAAAATCATCTACATACCATTTTTAATGATCATCATTATAAGTAGTTTTTTGGAATGTTGGGGATGCTCGAGTTTATGGCATGTGAAGTTTAATGTTTGGGGCATTATTTCTCCCTGTGGGGAGAGCTATGGATGGGTTAAAAATAAAATTAGTTGTGTCATTGGTAGGCCAAATAATGGAAGAAGAGGTGTGATATTCACTTAGTCATGTTTATTATTACAGGAGGACCATTTCCTAATTTTAACAAGTTGTGAATCAACTTATAGCATCAATTAAAAGATTCATACATTATTCTAGACTGGTCACATTCATACATCTTTTGGATATCTAAAAGATATTATTGGAAGTTCTCCAATAAATTATTCTATTCTAGAAGTAGTTTATTTTGATTTTTTCTATGATGCATCACATCATTCGTTGGGTTATGTTATGATGCAATTGAGATATGTTGTTTTCTATGAGTCTAGATGGTTATGTACCAATCGACGTAACTACGCCACCAATGAAATTGATTAATTGGAATAGGTTCTTCCCAAAAATTTGTGGAGACAGTACCTCATCTTTGATCATTTTTTTTATTCACCGATCATAACATCATGAGGTATGTTTTCTCATATCGTGAAATTAATATCTGTCTACATTAGTGGATTGAGTTCATGTAGTATAATGACTTTGGTAGTTATTATACACAATGGAAGGTATATGTTTTTGCTAATTAACTATGTTTTAAGTCCTGATGTGATGAAGCTCATGAATTAAGTTATTCCTAGTGGGTGATAGAGTATCATTCATTAGTATATATAGATATTGGATATATAGGTAGAAAATGACTTCTTTTAAAGATGATGGTTCATAAATATATCATATTACATGTGGAAGAGTCACATTTTGAGACATTTTAGTGGAGGTATAGAGAGAGAAATATGATTGTGTCAAGTCCCCTGATGGTTATTCGGATGATTAACAACACCTGGTGTTTCTCTAGGGAATGTTTATTTTTTTCTTTAGGGAAGTGTGATATTTTTCTCATATAGTACCATTGGGATACTTTACTGATACATCCTAATGTAAAAAATATGTATCATGCATTGGGGAGTCAGTTTTTGGGTCTTGGGTTGTAGCACATAGTTGTAGAGTTTTTGTCTTGATGTTTTTTCGTATAGAAGGTGAATGTGGAAAATCGTGTTCCTCGTGGTTTTCTCCATCTGATAAAAATTCCTTAGTCGAAGTGGGAGGACATCATAATTGACATTTTATACCAGTTTTCCACAATCCTATGGTATATATGATGTTATATGGGTGGGGGTCGATTATTTAATGAAATATTGAATCTTTATAGTATTTAAGTAGTCAATATCAGTGGAGGATTGATGTTGTAGTATCTTGAAGAGGTTTTGAGGCACAATGTGGTCGTGGTCATGATTATTTCTGGTCGAGATATTAGATTTACCTCCCCTGTTTTGAGATGTCTCTAGAAATATTTTTTTCACATTAATGTTGTTACACTACTTTTGATATATAGTAAGATTGTCAAACTAAGCGGACCGTCCAGACTACTGAAAACATGTTGTGTTCTTGTGACCAATAATTTTGAGGATTATGGATGAGTCACCATTCTTTGGTAGAGTTCTCTTACAAAAAGATTCCTAACTTCACTATCATCTTCATGTTTTATGAGGCCTTGAATGGATTACCATTCCATTCTCCATTATTGTACACTGGGGTTAGAGAGTAAGCAATTCCTAGACCAAAAATGATATAGAATATGAAATATAAGCTTTTGATTAGTCTTGAGATGCTGAAATTAGGGAACTATCATGAAATAATCAATTCCAATAATAGTAGGATGATTTTATAGTTCAATGTTGTGGATCATGTGTTCCATAATGTGAATCCCCATATTGGGTCATGAACATTCTGTTAAGGGAGTAAGCTTTTTTCCTATTTTTTTGTCGTATTGTGGCGTTTGATCATGATGGAGTTGGTGCATAATGGGTAGGACATCCCCTATCAATGATATGGATACAAAATATTTTTCACATGTCCCTGGTCCAGAGTTATCATCATGATAATTTAGATGTCATCGATTGGGGTGAGATTGATGTTGATGATGATGCAACATTCAAATAGTAGTTTGTAGATATTCATGACCACTTGGAGAAGGATTTTTGCAAACATGATATCCCGTTTATTCATTTCGTGTGGTTCCACGATGGTGTATATGATATTACCTAGGAGAATATTTTACAAATACATACTAAATACCCTGAGTTGTCTGATGTTTAGATCTTCTCTTGTAAAATTTTTATTTTTTGTTCTTGTATTCCTTTTTTATTTTTGATATCTACATATTTTAATTCTTACATTGTCTTGATCATTTATTATAGTTATCTCCCCCATATGGTGTTATGGATCTATTTTTGGTTGTTTAAGGGTTTTATTCATGATCCTCTAATTTTTTGTAGATCTTATATGGTGATGGGAACTATGATTGGTATATCACAACGTACCTATTTGGATTACCCCTTTCACGTTCCTCATTGGGTCTATTTTAAATTCTCATGGATGTGTCAATTTTGAGTGGAATGTGATGTTAGTGCCTGGATCCATGGGTTTCATCCATTACATGTTCTCGAGGCTTGCTGAACATAGAGGAGGCTCATAGGAAGTCTCGAGGGACCCTGGGCTGATAATTGGGTTCAGGGAGCATTCATGGCATGAAATTCATTTTCATGTTTTATAGAATAATATCACAGTGTAAAATTTCGATTCGCATCGTATAATATTTCATGGAATTAAAAATAATATAATCCAAATGTGACAGTTTTTAGTCGAATCCATCCTTGAGGAATTACATAACATATAAGGGGATTACAGAATAGGTAACCCCACAATTATTTAATGTTTTAAAACAATCTAACTACATTGGTTTTCAATTTACACATCTATTATTTCCCGCCCTCTTGTCCTGGGTGACAAGATGATCCCCTCTTCATCATTACAGAGATCTCTTCTATGGAAGTACATCTCAGGATTCCATCTTTGATTCATGGTGACCTGGCTTGATCCATGGTGTGTTATTCCACAATTTTATAGTGCTTTATTATTCTTTTAATATCATTTCATCTGGAAAATTCAGTATATAATTTGGAGGATTCATATACATTGTTATAATGAGTTTTATATCAGTTTTTTATGGTATGATGTTGCCACAATGTCCTTAGTTAAGTGCAGTTCTTGAGGAAGAGGTGATTAGAGATACGCTTTATGGTAAGTTCCCCTACAAAGTAATGTGATTCCCTTTCGAGGTATTGGATTCATGGCTACTCTATTTATTATTGTTCAATCATATAGATAGTATGATCTATAAAATTTCTTCAATATGTAATTAACCAAATTATGTAATTGAACCATATTAATCTATTGGGATCGATCGCAAATGGATGTTTCTACTTTATAACATCACAACAGCTTGACGCTTTCTATTTGTGCATAATTAATTGATTTGATGCAATGAATTATGATGAAAATAATTGTTAATAGAAAAATTGGCATGTAAAATTTATTTATAAATTAATTTTTTATCACATTTGATATAACATTTCTTAGGTTTCACCCAATTGGGACCTATGGATAATGAATCAGTTATTTCAAGTTGGAATGAGAACCAATTCTATGATAAAATATTATTAATTTTTTGTGTTGGATTTTCATGATTTCTAGTAATGTCCAAGTCCCTTTTTTTTGACCCATGAGATTGCATTGTCTGTGAACTATGAATGCCTTGGTTTTGGTCCAAGAGACTGATTTATATATTTCATTCCTTTTGATTGTGAAATGGTTTATCATGGGCAGATTTTGTGGTGGTGAGTGTAGGAAGGCACAGATGTGATGTGAGTCTGGGATGGATAATCTTGGAGGGTTTTGTGGTATGAAATATAGGGAGGCTCATTTTTTTTGGATTCATTTGATTCGTAGAGTGTAAGTATCCATTTTTGGGAATGTGGAGTTTGGGAGGACACCATAGTTGATAAAACTAGTTAAATCTTGGCATACCCACTTTTATGAAATCCAGTTTCTTGTTGACTCTAATGTTTGGCTGTTGTCTTGGTTATTGTTTATCTGCTTTCTTTTTCCCACTTATTGAGGTTGATGGATGTTTTTGGTTACTCTCTTCCAATGTGGGGTGATGACATTTAGGTCATGCCACATGGTTTCAGTTTTTATCTCCTCAAGGTTGGACGATTTTAATATCCTCCTTTATGAGTAAATTAATTGATTGGTAGTTCATCTACTTTCCGTTTTGAGACCAATGTATTTGAGAATATTATAATTATTTCCTAGAAAACCCAGTGATATGTAATTTTATTATGTTATTAAATCCATAATTGTTTAACCCATGGGGTTAGATATTGATGGGGAGCAATTTTGAGGTTGAAATTATGATAATTCATTCACTCATTTTGGTAATTACTATTGGGAATGGAACATTATTGAAATTATAATAAAACTATTGTGTAAACTACAATGTTTAATTTGTTTTTAAGGAATTAAATAATGAAAAAATGAAACAAAAAAGTATAATGTAATTAAATTTTTCAATTTAAATGGTTGTCTTCTTATTGAACATTTAGTCTTATTAGTGGAAGCATGGAGTCTGAGAAAAAGTAGTTTTATTTATGTTTGAGAATAGGTTATTCCCATAGTGTGATTTTTCTCTATATTAAATACTTTACATTTTGTGATTTTATACCCTACTCCTCCATGTATGTTTGGTAAACTCATAACTAGTCGATTCTGAGCCCTGGGGGCATCTTCCTCACAATCTCGGTGGGAGGATGGACGAATGGATACACCCTTTAATCATACTCTATTTTTAGGGTAGTTACATGTGCTAGTATGTATTGATTTTATTTTTCCCAATATATTTTATTATATGGACATTATAGATTGAGGTTATTTTCAGACACATGTATTCGGTATATAGCTTCCAATCGATTAAAATGTGTATATTTTGTATCGGTTGTAATGGCTTGTGGATCCATTCATGCATTATTGGTTGTGATGGCTTGAGGTACAATACCTGATGTATGATACACATTTTTCAAGTGTTGGTGTCTCCTAGATACTACTTGTTACTTTTGGTAATGTGGATGTGGTGGTGTGCTGCATGACGTGAATGTTATGGTGCATCACCCAGGTGTCTATAGGATAGCATTTTATTCGAAATATATTCTTATAATGTTTTACATTTGTGAAAATTATACCCTCTATTTGAATTCTATATAGGGGTACCCTTAATATTCTTTATTATATTATAATCACTTATATGTTATACATGATGAGAGTAGCCATTTTGAGCTTATGAAAATATAATACATAAAGAGGCGATGAGTTAGTGTCACTTATTGATCAATGTGAGGTAGCATGCCTTCATTACTTTGGTCAAGAGAGGCTTCTGGGAGAATACTAATGAGTATATTGTTATAATTATCCTACGTATATATATACTATATTTTTATGTCAGTTGGATTAGGATGAATATGAGATGTTTACTATTAACATGTGGGTAGCAAGAGATGTTTGGGAATTGTGGTCCCTACCAGAGTTACATTATTTTGTATCAGTGCTTTTCCATTTCAGTTGTACTAGTTCATGCATTAAATTAAATTTCATTACTGGGTTATATTTATATATTGTATTTCAAGCATGAGGCAATTTTTCTCTCTCTTGTCTCTATCTTCTTCATGTGTTTCTCTTATATGGTAATGCCTCCCATATGTGTATTTACTATACCCCTACAAATAGTCTCCAACCCGGGTCCTACTAGAGTTAGGAATCAGCAGTCACTCTCTATGTTATCACATTCGTGGCCCATGATAGGTACACATTGGGTGTTAGGGTCACTAAAATTCTTGATTTTTTTAAAAAAAATATTTAATTAAACATATTTTTAAAACAATTTCACCGGAATATATTTACCATAATATTCATTCAACATTCTCGTGTTTTAAAAGTTAATATTTTTTTCTTTAATATTCATAAGAGATTTATTTAAAATGGGATTCATAGAAAATGATTTGTTTTATTCAATATAATCAATGTTAAATTATATTATTAATTTAATGTTTTTGTTAATCCATAGTATTATCTATTACACATGTTTTCAGAAATTTAAAAAGTTATAACCATATAATGGATATGATACATCACTTCCTTTGTCTCTCATAGTAATCATCTATTTACAATTTTAGTTTTTACTTTCAAGTCATTTCATCTATGAATACCCTATTTTTGATTCCTTTGTTTGAATAGTGTTCCCATATACCATATATAATGATTTATTTAAGAAAAATATGGATATGAAAATATATACTATATCTACATGGTATAAATCACATATGTACTATTATAATGATTGAATTCTATTTCCCTATAATGATATTTATTATATTTGGATACCTGTTTATTTTTCATAGGTTAGGTTTATTATAATTATTCACTGAATTCCAAATTTGTTTATATATGATTCATCTAGAAATGATATAAAATTCATTTTTAAACCCTTTGATCATTATGATATAATGATGATCTATTTTATGTTCCATGCATATGTATAGATAACGACGTGTGTGTTCCTATATCAATCAATAATAAATTTTTCTTTATTTATTCCTTATGAGATATAAAGGGCAAAGAAGATGATTATTCACAATCCATAGTCTTCGCATTAGTATTTATCCCAAGACACAGGGGAAAAGAATAGTATTTATCCCATAATCATATGTATTAGTGAGGATTATACAAATCCCAAAACGGTTCAAAAGAGGTCATCCCATGGTAATAACATGATAAAATCCATTCAATATATACTTTAAATATGGCTTCAATGATTATTTGTTTTCCACATATGTATATTTTAATCATATTCTTATGACTGTTCTCCTTGACACATGTTTAATATCTCAATATTTCAAACTCATTTTCCATGTTATATATTTGATTATTTGAGATTAATTATGTTTTAATCATTGAATATGGTAAATAAATATTATTTTATGTTTCTTTTAATTTGAAAATTTTACCCTGCAAATGTTTAATAATCTTCATATAATATAACTCTTGATGAAATTTTGGCAATTTTTACCTTATGAGATATTATATCTCACACCAGTCTTCTATATTACATTCATATTTGAATAAAGTAATATATAAATAGTAAAATGTGTAAAAGGTAGCATAGAGTTTCCTAATTATTAGGAATTGATTAATGATTAATAAGTTTATATAGTAAATCTCCATGAAAAAAAATCATGATCCTCAATTTTGTTGATATTTTAGTGTGTATTGTCTATATATTCATGTTAGTCCATTATTTTAATAATGTTTTTCTCGATTTAGTTTATAATTGTATTTTTAATCATTATATACATGACTATAATATTTTTATTCATCCATGAAAAACATATACATGTGTAAAATTTTATCCATGAAACATTAATTTTCAACAAAATATAACATTCATTGCATTATATTAGCTAGGTTTTCAGATTCATGTTCCATATATTACATTTTCTATTAACACTAAAATAAAATAATTTTGTATACTTTTCATCTACTCTTATATATTCCATTATCTATAGATATTACACTGAAAAATAATAAAATTTAATTGTTTACCATATTCCAACCATACACCAGAGACTATAAGTCATTATTAGTGGTATGATTCAATATTTTACTCTTTTTAAAGCCATTATTTATATTTTGTCAATATATTATTTAATTATTACATAAAAAATAATTAATTAATAAATAATGTGTTTCAAGTGTTATTCTTGTTCTATTGATAATGTTTTATAATAGAAATTTAATGCATGTGGTAATTTTTAATAAAATATTATAGCCTTAGTTACCACTCACTTATAGTTTTAACAATATTGAAATAAGAAATGATTAATCCACTCAACTATACAATATTAATACCTTATATCACTCATTTTAGGATAGTTAATTGATTATGATGGGATTAGGTTTTGGAAGTAATATTCGAATTTATTTTAATTACTCATTTATTTTTTTAGATACGTTTTGAAGTTTAGACATATATTAAAATGATTATGTTTTTTATGGATACACATGATTCATAATATTTTCTATACCGACATTAATATTTATTCCCAAAAATTATTATGTGTTAGTTCCTTGAATCAGATTGATTTTATTTTATAAATAATAATGATGATTATGGTATGTTGGACATTCATATATATTGAGGAATACTTATGAATGGGAAAACATTTGTAGAATTTTTACCATCATTAAATAACATAAATATTGATTTTAAACTCACTACATTGATAAATTATATAGTACTATTGTCTATTTAATATCTATTGTAATATGTATGATTATATTAACATATATATTTTTGTAATTATGTTAAAATAATTAAGGTGTTCTTAATAGAAATCATAATGGTTAGAAAACCGGATTATATTGAAATATCCCCACTCATGGGGTGGAATGAACATACTAGAAGGTTTTAGAAGCCAATGATTATTGTTAATGGGGTTTCCTTTTAAATAATGATTTAAAAAACATTTATGACATATAGAATTAATTGAATATTTTTTAGTTGCTGGATACTACTATGTTTAGTGTTCTATAAGTATGTTCTCACAAGAACATTTTACACGCAAGTAGAGTTAGTGTAAAATCATTGAGTTAACTAGGTGTTATATTTTTTTTAAATTCTAGAACACATTCTATATTATATAATTATTGGGATACGACTTATCTATGTGTTAATAATTTTAATATTTTATTTTCATTTATTATTTTTAATTTTCTGTAATATTATAGGATATGTCAATTTTTTGTCATTGTCAGAACATTTTAATGTATTAATAATTACAATAATGAAGAATTTTTTTAATAATCATCAATTATAATAAGACATCATGGCGTGTAAGGGTAAATGTTTAGGGTATATTGGAGCTACCACAATATGTGTATTAATAATATGATAGGGAATGTGTAAACATATAGAAGGGGGTAATCTTGATTTTGTTATAAAAATTGTTATATTTTTTCTAGAAATTATTATCTATATAGATCATAAAAATATCACTATAATATATCATTCATGTCGAGCTACATCATATATATTCATATAGTATTTTGGGATACCTACATGTGAATATACATGGGATAATATCTTCTTTTAGACTACTTATTCTAATTCCTAGATATTTGACTACTATTTTAATGTGTCAGTGTAATCATATCCACAAACACTATTGAATTATTAGGTTTCCAAAAATCGTATTTTACCTATATCTAGGATTCACATGATATAATTAATCAATGTTTTGTGATGATATTAGGATAATTTTATTCATTCATCAATACTTGGTGAAGATGAATATGATGATTAATATCAACAATTACTTTTGGATTTTCTTAGGCTCGTTAGTGCAATGGTTAAAATAACATACACCTATAATGGTTGACAACAAATAGAGTTTTTGAGATTTTATTGCATATTATTATTAATATCCATACATTAATACAAAAATATAATATTTATATTATTTCAAAATTTCCATGATTTACAAACCATAAAATAATTACATAATATAATTATAATCCCAAGTATCGAGAAGCTTGATAGATATATGATTCAATTAAAAGTGTTAATTTTCACTGAGATATTTTGATTATTTTTTATAATATTATATATTTATAAATTATTGATCGTATGAGGGATCAAAAATAAGATAATTAATTCTACTATAACATTAAGAACTTTTTATATATTCTTGATTTAGAAATGTTGGTATATATCAGTCGTCCAGATGGACATATTACCAATTAAAATTTAATAATCATTTGATTGGGTCTATATCATACATGGGGTACATAGAAGATGAATATAATATTCTAATATATGTTTCATGTGATGCTGAAGATGAAGATTAATTTTTTGGAAGATTTAGTAATTTTAATATCAGTTAGATATATCACCAATGTGTTAACATTATTTTATGCACAATATATACTTATATATATATATTAAATATCTAATTAACATTTGGTTCACATATTTGATTAATGTGGGTTACCCCATAGACTATGTCTTCTTCTTATAACTTCTTATATTATTCATTCATATAAGTATGAAATATATGGTACTAGATAATGATATTTTTTGCAAGAATTTATAATACCTTTACCAACTACAATGAAGTATTAACATCTAACAAGAATTATTAGTTTCTAAAAATTATTTCACTGACCATTTTTTCATCTATGAGTAACCTTCATAGATTAGAAATGTATTCTATATTCTTTTATGATAATTAACTAATATTATTTAGAATATTTGTCTTTTAGTATCAATTATAACATCAATTGAAGCATTTTATATTAAAACTAAAATCCTTCAGGCTATCTTGGATGCATCACCCATTAAATAATATAGAGATATGCATGATAGGTATTAATTATGAATATTATTTAATCAAATATCACTGTAAAACATATGATCTTTAATTTGACAAGAAATATTCTATAATATCATTGACATTAGATATATGGAGGACATAAATTCTATGTGGAATTTATTTAATCCCGAAAATAAAAATTATATTTAATACATAAGACGGGCTCCATCATGGTGAAAATCAAAACTATAATCATCATTTTAAATGTTATTCTCATACCACTGGGGTGGTTCATTAAATTCATAATGAAATAGTTAACCAGGAAATCACTACCATATTGATTGATGTTTTATGTATAGATACACAAGTTATATTCTAATGTCAAATCATGAAATAATACATTATTACTCCAAATATTTTAATATTTTAATATGTTATTTACTTCTATATATAAAAACAATTTTTTGAAAAAATAATTAAATGTAGCACTAAGTCATGATAAATAAACAATGTTTCAAAAGAAATATTTTTTATAACCCATTAACACTATGGTATGATCGATGAGAATTTTGAGCACTCAATAGGGAGGAGAATAATTACCTCCCCATGATAACAAATGGTCATAAATATTAAGGTCAATTTTACTGAATGACTTTAATGTGTGTGGACTACCAACATCACACTATATTTTTATCTTTGTTTAATAAGTATTATTAAATATTATTTAATTTTTCCTATATAAGATTTACCTAAAACTACACACAATTTATTCCCTCCGACATAGATTCCTATTCATATGATATAGGATATAGCAGACGAAAGGAATCATTTTTTCCATTCTATACCACTAACTTAGGAATAAGAATATATTTTAGAGGTGTAATTAAATAAAATATATAATAAAGGGTTCATGAAAAAATTATACACTATTAAAACTCAATTTCCTTTCTTAGAAATATGTTTAAAGGGTTATGTCATTTTTTGTTCGAATGGATCTTATAATTTTTTTCATTTTCTACCCGAAATTCTAAATAGATTATCATGACATTTTTAATATTTTTGTTTAATGAGAATAAAAGGTATATTCACTACACATTGATAATGGTGTTATTAATTCAAGATAAATGTTTATAAAATTTGAAAATAAAATATAAATATAGTGAGGATTTGGAATTGTTAAAAAAATTATAATTGTAATCCAATTAAAATTATTGCAACTCAAAATTATGAGGTTTAATAAATAACATGGTTTTGCGGCTGTTATGATGGTGGATATCAACGGTATATATAAATCTATTATTATAGATGTATAATTAATTCATTTTATAAAATATTCAATCTTCTTGACTCAATGTTTTTCAGACACATGTTGAGCCTTCAAATAAGGATTAATCCAGTAAAGGTATTTAATTCAATATATATTATCATTAGAATTCAGTTATTATAGTGGATTTTTATTTTAGAAAGATAATATCATTTACTAATTTTTTACATTTATTATTGTTTTACTCAAATGGTTTCCAATTATATGATTATATTGAAAGGTAATAAGAAATCATATTTTTTTATTGGGGGTGTTACATCCTACGTTTAGATTCATGTCATGCAGTGGTGATTTGGTGACGAAAATACTGAATCCTCCTTAATATGTTTTAATTATCTAATGTTAATAATCACCATGAAAAGTCTTTTATCTAAATAACGTGGATCTTATTTATTTTATTAATTATTTTTTAATGTACTAAAAATTATATTTGGGAATAATTAAGTATTTTTTATTAATTATACATGTTCACATGAGCTAAAATGTTCAAATATTGTACACATAATATGTTTCCAGAATCCACATATATCATAATGGAAAACTCCATAAAAATCAGTCCACATATATCAATATTATACAGGATATATATTTAACAACTATGTAAACATATGGCTTATCCCTGAATAAAAAATGATATATGTTGAAATGGAATTTTATTGTTTCATAATAAAACGTATACAATTGGATGAGTATAAAAAAATAATTAAATTCATATTTTTCCATATTCATAAGAAAAGGTGTTTTATTTTTTGGGTGATATTGTTTATTATCTAAATTGTAATGTTATTATTATTTGTGCATAAATTTGTTATAGAGATTGATCATCAATGATTCAAGAACCTCATAATATTATTATTTTGTTTTTAAACCCCCTATGTTAGATACATATAAGAACCATAAATATTCTATACTATTTATAAGATAAATAGATAATAAATTACATAAATACCCTCCCAAATATTGTATTAGTCATTTTCCTTTGGAAACGTGGAATCATTAACCCATCTTCATAAGTGAGATATATTTTCTCCCACTAGGATTATCATGACTATAAATCATCGTTGAGACATCAAAATTAATGTATAAATTCATATTCTAGGAGAAATAAATCCTAAAAGTGAGGGATCTCGGATGCTCAGTAAGGTTAAAGAAGAGAGATATGTAAAAATAATCATAATGATAGGGTTATGAGGACATGATCCGAAAAAATTAGATTATTCCTATGATATCAAATATCATAAACATTAACAATGAAATAATGATATTCAGTTCATAGGACACGAATCATATGGAAATAAATATCATGATCCTTGGAAAATAATATAGGAATAATACATTGAAATGTGGTAGACCCATAATCATATAATATGATATTTGTAGTATTTAAGGAATCAATTTCAATTTCATATTATTAGTATAGGTCCACACACATACCATCATAGATTTCATGGTTTAGAACCATGACCATATTAGTAGTCAAGGATTACTCCTAACACCATCGTAGTAAGAAAATTCCTTTACTAAACTTAGTTCACACAACATTTCAACACTGTATATTCCCTAACATATTAATCATTTTCAAATAAAATAGAGTCAGACATAAGACAAACCAATGTACTAAAAAAATCATATACTCAATTGGCACAAAAACAAAAACAATCATATCATAACCATGAAATTAATTGGTTAACATAAACATTTAATGATATCATAAACTATAAGAAATATAACGGTTTCATAATAATTTCATCCATGTATAACCAATGGACAAACAAAATCCCTGAGAGAGACACAGGTTTCATAAAAATATAATACATGAAATAGAAATTGGTTTCACAAAAATCATTCCATTAATATATAAAACATTAAATGAAACATTTTTATCTAAAAATCAATATTATTTTATAGAAATAATTGAGTAACACCCAAGGATGTTATCATATATTGAAATTAATTTTAATATATCCTTTATAACTTTCTTTAGGAAAATGGCGTTCCTTCTTTGAAATATTATATTTCAAACATATATTTTTTTTGAAAACCTCTTAAATATATAAAATACTAATGAAACATGAAAACATTTTGAAATCTATTTTTCTTGAAAATATATTTGAAAATATATTAATTTTTTTGGAAACACATGTCACATCATGTTAACATTTTGATATGTATGCCTAAAAAAATTTCATAGTTTTCCATTTTTTGACTACGTATGCTTGAGAATGGACTGGGAGGGTTCCTATAATAATTAAGTTAAATATTTCTTGGACTCTCTCATTCACATTTAATTTTCTGTATTCTTTCGATGGATTTTAATTCATGTAATAGGATTACACAACATGAAATTGTCCTTATAAAATTTTCGAACAACATTATACTGTGATGGGTACAAATCCTTATTTTCCATTTTATTAATAAAATAATTAAGGATCTATTTTTTAATTTTTGATTTTAAATTTATGTCATGATGACACATTTTATGATAGTTTTGAAACTAAATGGATTCACGACTTTTATTTTGATTAAACATTGTGTAATACACGAGAAATTTTTTAAACAATAAGTATTGATGGTTATTTCTTGTTCCTATTATCTATACTCAACATTCTCAACTTAATTCATTCCCTAGGAAATATAAAACCTATCTGACCCTTTATAATCCTTTTATTTTCTTTATATTTTCATTACGATTGTAGATTCAATTCTAGGTATGTGTTATTCCATATTCTTTGTGATTCCCTATATTTACTCTCTTTGAATTTCAATATATCATTATGGATTTGATTGATGTATTCTATATGGTTTTGGATCATTTTTATAGGTTGTTTTTATAGATCATTTCCACCTTTTTCATTACTATCATGTCTTATTTCAGGTTTTTACTTTTAGGAAAAGTTTGGTGATTTCTTCTTGATTAGACAAATTGATTGTCTATGTACTGATTTACCTATTATAATTTATGATTTAAATGAAGATGCTCAAAAATTATTTCAATTGATTTGATAAATCCAAATTCCATTGAATTGGGAGATATAAAATGGTTTTGGAATGATAATTTTGGAAAACACCCCAATTCCATTGAGTTGTGGTGTGTTTTTTGGAAATTATTCAATTTAAATTGTCAATTTGATGGAGGTTATTTCAATTTAATTATTTCATTTAATTGTGAAATAGATTTTTAGAAAATGGAATTTGTTTTCAATAGATTAAAAACTCTTAAAAATTGTTAAAAAAATGATTTAATCGAAACAGATTGGTCTTATCTTGTATAAATGAAATGTTTTTGAGTAAAACCCATTTTGGTTTTAAATTTAATGAAATAAAATTTTTGAAGTGGAATAAAGACACAACCCAACCCTACCCAAGCTCAAGCCACAACTACCCCAAGCCTGCCTTTATAGGCTAGGGGCTGGTGAGAAGCACCGAAGGGAAAACAACTCAGGGAGGCCTTTGCCTGAGTACCTGTACACACACACACAGACCACTCAAAGTATAAGTGTAGTGTAAAAATAAAACAAAAGTATATTAATGTTCCAACTGCTATAAACAGACCAAAAAATGTGCATCGACCTCTAAACAGTACAAAGTGAGTGCTAAAGATAAATTAAAAATAGGGAAAACACTCCCTCAACCGGAAATGTGACACAACTTGGGAACAACAAAACAAAAGTGAAATGGCTGGGAGAGTCCCACACCTGGAACCAGGTTATGACCACCATACGCGGTGCAAGCTCCCGAAATCCTAAGCTCCACTGAAGTCATGACCAACATGTCTGTCGTCTAAAATGGAACACCATGTGCAGGAAAAGCCCAAGAAGGGGTGAGTATAAAAATCCTTCGTTGGATACCCCGAAGTCTATAGAGAGAAAAAAAGGAGGTACCAAAGTGTGTACAGCAGACCAAACAGGGAATAGTAACAGAGTACAACAGAGAGAGTGCAGTAAAGAGTACAGCTCAACCCAACAAGAGGAAGGGTGAAGACTTGTCCTATCAAAAGTAGCTAGAATCGGTGAGAAGATGAACTTATCACTGAGTCTTCACTGCCTATTGCAGAAAAGTAGACTCATCCAACCACGAGAAGCTGGACACAGAAAGCATGTGGCATACCCCACACGTCATCGCCTCTTCAAGAAAGAGAGTAGCCAAAACCCAAGGAGTGGGTACTCGAACAACGTATACATATATATATAATTTGTCATGAAAAAATAACATGATCGTATGTGGATCTATATCCTGTAGCTCAGCCCAAGAAAGTGAGTACCCCATATTCCTAGAAGTAAACACCATTGATGCACCGCATCCCACCATTCTGCCTCGAACTTCCAGTCAAGGTGTTTAAATCATCGCGCCTTGAAACTATCTTCTTTCAGCGGAAATGACTCACCCACATGATTTAAGTCACATCTCATGTACACATCTTGGTGGGTAAATCACCCCTCGTACATGAGAGTTCTGGGGAATGTCAAACCACACCTCGTCACCATCACACTATCGAGAGGTCTTCCCAAAGTCAAAGCTTTAACATCACTGACCCGTAAAACCAAGGTTCTCGCTCCCGTAGTCACGGAGGAAAGCCACATACTATAATGTATAATGGATTGAGTCTGAAAGAAGTCATTGGGTAACCCACTTCCCAGCCCCGCTGGAGGTTAAACATTAAGAGGTCGTTAGATAACCCCCTGCCCAGTCTCTGATGGAGGGTAAACTCTGAGCGGTCATCGCATAAGCAACTGATAGTCTCTCCAGGAGGGTAAACCCTAAGAGGACGTCGGGTAACCCACTGCCCAGTCTCTGCTGGAGGGTAAACCCTAAGCAGTCATCAGGTAACCCACTGCACATTTTCTACTAGAGGGTAAACACTATACGGTCATCGGGTAACACACTGCCCAATCTTATCTGGTGGGTAATCCCTAAGAGTTCATCGGGTGAACCACTAACCAGTATCTGCAAGAAGGTAAACCATAAAAAGTCAATGTGAAACCCGCTTCCAATCCCCATTGGAGGGTAAGCCTGAAGAACTCGATGAGCAACCCATTGCCCAGCCCTGCTGGATGGAAAACCCAGAACTGCACTGGTCATCTCTACTAAATGGTACAGCACTGGCCAACAGAACAGGGAGTGGGTATCTCCCAACCACCCAACTCTAGAACAATTCTCCATGTAGAGGTTCAGTTCCCACATAGTGTGGGTCACGTTGATACCTGGAACTCTTATAGAGGAAACACAACAAAGTAGATCACTGAATGATGATATGATCTCGATACTCGGCTACAGAATCTGCGCCCAGGGCTCACTGGGGCTCTACTCCCTAATGGAAACAACCTCATGGGTAGAGGATCAGTGCCCGCGTAATGTGTTGGTCACACCGAATCCACAAAGACCCTACCAGGGAACACGAAGGGATGTTATACTTAAATCCCTCATAGCTGAAGGAACAGGGGAACCCAAAAAACTCTGTCGATCAAACCAACAAGAAAAGAGCGACCCTCTGCATCACGAGAGGTCAATAATACGTAAATTAGAACACGACACTCATGAGGGACCCACACAACGTGTGGACCTATATCATCTCCAAACTATGTACAAAAACATTTCTGGGTACAAACTACAACATGTACCTCAGTGAATTCTAGTATACTCTCTGAGTATATCACATCTCTAGACCCAAGGCTATCGAATGCCTGGCACCCAAAGCCAACACAAAGGGCGAAAACGTAATTTCATCAAACTACTTCCTCCACGGCCCTAGCTTGGCCAACCATGTCTCATTAAACCTCAACTCCACTCACACAGGAGTGAAAGCGATCACACGAAAATGGTTCTCTTCCAAACACAACAAGAAGAACCGCCACTGGAGCACCATTCATGCATCCATATTGAATTAGATCTCAAACGAGACTTCGCCTAGCCAAACGGATCACACTGTTGTAATACTCATGGAAAAACATGCGAGATCGACTATTTACTCACCTCAAATGAATATCTGATGACAAAGTCATCCAAAACTTCTTTACGCCTGAACAGCGCCCCGTGGTCCCAAGCCTTGGTTCCTAAAACAATCGGGTGCATTGTACCATTGCGATCCCTTGGAAAAAACACCTCAAATTGACTGGTAACATGCATGGAATGGATTTCCAGAGAAAATTATGCATTTCTCCATACAGCACATGATCGATGATTCGTGGGATCCGCATCTTGGTCCCAAAGCGTGACGAACAGATCACACAGTTGTGATCCTCTTGAAAAATTACACAAGATTGACTATCCACTTGTCCGAAATGGACACCCGGTGATAAAGATAGAAATCACCACCAACTCCCAAAATGGACCTCGTGGGCCCTGCACCATCTTGAATAATTAAAGAGGGCGGATTGCTCCATTGCAATTCCCTTGGAAAAATATCATGAATCGATTTCTCGCACGCCCCAAACGGACGTCCGATGAAAATGTTGTGAAGTGCTTCTCGCAGCTTAAAAGACGGGCCCAGGGGCCCACGTCTCAACTCTAGTTTCAACGCCTGAAGACCCCAGGGAAATATTCTTCTTAACGCCAGCGTCCCAACTCCACTGACAGCGCTCAAATCAGACATCGGATGTGTCTGTGCCATCCAAAACCAGAACTCCCAGAAAAAACGCCAAACCACTTATTTTAAATATTGTGCCACCGAGCCCCTAATATTAGGAATTAAAAATCCCAGATGCCATACCAAAAATATTTTCTCGACTCCAGGAACGCGTCATCTCATACATCACATGAATGCGACCCATGGTTTGTAATTTAGGTTGTTTTAAAGTTTTTAACAGACTGAAATGGTTGGTCGGGCCGTTTCGACCGACCCACCCTTCCTAAACAGGACCGTGCTCGCACGGGCTGGCCCACCTCGCCCAGACCGAGTCAGCTGGTCCGGCTGAACCCCCATGGGACCCACAAAATTCAGGTCCCTTTCTACTCTCCAGGGTCATGAAAACCACGACCGACATTTCCGGCCATTCACCAGTGCATCGTGCACCTCATGAGGCCACCCCGCAAGCTGCTCACGCCGACGCCCTCAGCAGCCCGCTCGACCGACGCCACCGCTCGACCGCGCTCCCAGCCGCCTCTCCGTCACTGACGCCTACTATTCCCGACCGTCTGCCGCTGGAGAATTCCCTCCATGGCCTTGGTTCGCATGGCCGCCGCGCGGAGCCTCCGGCCCGGCCCGAAACCCGCTAGAAACCAGGGTTTTTGTCCGGAAAACCTCAAAAAACATCGAACCTTCGTCATACAACTGTGGAAACATCGAGACTTGGAATGAAAATACAAAAAAAGAAACAGAAAACTTAGAACAATTACTAGACAACCATGTGATTCTTTCGAGAAAACAACAAAAATTCTAATCTACAATTTAGGGTCAACATAGTTGAGGAGATTTAAAATGAACACAAAAATATCCTACCTCATTTGGCATTGCCCGAAGATTTGTCGTCGACCCGCATTCACCATAGCAAAGATATCCTTGATTGAAGAGGTAGGAGGAGGGCGTGAGGGGGTTATCTCCTTGAGAGGGTTTCTCCAGAAGAAGTGCCAAGGGGAAATGAGAGAGATTGGATGAAATTATACTTAAATATAATTTTAGTTTTTATTAAGGAATTACTCCATAAAAGACCTACTTCTGAAACCTCTGGCCTGATCAAAATTAAGTATCCCCCAAGGTAGAAACCACATCCTGAGCACAACGGCTATCTAAGAATTTTAATCAGAGGCACCGTTCAAATGTAATAAAACTCAATGCTCGATGCCGCTGAATTATGAAAACACCCTATGTAGCATTTTTCACAGAAGCTCTGTGCCCGCAAATGTTACACCCCTCCTTGGGTAAAAAACACCCTCTTAACTCAATGGTTCCCTCGGTAATTCAATTTAGAGCTACCGTTTAAGATGTAATTGAGTTTAACCATTAAACGTATGAATTAATTATTTTATTTAGCTCTTTAATGTTCCATTAACGGGCGAGGGGTCCCAATGTCCCGCAACGACATATTTTCTGTCATTCGTGGAGTAAAAACCCCATTTTGGACCCATCCATACTCTCATATTTATTGTCTGAATAACCTTTTAGGAGTATTTTCACTAAATTTGTGTGCGCAGTTGGAACGCACGTAAAATTTAATTCTGGCCACACCAGGGCTCAGAATTACAAACTTTCTAATTGGCGCTTCTCCCGAATAACATCAAGAAAATTCCAATTTCATTTATAGCAAAAACCACGTTATTACATCATTTACTCCTTTAAGTTTTTCTTCCTAGAGAATAAAAAAAGGGACCAACTCAAGATACTAAGCCCACACTAGGCTCTCCCGTACCTAGAAGAACTCTTGCATAGTCGTGCGTCTATGCACACAGACCAAAATATTTGGTCAGTTTGCATAGAGTCTGACCTCTCCAATGACGTTCATAGGTGCACACACACTTTTTCTTAGGTGAGTAACATGGAAGACGTTATGCACCCAAACCTGGCCTTGGGTTTAGGGTAAGGTGGTTGGGGACCTTGCCATCCCTTCGCACGTTGCGACTAGAATCTTTGCATTGACTAGTGACAATGCCCAGTGATTCCCTCCTTCAGAATATTCATATGGTGATACACTCAATGATATATGGTGATGCAAGGTTTCACAGCCGATGTACCCTGACCAATACTCTCTTACATGCTTGGAAAGTGAAGGAGTTGATACCATTAACTTATGAAAAGGTTCCACGCCTTTTATTCCTCTAACACAGGGTTGCACCGATGCACCGCTTCACCCTAGTTACATCTCAAGAAAGGAGCATGGAGAAAATAATTTCACGCACAGAGTCTAACAATTTTACTGAAAAAAGTAGAAGAGCCATATTGCATACTTCTTCTCACTTCTTTCTCTGCAGGATTATAAACATCAAAATCGTGTGGCTATCCGTGGTCACAACTGTCAGCTTCCGGAGCCTGACATAAACCGCATAGTGGTGATGGAAGACCTCATAAAGTCATCCCCCACTACCAGATCCCCCTTACCCTCCTCTATCACCACCTCTTTGGGAGCTACCCAGATCACAACGCTGCCTGGGCCGCAGTGGTGCAATCACTGCCTACCCGATATTCTCAGAGTGCCCGGTCAGGCAGTCTCGTGCAAGGCTACCTCTCTCATTGCAAGCATAACACCGAATCTCTCCGGGCTGCACTGGTTCCCTCCATCACCAATGTGGTTTATGAACATGCCCCTGATTCCGGTTATCAAAAATCCACCTACGTCGAAGTTCTTTCGGCTGACGCCCACTTGATGTGGCAGACCTCTCGGCTCTGGTGTGACTGCTTCCACCACGAGCTATAGAACGTGACAGGATTCTCTCTATCACCAACACCTACTCTATCACCCCCATAATATATGGAAGTGACCAAGGGTACTATGACAAAACAGATATCTTTACGGAGACCCTGTTCAAGCTTCCTCACTCAGAAGTTGCCGTCATAGACTAGATCTGGGTAAAAACGTGCACGGTATGTGTAACCAGTCGAGTACCCAGTCACCATCATCCATCCCTGCTGAAACTGCAAGAGCTCCTGGATCTGAATAAAGCGTAAATAGGAGGGGTAAAACTACTCACGAAACAATAGCTAAATTCCATCCATGTAAAGTGATGACTAATTATGTAACATATTTATTAGAATCCACCAACGTACATCTTCTATGTGGAAAAGGCTGGCGACCAAAGCCTCCATCTGATCAGTCGGCGTCCGCACAAGCCTTAAAAGGCAAACCACTGAACCTCGTCGGTCTTGGTTGATGGACCTCGTGGACTACACTCAACTTGTCCTCAATCCCAGTATGCTCTGGTGGAGCTCTATACTGCTCACTCGGTGGGGGTGCTCCTACCGGCCAACCTGGAGAAAGGGGATCACATGATGGGTCTAGGACTGAGGCCTCATAGCTCACAAGCTCATCGTCATGAACCAATGTTGGTATCATGGATCACAATCTTCATAGAGACATCCTGAATATTATCAAGGAGTGTTGCGATCAGATGAGCATATATGTTTATAATAGTTACAATAATGGGGATATAACTCATGAAGGACAGTCAAAGACTCAATACTATGTGATTCAAAAACCAATTTTCCCTGCAACAAGTGTCTCAGCATGCCGAGTCCACCAGAGGGTTTTCAGGGTCTTGGTGAATTGATACGTCGGCTGTCGCACCATCACTGGACTCCTTGGAATGAGATCCGCTCTTAAGAAACGTTGACACTATTTCTCTATATCCTAAACAATTATTTTTTGGGACTCCTAATCAACATCCCAAGGAACGAACCACCTCAGATACCACTTTTCCATGACCTGCCCATACCCACTCTCAAGCCGCAACTACACCAAACCAGCCTCCATAGGCCATGGGCTGGCGACATGTGCTGAAGGAAAATCAGATTAGGGAGGGATTTTCCTGAGTACCTATACACACACACGTATCCCACTCAATGCAAAAGTGCAGAGTAAATGGAAAAGGAAATTAAATTAAAGTCCCAACTACTATAAATAGACCACAAAAGGTGAATCTACCTCTAAATAGTACAAAGTGAGTGCTGAAGGTAAACTGCAATGAAAAGGGAAAAACATGCGCCTAACAGGAAAAGTTACATAAACCAGAAACAATTAATCAAAAGTAAAATAGCTGGGAGATTCCCACACTTGGAACCCGACTACGACCACCATACGTGGTACAAGCTCCCGAACGCCAAAGCTACGCTGATGTCACGACCATCTTTTCCATCGTATGCAAGGTCACACCTTGTGTGGGGAAAGCCGAAGCAGGGGTGTGTATAAAAATACTCAATAAGATACCATGATGGCTCAAGGGATAAACAAAGAAGGTACCGAAGAGTGAGCAGTAGGTCAAACAAGGAATATTAATGGAGTACAGCAGAGAGAGTGTAGTAAAGAGTAAAGCTCAACCCAAAAAGAGGAAGGAATAAGACTCATCTTATCACATGGTTCTAGAAATTGTGAGAATATGAAATTCATGTCGAGTCTTCACTACCTATCGTAGGAATGTAGACTCTTCCAACCACAAGTATCAAAACCCGAAAAGCATGTGTCATTCCACGAGTGTCTTCACCTATCTTAAAATGATATTAGCCAAAACACAAGGAGTGGGTACTGGAAAAAGGTACACATATATATATTCTCTATCAAAAAACCCGAACAAGATCGTAAGGGGATCTTCATACCGTAGCTCAGCCCAATATAGTGAGTAGCCAAAATTTCTAGAAGTAAACACCATCAATGCCAATCATCCAACCCATCTGCCCCGAACTACAAGTCAAGGAGCTCAAATCACCACACCTTGACACTATCGTCTTTGGATGACACTATGTGGCCCATAGGTTTTAGGTCACGTCTCATGGACACATCATGGTGGGGAAAGTGCCCCCCATACTTGACAATTATGGGGAAAATCAAACCACACCTTGTCGCTGTCACACAGTCAAGAGGTCTACTCAAAGTCAATGTTGTAGCATCACTAACTCGTACCACCAAGGGTCCCACTCCGGTAGTCATGGAGGAAATCCACCGACTAGACTAGTAGAAAGGATTAAACCTGAATGAAGTCGTAGGGTAACCCACTACCCAGCCCTGCTGGAGGGTAAACCCTAATAGGTCATCGGTTAACCCACTGCCCAGTCTCTATTGGAGGGTAATCCTTAAGCAGTCATCGAGTAACCCACTACCCAGTATCTTTTGGAGGGTAAAACCTAAATGATCATCAGGTGACCCACTACCTAGTCTCTGCAGGAGGGTAATCCCAAAGTGGTCATTGGGTAACCCACTTTCCAGCCCCTCCTGGTGGGTAAACCATAAGCGGTCAACGGGTAACCCACTGCCCAGTCTCTGATAAAGGGTAAACCCGAAGAGGTCATCGGGTAACCCACTGCCCAGTCTCTGCGGGAGGGTAAACCCTAAGAGGTCATCAGGTAACCCATTGCACAGTCTCTGGTGGAAGGTAAACCATACGAAGTCAATGTGAACCCCACTGCGAAGCCTTGGTGGAGGGTAATATCAAAAAAGTTAATGAGCAACCCACTGCCCAGCCATGCTGGAGGGTAAAACCGGAACATCATTGGCAATATATACTTGATGGTACAAAATTGGACTACAGAACATGGAGTGGGTATCGCACAACCACCGAACTCCCAAAAAATTCACCAAGTAGTGGTTCATCGCCTGCGTAGTGTGGGTCACGTCGATACATGGAACACTGCCCAAGGAAACACAACATGGTAGATCGCGAAAGGAAGATATGATCTCAATACATGGCTAGGGATTCTGTGCCCATGGCTTACTAGGGCTCCACACCCTATTGGAAACAACCTCCTTGGTAGAGGATCGGTTCCCACATAATTTGTTGGTCACACCGAATCGACAAAGACCCTACCAAGGGAACATGAAGGGAAGTGATACCGAAATCCATCATAGCTAAAGGAACCGGGGAACCCAAACAAGTATTCTGATAAAACCATCGAGAACAGAGTGATCATCTACTTCGCGATAGGTCAAAGATACTTAAAGCAGAACATGACACGCAAATGGTGCCCAAACAAAGTGTGTCCCTAAATTATCTCCAAACCATTTACACAAACAATACCATGTACAATCTAAAACATGTATCTCTAAGAATTCATGTATACACCCAATGTATATCACATCTCTAGCCAAAATTCTATTGAACGCATGGCTCCCAAAGCCAACCCGAAGGGATAAAACGTACTTTCACCAAACTGATTCCTCCACGGTCCTATCACGGCCAACAATATCTCTTCGAAAATCAACTCCACTCACACAAGACAGGACGCAATCACATTCCAAGGGTTCTCTTCCAAACACAGTAAGATGAACCACCACTGAAGCACTATTCATACTTCCACATTGTAGAATATCTCGAATGAGACTCCGCACATCCAAATGGATCACACCATTTTAATACTCATGGAAAGACACTAAAGACTGACTATTTACTCACCTCAAACTGATAACTGACAGAATAGTAATCCAACGCCTCTTTACGCCCGAATGGTGCCTCGTGGTCTTGAGCCTTGGTTCTGAAAGCAATTGGGCGAATCGCACCATTGAGATCCCCGCGAGAAAACACGTCAAATTGACTGCTTACATGCGTGGAATAGATGTCCAGAGAAAAATATTCATTTCTTCGTACCGCACATGAGCGGTGCTTCATGTGACCAGCATATCGGTCCCCAAGCACGATGAATGGATCGCACCATTGCGATCCTATTGAAAAATTTTCCATGATTTACTATCCACATGTCCGGAAAGGACACCCGGTGATAAAGATAGAAATCACCACCATCTCCCAAACTGGACCTCATGGGGCCTGCACCATTGTGCACCATTAGAGTGGGTGGATTTCTCTATTAAAATTCCCTTGAAAAAACGCCCCGAATCGACTACTCGCACACCTCGAACGGACGTCCGATTAAAAGTTTGTGAAATGCTGCTCGCAGCTTAAAAGACGGGTCATGGGGCACAGAACTCAACTCTAGTTTCATCGCCTGAAAACCCCTTGGAAATCATTTTCGTTATGCCAGGGTCCCAACGCCACTAACTTCACTCAAATCAGACATAAAATGTGTTGGTGAAATCCAAAACAAGAACTCCAGGAAAAACACCAAACCACTTATTGTACGTGTTGTGCCATCGAGTCCCTTGTCTCAGTAATTAAAAATCCTCAAGACCATCCCAAAATGTTCGTCTCGAAGCCAGAAACGTGGTGCCTCATACGGAATGTGAATCCAACCATTGGTATATAATTTAGTGTGTTTTAGTTTTTTTAAAGGACAGAAACGGTGGGCCGGGACGATTCAGCCGGCACACCCTTCCGGAACTGGACCGTGGTCGCGCGGACCGGCCCGCCTCGGCTACACCGACTGAACTCCCATTGGACCCAAAAAGGGCGGGCACCTATCTGCTCACTGGGGTCACATAGACCCTGGCTTACCGCATCATCCTGGATGGTTAATCCGGCTGGTCACCCGCGCATCGCGCGCCTGAGGAGGCCACCCCGCCAACTGCTCGTGCCGACGCACTAACCAGCCCACACACCCAGCGCCACCGCTCAACCACACTCACGGCCGCCTTGCCCTTGATGACGCCTGCTCCACCGGGCCGTATGCCTCTAGAGAAGACCCGTCGCCACCGTGGATCACCGGGACATCGTGCAGATCCACCGGACCAGCCCGAAACCCGCCAGAAACCAAGGTTTTTGCCCGAAAAAACCTCCAAAAACATCAAAACTTCGTCGGAAAACTACAAAGACCTCAGGACTCAGTATATCAATCTGAATCAAGAAACAGAAATCTATGTAGATTTACTACACAACCATGTGATTCGCTCGATAAAAAAACTACAATTTTATGCTACAATTTAGGCTCAAAATAGGTGTGGAGATTTAAAATGAACACGAAAATATCATACCTCATTGGGCATTACCTGACGCTTTGATGTCGATCCGCCTTCAACGTAGTTGAGATCTCCTTGATTGGAGAGGGAGTAGGATGGCGTGAGGAGGAGCTCTCATAGAGAGGGTTTATCCAGAGGATGTTCCGAAGGGAAATGATTGATATGGGTGGAAATTTATACTTAAATAGAATTTAAGTTTTTTAAAGAATTCCTCCCAAAAAGACCCGCTTCCAAAACCTCTGGTGCGGTCAAGATTATGCCTCATCCAGGGTAAACACCACCTCACGAGTGCAACAGAGGTCTCGTAATTTTAATTCATTGCCTCGTTAAAATGTTATAAAACTCAACGCTCGATGCCACTAAATTATGAAAACTCCCCTGGTTGTATTTTTCATAGAAGATCCACGCCCGCGAAAGTTACACCCCTCTTAGGGTAAACGGCATGCTCCGGACTCAACTGTGACCTCATTTTTTCAATATGAGATACCGTTTAAGGGATACATGATGTTAACCATTAAACAAATGAATTAATTATTTTATTTATCTGTTTAGTGTTCTATTAACCGGTGAGGGGTCTCAACGTCCCGCGAAGACATATTTTATGTCATTTCTGGGGTAAACACCACATTTTGGACCCATCAGTACTGTCAGATTTATGATCCGAATTACGGTTAAGGATTATTTTCACTTATTTTTCATGCCTAGTGGGAACGCACTAAAAATTTAATTCCGGACAGACTGGGGATCAGAATAACATGCCATCTAAATGAGCTTCTCTATAATAACATAACTAAATTTCCAACATCTTTTATAGAAAAGAACATGTTCTTACAAATAATGATATTAATTTTATTTTATGAAATATTAAAATATGTTTCTCATAATGTAAGAGAACATGAAAATACTAATGTTGTTGGCATGTAATATGGATAAAATCTATGCTATTAAAATATTAAAAAACATTCTGATATTAGGTCACATCAATAGTGTTAGGTTGTTGAATCACCTCTATAAATTTTTAAGGCTATGTGAGTGTTCATATATTTCAATGAAAAATTAAAGATTAAGTAATAGTATATATTTTTAATTATATAACATATAATAGTAATATTAAATGGTACCTCTCTTGTTTATTTATATATGAGATATAAATGTTTCCCTTTGAATTAAAAATTCACTGCATTCCTTTTTTAGATATACATAAAATATTTTAGGTATCTTTATATTTAATAATTTATTTTTAATATTTAATCTATTATAAAGTCATTCATGTTCTTTAAAAGTATTTTCCATAATTTTGAAACTGAATATCATGTTTTTTTCAATATAATTATTAAATACCCAACCTTATTTATTTCGAAAATATAATGGTTTACTATATATATTCCATATATGGTATTTGTTAAGGAATATCTGGTGGTATCCTGCTTGCCATCGGCTCAGAATATAGTTTTTTCTACAAGTCTTTATAAAATTTCATCTTCTAGGTTCAATAAAATGTAGGTCTCTTTTGGAGGTGGATCCATTTTTGAACCTTGGTCTTGGTGTGTTTTATCATTATATAATTAAGATATTTTTCTTATACTAGTAATTTTTTTGTAGTGATTTGGGATTTTTATGCTTTTCTGTTTTCTAGTACTTTACTCATAATAGATTTTCTTTAATATGTAAATTTTCATTCTTTTCATGAATCTTCTATGTTTTTTAGAAAATTAGTTCCCGCATTCATTTTGTATAACTTCATGTCCTATTTCCCAACCTGAAGGGATCAAAATCATTCTTCGTGCTATGATGGGGTCATCTTGGATACCATGTTCGCTGGGAAGTCGAGTTGGTTTTTGAAAAAAATGTATCACAGGATGTTGTTGATATTTTTTCTTGATGTAATTATGAATTTTGTCTTTTTGGTTCATATGATCTTCAATTGATTGTGTGCAAATCTATATCTTAATGATGTTAAAATTAAGACACAATGGGTTCAAATTGAATTAAATATTAATGATTATTTATATCTATTTCACTATTCTAATTTTGATAGAGTGCAATCCAAATCTGGTTGTTCCATTTGTTTTGAATAATTTACCTTGTTACTAATTTGAGAGTGTGTATAATGTCTTAAATTCTTTTTTTTCTGATTTTGTGTATCCTCATTCCTTTGAGAAGATGTTAAACTTTGATATAAGAGGAAGCTACTACTGAACTACATTGTGTGAGAACTCCAATGGACACAAATCTAGTTTAGGTGATTGTGCACACTATCCAAACATTATGCCATGCATCACTTTCAGTCCCCATTCATGATTTAGGTGTGTATCTTTTGGGGTTTGTACATAGAAATCATTTCCAAATGTTCTTTCTCCAGAAGCCACAAGTTTCAACGGCTCAATTGATCCTCAATAAGTTGAGTAATTATTGGGAAATTAATAACTATTTGAATTTTTAGAGAAACTGGGCATGGTGAAGGTGAAGTGTTCCTCCTTCCTGGTGGAGTTATGAGCAAGATATGGATGGAAATGATAGTGGAAAAAAGATACATGAGGACTTAGAGTGAGAGGAATTCATGTTTCTATACACCAACTAGTTGTATATAGACTCAATAGTTTTTTTCTAAGGCGGTGGATATTTGGAAGCATGATCAGGCCAATAAGACCATGATTGAGTATTGAAATCATATTTCTGAGATGGTATAGTTTTATCAAGAGATTTTTTATAATGAGAGGATAAAGGCTCGATTTTTCAAGTGACACTTATATCAGATATCAATTCTATGGTTTTCTTATTGACACATCCCACTAATACAGATGTGATGGATTGGGAGATGATGGTTGGGATGGATGTGGAAAGGAAGTCAGAGTTTAAAATAGTTACTTTTTTCACATAGTTGTAGGATTAGTTCCGTCAATGTAAAATATTAGAATGACGATTCTCAAGATATTTCATAATGGAAGGGTCAATCCGGTCCTCCTACAACACCTGGATAGAGTTCTTTATATTTGTTCCATTGTGGAAATTTAGGAAATTCTAATATGGTTAGAACTAAAGCACCCCTAAACAATATAATTTGAAGGTTTTTAGGGATAATACATATATTCCGCCAAAATTTATCTATTCTACATAGAGTAAATATATTGTCAACCTATCCTAAGATAGTAGGGAAACTAGATGATTCACATAAAAAAGGGTTTTATCCATAGGAATTCATAACAGATAATATATACATAGTGAATGTTCCCTTAGAGGAATTATACATAGTTCAAGTAACCGTGAGAGGTACCATTACTATAGGATCATCATTATTGGCTAGTCATTTTGATACTGATACATTCAATTGTTTCTTAACCAGTCTTTTTAAAATACTAAATCATTCTATGGATATTTTATATTGTTCAAAGATTATTACTGCACCACATAGTATGATGTGATAGGTGGGTCTCTGTATTATTTTTTGTGTATTCTCTCTACTACATTCCAAAATATCTTTGATCTTTTTGTTTCATGATATGAAATCTCTTGACATTATATTTGGGATGGAATTGATCATTTTCAATTATTCATGGATTGATTGTTATCTTTAATGGGTGTACTTTACTACACCCAGTGGTGTATCTTGTGTATTTCTAGGATATTGGTTCTTGAGGTCGAGAACATTCAGATATTCTTATCCCAATATGGGGAAATTTCTATCAGTGTTTGATTTTGATTTGGTCCATGATTATTTTTGTAGTGATCTTCATCCAGTCCTCATCAGGATTACCAATTTGTTTCTATAGAGTTTCTCTTGTCTTCCACTTGTAGGGGATTTTTAATTCTCCATTGAATTAATTTATCATCCTCCTCTAGTATAAATTCCTTATTATCATAGGGAACTCTCTAAAAAATAATATGATTTCTTAGTTGTAAATTCTTCTCAAAAAAGGAATTATATAATTGAGTGTATCACCTTGAGCAGCACCAATTCATTTCACTGTGAACGATGATGGATATCATCGCTTATGTGTTGATTATCAAAAACTCAATCAAGTTAAAATAATGAACAAATTACTATTTACACGGATTGATGATAGGTTTGATCACCTAAATGGGGATAAGTTCTTTTCAAATATTGACCTTCGGGCTGGTTACCATCAAATGAGGACAAAAGAATCTAACATTCAGAAAACTACATTTTGGAGCAGGTACGACCATTATGTGTGTCTTTTTAGGACATTTGGACTAATATATTCTTCTATATATTTCATGGATTTAATTAACCATATCTTAAATGAGTATCTAGATAATTTTTTAGTGTTATTTGGGGATGCCATCCTTATTGAGTCTAAATCCATGCTGAAACATGTGAATCATTTGAAAATATTTATGAGTTTGCTAAGATGTCACCAACTCTATGTGAATCTATCAAAATGTGACTTCTAGGTTGATGAATTGAAATTCTTAGAAGACGTTGTGTCTAAAAAGGTTTTATTAGATTATCTTGAAATTATGGAGGCAGTTATGACTAAGGAGAAGGCTTTAAATGTGTTCAAAATTTAGAGCTTATGAGATTCAACTAAAATCATTATTTTTTCCATCATATTTTTATTGATATTATTCTTCTCAATTCAAGAAATGGTAATAGATCTCTTATAGTTGGATATAGTTATTGATCATTTTCCTTGGTGTGTAACTTCCTTAGGGACGTGGGATATTTTTTCCATTTTGTGACTTTTTTAGTAATTTGGCATTTTTATGCCATGTGGTTTTATGGTATATTACTTTTAGTGGAGTTTCATTGATATTCATACTATCTGGACTATCATTATTTTACTATTTTTTTTGAGAATTAAATCCCACGTGCTTATTCAATGATTTCAAGTTCTAGTCACCAACCCATGGGCACTAGATTAACCCTTCATGCTATGTTGGGGTTTACATTGTTATTAGGTTACCAGGGTACCTAATATGGTTTTTGATGAATTGGTATCAGAGAGTTGATGGTGAAAGTTCCTTGGTTAGAATAATCATAGTAAACAAGAAGAAAGAAATAATTATGCTAATTTTTAAATTTATGTTGAAAGCACAAAGAAGATATAAGTCTTTTACTGATCCGCACTATAAACCATTGGAGTATTTAATTGTCGACCATGTGTTCATAATGGTTTAACCCCGGTTTGGTCATTGATATCTTGGGAAGAAATGGAAGCTTGATCTTTATTTTTTGGGGCCTTTGAAGTTTATTGATCAGATGGGGAAAATTTATTAAATTTTATAGAATTCATCCGAAAGTTATGTTTTTTAAAAGACATAAAATGTCACCCTAATTTTAATATGACATTATGAATTGAAAACTTATTTTTTCCAAAATCTATTTTTAATTTCTTTTTAATTAAATGTATTATTTTTGTGTGAAGGATCTAAAAATAAGTTCCTTCAGAAAAACATAAATTTTAAATATAAAATATGTTTACCAAAAAATTATATTTTTAATAATCATTATATTCTATTTATCTAATACCATTATAAATAAAATTTAATTATTATACATTACTATTAGAATAGATAAGTAGAAAAAAATATTTTTTAACTATATCGTTTAAATAATTGTTATAATAAGATGTTGTTTGGTAGAAACACAATGAATCTTGTAATGAATGATACCTTGTTGTAGCATATAATGAATGAATGACTTAGAATACCAACAAAAAAAAGGATTCTTGGAAATTTAATTTACTTATAAAAAAATTAATCAATAAAACATTGGGATTTTCAAATAGATGAACATTATATTCATTAAATAAAAACAATCATAGGCAATGTAATATTTCAAAATCATTGTAAAATTGTTTATATTAACAACTTTATCAAAAGTGAAATAAATAATCCCCAACTATGTTATTAATTAATAAAACCATTCATAAAAATATCAAACATATTACCATCCTTCATAAACTAGGGAAATGAAAAAAAAGTGGGAGTTTGTATACCCTATTAAGGAAAAATAGATATATAAATTTTCAAATAATCATAACATGGTCATAAAAGTACTAGAACGTGTTATTAACATTTGAAAAACATACCCATACTATCAATAATAGTAATCATGAGGAATGAAATTATGATTTGTAATTCATTAGACACAAATCATATATTAATAAAATCACATATGTACTGAGATAATATCATTAGAATAAGAAATTTCTTATTTATCGTTCAAATGATCATAAAAAAGTAAATTAAATAGTAATAAAGACTCTTTGGAAATAATATCATCTATTAATGGTTTAACATATGAAATTAACGTAGTAGTCAATGTTCACTCCCATGATGAACATAAATTGAATATTTTCTTATTGAACTCAGTTCACTTCAAATTCTAGTCCATATTATCTCATAATATATCATTCATTACACAGTGAATTTGAAGAAGATATATGTACCACCCCCCTTCATTGTTTAGAATGCAACTACCAATTATTCATTGAAACATAAGAACCTTCATTGGTTATATTGAATAAAATATAGTTGGTTATATTATTACCACCATCCATGGTTATATCAAAATCATAATCTTTGGAATATTTTTGAATGATCCATCCCATAATTAAAGCCATTCATATTTGTGTCGCAATATCAACAAACATCTATCATCTCATAATCCATGAAATGAAATTGGGATGAATAAAACATTCACCATAACATAACCCATGTAAACCACATGTATTTCATAATAATTCAATAATTTCACGATATCCCATGGAAATAAATAAATTTATTAAAAATATTCATATCATAATTATAAAACATATAGTGAATGAAAAATTATGGTACCATAATATATTTTATCAAAAAAATATAAGCAACACTAGAGGTTGACGTTGTATATGAATATCAACCAACCAATCATTTCATTTAAATAAAATTTTGAAGCCAATACCAGAAACCCAAAATACAAGGAAGGATAAAAAGATCTGAGGGCCTAAATTATGATATTTTGATGGAATTAACATTAACAATATGTAAACATTCAATGGATTGTGATTTCAATCATGAAAAAAAATGAAATGAATCTCTCTTGAGTTTCTATGAAACAATGGTTGTAAACTGTGTTGTCCCCCTCATTACACTTGTTAATGATGTCTAGGACATTGTTTAAAACGATTCATAATTTATGAACCTTGTAGGATATGATCCCGCTATGGGGTTGTGTCCCTTATTAGAATATATATTATTTTGGAATCCATTTGAATCATGATAAGATTGTTATTTTCTATGATGCATATCACATAACTTGTAATAATGGTGGCAATATCAGCCTTGAGTGTGTTACCATTATAAAAAAATATTCTGAAAGAAAATACTATTGATCCATTGAATTCAATAACAATCCCCACTACATGAATCCCTTAATATACAATCCATTTGGGTTTTGTTTGAGGACATTTCATAGAGGGTACCAAAAGATTCATTTTTCATAGGGATGGGATGAGGTTTCTAATGAGTGGAATTATAGAAGCATTGAAGTTCCTAATGAACATAGAATAATACAAGTTCATGATCATCCAATATAATTCGGTCATCATTATCATTGTTCTATAAAAAATGGTCATAATATTCCTATAAAATCCCTCTAATTGATCTTTATTCATCTGTTTCCATATACACCAACTCTTGGATGCAGGAATGGGAACCCGAACATTATTATTTGAGTTATTAATTCAAACAATAAAACCAGTGATCAAGGAAGTTCAAACAAATAAAATTTTGATTATATGCACAAATTATTATTCTAGTTGAAATGTATACACCCATTTTCCATTAATTGATGGGAAAATGTGAGTTAAGTATTATTCCCATTGTTCAATATATTTTTTTCAAATGGAATCCATATGGATTCCTATGCATTATAAATTCTCATTAAGTGAAAAATAATTGTTTATAACTTTCTCTACTTTGATATTTAACATAAGGTTGATTATCTTGCAAAATAGAAACAAACACAATCTCTCTAACCCCATATAAATTATAGATATTCCTTAATATTACTTAATTGATAATACTCATAAAATTGAAGCAATAAATATATGTTTTTCTAGAGCTTTAAAAAATATCATGAGGTAAAAACAACCTACTTTTCATCTTCAATGTTGTTTTTTATGAACACAGAAAAGATACCATCCCGCATAACAAACATATCATGGGATGTAAACCTAGTGAAATAATTATTTTTTGTATTCCAACATTGTTTCCATATGCTAAACATTCCCCATCAGACTCTACAGCATTCATGGAACTATAGATTTGATATATGAGGTTGAATCATGTGATAATTGAAATAAAATTTTCCATTTCGCTTCACAAAGATAAAATATACTTGTTTCCAATAAAACATCCACTTATGTTTGAACACATAATTAATTCGTAAGATAAATTTTCATATTGTCCATTCATGGTTTTTAAAATGATCATATTATTGTTTCTAACCAATCTATCTGGACTAGACAATAATTCCTAACATGGCCAATGGTTTCACCCCCGATATGATCTCCCCATATGAATGTGAACATTTAGATTCCAATATATAAGATTTTGGAAAATGAAAAAAGTATGTGTCGGCAACATATGCATGTGTATAGAGGATAAGAAATTTTAATCCATGGTTTTTATTAATCTAAATGACACAAAATGAATCTGTTGGTTTGTGATTCGGTTTGTACGAATGTCAACCACATTTTAAATACGATAAATAATCATCTTGGTCTAAGAGATAGAATCTCCCTGATAGTCCTTATAAAGAATATTCTTATGAACTACAATACAGGATACTAAAAACTCCACCCTCAATTATTGACATCATATATAGATGTATGTACAAAATATATCATGGTTCACTATTTTCCTACTCCACTTATTATATTCATTAAAATTCTTATTAATAATATGAACTGTGTCCTTTTAAAAATAACTAATGGTATTGTTTCTTATGAAAATATGATGTGTGGTACACCCTCAAAAATAGGCCTCCATCAAAATGATTGATTAGATCCCTCAAAATGGTTATTATTGACATATTTAATTAATGTGTCAAACATAAATATGAATTGTGTATGAGAAATATGGTATCACCATGTTAATCCCTCAATGGATTTGAATATTCAATATTAAGTACCCAAGAATGAAAGGGACATCCACTAAGATATGAAACTCCTTCTAAACATATCATTACACCAACTGAAAAATCACATGCTCATGTGTATCTTTATGATTAAGGATTACTCAATCTGATCATATGGTCGGTCCATATACAAAATTATTGTAATATGAAATCCTGTAACCATTAGGATTATGTAAATAATCAATAAATCATACAACCTAATGGTTTTATTGATCATAGTACCATCAAAATTCTATGTTGTTCATCAAAAACCCTTCTATCAAGGTATTGGGATATTAAATATTTTCTCACACAATCGAGAATATTATAACATAAATTATGTAGTCTTATTAGTAAATATTTAATGAAAGAATACAAGTAATTATTTTTTGAATGAGGACCAGCCATTTTGATCTCACAACAAAAGGGATGCACCAAGTGAGAAGAACATCCTACATAGATTCCACAATAATACTACTTATAGTATTCTTGGAGAAAACATAGAATGAACAAGAAAATCAATTTTCTTCTCTCACACTATTGGGGTTGAGAAAAAAACCCATGTATCTTATATTCATTTGGAATAGAAACTATGCCCGAATTATCACATTCCAAAACTATATAATGGACAACGGTGAAGATATATTCGTGGACCATTAGTAATAAACATTGCTTGAGAGGGGCTATATCTGCATGTATATAATTGAAAAAAATGTAATCCATACCTCCCCAATGTAATTATTAATTGAATGTATAAAATATTATAGGATTACATTAGTTTGGATGATCTGTCACATTTTTTATGATTTTAGCATTGATATAAACAATGTTTGTATCAACATCACTAATCCATTTAATCCTGGAATTCTTACAAGCCACATGTTCAGGTTACAAGAGTCATTCCTTCAATTATTTATTCTTTATAACCATATCATTAAAGTATATCCAATCATAGACATTCTATAGCATGGTCCTTATTGGATCAACCATTTTTTTGAGAAATTACATGATTTGAAAATGACGAGGTTGTTTCCAAAACCATGATAAATGATTGTATTTGACACTCATTATCTATTTATGGAGGCCTATCCATGAACCTCTTTACAATAAATTATACAATGCTAAAGGAATAATCTAAAGTAAATCCGGCTCTACGGTCCATCTATGAGAGTATAAGACACATCAACCTTTTTCGTAGTTATTTGATACATCAATTCAGATTCGATTTTAAAATTAGATAGCCATGATACTATGTGTAACCATTTCTTCCGAGAAGAATCATAAGACAAGGATATTTTATAGTCACTAATTTATCCTATAATATGTAAGGTCATCCCTATTCTAGCCATCTCACTTGGTGTTGTGGTATACCATGTACCCGAAATCCAAAATCCAATTTAGTAAAATATTAATTTAGAATTCGTCGATCAATATCCATAAATATGGGATAACTCCCTTATTTTTTAATGTTTCAAGACCCATTTTGAGTTTTCCATAAATGATCCAATAAATGTCATCTTGGCTACCGAATGAGATATCATTTCAAATGGGATATATAATTATCCCTTTAGACTTGTAATAGAATAATGTGTAGAAATAGCAATGCACTCGTGTATTAGTATTTTTAGATAGAAACTATTCTAAAATATCAATTATATAAAATGATATGATATGTTTCCATAACATCTATATATTATGATTTATCATATCATCATGCATGATGTTGGACACTATTAATATGTGTGATAATTTTCCTATCATATAGTTTTTTTGTTCAAGAAATGCATCATGATTAGGTTGTATATTCTAAATATAATGAAATAATAAGAATTTTTTCTAGCCTCCCCATCCCATGGAATTCCATATTAGAAAAATATTTCATAAATTGTGGCTACTGTTTGATTTGGAAACTACTATTGAGGTTGTTTTGGGGTAGAATTACATATTTGTTGGATTATTGGATGTAGACATGGTTTGGATACCATTATGGGGGTATGGGGTGAATTTTAGTGGGGAATACTATTCTAGGTCATGGTGAGGATGTGGTAGATTCGATGGTGTAGAGAAAATAGGAGAGAGAATGTGTGGGGAGGACTTGCAGGAAAATATATCACCTATAGAGAGAGACAAGGGAGAGGGTACATACAATTCCTTCCGATTTTTTATAGGATACATGAAAATGATGGATATAAAGAAATAAAAGATGATATATGTTGGAATATATAAAAGTATTACTTATTATAATCTTCCCTTGTAGAGGGAGAGTGATATGAGGATAAAAAAAACACAAAGGTTGAGCCTTCGATTGAACCGTATCAATAAATGGGGGGAGGGATAAACATATATGATGAAGGGATGATATGGGCTACAATAGACTGAAGGGGGGATGTGGGGTGAAATAATATTTCCCTTGGTGTATTCATCAGGCAGGGGGATGTGTAGACACCTACTGAATATTTTCAATGCTGATTATCCTAGGGATAAAAAGCATAACCATGGAAACCTAAGGGAGAGATGCCTTGAAATTGGAAGAATTCTAAGAAATGATCTTGAGTAGAGGGGAATATATTCTACACCCAAGAGATAGAGCCTCCCACTTTAAATTGAATTTTTTCCATGATGGGGTTGGATTGGCCTAATTCAATGCAAATCCAGTCCACATAAGAATGAAGCATCTTGGAATTATGGTAATCCGCACACAAGAAATGACAATTGCATCACCTATATAAAATAGAAATGATCAATTATGGAAGGGAAGGGGGAGGCCAGAGAGGATGAGACAAAATAATTTCCTAATCCATAGTCATATATATAAAAATATATATTATTTACTTATAACATATTACAAATATTCATTTCTTTATTAAACTCGCTATTTTGGTTGATGGCTATTTATTTTGTTGTTATTGTTTTAGTTAAATATACTAGATAATTTTACTTTTATCATGGCACCGTAACCCTTATAATATATATATTAAATAAATATAATATATATTTAGTATAGAAATATTTATTGTAACCCATAATGACCATATATAGAATAATAAATTACATCATTCATGTAAATGGACTGCCGTACGTACGTATGAACATTGATTCAATTTTTCAATCAGATTGAGTGAATCAAATTAATATAATAATATACCGTTATAGAATTATTGATATATAATATATAATAAAAATATCATACTTATTCTATAATTATAACCCTATTACCATAAATATAAAATATACATGGAAAATACCTTCCATCAATTCACATGGCGGTGGACTTTTATACACACTAGCGGGGTTATTATTATCGAATGGGTTGGATGGTAAATATTTAATGTGATATTATAATTTTATATGTATGGTTAGGTAATAAATATAAAATATATATAATTCAATAATATCATATTAACTATTTTATTTACACAAAATGTACATATATATAATTCAATCATATCATTTATGGACCCTATTTCAGTTAACATAATGATAAACCCATCAAATCAATTCATTGATTGTTTTTTTATGAATTAAAAAATTTATAATTAATAAGGATCACATCATTACTCAAAATTTTATATCATTAAACCTTTTAATATATTTGTAATCATTAATTATTTTAATTTACACATTGATATATGCCTAAAATTATTAGTTTTATTTACGGTTATGAGGTCATTGATTGATGAGTGGAGATAGAAGTCTCATATAACATTATTTTCTATGTATTGATAAAAAGGTTACTATATATTGCACAAAATGGGAAATAATTTCATCATTATATGGTTTAACTAGGGGTTAATAATGGGAAAAATCTATGAAATTCTATATATACGATCTTTTGATATAGGAAATTATTTTCATTTTTTGAAATTATTCTATTAAGTCTATAATATAATCAATAATGGGAATAATAATTTTCTTATTTATAACATATTATCCGTGAATTTTTATGAATGTCAACTATAAATATCCAATGAAATTATGTGATGTTATGAGGATATAAAAAATAATTTTACATTTATAACTATGGATCAATAGAAACATTTGTTATTGGATTCTAACTAAATAACTATGAATAAATATTATTGTGTTTTCTTTTTAAATTGAACTAAATTTTTTGTAATCTTTACAAATTAAATTTAGGGGCCTATATATTCATTAAATATAAATCCTTTTATTTTCCATCAATGCATATAATTAATGTTTTACAGTTATTATTTATTAGAAAATGTAATTATCAGGTAGCTCAATGATATGTGGATATTCATACAGATTTAGATAGGTATCTTATATTTTAAATAATTTTATAACTATTTTATATATTTTAATAGATGAATGAATAGTAAAAATATTTGTGATTTAAGTATTATTAGGCCATTATCCAAATAAAAAATGGTTTTGAGGATATAATTTTGAAGATAGACCAAAGGTACCTTGTAGAAAAAATGAAACATCATGTAACCCCCACATTCTACAATAAATTTAACATTCAAAAGAAGTTCCATCAGACTATTTCTCACAAATATATATCCTTCAAAATAATTTCTCAAATATGATAATGTATAATTTAATTTACATTATCCATTTTTAGGAAATAACATTGTTATGGGACTACTCTATAGTTTTAAAATAAAGGTTATGATTATTCAATATATTTATTATCATCTAGATTGGATGTTGAAATATATATTTGTCAAATAATGAAAAGTAAAAGTATGAATCATTATTCCACTAATATGATTCTCCTATCATTATTAACTTCATTAATGAAAGGAACTATTTGGGGATGTTTATAATGAAATTACGAATATTCTATAGGATCCCATTCAATCCACTCTTTAGATTGATATTCTGATGAGGGGGAATGACATGAGATATTTTTTATTTTTTGGATAATTTCAAATATCTTGATGGTTGTAAAAATCAATAAAATGAACTATAGGTGAACGTAATTCAAAATTATGAGAGCTTAATCATTAAACAATGATATTTTAGTTTAATGGAGACTATATCATTGTTATTAACTAGGTAATATGGCTAAAGGTATATGATTACTATCCTATAGACATAATTCCCCACCAACATCCCTTGTGTAACATCCAAGGTAAATAAAGAATAATACATTTTCTTATTTATTAATATTTGATAATTGAGTATTAATTTTACTTTAAAGGGGTTGCTATGTTCTATAGCGTACCCGATACGCAACAAAGAGTTTCATTGAAATGTTACGTTGGACACTAGTAATAAAATAATAACATTTTAAATGGTAGTTAACATGTAGCCGTTGTATTGGAGGGAATTAATAGAAATAACTAAAATATTATTACATATGTTAAATGTTTTTACAATTATCCAACAATGGATAAAGGCTTAAAATAAGAAAATAATTCAATTTTAGGCATAGATACTCTAATTTTCACTAAAGGTCCACTTATCGCCTTTTCATGGAGAACCTTCATTAAATATAGTTTTGGTCTCTCATATACATTCTATTGGACCAAATAAAACTCTCCTTTAGAATCGGGACATCAAAATTTACTTTGTGTCAATTTTCGGTATTTTTTCTATAAAGTTCATTTTTTAATGAATACTGAAAAATGTTGTATTTTAATTCAAAACCTATTTTTAATCTAATTTATTTACATTATTAGATTATCTTTTGAATTGGTTTTAAAGTGCAATTAGAATATATTTTTTACCATTTAATACAATAGTGTTCGTTGGAATTAATTTCACTTTGAAATTGGTTTAAACTAGTGTCAATCTTTTGATACATATTATTTCATAAAAACATGTTATTTTCTTTGACAGCGGGAATTAATTATTAAATTAATTAATGTAACTTATATGTTTGGAATTTTTTATAATTGACTTCAATTTTTAATTCAGAATATCAAATATAGATTAGGGTGTAGTTGTGGTATTTTTCTGAAAAACTTTACTTTTTGATGAATAGTGAAACCACTAAGTGGTACTTAAAAAACCGATACTTCATTTAAATGAAATTTTACCACCTCTGTGTTTTGAATTTCAAAAATTTGACATACATGGTTGTCATTAAGATGTAAAATTTGGTTCAATGGGATTAAAATAATTTTTTGGTGAATGGTAACTGTTAAGTTTATTAATCGCGATTAAAGGTAATTAGTGAATTTTAAGGTAAAAATAATGTTTTAATAATATGAAATGACCTTGAAACATGTCCTAACCTTTTTCGATGTGTCATGGCCGACCATGAAAATCCATGGGTCAACATGGGGATCCCATGGAGCCACTTTTATTGGAAAATGACATTAAAAACTTTTTATTTAATGGTAAAATAAAAATGTCACAAACATGGGTTGTTTTACTAAAACAATTTTTAAATGGGGTTATAAAAGTCATATTTTTTACTATAAATATTAAATAAAAATATAAAACGATTTACTACATCATGATAATTTTTTTAAAATTTTAATACATTAAATAAAATAAATTATTTATGACACCATGATGATGCAGCAATTACCTCATTATTTAACGATTTTAATAAAATTAAAAGATAAATTAAAATCTAAGACCTACACTTGTCAAAAAACTATTGGATGGGTATATATCTAACCTTTATCACCTTATATTTTATTTCTATCAATGTGGGACATTTTAAATCCGAATCTCATTTTAATATAAAGTAACATTTCTTTACTTTCCACGAGTGACTTTCATCTCCTCTTATAAAAGGCCGCCACCTCTACCTCCTTACCCACAACTCTCAAACCTTTGGTTCGGACAAGATCATCTCAATTTGTATATCCACATCCCTATATTACTCTTCAAATCCTCACTTTGGGAAGAAGTCTTCCCAAGGAAGCCTTTAATCTCAAATCAAAAAGAGTTACCCGTTTTAAAGGTAGTGTTTTCTCTTGTGTTCTTTTGATTTATTTTGCTTCTCCAACCCCCTAACCTATTTTTATTCATTTATTTTGTAAGAACTCCAGTATCTTAAATATACTAGGATGTTTCTATAAGATGAATTTGAGCTACACTTACACACACCTACATCTAATGGTTTAAGAACTTACTATTTCTGTGGACGGTGAATTTCTGCCTCACGAAACGATGACTGTTCAATATTCTTCCAACACCTTCAAAGGTGACCATTAATATGTCACTATATTTATATATGATATATAATTAGTTTTAGTCTTTCATTTTCTTCTGTATTTTTCATTTATGGAACACATTTATGGCTTCCATAATGGGTATATGTGATATCTTTATTTTAGGAAGTGCATACTACTGCCGCCTCAATGTGATTTGATTCGTTACTGCCATATGTGGGATGTATAAAGGATGGATTTAAAGTTATTATATATGATGTTATAATAGAATTATTATATACCTTTATATCATTATTATTTCATTCCATTAATGTATTACATATTAATGAATGTAGCGTTCATGCGTACGTACGACATACCGTCTCCATGAACAGTGCATTTCATTTCTTATCCCCAAATGTAATGTAATATTATAAGTACATATATATAATGGATATATATGATTTATGTTACATCTAAATTATTAATTTAATTCTGTAATTAATATATACATATCTATCATTTAGTTTTAATTCCATTAATATTACAATGAAATGAATGTAGCGTTCATGCGTACGTACGGCTTACCGTCTCCATGAATGGTGCATTTCATTTCTTACCTCTAAATGATTATGTAATATTAAAAATACATGTATATGCTGGATATATATGATATATATGATATCCAAATCATGAATATCATTTTGGATATAAATAACCTTTGACCACACGAACAACATGTAATTGTAAGAAGTCCACTTTCGACTTAAGAACCAAATATCGACAAAACAAACATTATTAACTTAAATGATTACATAATGTTTATAACATGTTAATAAGTGATATAATTGTAATAATGAAATTCAAAATTTTTCTTAAGCAAGTTGAAATTAACTCAATTTTATTATTCAGGATGATAAAGAACGATCGAGTCAAGTCGGACCCGAGTAAAGGGAATTCGTCTCAATCTCCTTTCATTGAGGCATATTTCGTTTTATACACAACATTATTTTATATGGTGTATAAAACCATTTGAATTTTACTTTTATACAAAAGGAATATTTTTCTACGAAGTTTTTTACAAACCGAAAAATGGAATGTTTCTTTTAACCTACGCGGTGACAACTACCTTTTCCTCCACCGTGAGTATTATTTGGTCTTTTGCTTCTTCAAAAAGCTGTAATGTTTTTAAAATGAAATAAATACCATTTACTCTTTTATGTATTTTGGTATTGAAAATGGTTTTTATAATGGATTTTTATGTCAATATCTTTATGTTATATATTGTGATCCAAGTGTGGAAATGTTTTCTTTCCATTATATTTGTTCTATGTCTTATGATTTTATAATGGTACATGGACATTTGACAGGTGGTTAAGTGATAATCCATATTACAGGTGGTGCCATGAATACTAGGATGTGTGGTTACATTATAACCTCCAATTCATTGGGTATGGTAGTCAGTCGTATGGCTATTCCATTAAGTGATATGTGTGGAAGTCGACCGTATGGTTATTCCATTTAAGTATGTTTATGTCTCATGTTACCTTTATATGTTTTGTGTTCTTTATATGGGGTTTATGGTAATATTTTTGTTATAAAAGAGTATGTAATGATATTTTATTCAGTGAATAGTTTTTACTACTTCCTAAAGGTGAAAGGTATTACATTGATAAATTATACATGGTTTACTTGTTGTTTTGAAAAACTAAAAGTTTTTATTCATTTTGTATCCCTTACTGAGCTTTTTATGCTCACCCCATTTTTTTTAAATGGTTTTCACAGGACTTAATGCGGAATAGGGTCAAGGATGAGATCAAGGGAATGTCATGCTATATAAAACATGGACCTAGACATGTTTTTTAAGAGTTTTTATTCTATGGAAACTTAAGAAGTATCAACTTTGTAATCATTTGAGATGTAATAGTTATTTCCTAATTCTCTAAGACTCTATAACGTGAAAACATCCTCAATGTGAATTATTCATTTAATTCAATATTAAGTAAGGTATTAGGTCGGGGCCTTATAGTTGGTATCAGAGGTCGGTTTAGACAACATTAGAAGTTAGAAAAGTGTTAAATTATAAGTTAATTTATGGTATGATTGAAATGATATATCATTTAATGATTACCATGTTGCTTCGCCTAAGATATTTCTGTGTTCAGAATGGTTTCCCGCAGAGGAAACAAAGCAGCTATGTTGTGACGACAACAGGATAAGACAACCTTCCAAATCAGCAACCTGAGATGGTCGGAATTGGAACTGAACATATTGTTACAGTGATGGCACAGTTGACTCAGGCTATAAATGGTGGTGGTATCCCTGCACGAGATCAGCCGGATCAACCGCAGAGGAACATATCAGTGGTGGAATATTCCATGAGGCAACATCCCCCATCATTCAGAGGATCATCTGAGCTCGTGAAAGAAGAAGGTTGGATTAAAGCACTGGAAAAGATTTTTGATGTCATGGGGTGTTCAGAACATCAATAGGATAGTCTTTCTGTTTACCGTTTCGAAGGTGAAGCTGATCAGTGGTGGTCGATGGTGAAAAATATCAGTGATAGTGATAAGAGTGATGATCTTCACTAGGACGAATTCAAAGGTATGTTTCTTGAGAAATATTTTCCTAAGGTGGTTCATCTTAGGATGGAAAAATAGTTCTTAGAATTGAGGCAGGAGGATGACTCAGTGGCTGCTTATGACGCAAAGTTCACTCGATTGGCAAGGTATGCTCCAAAATTCATACGAGATCTTGATAGTAAAATAAACCATTCTTACTTAGGGTTAAATACAATGTATCAAAGGGATTTAGCTTCCCTTGAGTTCAAATGTTATGAAAAACTTGTTCGATGTGAGGAGAAGGTGGAAATGGAGTTTGCCGATGATCATGTGTTCTTTAACAAACAACAAAATTAGAGGTCCAGTTGGCAGGCAAAGGGGAAGAATTCATCAAAGAAGCAAGGAGGTAAGAAAACCAAATATCCATCCAGTGAGAAGTGTGGTAAAATGCATCCTGGAGAATGTTTTTCCAAGTCTGGTAAGTGCTTTCGGTGTGGTAAGTCTGGTCATATTGCTCATGACTGTAAGGAAGATGATCAAGCAGGAAATGAGAAGCCAATGGTAAGATGTTTTAAGTGTAATGAAATGGGTCATTATGGAAATTAGTGTCTAACGAAGAACTCAACTCGGGAAAAGAAGCCATACTACAAACAGAAAGGGGTGGTGAAATCCTTTGCAACTACTTTAGCAGATGTTGGGCCATCGAATGAAGTAGAATCAGGTACACTGTTTGTTTGTTCAGATTATGCCAATGTGTTTTTTGATTCAGGGTCTACAGATTCATTCATTTCTGAGAAGTTTTCTAGTAAATTGGAAATTCCATCTCAAGATATGAATCCTAAAATTTTGGTAAAAACACCTGGTGGGAACGTTGAGACAAAAAGGAATTATAAGAACCTTCCTATCCTTGTGTGCGGAAAAAATCTACCAGCAAACCTTATTATATTGCCTCTATTAGAGTTTGATGTTATTTTGGGCATGGATTGGCTTTCGGTTTATCATGATAAGATTGACTGTAGAGGTAAAATGGTTTCCTTTCAGAAAGATTTTAATATTTTGTACAAGAATGAACCCTTGATTTTGATAACATATCAGGAAGTTGAGAAACTAGTAAAAGATTGAAATACATGTTACCTTGCACATATTGTTAAAAATAAAGGAACTTTTCAGATTAATGATATGCCAATGGTAAATGAGTATCATGATGTTTTTTCTGATGAGTTTCCTGGTATTATTCATGATCGGGAAGTCGAAGTTATTGTTCACTTAGTTCCTGATTCTACGCCAATTTTAAAAACCCCTTATCGAATGGATCAAGTTCAACTTTTAGAGTTAAATAAGAAATTGCAGGAGTTATTAGATAAATGCTTCATTCGACCTAGCACATCACCATGGGGTGCTCCTGTATTGTTTGTTAAAAAGAAAGATGGTTCAATAAGACTTTTCATTAATTATAGAGACTTGAATAATATCACTGTTAAGAACAAGAATCATTTTCCTCATATACATGATATGTTTGACCAGCTCTAGGGAGATTAGTATTTTTCGAAGATTGACTTGAGGTCAGGGTATCATCAGTTGAAATTAAAAGAAGCTGACATTTCGAAGACTGCGTTCAGTACTAGATATGGCCATTATGAATTGTTAGTTATGCCTTTTGGGTTAACCAATACACCTGCTATATTCATGGACCTTATGAATAGAATTTTCCAGGAGTTCTTGGATAAGTTTTTGGTTGTTTTCATCGATGATATTTTGGTGTTTTCTACAAGTAAAGAGGATCATGAAAGTCATTTAAGGTTTATTTAGAAAACCTTAACAGAAAATAAATTGTATGGAAAATTTAGCATGTGTGAGTATTGGTTACAACAAATGTCTTTCCTTGGTCACATTGATCCAAAAGATGGAATAACTTTTAATCCTGTTAAAACAATAGTTTTTTGAAGAATGGGAAAGACCAACAAATGTAACTGAGTTCTGTAGTTTCCCTGGATAGGCAGGTTACTACCGAAGGTTTGTTGAAATTTTTTCACGGTTATCTAGTCCAATGACTAAGCTAACACGGAAGGGTGTTAAGACTATCAAGAAAAAAGAATGTGATGATTGTTTTCAGGAATTGAAAAGAAGATTGGTGAATGCTCCAGTTTTGGCACTACCTTCTAGGAATGGTGAGTTTGTTATCTATAGTGATGCTTCATTGAAATGACTTGGTTTTGTCCTAATATAGACTGATCATGTAATTGATTATGCTCCACGATAGTTGAAAACTCATGAGGTAAAATACCCTACACATGATTTGGAATTAGCTGCTGTTGTTTTTGCATTAAAAATATGGAGGGATCATTTTTATGGAGTAAAGTTTGAAATATATACCGATCACAAATTTTTAAAGTATATATTCACTCCGAAAGAATTCAACATTAGACAGAGGAGATGTCTGAAATTAATCAAAGATTCTGATTGTACAATTTATTACCATCTGGGAAAAGAAAAAAGTGGCCGATTCTTTGAGTCGAAAAAGTAATGCTTCGTTAACCATGCTATGTTTGGAACGAGATCCTTTGGTTTTTGATTTGATGATCTTTGGCATGGAAGATGTTTGTGCAGGAAGTTCTTCTATTTTTTTTCAGGTATCAGTGAAATCTTCTCTATCAGATAGAATCAAGCAAGCATAGAAGCAAGACAGTGAATTTCAGAAAAAGGTAGAGTTGGTTCAGAAGGGTAAGTTGCCTGAATTCAACATTGATAATGATTGTATTTTGATGTTTGTGAAGAGATTATGTGTGCCTTGTGATTCACAGTTGGAGGGTGAGTTCTTATGTGAGGCTCATAGTTCCCCGTTTCCAGTTCATCCTGGCAGTACTAAGATATACAGAGATCTGCAGGAGTGTTACTAGTGGGATGGAATGAAAAGAGATATTTCTGATTTTACTGTAAAGTGTTTGACTTGTCAGCAGGTTAAAGCAGAGAGGCGGTTACCGAAAGGGATGCTTCAGCCTTTACCAGTACAGAGAGGAAATGGGAAAATGTATCCATGGACTTTGTTTTGGGATTACCAAGGACATATCGAGGTAATAATTCAATCTGGGTTATTGTTGATCACTTGACTAAATCTTCTCATTTCCTTCCTATTCGAGATATATTATCTCTAGATCAACGTTCTCGATTGTATCTTAACGAGATAATCAGGTTGCATGGAGTTCCCCTATCCATTGTATCTGACCATGATCTTAGGTTTACTTCTAACTTTTGGAAAGGCCTTTAGAAGTCATTTGTACTGAATTAAATTTTAGTACAACTTTTCATCCGCAATCAGATAGGATGTCAGAACGAACAATTCAGACTTTGGAAGATATGATACGTGCTTGTTCAATGGATTATCCGGGAAGTTGGGACCAACATCTTTCTTTGGGTGAATTTTCAAATAATAACATTTTTCATTCCAGTATACAGATGGCACCATTTGAGGCATTATATGGGAAGTGGTGTCGAACTCTAGATTTTTTAGATGAAGTGGGTGAAAGGAAGCTGATGGAACCAGAATTGGTAGAAAAGATGCCAGAAAAGGTAAAGTCGATTTAGAAACACATGAGAATAGATAAGAGCATATAGAAAAGTTATGCGGATAACTAGAGGAAGGATCTATCTTTCGAGGTAGGTGATCATGTTTTTCTCAAAGTCTCACCATGGAAAAGTGTTTTGCGATTTGGTAAGAAAGGAAAGTTGAGTCCAAGGTTCATTAGACCATATGAAATTCTAGAGCAAGTTGGATTAGTTGCTTATCGAGTGGCTTTACCTCCGAGATTATCTCAGGTACACAATGTTTTTCATGTTTCGATGTGGAGAAAATATATGCCAGATTCATTTCATGTTTTGAGCCCATATGTAGTTCAGTTGGAAGAGAATATCTCTTATGAAGAACAGCCAGTCTAGATTCTTGACCGAAGAGGGAAAGTGTTTCTAAATAAGGTAATTAACCAGGTAAAGGTTTTGTGGAAAAACCATATGGTTGAAGAGGCAACGTGAGAATCTGAAAATTCTATGAGGGATAAATACCCCCACTTATTCTGATAAGTGAATAAAACTGCAAGGACGCAATTCCCAAAAGGGGGGAAGGATGTAACATCCTAGGTAAATAAAGAATAATACATTTTCATATTTATTAATATTTGAGAAATGAATATTAATTTTACTTTAAAGGGGTTTCTATGATCGATAGCGTACCTGATACGCAACAAAGAGTTTCGTTGAAATCTTACATTGCATACTAGTGATAAAATAATAATATTTTAAATGGTATTTAACATGTAGCCATTGTATTGGAAGGAATGAATAGAAATAACTAAAATATGATTATATATTTCAATTTTTTTTACATTTATCTAATAATGGATAAAGTCTTAAAATAAGAAAAGAATTCAATTTTAGGCATATATACTCTAATATTCCCTAAAGGTCAAATTATCGCCTTTTCATGGCGAACCTTCATTAAATATAGTTTTGGACACTCTTATACTATCTTTTGGACCAAATAAAACTCTCCTTTAGAATCGGGACATCAAAATTTACTTTTTGTAGATTTTTGGTATTTTTCCGAAGAAGTTCATTTTTTAATGAATAGTGAAAAATGTTGTATTTTAATTCAAAACCTATTTTTAATATAATTTATTTAAATTATTATATTATCTTTTGAATTGGTTTTAAAGTGCAATTAGAATATATTTTAACCATTTAATCTAATAGTGTTCGTTGGAATTAATTTCACTTTGAAATTGGACTTAAACTAGTGTCAATCTTTTGATACTTATTGTTTCATAAAAACACGCTATTTGCTCTGACAAAGGGAATTTATTATTAAATTAATTAATGAAACTTATATGTTTTTAATTTTTTAAAATAGACTTCATTTTTGAATCGTAATATCAAATATAGCTTAGGGTGATGTTTTGATATTTTTCTGAAAAACTTAAATTTTTGATGAATAGCGAAACCACTAAGTGGTATTTAAACAACTGATTATTCGTTTAAATGAAATTTTACCACCACTGTGTTATGAATTTCAAAAATCCCACATATATGTTTTTCATTAAAAAATAAAATCTGGTTTAATGGGATTAAAATAATTTTTTGGTGAATAGTAACTTTTAAGTTTATTAATCGCGATTAGAGGTAATTAGTGTAGTTTAAGGTAAAAATAATGTTTTAATAATATGAAATTACCTTGACACATATCATAAACTTATTGGATGTGTCATGGCCGACCCATATAATCCATGGGTCAACTTGGGGACCCCATGGAGCCACTTTTATGGGAAAATGATATAAAAAACTTTTTATTTAATGTTAAAATAAAAATGTCACAAACATGAGTTGTTTTCTAAAATAATTATTAAATGAGGTTATACAAGTCATATTTTTGACTATAAATATTCATTAGAAAGATAAAACAATTTCCGACATCATGATATTTTTTTTATATAATTTTTAGACATTAAATAAATTAAATTATTTATGACACCATGATGATGTAGTGATTACCTCATTATTTAACGATTTAAATAATATGAAAAGATAATGTAAAATCTAAGACCTACACTTGTCAAAAACCTATTTGGATGGGTATATTTCTAACCCCTATCACTTTATCCTTGATTTATTTCAATGTGGGACCTTTTAAATCCAAAACTCATTTTAAAATAAAGTAACATTTCTTTACTATCCAAGAGTGCCCCTCCTCTCCTCTTATAAAAGGCCCCCACCTCTCCCTCCTTACCCACACCTCTCAAGCCTTTGGTTCGGCCAATATCTGCTCATTTTGTCTCTCAAAATCCCTCTCTTACTCCTAGAAGCCTCACTTTGGGCAGAAGGCTTCCCAAGCAAGCCTTTGATCTCAAATAAAAAAGAGTTACCTGTTTTAAAGGTAATGTTTTCTCTTCTGTTATTTTGTTTTATATTGCTTCTCCAACCCCCTAACCTCTATTTATTCATTTCTTTTGAAATAACTCGAGTATCTTAAATATTCTAAGATGTTATTATAATAATAATTTGAGCTACACTTACACACACCTACATCTAATGGTTAAAGAACATACTATTTCTGTGGATGGCGAATTTTTTCCTCACGAAACGATGATTGTTCAATATTCTTCCAACACCTCCATTGTTGTCCATTAAGATGTCACTATATATATACAATATATAATATGTTTATGTATTTTTTAAGCTTCTGTATTTTTCATTTATGAAACACATTTATGGCTTCCATTATGGGTATACACGATATCTTCATTTTAGAAAGTGCGGACTACCGCCCCCTCAAAGTGATTTGATTCGTTAATGCCATATGTGGGATGTATAAAGGATGGATTTAAAGTTATTATATATGATGTTATACTGGAATTATAATATAGCTTAATTTCATTATTATTAAATTCCATTAAAGTATGAGATAGAAATGAAAGTAGCGTTCATGCGTACGTACGGCTTACCGTCTCCATGAACGGTGCATTTCATTTCTCATCCCCAAATGTAATGTACTATTATAAGTACATATATATAATGGATATATATGATGTATGTTACATCTAAATGATTTATATAATTCTGTTATTAAAATATACATATCTCCCATTTAGTTTTAATTCCATTAATATGACATAGAAATGAAAGTAGTGTTCATGCATATGTGCGACTTACCGTCTCCATGAATGGTGCATTTCAGTTCTTACCTCTAAATGACTATGTAATATTATAAATACATGTATATGCTGGATATATATGATATATATGATATCCAAATCATGAATATCATTATGGATATAAAGAACCTTTGACCACACGAACAACGTGTAATTGAAAGAAGTCCACTTTCGACTATAGAACCAAATATCGAAAAAACAAATATTATTAACATAAATGATTAAATAATGTTTATAACATGGTAATAAGTGATATAAAAGTAATAATGAAATAGATAAATGTTATTAAGCAAGTAGAAATTAACTCAAGTTTATTATTCAGGACGATAAAGAACGATCGATTCAAGTCGGACCTGAGGTAAGGGACTTTGTCTCAATCTCCTTTCATTGAAGCATATTTCGTTTTATACACAACTTTCTTTTATACGGTGTATAAACCCCTTTTAATTTATCTTTTATACAAAAGGAATCTTTTTCTATGAAGCATTATAAAAAACGACAAAAATGAATGTTTCTTTTAATGTACGGGGTGACAACTACCTTTTCTGCCGCCGTGAGTATTATTTGGTCTCTGGATTCCTGAACAAGCCGTAATGTTTTTAAAATGAAATAAATACCATATACTATTTTATGTATTTTGTTATTGAAAATGGTTTTTATAATGGATTTGTTATGTCAATATATTTATGTGATATATTGTGATCAAAGTGTGCAAATATTTTCTTTCCATTATATTTGTTCTATGTCTTATGATTTTATAATGGTACTTGGACATTGGACAGGTGGTTATGTGATAAACCCTAAGACGGTTGGTGTCATAAATACCAAGAAGGGTGGTTACGTTATAACCTCCAATGCATTGGGTATGGAAGTCGGTCGTATGGCTATTCCATTAAGTGATATGTGTGGAAGTCGACTGTATGTTTATTCCATATAAGTATGTTTATGTCCCAAGTTACCATTATATGTTATGTGTCCTTTATATGGGTTTTATGGTAATATTTTGGTTACAAAAGGGTATGTAATTATATTTTATTTAGTGAAGAGTTTTTACTACTTGTTAAAGGTGAAAGGTATGATTTTGATAAAGTATACAAGGTTTACTTGTTGTTTTGAAAAACTAAAAGTTTTCATTCTTTGTGTATCCCGTACTGAACTTTTTATGCTCACCCCAAGTTTTTTTTGAAATTTTTTTCACAGGACATAATGTGGAATAGTGTAAAGTATGCGATCAAGGGAATGTCATTCTATATAAAACATGAAACTAGACATGTTTTTTTTAGAGTTTTTATTCTATGGAAACTTAGTAGAAGTGTCTACTTTGTAATCTTTTGAGATGCTATAGTTATGTCCTAATTCTCTAAAACTATAAACCGTGAAAATATCCTCAATGTGAATTATTCATTTAATTCATTATTACGTAAGGTTTAAGGCAGGGGCCTTATACCTTGGATATGGAATAAAATATGGTGATCATTCCATGGATAAGATTAAAATAAATTAATCCAAATATAATCACCATTTAGAATATATATCATTAGGTGTTATCAAATCCATGGATTCAAAATCATTAATACCCATATGAATATTATTATAGATAGATTATTCACTAGAATAATATATGGAATTATAAATTTCATTGAACTATTCAATAATTAATTGAACTAGGAAAAATAATAATTCTATTTTAAATTTAAATTCATTTCTCAAATGATTATATTAAAACTAATTATTTTCCTTATTATTTATTGTGTTTAAGATGTATAACCATTTAGGGTATCAAATTTTTAATATTAAATGAAAATTGACCAAAACATACCCTTTATCCTCTTTAATTATGTTATTTAATGGGTTCTTCAATATCATGGACTACTTAAACCTTGAAGGTCAATAAGAAGAAAAATTTTATACATTGTAAAATTAAAATATATCCATCGAATTTATTATACTTCCATGAAAAAAAAAATATGTTTCATAAAATTATTTTAAATTTAAACTGAAATTCTATGGTCATGGATGACCTAATTTATATCCTTTATATATTATTGTATATACACAGGTTTAACTTGATGTGTTTAAGTAGATTTGTTTTAATTCATTAATCATAATTACGGTGAGTATACCTGATCTCATCCATTCAGTGATGCGAACAAGTTATGCATTCTACTACATCCCATACATAATACATGGGTATCGTTTTTATGTATTACATATTAGTGGAATGATTATTAGGCCCTAAAAGAGGTCATTCTAAAAACACGTATATCCCCGGAGTGATAATATATTCCTTAATATATATATTATTTTTAAATCATTACATTATTTGATTAAATACACTATAATATTCAGATTATGTTTTAATTATTACAAAAGATTATTATATGATCCCTATCATAAATTATTATCATAATTGAAACACAGAATAACTTTCTCATTCTTTAGAGTTGTAAGGTGCAATAATAGTATATAGTAATACATTGTAGTAGGTTGTTTTTTAAGGATACAAGACTTTTAATAGAATAACATTGGGTTTCTAAGGTCTAACCATATTTTTATAATTTAAATATATAATGTATTGTTAGTGTTCCAATAAATTTCACTATTTTATGGCATGCATATCTTACAATGAAATAGTGGCGTCAAAAAACATTAGGATAATATTATTTGTAAAAATAATTTTTTAAGGGTTTTTTATAATATATAAAAACATGGGATTTAATATGGTTTTTCATTTTGGCTTAATTAACTAGACTTCATTAACACAATCAGAATGATTACACTCTATGGACGATGAAATTAAAATAACACACATTTATGATTAGAAAAAATAATTTTTTATCCTAGGGTTCAATTAATTCATTCTCTAGTGTTCATGGTTATATGATTTTAGAACTAGTATAATGTTCTTATTACTGTTGATGAATATGTTTAATTACATACTTGATATTTACCAGTATATAATTTCATCCTCTTATTTTCTTTTTATGAATTTATAAGTGGTATTTATTATTTTTAAAAAAAAATTATTTAATTATTAAATTTATTATTGATTTATCTACATAGTTTTATGGATTGATTATTATATTTATTTTTCATAATTTTAATCTTTAAGAATTCACCATGGATTTTTATATATTTAAAAATTTGGCATACTGACACTATAGTTTTTCAACATATATTTCTAAAATTTGGTCATGTTGAATTAATATCTCTATAAAATATAATATACACATCTATCAAGAATGAAATTAGAGAATCATAATTTTTTTTATTTTTTGAATTAAATACAATAAAAATTATTTCATTTTTCAACATTAAATAAACTATTATATGATATAGAGATAATTAAATCCATAGATGAGATTTATTCAACATGAATTTTTTTATTTAATTAAAAAATCGCGTTAATGTTTAAACATAAATCATATGTTTGGGTACATACTCTTGTTAGTGGAATCTAATATGTAGAAAATTAAATTATTAAAATTTTATACATATTACTATTAATTTGTCTTAGTGATAATGATGCTGTTTTGTTTTACAATATTTTGATGTTTGATTAATTGAATAAAAAAATTAAATTATTTGATTCTTATTTACTGAAATGATCTTCACTTAATATAAATTTCTTCAAATATATTAGTTCTATTATTAATTATTATATTAAGTAATTCGGTTTTCTATGCTGAAATTTATCACCTAAACTATAGTAAAATGATAGTTGGAATGAAGAAAATATTTCCAAAACAATGTCTATGTAATCATGAATAAATGGTTTTATATAAATTTTAGAATATAGATAGGTACTATTATTATTGACTTTTTTACCTTCAAACTATGGTAGATCATGATTTTAGTTCTTAGTTGGGTGTATTGTCATCATTTACTTGATTGTGGGTAATGGGTTTTTTAAAACATTATATATTATTTTATTAATGTTCCATGTTCTTGGAGAAGTATACTAGCGCGTTAAAACATATTTTATTATGTTTTTTTCCATTTCAAAAACTTATCTCACCTGTTACATGTGTATATCATTTAAAATTATAATTGAATTTTGAAGTGGGTTATTATGAGTCCGGTGTACACTAAATTTTATATTCATGGTAGTGATGGTTCCCAATTACGAATACATTGTATTATTATGCTTTTTTATTTCCAATAACTTATTGTGATTTATCAATTACCAGATTCCCATTAAATACATTATCATTATCAAATATAAATTATTATTAAAATTATGGTATTTTATATTTGAGGTTTTGATTTTTTTTCACTATATCTAAGGAAAAACCATCCATGAATCATTTTGGTATTCTATGTGACAGAAGATATAGTTGTAATTCATTTTGAAATCCAGTAATGAATGACACTGAACTGATATTTTGGGATTAATTAAATACAATGGTACCTAAATAATTAATATTTTCATTCCTTAATTGATTATCTTTTGTCAATGAATCCACCATTACCTAGACATAATTCAATGGACGTTATTGTGGTTAGGATAAACAATTTATTATCCTTTGGAGGAGTAATGATCCTTTATATATTTTTTCAATATTTACATATTAACAATTTATTCATCAAATAATATTATCCAAAAAGATTATTAGATTAACGATATTTTTAAGGATCCCTAGAAATTTACATCATGAGTTGTGAAGGATTGGGTTAGGTAGGTGGTTTGGTTAATAATTGTTTTCCCTTCTTATATTTTCCCCCTCATAATTTAAAAAATTCATATATGAATCTATAAATATCATGTATTATCTTGTGATTTTTTTAATCAATTATGGTAGGACATAGAGATAAATATGTATTATTGGAGTCTATCCTTGAATTTGAGATACCACAGAATTTTTCCACACTGAAAACCTGTAATGTTAGTTTTTCGCCATTGGAGTTAGTATTCAAATCTCTCAATCCTCACATTATTTTATTTTTGGGGTTATAAGAAGTGTATAATTACTTCCCCATAATCTCATATTTCCATGGGATGATAGTATTAATATTAGTTTTGATGAAATAATTTTTTTCAATTAGATTATAATATTTATAGGTTTATTGGTTCTATATCATTTATCATTGAATAAGGTAGAGAAATGAAAAAACAGTCTATGATGCTTAAAACTGAGTAAAATAAGGATAAAACACATTCTGAATGTGCAAAATAGAATAAGTATGAGTATTATAATATGTGATAGGAGGTAGTAGGCATATGTGGAATTATCATATTCACATTGTATCTAGATGATTTATAGAATGTTTGAAAACTGATAATTAGTATATGAGGATAGTGTACATGATAGAATTGAATGGATACAGTGGTAGAGTATCTATAAATATATTATAGGGATCCTCAAGATGAATACTCTTTTCTGATGTAGGATTCTCCAGTAAATTTATATTACTCAAAATCAAGGCTTCTTATATGTATGTTTTTCTTTAGTTTATTATATTATTAAAAATTGCGATAGTATTAAACTCTTATATTAGGTTATTACAAAAACCATAAAAATTATTTCATAAATTATAATTTTATTGATCTTATTTAATATTGTTAATTTTACCCATAGGTGACCTATTTTGAAATATTTTGTGAATTCCAATGCTGATATTAGGGATGGGTATCATCATTTAGTTGAAGAGATGGGTGTATTTTAGTATGACTGTATTAGACCATTTGAAATATTTTTAATTACATTGAACTAACTTCTAGGGAATTGGAAATGGAATTATATGTTTCATCATATTTTAGTAAAAAAATTGCTATACCTTAACCGTGGAAATGTTCTAAGACCAACTAGTTGGGACTCATTCTATGATTGTTCTTCTATGTGGATTCCAAAAAATAAATAATAATGCCATCATATATTTTTTTATTCATATTTTTTTATGGTTTGTGTTTGAATATATGTATTTATAATTTTTATGTTCTAGGGGCTTTATTTTAGTGTCTGGAGGGTGATCACAGAGTATAATCGCCTTCATATAGATCTAGAGATTCTATAAAAGGGAATAAAATAGCAAGATATGCGATTGACTGAATTATAATAGATATATTTTATGGAACAATGTCTTTTTCATAATATTTTATTTTGGAAAATGATTTTCACCCTATAGGAACTGAATATCAGGACAATGTTAATGACTACACATTCTAACATATATGTTAATACAACCAATATAAATATAATGTTATTGCTTTGAATGCTTTTTGGAATGAAGATGTTTAAAGGATGGTTTTTAAATGATAATGTGAATTGAATCAATTTAATTTGGAGCCATTTTGTGGCATTGAATGAAATTTTTATTATAATAGTGTTGTGGTTGATCCTTTAATTCTTGTTACATTTTTTATTGGAGGTGATGGTTTCCCCTTTGAGTAATTAATTTTGGGAAAAATAATTGGAATTTGAGGATTTTTGTGCTTTTATTTTTAATGAATTGATTATTTAAAATAGGTATAAGAATCTATAGGATATTTTTTTATTGTATAAGGTAATGGATTCTTTCTTAAATGGATATGTTAGAAGAAAGGTAACGAAATGTGCTAAAGGAAACACGGTGATTTGGCCATGTTCGATCCATAATCAAGAATTACTAAACAAAATGGAATGTATAAAAATACTGAAGTGAACATTGTCATAATTCAAAATGGTTTCTATGTAGAATATAAGATTTATTTTGATTGATGTGTGTAAATTTCCCACAGGCCATTTAATATTTGACTCTATGGTGTATTATCACACTATTTTTAAGGAATTATGAAAATAAAACAATATATATACATAATATTTATTATGGAACACCAGGGGGATGATGGACCTCTAATGATTTTGGTTAATGGAATAGTTTATATGAAAATTATTAAGGGATACCTTTTAGTGACATACAGTTTGAGGAATAATTAATTTATATATAAAAAATTTATCTAGGAAGGAAAAGTGAATGTCTTGGATTTAAATATTTTTTTATCATTGTTATTTATTATTCTTCCAACACTTCAAAAATTATGGTAAAGGCTAGTGATGGATGTAACATTAACTCAATACAAGAACATGAGAGGGGTAATGGATGAAGTAAAATTCATATTTGAATATAAAAATCAACAAAATGAGTTTCTCAAACACATAGCATTGATGGTGATGAAATTACATACTAAAAAAGAATTCTAGAACCAATATGTTTCGATTATAGAAAATGTGATGACTTTATCAATAAAATATTTTATAATGTTTTCACCTATATATATTTAAAGGTAACATAAGATTAAAAATTTGTGATGCTCTATATGGATGTATTCAGACATGTTCTCATTAATTCTATCAAGGGATAATTATATTATAAAATATAAGTTATTATGATATATTGAACATTTCATTATTATTTATCAAGAAAATTATTGAAAATTTTGGAATAATCATTTTATAGAGATCCACGAAAAAAATTTGATTTCAATAATCTCATAGAAATTAGAACAGATAATGGTGGAATGTGTATAAGTATATAATTTTAGATGTTCTTTTGGAAGACATTCATATTATTTTTTGAAATTATATTTAGTTAAAAATATAAAATCTATTTTAATAAATTAATTGGAAGTTAAACGATAAGTCAAATAGAATTAGGATGAGTCATAGATAACCCCAATGAGTTTATAATTGATGGAGTTAATTTTTTTTCTTATAAATTGAATAGTATTATGTTAACATTGTTCTAAAAATACATTCTCATTAAAAAGCGGCCAAAATATTGATCATATGTTCCTAAAAAAATTCAAATAATTTTTTCTATATCCTCAATTATGATAGGGAATGAGATTAGATATATGAAATTTATTGGGGATGTTTATTTATATATTATTGATATAAAAACCTTATATTTAGATTCATGTTTATTATAGAAGTTTATCAAAATATCTTCATAAATTTGGAATTTATATGAATGGATAAAAATAATTAATATTATTTAATGGAGGAAAAAACTAATAAATATGAATTATTATCTTACCATAACTCCACAAATCACTATATTTTTAGAGTATGTCAGTTATGAAGATATTAAAATATCTAAAAGTGATTTAATTTATGTATATTGGATTCAATTAGTATTTTTAATTCCAAATATATAATAAATACCAACGACTATATAACCTTAAGGTTGAAATCTAGATGGGGACAATATTGAAGAACTTTTGCTAGAAAGTGTAGAACATCGTTATTTGTAAATATATTCAACTAATGTCATATAAAAAGTGTTGTTGTTCATTTAAAATTAATATTTATTTTTTCTTCCAAAATTTTGACAACCTATGTCACTATAACAAGTTAAAAATAAATGTGATCTAAAATAGACACAGTTATAAATAATAGATGAGATTTACTACTAGTGTATGTTTGAAACATGGGTGTTTGTATAACTTTTGGTTGGGTAAATGTCTCTATGAACCCCCATTCACCAAATTTATATAATTTTAGATGGAAAAAAATAAAAACATCATGTTTTTTTTGAAATTTATTTGACAATTGAAAATATTATATTTGTGATAAATTATTTTTCTAGTTATTATGAATTAAATATTTTTGATAGTGCACAAAATGATTATAATAGAGATTATATATCGTTCTATACAAGATGTGAATATGAAATTTCATCATAATTATTTTGATGTGGAAATTTTCCAACATAAAGAAAAAGGTTTTTGGAATATAGAATGTAATGATTAGTATGTGAACTAAAATGAAGTATTTGTGGTCGAAAATAAGAACCTATATAATAAACAAATATGAATTATTCCTTCCCAATTGAGAATAAATTTATCGTAATAAATTAATACCATTTATATTATCCACATATGTTTAATGATGAAACCATAATCATAATTCCCATAAATATGGATGGTGTGATTATTTTAAGTCATTAGAGAGACCAGATTTAGAGTATATAGTATTTTATTAAGAATGTTTAAATAATATACCATAAGGTTATGAAGATGGTGTTGGATATATTGACAGAAATAGATATTCAAAATTAAATGTTATTAAGATATCATTTATTTTATGTATGGTTGATGCATGAATGATTCATAATAACTCATTGAATGCCTTTGTTTACCCCATAGGATATTCAATAGATGTATCATAAATAAAAATAACAAAGAATGACTTGTGGGGATAAGTACATGGAGGGTGTTACATATGAGTAAATGATGGGAATCATTATTCCTTCCATGATTTTTATAATGTCCCGACATTAATCATTTTATAATCTTATGTTATGTAATGAATTCACCTTGGGGATCTTTTGAGGATTATATTTTTAGAGAATTAGACCATAACATTAACATTACATCTCAAAAATTACAAATTAGACACTTATAATATATCTATTGTTTGACAAAAATAAAAGACCTTAAATAAAACAATAGTTCATTTCTTGAAATAATTGTTCTTGAATAATACTGTTCTTTTACACTTCCATATACCATATGAAAAACAATTCAAAATCATGGGATGATCATACAAATATCATTATGTTTTATAAAATAAGATAATAATAATTATCTCATTAATAAATATATATAAATGAAACCATTCATTTCAATCATAACATACCTCATGAAATCATAAGATGTATGATTAACACACATAAATCTTAAATCATAATGGTAACGTATTGAATCGATATCAAATGTACATTGTATCTATCACATCTACGTAGGGAGTTACTCATCGAATACCCATCACTGTATATTACCTAAATCTCTTAGGATAAATAGTACATTTAAATCAATCACGTTACCCAGTGCATTAGAGAGCTATCTCAGGCTCACCCACCATAAGAATATCAAATAAATACCTGTATACGTAAATAATGCACAATAACCATAACTTATTCATAACACATAATACAAGAATAATGAAAAGATATAATTTCCAAATTAGAATCACAATATATAAAATCATGATATTGAAATAAAAAATGTTTTATCAAATTATTTTTAAAACCATTTAAAACATTTAACAAAGATATTTTTGAATCAAAGTGGCGCATACAAATTTGAAGCATTTAAACGAATTTTCATTTGAAAACATTATTTTTTATATAAAAAAAATACATAAAAACAATTTTAAAACATGGAAATTAATGAGAAATATTTATAAGTATAAATCATTAAAACATTAAAAATGTTATTTTAGTTAAAGAATTTTTAATAAAAAGAGACATCCTTGAACACAAATAATTGGGGAATAACATATAATAAAAACTTTATAATATCATGAGAATAAAGGGATTCATGATATAATATGCCAAAGGATAGTATATACACTATATAAGAGTGAATTGGTGCATAACAATATTGAATTATCAATGGAATGTAAATTGTGATGAAATCCCTTATAAAGACGGTAACCCTAGATTAAAGATAAATAAATGACATAATTATGTGAGAAAAATAATAATACACCCAATTTAAATGGATATTATGTGTAAAACAGTCGTTGTTTAATCAAATATATTCATTTCACGACATAATGAAGAAGTATAATTTAAACCCAATGAATTGAAATTGGGGAATGAATTTCCCATAAATAAATTTGACAGCCTAACGATCTCACATTAGAATTATAAAAATGAGTTGATGTGAGAGAAAAGTGGTATCTAATCACATGGAAATAACATTTATATTAATAACAATTTATAAGAACATATCCCAACATAGGATGATATAAATTAAAAGAGAAAAGATGTCTTTTAAAAAGAATTGGGTGAATGGTTCCATTTCTGATTTGGTAATTTATGAAACATACAACCCATGAAATAAGAAACATAATATGAATATGTAAATACCGATAAATTAAAGTATATTTCACAAGGAATAAAATCATGTTCAGTACATACTCTACATAAAGGAAATAGTGTCAAATATAGCCTGAATCTCACGAGAATAAAAAGTGAGATGAAAACCCCTTACTATGTTGTAATTCAATCGAGTCATTTAACCAAAATTTAATAACTACAAAATTAATTATATAATTACATGAATATAAATAGAATAATGATAATATATATCAAATTTAAGTACACAATACACAACATGAAAAAAAAAGTGTCGAACAATAAAAATATCACAGAATTAAGTGAGATAAGAAATCTCTTACCTTGTGTCCAAATTGAAACGTATGTTCCGTGTTCATCCTGAATAATAAACTAAAGTTAATTTATACTTTCATAAGAAAATTTTTAATTTTTATTTATCCTTTTATATAAATTATTTCCCTGATATAAACATTATGAAATCATTTATGTTAATAATGGTCTTTTTGACGATATTTTGTACTTGAGTCAATAATGAACACCTTATATTTACTAGATTTCCATGTGGAAAATACTCCATTATCTAAAGAATGATATTCATTATTTAGTTCTCATGTATATCATATATATCCAGTATATATATGTATTTATAATCGTACATATCATTTGTAGATAAGAAATGAAATTCACTGTTCATGAAGACGGTAAGCAATACGTACGTATGAACTTTATGTTAGTTTCTATTTCATATTTTAATGGAATTAAAAGATAATGATACATAAGTATATTATAAATACAGTATAATATCAAATATAATATCATTAAATCGATCTTTTATATGTCCCATAGATGGTATTAACAGGGAAAATCACTTTGAGGGGGCGGTAGTCGTCACTTCCTCAAATAAAATTATCGCGGTTACCCATAATGGAATCCATAAAGGTATGATATAAATGGAAAATATAAATTAATAAAGAAAAAATTAATATAATATATATCATATATAAATATAGTTCCATCTTAATGGCCAACAATAGAGGTGGTAGGAGATAATCGATCAATCATCCACTACGGGAAAAATGAGCAATTGCGACGGGTTATTTGCGACGGGATTTATTCCCGTCGCAAATAGTCATGTTAAAAACTTATTTGCGACGGGGGTATTTCCCCGTCGCAAATAAGGAGGCTTTTGCGACGGGATTGCTTTCCCCATCGCAAATAGTTTTCCCGCGATGCGCGCCAAATCGCGGGAAACTTATTTGCGACGGGGAAATATTCCCGTCGCAAATAACCGGCGGCGGTAAAAGGTATTTGCGACGAGAATATTCCCCCGTCGCAAATACTATGTCGGCAGGGATTATTTGCGACGGGACCCGTCGCAAATAACTATTTACCGGTTGACCGTAATAAATGTTGGCTAAGGTATTTGCGACGGGTACCGTCGCAGATAATACTATTTGCGACGGGAATCCCGTCGCAAATGGGCCCGTCGCAAATAATCTAACCTATAAATACCCCCATCCGTTTTTTCCATTTCATTCTCATTCCTTATCTTCTCTCTCTCTCAGAATTATATTTCTAGTGTTGAGTTTTTCTCCAGTTTAAGTTTTTTCTCCGGAGCTGATATTAAAGTTTTGAAAAACGATCAGAACAGATCAATTTTCAAGGTATTTATCTTCATTTTAATTTTGTATTTATTTTTAATTTCTTATTAGTTTCTATTATTATTAATTAGTTGTAATTTAATTATGTTCACATTGTTTTATTATTTAATAAATTTAAATTATAAGTATTGTTTATATGGTAATTAGGAATAATTAGTAATAATTTTTAGTAATTAAGAATAAATATTAATAACTAGTAATAAATACCAATAATTAAGAATAAGAACATTATTACATTATTAGTTTATTTTATTATTAATATTAAAATAATATAATTTTTTATATATATACATTTCTTTTTTCATCTGTGTGTTTGCTGTCTTCACATGTATTATTTGTATGTGGAGATAGAAAACGCACAGATGAAAAAAGAACTGTATATAAATTAGAAAATTATATTATTTTAATATTAATAATAAAATATATTAATAATGTTATTATTTGTAATTATTGGTAATTATTTCTAATTATTGATAATTATTCATTTAATTACTAATAATTATCAATAATTAAGAATAATTAGTAATAATTACCAATAATTAACAATAATTAGTATTAATTACCAATAATTAGTATTAATTACCAATAATTCGTAATAATTAGGAATAATTAACAATAATTAGTAATAATTAGGAATAATTAACAATAATTACGAATAATTAACAATAATTAGTAATAATTAGGAATAATAAGGAATAATTAGTAATAATTAGGAATAATTAGGAATAATTAGTATTAATTAGGAATAATTAGTAATAATTACCAATAATTAGGAATAATTAGGAATAATTAGTATTAATTACAAATAATTAGTATTAATTAGGAATAATTAGTATTAATTACAAATAATTAGTATTAATTACAAATAATTAGTATTAATTACCAATAATTAGTCTTAATTACCACTAATTAGTATTAATTACCAATAATTAGTATTAATTACCAATAATTCGTAATAATTAGTATTAATTACCAATAATTCGTAATAATTAGGAATAATTAACAATAATTAGTAATAATTAAAAATAATTAACAATAATTAGGAATAATTAGTAATAATTAGGAATAATTAGGAATAATTAGTAATAATTAGGAATAATTAGTAATAATTAGGAATAATTAGGAATAATTAGTATTAATTAGGAATAATTAGTATTAATTACCAATAATTAGTATTAATTAGGAATAATTAGTATTAATTACAAATAATTAGTATTAATTACCAATAATTAGTCTTAATTACCAATAATTAGTATTAATTACCAATAATTAGTATTAATTACCAATAATTAGTATTAATTACCAATAATTAGTATTAATTAGGAATAATTAACAATAATTAGTAATAATTAGGAATAATTAACAATAATTAGTAATAATTAGGAATAATTAGTATTAATTAGGAATAATTAGTAATAATTACCAATAATTAGTATTAATTAGGAATAATTAGTATTAATTACCAATAATTAGTATTAATTACCAATAATTAGTAATAATTAGGAATAATTAACAATAATTAGTAATAATTAGGAATAATTAACAATAATTAGTAATAATTAGGAATAATTAACAATAAGTAGGAATAATTACGAATAATTAGTATTAATTAGGAATAATTAGTAATAATTACCAATAATTAGTATTAATTAGGAATAATTAGTATTAATTACCAATAATTAGTATTAATTACCAATAATTAGTATTAATTACCAATAATTAGTATTAATTACCAATAATTAGTATTAATTACCAATAATTAGTATTAATTAGGAATAATTAACGATAATTAGTAATAATTAGGAATAATTAACAATAATTAGTAATAATTAGGAATAATTAGTATTAATTAGGAATAATTAGTAATAATTGCCAATAATGACCAATAATTGCCAATAATTACCAATAATTGCAAATAATTAGGAATAATTGCAAATAATTAGGAATAATTAGGAATAATCAGGAATACTCAGGAATACTCACGAATACTCACGAATACTCACGAATACTCACGAATAATCACGAATACTCACGAATAATCACGAATACTCACGAATACTCACAAATAATCAGGAATACTTAGGAATACTCAGGAATACTCAAGAACACTTAGCAAAAAAAATTATATTATCAATATTTATGAAAAAAATATTAATATTATTAAAATAATAAAAATTTATAAAATATTAAAATTATCAATATTTACAACAGATTTTGCTCTATTCTTAACATGTTCAAATCTTAAAGGGTCGCTAATTGTCAGGTCATGCGCAATAAAAAGTTTCTGTCAGCCATGTCCAATGTAAACTCTATAATTGTCCTTGCATGGTCGATCACTTCAAAAGTAATGTTGCAATCAGACAAACCAAGTCATTCCCTTCTTATCTATAAGAATCATCTCACATGAACCTTTACATAGACCATTCTTCCTTGAAAATTTAAGGGAAAAATAATGATATCCCCTCAAATTTTTAAGGAAGAATGATCTATGTAAAGGTTCATGTGAGATAATTCTTATAGTTAAGAAGGGAATGACTTGGTTTGTCTGATTGCAACATTACTTGCGAAGTGATCAACCATGCAAGGACAATTATAGAGTTTACATTAGACATGGCTGACACAAACTTTTTATTGCGCATGACCTGACAATTGACGACCCTTTAAGATTTGAACATGTTAATAATAGAACAAAGTTTGTTCTGAATATTGATAATTTTAATATTTTTTAATTTTTTTTATTATTTTAATAATATTAATATTGTTTTTTCGTAAATATTGATAATATTTTTTTTATTACTAATAATTAGTAAACGAAATCTGCTTGGATAATGAAGGGAAAATTTATAACCATCTCCACAACGATGATTATCAAATTTACTTTCATTATTCAAGCAGTTTTCCTTTTGCTAAGTATTGCTAAGTATTGCTAAATTAGTAATAAATAGTAATAATTAGCAATAAATTGTAATAATTAGTAATAAATTGTAATAATTAGTAATCCTTGCTTGAGTGTTTTTTCTAACAAATTATTCAAAACCAGTAATGCTTTTATATTTTATAGAAAAATATGGAACAGCGAGGTCGTCAACAGTCATTATTAGATGACCGCATATGGATAAATCAACGTAGAAATCCAAATGGTTCTGGTTTAAATCCAGTATATATAGAGGGTGTGGAGATTTTTTTATCATTTGCGGCATCAAATTCAGAATTTGTTTCAGAAGGAAAGATAAAATGCCCTTGCAGAAAATGTGCATTTAGAACGTTTGACACGTTTGACAAAGTGGGGGAACATCTCTTGCGTTTTGGTTTTCAAGCAGATTATGTTTTTTGGTATCAACACGGTGAACGCAGTTCCAGAGCAGATGATACCAACTTGATTCCGGATCCATCCCAGTTTCAAGATTTAGTACATGATGTTGCAGGTTCATCTGTTCAACATACAGAAACTCCGGCTGATATAGCTTCAAATCCTGAGTTGGGACCGTCTGAATTTTATGAGTTGTTGAAGTCTGCTGAGGATGCATTATATCCTGGCTGCAAGATGAGCAAATTAGAAGCAGTTGCAAAATTTATGGCTATCAAATCAGATAACGGAATGTCAAACACATGTTTTGACCAGATATTTTCTTTGCTGAAAACACTGTTACCCGAAGGAAATGTTTTACCTGCAAATTACTATGAAAGTAAGAGGTTGGTTCGAAATTTGGGACTTACTTGTCAGAAGATTCATGCATGTTCAAATGACTGCATTTTATATTCAGGGGAAAATGAGTCGTTGGATAGTTGTCCCACATGTGGGCAACAGAGATATAAAGAAGGACAACACGGGAAGTCTGGTTTGATTCCTGTAAAACAGTTGAGATATTTTCCGCTTACATCCAGACTTCAGCGTTTATTCATGTCTAAGAATACAGCGACAATGATGTCATGGCATAAAGAGAATATTTCAACTGATAAAAGCTTGAATCATCCAGCCGATGGTGATTCATGGAAACATTTTGATAGAGTGCATTCATCATTTGCTTTAGAAGCTAGATGGAGTACATGCGCCGACTCACTCATGCTTTAGGGATGGAGTTTCCTCCACCACCATCTGCAGATCCCCCACCTCCCCCCCTCCTACAGATTAGAGTTTGTATTTCTGTTATAAAATTTGTGAAATCAAAATATTTTTTTTTTCTATTCGTAGTTTCTGTCTCATTATAAAATATTAATAATATTATATTTTTAAATAACAATATTAATATGAATAATAATAATATTTATATTTTATAATATTAAATTTTATATATATATTAAAATTTTATATATATATTAAAATTTTATATATATATTAAAATTTTATAATATTATAATTTAATTATTTTTTTGTAATACTTGAATTATTTTAATATTTGAATGTAAAATAATTCTATTATTTTTATATTAATTAAAATAACTTATTAATATTTTTTTTATTTATGAATTATAATTATAATATTATTATATTAATTAAATTATTTATTAGTATTCTATTATTTTTATTTTTGAATTATAATTCTACTATTATTATAGTAATTAAAATAATTTATTATTTTCATTTGTAAATTATAATTCTATTATTATATTAATTAAAATAATTTATTAATAATTTATTTTTTTTATTTTTTTTATAGTATTTGTGACGGGATACTATGCCCGTCGCAAATACTAGTATTATTAATATTTTTTTTATTTTTTTTTAAAAGAGTAATTGCGACGGGTCCCGGTTCCCGTCGCAAATACTAGTATTATTAATTTTTTTATTTTTAAAAAAAAACGTTATTGCGACGGGCCCGTCGCAATAACTGTTTAAAAAGTTTTTTACAAAAATACGGAATACTATTTGCGACGGGGAGAATGCCCGTCGCAAAAAAGGGCTTTAGCGACGGTCCCGTCGCAAATAAGTTTAGTTGCGACGGCGTTTTCCGCAACGGGCTATTTGCGACGGGACCCCGTCGCAAATGGCTATTTGCGACGGGATCCCGTCGCAAATAGCCCGTCGCAAACACCTGTTTTTCCAGTAGTGATCGTTTCGTGAGGTATTAGTTTCCCATCCACAAAAAAGTATGTTTTTCACCCATTAGATGTAGGTTTGTGTATGATTAGTTCTTATCCTTATAAAAAAACATCCAATTATATTTAGGATACTGAATTTGTTATAAAATAATGTAATAAAACGATTTTTGGGGTTTGAGATGTAAAATAAAAAGATAGAAGTTATGAGAAACAATTACCTTTAATATGGGAAACTCTCTTTGTTTGAACCAAAAGGACTTCCTGAAGTGACTTCTTCCTATGGTAAGGATTCTAGGTGGAATAGTGGAATCTTTTAGGATTATTTCATTAGGGGTTGGATGAGCCATGGGTCTTGAGAGGATTGAATAATGAGTTATACAAGAGAGATTTTTATAAGGGGGAGGGGCCTTTTAGGAAAGTGTGGATATATTATTTATTTATGTAATGATGTATGGTTTTTAATGGTCCAAAACTCATTATGGTAGAAGATATGATGACTCATTGATGAAATAAATTCATCCAATAAGAATTGGATAGGTATGGGATGTTAGTTTAATATTTATAATCTTATTAATTTATATTATTTATTAATGAGGTAAATACTGCATCATTATTGTGTCATAAATAGTTTATTTTATTTTATGTCTACAAATTATAAAAAAACAATCCTGAAAAAAATATTTTTAGAATTCCAAAGGAAATTTACAGTTGAAAATATAACTTATATTACCTAATGTAGTAATTAATTTACTAAATGAAATTTATTTTTTCTCATTTTTCCCTATACATTATGTTAATAAAAATAAAGTGTCATTATCATGCATAAGTGGCTCCATGGGGTACAAAAATCGACCAAAAGATTCCCATGATCGGGAAAAACACATAAATAAGGTTAGGATAGGTGATAATGTAATTTTGAATTATTATGATATTTTTTATCTTGAATTACCCTAGTTACCTTTAACCACGTTAAATAAAAGTCAAAAGTTACTTTTCACCAATAAAAATTCATCTTATTTAAAAAAAATAACTTACTAATAACAACCATGTCTGTCGGATTTTCGAAATTCAATTTATAGAATTAGTAAAATTTCCTTCAAAATAAAAGGCTTGTTTTTTAACAACTACTTATCAGTTTCATTATTAAAAAATAATTGATGTTTTTCATAAAAAATACCAAAATTTCAACCTATGCTATATTTGATATTATGAATTGAAAATTGATATATGTTATACCAAATTCAAATCATTGAAGTTACATAAATTAATTTAAAATTAATTCCTGTTTTTAAAACCAATTTCATGTCTTTAAGAAACAACATTTATAAAAAAAATTGACACTAGTTTATGTCAAATTTCAAAGTGAAATTCATTCCAATGACCGCCATTAGACTAAACGGTAAAAATATAATCTAATTACAACTTAAATCAAATTAAAATGAATATATATCAATATAAATAAATTAGATCAAAAAGTAGATTTTAATTAAAAAACATTATTTTTCACTATTCATTAAAAATGTATTTTATTAGAAAATTACAAAAACATTTCCCAAAGTAAATTTTGCTCTTCCGATTCAAAAAATAATTTATTTGGTAAAATATAACATATAATAGTGACCAACACTATATTTAAGGAGGGTTCACCATCAAAATGGAATAATTCCACATTTTAGTAAATACTAGAGTATTTATGCTTAAAATGACATTTTTTTTCTTATTTTAAGCCTCTAATTTTTATGGAATACATTTAACAAAAATTAACAAAAATTTATAATCATTTTGTAGTTATTTATATTCATTAAATCCAATACAAAGACAAGGCTATAATAACAATTTAAATTAATGATTTAAATTATTAGTGTGAAAAATAAGATTTCAATGGAACACGTTTTTTCATATTGAGTAATCGATAGAACATAGCATCCCCTTTAATGTAAAATTAATATTTATTTGACAAATATTAATAAAAATGCAAAAAATTATATTCTCTATTTACCTGGGATGTTACATCCTTCTCCATTTTTGGGAATTGCGTCATCGAAATTTTAATATTGGGATCTGAAACATCATTTAATATCCCAAATCATAAAAAGATTTAATAAAACTATCAATTAAAATAAAGGGAGAGAAGTAAAAAATGTTACCCGGGATAATAGATACTAAGATTCTATGAAAACATGGATATGAAGGAGAAACTAACTCTCATATATTAATAGAGTGATAGAGAAGTTGATCATAGAATATTAACCACCACAATACCATAAATTTGTGGTTATGTAAAAGGTTGATGATAAAATTGAGCGTATATCATTTTAAATACATGATCATTTCCATATATTTGATGAATTTTATTAATAACTAGACTAATATCAAAAAAAATATACTTACCTATCATGTAGAGTGTCATCCTTTTATAAAATTCTACCACAAACTAATATTTTCTCCAAATGGTAATTATTCAACACGACTTGTTCTCATTGAATGTGCTATAATCAACATATAGAGAATCACATAATCCACAAAATATGAAAAATATTTTCCCCATGTATTTAGACATTAACGAAAACAAAAATGTTTAGTAGAAGATAACATAATACACAAAAAGAATAATCCTTTATAAAAAGAAGTATTACACTTAATCTCCAAAATTCATACAAATGTTCCCAAAGATCAAGAAAGACCATTCAATTAACAATAGTCTATAAAATTATTTAATGTAATCAAAACATATATACAAACCCAAATATCCGAAGGAATTAATCACATAGTCTTCCAAGATAAATTTTAACATTTATCTTCAAATAACATCATTTAATCATAAATTCTCCTTTTGAATAGTAATTAACATAATCACTTATTCTCTATGATAGGTTATAAATTTCCATAAATATCACAAATAACCATATGTAAACAATAAAATCATGGATTCATCCAAAATAAAATTCCACCATTACATATCAGAATAAATGCTAATTATTCCTTGAATAACATATTCATATATCAAACATCAGGGTTACACATATTATAAAAAGTATTCCAATGTAATCATATCATAAAATGTTCCATAATACTTTTAAGCATTTGATAATCATAAAATCTACCATAACTCTTGAATCCCTTAAATTTTTACTTCATACTCATTCAACATTCATAATTATCCATTAACCATTCAATACCAACTTATTCTAAAATAATTCATTCCTACAAACAAAATCATAAATATTTTACTATTACTCAATAATAACAGAACATATGTTATGAAAAAAATCCATACCATTCATTTCCCCTTATTAGTTTCTTCATACTTAATAAGAATGGATTTTGGTGTTTATAAACAAAAATTTGTATCATCCTGGTGATTTCATTACCGTAACATCTTCATAAGACAACAGTTTTTATAATGACCATGCACACCACATTTAAAACATTCAATTAATCCATCAGAAATAACTTCTTTCCCTTTCCAAGAGTCAATTGGATGATTTCTTTTTCCATGGCAAGTTCTTGCATTATGACCATCACTTGTATATCTATATCATCTTCTCATCTTTTTGAAACATTTTCCTAGGTGTTTCTTACTAATATGACATCCATTATGGTGATGACACTTATGATTAAATAACACACTAACCAATAATGTTATCTAAACCGACCTCTAATTCAAACTATTAGGACTGAACCATAAAATTGCCTTAATCTTGAGTTATGTATGGAATTCACATTGAGGATATTTTTTTAGAGTTTTAGAGAATTAGGCCTTAAAATTTACATTACAACCCAAAAATTACAATGTAGACACATCTTATATTTCTATTGTTTCACAAAAATAAAATTCCATAAATAAAAGAAGAGTTTTTTTTGTGATTTAAATCTTCTGGAATACTTCCTTTCTCTTACCCTTCCTTATACCCTATGAAAAACATTTCAAATACTTGGGATGAGAATAAAATAATCAGTTTGTGTTATAAAATAATGAAAGAAAACATTTTCGCATTAAAAATACTAATAATAGAAACCATACATTTCAATCATAACATACCACATGAAATCATATGATTTATGAATTACAAACATAAATAATAAATCATAAAGGTAACTTATGGCATCCATATCAAACATACATTGTTTCTACCCAAGCTACGTTAGGAGTTACACATAGAATACCCATCATAGTATATTCCATAAATCTCTTTGGATGAACATCACATTTACCTCCATCATGTTACCCAATACAATGGAGAGATATCTCTGGCTCACCTGCCCTAGGTTTATCATGAAAACACCTATATAGGTATACAATTCCCAATAACCATAACATATTCTTAACACATAATACATTCATAAATTAAAGATATAATGTCCACATTATAATAACAATATATCAATTCCAGATATTGAAAAAAATAGTGCTTTATCAAAGCATTTTCATAACCATTTAAAAACTTTAATAAAGAGATTTTTGAATCAAAGTGTATCATACCACATTAATGAATTTAAATAAATTACCATTTAAAGACATAGATGTTCATAAAAATAAATTGTTAAAACAATTTTTTAAACATGGAAATTAATTTCAAATATTTAAAAGAATAAGTCATTAAAACATTTAAAGTAATATTTTATTTAAAGTGATTTTAATAAAAAGAGTGACGCACGAATACAAATAATTGAGGAATAACATTTAATCAGAACATTATAGTATTATGAGAATAAATTGATTCAAGATATAATATTCCAATTTTTTGTATATACACCATATAAGAGAGAATTGGTGCATAACAACATTGAAGTCTCAGTGGAATGTAAATTGAGATGAAATCACTTATAAATATGGTATCCTTAGATTCAAGAATAATCAATGAAGTAATTATGTGTGAAAAATAATAATACACCCAATATAAGTGGATATTATGTGTAGAATAATCAGATTTTATTCAAATATATTAATAGCATGACATAATCTATATGTAGAAGTTTAACCCGATGAATTGAAATTGGTTAATGATGTTCCCTTACAAAAAATTGACAGCCTAACAACGTCACATTAACATTCAGAAAATGAGTTAATGAGAGGGAAAAGTGTACCTAATAACTTGGATATATAGATAATACCAATAAGGATATATAAGAACATATACCAAAAAAATAAGATGTAAATTAATAGACAAAAAATAAGTCTTCTAAAATGAATAAGGTGATAGGTTCCCTTAACGATTTGGTAACATATTAAACGTACACCTCATGAAATAAGGATCATACAATGAATATGATGACACACATACATTAAATTTTATTCCACATGTAATACAATATTGTTCAGTACATACACCACAGAAAAATAAAATAGTGGAATATATTGCACGAATATCATAGGAATAAAAAGTGAGATGAAATCCCCTTACCACATTGGTATTCAAACGAGTCGTATGACCAAAAGTAAATAACCACAAAATTAATCACATAATACCATGAATATAAAGAAAATAATGCTTGTATATATTGTATAGACCCATAAATTTCAAGGGAATTTTTTTTTCTTAATTATCATTGGGATTTTACAAGGGTGTAGTTTCTGACGGCACCTAATTCCAAGGCCCGGTGTGCCTGGAATCATGTTTCCAAATTTATCTCGGGTACGTTCAGTGAAAGAACGAGCGAGTTTTCCTTACATTTGAACCAGTGCTCGGAATCAAAATCTGAGGACACAGATGAAACCGCAGCACCGGTAATTTCTTAAGAAGACCTTTTCTAGAGTTGTGTTTGCTCGGGTCAGGTAATTAATTAAATGGGTTAACTAAAGAATAAAATAAAATATTGTGCTACAAATTTTATTTCTATTCTAAGTTGTTAAACCTGTGCTTGGTTGTTGGAGTGGGACCCAATAATATCCTAACTCCACTAGGTAGGATATTAGTGAAGTGGGGCCCACGCGAGCCCCACCCCTTCAAATACCTTTTTAACCTCCCTCTCGTGTTTTTAAAATGTAACTCACCTGCACCCCGAATTAATGGAAGTCAACCCTCAAAATTAATTTGAATAATAAACGCTCATCAATTAATTCATTTAATTGAATGATATCAGTTTGATTTTTAAATTAATGTCTTGTGTGTGTGTTAATAAAATATGAAAAGACATATTTTATTGGTGGTTGATTTGTTGTGTGAAAGGAAGGGAGGACACTTGCACTCTTGAGGAATATCTTCTTCCTCCTTGATGAACGTGAAGAACACACCGTCACTGACGAGTAATGCCGACCTCCAATGAAGGACGACGAATAACGCTGATTCCTCGGAGATCATCGACGCGACTCCATGTACCGCGACACCAACGGTCCTCTTCTCTGCGACTCCATGTACTGCGATACCGATGATCCTCCTTCCACGGCGCCGTCTTCTGCGACGTCCCTTTCCCGTGAGAAACCGCGTTCGAAAACTTCATCGAGGTAGGGATTTTATTTTTTTTGGTTCACGAATTTTCATGATCATCCTAAGGTATTTTTTTAGCCGCTTGATATCAGATTAAAAGGAGGGGGTTGAACCACATGAACACGGCCGACCCTCCTCCCCCTTTTTATGATGTGTTCGTAGCGGCACATACAAAGGTAACGGGGTGCAACTGCACCACGCAGAAACAAATAATAACAGGCGAAGAAGCGCAGTGTCGTCGCGCTACACCGTTGAGGCCGAACAAAACCGCGACCAGAGTCGGGGCCGCAGAGGCGATTAGAAGACTCCGCAGATTGTTTAATTGACGTGCGGTTTGAGGGGCGATGACAGAACGGGCCACAGAGGCAATTTGATGATTCCTCAGTAATGTAAGAGACCCGAGATGAACACCGGTGAAGACGGAATTGAAAACGGACCACCAGAGCAACTCCGGTGGCCCGCAGACATCACCAGCGGTGCGGGTCGTCGGCGCGGCGCCCCGCCAAGAGAAACTGCCATGGCGGCAGGCGGCCAGATCCTATGGCCGCACGGGATCCGGGGGAGCAGGACGCGACGATCGCTGCGTCCGCGGAGAGCAAAGGCTACGGGGGACCATGTCCCCCGCTTAGCTCGCTGGTCGAGACAGCGTGACACCCGGCCGGTCCGGGCCGTCATGCGCAGCCCAGGCCAGGTTACACCCAGCTGATCTAGGAAATGCCCAGCTAGGTCATACCCAGATTCGGGTGTAGTCGACTCGGTTCAGGCAGACCCATGGGGGGTTGGGCAGGGTCAGACCGGGCCTGAACCACCCATTTTCGGATCACTTCTAGTCTTTTGGCCATATCTTGGGCTACAGACCTATGATCAATTCACCGTCTGTTTTGATGAAATCCTTTGATAGATATGGTCGTTTTATTATATTACACTCAAGGATTCGGAAAACATTCAGTATGGACGGGTTGGTTCGAACACGAAACCAACCAGGCCCTCGGAGGGAAAAAACTTATAACTTGAGCTTCGGACGTCCGATTGACATGCCGTTGACATTTCTGGATTCCTCTTAGTGAGACAGACCTTTTTTCTTACTCTGATCGAGGTTTGGATGCTCTTGGAGTGCGGTCAGGTTGGTTTTGACTTAAAAAACTAACCAATCCCCTGGAAAAAATCCCAATATCTCTCAGACCAGGTGTCCGATTGAAGTGACATCTGTCGCATTGAGTTTATTTTTTTGAGACATAACATTGAGATAAATCAACTCCAGGCTACGTTTCAGTTGAATTATCAACCTCCTTTGGATCGTGGAGTGGTCCCTTCCAGAAATGAGAATGTTGTGTGCGGGAACCCTAGAGCTGGTTGCGACTGCGAAGACCGTAATGCAATACATTGTGGGTTCGACGACGATGAAGACTGCATTGAAATCCTCCGTGGGTTCGGCAGTGATGAAGACCGTACTGAAATCCTCCATGGGTTCGACAGCGATGAAGACTGCACTGAAATCCTCCATCGGTTCGGCAGTGATGAAGACCGTACTAAAATTCTCCGTGGGTTTGATGGCGATGAAGACTGCACTGAAATCCTCCGTGGTTTCGACAACAATGAAGATCTTAATTAAATCCTCATTGGTTCGATGATAATGGCTCTATTTTTTCTATCCTACGTGGGTCTGGCAGAGTAGCGGGTTTGTAACCTATGTGGGTCTGACATCTTACATGGTTTAGTATCCTACGTGGGTCCCAGATTAGATGAATCAGTGGCTCTATCTGATCAACTCTATAATCTTAAGAAGAAGTTTACCTGTGTGAGATGAGTCTTGACCATAAATCAATATCTTCGATTTGATTGACTTGATTTCCTATGTGGACTGGATTGTGTTAACCTTTGTGGATTGTGTTGTACTCTCCTATGTGGACGTGATCGAACGTGGGATCGGATGTTGGAGCCGAATGGGAATTGATGACTAAGGTATATGTATTGGAATATACCTAAGTAGTGTTGGTTTTTACTTCATGATTGTATCTTTCCTTTGTGGATTATCCTTTTTGGATTCTGGGAGTCCTTCGGGGGTCTCGTGGTCCCTACTGAGTAGCATATACTCACCCCTGCACGAGTTATGCCCGTACTACGTTGTGTTGGATACAGACGAAGGACATTGCTGATTGTGGTTGAGGCTGGTGGAGCTAGTCGGTACCTAAAGGTGGACCACTGGGCGGGACGTACATGGAGCGGACGACTGGACCCGAGGAGCTGAAGAAGATATCTTTACCCACCCTTTAGGTGGGACTTCCCGTGGACAGCTCGGCGTTGCTGCTTTTCATTCAGTTGATGTGCTTTCTTTCCAGTTGTACCTTACATTTAGTTTGGGTTTGTATTATGGCCCACTTACTTTTCGCACTTACTATTGTACCCAGTTTTACTTAGTGTAACTTCTACTGGCTTACATTGTGGTTTTTGTTTACGTTATAAGGAAATTCCTTCCCCATTTTATCGATTTTATGTCTTGGTACTAGTCGCCAACCCATGGACTATGGGAGGCGGGCATGGGATAGTCACGGCATGGGTCCCGAGGATGGGTCGTGACAAATTAGTATCAGAGGAGTTCGGTTCTACCGCAGAACTCAGGACTCTAAACTTTCTTCATTGTGAATAAAAATTGTTAAGGGTATTGAGTGTGGTTATCAGTATAGGGAGTCCAGTGTTGGTGCGGCGGCCAACATATCAGTACACCAGGACCTTGACTTCTGATTCCCGAATCAATGAGCGAAAACATTGATTGCATGTGTGTTTCAAAAGCATTCATTGTGATTACTTTATGTCAGCTCACCAGGTATACTGTTCTGACCGTGGAACACCTGTTTCTTTTCAGGATGGCCCCACGATGGCACCCAGTTAGGGTTCCGAGCTTTGTGTGAGACGACAGCCCACCGAGAGACGAGGCCTCGGTGTGGGGCCCTTTTTCAGCCAAGGCACCTGCGGTACCTATACCTGATAAGCCACTGATGCCTCCATCCCCAGTCACTTAGAGTGCACGTTACCTTAGTTAACTAAAGGAGATCCAGCCTCATACACCGCCCAGGTTCCGTGGGGAGATGGACCATCAGGTAGCCGAGGATTTGATGGAGGCTATTGTGCGAGTTTTCAGGTTAGTGGGGACACCAGCGGACCTCATGGTTATCCTTCCAGCGAGCCTACTGCACGCGGAAGTAGGGAGATGGTGGATCTTGATGCTCCAGGTGCACGATGAGGCATCCCTCTTATGGACGGACATAGAGAGCCTCTTTCGCTCAGAGTTTGTCCCAACCACCCTCCATGTGGTGCGCATTCAGGATCTTCTACAGCTACGACAGGGCAGCATGATGGTCGCCAAGTACTCGGCAAGATTTACCGATCTCTCGCGCTATTCGATGGATATGGTACGTGCCCTTTTCATCTGGGATCAGTCCTTCGAGCAGGGACAGAGGGATGAGATCAGGGCATCGATGATCCCCCACAGCATTCCGACGCAGGCAGGATTACTGGAGCAAGCCCTTCTCATTGAGAGCTTTCTTGCTGAGCCTACACCAGCAGTGAGACCTGCCGCAGGGTGGCATGTAGCAGAGTCGTCTATAGCTGGCAGTCGACGGATTTCATAGGGGTCCAGGAAGACCGGACCACCAGGCAGATGACCTCAGAACATTGGCTCAGAGGTGCGGGGAACACGGCGTAGATCCAGCCTTCTGAGGAGTAGGCAGTGCTACGCATGCAGCGGGCAGGGCCACATGGCTCGTGACTGCCCGACCTGCCGTGCAGTGGAGCAGTAGACGGTTGAGGGGCTACCCATGCAGAGGCAGAGGGTCGATCGTGGCAGTCCTCCGATAGTAGGCGGATGAGGCAGGGGAGCTAGCCGAGGAGCAGGTGGTGGGCGACGCATTGAGTCTTTACCAACACCACCACCAGGAGGTCCACCCCGACCACAGGGAGCTGCCGAGCAGAGTCAGGCTCAGCTTCAAGCAACGGAGGCCTACGACCATGGCGCGCCAGAGATGATTCAAGGTACTATCTATGTATACTCTACCCTTGATGCCGTTCTTATAGACACAGGAGTGAATCATTATTTTATTTCTGCTGCCCTTGTTCGGGGCTCGGAGATTCCTACGGAGCCGTTGGCTCGATCCTTACGGCTAGCGACTCCTACGGGAGCAGACTCGCTGATTACGCACTAGTTCCGGCAGTGTGAGCTTACTATAGAAGGCAAGAGATTCGGCTATGATCTTCTTGTAGAGGCGTCGATTCCTTATGATGTCATCTTGGGCATGGATTGGTTATCTAAAGTCCATTCTCATAACGACATTATTAGGCGCAAGGTGCGGTGTTTTCACACCGATGGGAGTATGTTCACCATAACTGGCGAGAAGGGGGCCTTTGAAGCGTAGGATGGACTCACACAGAGGAGAGGACATCCCATAACTCATCATTTGTATAGCCTCATCCTAGAAGCAGTTTACATATGGAGTCCTAGTTTTCATGTAGTGGTGGATCAGTATGCAGATGTTTTCCCTGATGACATTCCAGGACTACCTCCTCACAGAGAGGTAGAATTTTATATTGACTAGTACCTCAGGACAGCCCCGATATCTACTCCAGCATATCAGATGGCTCTAACTGAGCTTCGAGAGCTACTGGTACAGCTGGAGGACTTGCAAGGCAAGGGATTCATCCGACCCAGTGTTTCACCCTAGACTTCCCCGATATTGCTCGCCAAAAAGGCGGATCGGAGATTGCGACGGTGTGTCGATTATCGTCGCCTGAACCAGGAGACCGTGAGGAAAAAGTACCCACTAATGAGGATTGACGACCTCTTCGATCAGCTAAAGGGAGTATGGTGGTTCTCAAAGATAGACCTTAGATCAGGCTATCATCAGCTCAGAGTTCAAGACGATGACGTGCAGAAGACGGGATTCATATGTCGGTATGCCCTCTATGAGTTCATAGTTATTCCATCCAGCGTCACCAATGATCTAGTGGTGTTCATGAGTCTCATGAACATGATCTTTTTTCCATACCTCGATCTATTTGTCGTGGTCTTCATCGATGGCATTTTGATATACTTGACCACTGAGGAGGAGCACGCCTACAGCTTTCGGGTTGTACTGGACACACTCCGAGAGCACCAGCTTTATGGAAAGCTCTCGAAGTGTCTGTTATGGATACACGAGGTCCACTTCTTGGGACACGTCATCTCTGAGGCGGGAGTTGCGGTGGATCGTGAGAATATCGTGGTAGTGCTAGCTTGGGATCCACCCAGAAGTGTGACAGATGTTTGGAGTTTCTTGAGGCTAGTTGGGTACTACCAGTGGTTTGTACCGAACTTCTCCAGAGTTAGGGCACCACTCGAAGGCATTGAATAAGAAGGGGAAAGCCTTCATGTTGTTGGACAGATGTTAGTAGAGCTTCTAGGAGCTGAGATAGAGATTGACCAGTGCACTTATCTTGAAGCTACCAGAGGAGGGAGTATGGTACGTAGTCTACTGCGATGAATCAGGAACAGGACTTGGATGTGTCCTCATGCAGGAGCGGGAACTGATCGCCTATGGATCATTTCAGTTGAGGAAGCATGAGCAGAACTATGCTACCCATGACCTGGAGTTAGCAGCAATGGTCTTCGCTCTGAGGATGTGGCGACACTATCTGATGGGTGAGCGTTTTACAGACTACTCTGACCCCCAGAGTCTCAGGTACATCTTCTCACAGAAGGACCTGAATATGAGACAATGATGATGACTCGAGTTCTTCCAGGACTATGACTTTGAGACAGTCTATACTCCTGGAAACGAGATCATATTAGTCATTGCCCTCAGTATTTGGACAGGCATTCAGCTACTCGGGGAGGTGACAGAGTAGCTAGCCACTTTGAAGATATCCTTCATTGGTAGAGATGGAGAAGACTTTCTTCAGTCACTCATAGTCACTCCTCCTCTACTACAGCGGGTCAGAGAGGCACAGTGAGGGGACACTGACTGTGAGATGTGGCATGCACAGATATCCTCAGGACATGCACCTGATGGGTTCTCTGTGGGAGGACAACACGTCGTCCTTTTTAGAGGACATACCATGGTACCCGCTGATTTATAGTAGGAGGTGCTGAGAGAGTTTTACACTTCCCTTTAGCGGTACATCCAGGAGAGGTGAAGATGTACCAGGATATCAGACGACAGCACTGGTGGCCGGGTATGAAGAATTCTATAGATGAGTTCATTTCTCGATATCTCACCTATCAGCAGGTGAAGGCAGAGCACCAGGTACCAGAAGGCATGGTACATCCCTTGGAGGTCCCGTAGTGGAAGTGGGACGGCATATCTGTAGATTTCGTGACTAGGCTTCCTTGTACATCCATAGGTCACGACTCTATTTGGGTGTTTCTCGACCGACTCACCATGTTGGCTGACTTCTCACCCATTAGAGGACAGGGCTCAGTGGAGAGATTGGGAAACCTCTACATTAAGAAGATTGTATAGATTCATGGTGTGCCGTCATCTATCCTCTCCGATAGAGATACTCACATTACTTCCTGGCTTTGAAGGGGTTGCAGGAGGCATTCAGAACGCAGCTACGTCTGAGCACCGCCTTTCACATTCAGACGGATGGTCAGACAAAGGGGACCAATTAGACTCTCAAGGACATGCTCCATGCATGTGTCCTCGTCTTCGGTTGTTGCTGGGAGTACCACCTACCCTTGTTGGAGTTCGCGTACAACAACAGCTACCACTCCACCATCGGGATGGCACCATACGAGGCATTGTACGACCGGCCATTCAGATCAACTCTGTGCTGGACAGACCCTGGGGAGTCAGCACTTGTGGGACCAAATATAGTCCAGACCATGAGAAAGAAAGTCCAGGAAATCCACGAGTGGATGAGGACATGTCAGAGCATGAATAATTCTTATGCTGACATGAGGCGGGGGCCACTAGAGATCGAGGATGGAGACCACATTTTCTTACGGGTCTCATCTCGAAGTGGATTATGGAGATTTGGCCTGGTCGGAAAGTTGTATCCACGCTGCATCAGATGTTTTCAGGTACTCAGCAGGATAGGTGAGGTGACTTATCGCCTGGATCTACCACCTCAGTTGCATCGGGTGCACGATGTCTTCCACGTATCTCAACTCAGGAGATACGTGCATGACCCGACGCATATCATCGACCATGGGGAGATAGACCTTGGTGATGAGGCAACTTTTGTGGAGGTCTGAGTGGAGATGAATGATTGACATGAGCAGGTCCTACGTGGGCGGTCGATTCCTCTAGTTTGCATCATATGGTAGCACGGGAACCTCCAATAGAGCACTTGGGAACTGGATGCTCAGATGTGTGCTCAGTACCCACATTTGATCCCCTAATTTTTTATGTATCATTACGGGGACGTAAAGCCATGAGGGGGGAGTAATTTAAAGACCCATAAAATTAAAGGGAAATTTTTTTTCATAATTTTTTTTTTGGGATTTTACAAGGGCGCAATTTCTGACAGTACCTGATTCCGAGGCCCGGTGAGCCCGGAAGCATTTTCCAAAATTTAGCTCAGGTACGTTCAGTGAACGAACGCGTGGGTTTTCCTACCGTTTGAACAAGTTCCCAGAATCGAAATTCAAGGACACCGATTAAACCGCGGCACCAGTAATTGCTTAAAAACACCTTTTCCGGAGTTTTGTTTTCTTGGTTGAGGTTATTAATTAAATGGCACCACGTCCCCCACTTAGCTTGCTGGCCGGGACAGCGTGCCACCCGGCCGGGCCGGTCCGGCTTGCGCGGACTAGGCCAGGTTACGCCCAGCTGGGCCGGGCCACGCCCATCCGGTTCGGACCCAGATCCGGGTCAAGTCGACCCGGTTCAGGCAGACCCAGGGGGGTTGGGCCGGGTCGGACCGGGCCCGAACGCCCCATTTTCGAATCACTTCCGATCTTTGGCCCATATCTTGGGCTACAGAACTCTGATCAATGCACCGTCAGTTGAGATTCGATCCTTGTATCATGATGATAATTTTTTAATATTACACTAAAGGATTCGGAATACTTTCGGTATGGACGGGTTGGTTCGAACACAAAACCAACCCGGCCCTCGGAGCGAAAAAACTTATAACTTGAGCTCCGGATGACCGATTGACGTGTTGTTGACTTTGTTGGATTCATCTTAGTGAGACCAAACTTTTTTCTTACTCTGCTCAATCTTTGGATGCAGTTGGAGTGCGGTCGGGTTGGTTTTGAATTAAAATTCAACCGGGCCCCTGGAACAAAAAAGCCAATATCTATCAGACCCGGTGTCTGATTGAAGTGACGTATGTCACGTTGAGTTCCTTTTGTTGAGACGGAACATTGGGATACATCAACATCGGAATATGTGTCAGTTGATGTATCGACCCCCTTTGGCTCATGGAGTGGACCCTCCCAGAAACGAGCATGTTGTCTGTGGGAACCCTAGAGTTGTATGTGACTACGAAGACCATACTGAAATACTCCGTGGGTTCGACGACGTTGAAGACTGCACTGAAATCCTCTATGGGTTCGGCAGTGATGAAGACCGTACTGAAATCCTCCATGGGTTCGACAGCGATGAAGACTGCTTTGATATCCTCCATGGGTTTGGCACTGATGATGACCGTACTGAAATCCTCCGTGGGTTCGATGGCGACAAAGACTACACTGAAATCCTACGTGGGTTCGGCAGCAATGAAGACCGTACTGAAATCCTCCTTGGTTCGACAGCGATGGCTCTGTTTTTGCTATCCTATGTGGGTCTAGTAGAGTAGTGGGTCTGTATCCTATGTGGGCCTGACAGCTTAGCTGGTTTAGTATCCTACGTGGGTCCCAGCTTAAATGAATCAGTGGCTATATCTGATCAACTCTATCATCTTACGAAGAAGTATACCTGTGTGAGATGAGTCTTGACCATCAATCAATATCATTGATATGATTGACTTTCTTTTATATGTGGATTGGATTGTGTTATCATGTGTGGATTGTGTTGTACTATCCTATGTGGACGTAATCGAACGTGGGCTCAGATGTTGGAGACGAACGGGAATTGATTACTTAGGTATATGTATGGGAATATACCTAAGTAGTGTTGGTTTTTACATCGTGACTGTATCTTCCCTTTGTGGATTATCATTTGTGGATTCTTGGAGTCCTTCGGGGGTCTCGTGGTCCCTACTGAGTAGCGTATACTCACCCATGCACGGGCTATTCCCGCACTACGTTGTGTTGGATGTTGACGACGGACATCGCTGATCGTGGTTGAGGCTGGTGGAGCTAGTCGGTACCTAGAGGTGGACCACTGGGCGGGACGTACACGGAGTGGACGGCTGGACCCGAGGAGCTGAGGAGGCTATCTTTACCCAACCTTTAGTTGGGACTTCCCGTGGACGGCTCGACGTTTCTTCTTTACTTTCATTTGACGTACATTCATTCCAGTTGTACTTTACATTTAGTTTGGGTTTGTATTCTTGCCCACTTACTTTTCGCACTTACTATTGTACCCAGTTTTACTTAGTGTTACTTCTGCTAGCTTACATTGTGGTGTTTCTTTACTTTATAAGTAAATTCTTTCCCCTTTTTATCGATTTTATGCCTTGGTGCTAGTCCCCAACCCCTGGCCTATGGGAGGCGGGCTTGGGGTAGTCACGGAACAGGTCCCGAGGACGGGTCGTGACAAATTGGTATTAGAGGAGTTCGGTTCTACCGCAGAACTCAGGACTCTGAACATTCTTCAATGTGAAGAAATAGTGTTAATGGTATTGAGTGTGGTTATCAGTCCAGGGAGTCCAGTGTTTGTGTAGCGGCCAGCGTATCTGTACACCAGGGCCCAGACTTAGGATTCCCGACTCAATGCGTGAAAACATTGATTGCATGTGTTTTTCAAAAGTTTTCTTTGTAATTACTTTGTGTCAGCTCACCAGGTATACTGTATTGACCATGGAACACCTCTTTCTTTTCCAGAAGGCCCCATGAAGGCATCCAGCTAGGGTTCCGAGCTTTGTGCGAGATGACAGCCCACCGAGCAACGAGGCCTCGGTGTAGGGCCTTTTTTCAGTGAAGGCACCGGCAGTACCTATACCCGCTAAGACACTGATTTTTCCATCCCCAGTCGCAGAGAGTGCACGTTTCCTTAGTTCAATGAACGAGTTCCAGCATCAGAGACTGCCCAGGTTCCTTGAAGAGATGGACCCTTAGGCAGCCGAGGATTGGCTGGAGGTGATTGTGCGAGTTTTCAGGTTTGTGGGGACACTAGCTGATCTCATGGTTATCCTTGCAGTGAGCCTACTGCACGTGGCTGTAGGTAGATGGTGGAGCTTGATGCTCCAGGTGCACGACGAGGCATCCCTCGTATGGACGGACATTGAGAGCCTCTTTCTCTCAGAGTTTTTCCTAGACACCCTCCATGTGGTGCGCATTCAGGAGCTTCTACAGCTGCGGCAGGGCAGCATGACGGTCGCCCAGTACTCGGTGAGATTTACCGATCTCTCGCGCTATTCGACGGATATGGTACGTGACCCTTTCATCCGGGCTCGGACCTTCGAGTAGGGACTGAGGCATGAGATCAAGGCATCGATGATCTCCCTTAGAATTCCGACACAGGAAGAAGTACTGGAGCGAGCCCTTCTCATTGAAATATTTCTTGCTGAGCCTACACCAACAGCGAGACCTGCCGCAGGGTGGCATGTAGCAGAGTCGTCTGCATCTGGAAGTCGATGGATGTCACAGGGGTCTAGGTGGACTGGACCACCAGGTAGATGACTTCATTACATTGGCTCAGACATGTGGGGAACACGACGCAGATCCAGCCTTCCGCAGAGCAGGCAGTGCTACACATGCAGCGGGCAGGGCCACATGGCTCATGACTGCCCGAACCGTCGTGCAGAGGAGCAGCAGACTGTTGAGGGGCTACCCATGCATAGGAAGAGGGTCGACCGTGGCAGTCCTCCAAGAGTAGGTAGATGAGGCAGGGGAGCTAGCCGAGGAGCAGGTGGTAGGAGACGCATTGAGGCTTTACCACCACCACCACCAGGAGGTCCACCCCCCAACCACAGTGAGCTGCCTTGCAGAGACAGGCTCAGCTTCAGGGAGCGGAGGCCTGCGACCATGGCGCGCTAGAGATGATTTGAGTTACTATCTATATATACTCCACCCTTTCTGTAGTTCTTATAGACACATGAGTGAGTCATTATTTTATTGTCGCTGCCCTTGTTCGGATCTCGGAGATTTCGATGGAGCCGTTGGCTCGATCCTTACGTCTAGAGACGCTTACGGGAGTAGACTCGATGATTACGCACTAGTAACGGCAGTGTGAGATTACTCTAGGAGTCAAAATATTTGGCTAGGATCTTCTTGTAGAGGCGTCGATTCCTTAAGACATCATCTTGGGCATGGATTGGTTATCTACAGTCCATGCTCAGATCGACATTATTAGGCGCAAGGTGGGGTGTGTTCTCACTGATGGGAGTAGGTTGACCTTCACTAGCGAGAAGGGAGCCTTTGCAGCGTAGGATGGACTCACGTAGAGGAGAGGACATCCCATCACTCATCGTTTGGATAGCCTCATCCTAGAAGCAGTTGACATATGGAGTCCTAGTTTTCCTGTAGTGGTGGATCAGTATGCGGATGTTTTCCCTGATGACATTCCAGGACTACCTCCTCGTAGAGAGGTAGACTTTTATATTGTCTTGAACCTCGGGAAAAACCCAATATCCACTCCATCGTATCGTATGGATCTCACCGAGCTTAGAGAGCTACTGGCAGAGCTGGAGGACTTGCAAGGGAAGGGATTCATCCGACCCAGTGTTTCACCATAGGCTTCCCCGATATTGTTCGCCAAGAAGGAGGATGGGAGCTTGCGACAGTGTGTCGATTATCGTCGCATGAACCAGGAGACCGTGAGGAACATGTACCCACTAACTAGGATTGAAGACCTCTTCGATCAGCTCAAGGGAGCACGATGGTTCTCGAAGATAGACCTTAGATCAGGATATCATCAGCTCAGAGTTCAAGACGAAGACATGCAGAAGACGACCTTCATATGTCGGTATGTACACTATGAGTTCTTAGTTATGCCATTCAGCATAACCAATGCTCCAACGGTGTTCATGAGTCTCATGAACATGATCTTTCAGCCATACCTCGATCTATTTTTTGTGGTCTTCATCGATGACATTTTGATATACTCGACCATTGAGGGGGAGCACAGCTACAGCTTTCAGGTTGTACTGGACACACTCTGAGAGCACCAGCATTATAGAAAGCCCTCGAAGTGTCAGTTCTGGATACATGAGGTCCACTTCTTGGGACACGTCATCTCTGAGGCGGGGGTTGCGGTGGATCCTGTGAATACCGAGGTAGTGCTAGCTTGGGAGCCACCCAGAATTATGACTAATGTGCGGAGTTTCTGGAGGATAGTTGGGTACTACCAGAGGCTTGTGCCAGACTTCTCCAGAGTTAGGTCACCACTCTCAGCATTGACAAAGAAGGGGAAACCCTTCGTGTGGTTAGAAAGATTTCGGTAGAGCTTCCAGGAGCTGAGATAGAGATTGACCAGTGCACTTATCATTAGGCTACCAGAGGAGGGAATATGGTACGTAGTCTACTGCGATGATTCAGGGATTGGACTCAGATGTGTCCTGATGCAGGAGTGGGCATTGATCGCCTATAAATCATGTCAGTTGAGGAAACATGAGTAGAACTATGCTACCCCTGACCTGTAGTTAGCAGCAGTGGTCTTCGCTCTGAGGATGTGGCGACACTATCTGATGGGTGAGCATTTTACAGACTACCCTGACCACCAGTGTCTCAGATACATCTTCTCGCAGAAGGACCTGAATCTGAGACAACGGCGATGACTCAAGTTCTTCTAGGACTATGACTTTGAGACAGTCTATACTCCTGGAAAGGGGAACGTAGTAGCCGATGCCCTCAGCATTTGGACGGGCATTCAGCTACTCGGGGAGGTGACAGAGTAGATAGCCACTTTGAAGATATCCTTCATTGATAGAGATAGAGCAGCCTTTTTCAGTCACTCACAGTCACTCCTCCACTACTGCATCGGGTCAGAGAGGCATAGTGAGGGGACGCTGACTGTGAGACATGGCGTGCACAGATATCCTCAGGACATGCACCTGATGGATTCTCTGTTGGAGGAGAGCACGTCATCCTTTTCAGAGGACGTACCATGGTACCAGCTGCTTTACAGGAGGAGGTGATAAGGGAGTTTCACACTTCCCCTTTAGTGGTTCATCCAAGAGAGGTGAAGATGTACCAGGATCTCAGACGACAGCACTGGTGGTCGGCTATGAAGAAGGCTATATATGAGTTCGTTTCACGATGTCTCACCTGTCAGCTGGTGAAGGTGGAGCACCAGGTACCAACAGGCATGGTACAACCCTTGGAGGTACCGTAGTGGAAGTGGGATGGAATATCTATGGATTTTATGACTGGGCTTCCACATACTTCCAGAGGTCACGAATCCATTTGGGTGATTGTCGACCGACTCACCAAGTCATCTGAATTCTTACCCATTAGAGGGCAGGGCTCAGTGGAGAGCATGGGACGCCTCTACGTTCAGGATATTGTAAAGGTTCATGGTGTGCCGTCATATATCTTCTCCGATCGAGATGTTCACATTACTTCCCGGTGTTGGAAGGGGTTTCAGGAGGCATTCTGGACGCAGCTACGTCTGAGCACCGCCATTCACATTCAGACAGATGGTCAGATGGAGAGGACCAATTAGACTCTCAAGAACATGCTCCATGCATGTGTCCTCGACTTTGGTTGCAGCTGGGAGTACCCCCTACCCTTGGTGGAGTTCGCGTACAACAACAGCTACCACTCCACCATCGGGATGGCACCATACGAGGCATTGTACGACCGGCCATTTAGAGCAACTCTATGCTGGACAGACCCTGTGGAGTCAACACATGTGGGACCATAGATGGTCCATGCCACGACAGAGAAGGTCTAGGTCATCTAGGAGCAGATGAGGACAGGTCAGAGCATGAAGAAGTATTATGCTGACAGGAGGCGGGGGCCACTTGAGATCGAGGATGGAGACCAAGTTTTCTTACGGGTCTCACCTCGACATGGATTACAGAGATTTTTCCGGGGCGGCAAGTTGTATCCACGCTACATCGGACCTTTTCAGGTACTCAGCAGGATAGGCGAGGTGGCTTATCGCCTGGCTCTGCCACCTCAGTTGCATCGTGTGCTCGATGTCTTCCACGTATCTCAACTGAGGAGATACGTGCATGACCCGACACATATCATCGACCACGGGGAGATATAACATGGTGATGAGGCGACTTTTACGAAGGTCCTAGTGTAGATCGATGATCTACATGAGCAGGTCCTACATGGGCGGTCGATTCCTCTAGTGTGCATCAGATGGCAGCACAGGAACCCCCAAGAGAGCACGTTGGAGTGGGATGCTCAGATGTGTTCTCGGTACCCACATTTGTTCCGCTAATTTTTTATCTATCTTTACGGGGACATAAATCCCTGAGGTGGGAGTAATGTAAAGACCCATAAAATTCAAGGGATATTTTTTTTTCTTAATTTTATTTGGGATTTTACATGGGTGAAGTTGCTGACGGTACCTGATTCCGAGACCCGATGTGCCCAGAATCATGTTCCGAAATTTAGCTCGGGTATGTTCAGTGAACGAACGAGCGGGTTTTCCTACCTTTTGAATCGGTGCTCAGAATCGAAATATGAGGACACCGATGAAACCGCATCACAAGTAATTGCTTACTACCACCTTTTACAGAGTCATGTTTGCTCAGTTGAGGTTATTAATTAAATGGGTTATCTAAATAATAAAATAAAATATTTTTGTACAAATTTTATTTCTATTCTAAGTAGTTAAACCTATTCGTGGTGGTTGTAGTGGTACCCACTAATATCCTAACTCCACTATGTAGGATATTAGTGACGTGGGGCCCACACGAGCCCCACCCCTTCAAATCCATTTTTAACCTCCCTCTCGTGCTTTTAATATGTAACTCACCCACACAACGAAATAATGGAAAGACAACCCTCAAAATTAATTTGAATATTAAACACACCTCAATTAATTCAATTAATTAAACAAGATATGTTTGATTTTCAAATTAATGGCTTGCGTGTGTGTTAATAAAAAATACAAGACTTATTTTATTAGGGGTTGATTCATTGTACGAATGGAAGGGAGGACTCTTGCACTCTTGAGGAATATCTTCTTCCTCCTTGAGGAACACGATGAACACACCGTCACAGATGAAGAACGCCAACCTCCGAAAAAGGACGACGAATAACGCTGATTCCTCAGAGATCGACGACGGTACGCTGTGTACCGCGATGCCGACGGTCCTCTTCTCCACGACACCTTGAACCGTGATGCCATGTACCATGACACCGACGATCCTCCTTCCGTGACGTCGTCTTCCGCGACGTCCCTTTCCCATGAAAAACCTCGTTCAATGACTTCATCGGGGTAGGGGTTTGACTTTATTTTTGGTTCATGATTTTTCTTGACCGTCGAAACATCATTTTCTTAGTCTCTTGATATTGGATTAACGGGAGGGGGTCCGACCGCATGAACACGGCTGACCCTCCTCCCCCTTTTGATGATGAGTTTGTCGCGGAACAAGCAAAGGTAGCACGGTACAACAAAACTGTGTGGAAAAAAAGATGAATGGGAGAAGAAGCGCGATGCCGTCGCGCCGCGTCATTGAGGCCGAAAGAAACCGCGCCCAGAGTTGGGGCCGCAGAGGCAATTCGAAGACTCTGCAGATTGTTATTTTGACATGTGGATGGACAGGAGATGACATAACGGGCCACATAGGCGATATGATGATTCTGCAATAAAGTATGGGACCCGAGATGAACACAAGCGCATACAGAATGGAAAACGGACCACCTGAGAAACTCCGGTGTCCTATGGAAATCACCGGTGGCGCCTGCAGCTGGAGGCAGTGGCCGGCAGCAGTCGGCCGCCTAGAGGCGGCGGCGCCTCGGCGCACCGCGAGGTGGAACCACCGCGGCTGTAGTCACGGCGGCAGGGGGTCGCATTCTGCGGATGCGCGGGATCCGGGGGAGCAGGACGCGATGCTCGCCACGTCTGTGGAGCGCAAAGGCCATGGGGGACCGCGTCCCCCGATCGGCTCAATGGTCTGGTTAGCGTGCCCCCCGGCCGGGCAGGGCCAGATTGCGCGGACCGGACCAGGCCGTGCCCCACCGATCCAGGCCACGCCCATCTGGGTCGAACCCGGACCTAAGTCGGGTCGACCCGGTTCGGGCCGACCCAGGGGGGGTTGGGTCGGGTCGGACCGGGCCCAGACCCCCCTTTTTCGGATCACTTCCGATCTTTTGCCCATATCATGGGATATGGACCTCTGATCAATGCACCGTTAGTTTCGATGCGATCCTTGGACCGAAAGGGTATTTTCGGTATATTACATTCAAGGTTTCAGATAAATTTGTGTATAGCCGGGTTGGTTCGAACACGGAACCAACCGGGCCCTCAGAGCGAAAATGCTTACAACTTGAGCTCCGGATGTTCGATTGACGTGTCGTCGACTTTGTTGGATTCCTGTTAGTGAGACAGACCTTTTGGATTACTCTGCTCGAGGTTTGGACATAGTTGGAGTGTGGTTGGGTTTGTTTTGACTTAAAAACCAACCGGGCCCCTGAACAAAAAAGCCAATAACTCTCAGACCGGGCATCTGATTGACGCATCGTCTATCGCATTGAGTTCCATTTGTTGAGACGAAACTTTGGGATACATCAACTCAAGACGACTTTTCAGTTGATGTTTCGAACCCCTTTGGCTCGTGGAGTGGACCCTCCAAAAAACGAGCTTGCTGTGTGCGGGAACCCTAGAGCTGGCTGCGACTACAAAGACCATACTGAAATTCTCCATGGGTTTGATGGCGACGAATACTGCACTGAAATCCTTTGTGGGTTCAGCAGTGATGAAGTCCATACTGAAATCTTCCATGGGTTCAAAGGTGATTAAGACTTCACTGAAATCCTCGGTGGGTTCGGAAGTGATGAAGACCATACTGAAATCCTCTGTGGGTTTGACGACGATGAAGACTGCACTGAAATCCTCTATGGGTTCAGCAGCAATGAATAACATACTAAAATCATGCGTGGATTCAAAGGCGATGACTCTGTTCTTGCTATCCTATGTGGGTCTGGCAGAGTAGCTGGTCTGTATCCTAAGTGGGTCTGACAACTTAGTTGGTTTAGTATCCAACGTGGTTCCCAGCTTAGATGAATTAGTGGCTATATCTGATCATCTCTATCACATTACATATAATTATACCTTAGTGATCTGAGTCTTGACCATTAATCTATTTCATCGATATGATTGACTTTATTTCCTATATGGAGTCGGTTGTGTTATCCTGTGTGGATTGGGTTATACTATCCTATGTGGACGTGATCGAACTTGGGCACGGATGTTGGATATGAATGAGAATTGATGACTTAGGTATATGTATGGGCATATACCTAAGTAGTGTTGGTTGTTACATCATGATTGTATCTTTCCTTTTTGGATTATCCTTTGTGGATTTTGGGAGACCTTCGGGGGTCTCGAGGTCCCTACTGAGTAGCGTATACTCACCCCTACATGGGCTATGCCTGCACTACATTGTGGTAGATACAGACGACGGACATCACTGATCGTGGTTGAGGCTTGTGGAGCTAGTTGGTACCTGGAGGTGGAGCACTGGGCGAGACGTACACGGAGCGCATAGCAGGACCCGAGGAGCTAAGGAGGCTATATGTACCCACCCTTCAGGTGGGACTTCCAGTGGAAAGCTTGACGTTGCTGCTTTACTTTCAATTGTTGTACATTCTTTCCAGTTGTACATTACTTTCATTTTGGGTTTGTATTCTAGACCACTTAATTTAAAAACATACTAGTGTACCCAGTTTTACTTATTGTTACTTATTTTGGCTTACTTTGTGGTGACTCATTACTTTATAAGGCAATGTCTTCCCCTTTTTATCGGTTTTACGCCTTGGTGCTAGTCGCCAGCCCCTTGCCTATGGGAGACTGGCTTGGGGTAGTCATGGCACGGGTCCCGAATATGGGTCATGAAATATATCAAAATTCGTTACATAATACACCACATGAAATAAATTATTGGAAAATAATAGAAATCTCACATAATTAAAAGTGACATAAGAAATCCCTTACCTCGTGTCCGACTTGACTCATATGTTTTGTGTTCTTCTTAAATAATAAAATAAAGATAATTTATACTTGATTAAGAACATTTTTCAAGTTTATTAATATTTTTTTTATCTTATTACTCTTTATAGACATTATGAAATCATTTATGTTCATAACGGTCATTTTCTTGATATTTGGTACTTGAGTAAAAAATGAACACCTTATTTTTACACGTTTTCCATGTGGTCAATATTTCATTATCTCTAGAATGATATTCATTATTTTGATATAATGTATATTATATATATATCCAGTATATATATATATATATTTATAATAGTGCATATAATTTGGAGATAAGAAATGAAATATATAGTTCATGAAGACGGTTAGCTGTACGTACGCATGAACGCTACTTTAATTTCTATTTCATATTTTAATAGAAATAAAAGATATTGATACATAGTTATATTATAATTCCAGTATAATATAATATATAATATCATTAAATTAATCCTTTATACATCCTATATATGGCATTAATATGTCATATTACTTTGAGGGGGTGGTAGTACACACTTTCTCAAATGAAATTTTCGCGTTTAACCAAAATGTAAACCACAATGGTATCCTATAAATGAAAAATAAAAAATCATAAATAAAATAGAAAAATAATATATATAATATATAAATATATTTATATCTTAATTTACACCATGAGAGGCAATAGGAGATAATCGAACAATCATCGTTTCGTGAGGCGTTAATTTTCCATCCAGAGAAATAGTATGTTTTTCACCCATTAGTTGGAGGTGTGATTAAGTTTAGTAATAATAATTATCATAAAAATATCATTGTATATTTAGTATACTGGTGTTGTTATAAAAAATTAGAATACGAAGAATTTATGGGTTGGAGAAGTAAAATAAGAGCAAAAAAGTTAAGAAAAACTATTACCTTTAATTTGGGTAACTCTCATTGGTTTGAACCAAAATGAATTTTTGAGGTGAATTATTCTTAATTTAAGGATTGTAAGTGGAAGATATAGATAATTATAGATTATTTGGGTAGGTTTTGGATGAGCCAAGGGTCCTGAGAGGGTTGTGAAATGAGTTAGAAGTGAGGGCTATTTATAAGGGGGAGGAGGGGCTCTTTAGGAAAGTGTGAAATTATTATTTTATTACAGAATGATTTTCCTCTTCTAAATACCTAAAACTCATTATGGTCGAAGATAAGATGACTCATGGTCGATATAAATTAATCCAATAAAAATTTGACAGTTTTGGATAATATCTTAATATTTATAATTTTATTTAGTTAAATCATTTATTAATGAAATAAACACTACATCATTATTGTGTCATAAATTATTTAATTCATTTTATGTCTAAAAATTATAAAAAAGATACCATGATGTAGGAAATATTTTTATCATTCAAAATAATTTTTATCATTGAAAATATAACATCAATAAACCTATGGAAAATTTAAATTACTAAAAGATATTTGTTTGTATCGTTTTTGTCATTAATTTATGTTAATTAAAATATTGTGTCATTATCACTCTTAAGTGGATCCATGGGGTCCCAAAATCGACCAATGTATGACCATGGTTGGAAATTACTCATCCAAGAAGTTTACTACAATTTTTAAGGTAATTTTTTATTATTATGATATTCTTTTTACCTTGAATTATCCTAATTAACTTTATTCGAGATAAATAAAATTCAAAAGATACTTCTCCCCAAAAATTATTTTTATCTTATTGAAACACATTTTACTTACTAATAACATCCATGTATGTTGAATTTTCGGAATTCTATTCCTTGAATTAGTAAAGGATAATTTGAATGAAAAAGACAGTTTTTTAACAGCTACGTAGTGGTTTCACTATTCCTCAAAAATTAATGTTTTTCAGAGAAATCCCATGAAATTAAGACTAAGATATATTTGATATTACAAATTCAAAAATGATTTCTATTTTAAGAAATTAAAAACATAGATGTTTCATTACTTAATTTTAAACTAATTTGCATTTTCAAAACAAATATAATGTTTTTAAGAAACAATATCAATCAAAAGATTGACACATGTTTATGTCATATTTCAATGTTCCATTAATTACAATGGCCGCCACTAGATTAAAAGGTAAAAATATAATCTAATAACACTATAAAACAAATTAAAATGATAATATATCCATATAACTAAATTATATTAAAAATCATATTTAAATTAAAATAGAGTATTTTTAACTATTCATTAAAATTTAATTTTATCAGAAAAATACCAAAAAATATCGCAAATTAAATTCGGGTGCCTCAATTAAAAAAGAATATTTTTTCTGTTAAAATATAATGTATATAAGTGACCAAAACTAAATTTATGGAGGATTCTCCATTAATAAGCAAAAAATCATCCTTTTAGTTAATATTAGAGTATTTATGCTTAATATAGAATTATTTTATTATATTAATCCTCTAAATTTTGTTGGATAAATGTAAAAAAATTGAAAATATTGTATAATCATATTGTAGTAATTTCTATTCATTCCCGCCAACACAATGGCTTGGAATTAAATACAATTTAAAATAATAATATTATATTATTAGTGTGCAATGTAAGATTTCAAAGAAACCCGTTGTTCGGTATCGAGTAAGCCTTTAGACATAGCATCCACTTTAATGAAAAATTAATATTTAATTCACATATATTAATTAATACAAAAAATATTATATTAATTATTTTCCTGGGATTTTATATTTTTTATGAGTTCAAACATTATGTATAAAATGGTTCACATTTAATGGTTTAGTAATAATAAGGGATTGGATCATTAGTAACTGAAAATGGTGGATAACATAATATATTATTTTATTTTTATATCTACTAAATTTTTACAAAAGGTATTTTACCTATGGGGATTAGTGGTTTCTAATATTTGAAGATCTTTTGTAAAAAATAATATTTCAATTTTCAATGAGTTCATATTTATAGGATTGGTAATGAGTTAGATATATATACATTAAGTAGATGTTCTATTTTATAAAATAGAATCACTGTATTTCAAAAAAAAATTGGTACAGATTAATTTGAATGATCAAGTTATTAGTGTATATATGAGAAATATTTTTGAATTTTAGTTTAAAAAATAAAATTCAGATAATGATATCTATTATAAAGAATCTAATACATTAGTTGATGATAACACATATATAGATGAAATATTAGTTCGACAAAAATATATTTTAGGATAGTTCTATAGATCTGTAGATGGTTGAAAAATGTTGAAGACCAAAATAGATTATGGTGAACTTGATAGTTTGGGAAAATATAGGGAAGTATAAACTTATATAGTACATATATTCCTAGGATAAATATTGAGGAAAATATTATTGCAACTATAGAAAGAATTTTTTTTTTGAATTTAATGGGAATAGCATTCTAATTATGAAGAGATACTCGTCATGTAATATATTATTTATCACAGTTGCCAAAAATATATTTCAAAAAAATGTTAAAAATATTCTAGATATATTAATTCGAGAACCAATTGTTTTTGGAAAGATGGTTGAAAGGGATGAAAATTCAGGGTTTTCATAACCATAATAATGTTGTGGATGTAACATTTAGGATGTGAGCCTGAGTAAAAAATGATTTTTAAATGCTACATTATTTATTAGAACATGAAAATTGAGTTATTTATTTTGTTATAGAAGAATTCCATGCTTTTAAATGGTTTATTGTAATGATATTTTGGTTGTGGAACCAACAAAACATTAAAACCACTATTGTATTCTACCAATACCTAGATGGGGCTAGTATAAAAAATGAATAATAACTATTTAAAATTATCATATGTTGTTTTTGGGTAGCATTAAAAAAACTAGGTTATTTTTAAATATTTTTCACTTTATTGATTAAATTATTGAATGAAATTATTTCCTTCCTTATATAGAGAATTTAAATTCAGAAAACACCTAATTTCATGAATTGGGGTTTTATTTTTTGTTATGTTTTCTTATTATTATTTTTTGTATGATTTTTTCTTTAATTTCAGTCATTTAAAGATGTTGTAATGGAATCATTGTTCCATTAACAAGTTATTTATTTGATATTCATTAAATTCAATTATTTTTAACCATGTATATACTTTTTTATGATAGATAAGGTTTTATTTTGGAATATAGTATATTACACTAATGATGGGTGCTAAATTACATAGTAAATTATTATATGAGTGTCCAGTTAGAGAAATTATTGATATTCATATAATATATATGAGTTATAGATTCCTATAATTATTAGTATATGTTCTTATCCTTCTTTTATAACTTATTGATAACATATAATATTATTTGTATCATGTTTGTGGTATTATCTGGCCCCAAAATTTCTTCAACAATTTCTTAATGGTAATAATGACTGAATTGAATGTATTCTACCTCACATAATTTTGGAACAATATATTGGTGGGTTATAAATGTTTAGTAAATAAATAATATCATATAATCATCATATTGAGACTTCATATAATCATGTTTGTATTAATTTTTTTATTAATGAATCTTCTATTTGTATCTCTCCTACCAAAAAAATAATCATTTTTATGAGAAATCAATCATAATTGGATTTATTATTAATAGAATCTCATATTATGAAATTCCATTACCAGATACAAGAATTTATACAAACTGATTAGTTTGTGGTAAAACTGGACCATATTCAGATCCATCAATCATAATGGATTATGTGGTTAATTTTAAAATATTATTACATGTGTAACACCCCAAGCATCCATGATAGGCTTCTCTTTGAATTATATAGTAGTGTGTGTTATACGCAACATCGAGTTCTAACACACACCACAACCATTCAAAGTATTCGTTATGAATAGTAATACCTACTTTTTGAAATTTTATAAATTTTATCATTCAAAATGGACTTCCTTTTTGGATTCAGAATATCGAATTTAGTCTAGGGTAAAATTTTGGATCTTTTCGGATAACATTTATATTTTGATGAATAGTGAAAATTACTAAATTTTAATTAAAAACAAATTTTTTAATAAAAATAATTAATAGTGATAAATTATAATATTGAGTGGTTTTAAAGTATAATTAGAATATAATTTTACCATTTTGTCCAATGGTGGTCATTATAATTAACTTCACATTTAAATTGGACACAATCAATTGTCAATCTTTTGATTGATATTGTTTCTTAAAAACACGATATTTATTTTGACAACGGGAATTAATTATAAAAGTAATTAATGCAACTTATATGTTTGTAATTTTTTAAAATACACACCATTTTTGAATTCAGAATATCAATTATATCTTAGGGCGAATTTTTGGTATTTATCTGAAAAACTTCAATTTTTGATGAACAGTGAAACCACTAAGTGGTAGTTTAAAAAGTCATTTTTCATGTTAATGAAACATTACCACTTCTGTGATTTGATTTTCGAAAATCCGACATACATGTTTGTCATTAGGATGTAAAATTTTGTATAATGGGATTAAATTTTTTTTTCGTGAATAGTATCTTTTAAGTTTTATTAATCGCGATTAACGGTAATTAGTGAAATTTAAGGTAAAAATGATATTATGAATATATGAAAATGTCCTGACACTTTTCTTATACTTATTGGGTGATTCATGGTCGACCCAGACAATCCATGGGTCAACTTGGGGATCCCATGGAGCCACGTGTGTAAGAAAATGACATTAATAACTTTTTATTTAAAGTAAAAATAAAATTTTCACAAACATTTGTTGTTTTACAAAAACAATTATTACCTGGGGTTATATAAGTTATCCTTTCGAATGTAAATATTAATTGTAAAGCTAAAAATATTTCCTAAATAATGATATTTTTTTTAATAATTTTTAGACATTAAATAAATTATAATTTGTATGACACCATCATCAGCGATTACCTCATTAATTAACGATTTAAATAAAATTAAAAGATAATTTAAAATATATGACTTACAAATGTCAAAAACATATTGGATGAGTATATTAGGAACCCTTATCACCTTATATTATAAATATATAATTGTGGGACCTTTGAAATCCCAAAATCATTTCATAATAATGTAACATTTCATGGGATTCCAAGAGTGCCCCTCATCTCCTCTTATAAAAGGCCCCCACCACTACCACCTTATTCACACCATCAAAGACATTTGTCCTCGACAACATCTGACCAAATACTCTCTCAACTTCCCTCTCTTACTCCTATAAGCCTCCCTTTTGGCAGAATTCATCCCAAGGATGCTTTTGGCTCAAATCAAAAAAAGAGTTACCTGATTTTAAGGCAATGTCTTCTCTTATGTTATTTTGTTTTATTTGGATTCTCCAACCCCTTAAACTCTTTTTATTACTTTATTTTGTAACAACACCAGTATCTTCAATATAATTTAATGTTTTTATGAGAAGTATTTTATTTACACTTACACACACCTCTGTCTAATGGTTAAAGAACAAATTTTTTCTATGGGTGGCGAAATACTGCCTCACAAAATGATGATTGTTCAATATTATTTTAACACCTCAAATGGTGGCCATTATGATGATACTATTTTTATATATGATATATATTATGTTTTGTTTCATTATTATTCTGTATTTTTAATTTATGGCACACCTGTATGATTTCCATTATGGGTAAACGCGATAATTTCATTTTAGGGTTTCCAGACTACCGCCCCCTCAATGTGATTTGAATCATTAATGCCATATGTGGGTTGTATAAAAAATGGAGTAAATGATATTATATATGATATTATACTGGAATTATAATATACCATTATATCATTTTGATTTCATTGCATTAAATACGAAATAGAAATGAAAGTAGCGTTCATGCATACGTACGGCTTACCGTCTCCAAGAACGGTGCATTTCATTTCTTACCTCTAAATGTTATGTAATATTATGAATGAATGTATATACTAGATATATATTATATATATATATTATATATATGATATCTAAATCATGGATATGATTCTGGAGATAATGGATATTTTAACACATAAAAAACTTGAAATTATAAGAAGTTTATTGTTGGCTCAAGTACCAAAGATCGACAAAATGATCGTTATTAACTTAAATGACTACATAATTTTTGTAAAATTGTAATTAGTGATATTAAAGGGTTAATGAACATGAAAAATTTTCTTAATAAAGTAGATATTTACTCTAGTTTATTTTTCAGGAGATTAAAGAACAGTCGAGTGAAGTCGGACACGAGGTAAGGGACTTCGTCTCAATCTACTTTCATTGAGACATTTTTTGTTTTATACACAACTTTCTCTTATACGGTGTATAAACCCCTTTTACTTTTACGTTTACACAAAAGGAATCTTTTTTATATGAAGCATATTGCTAAATGAAAAAAGGGAATGTTTTTCTGTCGTACGTAAGCGGCGACAAGGACTTCTCCGTCGCCGTGACCATTATTTGAGTTTTGGCTTCCTCTACAAGCCATAAATTTTTTTAAAAGAAAAATAATTACAAAGTTTTAATTTTCATTTATTTGGGTATTGAAAATGGCTTTGAAAATGTTTTTATTATATCAATGTGTTGTATTGATATTATGTGATTGAAATGTGGAAATTTTATGTTTCCTTTATGCATGTTTTATGTGATACGATTTTGTTATGGTTTATGATATGTTTAAACCTTTTCATATGAGGAATGCATTGGACTTAATATGTGACGGGTGGAGCCCACTATAGCTCATCGATGCATCTTTAGGTCTAATGAGACAAACTAGTGTCTTGGCACGAGGCTTTGAAAAAATCTTATTTGTAGTCATGGCACGAGGCCTTGGCTACATGGTTATGATAGTCTGGCATTATGCATTCCATCATTATGAAAGTGGTTATTGATATTTCATGTGATTATTCAAAAAGTAAAATATCCATGTGAATAAGTTAATGGCATTATTTCATTTTATTTTTTCCATATTATGCAGAAGTTCAAGTTTAAATGGCTTTTGTTTTAGTTATACAATGCCTTAAATGTTAATGTTTATTTATGAAAGCTTCCACCAAATTTTTATCCTAAAGGAGAATCTGAGATGACCCCTTTCAATGTTTAAATTATTCCAGGATGTGATGAATTATTTTAGGAATGACCTGCAGTGATAGTCTGAATGGGATTTGAGTGTGGAAAATGGAGACGATGTTATTGTAGTTTAACACTTTATGATGTAATGTAATATTTATGAATGTATCTAGTGTTTCCAAGGCTACTAAACTAATCGGTCTCTCGAGACTTAATCTTTTGTGATCATGCCGATGTTACGTAATAATGCACCGACTCTGGGTAACTGGGGTCAGGGCATTACAGTTGGTATCAGTGGTAGTTTAGTAGTAACCTTGGAAGCTAGATTTAGATAAACCTTGATTCGAGCATATAGACCTATGATAAACATTGAGGATTAGTATAGAATAACTTCCTAGATTTTTGGTATTATAGAGATTTTTTGAGTTTTCTGAACAATACATCCCTGTCTGGATACGAGCAGGTAGAGGCAGCTCTGGAACAAATGTACCTAGGGGTAAAACCCGAAAACACCACTTTGAGCTAGACTTGAACAGGAACTGGTGCACGACAACATGCCTTGCTGCACTCTTGGTTACGACACTACTGGGGGATATGCTTAGGATAATTCTCATTTTCATTACAAACCACTCTGAAGGGTTATGAGTATATACTTCATCAAAGAAAACATTTTTATGGTTATGGATTATATCCATAAATAGTTCAATTTATGTTAAGTGTTTTGAAAGTTTGTAGTTATGTATATTGAATCATAAACTAATCTAGTTTATGCCATTGTTTAAAAATGGTGACTAGTGGGAGGAATGGAAACCGTATCAATGCACGCACTCTGTGTAGGAACTTCCCTCCTACTCATGATAATTATAGTGGAGGTGGAGATATAACTGGTGCTGATCATCTTATTACCATACTGGGACAACTCACTCAGGTTATGAATAATAACCTTACTTGTATGGAGAACCCTGATCCTCAACGTGGAGGATCAATGTTAGACCGCTTCATGAGGAAACAAACACCAACATTTAATGGGGGTTCAAATCCATTAGTAGGTGATCAATGGATAAACTCCTTATAGAAAATATTACATGTCGTGGGGAGTAGCGAAATGGAGAAGGTTGTCATGGTAGTTTACCGCCTCACAGGAGATGTTGATCAATGGTTGTCATTGATTCAAAACAAAAAGGAAGATTATGAAGTGTCAAGTATGGAATAAAGGGAGTTTATGGAAATTTTCTTAGAAAAATACATTCCACATGACCATCGAGCTGATATAGAAAGGCAATTTCTGAGTCTGAGGTAGAAGGAGGATGAGAATGAAGCAAAGTATGAGGATAACTTTACAAGGTTAGCGAGGCATGCTGCAGATTATATACGTAACCCAAGAAGTAAGATTGATCATTTCTTTGACGGGTTAAAACCATTTCTCCATCGAGCATTAGTCTCACAGATCTTCTTATCGTACAAAGATTTTGTCCCGTGTGCTTTCAAGACAGAAAAGGATTTCTCTAACTCTTATGAATTTAAAGAAAACCAAGAAAAGAATAGATCTTCTGATCAATCTGGAAATGGAAATAAGGGGAAGAAGGGAAAAGTTTAATATCAGTCCTGCAGTAAATGTGGGAAGAAATTCCCCGGTATTCGCTTGAAGGGAATGGGAGACTGTTACAAATGTGGTGAAAAAGGCCACCAAGCTCATTATTGCAAGGGAAAGAAAGTTTCTGCCAATGTGGAATGATAAAATTGTAGGGAAATGAGGGATTATGCAAATGAATGTCCTAAGAATCAGGGAAACTTACCTCAGAAGGGGACAAGGGATCAAGACCAAGCTTATGTTATCACTACTGTTAAGTTTGATGATCCGAAAGACGTAGTGGTAGGTAATTTAATTGTTTACTCAAGTTTAGAAAATGCATTATTTGATTCTGGATCATCGCATTGTTTCATATCTTCCTAGTTTTCTATGAAAATTAGATATTTCCAATTTTATTTAATGAGAGAATTGTTAGTCAAAACTCATATGGGAAGTATCATTGCAACATAGTTTTGTGAAACAATCCCCATTCGAGCACATAAATGTTTTTTATCTGCTGATCTCATTGTCAGACCTATGATTGAGTTTTATATAATCCTCTGTATGGATTGGGTTTCGAACTATGATGGAATGATTTATTGTAAGAATAAGTAGGTTACGATTTTTGATGATGATGATATGGAACACCTTATTTTTAGAGCAGAATTGTCACCACCTAATTATTATTTAGATCCACCCCCAGTAGCTCAACTAAATTCAATTATTGGGGAGGAAGATAATGAAATTATTAAGGTATAAGAAAGGAATATTAAAATAGAGGATGTACCTATTGTGAAAGAATATGTCGATGTGTTTCCGGATGATTTACCTAGATATCCTCTAGAACGAGAAGTTGAGTTTTCCATTGATTTAATTCCTGGATCAAGGCATATATCGAAGAACCCTTATAGAATCGCCACCATGGAATTAGTTGAACTAATGAAACAGCTAGAAGAATTGAGTAATAAGGGATTCATTCGACCTAGTGTTTCTCCATGGAGATCCCCTGTCCTTTTTGGTAAGAAGAAATATGGATCTATGAGGTTTTGCGTTGACTATAGGGAGATCAATGCTATTACAATAAAAAAGAAGTATCCCCTACCTCACATTAATGATTTATTTGAACAACTGCATGGAGCTCAATACTTTTCAAAGATTGACCTTCGATCTGGATACCATCACTTGTGTGTGAAGAAGGAGGACATTCAAAAAATAGCATTTTGAACAAGGTATGGGCATTACGAGTTTACAATAATACCTTTTGGATTGACTAACGAACCCTATGTATTCATGGATCTAATGAAAAAAGTTTTCAATGAATATATTTATGATTTTGTGGTGGTATTTATTTATCATATCTTGGTATACACCAAATGCTATGAAGATCATGAAAATCACTTGTGCATTATCTTGAAGACTCTTAGAAGACATGAATTATATGGGAAGTTTAACAAGTTTGAATTCTGGCTTCATGAGATTTCTTTTCTTGGCCATATTGTATCTGAGGATGGAATTTCTATTGTACTTTATAAGACCAAGGCAATCCAAGAATGGCCATCATCGACCAGTATAACTGAGGTACACAACATTATTGGTTTGGCAGGTTATTATTGACATTTTGTCCAGAATTTTTCCCGATTAGCTAATCCATTAACGAAGCTCACACGTAAAGGGGTAAATTTTTCTGGACAAAAGAGTGTGAAGAATGTTTTGAAGAACTGAAGAAAAGAATTTTCAATGCTCCTATATTGGATCTACCATCAGGGAATTATGGGTTCGTTATTTATGGTGATGCATCAATGAAAGGAATTGGTTGTGTCCTTAGGAATAATGATAGGGTTATTGCATATGCATCACGACAGCTAAAAAATCATGAGCAGAACTATCCGACTCATGATCTTGAGTTAGATGCTGTAATATTTTCCTTGATGATATGGGTACATTATCTCAATGGTGAAAAATGTGAGATATATACTGATCACAAGAGATTTAAATATATTTTCTCACAAAAATAACTCAACATGAGGAAAATGTGATGGCTTGAAATACTCAAGGATCATGATTGCACGATACACTACAACCCGGGAAAGGAAAATAAGGTTTGAGATGCTTTGTGTAGAAAAGATCATGGCGGTTTGAACATGATGAGATTGGAATGAGATCCTATTTTCATGGATCTAGTAAAGATGAATATGGGAATCGCCATGGAGGGTGAAACAACAAAACATTTTCAAATGGATGCCAAACCATATTTACTAGAAAGGATAAAGTGTTCCTAGGACGATGATGAAGAGTTGAAAAAGATGATTAAAGATTTGAATGATGGACGATTGAGTGACTTTGTGTATGAAGATGGAATTTTGAAATTTGGGAGGAGACATTGTGTTCCCGATATACCTGATTTAAAAAGGAAATTGTTGGATGATTCTCATAGTTCCAATTTCTCTATCAACCCTGGGAGCACCAAAATGTATATATATTTAAAGGGACATTTTTGTTGGGATAAAATGAAGAGGTAGATTGCTGATTTTGTGACAAGTTGTATGGTTTTTCAACAAGTGAAAGCTGGAAGGAAACCTCCTGGTGGAGTATTGCAACCTCTTCCCATACATGAGTAGAAATGGGAAAATATTATGATGGACTTTGTCATGGGACTACCAAAGACTCCTAGAAGGAATGACGCAATATGGGTCATTGTTGATCATCTCACGAAGTCAGCACATTTTCTTGCTATAGGAGAAGATCTACCACATGAACATCTAGAAAGACTATATATTAATGAAGTTGTGAGACATTATGGAGTACCCTTGTCGATTTTCTCGGATCGTGATCCCCATTTTACATCAAGATTCTGGAAAAGTCTTTAGAAGGCCTTGGATACTAAACTTCGTTTGAGAAATGCTTACCACCCTCAAATAGATGGACTATCAGAATGAACTATTCAAACCTTATAAGACTTGTTGAGATCATGATCACTTGACTTTCAGGGTATGTGGGATCAATATTTAACTATGGTAGAATTTTCCTATAACAATAGCTTCCATTCAAATATTCTGATGGAACCATATGAAGCGTTATAGGGAAAGAGATGTCTCACACCAACCTGTTTGGATGTCTTTGGTGAAAGAAAACATGTAGGTGCAAAACTGGTGGAGGAAACGATAGAAAACGTAAAGGTAATCCAAAACCACATCAAAGAATCTCTAAGTAGGAAGAAGAGTTATGCTGACAACCGAAGGAAGGAGTTGGAATTTCAGGCAGGAGATCGTGTTTTCTTAAAGGTATCTTCATGGAAAGGAGTTATATGTTTCGGTAAGAAGGGTAAATTGAGTCCCAAGTACATTGAACCCTTCAAATTTCTAGAACAAATTGGGGTTGTATCTTACCATTTGGAAATTCTTCCAAGTCTCTCAAAAGTTCAAGATGTATTCCACATATCACTGTTGAGAAAATCCATTCCTGACCCAACGCATGTACTCACCTATGAGGAATTAGAACTGGAACTCGATCTTTCTTATTGCAAAGAACCCATCAGGATTCCTGATACAAGAGAACAAGTGTTGAGGAACCGAACGACTCGTCTGGTAAATGTTCTATGGAGAAACCATAAGATGGAGGAGGCAACGGGGGAACCCGAGGAACTTATGATTAAGAATCACCCGAGTCTTTTTATACAGTGATATTATATGAAATTTCGAGGATGAAATTATTTTAAGGAGATGACAATGTAACACACCAAGCTTCTATGATACTTTATTCTTTGAATAATATAGTAGCATGTTTTTTACACAACATAGAGTTTTAAAACACACCACAACAATTCAATGTAGCAGTTATGAATACTAATACCTAATTTTTTAAATTTTATAAATTTTATCTTTCAAAATGGACTTCATTTTTGGATTCGGAATATCGAATTCAGCTTAGGGTAAAATTTTGGAACGTTTCGGATAACTTTTATATATAGTGTTTTTAAAGTATAATTATAATATAATTTTACCATTTTATCCAATGGTGGTCATTATAATTAACTTCACATTGAAATTAGACATAAACAATTGTCAATCTTTTGATTGATATTGTTTGTAAAAAACACGCTATTTGTTATAACAACGAGAATTAGTTATAAAATTAATTAATGTAAATTATATGTTTGGAATTTTTTTAAATAGATAACATTTTTGAATTCAGAATATCAGTTATAGCTTAGGGTAAATATTTGGTAATTTTCTGAAAAACTTCAATTTTTGATGAATAGTGAAACCACTAAGTGGTAGTTTAAAAACTAATTTTTCATGTAAAAGTAACATTACCACTTTTTGGATTTGATTTTAAAAAATCCAATATACATGGTTTTCATTAGGAAGTAAAATGTTGTACAATGGGATTAAAATAATTTTTTGGTGAATAGTAACTTTACGTTTAATTAATCGTGATTAAAGGTAATTAGTGAAATTTAAGGTAAAAATGATATTATAAAAATATGAAAATATCTTGACACTTGTCCTACACTTATTGGATGTGTCATGTCCAACCAATACAATCAATGGGTCAACTTGGGGACCCCATGGAGCCACTTGGGTACGAAAATGACATTAATATCATTTTATTTAAAGTAAAAATAAAATTGTCACAAACATGTGTTGTTTTACAAAAAAAATTATTACATGGGGTTATATAAGTTAATGATTCAACTATAAATATTCATTGGAAAGATAAATACATTTACTACATCATGATATTTTTTTATATTTTTTAGACATTAAATTAATTAAAATTTTATGACACCGTGATGATGCAGCAATTACATCATTAATTAACGATTTAAATAAAATTAAATGATAATGTAAAATCTAAGACTTACACATGTCAAAAACCTATTGTATGAGTATATTTAGAACCCTTGTCATCTTATCTTTAAAATATATAATTGTGGGACCATTGAAATGCGAAAATCATTTCATAATAATGTAACATTTCATGAGTTTCCAAGAGTTCCCCTCCTCTCCACTTATAAAAGGCCCCCACCACTACCACTATATTCACACCATCAAAGCCATTTTTCTCAGTCAAACTCTGCCCAAATACTCTCTCAACTTCCCTCTCTTACTCCTAGAAGCCACACAATGGTCATAATTCTTCCCAAGGAAACTTTTGGCTCAAATCAAAAAAAGAGTTACCCAATTTTAAGGTAATGTCTTCTCTTATGTTATTTTGTTTTATTTTTCTTATCCAACCCCTTAAACTCTTTTTTTTCCATTATTTTGTAACAACAACAGTATATTAAATATACTAGGATTTTGTTCTGAGAAGGATTTTATTTACACTTACACACACCTCCGTCTAATGGTTAAAGAATGTACTGTTTTTGTGGGTGGCGAAATACTGCCTCATTAAAAGATGATTGTTCAATATTCTATTAACACCTCTAATGGTGGCCATTATGATGACACTATTTTTATATATGATATATATTATGTTTTTTCCATTTTATTCTGTATTTTTCATTTATGGAATACCTTTATTATTTCCATTATGGGTAAACACGATAATTTCATTTTAGTAAATGCAGACTACCGCCCCCTAAAGGAGATTTGAATCGTTAATTCCATATGTGGGATGTATAAAGGATAGAGTAAATGATATTATACATGATATTATAATGGAATTATAATATAACTTTATATCATTATTATTTCATTCCATTAAATACGAAATATAAATGAATGTATCGTTCATGTGTACGTACGACTTACCATCTCCATGAACGGTGCATTTCATTTCTTACCTCTAAATGTTATGTAATATCATGAATGAATGTATATACTGGATATGTATGATACATATGATATCTACATCATGGATATAATTCTGGAGATAATGGATATTCTACCACATAAACAACTTGTAATTATAAGAAGTTCATTGTTGGCTCAAGTACCAATGATCGAAAAACGACCATTATTAACATAAATTAATACATAATTTTCATAACGTTTTAATAAGTGATATTAAAGGTACAATGAACATGAAAATGGTTCATATGAAAGTAGATATTTACGATTTTTTATTATTCATGATATTAAATAATGGTCGATTGAAGTCAGACACGAGGTAAGGGAGTTTGTCTCAATATCCTTTCATTAGGGCATATTTTGTTTTATACACAACATTCTTTTATACAGTGTATAAAATACTTTGACGTTTACGTTTACACAAAAGTAATATCTTTTATACGATGAATTTTACTAAACGGAAAAAGTTAATGTTTTTTTGTTTTACGTATGTGGCTACAACGACTTTCCCGCCGTCGTGACCATTATTTGAGTTTTGGCTTCCTCTACAAGTCATAACTTTTTTTTAAATGAAAAATAATTACAATGTTTTAATTTTATTTATTTTGGAATTATAAATGGTTTTGAAAATGTTTTTATTATATCAATGTGTTTTATTGATATATTGTGATTGAAATTTGGAAATTTTATGTTTCCTTTATGCATGTTTTATGTGATGCGATTATGTTATGGTTTATGATAAATTTAAACTTGTTCATATGAGGAATGAATTGGACTTAATAAGAGACAGGTGGAGCCCGCTATAGTGCCTCGATGCATCAGTAGGTCTCCTGAGATTAACTAGTCTCTTGGCATGAGGCCTTGAAAAAATCTTATTTGTAGACTTGGCACGAGGCCTTGGTTACGTGGTTATGATAGTCTAGCATTATGAATTCCATCATTATGAAAGTGGTTATTGATATTGCATGTGATTATTCGACTAGTATAATATCTATGTGAATATGTAAATGGAATTATTTCATCTTCTTTTTTCTATATTATGCTAATGTTAAAGTTTGAAAGGCTTTTGTTTTAGATATAAATTTTCTTTAAATGTTAATGTTTATTTATGAAAGATTTTTATATATTGTTATCCTTACTGAGCATCTGAGCTCACCCCTTTCAATGTTTTAATTTTTACAGGTTGTGAAGAAGTATTTTAGGAATGACCTGTAGGGATATTCTGAAGGGGATATGAGTGTGGAAAATGGTTACTATGTTATTTTAGTTTTTCTCTTTATGATTTAATGTAACATTTATGAATGAATCTAGTGATTCTAAGGATACTAAACTAATCGGTCTTTCGAGACTTGCTCTTTTGTGATCATGCTGATGTTACGTAATAATGCACCGACTCTAGGTAACTTGGGTCAGGGCGTTACAACATGTGTTTATATATTTTGTGTGGATTTAATGGCATTGATATATCTATTTCAAAAGTTTTATCATTTCAAAAAAATTATCTCCTTTTAAATAAACTATAGGATTCATATCTCGATGAAGATACTTTCAATGAACACAAGGTGGTGTCCATTTTTATAGGAATCACTATGGGATTTGTTATTATTAGCATGGGTAGTTTTCATCTATTTGTTGTGTATATTCCTATAAGGATTAAAACCTTTTCATTTTGTCTCCATTTTTTAATAAGGTCAGATATTTGGGAAACCAAAGAAAACAAAATATGGTCATAAGGAAAACAATCCATCATGGAAATTAATTATCCTTTATTCACCATGTTAGTATGATGGTGGGGCTTAGGGGTCAGTTGAATGAAAATGGTTGTTATATCTCCTTGATGAGATGGGATAATGTTCTAGCTATAGAACTCCAATATGGTTATCTTTCCTTGGACTAATGATATTTCAATGTCATCCCAAATAAATAATTCATTTGTGATAAATCAGCACTATAAATTACCATTGTGATTTGGAACCATCTTAAGTGGCTATCATATAGTATATTATATGTAAGTTTAGAACTCTTAGAACAATTTCATTAATGTCAGGGTTGTATTGTCATATAAAAAGAATAAATATGATATAAGAGACCATTTTTTGGGGATATATTCCCTAAAAATCATTTATATTTGATACATTAGGTATGTCTAGATCTCTACTATATTATCAAACAAAACATAACATGTTTGGATCACGATATCAGGCAAGTATTCCATCACTATAAAATTAACAATTTTTCAATTGATTAACTGTATATGGTAGAGAAGGTGATGGAACCTATGATATAATATAGGGGTATTGGAATTACTGTTATAGGTTTTGGCGATAGTGTATGTTTTGATACTTATAATATAAAAACCTACAACATTTATAATTTCCTTAATATAGATATATGATGTATACATAATTAATATTCAGGGAATAATATTGATTTATTATGATATAATAATATTAATTGATTCACAATTATTTGAAGTAAGAAAATTATATATTATTGATCAATAATTTTTATAGGAATAATATTTCATATGAGTAATCTATTTTATTATATAATTTTATCCTTTATTCGGTGCTTGTACTTTATTATGGAATGCACATTCAAATAAATTGTATATGGGGTAAACACCGACAAATTATGTTAATATTATTTGGTATATGATATTATTATATCATTTCATCATGAGATTTAAATCATTTCTAATAATAACATTTCATTACCACTAATACAACCATATTAGAGAAAATTCCAATTATAAAAGGGATTGATTAGTTATGATATTGAATGGATTATGTAATTATAATAAATCATCATCCAGTCATAGAAGGGGGTTTCCCATGATTTGGGGTAATTAATATATATTTTAAATCATGGTTTATGGGAACTCTTTGATTTTAATGCCACCTATATAATAATAAAATGGTTTATTGTGCATTCTAATTATGATTCTTGTCATATAAATTTTCTTTATAGTCAAAAACAATGTATTGTAATTATATTGTTATCACCATAAAATATGTAACAACATTGACTAATTTTGGGTGAGTTGGTATATTATCTGGTCACAAATAATGTAACTATTTTTTTAAAACATTATAAACATGTTTACGGTTTACGTCCTTGATGCTGGTAGAAAATAAGAGTAATTTCTCATCCTCAGATGGGATGGGCTTACAAGAATATAACTATGGAAGATATAGATTAAATATCCTTTCCATTAAAAATATTTTTTTATCTTTGACATCATTTTAAAATTTAAATAATATTTTTAAATACAAAATAAAATGAAGTGCTATTGGATTTTCACATGAAATTTTATGTTTTTTGACACATGACTAAATAATTAATGTATTGGGTCATCACTAATAAGGAAATGTGTTCATGAATGGCATATATTCAAGAGGATACAGATTATTGAATAATATGTCCTTGTGTTATTATATATTGTTACTATTAAGAGATTATATGGGACGTCACTAGCCATTCAATAGAGGGATTAATGAATTATTTCATCATTAACACCAAGGATGCATTAAAAGAAGGTATATTCTAAGTATGATAATGAATAATAAAGATACTACGGAATATTATTTAATAAGGTATTAATGAAAATTATTGTATATGGTCCACATCTCTCAATATGACATGGGGTCAATGAGGGGTTTTTTTATGGAGAAGATTTCATAAACACCATCATAGGGTATTCCAGAACATCCCAATAACGATAATAAATAAGAATTAATTATCAAAATAAAAAAAATTGTGTTCAAAGATTATGTAGTGAATCATTGAATATTAACTCTTTTACATTAGAGTAAATAAACTATGACTATTAAGTGAAGGAATCCTTACTGTGGGCCTGCTGTTATAAATTAAAACGAGTATTCCTTTTAGATTTTTTTATTTACTGATATTTTATGTGAAAACATGATCTATACATCATATTTAAAATATGGTGTTTTGTGTTCTCAGATGAAACTAGTGGATGTTTGATGGTATTGTACCATAATTTTTTATAAATTTTGATCACCTCATATTCATCAATAAGTTGATATGGAGAATGTTTATTAGAAAAATGATAAAAATGCAATTTATTTTAGTTTTATATGATTTTGGAAACCCTTGTGGAATCATTAATTCCCTCGGGGATCTGAATTTATACATCAAATACTCTAACGAATAAATAAATAAATATATATGAATGTGTAATTTTTGATATGTTTGAGGTATATACGTTAGAGAAAATTTAAATAAAACTGAAATGACATGGAATGTAATGTACATTTAATATGATTTGACAAATAATAACTCAATAAAAGGAATCATAAAATGTATTAATAAATCTAGTTTCATGCACTAGATATTTAAAATATAAATGACTACCTCGTGTTGTTTTCATATTTATGTTTAAAACATTATTTACCCTTGGAAATTAATCTCGAACAAAATAAATCCACATTCTTATGGAAATTTATGTAACTAAATTAATTATACTGTTAACCCAACATATTATTTATACATTACTACCGTGGTCCACACAATGGGAATGCATGAAAATAAATATATTATTAATGAATATCCATGAATATCATTTGTAATACAGAGTGGTCACGCATGGTAGATAAAGATACTATTTGGGAGAATATAGTAACTAAAAAATCCATATTTTTTAATACATAAATGTTTTAATTCACCCGATGAAATCCAAATTTCATACATTATTGTATCAAATCAAATATACCCTCACATTATAATCACGAATAAGTATAATAAAATTAAAAAACCCTACGTAGAATCAACTCTAGATGAACAAAAAACTATATAACATGGTGTATTATTTGAAATAAATTCATAACTACAGTAGAATCCAACATAAATTATTGGTAGTGGCCAACACAAGTATGTATGAGTATCTTATGTCCATATATGACTCAATATAGTATTTTATCACTCCCATGTTAAGTAAAACTATAAATGAATAGATATTTATTAAAATACTATAGTAATATTGACTAATTATATTCAACAAATATTTATATAAAATGTTATATATATAAACCTCCATGATATATAAATAGATTGTGTGTCCCTTTTAACTAGTTTGTTACAATGACCTGATGCTATGGTTCCGACATTATCCATCTATACTCAAAATGGTTCCATTATGATTTGATACATGACACTGGGATGTCTCTATAGTATACTCACCATCATTTTTTAAGAACATATATTCTTCTATATTAATATTATTGAAATACATCATGAAGTTCCAAAAATCGCCAAACATGAGACCCTTCTAATTGGTGACATGCCTTGGTGAAGGGTTGAGACAATGGTGTAAAGGGGTTTAGATAATCCTATAGCCTTCAGATACATTTATAGTATAACATAATTTCATGGGTTCGGTGAAAACTTATTTCAATTTTGATCCATGCACTCTTCATATGAGTACATTGTAATAGAAAAAATTGGTTCAATGAATAATTCCATTATAATTAGCATTGAAAAATGCCTAAATACTATTTTAATTCACTATAGGAAGGAATTAATAACCTTGGAATCATAAAAGATTCATTGGAATAATTCCACCATCAATAGACATGTGATAGGATATAAAAAAATAGAGAATCATAAAAATATCCATAAATCATTACATTTCAAAACAACCAATCAGAAAAGTTAATATCCAATACAAAGATAATAATGTATAGGAAAAATGGAATAAAATTAATATGGAACATTATGTAACCCATGGTTCTATTTCTAGTTGACCATATTTCCCCACTATCATCTCAACCATCTTGAAAGTAACATGGTCTAGGATAGGCATCCTATACATAATTCTCTTTTGTTAAACATTAACATATGACGCCATGGATACAAACATGGAATGTAAAAAATAATGTGAAAAAACTAAAAAATAGTAAACTAAAACCAAGATTATATACAATGTATATCTATGTGAAACTATTAGCCATTATATATAATATTCTTATAAATTATTTTGATAATTTATATTTGTTTATATATAATCATATATATGTATCCTTTTTAGAATTTTCATTAAATAATTACACAAATAAATATGACATAAAATTTATCTATGTAGAAATTTTAGATTAAATAAACTACATTCAAGCATAAATAAAAATATATTCTAGTAAATTGGCATATTAAATAAACAACCACATAATGATATCATGAACCACCAAACAGACAATAACAACATATTTTTATAACCAAATAACTAAAAAAATCACTATCATGTATAACAGAACTCTAATATTGGGCAAACTCAGTCCCCTAAAAATTTTACCCACCATAGTATGGATAAAAAATCATTGAACACAAATTATTACCTGATTCTAGTCATAAATATCAATTAAATTCAAACTAAGGTCAAAAAATCCACATATACGTAGAATACTATATAAAAAAATAATCCTCATGAAACTAAAATAAAACATCATTTTTCAATATCCATAATGAGCTAATAAAACCTTTTAGGGTTCTATAGCTGGATAGTATAACCTGAAGAATATGTACACAAATGTGGTATTCTAATAAGATAAATTTGGGAAGAAACATGCTAATGAAGAATATCCAATGAGTTAGGGGGATTATCCTTATGATTTAAAAGGCATGATTAGGGAAACATTGTAACACCCCAAGATTTCATAGTGCATTATTTCTTCAAAATAATTCAATAACATGCACTACACGTATCACTGAGTTAAAGCGCACAATGACTTACCAAACAAAACGTTCAAAAGAGGTTATGAATAGTATTAACTAAATTTTAAACATTATATAATCCTTATAATTTTAGAATCCATATTATGAGTATCTTAGACATAATGTAAGAACAAATTCATTTTCAGTATTGCACTTTTACAAATTTTAATAGTGAAAAATATGTAAATACAATATTTTAAACTTTTTGACAAAAATGGGACATCAAAAATTTAAAATGAAACATCTCAAGCTTCTACGGTACGCTTCTCTTTGAATAATCTGATAGCGTGTGTTGTACGCAACACCGAGTTCTAAGACACCATAACCAATCAAACTAGCGGTTATGAATAGTAATACCTAATTTTTGAAATTATATATATTTTATATTTCAAAATGGACTTCATTTTTGGTTTCATAATATCGAAATTATCCTAAGATGATTTTTTGGTATTTTTCTGAGAACTTCCAATTTTTATGAATAGTGATAAATACTTAAAAACAACTTTTTAATCAAAATAATTTATAGTGATAAATTATATTATTGAGTGGTTTTAAAGTATAATTAGAATATATTTTTACCATTTTATCCAATGGGGTCCAATAGAATTAATTTACTTTGAAATTGGACGAAAACAATTTTCAATCTTTTGGTATATATTATTTCTTAAAAACACACTATTTGTTGTGACAGTGGGAATTAATTATAAAATTAATTAATGAAACATATATGTTTGTAATTTTGTAAAATAGAAATCATTTTTGAATTCGAAATATCAATTATAGCTTAGGGTGAAATTTTGGCATTGTTCTGAAAAACATCAATTTTAGATGAATAGTGAAACTACTAAGTGGTAGTTAAAAAAACTGATTTTTTTTCATAAAACATAATTTTACCACTTCTGTGAATGGAATTTCTAAAATCCGAGAGACACGGTTAATATTAAGAAATAAAATGTGGTTCAATGAGATGAAAATAATTTTTGGTGAATAGTAACTTTTTTACTTTTATTTACCACGGTTAAAAGTAAATAGGGTAATTAAGGGTAAAATGATATTAATATTACCCTAAAACATGTCCTAATTCTATTGGACAAGTGTATCACGACCAAAAACAACCTTAGGAATAAAATATTGTCATTTAGGTCCACTTGGAATAGATTGGGACATTTATTATTATTTAATTCAAAGAAAAGTTAAAAGAGTTAAAATCAAAGTTTATTTACTAAAACATTTTTAATATAGGGTTATACATAAGATAAATTCGATTGTAATTATTCATTAGAAAGATAATAATATTTCATAAATTATGATTTTTTATTTATAATTTTTAGACATTATATTATTTAATTTATTTATGAAACAATGATGATGCAGTAATTATGATAATAGTAAAAAATTAAACTAAATGATATTATAAATACCCAAATAAAGATAATTTGAGACTTTTAATGAATTAAACTAATTTTCCTGGATAATATTACATATTAGTATTGATTTAATTTACTTTTTTTGAAGTAATATTTCTTTCATGAGTTTCAAAAATATCAACTATTGAATAGTGTCAAAATTGACATAAAAGAGTTTTTAAAACAAATATTATATTATTAATTGATATTAAATTCCTAAAAATCTAAGGATAGTCCAAGAGACTTATATCATGATAGGTTCATCATTAATGGAACACTTGGGGGTCTCCTGTATGTATATGGTATGTTTAGTAACCATATAATATAAAAATACAAAGAGACATTGTAAAAGTGAAACGAATTAACTTAGAGTTATTACTTAAAGATAAGGTTAATATAATGACCCAAACCTATCTAAATTATATTGGTTGAGTGGTTTTCGACCTATCCCCACCGTAAAATTTAAATAATCAACTTTGGAGCCATTAGAAACCGAATATGAATGTATTATAAATTAATATTTCTAGCTTTTCCAAAGGTGCCTCTCACCCCTCTTATAAAAGGGCACTCCTACTTCTCATTTCTTCACACCTTCAAAGACTTTTGGTTCTGCCAAACTCTGCCCAAATACTCTCCCAACTTCCCTCACTACAACCTAGAGGCCTTAGTTTGATCCAAATTCCAACCTAAGGAGCCCTTTTGATCAAATCAAAAGGAAGAAACCGAAGAAGAGGTAATGATTTCACCACCCTTTTCCATGTTCCTTTCTTCTTCCAATTCTTCTTACTTTGTTATTACCATTCTAAAATAATAACTGCAGTATCATATATATACTGTGATGTTATTATAAATATGGTACAACCATATTCAGTATTCTATCCACCCATTGAATAACATGTTACCATACATGCGTGCGTACGGCTTACCGTCTCCACGTCGTGGTGTAATTGTTATTCAATATATTATTATTTTGATGGTTATAATAATGATGTGAATCTCATGTAAATAATAAATATAACATGTTAATGATTCTTTATATATGAGATACCATCCATTTATATATTATTTTAATATCAAAAGAATGATATTGTTGCTCGTACGTACGTACGAACTACCGTCTCCACGAACGCGATGAGATTCATTCTCCATCGTATCCATTCAAGTATAATTATCGTTTGATGATTTAAAAATGATGTTTAAGGACTTGATATCATTCTTAATATGAATAATATACATCCTATCCATTACAAACATGTCTTACGTTACAAAACATATAAAATAAAATGAGTAAGTTATCACCCGAAACAACGATAATATTAAGATATTATTAACAAATCAATATTAAAAGATAATATATGATATCATATTAATGTATATGATTATTTTATAATTTAATAACAATTGTTTCACCATTATACAGGAGGTTAACCTACCCCAACCAAGGAAAATTACAAGGTAAGGGTTATTTCACAATCTCATCATTATCCGATGTTGTTTATACGTAATAATCTACTGGGATCTCTTTATCATCCACATCCATGTTTATTAAAAATGTATTTCAAAACATTTTTACTATTTACAAGAATATGGGTTAATTTCATTTATACCCTTGTTTGACTTTTTATAAGAGGTTTATAAAGGAATATTTTCGTCGTTTTCCGAACAAGGTGCTTTTTAACCTTTTCAACAAAATTAAGGTAAGAATGTTTTTTTAACTTATATGGCGGGTGCGGTTATTTTCCGCCATTATAAAATTGTCGAAGCTTCCCTTACAAGATTATAAGAATATTTTAAAAGTAAATGTTTTATTTTATAATTATGTGACTTTTAAATGATTTCAAAATGAATATTTTAAGAATTTTTGAAAGGTACTCTTTATCAAGATCATAATTTTAAATGTTTTAAAGATTTATCTTTCTAAATATTTTAATTAATGTCCATGTTTTCAAAATGATTTTAAGGATTTATTTATACGGAAATGAAATTTTTGAAATGATATTTCATTTCAAAAGTTCTATAGTGGTATGGGACACTTTGATTCAAAAATATCTTTTAAATTACTTCCTTTATAAATGTGTGACTTTTCAATGATTTAGAGAAAAGAGATATTTCTCTCAAATAGTTTTGATTTCATCTATGCCAACATCCATTGATGGATTTTATGCTTATTTGAAGTTTTTTTATTATGATAAAAAACTTTTTTACTGTATTGAAGGTTTGGTGATATGTTTTACTGTGGATGTGTTATTTTTAAACCATTCATGGTTTATAGAGAAAGTGTTGACATTTCGTATGCTAGTTTTAATAAGAATGTTTATGTTATGTTTAAACCTTTTCATATGGCAATGCATTGGACTTAGTAAGTGACGGGTGGAGCCCGCAATAGATCGTCGATGCATCGGTAGGTCTCATGAGACAAACTAGTGTCTTGACACAAGGCCTTGGAAAAATCTTATTTGTAGTCTTGGCACGAGGCCTTGGCTATGTGGTTATGATAGTCTTGAATTATGCATTCCATCATTATGAAAGTGGTTATTGATATTGCATGTGATTATTCGATTACTAGAATATCCATGTGAATAATTAAATGGAATTATTTCATTTTACTTTTGCCATAATATGTTGAAGTTCAAGTTTAAAAGGATTTTGTTTTGGTTATACATTGCCTAAAATGTTTATGCTTATTTTTGATTGTTTCCGCTATATTTTTTTCCTTACTGGGCATTTGAGCTCACCCCTTTTCTATGTTTTATTTTTCCAAGGATGTGAAGAAGTAAGCTATGAATTACCTGCAGGGATATTATGATGGGATAATAGTGTGGACTATGGAGACATTATGTTGTTGTAGTAGTTTTTCAATTTATGATGTAATGTAAAACAATATGAATATATCTAGTGTTTCCAAGGCTACTAAACCAATCGGTCTTTCGAGATATGACCTTTATTGTGATCATGCCAATGTAATGTAATAATGCACCAACTCTAGGTAACTAGGGTCGGGGTGTTATAGTTGGTATCAGAGAATGTTTAGTACAAACCTTGGAAGCTAGATATAGATAAACTCTGATTAGATCACATAGACTGAAGATGGATTTTGAGGATTTGTGTAGAAGAACTTCCTAGAATTTTGGTATTGTAGAGATTTTGTGAGTTTTCCGAGCAATACATCCATGTCTGGATACAAGCAGGTAGAGGCGGCTCTGGCACATATTTACATAGGGGTAAAACCCGAAAACACCGCATTGAGCTAGACTCGACCGGGAACTGGAGCATGACAACGGGCCTTGCTGCACTCTTGGTTAAGACACTCCCGGGGGATATTCTTAAGATAATTCTCATTTTCCTTACAAACAATTATGAAGGGTTTATGAGTATATACTTCCTCAAAGGAGACATTTTTATGATTATGGATTATATCCATAAACTATTTAATTTATGTTATGTGTTTTACAAGTTTGGGATTGGGTATTGTTATTCATAAACTAATCTAGTGTATGCCATTGTTTATAAATGGCACCAAGTATAAGGATTAAGAACTCCAGCAATGCACATGATCCAAAGATAATGAAGATTCATATATCTCATGGTATTAAGCCAGAATTTATAAGAGAAATAGTGTCCCTTGTATTATCATCTTATGAAGAAATAATATCATGTGTTGATATGATAAGTAAATAGTTTACTGAGTCCTATGGCTTTGAAGGGAAGCAATAGAAGAAAAAGATGGAAGAGAGAAAGATGGATAAAGGGAATAGGGAAAAGAAAAATTTTCCTATATGTGATAACTGTGAAAAGAAACACCCTAGAACTTGCCTGAAAGGAATGTGAGTTTGTTATAATTTTGGAGGGAAAGGGCACAAAGTACGTGACTGCAAGGGTAAGAAAATGGTTTCAAATGTACAATGCTTCATTTGCAAGGAGTTTGGACACTACGCGAACCTATGTCTTGGCCATCAGACTATGCCAGAAATGATTCTATTAGATAATAATCAAGTTATGATACTACCATAGATGAAGAAGAATGATTAGAGTTATTATGTTGATTATGTCATTTGATTGTTGTATCAACAATGTACCTATTATAAAAATTATGGACTATATAAGGATTGTACTGCAGTACTATTTCATTATGGACTTGAGATTGTGTGGAAGAATGAAAAGTGTCTCAATAGCAGGTTAAATTTTTCCAAAATATATGGTTGAGAAAAAGATATACCATAATATGGTTCTGATACCGAGGTAGTGATTTTGGAATAATACATGATTATTTTGGATAAATTATATTGGACATTCTTGACTACCCTGAAACTGATTAATGATTTGTATATTCCATCATTGTTGGGGTTTACAACATTTTTGGATTGAAGGAGTATATCTATTATTCTATAAGGAATAAGGGATCATAAATGTAATCAATAAGGTTTTATGATAATTCAGGATGTTGCAGTGTTTAAAAAAATACATGATGAAGGTGATCACATGTTATTAAATGAAAAATGATGTTTATTGTGTTTAACATCCTTATAAATTTTGGACTGAAGTATTTTGGATAGTTCTAGTTTGGATTATTTTGGATGGACATAAAAGGACAACCTTGAGGTTGGGCGGCAACCCGTCGCGTCCGGCAAGGTCGTGAGACTTGAACCCACAACCGAAGGGCGACAAGGGTGTATCTTCTACCACTGACCCCCCGTGATGTCCTAGATTGAATAATGTAGTTTTTTTAAATATCTGGTAGATCAATTATAAATTCTTTTTTTAACCCTATACGAATAGGATAAATAGAATATCTTTTTTACGTTCTATTATCTTTTAGAATGAAAGATGATTTTGTGGTAGAAATTAGTTAAAGGAATGAACTCTACTTGTCAAGAATATATGTTTCTTCTTCTCTTATTCTATGAAGAAATTAATTCTTATACTTTATTTAAGGAATCCTAAAACCAAAAATGTGTTATCCTAATACCCTATGTTTTGTTTAACCGATGGTATTTCATATCATCATAGATTGAGGAATTTAAGGACCTCAATTGTTCACTATTTTGTGATTGAAGACCTCAATCACTACCTATAAATATTTACATTTTTCCTCTAATTATATGTTTCTAATTTCCACCAATGTTCTCCTAATCGAGATCATAATTTGGTGGTGACCCTTTCATTTCTCTTTTCCTCATATTAAGACAAAATTTTAGTAACCCAATTTCTAATGTGGGTTTTCCCACAAATATATTTTCTATTTTCAACCTTTTATTTTTGAAGAACAATTTCAAATTGCGAGGACGCAATTTATTGAAGGAGGGGAGAATGTAACACCCCAAGATTTAATAGTGTGTTATTTCTTCAAAATAATTCAATAACTTGCACTACACGCAACACAGAGTTCAAGCGCACCATGACTTACCAAACAAGCCGTTAAAAAGAGGTTATGAATAGTATTAACTAAATTTTAATCTTTATATAATCTTTATAATTTTAGAATACATATTATGAGTTTCTTAGACATAATGTATGAACAAATTCATTTTCAGTATTGCACTTTTACCAACTTTTAATAGTGAAACATTTTTAAATACAATATTATAAACTTTTTGACTAAATGGGGACATCAAAAATTTTAAATGAAACATCCCAAGCTTCTACGGTACGCTTCTCTTTGAATAATGTGATAGTGTGTGTTGTACGCAACAACGAGTTCTAAGACACCATAGCCAATTAAACTAGCGGTTATGAATAGTAATACCTACTTTTTGAAATTATATATATTTTATATTTCAAAATGGACTTCATTTTTGGTTTCGGAATATCGAAATTATCCTAAGATAATTTTTTGGTATTTTTCTAAGAACATCCAATTTTTATGAATATTGAAAAATACTTAAAAACAAATTTTTTAATAAAAATAATTTATAGTGATAAATTATATTATTTGGTGGTTTTAAAGTATAATTAGAATATATTTTTACCATTTTATCCAATGGGGTCCATTAGATTTAATTTCCCTTTGAAATTGGACCTAATCAATTGTCAATCTTTTGGTATATATTGTTTCTTAAAAACATGCTATTTGTTGTGACAGCGGGAATTAATTATAAAAATTAATTAATGCATAGTTTATGTTTGAATTTTTTAAAATAGACATCATTTTTGATTTCTGAATATCAATTATAGCTTAGGGTGAAATTTTGGCATTGTTCTGAAAAACTTCAATTTTTGATGAATAGTGAAACTACTAAGTGGTAGTTAAAAAAACTGAATTTTTTTCATAAAACATAATTTTACCGCTTCTGTGAATGAAATTTCGAAAATCCAAGAGACACGGTTAATATTAAGAAATAAAATGTGGTTTCATGAGATTAAAATAATTTTTGGTGAATAGTAACTTTTTAACTTTATTTTACCACGGTTAAAATTAAATAGGGTAATTAAGGGTAAAAATGATAATAATATTACCCTAACACATGACCTAATTCTATTGGACAAGTGTATCTCGACCAAAATCAACCTCAGGAATAAAATATTATCATTTTGGTCCACTTGAAATTTGATTGAGACAATTATAATTATTTAATTCAAAGAAGAGTTAAAAGAGTTAAAATCAAAGTTTATTTACTAAAAAAAATTTAATATAGGGTTATATATAAGATAAATTCGATTGTAATTATTCATTAGAAAGATAATAATATTTCATAAATAATGATATTTTTTTTATAATTTTTAGACATTAAATAATTTAATTTATTTATGACACAATAATGATGTAGTAATTACGATAATAGTGAAAAATTAAACTAATTGATATTATAAATACCCAAATAAATATAATTTGAGACTTTTAGTGAATTACACTAATTTTAATGGATAATATGAAATATTAGGATTGATTTAATTGACTTTTTTCGAAGTAATAATTCTTTCATGAGTTTCACAAAAAATCAACTATTGAATAGTGTCAAAATTTACATAAAAGAGTTTTTGAAACAAATATTATATTATTAATTGATAATAAATTCTTAAAAATCTATTTATCGGCCAAGAGACTTATATCATGATAGGTTCATAATTAATGGACATCTTGGGGGTCTCTTGTATGTATATGGTTTGTTTATTAACTATATATTATAAAAATACAAAGAGACATTGTAAAAGTGAAACTAATTAACTTAGAGTTAATACCTATAGATAAGATTAATATAATGACCCAAACCTGTCTAAATTCTATTGGTTGAGTGGTTTTAGACCTATCCCCACCTTAAAATTTAAATAATCAACTTTGGAGCCATTATAAACCGAATAGGAATTTATTATAAATTAATATTTCTAGCTTTTCCAAAGGTGCCCCTCACCCCTCTTATAAAAGGGCACTCCTCCATATCATTTCTTCACACCTTAAAAGCCTTTTGGTTCGGCCAAACACTTCCCGAATACTCTCCCAACATCCCTCACTACATCCTAGAGGCCTTATTTTGATCATAATGCCAACCTATGCAGCCCTTTTGATCAAATCAAAAGGAAGAACCCGAAGAAGAGGTAATGATTTCACCACCCTTTTCCCTGTTCCTTTCTTCTTCCACTTCTTATTCCTTTGTTATTACCATTCTAAAATAATAAATCCAGTATCATATATATACTGTGATGTTATTATAAATATGGTACAACCATATTCAGTATTCTATCCACCATTTGAATAACATGTCACCATACGTGCGTACGTACGGCTTACTGTCTCCACGTCGTGGTGTAATTGTTATTAAATATATTCTTATTTGGATGGGTATAATAATGATGTGTAACTCTTGTAAATAATAAATATAACATTTTAATGACTATTTTTATATGATATACGATCCATTTATATATTATTTTAATATCAAAATAATGATATTGTCGCTCGTGCGTACGTACGGACTACCGTCTCCACGAACGCGATGAGATTCATTCTTCGTCGTATCCATTCAAGTGTAATTATCATTTGATGATTTAAAAATGATGTTTAAGGAATTGATATCATTCTGGATATGAATAATATATAACCTATCCATTACAAATATGACTTACATAGCAAAACATATAAAACAAAATGAGTAAGTTAACACCCGAAACAACGATAATACTGAGATATTATTAACAAATCAATGCTAAAAGATCATATATGATATCATATTAATGTATATGATTATTGTATAATTTAATAAAATTTATTTCACCATTATACAGGAGTTTAACTTCCCCAACCATGTAAAAGTACAAGGTAAAGGTTATTTCACAATCTCTTCATTATCCGAGGTTGTTTATACGTAATAATCTACTGGGATCTCTTTATCATCCACATCCATGTTTATTAAAAATTTATTTCAAAACATTTTTACTATTTACAAGAATATGGATTAAAGTCATTTATACCCCTGTTTGACTTTTTATAAGATTTTTATAAAGGAATATTTCAGTCGTTTTCCAAACAAGGTGCTTTTTAACCTTTTCAACAAAATTATGGTAAGAATGTTTTTTTAACTTATACAGCGGGTGCGGTTATTTTCCGCTGTTATAAAATCGTCGATGCTTCCCTTACAAGATTATAAGAATATTTTCTAATTAAATGTTTTATTTGATAATTATGTGACTTTTAAATGATTTCAAAATGAATATTTTATGAATTTGTGAAAGGTACTCTTTATCAAGATCATAATTTTAAATGTTTTAATGATTTATCTTTCTAAATATTTTAATTAATGTCCATGTTTTCAAAATGATTTAATGGATTTATTTATATGGAAATGAATTTTTTGAAATTATATTTCTTTTAAAAAGTTTCAAACTGTTATGGGACACTTTGATTTAAAAATCTCTTTTAAATTACTTCCTTTATAAATGTGTGACTTTTCAATGATTTCGAGAAAAGAGGTATTTCTCTCAAATAGTTTTGATTTAATCTATGTGAACATCCTTTGATGGATTTTAAGCTTATTTGATGTTTTTTTATTATGATACAAAACTTTTGTATTGTATTGAAGGTTTTGTGATATGTTTTTACTATGGATGTGTTATTTTTATACCATTCATGTTTTATGGAGAAAGTTTTGACATTTTGTATGCTAGTTTTAATACGAATGTTTATGTTATGTTTAAAACTTTTCATATGGGAATGCATTGGACTTAGTAAGTGACGGGTGGAGCCCGCTATAGCTCCTCGATGCATTGGTAGGTCTCATGAGACAAACTAGTGTCTTGGCACAAGGCCTTGGCAAGATCTTATTTGTAGTCTTGGCACGAGGCCTTGGCTATGTGGTTATGATAGTCTAGCATTATGCATTCCATCATTATGAAAGTTGTTATTTATATTTCATGTGATTATTCGATTATTAGAATATCCATGTGAATAATTAAATGGCATTATTTCATTTTACTTTTGCCATAATATGTTGAAGTTCAAGTTTAAAAGGCTTTTGTTTTGGTTATACATTTCCTTAAATGTTTATGCTTATTTTTTAAAGTTCCCCTATATTGTTTTTCTTACTGGGCATTTGAGCTAACCACTTTTCTATGTTTTATTTTTTCCAGGATGTGAAGAAGTAAGTTATGAATTACCTGCAGGGATATTATGAGGGGATAATAGTGTGGACTATGGAGACATTATGTTGTTGTAGTAGTTTTTCACTTTATTATTTAATATAAAACTTTATGAATATATCTAGTGTTTCCAAGGCTATTAAACAAATCGGTCATTCGAGATTTGATCCTTCTTGTGATCATGCCAATGTTATGTAATAATGCACCGACTCTGGGTAACTGGGGTCGGGGAGATACAAACATAATACCAATAAATAACATAAAGTATAAGGAATACTAATATCTATGCTACATATAAAAGTTTTAGCAACATATAACATGACATAAACATGAGCCAATACTATATCTAGGATTATATCACATGGTAGAAAGATTCCCAAATAGATTTAATTTACTCTTCAATACAAAAAATAACATATCCTGTGACAAAAAATTACCTATTTAATTATTGATGTATGTTAATTCAGCCATCATAAAATGAACTTACCTATTTCATCCACATAAATAAAAAAAGAAGTAATAAAAACGAGGACTTCTATGGAAGGGAATGTGCTTCATAATCATGTTATAAGTCATAACATAATGGAGTATCATAATAGATTCCTTGTAAAAATGTGTTAAATCATTTTTGACCAATAATTAAATAACCATAACTATATTTCATTATGAATAACTACCAAGAAATGATATTATTTGAAAAAAGTGTGTTTTGGTTACTTTGGAAATGTTCAACTTAAATAATGTTATAATGAAAAATGTAGAGTTTATTTTAAGGGAGTAAGAGTATAATTATTTCCATAAAATCAAAATTGAAATAAATAAAGAAATTATAAAAATATGTTTATTTATTAACCAGGAATTATTTTAAATCATTTTTAGTTTTGGTATTTTAAAAGAGGTAACGAAAATATAGAAGTTTCCTTTAGTTGGATTTTTTAAATAATTAAGATGGGATACCTGAATTCATCTATATCCACATAAAATAAATGATAAATAAATTATATATATATGTTAGGGTAATATATAAATAATATATCAGAAGTAATTCGTACGATTATTTTGTGAAGATAATATAATATAGAAAATTCATAACCCCAAAGAAAATCAGGATCGTTTCAAAAGATATTGTACCTTATATTATATAATCATTAGAAACATAAACATAATGTACCAATTAAAGAAACATATTAATTATTTATATAATTACATAAAAATAAAATGTATATTAAATTTATTATATTTTTAAAAAATTTACATATGTCCCTTTTAGTGATTTTTAATTTTCAGATTCATTATTCCGGAAGAATTAATTTCATAGTTCCAATTTCAAATCACAAGGTTATTTTATGTTCTTCTTAAATGGTACTAAAACTATATATGTGAAATGAAAATGTATTAATAAAATTATAGAATTGTAATGGTCCCAAATACACAGATGGGTTCTGACAATGGGACAGTTCTTGGAGTAAAAAAGACATTGTTATGCGGTTAGTTCATTCATGTCGTTATGTTGGGCATCATGAACTTCTTTTAGTTTTTAATAAATTATAAATATTAATTATAAGAAAAAATGATATAATATACTTATTATCACCCAATTTATTCTTAATAATAGTTTGGGACTAGCCTTATATAATGTAAAGGAAAAAACGAAAACTAATTATCCACTGATGCAGCTAACTGACATACTATAGAAGACAGTTTCACCTCATAGAATAATTAGGAAAAAGGATGGATTATAGATATTACTTTTTAAAAATAAAATTAAATAACATATATTATACATGAGAAATTATTTCTTTTTTAATGAGGTGTTTTTGGATAATATATGATAAAAAATTAATTTAAAAGAGTTCATTTCAGAATGCTTCCTCTTGAACATCGCCTCATTGAACGACCCCTTATGGAATGTGTGACTAGTATTTTTCAGTGACTAGTAGATATATGAAATCATTGAGAGATTTAGAAAGTATTTTGAGGTAAATTTTTGAATTCTATAAGTTTTAGAATTTGTGAGGATAATGAGTGGTGAGGGGTATTATTTATAAGAAGATGAGAACAATGTTTTATAATCATATCTTATTTAGAATATTATTTTTGGATCAAGGATATAAATGGTATTGATTCAAGTTACTATATATATTAAATGGTTTATAAGAGTTCATAATATTGTGATTTTATATTATACATGACTCAAAAAATGACATATTTGGATTATAATGTTACGTATCAAAATTTATTATATTTCTCTATTCACAATAAAATCTACTATTTTATAAAATACCAAAAAATCACCATCACCATTTTATAATGATTATTTAAAAAATTTATATTATATAATGAAAATAATATTTTAAATTTGTGATTTATTTTTTTAAAATAAATCCACAATCATTATAATATATAAAACATTTAATTTTATATTCTATTTTATAACCCTTCACAATATTATATAAATTCTAATATTACTATTATACACATATGATAATAAATAATATTTATTTCTAAATTCAATTAAATAAATTTTACTTTAAAAAAATTTATTTATTATAAGAGTGTGATTAGAACATTTATATTGTATAAAAATACAAACACATTATAACTTTTAATACAATAATATACTTCTTCACTGGTTTAATTATATATATATATATATATATTTTATAAGATATATAAATATTTTTTTCTCTTATATTAGAAAGGTTGATATTCTAATGGTAATATTACTATTAATATTAGTCAAATTTTAATGGTCATATGAGTTTCATACATCCTTTAAATACACTTTATTTCATTCATTCCACATTCACTAATATTCACACCGACGTTATATATAAATTAAGAACCAAAATAAACAATATTTTTTATCACAACATTATTGTTTGCAAGTGTGGATTTCTAGTTGATTGTGATGATCCAATTTATCATATATTCATTATATTATGTTATATTTTTATCCAATTTTAAAATATGTTCATATTGTTTTAGTTGATAACTAATGTATAATTATTATTTTATTTTTCAAATATTGTTTTGGGTTCCATATATTATGTATCTAATGTATAATATTTCAAAATATTCAAGTAATTTAATTCAATTGAAATAATAATGGTTCCTTACATATTTCACAAATAATAAATTTCATCCTTGAATATGTATTTAACATTCTATGGTGAAAACATGTGAGGGTAATTTTGGTTCATTCTTTCCTAGGGTTCCAATGTCACATGCTAATAATTTTGGTTCTTTCATAGTAATAGTAATAGGTTAGTTTTTGTGTTTAATTGTAAATTAACTCTATAATTCATGATCATCACCAAATTATCCTCATAAGAAAGTCCATTTTTATAATACCACCTATAAATTAATAACATTTTTTTAATCTTTTATAAGAATATTTATGAAGGATTTTTGGAAAACATCACATACTAGAGGAATTTTTAATAGAATTTCCAATTGGTATTCCATTTTTATAATATGATAATGAATCTCCAATGTGTTTATGAACCTAGAAAATAGTTTACCTTCTTCCCATATATCATGTGTATTGTGTAGATATTTAAATATTAATACAATATCAAAAACCTTATAACATATATCGCATATATGATTTTAAACCTATCAAAATTTTCAACTATGAGAATTCAGGATGTGATGTTTAATGATCTTATCCATTTCATTCATTTCATTATAAATTTCCCCTTCAAAGAGTTTCTATTAACAAAATAATCATAGCCATTAAATGTTTTAAAAAATTTCCAATAAGGGAATTCATATTGGGCCATTTATATTCTTAAGTGGAAGATATTTTTTTAAGAGAATCCAACCAATGTAATATGATGGTCTTATCCAACTATAATGTCCATCATGCATTTTTTCAACATGTGTCTTTTCATTTAATTAGTTTAATATGATTGTCCATTAATTAGAGGGGTGATAATACATTCTTATACTCAAATCAATGTTTTTATAATCTTAGATACACATCCATAAAATGGATGCAAATCATCAATCTCAATATGATAGAGTCGATAATGGTATTATAAGTAGTAGAAGTACTTATCTGATGATTATCCATGAAATTTAATAGATTGATAAGTCCTCTCTAAATTTAATGAAATGAGAAGTCTCTAAATTTTTCTAAAAACCCCATATATCATTATTTATTAATGTTTTATTTGGATGACCAGTGACAAAGTCCTTGGCTATTTTTACATTTTCTATGTCGGTTTAAGTAATATTTGCATCATCCCATTAGTTATTTTTATTTCATCATTAACTATCTGACATTCTAGGAACTTTATTTTTATACTCTATAATATCCTTCATCAAATTTTACAACCTTTAATTCTCTCATAGATCCTGTCAAATATTTTTTCTCCAATGGTAGATAGAGATGGACGAGTTATCTGCATCATAAAAAATCACCTTCATTATCTTTTTCATTGATTATATACATTGTCATTATGGAAAATCATTCTACTCATTTACAATTAATATTTAACTCTTATGAATTCCCATTTATAATTTATTTTTATTTTCTTTTATTTTTTACATCATCTCATTGTGATTATTTTTCATTTTCATAAGGGATAATTGAGAATCAATTAATATTGAAAATATGATGTTACTAATTTTTTCATTGAAAAGTCCGTATATTGAAAGTCTATGATTATTTTATCCATATATATTATAATAATTGATAATTACCTAAGTACTTCTATACATTGAGGACCATCTAAATTATTTCCATTATTATGAAGGTAGTGGAATGATAAATTATTATCCTTGATCAATACTAACTATATTCACAAGAAAATTTTAATCTATTTCAATGTAATAATTTTTTTGAGGAACATATGATCTATTTATGTCCCTTAGCTCTCAATATGAAGATAATTCCTCAAAATTAGCAATTAGAGGATTACTTTGGTCAACTCCAGATCATATATTGGATAACTCTTCTCATTAAATTTCAACTACTTTGATGCATATCTAAGAACTGTGTTATTTTATAATCAAACATAGATTAATCCCATCGTTTATGAATCTCTATTTATCATGAAGAGGTCCCTTATTTTCAGTAGTTTAAGTACAAGTGTAGTTGTAAGACACCTTTTCAACACAGTGTAGATATCATTGAAATCACTAGTGTAGTCAGTCATTGAATCATTTTGAGTCATTTTAGTTAGACTGTTTTAAAATAAATGGAAGTATCTCAAAAATTGTTTGTATAATCCAGTTTTCCAAGGAATCTAAATATCTCCAGTATAGATGCTAGAATAGAACACTCTTTGATTTTTCATTAACATAGATAGTCGTGTAGTTATCCCTTAAATGGGGATATGATTTCCCATTAATGATAATTCATCCATTTTGGGAACTCACATTCAGTTTACATTGAAAATAGATTCTCCATTATAATGTCCCATAGATAAGTATTCCAACATTCATCTTTATCCTCTTTATTTTTGTAGTATATAATAATATTTTCTATTAAGAAAATAAAAATTTTTCTAAGGTGATAAATAAAGGCCCTACTCGTTATATACATTATTATTAATGAAGAATTAATGAGTTTAAAATGAATCTCGATAAACTCATAATGTTTTTTCCTCATTTTGAAGGTATCTTGGTGAATATCTTCATTGTTCCATTTTAAATAGTGATATCCCAAAAACAATGTCCATCATACATAGATAATAAGCACTACATAGTTGATCAAAAAACTAATGTATCTAAAGGTAAAGGATAATTTTTCATTGTCCTGTATTGTTTAACTCACAATCATTAAATTATATGTATATTTTCCTATATTTATTCTGGTCATATTTAACACGCACATCACACCGTTAGGTGTTGGTTTTTGATTACATCATTATATTTATCAATAATACCTACTTAATAAAACTACATTTTACACTTTCTATCTACAATTCCATGAGACCCAAAAGTGTCACCAATTTCTATCATACCATTATGTTATAAATGAAGAATTTCCTCATAGTGATCAATGTATGTAATCACCATGGATTTTCATAAAATTTTACATAATCAACTATATAAGTGAAACATCTTGGTTTTAGATTGTAAAAAAAATATAGGTGTTTTATGCAATACATGTAAAGTTATCATCATATTCCCAATGGAGATATATTCCATTTTCTTAATTTTAAGTAAATCTCGCTTTCTTTTATGGTTTAGAGCTCAAGGAAAAATATTTATTGAATAATATTTTCTTGAATCTTTTCTATTCCATGGAATCAATTTCCTCTTGTTAATTTATGTTCTTGATAATTTTCCACTACTAATAATCTTCCCCATCAAAATGATTGACATCATTTAAAAATATTTCATTTAATGAACAATGTAGGTTAAAAAATATATTATTTATGGTGTTGATCCATTGTTCAGTGATTGGGGGATCAGATGATATGCTAAAGATCATATGCCTTTATCACCTAATTGATTCAACCACAATGTAATATATATTAGTAGAATGGTATAATTTTATACGATTGATGTCATTATTTATAACATGATAATATTAAGCTAATAATATAATTATTTTTTATCTCCCAATCCCATTGTGTTGATAATCTCATTAACTAAATAATAATAATTCCAATCATGTTGTTTGGTATCAGATAATATCCCATATCGTTCAATTAACAAAATAATCGGTAGTTTCAATACATATCTAATGAGAATACAAAAAATATTTGGTGAAAATAGTAATAATAACATATAAATGAAATGTATAATATAATATATGATTCCATATGCTTAATTCTAGGTCAACAATGTTTATTTTTCATATAAATATGCCTTTCAAAATTGTTATAATTAATTTTTTCATGATGTAATCCTAAAAAATAACAATTTAATTCATTTTATACCAACTATAATAACACAAAACTTTTACACAAATTATCACATGATTTTGATGATAAATATCACATAAATAAAAACATGCGATCAAAAAACGTATTTTCTATGAACATCTAGGAATATAAATTGAAAACATGAAACTACATTAATTATTAATTATTATAATAATCATAATTATCCTAGATATTACCATATTCTCATAAAACATTATAGGGTAAACTGGAGTAAACTATTAAAAAGGGGTGATCTAAATAGTAAAGTAAGGGAATAAACATTAAAATGATGAATAACACATGACTATGAATTGATAACATAATGAAATAAGAGTATTGGTTTACGAATAACAATATGAAGGAACAATATAATGAAATATGTACTATACAATCCTTGAAATATTTGACTTAATAAAAAACAAATAACATGAAATAAACATAAGTCAAGGCTATATTTTAATATGATATCACATGGTGGAAAAATTCCCGTACATGATTTTGTAAACAACCTAATCTCCTACATTAAATCTCATGAAAAAAATCATTACCCATTTCACCAGATTTCTATCTGGGTGAACCCATCATAACATGTTCATGCATTTGTGTTCCAAACAACGAAATAACACAAAATTCATACACATAATGATTTCCTTATGATAGAAATGGGTTTCATAATTTATTTATATTGAATGACTATATAATATATCATAAACATTTAAATAAAATTTGTGACTAGAATATTATTGGACATTAATATAGGTAAATAAAATATGTTTCATGATAAATTAATCCTAATCCGAGTGATGATGTGAAAAAAGAGAGGTTGTGATTCGTGGTAAATGTTCCACATCAGAAAAGTTTTGAGGAAGTGTAATTTATATTAAAATAGGGAAAACATATAATGATTACATAAAAATAATATTTTTCTACAATAATTTTATCTAAATTATTTTATGAACCATTTACATGTTATAAAAAATTATTTATTATCAAATTAAAAGTGATAAAGAAAACATTGAAGTTTCCCTTGATTGTTTATTTTAAAGGTCTTGTAAACAGAATATCTAAAACATATTCATTCCCATTATTGAAAAGTAGAAAAACATTGTATATATTTGTTCAAAATATATAAATAATATATTAAAGTAATTAAGGATAATATGAAGATAATGTTATGTAATTGAAATAATTCATTACCCTAAATAAAATTGGGAGCAATAGAAAAATACATTTTTATATGATACATAATTAGTATGAACATTACCTTAATATCAATAATAACCATATTAGATTCATTTATTACATAATTAATAACACCAAAAAATTGTATATCATTTATAATAATTTTATTAAATTAATTTATGGCAATTTTTATTGGATATGATGTCATGTTTTTTTTATCTAAGAGAATTTCATTCCCTGTCCGAAAGTCAGATAACTATGGGTTCATTATTGATGTTCTATTAAAATGGAAGTAAAACTAAATTATATAAATTAAATACTATTAAAATTATTTTATAAATTAAAATTTTATTAAATACTATTATAGTTTTTCATATAGGGATGTTTCATGGAGTAAAAACATTTTCATTCTTTGGTCAGTTCATTTAGGTGGTTATACAGACCATCATAAACTAGTTCTGTTTTATTAATAATCAAAATATGTATTAACTAAAAAATAAAAAATTTGTTATAATATGTATATTATAATCTAATTTTTCCAATATAACAATTTAGTTACCATTCTTGTATGCATAAATGTATAATTAAAACTCGTTATACTAGGAGTTAGTGAACTAAAATAATATACAATGGTTTCAGTAATTTTAATTAGATGATAATAGAAATTAATGGATTATAGATACTCTATTATAAAATTAAAATTATTATATAATATATATATAATATAATAGAGTAATTATTTCTTTTTATATGAGGTAGGTTATGATATGTTTAGAAAATTAATTAATATAAAAGTCTTCATTTGAGAATGTTACCTCTTGAATGTTGCCTCGTTGAATAACTCCTTAGAGAATGTGGAATTTTTATTTTTGAGACAAAATAGGAACAAGGTTATATGGGGTGTTGTTGAATGGTGTTGGGAAGAAATATTAAATACACTAAGATTAAAATGTTTCATAGTATTTTTGGTGAAAGGTGGTATTTTCAAGAGGACAAGCACAATGTTTTTCATTATTATTATCATTAGTTTCTTATATTAGACCAAGACAACCAATATTATTGATTTTTATTAACAAATAATTTAAATTTTTCATTTTAATTCAACATAATTGGTTGTTATATCATTTATTACTGAAATATACTTTTATTTGGAATATAATGTTAAATACAAGAACATTATGGTATATCACTATTCACAAAATAATCAACTATTTTATAAGGAAACCAAAAACCCATCCTAATTTTTGTACCATATATATTTATGAAATAGATTCCATTTTATGAATTATGTTTTCCAAATAATATATATTTATGTTGTAAATAAAATCCATATTTATTTGAAAATTTATTATTTTTGTAAAATAATTGATTTTATGAGCCTTTGATGAATTAAATATGGAATAATAAAACTATATTATCATTAGAATAAAACTAATTTTTAATATATACTTTAAATATATTGAATTTTATTATTAATAATTATATTTTATGTAGAATTGAGAAAAAAACATTTATGCTTCATAAAAATACAACCACATAATTTTTCATCATTAAAAAAAATTTACTGACATAATTGTTAAAATATATCATTTTCATTATTTTATATGATATGAAATGTTATTTTAATCATCCCTAGGTAATTTAAAATTTCCATTGGTCATATTATTATTCATAATTGTCAAATTTGTATTCATTATATGGGCTCCAAATTCTTATAAATACATATTATTCCATTCATAAAAAATTAACATATATTCACTATCACGGTTACATATAATTTATCATCAAAATAAAAAATTATTTTATTTTCTACATCTTTTTATATGAGTATAATAATTGATAATGATTGAAAATATCCAAATGTTCATATATGACTTATCTTATGTTTTATTTATATTATAAATTATAATTGAATTTGTTTTGGACTATTGCATAATTATTCAATGTTGTAGAAACTATTTTTTTGAACTCTAATTGTGATGTTTGTTCTTTATACTACATTAAATGATTCTAAGATGAGAAATTAGATGGATAAAAATATTTGGCATTACACATTGTATAAAGGTAACACCAACAGGTTACATCTTAGTCCACAAGGGATAATAAAATTCTTGTTTTCATTATATCAAATCATCTTCCATATGTTGTATTATATCATCATCACCTTCATTAAATGATGTTCACATTTCTTAAAATGATTTTCTAGGAAAATAAATTAATTTGATGAAACAATTTCATAAAAAATTTTATCATCTAATATACATTACCTCCAAACATTAAATATGATATCCTTTTGAATACACTATATGACTAACATAAATAATGAAATTTGTGTATCAAAATTTCTTTAAACTAAAAAAAAATTTGAAATCATTTTCATAGCCATCATGTTTCAATTCATAAATCATATTTAAATAGACAATTTCATATGATAAAATGAAATGGGAATTATAATAACATTCTTGAAAAAATTATATATAATATATATAGATAAATAAAAAGGGGAAAATATTTATTTAGAAATTAGTTATTGGGAATTAAATTATTTTTTCCTAATAATCCTAGAACAACAATGAGCATGTTAGAGAAGAAGTGGAATCCCAAAAGTTATAATACATAGAAAATGTGTGCCAAAAATTTATTCGTGGAATACTATATCGAGAATTAGATCCAATGGAAGGGGAATTATTAATTTAATTATGGAAAATATATGTAACATATGCACTAACTCATCCATTAATGTCGCAAATGGATGGAGTAACTACCCCAAAAAAATTAAGAGAAAAATATTAATTTAAAAAATTTATACCCCACTCCACGCCAATATGAACTTCAGTTTTTTCCCATATCATGGTGGAACCACCCATGAGACCAAGAATGAGAAATAACCATACACTGGACCAGAAACCCATATCATATTTTTCTAGTCATGGCTTCCAATAAACTCATGTTGAGTCTTATTGGTCATGGAACACAAGTAATCAACTTATACACTCCACAATAGGCCACACCAAACACATTCTATTTTTTTGGTCATCTCATAATGAAGACATAAATGAATACCATATATGCTACTTTAGACATGGATTTAGAATATTTTTTCTATGATTTAATAAAAAATATTTTCAAACCATTGTCTACCTCCAATGTATATGAAACTAAGAAGTTAATGATAAAAGGGGATCCATTTCTATTTCCTGATGTATTGGTCTAAAAATTCCCCCTCCTACCCATTTAAAAAAACTATCATAATCAAAATATTGAAAATAGAAAATACTTTTTTATACCATCATGGGCTTGAGATCTCATGTTTCATGGATGTATCTTTTTAAATTTGATCTCAATATAACCAACGATATATTTTTTTTCCAAAGAGAAACATAGTCTGGACTCTAAAATGTATGAAATCCTTTCAACTGATATGATATCATGTCAAATATCAATGTGCACCATGTCAATAATCAAGGATATATCTCATTGATACTTCCTCATTTGGGAAATCTGGAACACATTGTTGATTTATTTCAAAATAGTAATTAAGTATATTTGAATGAAAAACATATGTAGTCACTTCACAATCTAAAATGATCCTAAATAACGATTTGTTAACATATATTTCATTCCCAAACAATAATATCAAAATAGATATGAAACAATTATAAATACTTTTTCATAATCCTCAAACACTAACAGATAAATATGCCAATCCATATATGAATTGTATCAATATTAATTTTTCAATAATATTTTCCCATCAAAATTTATAATTCTTAGCATCCAATGGCCAACACTATGTCCCAAAACGGCTATTATTCGACATATTCCTAAAAAGTATGTGATTTATAGGGCCTTATTTATAATTTCTCAAAATGAACTATATGTTTTTATTCATAATAATAACCATTAAATGAAAATTTTACTAATTAAAAATTTATCTCCAATGATCAACTGAAATAAAACATATAGGTATGAATGATGCATTGAAAAATATTTATGACTTAATTAGTCTGGTTATCCATCTGAGATTGGGAATTCATGTTAAATTTCTACTAATAACCGATCACAACCAGCAATCCACTGAAAATTGGGATGTGAATTATTTCTATTTATCAAAAATTATAGTTGATGAAATCCCATGAAATATAAAAATATATAAAACTAATTTTTTCACAAGATCATATACCTTAATTACCTCATTTAAATGTATGAAAAATGGTCACTTTCTAATTCAATCAATGGTCATCTATATTTCATTATTACAACTAATAGTACAAGGGAGCCTAAATAGAATATCCATAACTATCTCAAGTCATTTGAAAAATGGAATAGTTTAAAGGTTCAACAAAGAACCATCCCTATGAATTTCCATCTTAATTATATAACTCCAAAGTCAACACAAAAAATAAACAATCTATTTACCACGTTATTGTAATGACCCTAGAGTTTAATAATGCTACATTTTATTGATATAATTTTTTTAAAAATATTAAACATTATATTATTCACATAATGAAAGGAAAAATTATAAATAAATAATATTACATTAATCTATAATAAAACAATGAAAATAATAAAAATTAATATAAGACCAGAACTATAAAATAATAAATCGAAAATGCGGAAATATGGATCTCCCCAATATTCTAGTGGAATTTCTACCACTTACAACACTATTTAAATGACACACATAATTATTATAACAATAAAATTCTTATAAAATGTAAATAGATTACATTTTGACCAATTTTACTAAATATTGAGTGAAACAATGAATTCTTATTTATATGAAAAAATTTGACCATTGAAATAGTAACATGACTATTAAAAATAATAGACTGGATGTTGGTAATAATAACCTGGCCATTAGAATAATTATTTTTCCCAAATAATAAATAACGATATAAATAATATATATCATGTTTAATTAATGTAAATATAAATAATATAATTCCATGAAAATAAATCTCATTATTAAAAACTCATTGGAAATATAAGAATATTTTTAATAATCATAACATCAGATTATTTGTTAATGATTTTAATTTTTAAAATTAATTTATAAATTAAATATGATATAAATTAATTTTAATAAAATTAATATCATTTTCAGAATCATCATGTTGAAATTTTCATTGAGTAATTTTTATGAAAATTTATGAAATAAATCAATTATTGGATGAATAGTAAAAAAAGGTTTCAACATAACCGATGTATCATAAATTATATCATTCATGATGTAATGGTGACGTAATAATTTCTAGATCATTAGTATTTTCCCAAAAAAATTATTTTTATACATGAGCCTTTGATTTTATATAATAATAAATTGAAAATATAAAAAACATTTTTCAAAACAAAAATTCATAAATGAATCCATAAAATAAAAAATTTATCCTTGTTGCACTTTACAATTTAATAAACTAAGGAATTAAAATTATAATGATTTATAAATTATTATAAATCCTTGTATTATAATTATATGTGTTATATATTTATGAAATTTACTATTACATGTTTTACCTTTGATTTATTATTTTAATTAATATATTATTCATCAATACCCCTCTTCTACGGTTTAAATAACCCCATCCCTAAAATTTTATTTCCAATCCAACATTACAATATGATGCCAATGTTGTAATGAAATTATACCCTCATTTACTATAGAGTACCTAGGTATTTTCAAGAGTAATACAACTCCATGAATTAATGTATTTGTAATTTCATACAATAAAAGCTACATGAAGGATTAAGTTTGTTTTTATTAACTCTTATCTTATCCCCAAAATTTTTTCCTCCACCACATTCAAATAAAATCCATATAAGAATAATTTGGTTGAAGTTATCTTTAGTTTAATTATTTTACCCTTCATTGAGTAACATATTATCAATAAATATAAATCTATACTTACCTTACCCTCTCTCTCGACAATGTATCGTTATGGATCGATTAAAAAATTATTGTTACATTTACATTTTATCACATATAAACATTTTCATGGATATATAATTTCAATTATATGTATTATATAATGATTTAATTAAATTTATTTTATATTTATTAATTAATTTCAATGCATTAATAATGTAATTGAATAAATTTATAGAAATCAAAATAAAACTGAAAAAATAAATGAAAAAATGAAATCAAAACCATTAACGATTTCCAAATAGTGTTATAAAATTGAATTATATAATTATAATAGATAATTAATGAGAAAATTCAAAATTATATTTTAGGGAAATTTTTTAATAATATGATTTTTATAATTCTATAGTCAAAAAAGAGACAAATAAAGGTGGAAATAAATTTAGGGGATTCTGGAACCCAACAAATTTTTTTTGTTTCCATATTTCATATCAATTTCACTTTAGATATTACATTAATTTCCATTAAATATAAATTATTTATTCTTCCCTTTTATTTTAGGGATATAAATGTTTCCACATATATTTTAAATCCATATAAATTTTTTTTTCCAAAATTATTTTCAATCAAATGAAATCTTCATCTTCTCTTTTGATGATTCTTATTAAAATGAAAAAAATATTTTAATCCAATATATGATAAAATTTTTCATTTGGAAAACCCAAATTTTATTCATGAATACATTAAATACTTATAAAACCCATTACATTCCATGTGTTATTTCATGACTATGATTTTTATAGGTTTAATGTTCCATGTATAATTATGTAAATATTATGACATGACAGGTGGGAACATAATTATATAACCCTTTAATGCATCAGTTAATGTTATCTATATCATGATATAATATGAAATATGATTTAAAATTGTTCTTGCATTATTTAAAATGAAAAAAATATTATGATGAACATTGGTTATGTGTGAACATGTGGTTAGATTTTTTCATAACTATCGGTGGAATTTGAACACTATGACATGATAATTCATTTTTATGTATTCGAACATCTAGTCCATTACATATCATGATTTTTATGATGATAATATGAATTGTATTTGATGAAGAAGAATATTCTCACATATGATATATGGATTCATGTCCCTTATTCATTATCTTAATGTGATTTTAGCTCAGCCCTTACATTGGTATGTACTCTCATGTGACAATATGTACTAAAAAAAATTTGAGCTTTTAGAAGTATAATAATGAAAAATTTTAATAATATTTATTTTTTATCATGTTTAATGTTATAAATATCATAATGTTTCCAAGATGCTAAACCATTAAATCAATCAATATATAACTATGTTGTTTATAATTTTTCGAATTATGAAATTTACATATATGAAAAATCAGAGTCAATATAGACGGTATTATATTTATGGTTTAGTTAATTTTGGAATAATGTTTAGAAAAAATTGTTGACAGACCATTCAATTAATATATTTATATGGAAAGATCTAAGATGATGCATTTTAGAAAAATGATAAACAATGGGATCTCCTAATATTTAACATTACAGTTATATTGGAATATTAATTTTCTATTTATTCATGATTTGTTGGATAAAATTTTGTATAATCCATTTGTATTTTATAAAATTTTCAGATGTAGGTAAAACATGGATTATATTTTATGTGTGGGACACTTAAACGATGGTCTAATTGACATCCCAAATTCCATCAAAGTTAGAGTTCAAAACCTTATGGTTATTCTTACCCTACTGCCTCAGTTTATAATCAATAAATTGAACCATGTAGAACATCATCTTATTCTCAAGAATATGTAATGGGATTTTTAGTGTTTTATTTTGTAATTACCACCAACATTAAAGGGATATTCCAGGGAACAATTTTTCAGTATTAATTTAATTCAATAGAGAATATTTTTTTTGTGATACGGAATTCATAGAAGGAGAATGTGACACAATTAATCTAATTGTTATAAGAAGAGGACAATAAAAATGGTAATTGAAAAATATAAAAATGTTGATGGATGAAATAAAATAGTATGATTGGTATTAATTTTATTAGTATTTAACAGAAATTGTTTCCATTAGACTCAATGGAAAATTATAGAGAGATAATTCATATATCTAAAGAAATAGAAAGGTGAATCACTCACATCAAACAAGTTAAACATCACATGTATTGAAGGATACACTTTATAATTGTTTATTAGATATTATAAAAAAATTGGGATACTTTTTTTTAGTTTGAAACCTCTCCTTCTAAATTCTCTATGTATCTATGATTTCAGAAAATATGAAAAGGTGGATCGATGTTATCCCAATATACATATAGAGATTGTAGATTTTACACTTATAAATAGGGATAATAATAGAGGTATAGTGTTTCCAAATAGTTGTAACTTCAAGAACCTCCATATTATACTAATAGGGTATGAATATGTATGTTGGCCTGATGTAACATCCCCAAGAATAATAAATCTAGAAACAAATTTCTAGGGAACCATGAACCTGTGTGGGATGATTTTCCTTTAGAAAAATAAAAAGTGAACCTTATATGTCATAACCAATTAAAAAACTATATTATACATTATATACATAGAATAAAACTATAAAAAGCATTTCTTATCAACTTTTACATAAAATAATACCACAGAGGAAGACAATCATCAATGAACATAGTAAAAGACAACACAAACAACAAAAATATGGCCACATCACTATAGAGAATAAACATGATACATGTACAATGTCCAACAAACATTCCAATTGTCACTAATAACCAAAAGATAAGTTTGATACTTTACATTTTCCTCCAACTCAATAATTTATTTTTAAAAAGAATCAATGTTTTAATGATGGGGGGATTAACGAAACTCAGTAGTTTTCTATAAATTATTTCTCCACTGACACTTTATTGTTGAACATTTTAGCACAATTATATTAAACGGTTAATACAAAATAATTTATAAAATATTTTATATCAAAATATAATAAGGTCCCATATTCAAACATTTTGTCAAAACAACATCATTATCCATGGAAAAAACAAACAATTCTCTAAAACTAGTTCATAAGTTCCATTTTTGCATAATTCATTCATTGAAACACAATCAAACATCTATCAATCATGCAACATTGAATCCCTATACTTGTTATTGGTGTGTCAACCTTTCACAATTCCATCACTTAATAAAACATTTTTATGACGGACAGACTAGACCCTTGTCCATAACACTAATAATGGGAAACAATCTAGACCCTTATCCTTCCAAAATGCACAATAAGAGACACTACTATTACTCCAAAACCCAATTGAGATATTAAAATTTCAGACACTGTTGCAGGGTTTGAATCCCTATTTTTTTAACAGTGTGAATTCTCCATACACCAAACAAAAATTAATCTAATATAAAAATAGAAGAATAATTGTGCTAGCTATGAGCATATTTATCAACCCCCTTTTTCAGCATAAAAAGGCGTTATTAAAGTGGGTCTTTTAAAAATCCAAAAAACTGGTGCATAAAGGGGTACCTTTATTAGAGTTTTTAAAAGCACTCATAAAAGTATATTTCAAAAATAATATTTCATTAAAAATAATAAATAATTTTTGAAATTTTTTTTAGATAAAGTAAATAGTAATTTACAATGAATATGTAATATATTTAATGAAAACATATTATAAAAAATATAAAAAATTATTTTTAGTTAATAATTTTCCTTTTATTACCATGAAATAGTAATTAAATAAAAATTTGAAGATAAAATAATACAAAATAATAATAAAATATCTAAAATAAGTAGGAAACGTAACTCAAACATCAAACAAACATAAAATTTGATATAGGTGTCCATTTGGGCTCTACTACCTATCAAATCAAATCCATCAATGATCTATACTCTCTAATTATTTATGGTAATCCTTTTTCTTGTGTTTTGAGGATATAAGAGGTTCTGAATGCCTTCAAAACTATGTTTTAGTTAGGGTACCTCATTTTTATAATTTTTTGGATTTTATGCCACTTTTTTTAAGGTTTCTTTCCCATTTTACTTAAGGGGCTGAATTTGTTCCCAGGTCAAATATTTTTACTGATACAATTGAATTTATATATTATCATTATTCATAATATAATTTTATTTATAATCAAATATATGACAATATAAATATTTTGTATATATTCATACAAAAAAAATATATGTTATTAATAAATATATAATCATATTTACATATTAAATATATTTACTAATAAAAAAAATATAAATAGATGGAAAAAATCACTACTACAAATATGGATTTTATCAGCGCTAAAAATGGCCATTAACAGTGCTATAAAAAGCACTATTAATTCCGGTGAAGATAAAGGAGGGGTCCCCTTTATCAAAACTCAAAAAGCACTGATAAAGACACATTATATGAGCGCTAAAATAAAGCGCTGATAAAAGGGACTTTTATCAGCGCTTTCTTTTTAGAACTTATATAAGACCACATTATCAGTGCTTTTTTTAGCGCTGATAAAAAAAATAAAAAATATAAAAAAATACTACCAATCTCGGGGGGGGGGGGGGGCTTTTTACAACACATGAGCCCCCATTTATCAACAACTTCCCCCACCACCAACGCCTGCCCACACTGCCTATACCCTCTATCAGCGCTAACCCTTTGATCACCCTTGCGCGCGCACCCATGCCTCCACCCAGATTTGATCTCGAGACCTCCTCCCTGCGCACCTAAAGCCTTTTCCACTACCCTATATTTATTTGTTCTCTTAATCATGATATATCTATTAATTAATATAAATATTTAGTTATATTTATTCGTATAGTAATATATATTTATATTAATATATATAGTTATATTAATATATATATATATAGTTATATTAATATATATATTGTTATATTAATATATACATATAGTTATATTAATACATATATATAGTTATATTAATATATGTATAGTTATATTAATATATAGTAGTTATATAAATATTCATATATTGGTTTTTTAAATAAAATGGATATTAGTTATTATTTAGATAAAGCTAATATATTTTATATGTAAATATAATTAATTAATTATTTTAAAAATTTAATATTTAGGTGTGAATATATAAAAAATATGTACATATAGTTATATATTTAATTATAAATAGCAGTGCATTATAAAAAAGGTTGAAATTTCAACGAAATAATATCAATATGAATGTAATACCATGGAAGAAATTCAGTCCCCACCCAAAAAAGCCAATAATACCCCCTTAAACGATGCTGAAAATCCACAAAATGTTAAAAAGTCTGGGTACCCTGACTAAAAACTAATTTTTGGAGGCCTTCTGGGCCTCTTTTGGCATTGAAAAATGCTTGACCGGCCCCCTAGTAACAGTAACGGAGAGCTCGTGTAACACCCCGAGATTTTATGAAAAATATTCTTTTTAATTTCATTAATATCTTGTGTTGTACGCTACACCAAAAGGAGCTTTCTCAACATGAATCCTTGACTTGCCTTGTATTACACGCAATCGCGACCTTCCACGATAGCGTGTGTTGTACGCAACACCAATTTTTTCTAAACAACGATATGCTATTAAAATATTATTAAAACTAGCTGCTATGAATAGTAATAATCACTTTTTGAAATTTTGTAAATTTTATTTTTCAAAATGGACTTCATTTTTGGATTCGGAATATCGAAATTAGCTTAGGGTGAAATTTTGGTGATTTTCGGATAACTTTCATATTTTGATGAATAGTGAAAATTACTAAATTTTAATTAAAAACATATTTTTAATCGAAATAATTAATAGTGATAAATTGTTAATTTGAGTGGTTTTAAAGTATATTTAGAATATATTTTTACAATTTAATACAATGTCTGTCATTGGATGTAATTCTACATTTAAACCAGTTATAAACAAGCTTCAATCTTTTGATAGTTATTATCTCATAAAAACACGCTATTTGTTTTGACGACAAAAATTAATTATTAAATTAGTTAATGCAACTGATATGTTTTTTATTTGGTAAAATAGACATCATTTTTGAGTTCATAATATCAAATACTGCTTAGGCATAATTTTGGAATTTTTCTGAAAACTTTCAATTTTTGATTAATAGTGAAACCACTAAGTGGTAGTTAAAAAAACAGAATTGTTCATAAAACATAATTTTACCGCTTCTGTGAGTGGAATTTCAAAAATCCGAGAGACACGGTTGATGTCAGTAAGTAAAATGTGGTTCAATGAGAAGAAAATAATTTTTGGGTGAATAATAACTTTTTACTTTTTTTTACCACGGTTAAAAGTAAATAGGGTAATTAAGGGTAGAAATGATATTATTATTACCCTAACACATGTCATAATTCTATTGGACAAGTGTAATTCGACCAAAAACAAACTTATGAATAATATATGACCATTTAGGCCCACATGGATTAGATGAGAACATTTATTATTAATTTATTTAAAGAAGGGTTAAAAGAGTTAAAATCAAAGTTTATTTACTAAAACATTTTTAATATGGGGTTATACATAAGATAAATTCGACTATTAATATTAATTAGAAAGGTAAAAAGATTTCCTACATAATTGTATTTTATTTGTAATTTTTAGACGTTAAATAATTTAATTTATTTTTGACACAATGATGATGCAGTAATTATCTTATTAATGAACTATTGACATAATTGATGTTATTAATACCCAAATAAATATAATTTGATACTTTTTATGAATTACACTACATTTGTGGTTAATATGACATGTTAGTATTGATTTAATTAACTTTTTTCGAACTTATCATTCTGTAATAATTTTCACAAAAATCAATTACTAAATAGTGTCAAAATTGACATAAATTTTTTTTTAAAACAAATATTATATTATTAATTGTTATTTTATTCCTAAAAATCTATGGTTCGTCCAAATGACATAGATAAGGTTATATATATTAATAATAAACAACTTGGGGTTCGTTTGGCTTCTTATAGTAATTTTATTAACCTTATAGTGTAAGAACACAAGAAGACACGGTAAAAGTAAAATTATTTAACTTAATGTTAAATCTAAATGATAAGTTTAAAATAGGAACCTAAACATGTCTAAATTCTATTGGATGAGGGGATTTCGACCCATCCCCAACTTAGCCTCTAAATAATTAAATTTGGAGCTATTTAAAACCGAACATGACTTTATAATAAAATAATATTTTTAGTTTTTCCAAAGGAGCCCCTCTCCTCCCTAATAAAAGGGCACCTCCTACCTCTCTTCCTCACAAAACATTGAGCCTTCAAGATCGGCCAACCCCTGAAAAATTCTCTTCTCCACTTCCCTAGCAACATCCTAGAGGTTCTGGTCTTCCTCAAAGACCAATTTTAGTGCCCTAAGAGGAGGTCTCAAAGAGGCACTTCAAAGAAGAGGTAATTTCTGTTACCAATTCTTTCACCTTTATTTCTTCTTCCACTTCTTCTTCTTAGGTTGTTTCATTATGAAGTAATAACATCAGTATCACTCATATACTGATATGTTATTATATGTATTAAACAATCCTATTTCACCATCTATCCATCCTACGGAAAACGAAATCACCACGCGTGCGTACGTACGGAATACCGTCTCCACGCCGTGGTGAAATCTATTTTCCACCACCACCGTACTTGGATGGGTATAATGGTGTAAATAATAACTGTATATTATTATTTTAAAAGGATATTTATTTTTAAATAGTATACATACACTCCAATACAGTCCCACGATCATGAGAACGATATCATCGCTTGTGCGTACGTACGGACTACCGTCTCCACGACGCGATGAGATTCATTCTCCACTTTAACCATTCATGAATGATTATAAAGTATATATAATAAGTAATCATGAAATATATGAAATAATAATGATACTTTATTTATGTGTATATATATGTATGTCATCTACTTAATTCCGTTCAACTCAATAAGGAAACGAAAACAACGTTCATGCGTACGTACGACCTACCGTCTCCATGAATGGTGTATTTCATTCCATTTACTGATTTATTATATATATGTATATTCTGAATATATATATATATATAATGTTTTATATTCTGGAATTAAGTAATCATGATCTAATTAATCATATGAATAATTACAAGTCAAAACACGGAAGACAAATGAAACAATTTTACCCAAAATGCTTTTTAACATGGAATTTACAAATGAACGGGTAATATAAAGTCATAAGTGAACCATATATGATATCATAACAACGAATATGATTCTGAAATAAGTCAATAACATTATTTAAATCATTATACAGGAGGTTCAGACACTTACAAATCAAGTCAGACCTAAGGTAAGGGAAATATCACAATCTCATTTTTATCCGAGATTGTTTATACTTTGAAATTTACTGGGGTGTATTTTATCATCCACATACATGTTTCCTCAATATGTAATATTTGCATCATTATAAAATATTTTAAATCCAATTTTACCATTCGGTGAGTTTTAGTAAAATATATAAAAGGAATCTTTTGGCGTTTTCCGTACGAGGTACTTTTTGACTTTTCCGACAAAAGTACGAGAAAAATGTCTTTTTTTAACTTATAAGGCATTAATGGATTTTTAAAACATTATTTCCAAGAATCATCCTTTACAATTTTTCAAGTTTATTTTTAATCAACTTCTTTTAGTTTAAGGTTGTATGACATCTTAAGAAAGGAAAAATGTTTTTGAAGAAGAAAGGATATTTTCCTCAAGAATGGAGTTCAAGTGTTTTATCAAAATTATTTTCCATATAAGATAATAAAGGGTTCTTTTTGTATCCCTATTATTAAATTGATTTGATTATGTTGTGATTGAATTATTTTTATGAATTCCTTTATCCTATATGAATTGTTTTATGATGTCATGATGTTTAAGATTCCCATTTGTATTACATGGGTTATGCAATGATGTATGATTTATGATTTTGTGGTACACATAAGAATGGTATCATTATGAGATGGGTGGGACCTATATCTCCCTCCAATGCATTGGATAAAGATTTTATATCTCATGAGATAGACATGGCTGGAAGGGTAGGTTATACCGGTTCAGTGAAACAGGACTGAAACGAGGGTGACTCAGTTTAGAAAGGGACTTTGTCCACTAAGATAGTCTTGGCAATTAGTCTTGACTAACAAGAAATGATTCTCTATGATTATGTGTGTATGCCACAAAGTTTCATTTTTTATGTTATGATTATTGTGATTAAATTTCACTACCATGATTTATCCCATGTTATGAAATTATGCTCTCTTTTGCAGGTTAAGATTCCAAAAGTTATGTGCTTGTGTATACGATGTGATTGATATTTCTTTTGTTTACCCTTACTGAGAATTTGAGCTCACCCTTTTATGTTTACTTTTCCCCAGGATATAAAGAATGGATTTAGGTATAATAAAAAGAGGAAGATCTTTATGGGAGATGTTGAAGATCTTTCACCAGGATTAGAAGATTATATTCCGAGTTTCCAAAGACACTAAACTATTACGATCCTTGTGTGTGTGTTTTTGTTATGTACTAAGTATTCTACAAATGTAATGTAATGTCAATGTACGTCAAGCTTCGAGTCTCTATAGTTGGTATCAGAGGAAAGGTATAGTCAACCTTTGGAAACTAGGATGCGAAAGAGTTAGTGAGATCCCTAGAGGTATTTCTAAGGTATGTCTAGGGATGTCCCTAATGATAAGTATACGTATAAGATACAGTACTAGAACTACGGTAACGATCATAGAATTTAACCTAAGAAGTTAGATATTGAGGATACTCACACATTATAATGTTGTTTTCCCTAGCATGATTTTTTCCTCTCACACTATTCTTTTGGGGTTTTAGACGATTGATGGAACCCGAAGGAACCGTGTTGATCAATGCAATGGACAATGAAATGATTTCCCTCCTGAACAAAATAATGTTATGGGAGATGGAATGAAAAATCTTATTGCTATACTTACACAAGCTATGAATAATTCTGGACTTCCAAATGAGAAGAGAAGGGAACAATATTCTATTGAGTCCTTCATGAGGCAACGTCCACCTTCTTTCAGTGGGCTTTCCGATCCACTTGTTGCTGAACAATGGATCTGTACCACTGAAAAGATATTTTCAGTTCTTCAATGTTCTGAGCATGATAAATTCATCATAGCAGTATATCGTTTAGAAGGTGAAGCTGATCAATGGTGGAATCTTATCAAGAATACGAGGCCAAGATATGAAATTGAGTCCATGGAATGGGATGAGTTCAAGAACTTGTTTTTCAGTAAGTACTTCCCTCGTATTCTTCAAACAAATATGGAAAAGGAGTTTCTTGAGCTGAAGCAGAAGGATGATGAATCTGTTGGTATATACAAAGCGAATTTTACATGACTTGCAAGGTATGCATCTGGAATTATCATCCAACCCGAAAGTAATGTTGATCGATTTTTCAGTGGCTTAAAACCAAGTCTTCGAAGGGCATTAGCTATAAGAGACTTCAGTAGCTAAGAAGAAATTGTGCGTTGTGCTATCAAGGTAGAAATGGAAGTTGGTGTTACATATCCATCTCATGGTTTTGAAAAGAAACAAAAGATGGAGTTCAAGGAGAAATCTCAGAATAATGGTGAAAAGAAGATGAATGTTTCCTTTTGCACAAAGTGTGGAAAGAATCATGGTGGAGATTGTCTTAAAGTGACTAGAAATGTTTTAAGCGTGGAAAAGAAGGTCATCGAGTAGCTGAGTGTCGACGTAATGGAAAAAGGGTTTCTAATGATGCAGATAAAGCAAACACTGCAGAGAACACACCACCAACACTTCAATGCTTCAAGTTCAAGGAAATGGGGAATTATGCTAATAAATTCCCTAATCCAAGGGTTAGTGATGATCAACATGAGCAACAAATTAAGGCAAAGAACAAAGGTAAGTCACATGCGATCACTATTGGCGATGTTGAATATGACAACGATGTGGTGGAATGATTAAGTGTTTATGTAATGGGATTCCAAAATAATGTTGTATCATAAAGTATTGGAATATTTATGTGTTGGTCTAATGTGGAATTCAAAGTGATTGATATATTTTTGGATATAAGCTGATATGTTCATAATGAAGGGAAAACGAGAAAACGAAATGTTTAACAGTATTCATGAGCTCATGATTGATATAAGGACTAAGTGATATCATGGTTTGATTATATAGAATTTTGAGGATTTTGGTATGTGAAAAGTGTTTACTTTTAACTGCATTCAAGTTTTCACTATGGTTCAATGGGTATTCAAGAGAATACATTATTAAGGCCTTTGAATGTTTGGAATGTGACCAACAAGACATATCTTATGATATATGGGGATCAATGATGGTATTAAATCTCTAGTAATCGTTTTCACTATATTATGAGAGTGGACTGAATTATTATGGATAAGCTTAAAAATTGTAATGGATTATGTTGGACATAAGTTAGTATTGTTTAAGGATAAAAGTTTTTTTCGATAATATTGATGGGATGTTATAGTAATATAGTTTTAGAAAAAATACAACCTGCAGGACGGGCGACAGCCCATCGCGTCGGACAAGGTCGTAGGAATCAAACCCACAACCGAAGTGCGACTGGGCTTTATCGCCTACCACTGGCCTACAGGATGTCCCTGTTTATTAGAAACTAGTTTTATTATATTAAGAAGTATGATATATGAAGTATAAGTCCATTTTAGGAACTATATATGATTAATCTCACTATAGAATGACTTATGTATATTTAATAACTTTTGCTAACCTTTTGTTTGAGACAGATGGAATGACCCGTCATTCTATGACATGATCTGATAACACTTCACGAATAACAAATTCAACTTCATTTATTTAAGAGATGAAGTGGAAATTGTTCAAGGAACGAACAACAGTGAGATTGTACCAAAATAAAGTATGTATTTATTCTAATTCAAATTCTTCAACTTAGGGGAACGATCTTGAAAACCAAAAATGTTGTCATACTGCTCTTATATCTGATTAATTAGATGGTACCTTAGATTGTCACAAATTTATGGATTTGTGATTGTTGGCTTTTCCATAGCCATGTTCTCTACCACTCTCCATCAGAACATGATGGTTAGATTTTTCTTCCATATCCATATTTTCACCTATGTGGAAACCCAGTGATTAGTTTATTTGGGTAACCGTTACGTTTCATACTTTTGTTCTTAAAGATTGGTTTTGGTATTCCTTTTTACGAGGTGGGTTTCTATTAAAGAAACTTTCTAATAGTAAACCATTTATAACCCCGATGAATTTCGATGGAGAAATTCATTTTAAGGGGGGTAAAATGTAACACCCCGAGATATTATGAAAAAATATTCTTTTTAATTTCATTAATGTCTTGTGTTGTACGCTACACCAAAAATAGCTTTCTCAACACACATCCTTGACTTGCCTTGTATTACACGCAATCACGACCTTCCACGATAGCGTGTGTTGTACGCAACACCATGTTTCGCTAAACAACGATATGCTATTAAAATATTATTAAAACTAGCCGTTATGAATAGTAATAACCACTTTTTGAAATTTTTTAAATTTTATTTTTCAAAATGGACTTCATTTTTGTATTCGGAATATCGAAATTAGCTTAGGGTGAAATTTTGGTGATTTTCGGATAACATTCATATTTTGATGAATAGTGAAAATTACTAAATTTTATTTAAAAACAACTTTTTTAATAGAAATAATTAATAGTGATAAATTGTTAATTTGAGTGGTTTTAAAGTATATTTAGAATATATTTTTACAATTTAATACAATTTTGGTCATTGGATGTAATTCTACATTTAAACCATTTATAAACAAGTTTCAATCTTTTGATAGTTATTATCTCTTAAAAACACGCTATTTGTTTTGACAACGAGAATTAATTTTTAAAATAGTTAATGAAACTGATATGTTTTGAATTTGGTAAAATAGATATCATTTTTGAGTTCATAATATCAAATATTTCTTAGGCCTAATTTTTGGTATTTTTCTGGAAACTTTCAATTTTTTATGAATAGTGAAACCATTAAGTGAAAGTTAAAAAAACTGAATTGTTCATAAAACTTAATTTTACCGCTTCTATGAGTGGACTTTCAAACATCCGAGAGACACGGTTGATGTCAGTAAGTAAAATGTGGTTCAATGAGATGAAAATAATTTTTTGGTGAATAGTAACTTTTTACTTTTTTTACCACGGTTAAAAGTAAATAGGGTAATTAAGGGTAGAAATGATATTATTATTACCCTAACACATGTCCTAATTCTATTAGACAAGTGTAATTCGACCAAAAACAAACTTAGGAAACCATTTAGGCCCACATAGATTAGATTAGGACATTTATTATTAATTTATTTAAAGAAGGGTAAAAAGAGTTAAAATCAAAAATTATTTACTAAAACATTTTTAATATGGGGTTATACATAAGATAAATTCGACTATAAATATTAATTAGAAAGTTAAGAAGCTTTCCTACATAATTGTATTTTATTTGTAACATTTATACATTAAATAATTTAATTTATTTATGACACAACGATGATGAAGTAATTATCTTATTAATGAAATATTAACGTAATTGATGTTATAAATACCCAAATAAATATATTTTGAGACTTTTTATGAATTCCACTAATTTTATAGGTTAAAATGACATTCCATTATGGATTTAATTAACTTATTTCGAACTTATGATTCTGTTATGATTTTCACAAAAATCAATTACTAAATAGTGTCAAAATTGACATAAAATAGTTTTTAAAAAAAATATTATATTATTAATTGTTATTTTATTCCTAAAAACTATGGTTCGGCCAAATTACATAGATAAGGTTATATATATTAATAATAAACAACTTGGGGTCCGTTTGGCTTCTTATATTAATTTTATTAACTTTATAGTGTAAGAACACAAGAAGACACGGTAAAAGTAAACTTATTTAACTTAATGTTAAATCTAAATGATAAGGTTAAAATAGGAACCTAAACTTGTCTATATTCTATTAGATGAGGGGATTTCGACCCATCCCCACCTTATCCTAGAAATAAATCAATTTGGAGCTATTTAAAACCGAACATGACTTTATAATAAAATAATATGTTTTCTTTTTCCAAAGGAGCCCCTCTCCTCCCTTATAACAGGGCACCTCCTCCCTCTCTTCCTCACACAACATTGAGCCTTCAATCTCGTCCAACCCCTGCAAAATTATCTTCTCCACCTCTCTATAAACATCCTAGAGGTTCTGGTCTTCCTCAAAGACCAATTTTAGTGCCCTAAGAGGAGGTCTCAAAGAGGCGTTTCAAAGAAGAGGTAATTTCCGTTACCGATTCATTCACCTTTATTTCTTCTTCCATTTCTTCTTCTTAGGTTGTTTCATTACGAAGTAATAGCATTAGTATCACTCATATACTGATATGTTATTTTAAGTATGAAACAATCCTATTTCACCATCTATCCATCCTACGGAAAACGAAATCACCGCGCGTGCGTACGTACGGAATACCGTCTCCACGCCGTAGTGAAATCTATTTTCCACCACCACCTTACTTGGATGGGTATAATGGTGTAAATAATAACTATATATTATTATTTTAGAGAAATATTTATTCTGAAATAATATACATACACTCCAATACAGTCCCACCATCCTGAGAACGATATCATCGCTCGTGCGTACGTACGGACTACCGTCTCTACGACGCGATGATATTCATTCTCCACTTTAACCATTCATTAATGATTATAAAGTATATATAATAAGTAATAATGAAATATATGACATAATAATGATACTGGATTTATGTGTGTATATATATATGTCATCTAATTAATTCCGTTCACCTCAATAAGGAAACGAAAACAGCGTTCATGCATACGTACAACCTACCGTCTCCATGAACGGTGTATTTCTTTCCATTTATTGATTTATTATATATATGTATATTCTGAATATATATATATATATAAATAATGTTTTATATTTTTGAATTAATTAATCATGATCTAATTAATCATATGAATAATTACAAGTCAAAACACGGATGACAAATGAAACAATTTTACCTAAAACGCTTTTTAACATGGAATTTACAAAAGAACGGGTAATATAAAGTCATAAGTGAACCATATAAGATATCATAACAATGAATATGATTCTGAAATAAGTCAATAACATTATTTAAATCATTATACAGGAGGTTCGGACAATTACAAAGCAAGTCGGACCTAAGGTAAGGGAAATATCACAATCTCATTTTTATCCGAGATTGTTTATACTTTGGAATTTACTGGGGTGTATTTTATAATCCACATACATGTTTCCTCAATATGTAATATTTTCATCATTATAAAATATTTTAAATCCAATTTTACCCTTCGGTGAGTTTTTAGTAAAAGATATGAAAGGAATCTTTTGTTGTTTTCCGTACGCGGTACTTTTTGACTTTTTTGACAAAAGTACGAGAAAAATGACTTTTTTTAACTTATACGGCATGAATGGATTTTTAAAACATTATTTCCAAGAATCATCCTTTACATGTTTTCACGTTTATTTTTAATCAACTTATTTTAGTTTAAAGTTGTATGACATGTTAAGAAAGGAAAACTGTTTTTGAAGAAGAAAGGATATTTTCTTCAAGAATGGAGTTCAAGTGTTTTATCAAAATTATTTTCCATCTAAGATAATAAAGGGCTCTGTTTGTATCCCTATTATTAAATTGATTTTATTATGTTGTGATGGAATTATTTTTATGAATCTCTTTATCATATATGAATTGTTTTATGATGTTATGATGTTTAAGATTCCCATTTGTATTACATGGGTTATGCAATGATGTATGATTTATGATTTTGTGGCACCCATAAGAATGGTATCATTATGAGATGGGTGGGACCTATATATCCCTCCAATGAATTGGGTAATGATTTTATATCTCATGAGATAGACATGGCTGGAACGGTAGGTTATACCGGTTCAGTGAAACATGACTGAAACGAGGGTGACTCAGTTCAGAAAGGGACTTTGTCCACTAAGATAGTCTTGGAAATGAGTCTTGACTAACAAGAAATGATTCTCTATGATTATGTGTGTATTCCACAAAGTTTCATGTTTTATGTTATGATTATTGTGATTAAATTTCACTGTCATGATTTATCCCATGTTATGAAATTATGCTCTCTTTTGCAGGTTAAGATTTCCAAAAGTTATGTGCTTGTGTATATGATGTGATTGATATTTCTTTTGTTTACCCTTACTGAGCATTTGAGCTCACCCTTTTATGTTTACTTTTCCCTAGGATATAAAGAAAGGTTTTAGGTATAAAAAAAAATAGGAATATCATTATGGGAGATGTTGAAGATCTTTCACCAGGATTAGAAGATTATATTCCGAGTTTCCAAAGACACTAAACTATTACGATCCTTGTGTGTGTGTTTTTGTTATGTACTAAGTATTCCGCAAATGTAATGTAATGTCAATGTATGTCAATCTTCCGGTCTCTACAGCTCGTCGCAGGCTTCGATTTGATATGTGTTAGAGCTCAAACGGACACCCAGATCAAATGTTATGGCCGTTTGAAGTTCGAGTTGCGTTTTCAACAAATTTTGGATCTTTTTTTAATTTTTTTATTTTTTAGTCTTCAATTTGTTTTTTAAATGACTATTACTCCATAATAATTAGAAAATTGTTAATTAAAAATTGGTTTTCATTTTTTTATAAGCCATTTTCTCTAAATATCTTACATATTAAGTATAATAAGTGTAAATGTACATTTTTACTTATCAAAAATATATTTAAAAATTATATATTATATTTATACCAATATAACTATATAACTATATTTATATATTAATATATTTTTTTAATTTTTCTTGAAGTCGACCATTTATCAGTGCTTAAAAAAAAGCGTTGATAAAGCCCCCCCCCCTTAATCAGCGCTACTAAACAAGCACTGATAAAGGAGGGCCTTTATCATCGCAGATAAAGGGGTACTTTTATCAGATCTTTTTTTAGCACTGAAATAGGCACCCTTTTTCAGAGCTTTTCTGAGCACTGATAAATCCCCCCCCCCTTTATCCGTGTTTTTTCGGTAGAGCTGATAAAGTGGTGGCACTAGCCTTGCCCAGTTTTGTGGTAGTGAATATGGTTAATTACATATAAATATATATATATATATTAAAATATAAAACAAAACATTATAGCAGATTGTTAGTGTCACTGGTGTATAACATGATGTTCTAGGGTTCCAAACTTACTACAGGTAGAGGAACACATGGGAGGTTGGGATTTTGTTATGTGATGATAAATAGGCATGTGGGATGAAGTACTAATAATGGGGGTGGGTGGGTTGTGTCAGAATATTTTTATAAACCACTTATCAGCTTGTCTTATACTAGAGCTAAAAATAACTGATAGATGACCCATTTAATAGAAAATGAAATCTCTAATAATATGGGGAATTAAAAAACACTAAAAAATGATGTTAAAAAACCTGTTTAACAGTGATTTTTATCACTATTAAAGGGGACTTTAGTTGTGATTTTTTAGAAATAATAATTGTTTTTGGATTTTAACCACAAATTGATTATCATCACTTTTGAAAACAAATAAATGTCATATATACCACTGTTAAAGGAAGATTTTGTAGCATTGAAAGAAAATTTCTCAATAATATTGGTTTCCTATAAATGTTTCATGGTTTTCCCTAACCGTTCACTAATTATACACCGTTATAAAATCACCCAAACCATTCCAAACATCTTCCAAACCCCCCCAAACATCACCAAAACAATTTAAATTCTTAAAATAAGTAAAATAAGGTCTACATACAAGGAACTAGTTTTACTATATAATAACCAACATTTTAGTTTCCGTCAACATAAATTTTAAAAACATCATTTCCTGATAAATTTTACCACATCTCCCTCTTAGTTCCTTCCCACATTCCCATGCCTCTTCATGAATCTTACCATAGTACCACAAAATTCTTTCTAGACTGATGATTTTTTAATGAAAGAAATTACATTTCATATTCACAATATACACGACCATGTAAACCAATTGATCATATAATTATATGTCAATGTGATCCCATATGATAACATGATGAGGATTGGGTTGATAAATTTTCAACTAAGATAAGCTAAACACATTATGCACATCACTTAACCGTGGTGAAATTTCCAAACAATATTCCACATCAACATCCCATTCATTTATGTCAAAATGACTTCTGTATCAGGAACATAATTTTACATTCTTCCCAAAATGATGATTTCCAAGCCATTGAGATATTCCAATGAACATAAGATCACTCAACTCTAACGACAATAATGACTGACGAGGATCTGCATACAATTCCCAAAAAACATTGAACTATCTTGATATATTTCGTGATCAATTGAATAATCTCTATTGTTGTTGGAGAAGTCTCAACCCAAGATGTTATGTCTCACCTATTTACACACAATAAATTTGAGAATGAAAATAATTCTCATACAATTCTTCCAAAGAATCAATATGCATTGAGGTCAGATTGCTATTGTTATATGACATCTCAGTCAATAATAAATTCTCTTACCATGAGACCAAAAAATATATTACATAGGGCCACACCAATTCTTCATAGTTTATATTAGCTTTTTTAATTTTCCTTCTATCTATGGATGATATTCCATAATCTTGGTCAACTATGTTCCAATGAATTTATGTTATTATTTCTATAAATGATACATTAACCTAGTATCTCTATCAAACACAATTGAAATTCGTATTCCATTTATTTTTACAACAAGATGGATATAGATTTTCTATTATTCCTCCACCTTATCATTTTTTTAATTGCGATGAAATGATTATAATTTTTTGAGCTGACCCAATATCAACTATATGTCATCGTGTTTCCAAACCATTCATGGGAGACCAACTACAAAATCCTTAACTATTTAATCCAATTTACAAATACTAATATGTAATGACTACAACATATATGCTTGTCACTAAGTTTCTTCTATAACTTTTTTAAAATATAATCATATAAAAATAAGTTCAACGACCTTTCTATTCATACTAACCCCCAAAAATAATGTTTTCAAATCCATCTATAAAATTTTTATACCATGATGAACAACCAATCTTTAATTGTGGAAAGTGTGATGAAGTTGTTCCTAAAAATATATATCTATGACCATTAGATTTATGAACCACAACACTAAATACCCATCTAACATCCATCACTCAATGGTCTCCGCACCATTGAGTTTTGACCTCAAAGCCCACATTCTGAATTGGGTGTCGATGTCTCTTTAACCATCATTCCAAAATCTAGAATGAATAAAAACAGAATGAAAACAACATCATCCCCTCAATAATCACATTAATAGTTCATGACGGATAGGACCAACATCAACTACTACTCATATGATATATCTTTCTTCCAACTAAGAGTAAAAAATTATTGTTAATGAATTTATATAGAAGTTTATATTACCTAGTGTATAAATCAAATCAATATTGGAAATTTTTAGATACATTGTATATCTTACTTATATAAGGATAAAATCCCATTATGATCCAATATGTTTCATGATCTTATGATCTATGTACATAGTAAATTTTTCAGGAAAGGCATAGTGCTTCTTATGTCCCTTGAGCATGGAATACAGTTGCCAAATAAAATTTTTGTTTTGGGTAGTTCATCACCTACAACCATAATTATATTAATCCTTATGAAACAACATGTTATCCCTCTATGTGAACACATCAAAACCATGATTTAGAAGCATCACAATACACTATGTACCAGTTTACTAATTCTGTAGGTATCAATATATGTTATACATTTATGGAAATGTTATTCTCTTGAAAATACTTCTAAAATTACCCTTCCCATTTGAATGGAAAATTTCTCTTTTAAAATATTTCATAGGTGAGGCCAGTGGTGAAAATTAAATAAAAATTTGTATATACTATGATGTTATACTAATTAAACTGTGTATCTTAATTACATCATTTGGGGTATTCCACGATATAATAGTTTCTATCTTTTTTTAGAATCTTAAAGACACATTTTAAATATATTACATGGCCTAGAAAGCATAAAACTTGTATAAAAAAATCACACTATGATAATTGATTATACATCCTAGGGTGTATCATTATTCCAAAATCATTATATTAGTGTTTCTCATGTTCAGACCTTGTCCTTAAATATCCCAATATAACATTGAAAAACAAAACCACAAATCTATCCAGATATGTCCAATATATCGGATTCATCAATTCCATAAAGATGACTAGTGTATCCATAATATCTAAAGGCATTAAAAAATATTTATAAATAACTTATATACATCTCAATTCTGAATTTGAAATATCCATAATGTGTCATATCAATTTTTTATGTCATTATATCAATTAAATTGTTGGGAACCCCTGATCCTCAATCAATTGAAAAAAAAGATCATCAGTGCATTGAAGTGGGAATCCATTCTTTTTTGTAACATGGTTTCTATTTCTATAATATAAATAAATTATATATCCATCTGTATATTAGAAAAAAAGAATAAAAATGCACACAATGATGTTTTTGGATGTATGAACACTTTGAAATCCAAATCTTCCTACCAGACTTTCAATTCTATTAATTTAGTTGGTACTATATAATAATATTGAAGGTAAATTGGTATGGTACCCAGAAAGAGATTAATTGTAAATTACACATACATTACGGATGGTAACCTAGAGAAATTTTTGAGAATAACATCTTGAAACGATTAAATAGCCTCTTTAAAATAGATATTCTCTATCTCTTCCATCAATGAAAAGTTTAAAACATCTAAAAAATTTGATATTTTTCAAAATTCTGGGGCCAAAAAACCTATTCAACCATCCGTTAAATTGTAGTATCTTTGAAATAAATGAATGTAACCATCATCAATTAAAAAATGTATTCTTTTTGTATAACAATGAATGTAAGTCTTGAACATCTTTAATGAATCCATAATCTAAATTATATAATATAAATCTCTCTGAAGATCAATGATATGGCATATATGAGTAGCTCCATAAAATTTTTTGAACATATTGTACCAAAAAGACTCAATATTCTCATTGTCCAAGAGGCGTTTTATGCTTTTATATATAAGAAATCATCTCAAAATTTAGAACTAGGAAATTAATAGAATGGTAAAAAAAATAAACAAATGGGATAAAAAAATATCAAACAAAGCTTAAATATGTTTATAATTTAAAAAAATCGTACCACTAATTGTTAATGTAATAGATTGGTTATCCCCAATAAACTTATCTCCTCTATAATATTTCATGATCGCGACACTTTTTTCTTTTTTAAATGTTGTTATTTTCTTGACGTGGAGTCAAGGTATTCATTGAATCACCACGGCTTGCGTTGTTCTATGAAAGGTTGATTCTACTCCCCTCATCACGTAGAATTATACAATGTTTTTGGCACCTGACAGGTGTCATGAACCATTGACCTTAGAGAACATCAACAATATCATCATTGATCACTCATATGGTAGTATTTGTGAGATGATCTTGGTGGACCCATATAATATCGCTTAATGTTGTTGAATGAACCACAATGAAATCATCCAAGATGGATCTATGAATTTGAATGATTTTTTTTCAATCGAGTCTTTCGATTATAATCCATACTACCACCTTGAAAGTAGGATTCCCTATTTTTATTACACATATCATTAGTGTTCCTTCCATTACCCATAGATATCATCATAATCCTTCCACCTATATCGACTATGAAGTTTGTTTCAAATAATTTCACTCTATTGACTATTTCTATATAATCAGTAATACAAATAACATCGATCATTGAGTGAATCTCCCGCCTATACCCCAAATCAAAGATGTGAACCTTCATGGAATCCCAAGAAAATACAAAGGGTAAAATAACAATAAATAGAAGAATTTAGATGAATACTCTATCACTATAATGATATCATGTTTCATGATAAAGATGATCATCATTATATAAATCATGAACGTATAAATATATAATTATTTGATGAATAATTATTCAAAATAAAACCATGTAAGGACATTGTATTGTTTATAATGAACATCTAAATAAAAAAATTGGAGTGAAATATCTTCTAAAATATATGTCTCCATATTTACATTCAACTCTATTAGTGTGCCCATGAAATTGATGATTCAAATCATCCTATTACGGTACACCTCTAAAATAACTGGTCCGGAATCACTGTAATTGATATGTGGATTCTACATCTAGAACTGAATAGAATAATCATCTTTACAAGATCCATCCCTTATATTACCTCTTTCCAATTCTTTAAAATATTTAATAATACTCCGAACTAGCAATCGGTTCACCTATGGTTCTGGTGCAACCACATTCTCAATGACTTCTTCTGTTAGGTTTTTATAATACCAGAAAGGTTCCATTTTATAATCATGAAAAACTAACGATGAAATGTCTCAATATCAAAAAACTAAATTCATAACATTTAAAATTATATAACATCATATAATCAAACAATTACATCCAATCCAACATTACCGTATTAATTCATTTTTGAAAATTTTCATCATGATTTTTATAATATAACCATTTAAAAAAACACAACTGTGATCATATCAGATCCATTTATTTGAATATAATTTAATCATTTATTATAAATCTACATTTTTAACTAAATAATATATCATTACTCAAAATAAAAAACTTATTCCTAGTGGTATTTTATTTATTCTAATGCCTTTCTTTCTCGTATCACTGGATAAACCCAGGAAAATGATATTTCAAATCCTATAAGTTTCTCCAATACATTTATTTCCCCATGTCCCTAGTATCATGATGATCAGCATAAAATGGTTACAAATGTAATTTTATTTAACATCCTTAAAAATAGACACCTTTTTATCAAATCGACATAAGGAATGAACAAGAATGAATATAAACTCCAAGACTGAGAGAAGTAAAGGCAACTTGTTAGAAAGGGATTAAACAAGATGACCCCACATATCTCACACTGATTTTGGATGGGCCAGGACTGATACCACTTGTGACATCCTACCCCTTTTCATTGGATTGGGTAGGCTGGATGACATTAAATGGACTTACACATCATTCCCAAGACCCCAATGGCTGGAAATAAATTCAACATACTTCGTGAACATTTGAGGGACATTATAAACATTGAAAATAAAACATCCAAAAAATATGTTGTAATCTGATAAACCACTAAATAATGAAAAAATTAATGAAAAAAACCTAAAAACCCACTTATATCAATACCAAATAAGAATATTATGACAATGAAAGTCAATCACTATAGTGAACATCATTAGAAGAAATTCAGTAACTCAAACATGGCCACATAATTCTTGATATCCTACATGATCAATGATCCAATATCCAAAAAAGAACCCATGTATCACAATGAACTACTATAGAAGCATGATTCATTAAATATTCATGTATATTGATAAATAAAATCTATAAAACCGCATTGTTAAAAAATACGGGTGAGTAATTAAACTTTGTAGGTTTTCAGCAAACAACTTCCCTAATCACACAAGTATGATAGAACATGTTATTAGAATTATATAAAATACTTTATATAATAAATTCTAAATTTGATTATATAAAAAGATAAATATGTTTTGTAGTCAATCATTTTTTTCAAAAAAATATCAATTTCCATGGTAAAAACAAAAAAAAAATACTATCAATCATCTTTAAAAGTTTCATATTGTCATAATTCATTTCATTCCACATATCCACAAATTCAACCATTCATGAAACCTAAATATCATTATTCTCATGATTGATGAGTCATTCATTCAATAATATATCACAGAATGAACTATTTCGATTCTGAAGATCCTTGCACCTTATACATACCACTAATAATGGGGGAGACTCTTTATACTTATCGAACATGAATTCAAAATAACACACACAAACATTAGGTCAATAACTAATGAACAAATAATAATTTCAACCATTACAATAAAACCATGAATTTATTGAAATCATTTCAAACAAACCATTTCCAAGAACCAACACATATATTCCATAACATTTCTGTGACATAGAACAAAAAAATAATTTTAAAATTCATTAATTTAGAGTCTTGTTACTAGTTATACATTATATAAAATTCCTAGTTTCAAAAATTATATTTACCATCAGTAAAGTGGTTTTCAAACATGAAATTCACCAAAATTTTACAACCATTTTCATGAAAAAAATAAATTTGAAATCACTTCTTCTTGTTTCAACTCGACGAGTCAAGTGTTAATCCACATACCTTATTATTTATAGAGAAAATGAATAATAACACCAAAACAGAAAAAAAATCAAGTTGAGTCTCCCAAATCTGTCATAGATCTCTTCCCCAATCATCAAAAAAGATAATATACATACTATATGGAATCAATATTATAACATGTCTCCATAGATAACAAGGATTAACGAAACTAAGAGAGGATGTGAATTAGATCAAAGGTATACCACAAAAAACCACAATAAACAATGAAATACAATAATAATATAGTTTCAATGCACCCATAGAGGCAATTATATTGCATCTATATCGATGGGAGAAGTCTATACTACATTTGGGCTGTAAAAATATTTATTTAGTGATAGTTTTTGAAAAAATGAATTTTTAAATTAAAAAAATAACCTTGATCCAAATTTTTTGGATCTTGTTGTAAAATAATTCACAATTAGTCTCACGTTTAGAAAAATTTGGCCTAATCCATTTTCTAGATACATCCTCATGGAGGCAACTCATATGGTTGTTCTACATGATTAAAAAACAATGCAGTATCCATTACAATTATTACTATCTTAGAAATAAATGTTTCTCTTAGGATGCCACATGATTTAGAGAAACTCTAGACCTACCTGTCTACCTTCTGCTTAACCATAGTCTAATAGTGAATGGTTTCAAGTAGGTGTTTCATGATTTCCAAAAACCTTAAACCAATGGCTCACAACTAGAAAATCCCTAAAAACATTCCAATCCACTTCCACACTGTCCCTACTTCTCACAAACAATTTAAATGAGTGATATATATATGAGAAGAGTTACATATTAGAAAAAAGTGGTTTCTACACTAGTGGATCAAATAAAAAAGTATGAATGGGGATCTAACTCTGAAAATGTTAAAATGAGGGAAGAAACGTCAGGGTAATTTCCTCAAATAGATGTATAAATTCATCATGAGTGGAACATATGGACACTAAGAAGACTATTTCATAGAATAAATGAGGATCCTAGATAACATGATAGTGGAATGGAATTAATCCTCTAATTCCCCACTGATGGTTCAATTCATAAAATATATGGAGAAAATGGAACCATGTAATTTATTGATCAAAAACTCATTTCTTTATGGTTAATCACAATTTGTTTCCACAAACTCCAAAAGATGAATGGAATCGTTATTTAATCCCTTCTATTGATGTAAATCATGAATGTGGTGTTGTACAAGGTGTAATACATACACCCTAAAAATGAATTTTTTTAATTCTAGATCTTGGAATTCCTTTCTCTAAAGCATGTTTTTTTGAACTAATGAACATATTCCTTGAATCTTCAATATAGTGACGTATATAAAAACACCTACTAGTGTGGTAATTTATACAAAAGTATTTAATTCTTCTCCTATTAGATTATGGGGGAATATTATTATATAAAATCACATAATCTATCCCTTTGAGTAATTTGAAGATATATTAGAAATTTATTGAAAAAATTTATATATAAAACACATAAAATATTTTGAAATAGAAATCCACTTTCATATCACAAACCCTATAATGATACTTTAAAATTAATGGTATATAATTTATTTTATTTATATAATACCTTAGGGATATATGTATTGATAACATTTGATGAATCATAACATCGTCAAATGGTTTATTCAATTCATGGTATCAATATGGAGAAAATTAACATTGTGAGGGAATACATTGTCATAAATTATGAAGAGTTTCCAAAATAACCGTCGTATAGTGATTTATATTTCATAATAAACTTATACCTATAACCACACATTTCTCTAAATTCCACTACATGATGCACCCTATGAAACTAGAGGATTTATGGAAGCATTTACATGTGAAATTTAAACAATGGTTCACATTCCCTAGATCATCACCTTAGGGCGTACCGATTTTATTTGTTTAGAAAAATAATCAATCAATGTAGTTGTTTATTGATTAGTGGGTGTTTAGTATGATCAAAATAAAGAACATCTATTCAATTACAAGGATTGAAGAGTTGTTTGATCAAATATGAGGAGCTTAGTATTCTTCATTGGTGGATCATCAATCTAGATAACATCAGATAAAGGTGATGAATAAATATATTTAGATGTTTGCCTTCCATTCAAGGTATGTGAACTATGAGTATATAATTATCCCATTAATACTTACTAATTCCCCTAATATATTTGTTTATTTTATGAATATATTGTTTTTCAATTACCTATACAATGTTTTGGTAGTTTTTATCAAATATATTATCATTTACTCAAAGAGAAAATTGGAATATGATGTGTATCTAAATAATGTGAATGAATCATTAAGGAACAAAAAAATGTACTCTATTTTTTTAAGTTGTGTATTTTGTATATATAAAGACACTTTCATGGGGAACATTATCACATGATTCATAAGATTAATAGACCCTTCAAATAAAACAGATATTGAGTAATGTCCCAGACCTAATAGTGTCATAGAAGTGTGTTGTTTTCATGGCCTTGAATGGTGATGGAGATGTTTTATTAAAAATTTCACATAATCTTATTTCCTAATATATATGATAATATGGAATGGTTTAATATAATTTGGGACATAATAATGATAGTATTTCTTCAAGGATATCAATAAGATAATGTCACTGAGTATTTAATCAGACTACCTAATATTAGAGACGGTTTTGTGACATTCAATGATCATTAAATGAATAAAATTGGTAGGGTAATCCTTTAGAAATCAGAATATTTATCATATTCCCCACGAGTGTTGACTATATATTACAAAAACTACCCAAATAATGATCAATATCCTATAGTTTTGATATTTCACATGAATATGTTGCGGCACTTCCACAATTGGGAAAACATTAACATATATACTGATTAAAAGAGTATAACATATATATTCCAAAGGAATATGTTAAATAAGTGTCAAAAATCATTATTAGAGATAATAAAAGACAATTATGTCTCTTTCAAATAATATTTGATAATGGAGAACATGGAAGATGATGCTCATTGAAAAAAATATCATACTAATTTACCCATGATACATATTGATTCTGATTATCTCTTTTGGTTATGAAATTTTTGGGTTTCTAAATCATAGAAAAATAGAATAAATCCATCCATTCCAATAATATTTTTCATCCTTATATCCAAAGGAAGATTTAAGAATCACAAAATTATGACATGGAGATCCAAATGAAGCTAAAAACTATAAATGATGAGAATCAACATGAGATCCACAATGATTACAATTGTTTTATTTGATTTTATAATCTAATATTATCTCATATGTAACATGAGATAAATGATGATCTATTAAATATTTCACATATCTAATTATTCATGATCCTTTTTGTTACTAAAAATATGTGTTTTTATTATAGAGATATCATCTGGTAGGACATCATGTTGAATGATTTTGAAAAGTATTTTGTATGAATACTGGTATGACCAAAAGATAACATTGAGTGGAATATGTCTAAAGTGATGATGAAACCCTATCCTATACATATGTGGAAATAGTATAATGTCACCCTTAACAAAGTCACCAATCTCACAATGAAATACAATGTAAACAATTCATTATTGTTTTCAGTGGACTGACTATGCATAAGATACAACTATAACTACATTCGAAATTATTTCCGGATTGAAAAACATTCAAAGAGAAGCATAAAAAAGTGGTGAGGTTGTATAGTGCTCCTCATTATATCTTCTATCAGTGTGATCAATTTATAGTTTCACAATTTTTAAAATAATTTTTCATGCTCTAAATATTTTTTTAAATTTAATTATGACCTTCCACCCCAAAACTGATGTCCAATTTGAATGGAATATTTTTATTTAGTCTGAAATTCAAAGATATTACTCAGTGAAATATAATGGATTGTGGGATAATAATCTCCCATTAGGTATGTAACAATATTGAAAAAACATCCAATCAAGTATAAAAATGGCACAATATAAATATCTATATGTCAATTAATGTAGAACAGTAACATATTGAGATTAATTTACTGAATTAAAGATACTATGACATCATATTATTAATAATTTGAAATTAATGTTTCATTAAATTTGAAAATATTTAATAGAATGTTCGAGTCGGTAGAAGAGCTATGTTCACAACAATCTAATGGACATATAGTTTGAAGTTGGAGACAATGTTTTTCTTTAAATATCACAATAGGATAGAGTCATCTGGATTGGAAATAATGGAATGGTTAGAAGTTAGTGAAATTTATCCTATGAGATCCATGATCGCTAGGATTAATGGTATATGTTCACACACATCCAATAAATATAATGGAATAAAATCAAATGTTCCATGTATCTCTTCTCAGGAAGTGAATACCTGACCCCACATATGTACTAAATCTAGAGGTAATACGAATATATAATGACGAATCATATGAAGAGTAGCTGGTGAGGATATCTTTTCATAGATAAAATGTTTATTAAACAAGAAAACTTACACCATATATGTGTTATGGACAAACAATAAGTATGAATTGGTGATGTGGGAATCCGAGTAAATAATGAAACAAAAGTACACTCCTCTATTATCAACTGAGATTATGAGTTTAAATCATGGAAATGAAATTTTTAAATAGGGTAAATTTTATTAGTATTTGTTTATAAATAATAATTTCTCTTGAAATAAAAGTATTCATAGTATAAAATATAGTATTATATCTACAAAGAACCCAAAAAATTGTTTTATTATAAAATTAGGAAACCTTAATCGGGAGAGAAACTAATGAAAATGAAAAAAGTACAGTTGAAAAAAAAATATAAAATATATAATTTGAACATTTGAACATTTGGATCGCACCAATTTGTTATAATCATCTCCACCTCAAATAACACAATTGTAAAAAATAGTATTTTATAAAACCAATCAATACTATCAGAAATGAATACATGTACCCTTGAGAGGGATTGTACTAAATATTGAGTGAAATAATGAAATAGTGTTTATAAGATGTTATGTGATCTTTTGATTGGTAATTTGACAATTTAAATATAAACATTTCAATTGATAACAGTAACCAAAATATTGGGAATAATAACCCAATCATTGGTGTGATGAACTGTACATTTATAAATAAAATTTAATTTTGGTTGACTTAAATGTAATATTATGTATTATGGTTATAATAAAATAATTCAATTCCTATGTTTGATTATATAGTATCATATTTTAATATAATAATAATCGTCATAACTATTGATAGTATTGTCATTGAACAATGATCATATAAAAAATAAAACTATAGGTTTTTGGAAAATCATATTTACACAGACAATTGATGTGATGGCCTCATCAAGTATTATTTGATCATATGATTCCCATTTAACATTGTTTTTGAGGGAGATGAAATTACTATAATTTTCCCATGATCAATACCAAAGGTGATATCCATAATCGTAAGAATAAGAAAACCCCTTTATGGGTGATGTTCAAGATCATCGAGATCATGACCAAAACCATATACATCAAGCAACCCTGTTAATGTCTCATCATCACCCACTATACCCCTCGTGATTTTTCAAGTTTAATAAATTGATATTTATCAAGATCCTAAATATTTGAATTTTAAAATTATATTTATAAATATTATAATGTTTATATTTCATTTTAATTGTGTTTACATTATAAATAATTTTTATTTGGATTTATTGAAATGAAAAATGATTTTTTGAGAAATGAATAATTTTAATTAAGAAATTATTTTTAATAATTAATATATTTATTTATTGAAGTACATTTTTAAAAATTATTATTAAATCATGTTTATTAATTATAAATTATAAAAAAATTTATGAAGTCAAATGACATTTTTATACGATCTCAAAAATTGTTATTGTTTAAAAACCTATAATTTCTCAAAAAAGTTTATATTCTAATTTATAAGAAAATTTTTTAATCATTAGAATATTATTTTGATGAAATAAATATTATTTATGAAATCAGAATGTTGAAATTATCCATTAGTGAATTTTTCATAATATTCTGAATCATTCAAATTTTTAGGTAAAAATTAAAAATGGTAATAATATTTGATGTGAATTATCAAATCATAATATCACAAAAATAACACATTAAGTACTGTAATTATTAGCCATAACCAAATATATGTTTCAAATATATAATAATTTTATTTTATTAATTTTTTTTAAATTTATAATGCCTTTTTGAATCTTCCAAATCTAATAATATATAGAATGGTTCTAAAATCTTTTTATTAATGAAATGAATCACTTCCACATCACCAAGGGTAATATTTTTATATTATTTTTCTATGTAAATATAAAATAATTAAAATAGCCTCTATTTTATAGAAACCGTGGGAACCCTCCATGGGTAGGTTTGTGGTTTCAGTTGTTTTATTGTAAATAGTCCACAACCTATGTTTTCTAAATTTATAAAGAACTTACACAAATTTTACTGTATAAATTCTCCCAAGATTGGCACTCCCTTCACTCAAAACCAATGGAGCACATTATTATTCTATCCTACCTTTTATATAGTTCTACCAAGGTTCCCCTGATCTCTCATGAAGCATCTGAAATGATTTTGGTAGTCAATTGTAAGAACATGGATCTTCTTTTTTGGTATGGATCATAATTTTGTGTAGTTTTGAGGAAAAAGGATGAAATGGGGTTTTTCTATGTACTGACCATGTAAATATGAGTACATGTAGTGTACCTTGTTTCCATATACAGTATCTTACTGGCTATGTACCTTCTAAGTACATGGTCGTGTGTTGAATGAAATACAGCTAATGTCGGGGGGCGGATGAGGCTAATACACGGTGTGTAGTTTTAATAAACAAAATATATACAATTATTTTTAATTGATATTTGGGAGAGGGGTTGTGTCTTATATTTGTAAACATCTTATTCTTTCTATGGTTTGAGCTGGAGAGAGAAATAACGACTTATGAACATTGAACCCCTCCAGGTTCTCTATCTGAGCTCTGATTGAGACACTATCAGGTGAATTGTAATACCACTAATAAGATGTCAAATCCCCAAAATCCTTTATTCCTAATTCCTCCTCTCACATGAGTAATTCAATGTTTAATGTTTTAACCTTTTTGTAGATCAGTAATGAATAAGTAAATTTCAATGGCTGGCATTCAATTATATCGATCGTACGACAATGAGGTAGGTTGGTAGTTCCATTCATAGTGCGAATTTGGATTATATGTTCTAATGATCCACATAACATTGTTTATTTTTTTTCATGATTTATAATTTAACCCTATTTATTACCTTCATATGTTTTGATTGAATAATAAAGTGTTTTTTAGATGTAATGTTAGATATCTTGTTTATGGGACACCCCTTGGGTGTTTATCCGTTGATTAAATGTTTATAGTTGTTCCATCTACTATTCCTTTTAGGTTAACCTTGTTTTACACACCTTGGATGGTTAGTAATGAGTTTTATTGATTATATTTAATCCATGGGATATTCTTGTGAATTTTTATCCATGTAGTAGTTTCATATTACATGATTCTATTTTCCACAATGTAGGCCTTTTATTTACCCAAGACTATGAGAACCATGGTATAGATGATTGACCTTGGGGTATTGACCGTGAGAGCTACCCGAGAAGGATTTTATAATTACCTTATAATATGATGACCCATGGTTATTGACTATGAGAGTTACCTACGATCTAATTTATAATTTATCCATGCTAGGGTGACAAAATACTATTGACTGAGAGAGAAACCCATGTTGTCATTTGTTGTTGATCTATACTATGATTGGTCCAAAGGGGCCTGATAGTGGATGTTTTCCATGGGGGTGTAATTTAATTAATTGATTCCATGTTTTAAAATATGGGATAGGCAAAAAAACATTCCTAAATATACTTTTCAAATTAATTTAATTAATTTAATGAGTCTTCCAAACAAAAAAACAAGAATAGACATAGTCTTATATGATTGTTTAGATTACCTTCCAGGAAATATTTTTTAACCATAACAGGATGATATGGATAATATGCAAGATCTTGAGATTACATGATTTAATGGGTGAATAATAAATATAAATGAATGTTATTGAAAAATGTAGTATTGTTCTCTTTTGAGTACTTCCTAGTTTATTTCTTCATTTATATATATTACCTGATATATATATATATATATATTCACTAATAGTTAGGAACCGGTCTATTGTTGGTTCTCTTGTGGGATTAATCTCACACCCTGTTTGGTTCATGAATTTGCACCCAAAAAGATTATATGATAGCATTTATAGAAAAGGGAAATCTCCCCTCTTCATTAGGTTCATGATTGTTGTTGGATCTGTAGAGCATGTGGCCAATATAAGAATTATAATGATACTGGATTATAATTGTTTCATTTTATCTTTGGTTTTGGTATTTATTTCCAGTATTTTAATTAGTTTGGCTACTTTAATATAAACATATTCCAAGCATCATATATATCTATTGTTGCTTTTGTTGGATTTACTTTCAGTATTCCCCCATTTACTTCTTCTAGTATTATTGTTTCTATTATTTACTATTTTCTTTCCACTACGTATACTATTTCAAAGAGGTAATATTCCCCCCATTATCACACCTTGGACCTCGATGCTAGTCGGAAGCATCCTTTATTCCAGGGAACATGCTTGAGGTAATTTTACCAACCAGGTTTAGGTCACCTGTGGGTGGAATCTGGATCTGGTACGTTAAAAAGTGGTATCAAAGCTTGTGTCCCTTTGGATATCCAACAAGGATGATGAGAAATTATTGGGGAGGATTATGTAAATACCATATAAAATGAGGATGAAAAAAAACACCCCATTAAAATTTGGTGTGGATATCTCTCCCATCATGTGGATTTTTCCATGTGGAAGCCTTAGGATAAGAGGCCAAGGAAGGAAAAACTATGTTGGATATGCCCAAAATGAACAATATCATGATCATGTGCTAGACTAGGCCGTTACAGAAGTCTCTCAATGTATGGGATCTCCCATTCAACTTTTTATTCTTGCACCACATTTATTCTATACCTCTATATGTCAACTGGTTCTTGTTTTTGAACTTTTTTTAAAAAACATATCACTTAAGTCTTGTATTTTTATTTGATGAGATATAGAATTTACATTTATTAATAACCTATGTAACATTATTTACAATTGTTACCATTCCAAATTATTTTTAGGCACCTCTCCCACATCATTTAAATTTAGTTATTGTCTTCATTTATTTAATTTTTAAAAAAAACCTATTTCTAGGATACGATTTGAGAAAATATTATAGTATTACATTTGATTTAAAAATAATTTGAGACAACTTTTATCACTAATTAATCATTTTTATGAATATATGAGTCTTACCATTATTCTTATAAAATTTCATAGTGATATTCCATGAAAAACTATTGTATAATAATATGTATATATTTTTACTGTCATGGGTTTTCACATTTATGAACATATACTAGTTTTTTTGGAGTCAAATGTATTTATTACACACTCTATTCTTGTGGAGTCAAATTTAAAGAATATGATTCTTGTTTTATGATATAGTGGAACAATTATTCATGTTAACAATATAAAATTACCTTGTTTATTTATAATTAATTCATGTTCCAATTAATTGTGTATTGTTTTTGTCTCATGAGATATCATACATGAGACTACAGAGTGAATGAAATACATCATAGTATTTTTATATCATTGTAGAGATCGAAAGCTTGACGTACATGGAAATTACATTACTTTTGCGGAATACTTAGTACATAACAAAAACACACACACAAGGATCGTAATAGTTTAGTGTCTTTGGAAACTCGGAATATAATCTTATAATCGTGGTGAATGATCTTCAACATCTCTCATAAAGATCTTCCATTTTTTTACCTAAAAACCTTTCTTTATATCCTGGGGAAAAGAAAACATAAAAGGGTGAGATCAAATGCTCAGTAAGGGTAAACAAAATAAATATCAATCACATCATATTCATAAGAACATAACATTTGGGAAATCTTAACCTGCAAAAGAGAGCATAATTTCATATCATGGGATAAATCATGGTAGTGAAATGTAATCACAATAATCAAAACATAAAACATGAAGCTTTGTGGAAAACACACATAATCATAGAGAATCATTTCTTTTTAGTGAAGACTCATTGCCAAGACTATCTTAGTGGACAAAGTCCCTTTCTAAACCGAGTCACCCTCGTTTCAGTTTTGTTTCACTGAACCGATATAACCTACCATTACAGCCATGTCTATCTCATGAGATATAAAATTGTTACCCAATGTATTGGAGGGAGATATAGGTCCCACCCATCTCATAATGATACCATTCTTATGTGTGCCTCAAAATCATAAATCATACATCATTGCATAACCTATGTAGTAAAAATGGGATTCATAAACAACATGACATCATAAAACAATTCATATAAGATAAAGGAATTCATGAAAATATTTCCATCACAACATAATAAAATCCATGTAATAATAGGGATAGAAACAGAACCCTATATTATCTTAGATGGAAGATAATTTTGATAAAACACTTGAACTCCATTCTTGAGGAAAATATCATTTATACTTCAAAAACATTTTTCCTTTCTTAACATGTCATACAATTTTAAACTAAAAGAAGTTGATTAAAAATAAACTTGAAAACTTGTAAAGGAAGCTTCTTGGAAATAATTTTTTAAAAATCCATTCATGCCGTATAAGTTAAAAAAACATTCTTCGTACTTTTTTCGGAAAAGTCAAAAAGTACCTCGTACGAAAAACGACAAAAGATTCCTTTCATATCATTTACTAAAAACTCACTGAAGAGTAAAATTGGATTTAAAAAATTGTACGTGGAGGGATATAATATTACATATTGAGGAAACATAGATGTGGATGATAAAATACACCCCAGTAAATACCAAAGTATAAACAATCTCGGATAAAATGAGATTGTGATATATTCCCTTACCTTAGGTACAATTTTCTTCGTAAGTGTCTGAACCTCCTGTATAATGATTTAAATAATTTCATTTAATTATTACAGAATCATATTCATTGTTATTATATCATATATGGTTCACTTATGACTTTATATTACCCGTTCTTTTATAAATTCATGTTAAAGTAGGGTTTTGGTTAAAATCGTCTCATTTGTCATTCGTGTTTTAACTTGTAATTATTCATGTGATTACTTAGATCATTATTACATAATTATAGAATATAAAACAAGATTTATATATATTTAGAATATACATATATATAATGGATCGATAAATGGAAATAAATACACCGTTCATGGAGATGGTAGGCCGTGCGTACGCATGAACGTTGTTTTCTTTTCATTATTGAATTGAGTGGAATTAAGTAGATGACATACATATATATACACATAAATCCAGTATCTTTATAATGTCATATATTTCATTATTATTTCTTATATATACTTTATAATCATTCTTAAATGGTTAACATGGAGAATGAATCTCATCGCGTCGTGGAGACGGTAGTCCGCACGTACGCACGAGCGATGATATCATTTCCATAATTATTGAATTGAATTGGAGTGGATGATACAATATATCAGAATCAATATGATGTTATAATAACTATTTATAGTTATTCTTTATAGCATTATACCCATCCATGTAAGGTGGTGGTGGAAAATAGATTACACCACGGCGTGGAGACGGTATTCCGTACGTTCGCACGCGCGGTGATTTCTTTTTCCGTAGGATGGATAGATGGTGAAATAGGGTTGTTTCATACTTATAATAACATATCAGTATATGATTGATACTGATGTTATTACTTCATAATAAAACAACCTACGATGAAGAAGTGGAAGAAGAAATAAAGATGAAAGAATCGGCAACAGACATTACCTCTTCTTTGAAGTGCTTCTTTGAGACCTCCATTTAGGGCACTAAAATGGGTCTTTGAAGAAGACCAGAACATCTAGGATGTTTCTAGGGAAGTGTAGAAGAGAATTTGGCAGGGGTTGGCCGAGCTTGAAGGCTCAAAGTTGTGTGAGGAAGAGAGGGAGGATGTGCCCTTTTATAAGGGAGGAGAGGGGCACCTTTGGAATAACAAAAAATATTATTTTATTATAAAGTCAAGTTCGGTTTTAAATAGCTCCAAATTGATTTATTTCGAGGCTAAGGTAGGGATGGGTCTAAATACTCTCATCCATTATAATTTAGACAAGTTTAGGTTCCTATTTTAACCTTATCATTTAGATTTAACATTAAGATAAATAATTTTACTTCTACCGTGTCTTCTTGTGTTCTTACACTATAAGGTTAATAAACGTACTATAAGAAGCCAAAAGAACCCCAAATTTTTTATTATTAATATATATAACCTTATATAAGTATTTTGGCCGATCATTATATTTTTAGGAATAAAATATCAATTAAAAATATAATATTTGTTTTAAAAACTATTTTATGTCAATTTTGACACTATTTAGTAATTGATTTTTGTGAAAATCATAACAGAATGATAAGTTCGAAAAAAGTTAATTAAATAAATACTAACATGTCATATTGACCTATAAAATTAGTGTAATTCATAAAAAGACTCAAATTATATTTATTTGGGTATTTATAACATCAATTATGTCAATATTTCATTAATAAGATAATTACTGCATCATCGTTGTGTCATAAATAAATTAAATTATTCAATGTATAAAAATTAAAAATAAAATACCATTATGTAGGAACTGTTTTTAGATTTCTAATCAATATATATAGTCGAATTTATCTTATGTATAACCCCATATTAAATTTTTTTAGTAAATAAACTTTGATTTTAACTCTTTTAACCCTTCTTTAAATAAATTAATAATAAATGTCCTAATCTAATCCAAGTGGGCCTAAATGGTCATATTTTATTCCTATGTTTGTTTTTGGTCGAATTAAACTTGTCCAATAGAATTAGGACATGTGTTAGGGTAATAATAATATCATTTCTCCTTTAATTACCCTATTTACTTTTAACCGTGGTAAAAAAAGTAAAAAGTTACTATTTACCAAAAAATTATTTTCATCTCATTGTACCACATTTTACTTACTGACATCAACCGTGTCTCTAGAATTTTTGAAATTCCACTCATAGAAGCGGTAAAATTTAGTTTTATGAAAAATTCAGTTTTTTTTAACTACCACTTAGTGATTTCACTATTCAACAAAAATTGAAAGTTTTCAGAAAAATGCCGAAAATTTGGCCTAAGATATATTTGATATTATGAACTCAAAAATGATTTCTATTTTACCAAATTAAAAACATATCAGTTGCATTAATTAATTTAAAATTAATTCCCGTCGTCAAAACAAATAGCGTGTTCTTAAGATATAATAACTATCAAAAGATTGACACTTGTTTATGTCTGGTTTAAATGTGAAATTACATCCAATGACCAACATTGTATTAAATTGTAAAAATATATTCTAAATATAATTTAAAACCACTAAAATTAATAATTTATCACTATTAATTATTTCGATTGAAAAAGTTGTTTTTAATTAAAATTTAGATATTTCCACTATTCATCAAAATATGAAAGTTATCCGAAAATTACCAAAATTTCACCCTAAGCTAATTTCGATATTCCGAATCATGAAATGAAGTCCATTTTGAAAAATAATATTTTCAAAATTACAAAAACTGGTTATTACTATTCATAACGGCTAGTTTTAATAATATTTTAATAGCATGTCGTTATTTAGTGAAACTCGGTATTGCGTACTACACACGCTATCAAGGAAGGTCGCGATTGCATGTAATGAAAAGCAACTCAAGGATTTGTGTTGTGCAACCTCTTTTTGGTGTAGCGTACAACACAAGACATTAATGAAACTAAAAAGAATATTTTTCATAAAATCTTGGGGTGTTACATTCTACCCCCCTTAAAATGAATTTCGCCCTCGAAATTCGTCGGGGTTATAAATGGTTTACTATTCGAAAGTTTCATTAATCGAAACCCACATCGTAAAAAGGAATACCAAAACCAATCTTTAAAAACAAAAGTATGAAACGTAACGGTTACCCAAATAAACTAATCACTGGGTTTCCACATAGGTGAAAATATGGATATGGAAGAGAAATCTAACCATCATGTTCTGATGGAGAGTGGTAGAGAACATGGCTTTGGAAAATCCAACAATAACACATTCATAAATTTGTGACGATCTAAGGTACCATCTGATTAATCAGATATAAGAGCACTAGGACAACATTTTTGGTTTTCAAGATCATTTCCGAAAGTTGAAGAATTTGAATTATAATAAATACTTACTTTATAATGGTACAATCTTACTGTTGTTCGTGCCTTGAACAATTTCCACTTCATCTCTTAAATAAATGAAGTTGAATTGGTTATTCGTGAAGTGTTATCAGATCATGTGATAGAATGACAGGTCATTCCATCTGTCTCAAACAAAAGGTTAGAAAAAGTTATTAAGTATACATAAGTCATTATATAGTGAGATTAATCATATATGGTTCCTAAAATGAACTTATACTTCATATATCATACCGCTTAAGAAAATAAAACTAGTTTCTACTAATGAGGGACTTCCTGTAGGCCAATGGTAGGTGATAAAGGCCAGTCGCACTTCGATTGTGGGTTCGGTTCCCACAGCCTTGTCCGACGCGATGGGCTATCACCCGTTCTGTAGGTTGTCCTTTTTATAAAGCTATATTACTATAACATCCCATCAATAATATTAAAAAATGTTTTATCCTAACTTATGTCCAACATAATCCATTCTAATATTTAGGCTTATCTAAAATACTTCGGTCCAAGCTCATAGTATAAAGAAAATGATTACTTGAAATGTCACAGAACAATCACGTGAATGCCATCATTTATCCCTCATATATCATAAGATATATCTTGTTGGTCAAATTACAAACATGTGAATACCTTAATCATGTATTCTCTTGAAGAATGAATACCCATTGAACCTTAGTGAAATCATGAATTCATTTAAAAGTTAACACCTTCCACATACCAAAATCCTCAAAATTCTATATACTCAAACCATGATATCACTTAGTCCTTATATCAATCCTGAGCTCATGAATACAATCAAACATCTCATTATCGTCTTATCCCTTCATTATGCGCATATTATCTACATTCCAAAAATGTCTGAATAACCTTTCATGGATACTGGTACCATTAATCATACACTTTCAAAACTCAAGGAAACAAAACATTGTAACAATCCTTAGATGTCTCTTTATTCCATAGTACCATGAGATTACTTATACAACATTACACATGATAAACATGTAGTCATTCCACTACATTCTTAAACCATTGACCGAGCTTCAACAATTCTTTCATCTCACATATCATTTGTAGTCTCTTCATCATCATCCACATAAATACTACCCATACGACCATACTGATTCTCTTCATGAGACTTTCACTTAGGGAATTGGTTTGCATAATGCCCGTACATTCCACATTTAAAACATTTAACCATTGTTGATGTCATAGCAATACCATTATCCTCATCCCTGGTGTTAACTGAACCTTTTCCTTTGCACTTACTGGCTTTGTGGCCTTCTTTTCCACACCCAAAGCATCTTCCAGTTCCTTTGAAAAATTCTCCTTGATGCCTCTTCCCATATGATTTACATAGGAGAAATTGAACTTTCTTTCCTCTATGATCATCATAAAACTCCATCTTTCTCTTATTAGCCGAGTCAGGAAACTTACCAAATTTTACGTTATTGATCAAATTATGAGATTGCTGATTCGGCATAATAATGATGTTTGGACTTCCAAATCCCATTTCATTTGGTTTCTCATGAAAAATATCATTCCATTGTCCATCATATCCTCCATTATCGTGAATCATATTTTTTCAATCCATTTTCTAAAACCCAAAAATAATAGTGTGAGAGGCAAAAATCATGCTAGGGAAAACAACATAATAAAGGGGAAGTACCTTCAATATCTAACATCTTCGGTTTAATTCTATGATCGTTAGAGTAATTCTAGTACTATAACCTATACGTATATTTAACCTTAGGGACATCCCTAGACCTACCTTAGAAATATCTCTAGGGATCTCACTAACGATTTCACATCCTAGTTTCCAAAGGTTGACTAAACCTTTCCTCTGATACCAACTGTAGAGACCCAAAGATTGATGTACATGGACATTACATTACTTTTTCGGAATACTTAGTACATAACAAAAACACACACACAAGGATCGTAATAGTTTAGTGTCTTTGGAAACTCGGAATATAATCTTCTAATCGTGGTGAAAGATCTTCAACATCTCTCATAAAGATCTTCCCTTTTTTTTACCTAAAAACCTTTCTTTATATCCTGGGGAAATGAAAACATAAAAGGGTGAGCTCAAATGCTCAGTAAGGGTAAAAAAAATAAATATCAATCACATCATATTCATAAGAACATAACATTTTGGAAATCTTAACCTGCAAAAGAGAGCATAATTTCATATCATGGGATAAATCATGGTAGTGAAATGTAATCACAATAATCAAAACATAAAACATGAAGCATTGTGGCAAACACACATAATCATAGAGAATCATTTATTGTTAGTGAAGACTCATTGCCAATACTATCTTAGTGGACAAAGTCCCTTTCTGAACCGAGTCACCCTCGTTTCAGTCTTGTTTCACTGAACCGGTATAACCTACCATTCCAGCCATGTCTCTCTCATGAGATATAAAATATTTACCCAATGCATTGGAGGGAGATATAGGTCCCACCCATATCATAATGATACCATTCTTATGTGTGCCACAAAATCATAAATCATACATCATTGCATAACCTTTGTAGTAAAAATGGGATTCATAAACAACATGACATCATAAAACAATTCATATATGATAAAGGAATTCATAAAAATATTTCCATCACAACATAATAAAATACATGTAATAATAGGGATAGAAACAGAACCCTAAATTATCTTAGATGGAAGATAATTTTGATAAAACACTTGAACTCCATTCTTGAGGAAAATATCCTTTCTAATTCAAAAACATTTTTCCTTTCTTAACATGTCATACAATTTTAAACTAAAAGAAGTTGATTAAAAATAAACATGAAAACTTGTAAAGGAAGCTTCTTGGAAATAATTTTTTAAAAATCCATTCATGCCGTATATGTTAAAAAAACATTCTTCGTACTTTTATTAGAAAAGTCAAAAAGTACCTCGTACGAAAATGACAAAATATTCCGTTAATATCTTTTACTAAAAAATCACCGAAGGGTAAAATTGGATTTAAACAATTTTACGTGGATGGATTTAATATTACATATTGAGGAAACATAGATGTGGATGATAAAATACACCCCAGTAAATACCAAAGTATAAACAATCTCGGATAAAATGAGATTGTGATATATTCCCTTACCTTAGGTCCGGTTTGCTTCGTAAGTGTCCGAACCTCCTGTATAATGATTTAAATAATGTCATCGAATTATTACAGAATCATATTCATTGTAATTATATCATATATGGTTCACTTATGACTTTATATTACCCGTTCTTTTGTAAATTCATGTTAAAGTAGCGTTTTGGGTAAAATCATCTCATTTGCCGTTCGTGTTTTAACTTGTAATTATTCATATGATTACTTAGATCATTATTACATAATTATAGAATACAAAACATGATTTATATATATTCAGAATATACATATATATAATGGATCTATAAATGGAAATAAATACACCGTTCATGGAGACGGTAGGTCGTGCGTACGCATGAACACTGTTTTCTTTTCGTTATTGAATTGAGTGGAATTAAGTAGATGACATACATATATATACACATAAATACAGTAGCTTTATAATGTCATATATTTCATTATTATTTCTTATATATACTTTATAATCATTCTTAAATGGTTAACATGGAGAATGAATCTCATCGCGTCGTGGAGACGGTAGTCCGTACGTACGCACGAGCGATGATATCATTTCCATAATTATTGAATTGAATTGGAGTGGATGATACAATATATTAGAATAAAAATGATGTTATAATAACTATGTATAGTTATTCATTACACCATTATACCCATCCATGTAAGGTGGTGGTGGAAAATAGATTACACCACGGCGTGGAGACGGTATTCTGTACGTACGCACGCGCATTGATTTCTTTTTCCGTAGGATGGATAAATGGTTAAATAGGGTTGTTTCATAATTATAATAACATATCAGTATATGAGTGATACTTATGTTATTACGTCATAATGAAACAATCTAAGAAGAAGAAGTGGAATAAGAAATAAAATGAAAGAATCGGTAACAGACATTACCTCTTCTTTGAAGTGCTTCTTTGAGACCTCCTTTTAGGGCACTAAAATGGGTCTTTGAAGAAGACCAGAACCTCTAAGATATTTCTAGGGAAGTGGAGAAGATAATTTGTCAGGGTTTGGCCGAGCTTTAAGGCTCAATGTTTTGTGAGGAAGAGAGGGAGGAGGTGCCCTTTTATAAGGGAGGAGAGGGGCAGCTTTGGAATAACTAAAAATATTATTTTATTATAAAGTCAAGTTCGGTATTAAATAGCTCCAAATTGATTTCTTTCGAGACTAAGGTGGGGATGGGTCGAAATAATCTCATCCAATAGAATTTAGAAAAGTTTAGGTTCCTATTTTAACCATATAATTTAGATTTAACATTAAGTTAAATAATTATACTTCTACCGTGTCTTCTTGTGTTCTTACACTATAAGATTAATAAAATTACTATAAGAAGCCAAAAAAACACCAAATTGTATATTATTAATATATATTACTTTATCTAAGTCATGTGGCCGAACCTTTGATTTTTAGGAACAAAATAACAATTAATAATATAATATTTGTTTTAAAAACTATTTTATGTCAATTTTGACACTATTTAGTAATTGATTTTTGTAAAAATCATAACAGAATGATAAGTTAGAAAAAAGTTAATTCAATAAATACTAACATGCCATATTAACCTATAAAATTAGTTTAATTCATAAAAAATTTCAAATTATATTTATTTGGGCATTTATAACATCAATTATGTCAATATTTCATTAATAAGATAATTACTGCATCATCGTTGTGTCATAAATAACATAAATTATTTAATTTCTAAAAATTAAAAATAAAATCCATTATGTAGGAAATCTTTCTATATTTCTAATGAATATTTATAGTCGAATTTATCTTATGTATTACCCCATATTAAAAATGTTTTAGTAAATAAACTTTGATTTTAACTCTTTTTACCCTTCTTTAAATAAATTAATAATAAATGTCCTAATCTAATACAATTGGGCCTAAATGGTCATATTATATTCAGAAATTTGTTTTTGGTCGAATTACACTTGTCCAATAGAATTAGGACATGTCATAGGGTAATAATAATATCATTTCTACCCTTAATTACCCTATTTACTTTTAACCATGGTAAAAAAAGTAAAAAGTTACTATTCACCAAAAAATTATTTTCAACTCATTTAACAAAATTTTAATTACTGACATCAACCGTGTCTTTCATATTTTTTAAATTCCACTCACAGAAGCGGTAAAATTATGTTTTATGAAAAATTCAGTGTTTTTTTAACTACCACTTAGTGGTTTCACTATTCATCAAAAATTGAAAGGTTTCAGAAAAATGCCAAAAATTATCACTAAGCTATATTTGATATTATGAACTCAAAAATGATTTCTATTTTACCAAATTCAAAACATATCAGTTGCATTAATTAATTTAAAAATAATTCCCGTCGTCAAAACAATTAGCGTGTTCTTAAGAGATAATAACTATCAAAAGATTGACACCTGTTTATGTCTGGTTTAAATGTGAAATTATATCCAATGACCAACATTGTATTAAATTGTAGAAATATATTCTAAATATACTTTAAAACCACTAAAATTAATAATTTATCACTATTAATTATTTCGATTGAAAAAGTTGTTTTTAATTAAAATTTAGTAATTTCCACTATTCATCAAAATATGAAAGTTATCCGAAAATTACCAAAATTTCACCCTAATCTAATTTAGATATTCCGAATCAAAAAATAAAGTCCATTTTGAAAAATAAAATTTACAAAATTTCAGAAAGCGGTTATAACTATTCATAACGGCTAGTTTTAATAATATTTTAATAGCATATCGTTATTTAGTGAAACTCGGTATTGCGTACTACGCACGCTATCAAGGAAGGTCGTGATTGCGTGTAATGAGAAGCAACTCAAGGATGCGTGTTGTGCAAGCTCATTTTGGTGTAGCATACAACACAAGACATTAATGAAACTAAAAAGAATATTTTTCATAAAATCTCGGGGTGTTACAATCATGATGTATTTTTGGATGTCCTTGACCAATTTATGTTATTCTTTGTTTAATTTTGTTTCCACATTTCCATGTTTCCTTTATAATGTAATACTTTATCATTCCTCATGGTTAATGTTCTTCTTTCTAACCCATTTTATATAGTATTGAAATTTTTATTAAATAAAATGTAATACATTCTTCATTTTTTGAATATTTTATCCTTTATTGGGCTTTATAGATTACCCATATCTAATTTATATACCCAGGATACCACATTTAGTTTAAATTATGTTTAATTATTATGTGAATTTTGTGTATATTTTCCATCATGGTGACGCACCCCTATTATATGTTTTAATTTAATGTACCTTATTCTATAATACACTAGACTTCTCAATCATCTAGGGTGTATTATGTATAATCTAATTAGACAAATCACGAAATAAAGACAAAAAAAGGGAAGGTTTTTTTATATGAATGGTATTTTTTGTGATTTGGATTATGACCCTATAACGGAAGACTTAGGGATAAGACTAAAAATAATTTGACGTCACAAAATTTTGGTAAGGTATATAGTATGTGGTTTCTATGAAAATAAATCATATTTTGGATAATACATGTGTATGTGACTCTTCCAAAAATGAATCTAGTTATTAAATGAGAAATAACTACATTTGGATGGACTCAATAAATAAATAACACATGAAAACGGTCATTGTTACACATATTTTTTGACATGCTCGTGGGGATATGAATTAGTAATTTCACAATATCACTAAAAATTAATTAATTGGAAATTAGTACCATATGAATCTATTTTATGAAATAGATCAGGGATAAAATATATTTAATCCTAGTAATTCATAATTTAATGAATAAATATCATTTATAAGTGACCCCTTTAATGATATGGGGTTGGCTTCAATGATTTAAAATTAGAAAAAATTCTTCTATAAATTTATCTTTATTCTTTCAAATAAATTTAAAAAAAAGGAACCATTTACCAAACCTATTTGAAGGGAATTTAGAGTGTTCCCAAAAAAATATATCCAACCCAATGGGAGACAGAATTATTACTTTTGTGATCATACACTCTGAAATGACTCAATTTCATAATATAATCCTCAATAAATGGGTACCTAAAAGTCCCTCTAAGATAGACCACGACACAATTTAGACCATTATGATATAAGGTCCTTCGACATTCAATCGTTCATATAATACCTTAATCAAATAATAGTGGACTAACTCTATTGAGAATATCATCACCATCCATCAATGTTTTATGCATGGAAGTGTAATACTAATTTTTTTTTTGCTAGGAGGGAGATGTTGATGGATGGTTGACATTGACCAAGAACAACAATCATATTGAAGAGATCGAATAAATGTGGTGTATGATTTCTAGATATTGTTTTCAATAAATAATTCCCTCACACTCACAATAATAAAATATAAATGGATATCATTTACCTTAGGAATAAAAGAGGATGAATTCATCAAGACACACATATATGCATTCACATTAGTTGAATGATACATATCAACCGTTGTCTTTACCCTCAAATGAAATGATGAATTAATTTTGGTGGGATGAAACCTTGTCCACATATATCCATTGGAATCTGAGACATTGATCACTATGATGAATTTTTATGATGTTACATCAGTGTTAAAATGGATATTGGTGAGTCTTGATGGACTCATGGGGATTTAAAGTGGGAAGTGCAGTTTAATTTTGGTGGTCAATGGAAAATAATAATGTTGGTAATAAATTCTGCACCACACTTGTCCAATGTGTGAAAGAAGCACCCCAGAAATCAACTGACCTGTATGATGAAATTCAATAGGTGCGGGAGTGAATGAAACAATCCAGTGATTGATGAGAGAAGGCACACATGAATCTAAAATTAAATGAATTATGATATAGGTATCCCACAATATATCGTTCATTTTCATAACTATAATGAATAATGGAACGTTACAAACTATTTCAATGCACCATGGGTGGTCATATACATTCAATGAAAACAATCTCCATGGAAATAATTGTGATATTTTTCCATTGTAACTGGTGTGGTGGATACTGAAAATTATGTGCTAACTAGTATTCTAGTTATTATTTCAGGAATAGATGATTTTATAATATAATCCAAATTAATTATACATATTATATAAAAAATATTATAAAAACATATTAAAGTAATATGTTGATGAAATGTACAATAAATGTGAGTTATGGTTAAATGATTCCAAATTTATATAGAATTTTATCACTAGAATTTGGATATTTGGGGAACTGTAAAATACATATGAAATTAATGGATATAAAATAACTACATCTATGATATAAATATGTATATTTCTTGGATTTTAGGTGACTACCTTGGATATGTATGAAATTACTCACTATTTTAATACAAATTAACCCGTAATAGTCGGAATAAATCACTATTTTTTAGGATATTGATTTTTATAAGAGACTACTTCAGGTTTAAAATGGAATATCCTTACAAATTTATTAATGAAACAAATACATGAGGAGATATTCATGGTGTATAATGATTTTTAAAATAAGTGAATAAGTTATGATTTAAAAAAACTTATAATGTGATAGATTTTGAATCAAGGAAACTGAATGTTCACAAACAAATCCACTCAGCAGATGATCTAATGTTGGATTTAGTGTTCATCAAATTAAAAATCTAGTGGTATTATATATTTTTGGATAACATTTTATTATATATTGAAAATAATTTTCTAATGTATATAATCACACCAAAAGGGAAGTATATGACTTATTTTATACCATTAAAGATGAATTAAGACTATAAATGCTAAACCCACATCTATAATGCGAAAAAAATAATTTGGAAGACACTATAAGTAGAAGGGAGCAATAACTTTTATAATTGAATAGAATTTAGAAGGATAAGATATTCTTATACATGAAGAGAATGATAGAGGGAATCATAATGGAAGGAACAACAATATGAATTTCCAAAATTATTTCTTATCCATCCCTTTAATAAATGATAATGGAGTCTCAAAGAGATGAGCTATAAATTCTAATGAAAATAGAATATAAAAAAAAGATAAATGTACAGAGTCAATAAATAATGAAGAATGAGTTGTATGATTTGGTCCATGACTATATGTGCCATTATATCCAAATTTAAGGAAGGATTTATTGAATTATTCACCTAGGTCAACCATCTCCATCCATCTAAGAAAGAAATTAAGTATCAAGATCACAAATATCACAATTTTTTGGGAAATAGGAATATGTAGATCATGTAATATATATCTTTTTGTCTTCAATTTCTATATGTGGGGGATGAAAGGGAAGAACCCCTCATAGGGATGATTCAACCATTACTAATACAATCATGTTAATGAGAAAACAAAACTATGGAATATTTTAATGGTCTTGCAAAGTCATCAAGGTAAAATAATGTTATATGAGTTGTGGTGGATGATCAAACAAAGAATTATCACATAATTGAAGTTATAGTGGATTAATAACTAGATATACCTTAAAAGATATTCATTAGGATAGTTATGATGATTCATTGAAAAAAATTACCAATTATATTAGATTGAGGTCCATGATTTATCCCCATGTTCTAGGAGAGTCTCCAACATGATCTAAATATTTAATTGAACATGATCATGAAATATCACCATCATACAAATGAATGATATGAGTATACTATTCATAAACACAAGGATTTTTTGAGAACACTCTAAATTGAAATAAAATGAGGACGAGATAAACATATTCCTCTAGTCGAGTTCTCATAAAATAATATTTTTCACTCAAGAATACAAATGTTTAATCCACTATATTTACTAAACCTGGGTTCCCCCAGGCTGATGTGTCACCACCACATGAATCCACGTCACCGTTTATACAGACTGAATTACCATACCGCCATCCATCTACCGTTTGAATACCACCCAAATCCTACTCTACATCGCGACTCAAATCGGGATTTCCCCCGATTGCTATTCCTCCACCGACCTGGGTACTCCCGCAGCTACACCATTAGGGTTTGGATCTCTAAGCTGATTCCTCCATCGCCTCCTCCGTTTACGGCTGCCATCTCCGAGCTTCAGCGACTCGCAACGCCCGCAAGATCTTTCTTCCACCATCTTCCTCCCGTCGGTCCTCGATTACGGGTTGCATCTACCATCTTCTTTCTCCCGCGGGTTTCGGATTTAGGTTTCCCTATTCGAACTTCATCGCCCGGCGTCTCCCCACTTACGGCTTCCATCTCCAAGCTTATTTTCCCCGCAGCGCGCATTCGATAATTCTCCAAAAAAAATTATCATGTCGGCTCCCCGATTACGGTTTACTTCTCCGACCATCTTCAATCTCCGAGCTTCTTCGTCCCGCAGCGCGCCTACGCCGATGGACGTACAAACACCCCTGTTGCGGCCTAAGGTTTCCCTCTTCCGGCGACTGGTACACCTTGAACTACCAGAAACGATTACCCTATTTCAGTGAGGTAACTGTTTTCATAATTTCAACAAAACTATGCAACATATATCATTCAATTGACTATGCATTTTGTATTACCCAGTAACCAGACGAGGATTTCCTCTGGACAATGATTAGTCTTCTTTTTTCATATCTGCTGCTGCTGATTTTCACAATGTGAGTATACCATACACATTATCAAACATTCATACTACTTCACGTAGTACATTTATCATTAACTTTTCATATCTACTGCTGCTGATTTTCACAATGAGAGTATACCAAACACATTATCAAACATTCATACTACTTCACGTAATACATTTATAATTATCTACAAACAAATTTGTCCCTTTAGTATTTCCAATTTGCAAGACAACACCAGTTACCATACAGGCCTCGTATTGATATGAATTTGGGTTTAATTACCGATAATTGTAACCTGCACCTTCCTCTAAATCATACATGCATGTACTGTTTGTAAGTTTTTGACAACTATATAAAGCCGCACACATATAACTTTGGCAAATTCTGTGTCTGCATTCAGAATTTACACTACAACTTATTTAATGCACTCTTTGTATACAAATATTCCAATGCACTCCTTTACATTAATATATAAAGATATAGAACCAAAATATGCATTCCTCGACAACCTATACAGATGTTGTGTAGCAGAGAAGAGTGCTACCAAAGGAACAACACAGCTGTGAGTTTGATGTCGACTTAGTTCTAGACATATTTATTTCATATGTTTATTCCTTCATATGAATAACCTAATGCTTTCACGCTTGCAGTAACAACAACGAATTCAAGTCCGTCAATGACATCTACAAATGTCCCTCCTACACTATCATGTGAACCGCATTCTACAAATGGCGCTGCAGATGGAGTCACACGGACGCCCCTAACACCATTGTATGTCAATGGTCTATTCTATCTACATTATATTATCTAAATCCCTACTTTCATTAATTCTCTACAAAATAACTGAAGAGATGCATTCTACAAATGGTTCTGCATATGGAATCACACGGACACCACTAACAACACCGTCTATACCGGGTCTGTTCTATTTACGTTGCACTGTCGAAATCCCTGACTATTTAAATAATTTTCATATTAATTGAATATATCACTCTGTCAACTACTTTGTCAGCAGTTCAACAACATTCTGATACAGGGAGAACATTTATCGCAAATGCAACTAAGCGGAAGAAAACATCAAATGCCTTCAAACAGTCTCCTATTCCTTTCTGTAAGTATGATGAAAATTATCTGCAAAGACCCTACTGTACGCCACAGAAAAACCAACTCATGGTCTAACTATTTCTTTCACACTATCGGTAGGGATCATAACTGACGAAAACATCCTCAGCCTGTCGACCTGTACAGATGCCAGGTTTCAAAGAAGATAGCTCATGAAAGAACGACACAGATGTGAGTATACTAATACCTTCACCTGATACATCTTTTGGTTACATAATAATACCATTATTTTTCTAACCAAATGATGACACAGTGCCAATGTCATCATCTACCTGAAATCCATCATTGACATCTACATATGGCGGTGCAAATGAAGTCACATGAACCCCATTACAACCATTGTCTATCAATGGTCTGTTATGTTTACATTTTAGTATCTCAGTACATGAATTACAAAGTACTATAAAGACTAACATAAGCTATTCTTCTTCAATTACTTCGTCTAAAGTTCAAGAACAATTATCAGGTACGACATCATTTATCATAGGAGCGAACATTACAAAGAACTATAAAGACTAACATAAGCTATTCTTCTTCAATTACTTCGTCTACAGTTCAAGAACAATCATGAGGTACGACATCATTTATCGTAGGATCGAACATTACAAAGAACTATAAAGACTAACATAAGCTATTCTTCTTCAATTACTTCGTCTACAGTTCAGGAACAATCATCAGGTACGACATCATTTATCGTAGGAGCGAACAAGCGAAGGCAAAGAACGGATTCCCTCATACACACTCCTATTCCTCATTTTTTAAATTTAAATAAACCTATATGTTTTATTCACATTACATTGCCATCTGTACTGATGTTTCCTATCAGCGTATTTCAGCTACCAGTGTATTTCTTATATTCAATTAAATGTAAACTGTTGTAATGACTTCGTTAGCGGTTACTCATACTAGTGTTTAAAATTATTCCTCAACACTGTAGATTTGACACTCACAAATAAGCAGATACATACGTATTCTTTGAGAGAGATAGATCGCATTTTACAGAGCAATGGAAGAGCACTTCAGTTATATCCTCCTATTCCACTTCCAGAATCAGATTCTCATGACACTGCAAATCGATTACTTGCAGAGGAATTGAATTACAATAGGGATACCCTCCTAGAAGATGGAAACCGTTTACAAAGTATGCTTACAGATGAACAGAAAGATGTTATGTCTACCATTCTCTCTTCACTATCTACCAACTCGGGGGGGGGGGGCTTCTTCTTATTGCATGGTTATGGAGGCACAGGTAAAACGTTCATCAGGAGAGTATTAACATCATTGCTGCGAGCACAATGATCAATTGTACTTTCAGTTGCATCGAGTGGAATAGCTTCACTACTGCTACCTGGCGGACGAACAGCGCATTCCAAATTCCATATTCAAATTTCCATAAATGAACATTCAGTTTGTAATATTCAGAAAGGGAGTGAGATAGCGGAACTTTTGCAATTGACTAAGCTCATCATTTGGGATGAGGCATCTATGATTCATAAGTTCTGTTTTGAGGCTTTAGACCGAACTCTTAGAGACATTATGACAGTTAAGAATGATAATGCTCGGAATTTGCCGTTCGGGGGATTAATAGTTGTATTGGGAGGAGATTTTAGGCAAATATTTCCAGTTATACCGGGAGGAAACAGATTTGACATTGTCTATGCAAGTGTGAAGTCATCGTATCTTTGGAAACACTGTTGGGTGTTATCTCTTACAAAAAACATGAGATTTCATGGTACTACTAGCAGTCATGATGCGGATGTGTTACATGATTTTGCAAAATGGACCTTAGATATTGGTGAAGGTCGAATTGGACAGCCCAATGATGGTGAAGCACTCATTCCAATTCCGTCAATGTTTCTTCTTACCGACAGTGTTAATGCCATGGCTGAAATTGTAAACCATACATACCCGGGATTCTCTAGCAGACATGGAGATAGATCCTATCTGAAAGACCGTGCAATTTTAGCTCCAACCCGTGATGTCGTCCAAGAAGTAAATGAATATGTGCTGACCCTCACTGGCTATGAAAACAAAGATTACTTCAGCTCAAACTCTTTTTTCAATGCAAGTTTCGATACAGACAAACCAAAAAATATTTACACATCTGACATGTTGAATGGTATAAATGTCTCTGGGTTACCTGCACACAAAATTACACTTCAACATGGTGTTCCGATTATGTTGCTCCGAAATGTGGACCAATCAGTTGTCTTGGGTAATAGAACTCGTATGATAGTAACACACTTGGATGAACATGTTATTGGCGCTGAAGTATTACATGGATTTCATTCGGGATATTCAGCATTAATTCCAAGATTAACTATGACTCACTCTGATAGTAAATGACCATTCAAACTATTTTGAAGACAATATCCTTTGACAGTTTCTTATACGATGACTATTAATAAAATTCAGGGTCAATCATTGTCTTCTGTTGGGATTTATCTTCGCAAACCAGTGTTTTCTCATGGTCAATTATATGTTGCAGTGTCGAGAGTCACATCCGCTACAGGATTGAAAATTTTAGTTGAAGGTAACAGCAGTGAGTCCAACAATTACACAAAAAATATTGTCTACAAGGAAATCTTTCATAATATGTCTTAGGTATCATTTCAATTGAGTTCTATATGCTTTCTTCTGCTCTGGAAAATGATTTTGTTTACTGTCATGGTTTTTTGTGATGCTTTCTATTTATAATTTGAACACTAAGTGATTATGTACAGTAACAAATATGTCACGCTCAATAACCATGCTGAATGAGATTAGCCTAGATGACGATGAAACACTACGAATACAAGTTCGTGTCTTGAACATGTGGTTCAATTCGTCTTCCGAATACTCCAACGAAGTCGTTGCTGTTGATCTTATTCTCTGCGACATCCAGGTTAGTTTTTCTTACAACAAGACACTACAATTTATTTTCATTATCTGCCACCTACGATATAAACATTTATATATATATATATATGTAGTTATCAGTCCATGAAATTTGTAGTGATTCCTCATTAACCAAAGTTGTAACATACTGTATGCAGGGAACCAAGATTCAATGTACCATTACAAATCGTCAGCTTATCTCTAAGTACAAATAACTGTTGGTTGAGGGACTCTGCTATATTGTACAAAACTTCCAAATAGCTTCCAACAAAGGTAGTTACCTCACAACAAGACACTCCTGTCGAATCATGTTCACATCCACGATGTTTGTTCGTCTATGTGAAGTACAACTACCTCTGTTCAGTTTTCATTTTACTTCGTTCGATGACATAATTCAGGACAATGTCCCTGAGGAACATCTAATAGGTACATGTGGTTAATACGATATAATTACACTACCACTGACCAAGTTATGTTAAATTAATCTACACAATGTATTATCATACACCCATATGTTTTTCACAAAAACTTTGTTTTTGTGTACTGTGATTTAGAACTAATTGGAGTCCTACGTTACTCACATCCTATGCAATCAATGGGCACTTCGAACCACAAAATGCAGATTATTCTAGAAGATGACCGGTACTTTTGTGTTCGCTGATTTCATTACATTACTTTACCATATAATAACTACTCATTTACTTTGTTTCTTTGCAGACGGTTGCAGGTTACCTACAACTTATGGGGTAATTTTGCATTTGAAATGTCACATTACGTGGAAAACAACTCAGACCCCAATACCATACTGATATTACAGCTTGTCTAGGTTAAGAGATTGACGATTATGGTTTCTCTCTACACATCGTAATCTCAATATATCTACTATGTGTTTTGAAAATTGTGGTTTCAATAGAAAAATTTATAATCCTGACATAAAACGTCTTTTAGCCTCTGTTCTTGTCACAACAACTGTTAATGCAACAAAGATTCTCTACAACCCAAACCTTCCAGCAGTTGACAACTTCAAAAACAGGTAACTATATAACTAACTTTTCCTCGCAAGTACATTATTTTTATTATCTCATTGTCAAAACTATAATACCAACATTTTTTTACTGTTTACTAACATGTATGGTGATCTACTTTTTTTAGGCTTGGTGTGATAATAGCATCACCATTACATACTACATCACCAACAACTCCCACTCAAACAATGGAAATACCATATTAAAATAACAAGAAATCCATTTTAGATGTCAAAACCTGTCAACAGGTCAGCATTATTCACTTTTTCCCTAATTTGATTATGAAATATTATTCGTGCTTACTACTGTCCTGTAAAAAAATCTATATTAACATGTATTCAATCTACTATAGGCTAAAAGGTTCTTAATTGCAGTTACAGTTCAGAAAATTCAAAGCACCCACAACTGGTACTATGAATCTTGCCACTCGTGCATGAAGAAAGTGCAGATTATAGATTGACGCATTTGCTGCATGTCCTGTAACTCCTCTCCTACTGGCATGATTCCAAGGTTTGGATGTCTTCAATGCTGCCTAAATATCATTTTATCATTATTCTACTTACTTCGTTCAGCTGTGCATTCCAAAATATACTGAAGGTGTAGTCATAATAACGATTGCAACAGATTTAGAGTTCAACTAATGGTTACAGAAAAAACGGACTCTTTTTCTGTGGTGTTATTTGAAAAACATGTCATGCAATACATACAGAAAACTGCTGCGGAACTTAGAGCGACTTTGATACAGGTAAATGCATATCCTTATATCTTCTCTTTTAAAATTAATTGAATTATTTAAAATTACACTGACAATGGATTTTTTATCAGGACGATGACGAGTTTGGTTTCCCTCGGGAATTGAACATCTTCAAAATAATGAAATTTCTGTTAGGAATTGAGCTTACAGAATACAATATTAACAATCGTCATCATCCATCTGAGAAAAACTGTAACAAAGTGGTCTATATGAATGATAATGTCAATTACATCAACCTCTTCAAAGAGGTCTTAGAACATAAATATGTCAGTCTATATTTTATTCTCTTTATCTTTAAACCCAAAACTTAGAATAGCTTACAATTTTCTTCAATAAAATACAGGCTGATCAAAGCAGTTGTTCTTCTCAAGTAAGCAATGTCGGTCATAATATTCAGGTAAGTGTCTTAAAATTACATTAATATGTGTTTTTAACAATGGATTACAGATTACTGATATATTCCTTTTACATTTCCTCGTAGGATCATCAAATAATTAGGTCTTCTCCTGGTACTTTAAACACTGATACAGGATTACATACTCCACCATTGAACCTGTGTTCTACTCGGGTATGCATATGTTATCTTCTATTACTCCGAAATTCTTTCCGTTGCTATAACAACACATTGCATTACTGTACTGTATTAAGATTTTTAGATATTTAAAAATCAAACATGTACAGATTTATTACATCTATGTGCTGATAAAAAACACTCTACTCTTTAAGCCCTCCTCTTAATTTCACTGCTTTCAATTCCTATACTATAATGTTTAAAGTGATTCTAACATGAAACCTCTATGTAGAAAAATCTTGTCGCGCTGTTTTGATATTGACAACAGTGACCAAGATAATGTCCAGACGTCTCCAGACAGCGTGCCTATAACATGTCCATCTACTGATTTGGAGACCATGACGAAGGGATATATAAACAAGAAAACATAAAAAACAGACTGAAAACTCATCCTGGATATAGAAGGTAATAATACATCTTCACTCATCAAATAATTCCCATTATTGTTTTGTTAATTATTATTTGTAGATCAATGTGTATTACATTAGATAGACTACAGACAGTACATGTCAAAGTTTTCGTGCATCGGTTTCAGTTATTTCTAACATCTCTTTCTGATACTCATGCTAGAGGCTAGGATTGCTGGATGATTATCATTATGTTGGAGAATTCTGCTACAATATTTTAATGCTGGATGTTTTAGCTACTGGAAGTTTATGCTGGAGGTTTCTGTTACTGCACTGTTTCAAATGTTTCTTAGAGATTGCTTAACTTTCTGATTTCATGCTGGACGGTATATCAATCTGGGCCTTTTGTTGTATTCTGCATTTTCCTAGATGCTATACGGTTTTCTTCACTTTTCCATTACTAATTTATCGGATTTTGAAGGACGGTTTTACATTAATAGGTATTTCTATTATACTGGATGGTTTTGCATGACGGTCTTTCAGGATGCTGGATGTTTTTTCATGTGGCCGAATCTAATTCAATTTTTTTTAAATTTCAGACTTTTATTATGTCACCATTATTTGTGCAGTTATATTAAAGTTTCACTTTTTATTCAACAGTAGCAAATTGGTGAACCATTCAACTATGATGGTGCAAGGTTTTAAATTTCAGACTTTTTATTATGTCACTATAAGCACTGGAACATGCAGTTTTTTGGCTAGTAAATCATGATTTTTGTAGTGGGTCATATTTTATAGTAGTGGATCATGTATTTTAGAGCAGGGTATACTATATTATAGAGATTGGACATGCTTATCTCATAAGACGGCCTATGATCCAAACATCGTGGCATAACGACTTCTAATTTTCCTTTAGTGCCGACCGTTGCTGATTAGAAGGTGATGTTTCAGTTGTATCTTCTACATGTACTTCTCACCTCCAGGATATTCTTCTAAATGTACTTCTCACCTCTAGGATAATCTTCATCAAAGATATTTACTATAGTGTGGTTGTGCTTCAGGGTGATGGAATTTGTCATCAGGATGTCTGTGATTGCGGCTTTGATATTGCACTTACCTAGGTGAACTATACTACTTAAGGATAATTTTATATGTATCATTTCAATGCTCTTATTTCAATTAAATATATTTACTATAGATTGGTTGTGATCCAGGGTGATGGAATTTGTCGTCAGGATGTCTGTGATTGTGATAATGAGGATGAACTTCATGCTACTGTCCACATTTTTTGAGGCAACAAGGCTACAATCACACATTCTACGGAACTACACACCTGAATGAAGGGAAATGTAAATAGGAAAATAGAAAAAGCAGACTAAAATGTGATGTCGCACACCAATGGTAAACAAACATGTTTACTATTTAATTTGTTTTCAGTACTATTTTTCAAATTCCTATTTGATGTGAAATAATTATTACATTATCTACAGTACTGAAACGTTATTTGAAATTTATGTTGCTCCATTGAATGAAATTAGTCATTTCATTATCCTGTTTTTATTGTGTTCAATTTTCAATGCCTGAATTATTATACTGCACAAATACGACATGTTTGTTGCCTCCTATCATTACAGTTTTCTGTTTGCATACTGTACATACACACCATCATGGAATGTATTATAGAAATGCCAGATTATTCATTTTTATTTGAACTCCATGTTTCAATGGTATTGGTTTGTAATCATGTCATTTGATGAAATATGTCATTCTATCTTCCGATTATTCATTTTGTTTCATATGCATTTTTAAGTATTTGTAATTGTCAGTCATTTATTTGATTCTGATTTCTTTATCAAACACCGTTTTTGAATTGTGCATTATACAGAATTTTGTGCATTATACAGAATTGGTCATTTTTAATCAGTTCTATTACATAGCCAAACTTCTCCTATTCGTTATCTACTCCACTACTACTCTCCTCAACCGTTGATCCTCTTCGACCAATCATGGAGACCAGGAACAAAACGTGATTCGACGGTACCAATCAGCACCTTGGACGCGTCGAGACAGCTCTCGCAGATTTGACTTCGCAAGTTCACGGCCTCTTGCAGAGCCAACAGCGGCTGGGGCGGGAGTGGGTCCGTGAACTGCAATAGAAACCAGATTTCCAGAAAATTATTACACCTTGTGTTTTGCCTGGAGAATATGAAAGAGAAGAAATAAGTGAAGCCCCCCTATTGTAGAGCCAACGGCTGGGAAGGGAGTGGGGCTGTGAACAGCAACAGAAACCATAATTCCAAAAAAGCCATACACTCTGTGTCGCCTGGACAAGATGAAATAGAAGATTGATGTTTTGCAAGTTTGTTATACTAGAAAACAATACTATCAATATGTGCATTGGGTGGGTGTCATCATTTTTAATCACTTCTGTTACTTAGTTTCTTACTCCTTCAATAGTTTTATGCATAGTTTTGTTCCTTTTCTTTTTACATTTATCTCAGCTTGAGGTTTCAAATTTATTTTGCTCCATAGAAATCATTTAGACATAAATATTACATGTTCCCTATGTATTTTTATAGTACCTATTTATGCAATGATATTTAAAAAACAAGGTTTTATACCTCTTCATAAATGTTTCCTGTTTGTATATTTTATAAATAATCCATCTGCGTATATCGGTACAAAACACAATATTATTCAGTTTTATTACAACACAATGATATATTTTATTTTGAGTCTGTTACTATACAATATTAGTTCATTTTATGCCCTAATGTTAAAACTTATGTTTTATATTGGTTATTTGGTTTATTAGTTCATTTTCTCTACATTACCGTTTCTTCTCCACTTTTATATATATTAATCTCTTATTAAAATAAAAACCATTAATCGAATACGCCGTGCAATAGCACTGGCGAGTACTAGTTGTGATTAAATTTATGGTAAGTGGTGTACAAAAATCGAATGCTAATATGTAATTGAGGAACACAAACTGCAACATCCTAAAATGGTTGAGGAAATGGTGGAAAATATCATGCTAGTTCAATACTACATAAAGGATCTTCATATTAATCAAAATATCTATGAGGATTATATTAAACAATTACTTGAGTGAGAGGATAGAGATACATTGTAACTCTATATGTCATTATAGAACATGTTAATGATTTTTGGGAAGATGGAAAATCTAAATGTATGATACATTAGTGTCTTTTAGATCCTTGAGCACATCACAACGGTACCCTCTCAACAATCACTCCCACCTAAACTATATAAATTACAATATGTGTTCCTTGTATAACTCTTTTGTTATTACATATAATACCCTCACATAAAATCATTATTGAGGTTGTATAGTTGGATAATTATATTTCATGTGATGAATAGTCAATAAATATCTGAGATCATAGAGACAATGTTCTATGAAATAAAAAAAATGCATCTAGTAAATGTGATATTGAAAAACCACAACGTAGAATAAATAGAATGGGAACTGATGGAAGTGATGTAATAGCAATACCCTGATCAATTTTTTGAGTATAAATTGAATATTTTGAGAGCTAAATTTAATAAGGTGGGAGATTGTATTGACCCAAATTTTTATAAATAAAATTCCATTTTTTGGTTGAGTTAAGTGACTTATTATGTTTTAAGGTAATAGAAAACACATGATCTTATTATGTTTTTATTAAATTAATTTATTTTAAAACTATAGATAAGAATCATAATAGTTTATAATCTATACAATGATCATTAATTACATTATTGATATAAGTAAATGTTACTTAGAAACAACATTGAAACATTCAAAGTAAGTGAATTCCTCAACATGTAGGATTATACTACATGAAGACCATTTTTCAGAGACCCAATGAGAGATGTAATCACTATGACATTAAAATTTAAAATCCCAAACCTATATCCACTAACATAATCATGAGAAAAACTATTTATGAGATAAATTAAATCACCTTGAAATCATGACTAATGTTATATATGGCCAACCACTCTTTGAAAGTATCACTATCGTACAACATACCCTTAGGGTGTTGTTTATTGTAATGAATGGATATTTATCAATACCATATTAATAAGAATATTTATATTATATTTTCAATGTAAGAAATGTTTTATTTAATTATTATTTTTGTTCATTATACATTATTTTGATATTTAAATGTTTAAACACTAAATGTATTTTTGATATATATTCAATTTGAATTATTTTCAATTTTAATTAATGTGTTTATAAAATTAGTTATATTTTAATAAAATATTATTATTATAAAAAATATATTAAATTTAAATGATAATAATATTTTAATACATGAAAATTTAATTTCTATAAATGGATAAAAATTATTTTCTTCCCAAACATAATATTTTCAGTAAATGGTGATAATAATTGAAAATAGAAATATAAGGGTAGGAAAATTATTTTGATGTAATAAATATGTTTTTGGAGTCCTAGTGATGAATTTATCAAATATTGATGGTTTTATAATTTTTTGACATTGATAATTTCTTAAGATAAAATTTAATTTGGAATAATTATAAAATGATTATTATGGAATCATAATACCACAAAGGTTAGGTAATTAATTCTAAAAGGGGTATCCCCAATCAAATCAATATTTTCATATTAAATAATTTTATTTTATAACAATTTTATAATTTTGATAAATCCATTATGAATCCTCCAAAACATATAATATTATTTTTTATTTTAAAATAATTTCATAAAGGACATGACTCAAATCTTCATCACCAAGTGTAATATTTTATGAATTTCAAACATTTTCCTTAAAAAATAACGAAAAAAACATTTTATGTAGAAAACATTTTTAAACCATGAAAATATTTGTCAGATTTTTTTACTTTATTGTATATAGTCTAAAAACGTTGATTGGGAAATAATAATGATCTACCTTCTTTTATCTTATAGATACCAATCCAATCATTCAATTTTCCAAACATAAAAACATTGAGGGATTATTTAATCGTCCACAAAATCAATATTATTCACCAAATGATACACCAATCTCTACGAATGATCAAAAAAATATTTTCGTAATCACTCTCACATGGTAAGGGATCTCCAAATTTACTTTTTTATTCTAGAACCACTTTTATGGTATGCCTCATAATATCTACATTTAAATTTTTTGGGGAATGTTTTTATAAATTCCTCTTACATTCCCATTTAATTTATATGTGATGATATATACCATTCCCTCTCATTAATCCCTCCCCCAAAAATGATCCATTCTACAAACACATTACAATGACAAAATATATTAAGGGGCCCCTCACTCATATTTTTCATTTAGACATCATCTTTATAAAATGAATATTATTTACAAATATGAGTGTAGGGATATTATTTTACCCCTCACACTTAATTTAAATTATATTTTCATAAAATTAGATACCCATTTTCACACAAACATAACCATTTTATAAAAAACCATTTACTATTTTCATTATTCATCTTAAATTTCACTATAATTTCCCACGCCAAACAATTGTGTAATGAACACCTATATAAATTTTCCAACAATGTTTTTCACATTTATGAACATATAAAAATTTTATCTGTGATATCCATATATGTATTCAACAATTTTTATTTTTGAATAAATTTTGATTAAGATCATTTCATTTTTTATGATATATTTGGTAACCATAGGCATGTGAATTTTATGAAAGGGTTGGGTGTGCTGATAATTATTAAACGCACTAATAAATTCAATAACAATTCAACATAATGAGATATATTTTACTATATTATATTGTGAATGTAACACATCAAGAGACTTTTCCATCAATATGTCTTAGTGGTTAGCCCTGGCATATTTTATTCCAAGTTTAATTTTATTACCACTTTTATATATTGCCTTCTGTTTTCATTTATTGTCATTAATCATTTTTTATATTCATGTTTACCATCCATTTTCTGTTCTATTAAAATATATATTCTCTAACATGAAATAATCTCATCATAGTATTTTATTTTTTTAACATTACTAGGATTTATAGCTATCAAATTTCATATTTCTGTCCCCTGGTTACCCCATGCAATATTAAATATGATGGAATATTTTTATCATGTTTTGAAAATTTTAAATAATGTAGATATACCTATTTTTAAATATGGTTTGTAATCTACCTAATTCCATAATGAAAATAGACTAATTAACCTTATGGGTTTTACAACGTGTAATCTTATGTAATAAATCATGAAATAATATGTAATAATGAGTAAAGTGTTCATTATTAGTATCAAATTAATGTTTGGTTATTTTTCGGAATAGGATTATTAAACTCTAGATACAAAAATAGGGATAAGAATTACCCTAAAAATCAATTCCTAAATTTTTATAAAGATTGAATAATTTTTTAGGAATAAAATTCTTCTCTATTAGTATAATATCTGTCGATATGGCGATAATAGAGATATACATAAGGATAAAACCAAAAAACATTGCAATTTTCTAGACTCAATCAGTAACTGGTTCATGTAGACAGTCCTTGCTGAAGACTTTCATTTACACTTATAAGTTATATTCCTTGGTAAATTCAAATGATCATTACTAACCATTATTAAATGAATAAAAATTCTTATATGTTTTTATGTTAGGTAATAGATCATTGATAAAATAGATTATATTTTATTATTTCATATATCAAGTAATACATGCCATTTATTATAACTCTCTTAATTGAAATTAGATACCTTATATATGTTAAACAGAATATAGATCTTTAATATTACCATTATTTTAGAAAATTTCCATAATAGGTGGATCCAAGTAAATTACCAATGTGAAGGGAAATCTGATGACTGCCCAAACAATATGGTCAACCCGATGGGATTTGTAATCATGATCATTGTGATGATAATCATTCAATTAGATGTAATGAAGAATAGAAAACAAAATCATGGAGAACACTCAAGATCACACTAAAAGAGAAATAGATATTATGGATATGTAAATGTGATAAAGGCCTCAATATTAAAATGGATTTTAAAATTCATTATTCAAGGAATAATGGATAAACTATGTTGAGATGATCTTCCCAATCCTTCAATGATCTTAGAATGTGAGAGTTATATAGGTTGTTTTCCATATATAGGGAGACACTGATTAGTTGTTTACATTGATGAAGAAAATGATTCATGAGGATGATTTTGATTCTATGGGGTGAATGAAGTAAAAAACTCAACATATTATTGCATGGAACTCTATTAAATAATAGGGAAATATTTTTCATTTCTCTCAAGAAAAAAGGTGACGAATCAATCATGATGTTGAAGGAAAACATAACAAGACATTCACGATGATCCTATATATTTTCCATTACCACTAAATTTAACATTAAATAAATATTTTTTGGATAAAATATACTCTTCAAAAACCCTATCTATCCATGAAGTTGATAGGTATGTTTAAATTTTATTTTTTTCCATCAAAATTCATAATATTGACAAAGAATTCATTTGGGTCACATGAGGAAAATAAGTGGAAAGTGGTGTTTAAATCTGGAGGTCCAATGATGGGAAAAAAATTTAACCCCCCCCCCCCTCATGTCAAATGTGTTGAGAGATGAGTCCAAAAAAAATCTTGAATTTTAAGATGAAATGTATTAGTTTCTGGAATGAATGACACTTTTGTAGAGATTAATAAAAGTAATACACACCATTTTAATTTAAGAGAGGAATTATATATTAATCATCCATTATATAATTCATTATTTAAACAATAAGGTACAAGGTAACATTGAAAAAAATCAGCAATCTGTGGGTGGCTGGATACAATCTACACCAACAACCTCAATGGATGTAAGGGTAAAAATTTTCCATTTCAATCATTGAGGTAGATCCTAAAAAGAGTTGATAGATATGATAATTAATTATTAAATATGATTCAACAAAAAAATTCATTCTATTTCTATACATTCCTTCATGTCACACATGTTTAGTTGAACAATTTGAACACCACCATAGGGCATGGAAGTAGATTTTTCGATAAAAATTTAAAATGGGAAAATTATTTCATCTGATGTATATAACTATTCCCATTCAAAAATGTGTTGAATGAAATTCCAATCGATCCTTATGATATTCTATTTAGATTAATTTTTTTAATTCCTATTATTTATTTGATTTTTGTACAGAAATCCATCATAAATATTTTTGAAAAGAATATTAATCTATATATTTGGAATTTTCCTCCTATTAAGTACAAGTTCAAGGAGGAGGATGAATCATATTTATAATATAAAAATAAATCATGAATTTCTTTTCCCTATGAGAAATTGTATATTGCCTAAATTATTAAGTCTATAGAAAATATCATTCTTAAAGACATTCCTATTGTCAGAGAATATAAGGATGTGAATCTTAATGAATTTCCTAATATTACACCAATTCATGAGGATGAATTTAATATTGATAATATACCTAGTTCATTAAAAATTTTCAATACTATATATATAATGGAATCTAAATAACATCATGAGCTAAAGAAGAAACTACATGCGAATTTATTTAAAGGGTCAATATGACAATGATCAATAACATGGGCCACACCATTCCTATTTTTCCAGAAGAATGACATGTAAATTGACCTTTATATTAATTATTTTGAGAATAAAAATGCAATGATAATGGAAAACTATCATTTTCCACATATTGATGACTTGTTGAATAGAAACATGGTGCCTAACACATCACAGTGGTGGATCTTCATCCAGGTAATATCTTTAATGTGTGAATAAAAATGATATCTATATGTATTCATTCATAACAAGTTATGAGCAATATGTGTTCATTATAATTCCATTAAGACTTCCTAATTCTGATGAACTATTCAGGGATATGATGAATGAAATCATTAGTAAATACATTGAAAATTTTGGTTAGTCATTATAGATTATCTTCTAATATAATCAAAAATTGTATATGTGCATGAGGTCAATCTAAGCAGTATTCTAAATACAATAATATAATTGATGTTTTGTGAAATTTAAAAAAAACATGAGTTATGTATGAATGATTTATAATTCATAGAGAATGTTTTTAGATGATATGGGATATTTATGGACCCTTCATGGAGACATTCAATTAATATATGAATGTGGAAGAAATATGTGATTTAAATCCATAAATTTATTATATTAGATGGTTATTATTATTGTTTTTTGGAAACATTATCTTGATTTTAAAACCCTATAAACAAAATAAACCTTAAGGGAGTAATGTGTTTTTGGTATTATGAATGCGAAGAGATGTTCATGGAGTTGAAAAATATAGTTACCACCAAACATATACAAATATTACTGTAATATATGGATATTTATGTGGTGTGTAATGATACATAAAAGATCGGATTGGGTTTCATGTTATTTACGAATGACAATTTTATTTCATGTGATTCAACGAAATTGAAATTTTAAGAACTTATCTATATAAATAATTTTCTGCTGATTATTATAGTGTTATTCTCATTGAAAATATAGTAGTATTATATCATTGGGGTGGGAGAAGTGTGAAATATATATTGATCATAAGAGCATATAGAATATACTCGCACATAAAGATACGAGTATTCATCAGTTAATAAGGTATTAGATGATAATTTCCTATAAACACTAATCAAATACCATCCTTCGAATGAAAATAACTTCTAAGATTATATATTTACAAACGATATATCAATTTTACCAATGATTGTAAATGTGAAATTTTTAATCTTTTTATTCATGAAGATGAAAGTCATGGGAATAAAAAATATAGGAATACCTTTAATTATTTCACATATTATTTCAATTAATACATTATAATTAATATAAATTAATATCAAAGATATCATGTTGGAAGTTGGAAGAATTTTTAAGATGTAACAAATAAAAAAATCCTTAGAAAAAAATTTTCAGAGGTGATTTCATAAGATTTCGATCAAGAATATGCATACCATAAAATTATGATTTAATGAAGGAGTTGTTGGATGATACATAGTTCATCCTCCTCCATTAATATAGGAATCAAAATGATATATGTAGACCTATGATGGAACTAAATTAGGAACGATATGAAGGAGTTCACAAAATATACATCCAGATGATTTGTATGATTGTAAATGATGGTTGAAAGAGAAAAATCCAAGGGAATGGTACAAAAATTAGTAATACCTATATTGAAATGGTAAAACAAAACCATTGGATTGGTAAATGGATTTACTAAGCCCTCATATAGAAATAATTATATATTGGTTGTGGTGGATCATTTTATAAATACCAGCCACTTAATTTCAACTCATGAGGCTTTGAAACTCAATAAACTCTCATGAATATATATTATGTAAGTGGTGATGATGTATAAAGAACCAATAGAGATTTTATCTCATGGAGATCCAATAATTACCTCTATTTTATAGAATACATTCAAACTGTGTCTGGATAATTAATTAAAATTAAACATGACTTTATCATCAATATAATAGATGATTTTATTAAACTATCAAATACTCAAGGAAATTTGAGATCATGCTCAATAAAATTCAATAGAAAGTGGATAAAAATATTATTACGGTCGTGTCATCGTACAATTATTATTTCCACTCAAGTATCCAAAAGGATCTATATGAATCCAATTCTGGGGAGAGGATTCAATAACCAACATATGGGGATGATGATGGGGAACATAAACTGCTAGTTCATGAAATAATCAAATAACTGGAGGAAATGGTGAATACAATTCATCAACACAATAAGGAAACTCAGAGATAAAAAACTATAATGCTGAAAATAGTCGAAGAAACCCAGAGTTTTTTGTTGGATAATATAATTCATCAGAATATTTACCTAGAATAAATTCATGAGATTTTTTAATATGGTAAATGTTATTCCATGATACATTAGTCCCTCTAATATCATTGACTTCATTAGAGTGGTGTCCTATCCAATATACATTCCTCATAACCTATCATTAGTACATGTTGTGTAAAATACTCTCTGAGAAAGTACATACCACAACACTCACATGAACTTATTTCTGAAGTGGTACCATTGGAGAATGATGTTTCATATGATGAGAATCCAATAAAAATATTATAATAAAGATACAATGTTATATGAAATATGAAAATGCATATAGTCAAACGGATATGGTGAAACTAAATGTCCCATAATGTGATGCTGTAACTGAATTCGATAATGTATCAGCGTTCACCTCTTCTATTTTATTGTGTTGAATGAAAATTTTGAGCAAAATTTTACTGAAGGAGGGGTTATTGTACGATCCAACTGTTTGTAAGTAAAATTATATTTTTTGGATAAATTATATGACTTATTAAGTATTATGGATGTAGAAAATTCATGCACATAATTAGTTTTTATTATATCTTATTATATTTGGAATGACTGATAATCATCATAATCATTGATAAAATTGACATTAAACAGTGATCATATGATTATTATAAACATTTTATATTGAAAAATATCATCGATACAGAAAAATGATGTGATGGCATCAACCAATATGATCATACCATATGAATCCCATTTATTAGAGATTTTGAGGGAGATATCATCAGTGGTATTTTCCATTGATCAATCCCAAATAGAGATCCAACTACATAAGCATGAGTGAATCCTTTTCATGGAAATGTTCAAACTCAGCGTGATCATGAACGAAACCATGAATGTTGAACCACCCCCATAAAATGTACATTGTCACACACCTTACATTTATGATGTTTTATTATGTAATAAAGGTAGATATAATAGAAATATTATATTTTGATCTCGTAATCTACAAAAATATGTTGACCATTCTCTCTACATGTCCTTTATTTTTTGGATAGTCTACTCAAAAAATCCATCAGTTGGATAGTGATAATTCATGTGTAATTTCAATTCATTATCTAGATAATGTTTTGGGCTCTTCTAGAATGTGGACGTAAATCTTGTATCATAATCAGATATCATCTAAAGCAAACTCACATTCATCCTCTCCACATCCTTAATATATATATATATATATATATCTGTTTGTGTGTATTAATGTTTATTTAGTGTGAAGGCAACTCAAATTGATATATATTGATAAGTATGTCTATGACGATCCACCACAAGCAATATATAATTATTTCCTCTTTAGGTCTTACTAATACAAGTGAAAAATCCAACAATTATGTTTTACCATTTCCATAACGGTATGATTTATGTTTGCATCATCCACATTTTTTTCTTTCAACATTCATTTGAAGATAAATAAATCACCATGATGTATATTATGTGATAAACTTATTCTTATTTCCCCTTAAATAGCACCCCCATAGTTATCGATATATGTTTTTTCATGATTCATTGATGTAGGATAATGAAATATGTGAATCATAATACCAAAAAATTGATATAATAAAATATATTATTGGTATTCACAACAAATTATTTGTTTCCCCTTTAAAATAATGTTATTTCATGTGTATTTATTTAATTTAATAAATAAATTACAAATACACCAATACCTATAATACATTTTATGGAATTAAGGTCATTTATTTAATGATAAGACACAGTTCCACATCACCAAGTGTAATATTTTAATATTTTTGGCCTTTAATCTTATATAATAATGAAATACACCCAAAATTGGAAGAAACAATGGAAAACCCAATTGGATGGTTTATTGTTTTGGTTATTTAAATGAATATAGTTCATAATATATATTTGGTAAATAATAATGACCCCTCCACTATTTTATATTTATAAACCCACATGTTCCCCCCATTATCATCACCAAAAATATTTTGAAAATTTTATCACTCTTCCTTAAATTATCCAGAGTACTCCCATGGGTCCCTCATGTCACAAACCCAACCATGATGCCATCCAATATGAAATATGACCTGCCATATGACATGGTGCGAAGGGCATTAATGACCCCCTTGGGCTTGCGACTAGTGACAAGCATCAAATTAGTAACTATGTATAAGGACCCGGCCTTCAAACATTACATAATCTTGATTTAAATTAATAATTCACATCGAGGATCTATTCAGGTTTAGAGTTTTATAAAGTTAGGAAATAACATATTACATTTGAAAATATTTACAAGGTTGAAACTTCTATACAATTTCCATTTTTTTTACAAAACATGAACTCTAGAAAAAAAGAGTCATGTCTAGTTCAATGTTTAAGAAAACATGACATTTCTTTGATCCCATCCTTTACCCTATTCCACATTTTGTTCTGTGAAAAAAATTATAAAAACATGGGATGAGTATAAAACACTAGTAAGGGATACACAAAGAACGAAAACTGTTAGTTTTTCAAAACAACAAGTAAACCATGAATAATTTTACATAAATAATAATTTTCACCTTTATGACATAGTAAATACTATTCACTGAATAAAAGATAATTACTTACCATTTTATTAACCACAAGATTAACATAAAACCTATATAAAGAACACATAGCATATATAGGGAACTTGGTACATAAACATAATTAAATGGAATAAACATACGGTCAACTTCTAACCATTTCACTAAATGGAATATCCATACGGCCGACTTCCATACCCAATGCATTGGAGGTTATAATGTAACCACCCGCCCTGGTATTCTCGTCACCACCCGTCATTTAGTTATTCACGTAACCACCCATCAAATATCCAAGTACCATTATAAACTCATAGAAAATAATATATTGCAAATAAAAAATTTCAATATTAACTTTTCAATTGAAATCATAATATATAATTTCACGATATTGACAAAATCAATGCTTTATCAAACCATTTTCAAAACCATTTAATAAAGATATTTTTTTGAATCAAAGTGTCTTATACCACATTGAAGCTTTAAAAGGAATGAACATTTTAAAAAAGTAATTTCCATATAAAACAAATCCATAAATCCATATTTAAAACATGTATATTAATGATAATGATTTAGATGAATAAATCATTAAATCAATTACACAGATATTTTAGTTAAAGAGTTTTTTAAACAAAATGAGAAACACTTGAATAAAAATAATTGAGGAATAACATTTAATCAGTACTTTATAATATCATTAGAATAAATTTATACATTATATAATATGAAAAAGGAAATTATATACACCATATAAGAGTGAATTGTTTCATAACAACAAAGAATTCTCAATGGAAATGTAAATTTGAGATTAAATCCCTTATAAGGATGGTATCCTCTTATTAAGGATAAATCAATTACATAATTATGTGTGAAAAATAATAATATAAACAATATAAGAGGACATTAAGTGTAAAAAAATCATATTTCATTCACACATATTTATAAGATGACATATTCAAGAAGTACAAGTTTAAACTGAAGAATTGAAATTGTGTTAAGAAGCTCCCTTGCAAAAATTTGACATCCTAACAGCGTCAATTTAAAATTCATAAAGGGAGTTGATGAGAGAGAAAATGGTATCTCATCACTTGAACAAAAAATTTACATCAATAAGGACATAGAATAAAACATCCCAACATAATAATATGTAAATTAAAAGACATAACAAATAGAAGTCTTTTAAAAAGGGGATGGTGAAAGGTTCCCTTACTGGTTTTGTAACATACAAAACATATCCCACATGATAGAAGGATCATACAATGAATATGTAAATACTTATAAATTAAAATATATTACACAAAGAGTTTAATCATGGGCAGTATATACACCACCCAAAAGGATATAGTGGCAAATATATCATGGATCTCACGGGAATAAAAAGTGAGATGAAACTCTTTACCACGTTGTAATCAATCAAGTCGTAAGAAAAAAAGTTAAAAACCACAAAATGAATCATAGAATTATATTAATATTCAAATAATAATGATAATATATATCAAATTCCAATATAAAATACACCAAATGCAATAAATAAGTGGCGAACAATGGAAGTCTCATGGAAATAAATGTGATATAAGAAATCCCTTACCTCATTGTCCGAATTGACCCGTTTGTTATTTAATCTCATGAATAATAAACTAATGTTAATTCCTAATTTCTAAAATCCATTTATATTGGTTTTTACTCCTTTTATATTACTTATTATCTTTTTATAAACATTATGTAATATTTTAAGCTGATAATGGTCTTTTTGTTGATATTTATTAATTGAGTAAAAAAATTGAACACCTTATATTTACAAGCTGTCCACGTGGTCAATAGTCCATTATATCCAGAATTTTCTTCATGATTTAGATATCATATATATCATAAATATCCAGCATATACATGTATTTATAATAGTACATAACATTTGGAGGTAAGAAATGAAATGCATCGTTCATGGAGACAGTAAGACGTACATACACATGAATGCTACTTTCATTTATATTTGTTATTTTAATGGAATTAAAACATAATGATACATAGTTATATTATAAATCCAGTATAATATAATATATTATATCATTAACTCTATCCTTTCTAAATATCACACATGACATTAACGAGTCACATCACTTTGAGGGGGCGGTAGTCTGCACTACCTCAAATGAGATTATCGTATTTACCCAATATAGAACCCATAAAAGAGTACTATAAATGGAAAATACATAATATTATAGAAAACATAAATATAATATATATCATATATAATATTAGGCAATCATAATGTCCACGATGGTAGGAGGTAGGAGAGAATCGAACAATCATCGTTTCATGAGGCGTTAGTTTCCCATCCACAGAAACATTATGTTTATCACCCATTAGATGAAGGCGTGTGTATGAGTAGTTCAAGTACATATCCTAAAAACATCCTATTATATGGAGGATACTGGTTTTGTTACAAAATAATGTAATAAAAAGTGTTTAGGGGTTGGAGAATTAAAATAAAAGATAACAAATTAAGAGAAACAGTTACCTTTAATTTGGGTAACTCTCTTTGGTTTGCACCAAAGAACATCTTGACGCGCCTTATGCCTAGGTAAAGGCTTCTTGGATGAGGATAAGGATGTACGGAGATTAATTGGGCAAATTTTGGACGAGCCAAATGGCATGATAGGTGTGAGGAATTGGTTAGAAGTTGTCTACTTTTATAAGGGAGAGGAGGGGCTCTATTGGAATGTGTGAAAATATTATTTTATTATGAACATATCTTCAGTTTCAAAGGGTAAAAAAATCATGAAATATTAATATAAGATAGATCATGGTTGATATAAAATAACCTAAGAGGAATTTCACAGGTTTTGGATAGTATTTTATTCATTATAATCTTATTTATTAAAATCTTTTATTAATTAGGTAAATAATTTATCACTATTGTGCCCTAAATAATTTTAATTATTTGATCTATAAAAGTTATAAAAAAATACTACAATATATTAAATCTTTTTATATTTCCATTGAGTTTTTATAGGAGAAAATATGTCTTATATAACACCATATAAAAATTAATTACTAAATGATATTTGTTATGCTCAATTTAGTCTTTACATTAAATTAATTAACCAAAATTGTCAGTATCACATCCAAGAAGCTCATTGGGGTCCCAAAATCTCCCAATGACGCCCATGGTCATTAAGGACTCAACCGATAAGGTTTGGACAAGTCTTAAGGTAATTTTCATTTATTATAATTTTCTTTTAACCTTGAATTACCCTATTTAACTTTAACCGTGGTAAATGAAAGTCAAAAGTTTCTATTCACCAAAAATGATTTTCATCTTAATGAACCACATTTTACTTCTTCATAACAACTGTGATTGTTAGATTTTTTAAATTAAATTTATAGAAGTGGTAAAACTTCATTTAAATGAAAAATCCAGTTTTTTTAACTGCCACTATGTGGTTTCACAATTCATAAAAAATGAGCTTTTTTTTGAAAAATACCAAAAATTCAGCCTAAGAAATATTTGATATTCCGAATTCAAAAATTATTTCTACTATTCAAAATTCTAAACATAGAATAGGAATTAATTATTTTTCAAATTATTTCTAGTTATCAAAACAAATAGCGAGTTTTTATGAAACAATAACTATCGAAAGATTGATACTTGTTAATGTCCAATTTCAAAGTGAAATTAATTCCAATTACCAACATTGGATTAAATTGTAAAATTATATTCTAATTACACTTTAAAACCAATAAAAAAGTTTATCTAACCATATAAATAATTTTTTATTAAAACATAGTTATGAATTAAAATACAATATTTTCACAGTTCATTAAAAAAATGATCTTTATCGGAAAAATTCCAAAAAAATAACCAAAATAAATTTTGACGTCCCCATTCTAAAGAAGGATTTTATTTGGGGATATATAATGTCTTATTGTGTCCAAAACTAGATTTAAAAAGGGTTTTCCATTAAAAGGTTGTAAATCAGACTTTAAATGTAAATTATCCATAAAATTAGACTCATTCATATTTTATGCCTCTAAATTTATATTGGATAATGTTAGTACATTTAAAAATAATGTATAATCATATTGTATTTAGTTTTGTTCATTACCACCAATAAAATGGCAAGGAGTTATCTACTGTTTAAAATAATAATATATTATTAGTGTGCAATATAGGATTTCAAAGAAACTTGTTGTTGCGTATCGAACATAGAAACACTTTTAAAGTAAAATTAATATTTAATTCAAGAAGTAATAAATATGAAAATGTTTTATAATTTATTTACCTGTAATGTTACATCCTTCCACCTTTTGGGAATTGCGTCCTCACAATTTTATTATTTGGGCTCGGAAACATTATTGAAAGTCCCATATCGGAAAAAGAGACAGTAAAACTATCAATTTTAAAGAATGAAATAGAAGTACAATGGTTACCTGAGTTAAAAAATACTATGATTCCATGAAAAAATTGATATGATGGAGAAAAGAAAGGGTCCTGTTCTGATGGAGAGTGACAGCAAACATGATTAGGAGAAAGTTAACCACAATAAAATCACAAACTTATGATGTGTGTAAACGGTCATTGATTACCCAGTAGGAAACATAAACCAACAAAGTTTTTGTTTTACATTATTTTTCATAATTTGGAGAAATTAATATTCTACATAGAATAAAAACATAAGAAAATATACTTACCTTCATTTAGAGTTTCATCTTTTAATTAGTTTTTACCAAAACTAATCAATTCTTTAAAAGATGAGCATTCAAAAAGGCTTGGACACATAAAAAGCATAAGAATGATCTTCTAGAGAATCTCATAATAAACAAAAAGAGAACTATCTATATATCTTGTATTTAGAAATCAACTAAAACCAAAATTGTTAGTACAAGATAAGATAATCACCAAAAGGATAATACTTTATATAAATAAATACTACTCTTAATCTCAAAAATTTCTCCAAGAAAACCCAAAGTTCATAAAAGACCATTCAATAAATAGTTACTCTTATAATTCTTCAAATTATTCCAAACTAATATTGAATCCCAAATCTATGAAGGATTTAATCACATAGTATTCCAAGATATATCATAACATTTATCTCCAAATAAAATCAGTTAATCTTAATGTCTCTTATTGAAAACTAATTAACCTAATCACATATCCTCCATGATAGGTAAATAATTTCCATAGATAACCCAGAAACAACTTATTATTGACTCATAATATCATATAAATAAAAATAATAAATCATACTAACGAAGGACTTCACGTAGTCCGGTGGTAGTCAAAAAATACCAGTTGCACTTTGGTTGTGGGTTCGATTCCCATAGCTTCACCCGACATGACGGGTTGTCACGCGATCTCTGTGTTGTCCTTTTTCAAAAACTATATAATTTTAAATAATTTCCAAAAAAGGTAAATTCATAAAAAATAACCATAACATAATTTAACCACAAATTTTAACTCATTAATTTTTTTGCATCCCAAAAAGTATTAACCTGTAATTACCTCAAATTCAAGGATCATATAAACCCAAGATTTTCATTATAACTATATCCACAAAGAGAAGATAATTATTCAATGAATAAAATTTTCATATATCAAACATCAGGGTTACACATACTATAAAAAGTCATCTAATGTAATCCCATCATCAGAAGACCCTTAATAATTTTAATCATTTGACCTTCCTAAATTATACCATAACTCTTGAATCACTTATATGTTGACTTCTTACTCATTAAACATTCTTCATGATCCATTAAAAATTCCTTTCAAACTTATTATGAAATACTTATTTCCTACAAAACAAATAATGAATCATATCCTAAGATTTCAATAATAAGGAAACATATGTTAAGAAATAATCCATACCTTTCATTGTTCATTGTCAGTTTCTTTATCCTCAATCGGATTGTCATTAGGTATTGGTAAAAAAATATTTGTATGATCCTGGTGATCCTATTCCCGAAACTTCTTCGTAGGACATGTGTTTTCATAATGACCTTTCGCACCACATTTAAAACATTCAATTGATCCCTCATAAAGGAGTTCATTCCCTTTCCTAGAGTCAACTAGATGATTCCTTTTTCCATTGCAGTTTATTGCTTTATGAAATTCATTTCAACATCTATAGAATCTTTCTACCCCTTTGATACATTTCCCTAGGTGTTTCCTTCCACATCATTGACACATAGGTTTTTGAACACACTTACCTTTGTGATTATTACCTCATCTTCCGTAGAGATTTTTTTTTGCATATATGATGCCTTATTTAGATCACTAAGGTTCACGTGGTCAAAAATTACTCTAGATAGTTGGTTTAGAATAATCAAAAGTGTTCTTATTGAAGCTCCCATATCATTCATTTTATCGTTAAAAAACCGTCACAGTTTTCTTCACATCCACTATTACTTGTGTGCATGTTAGGTCCAGCAATTTACTAAAACCAAAAAGGTTAGTGTGATTATATCAGTAAATACATCATATAATATCTTATGATGAGGTAAACACTAATACATACTTATTCATGTTATCTTAAACCAATTCACTTTATCTAAAAAAACTATGACTCTTTCAGAAATCCTAACCATTATGGTAATATCACTCATGCTTAAAAAATACCCTAACCTCTAAAGTTATCTAAACTGACCTTTGATACCAACTATAAGGATCGGACCTTAAAACATTACATAATATTTAATTTAATGTATAATTCACATTGAGGATCTTTTCATGTTTATAGTTATAGAGAGTTAGGCTATAACTATTACATTTCAAATGATTTACAGGGTAAACACTTCTACACAGTTTCCATTTTTTTTTACAAAACATGAACTATTGAAAAAATGTGTCTTGTCTACTTCTATGTTTTAGACAACATGAATTTTCCTTGATCCCATCCTTGACCCTATTGCACATTATGTCCTATGAAAAACATTTCAAAAACATGGGATTAGCATACAAAGATCAGTAAGGGATACACAAAAAAGAAAAACTATTATTTTTTAAAAATAACAATTAAACCATGAATAATTTAACATAATTAATACTTTTCACCTTTATGACATAGTAAATACTCTTCACTGAATAAAGTATCATTACTTAAAATTTTTCTAACCAAAAGATTAACCTAAACCCCATATAAAGAACACATAACATATAAAGGTAACATGGGCCATAAACATACATAAATTGAATAACTATACGGTCGACTTCCACACATATTACTAAATGGAGTAGCCATACAGCTGACTTCCATACCCAATGCATTAGAGGTTATAATGTAACCACACGTCCTGGTATTCACGGCACCACCCGTCATTTGGTTAATCACGTATCCACCCACCAAATGTCCATGTACCATTATAAAATCATTGAAAATAAAATATTTCAAATAAAAACACTTCACTATGAACATTTATTTTTCAATCACAATATATCATTTCAATATATTAACATAATCAATGCTTTTTCAAACCATTTTCAAACCCATTTAATAAATATATTTTTCTAAATCAATGTGTCCCATACCACTTTGACGATTTTAAAGGAATTAAAATTTTATTTCAATAATGTACATATAAATAAATCCTTAAAACCATTTTTAAATCATGGACATTAATGATAAGGATTTAGAATAATAAGTCTTTAAAACAATTAAAATGATATTTTAGTTAAACATTTTTTAACAAAATGAGAAATTCTTGAAGAAGAATAATTGAGGAATAAAATTTAATAAGAACATTATAATATCATAATAATAATGGGATTCATGTTATAAAATGAAAAAAGACATTATTTACACCATATAAGAGGGAATTGGATCATAACAACAATGAATTCTCGATGGAAATGTAAATTGAGATGAAATCCCTTATAAAGATGGTATCATTTGATTAAGGATAAATCAATTAAATTATTATGTGTGAAAAATAATAATACACCCAATATAAGAGGATATTAAGTGTAAAAAATAATATTTCATTCACACATATTTTTAAGATGATATATTCAAGAATTATAAATTTAACCTAAAAAATTGAAATTGGGTTAAGAATCTCCCTTGCAAAAATTTGATAGCCTAATGACGTCTCATTAAAATTCAGAAAATGAGTGGATGAGAATGAAAATGGTATCTCATCACATGAACATAAAAATTTCATCAATAAGGATATTGAATAACACATCCAAACACAATAATAAATAAATTAAAAGACAAAACTAACATAAGTCTTTTAAAAAGTGGAGGGTGAAAGGTTCCCTTACCGGTTTGGTAACTTACAAAACATAAGCCACAATATAGAAGGATCATACAATGAAGATGTAAATACTTATAAATTAAATTATATTATAGAAAGTGTATATTCATGGGAAGTTCATATAACACACAAAAGGAAATAGTGTTGAATATAGCATGAATCTCACGGGAATAACAAGTTAGATGAAACCATTTACCACATTGTAATCAATACAGTCGTAAGAAAAAGAGATAATAACAACAAAATGAATCACATAAAACCATTATTATACATATAATCATGATAAAATATATCAAATTGTAGTATAAAATACACCACATGTGATAAATAAGTGGTGAACAATGGAAATCTCAAGGAATTAAAAGTGAGATAAGAAATCCCTTACCTCGTTGTACGACTTGACCTGTTCGTTCTTTAATCTTCTGAATAATAAAATAATGTTAATTTAAATTTTCTTATGAACCTTTTTATAAAATTTATTATTCCTTTTATATTACTTATTACCTTTTTATAAACATTATGTAATCATTTATGTTGATAATGGTTGTTTTGTTGATATTTGGTACTTAATTAAAAAAATGGACACCTTATATTTACAAATTATCCATGTGGTCAATAGTCCATTATATACAGATTGGTGTTCATGATTTAGATATCATAGATTTAAAATATATCCATCATATACATGTTCTTATAATAGTTTATAACAATTGGAGGTAAGAAATGAAATAGCACTGTTCATAGAGACGGTAATCCGTACGTACACATGAATGCTACTTTCAATTCTATTTCTTATTTTAATGGAATTAAAACATAATAATATATAGGTATATTATAATTCCAGTAAATATCATATATAATATCATTAAATCAATTGTGTATATATCCCACATAGGGCATTAATGAGTAACATCACTTTGAGGGGGCGGTAGTCCACACTTCCTCAAATGAGTTTGTCGTATTTACCTACTATGGAAACCATAAATGAGTGATATAAATGGAAAATAAAGAATCATAAAGAAAACATAAAAATAATAAATATCATATATAAATTCAGTTCCATCACAATGTCCACCATGAGAGGCGTTAGGAGACAATCGAACAATCATCATTTCGTGAGGTGTTAGATTTCCATCCACAGAAACATTATGTTAATAACCCATTAGATAGAGGTGTGTGTATGTGTAGTTCGAATAATTTATGTGGCATGTCTACATCATCATGGACAATAATATATAAAAAAATTGAATAACAAGGACCTTGAATATTTGTACATGAATGGTAATGTGATAATAACATTATATTACAATTAATTTATTAACTCTGTAAAATGCTTCTAAGGGAGATATTCTTAAAATAAATTGAGATACCTCCAAAATGATCATTTCATTATGTCAATTAAAATCATCATTAGTTATTTAATATTATGTGATATAGGTTCTAAAGGATACTACCATATATAGATAAAATAATAGCTAAATATCATTTTATTATTCATTGATGGATCTTACTCAATTTTATGATTTTATTTTAAATAATCCACTATGTATTACATTCACTTAATCTATATAGACAATCCAAAAATGAATCTTTTGTATGGTTCAAATATTCATTATGGTTTGAAGTAGGAAAACCTATATGCCCTATTTGAACTCTCCGTGTTTAGAAATACGTCCACTATATTAATTATTTACTATGATCTATTTATCCTTAATTACTATTTCTTCTCCATTTTAATTCCCCTATATAGAACATATGTATATTCTTTCTTGAATGGTTTTTTCATCCTCAAAATATTGTTTTTTTGTAATCATAAATCCTCTTTTTCTCCATCAATATTATTTATAGATTGATTAGTATTTAACTTCATATTTTCACCACAAATTCATAGGGAATTATCATGACATTTTAAATCATTGTTGAATGACGCATAACTTTGTATTTATTTCCTATGATGAGGGTGTATTCTCATCAAACATATTATGAATGAATAATTTTACCAAGGCACGTCATTAAAAATATATTTATAATAACCTTAATCATACATCATGTATATATAAACATTTTCCCACATATTTTAGTTAAAATTGAATGGTATTCATCTCCTATAATATCATGTTTTTTAAATTACATGTTGAAAATAATTTTAGAAACTCAAATAACACTGAAGGATTTTATAGTCCTATAAAATCTAATTTCAACAGGATTGGAAAAGATACAGAGATCGTTATGTTTTTCCAGTTTACTATTCATTACCATAGATGAATATTAGTTTATTAGTGCAATTTTACATATCTACTTACCATTTCATTTATTTAATACTAGATCATTATTTATATTAGAAATGTGGGAATGTTTTGAAAATAGTTAAAATTGGAGATGTTAATATATAGTTTTCCAAACAAAATCAATAACATGCATAATTTTTCAATAGTATTTCCATTCATCGTAATTTATAGAAAATGTAGTGATGGTTTGAATGGTGATGAGGATTCTTCTTTAGATTCATATTAATACTTTATAACTTTTCACTACTTCCCTTCATTTCATATTTATTTTGTTTTGTTATATTTTAATTATATAATATTATTTCGATATCAGCCATCCTATAACACTTGTATCATGGACTTTTAAACATTTGAGGGTGGTATCCCTATATTATCTACAATGCTTAACATTTATGACTTATAAGAGAGGACACATTGACCTATATTTTATTTAGTATGTTTGATTTCCACAATAAATATTATAAATACAATATTTTAATCCTATATCCATTAAATAATACCTTAAATCTTTCGTTGAAACAATATTGGTTTCCATGAACATTTATATGGTATCTTATAATAATGTTTATGGTAATTACGGAGAATGAAATTATTATTTTTGGAAACCTGATTCCCATATTTGTTACCTTTAACACAATTTATGTGACCTTTTTCCATGGATTTTGATTTTATGGTAATAATAAAAATAGTTATTATCATAAAAATTCATAATATTAGGTTTGTTTTTATCCATCATCAAATCAAAATATTTATCAAGTCCAAAATAGTTTATTCTATAAATAGGTTAGTATGTACCATATGAAATCTATGTTTTTCTCGTCTATTATTTTCGATTATATGATATTATATTATTATTCAACTAAAAGATCATAGTCCTATAACTAAATATTTTTAATCAATTATCCTATAACATTATAATATATAATTGATTTATTATTTTGAAATAGAACAATATAGATTATTTGATTTATTTTTTTCATCTCATATCCATAATGTATAACCATCATTATAAATTACCTAAATCCTTCCCATTCATGATAAAATAATTAATTACTATATTGCCTATTTTTTAGAATATTTAAATGAAAATACATTGATTTAAATATAGTAATGAAATGATACATATATATAAAAAAGGAATTCATCCCCTATTTTTGGAGAATGGGTGGATTAGTTTGGAATCCAAGGACAACCTTATTGTTTTATTAAAATAGTAAAATTACTATAATAGTACATTTTTATAGATGTTTTATTAAATTTAAAAATGTGGAAATTCTAAAGGAGATTTCCTAGGTGAGTCTTGGATTTTATATTTGGTATTATGACAACTTGTATTGATTTAATGAGTATTTTTTTAATCACTAATATTATTTCCTGATGTGTATTAGTGACTGGTGAAAAAATTATTATGGTTGAAGCACCAAAATTTAGTGTCAATCATATACTTATAATTTTCATATCCCATGTTAACATCCATTCATCGCATGGTAAGGATTTAGATCTTCTTAAAATCCATCCATGTTTCATAAATAATATTTTTTTTCATTAATAAGATTTTATATTTATTTAGATCATAGTTGAACTTTTCCTTTTCTTTAACATACATGGAGAACTAATATATCAATAGATTTATCATTTAATAAATTCACATAAAAATAAGATTATCCAGAAGAATAAAAACAAGAAAATGAAACTAAATTATTCTATCTTTTGTATATGTTATTCCCAATAATGGATCGAAAAAATTACAACCTAAGATAAGTTTTTAATTCCCATGGGTAGCTATTTTTTGGAATTTTAATCTCAAATGAACTATAAAATAAATTTTAAGGATATTGTATCATGTTTTATATTTCAGGTTGAACCCATTGGGATGATTTAGGAATAACCATAATGTCCTATAATGAATTGTATATTTATAATATTTTTACATAGAGTCAATGAATCAATTATTTAATATAGAGATTTATTAAATCCATGTTGATAATGTTATGTAGTAAAACGATAATGACTAACTCAAGTTTTTTTTTATAATGGGATCATGAAATTATTTAGTATAGGTCATTACACTACTACACAAAAATTACCATTTATTATGGTTAGATGCATTACTTAATGGGTGTAAATGTTGACCCAAGACCAAATTTATATGAAAATACCCTATTACACACACTAATCATGCATGGAAATAAAATGTTACTTAATACATTATCCAAAAAATCACTATTAACACAGAATAGTCATGCATGAAAGTGAAATATATTACTTATAAAAATATTATAAATGTAAAAACAAAAATTATATTGGTAAGAAAATAAGTATTCCACTAGACAATGCACACCAACCATAAATCATTATCTCTGAACATCCTCACAGTCTCATGGAAATACTATTGGAGGTTTAATCAACACAAATGTTACTTGGTTGTAGAAACTCGTGATGGAGAGATCTCTGAACATAATATATTATTTTTCAATCACTATACAAAAATATAGTACCCACCCTATTTTATATGTAATGGATAGTATATGCATCTATGTGTTTATTTTGGATATACATAAATATTTATATCTTTATAAATCTCTCAATATTAATATAATCCACAAACACTGATGATCTAATGTTATATCCAAGGTTAATATACACTATATCTCCAAAAAATATATCATATATCACATAGTATCAATCAACAATTCATCAAAAAAATCAAGCTCTCTATCCTAAAATGATATATTTTTAGAGAAGATGCTATAGTATATAGATTTTCTATCCAGTCTCAATTAGCTTCAATATATAGGTGCTATCTAAAATAGAGAAATTATCATTTCATAGAAATATTTTTGAATCATGTCGTTCCATATATCCACGTAGCTAGAAGTTACCAACAATATGAATATCACTAACCCAAAAAACTAGAACCAGTTCTATATGGACCCCCCATATTTCCACACTAACCCAACACTAAAAATGGTTTTAGGAAATCCTTGTAACATCTCTATTCATGAAAACTATGATTCAGGAGAATTTTTTGAAAAAAAACAATCATGTATAGGTTAATGAACTCTTTAAGCTGGTATGTATTTTGGCGAATTAAGTTGATCTATGATTTATTTGTAATCATTATGTATCTAATATTTCATGTGCTCCCCCATTATCATTTGTGAAACATGGTATAGTGTAGTGGGATATAGTGTAGGTGAATGAAATACCTAGTGTTATCATGTGAAATTATTCTTAATATACATAATATTAAGATAACATTGGAGTTTTAGTGAAAAAATAAAATTGACCCATAACCATGATCACACAACAATGTTTCGATGGACAGGGGCATGCATCATTATCACATATATAACTAAAAATATCCAAATGAGTAACAATAATTACTACATGTGATGGACCATTTTACCAATCATAAACTATTATTGGAAAACCCCCTTTACACCAAACTATCATTGGTTTTACATATGAGTTATTTTCTACCTCACAACTAATATGTCACATATGGTGCCAATTTTATGGCTGGTATTTTTTTTGGTAAACACATGAATAGTCCTTTTCAAAACATCATCCATAACCAGATCAAACATTTTTATTTTATTTTAAAAAATTTAAATCCAAAATCATGTAAAGTTATCTTTTTCATGAAATATAAAATGTAATTTAATATTATTCCGGAACACTTACATGAATAATAATATCAATAAGATAATAACTAAAAACATCATAAGACAGTAATCGTTATCTAAAGAGTGATAAATTAGAAATTTAGTAAAATCATAAACATATGAAAACCTAACATTATGAACAAAGAGTTCCACATTAGGTCTATTTATCAAAATTCGAAATATTTAACTACATCATATCCATGGAAAAATTGGTCCACATAACTAATGGTATTGTGTCAATTAATAAAATTTCCAATACAACAAACTACAACATTTACATGCGTAATATAATAATCATATGTAATTTTAATTATTTCCAAATCAATTTGTGGGATATATATGCATATGACCACATATGACATAATGGTAATATATATATATTGGTGTGATGTATGAAATAAATCATACATCAAAACTAATTAATTTACAATTGGATGATGTGTTACAAAATATTTTCATTAGGTAAAAAATAAGATAGATAAATAATTGGATTATCCAATTCCTATTATTAAATCTTGTAAAATAATTATATCATAAGATAATATGGGTGTTATATATCAATCAGACGTCCATACATGATAGATCTACTAGATATGATGGAATACATAATATTAATCATGAAAATAATATTATATAGTAATTTTTTGGAAATGTAACGAAATAATGGATGTATATATATCTAAATAAATCATTAGATGTAAAAAATAACATTTATAGATTTTATTTAATATTTCTCTTCTCTGTAACGGAACATGAAAATCAAATTAATGTATAAAATAAAATCTATCCAGTCAAAGATATATATTGATGAAATAGACGCCCAAAAGAGACTCCCAAAATATTTTTAAATATAATTAATGAATGATACATATGAACTATCAAGGATCTCACTTTATCAATGGATGGATTTTAATATTTCTTTAAATAAATGGACGATAAAAGGGTATCCTTTATTAGAAAAATCTAAAAGATCATATAAAAGTAATAATTATTAGTACTAACCAAATAATTAATTAAATAGTACCCTTTATCATCATATTTTGAAGCACTAATAATGGGGTATCATTATTACTAATTTTATTATCATTGATAAATTATTTTAATAAATAAATATTTTTAATATTAATAAATTTATTTTATTTATATTCATAAATTATTTTTTATATATAAAAAATAATTACCATATGAATGTATATAATAGATGTTTAGGAGTAAATGAGAACATTCATGAAAGGAAAAGTATCATTTATTAAATAAAAATATGGTTACAAAAGTATGAATTGAGGTTTAATTAAAAAAAATTATTATGAAGATGAAATGAGATCATAAACAACATTATTGATAATATTAATCTATGTCTCCAAAACACTTATTTTTAAAATCATATTATATATATTTATCTTCATTAAAAAAATGAATTATAATATAAAACCTGGAATAAAGAGAGTCCATGAAATTATTCTACTTGGAATCTATCTTCCTTGATAAGTGAGAAGTACAATTTCGAATCACCTTCCACACAATAGTGGTATCACAATCAATCCATAAGTTCTTTCATAATTGTTATTTTCTAACATTAATTGAATTGATAATTTGGATCATCTCAACATCATGAGATGTGTTGAACCGGAATATACCATGCATACCTCCCATTTAAATGTATATAATTAATAAAAATGTGATAAATTATTAAATATTTGAATAATTTAAACAATATACATATAAAGGATGTATTGTTAATACGTGATGTTTTAATTTATATATTTATATCATTTTTTATATACATATATGTGTATGAATTATGTTTTTTGGGTGTTTTGTTTATGATTATATATAGATGTTTCACATGTACAGATGTAATTATTTGAATGTATGTATGTGCACATGTTTGTGGGATGCAAATATATATGCATAAAATATGTGTACATTTATATATATGACATGTTCTTATTAAAAATTTGATGTTTATATTTAAAATTATTATGTAATATTTTATTTACTTTTTCCTTTTTATTTATATTTATATTTAAATATGTTTGATTGTAAATATTTTTTAATTAATATGATTTTTTTATTTAATATTAGTTTTTTTGTTATAATGTTTTTAAAATAAATTAAATTTATATAATTATTTCATCAAAATGAACTTTTCATAACTTTTCCTTTCTATATGTGTTTTCAATTTAGGTATCTAATATTACATGAAATAATAATTAAAAATGATTCATTCTATTTAATTATAATTATTGATTTTTTAATATTTAATTCATTTAAAATTTTTTATTTCTTTGTAGTATTTATTGATTTTGAAATTTCATTGAATTTAAAATTTTGTTAATTATTATATATATATATATATATATTTATCTACTAAAAATATAATATTTTCAATATGCTTTTTAATTTATAAGAAAAATATTTATTATTTTTTGGTTATCTTATTTATCATTTAAAATATGTCTAAAATTAACATAATTAAACTATTTAACAATTATAACTAATTTTTTTATTAAATATTTAATTTTTTAAATTTAATAAATTTTAGCTAATCATTATTAATATTACTTCAATTAAAATTAATTTTTTTCATTTATTAAAATTTGTAAATATTTATCTTTGTTGAATAAAATAATTTATTTATAAATTATATATATATATATATAATAAGTTAATATTTTCAATATTTATTCATCTTCATCTTAATATTGATATTCACTTTTAAATTCTATTTATAATTTGTATAATTTATAAAACATTTCCACTTTTTTATATTTTTTAATTCTCTTCATTATTAATTATTCAAAGTCATTCAATTTTAACATTTTGTCATTTATGTTTATACATTCATTATTACAATTAAAAATATTCCTACAATGGTATATTTAAAATTATATATTCATAAAGAAATATTTATAAATAAGCATTTTTATATATTAATATAAATATATTTAAAATTTCGGATTTACTATGTACATAAAATTAAATATTAATAATTATAAAAGTTTACATATAATTATATATATATATATATATATAATTATATATTATGATAATAATGAAAATATAAAAAAAATTAAATGATAATTGTATTTTTATTATTTATAATTATATATATTATAATATTAATAATATATATAATTATATAGATATATAAAATGAAAAAAATTGTTTATAAATATCAATAATATAAATAAATTTTTAAAAATAATTTCTTTAATTAAGAATATAAAAAAATATATTTAAATAATTATAAAGTTACTATAAATATATTTATATATTTAATATTTTAATTAAATTTTAATATATATTTATATATATATTTAAATTTATTATAAATATATTAAAATTATAATTATATTTCTTTTATGTACTATTATATATATTTACATTAATATTAATTTGTATATATTTTTATAAATATGTATGAATTTATGAATTTATTTATCAATATATTTATCAATACATATTTACTATTATTTTTATTTTTTTTGATTAAATAAATAATTATTTAATTTTAATAATCTATATATTTATATTTATATTTCAAAATAATTATTTACAATTATTTAAATATATATATATATATAAATTATAAGTCTAGTTTTTTTATTATATTGATTATATTATTAGAATTAATTATACAGGTCATTATGAATTCTCTATACAATGTGATGATAAATCATATCGTTATCAACTTTAAAATTATAAAATTGATAATGATATATATTATCAACTACTTTTGTCTATTGTATTGATATATCATTATCAAATTGTTTTCAAAAGAACTAATAAAACACTTCCTAGTATTTTAAATAAAACCCTATCACTGTTCTCCAAACACGCTCTATTCAAACTAATGTGGAACTTAATCAGTGTAGTCATCATCCATTGATCTTCTCAAGCATTTAGACACATTCGATACAAAAAGGTATTTGTGATCTATCACACACACATGATAATCAATAGGAATTTTTAATTTTTCAGAAATGTTTGAATAGAACAACCTTGTTTTTTATTTTTCCTTGATCTACCCATTGACTCTTCACCAAATTTCCATAAACTCAACCCATTTTGGAATCACCATCTCCCACCCCCTCATGTTTATTTCACTCATTCATCATAATATCTCAATCTTATTGCACGGAACTACTTGCGGTGAATCACAAAAACTCTGCCCACTTATCATTTAATGTGGTCTTGAAACATTATAAGTAGGTAGAGTTTGGGAGTTCATATATTGGAATCTTCTTAGAGTCCCAAGTATGCTTCCTTCTATAATAAATCAAAATAAAATAATTTTTTCCATTTTGATCCATTACCGAGAATAATAACCCCAATAATTTTAATATATCATGAGTCATTTATATTTTTAATAAGAATTGTGATATGTGTTTAATTTAAATTTTTTGATTGTTCCAATTTTTATTATACAAAACTCTTGATAGAATAATATTTCATGACACTTCTTATAACATACCATGTATGTAATGAATTATGTATTTTCATATCTATGTCTATTTATGAATTAGATAGTGTTTTAGGAGGCTTAAAATGAAAATAAATCCAATCTTAAGCATAGAATTCTCTAAAATTTTTAATAGATTATTTTACCGCCTTTTGATCAAAAAACATATTCAATTCAAAATTTTGAAACATTTATAAGATATATTTGTCAAAATAAACTTATTCATTATAATTGGTACATTGAAATTTACTCTGGATAAATTTTTGGTATTTTTCTGACAATGGTCATTTTGTAATGAATAGTGAAAAAATTAATCCATTTTACTTCAAAAATACATTTTCATCTAAATTATGTATATGGATAGATTATCTTTATAATTTTCATTAAATTGTAATTACAAATTTTTTTACCATTTAAACCAATTTTGGTCATTATAATTTATTTTACTTTGGAATTGGGCATAAACAAGTTCCACACTTTCATAGATATAGTTTCAAAAAAACCCGCTATTTGTTTTGACAACGAGATTTATTTTTAAATTAATTATTGAAATTTCTATGTATATAATTTGGTAAAATGTATTCTATATTTGGAATAACAAGGTCCAAATTATTTAATTAAGTCTCTTTTGTTTTTGGACATCATGAATAGTAACGACGGTAATTATCATTAATTATTGTGATTAATTAGTAATTGGGTAGTAAAGGGTAATAAAATAAAAACATAATAATATTAAATGATCCCAACATGTGTCCAAATGCTACTAGATGTGTCATGGCCGACCATGGGTTTCCTTGTGCCCACCTTTGGGACCCCATGGAATCACTTTTGTGTGAAAGTGACTTTTTTTATTTTTATTTTCAAAGACTGTTAAATAAAACAAAGTATGTAACACCTAACTAAAAAATTTTATTATTGTCTTCATAAATGATATCATGGACTATAAATAGTCATTGTAAAACTAAAAATATTTCCTACATCATAGTATTTTCTTATAATTATTATAAATTATATAAATTAAATTTTTTTATGACACCATGATGATCCATCTATTACCTCATTAATGAACGATTAAAATTAAATGAAAAGATAATGTAAAATCAAAGTCTTACACTTGTCAAAAACCTATTAGATTAGTATATTTCGAACCCTTATCACCTTATCCTAGAAATATATCAATTTGGGACCTTTAAAATATGAAACTCATTTTAATATAAAGTAACATTTCTTGACTTTCCAAGAGTTCCCCTCCTTCCTCTTATAAAAGGACCCCACCTCTACCTCCTTACCCACACCTCTCAAGCCATTGGCTCGGACAGGATCTGCTCATTTTTTCTCTCCACATCCCTCTCTTCCTCCTAGAAGCCTTACCATAGGCATAATGCTCTTCAAGAAACCCTTTTGGTTCAAACCAATAGGAATTACACTGTTTAAAGGTAATGTAATCACATGTGTTCTTTTGTATTCTTTTTTGCTTCTCAAACCCGCAAAACTCTTTTTATTCCTTTATTTGGTAACTAAAAAAGTATGTTCAGTATACTAGGATTTCTTATGAGAATTATTCAAGCTAAAGTTTCAAACACTTCTGTCTAATAGTTAAAGAAGATAATGTTTCTTGTGGATGGAGAATTTCAGCCTCACGAAACGATGATTTTTTAATCTTCTATTAACAACATTCATGGTGGACATTAAGATGTCACTATATTTATATATGATATATATTATTTTTATGTTTTAATTTTTCTTGTGTATTATTTATTTATGGAATACCTTTATGGTTTCCATTATAGGTAAATGTGATATCTTCCTTTTAAGAAGTGCAGACAACTGCCCCCTCAAAGTGATTTGAATCGTTAATGCAATATGTGGGATGTATAAAGGATGGAGTTAATGATATTATATATTATATTATACTGGAATTATAATATACCTTTATATCATTATTATTTCACTCCATTTAATACAAAATAGAAATGAATGTAGCGTTCATGCGTACGTACGGCTTACTGTCTCCATGAATGGTACATTTCATTTCTTACCTCTAAATGTTATGTAATATTATAAATGCTTGTATATACTGGACATATATAATATATATGATATCTACATCATGAATATTATTCTGGATATAATGGATTTTTTACCACATGAACAAGATGTAATTATAAGAAGTTTATTTTTGACTTAAGTACCAATTATCGACACTATGACCATTATTAACTTAAATAATTACATAGTGTTCATAACATTGTAATAACTGATATAATAGGAATATTGAACTTGGAAAAGGATCTTAATAAAGTATAAATTAACTCAATTTTATTATTCAGGAGTATAAAGATCGATCGAGTCAAGTCAGACACATGGTATGGGACTTCGTCTCAATCTCCTTTAATTGGGGCATATTTTGTTTTATAAACCACTTTCTTTTATACGGTGTATAAACCCCTTTTACTTTTACTCAAATGGAATCTTTTTATAGGAAGTGATTTTACTAAACGAAAAAAGGAATGTTTTGTCTTATATATGCGGTGACAATGACTTCTCCGCTGCAGTGACCATTATTTGAGTTTCAGCTTCCTCTACAATCCATAAAATTTTTTTAATGAAATATAAAAACCATATTTTTCAATTATTTTATATTGGTATTGTAAATTGTTTTTATAATGTTTTGATTATATCAATGTGTTTTATTTATCTTGTGATTGAAATGTGGAAATATTTTGTTTCCTTTATGCATGTTTTATGTGATACGATTATGTTATGGTTCTTGGGAATTATTAATGAAGAAGGGTGGTTCCATGATAAACTAAGGGTGGGTGATCCTGATATAGCTCTCCAATGCATTGGGTAATGCGAAGGGGTTAAACTCTAAGGTTTCTCTGAAGATATTTAGGGAATATACAATGATGGGTATTCCAAATGTAACCATGAGGGTTACTCCCTATATAAGAATGTTATGAATGCCTCAGGTTACCTTTATGTCTTATGATTTATATGATTTATGGATGATTTTATGAGGTATTTTAAAGTGATTTTGTTTAATGAGTAAAGTATAATTTCAATAATTCTTATGTATACATGGAATAATGTTTTTATTTTTTACTTTTATATCCCATACTGAGATTTTTATGCTCATCCCATGTTTTTGAAATGTTTTTCACAGGTCAAGGTAATGGTACATGATGTGATGTTAGTGTCAAGGAAGTGTCATGAATGAATCGATGTTTTGTTTTAAATATGTTTCCTTTGATGGGAAAAGTAAATATTGACTTTAATGTAACCACCTTGTTTAAATGTTGAATGTAATGCATGATTTATGATCTAATTCTCTAATACTCTAATCCTGAAAATATCCTCAATGTGTAATCTTGTAATAACACAAGATTAAGTAATTTTTAAGGCTGGTGAATTATATTTGGTATCAGAGGGAGGTTTAGATAACATTAGGAGTTATAATTATATTAAATTATTATCCAAAATTATTTATTTTAATAGTAAAATTGAAAGGATATAGCATTGGAAGATTACTAAGTCGCTTCATCTAAGACATGTTTGTTCAGAATGGTTTTCCGTAGAGGAAAGAGGGAAGTAGTGCTAGAAAGGAATACAGAAGAAAATTACCTTCCGAATTAGAATATTTGGATGGTCAAAATTGGAACTGAACAGTTCGTTGCAGCAATGGCGTAGTTGACTCAAGCGATAAATGGTGGTTGTATCAATTCTTGAGATCAGCCAGATCAACTGCAGAGGAACATGTAAGTGGTGGAACATTTCATGAGGCAACATCACCCATCATTTAGAGGATCATTTGAACCTATGCTAGCTGAAGGGTGGATTAAAGTAGTGGAGAATATTTTCGATGTCATAGGGTGTTCAGAAAATCAAAAGGTTCATCTTGCAATTTATAGTTTGGAGGGTGATGTGGATCAGTGGTGGTCGATGGTTAAAAATATCTGGGACTCTATTGAGATTTATGCTCTTGACTGAGAAAAATTCAAAGGTATGTTTCTTGAGAAGTATTTTCCTAAGGCTATTCAACTAAGAATGGAAATACCATTCTTGGAATTGAGGCAAGAGGATGGCTGAGTGGCTGCTTATGAAGAGAGGTTCACTCGTTTGACAATGTACGCTCTAAATTTTATCCAAGACCTTGATAGTAAAATCAATCATTTTTACTCAAGATTAAAGCCAAAATATCGAAGGGCTTTAGCTTCTTGTGAGTACAAGAGTTATGAAAATCTTGTTTGATGTGCTGAGAAGGTAGGAATGGAGTTTGTCAAAGATCAAGGGTTCTATAACAACCAACAGAAGAAGAGACCGAGGTGGCAGGAGAACGGGAAGAATTTTTCAAAAAGTTCTGATAGTAAGAAAACTATATTTCTAGTATGTGATAAATGTGGTAACAGGCATGCTGGGGAATGTCTTCTGAATTATGAAAAGTGCTACTGATGTGGTAACATGGGACATAAGGCTTGTGATTTCACAGAAAAATATCAGTGTGATGGTAAGAGCAAATTTGATTTATAGTTAGTGAAATGTTTCAAGTGCAATGATATGTGTCATTATATAAATGAGTGTTCGACAAAGAGATCAAATGATGGGAAGTAGTCAAAAAACAATAAAAAATGAGTGGTGAAATCCTTTGCAACAACTTCAGCAGATGTTGGGCCATCAAATTAAGTGGTATCAGGTATATAGTTTATTTTCTCAGATTATGCTAATGTGTATTTTTATTCGGGGTCTACACATTCTTTTATCTCTCAAATCTATTCTACTAAATTGGGAATTCCATCTCAAAAAATGACTCCTAAACTTGTGTTAAAAACACCTGGGTGAAATGTTGTGTCAAAAATAATTTATAAGAGTATTCTTATCCTTATCCGTGGAAAGAACCTACTTGCAAACCTTAATGCTTTCCCTCAAGTAGAGTTTGATGTTATCATGGGAATGGATTGGATCTCTATTTTCCATGCTAATATTGATCGTAGTGATAAAGAAGTTTCTTTTCAGAAAGACATTCAGTTTTTGTACTAGAATTATCCATTATTTTTTATAACTTTTCTAGAGGCTGAGAAAATTGTAAAAGATGGAAATTAATGTTACCTTGCACATATTGTTGAAAACAAACGAACCATTTAGATTAATGATGTGCTAGTGGTAAATGAGTGTCCTGATGTTTTTCCTGATGAGTTTCTAGAATAATACTAGACCGGGAAGTTGAATTTACTGTTGACTTAGTTACTGATTGTAGAGACCTGAAGCTTGACGTACATTGACATTACATTACATTTGCGGAATACTCAGTACATAACAAAGACACACACACAAGGATCGTAATAGTTTAGTGTCTTTGGAAACTCGGAATATAATCTTCTAATCCTGGTGAAAGATCTTCAACATCTCCCATAAAGATCTTCCTCTTTTTTTTATACCTAAAACCTTTCTTTATATCCTGGGGAAAAGTAAACATAAAAGGGTGAGCTCAAATGCTCAGTAAGGGTAAACAAAAGAAATATCAATCACATTGTATACACAAGCATATAACTTTTGGAAATCTTAACCTGCAAAAGAGATCATAATTTCATAACATGGGATAAATCATGGCAGTGAAATGTAATCACAATAATCATAACATAAAACATGAAACATTGTGTCATACACACATAATCATAGAGAATCATTTATTATTAGTCAATACAAATTGACATGACTATCTTAGTGGACAAAGTCCCTTTCTGAACCGAGTCACCCTCGTTTCAGTCCTGTTTCACTGAACCGGTATAACCTACCGTTCCAGCCATGTCTATCTCATGAGATATAAAATCATTACCTAATTCATTGGAGGGTGATATAGTTCCCACCCTTCTAATAATGATACCATTCTTATGTGTGCCAAAAAATCATAAATCATACATCATTGCATAACCCATGTAATACAAATGGGAATCTTAAACATCATGACATCATAAAACACATAAAAATAATTCCATCACAACATAATCAAATCAATGTAATAATAGGGATAAAAACAGAACCCTTTATTATCTTAGATGGAAAATAATTTTGATAAAACACTTGAACTCCATTCTTGAGGAAAATATCCTTTCTTCTTCAAAAACACTTTTCCTTTCTTAACATGTCGTACGAAAAGAAGTTGATTAAAAATAATCTTGAAAACTTGTAAAGGAAGATTCTTGGAAATAATGTTTTAAAATTCCATTCATGTCGTATAAGTTAAAAAAAACAGTCTTCGTACTTTTGTCGGAAAAGTCAAAAAGTACCTCGTACGAAAAACGACAAAAGATTCCTTTCATACATTTTACTAAAAACTCACCGAAGGATAAAATTTGATTTAATCAATTGTAGGTGTATGGGAATAAAATTATATATTGAGAAAACATGGATGTGGATAATAAAATACACCCCAGTAAATACCAACGTATAAACAATCTCGGATAAAAATGAGATTGTGATATTTCCCTTACCTTAGGTTCGACTTGCTTTGTAAGTGTCCGAACCTCCTTTATAATGATTTAAATAATGTTATTGACTTATTCCAAAATCATATTCATTGTTATGATATCATATATGGTTCACTTATGACTTTATATTACCCGTTATTTTGTAAATTCCATGTTAAAGAGCGTTTTGGGTAAAATTGTTTCATTTGTCATCCGTGTTTTGACTTGTAATTATTCATATGATTACATAGATCATGATTACATAATTATATAATATAAAACATGATTTATATATATATTCAGAATATAAATATATATAATAAATCCGTAAATGGAAAGAAATACACCGTTCATGGATACGGTAGACCGTTCGTGCGCATGAACCCTATTTTCGTTTCCTTATTGAGTTGAATGGAATTAAGTAGATGACATACATATATATACACATATATCCAGTAGCTTTATAATGTCATATATTTCATTATTATTGCTTATATATACTTTATAATCATTCTTAAATGGTTAACATGGAGAATGAATCTCATCGCATCGTGGAGACGGTAGTCCGTACGTACACACGAGTGATGATATCATTTCCATAATTAGTGAATTGAATTGGAGTGGATGATACAATATATCAGAATCATTATTATGTTATAATAACTATTTATAGTTATTTTTTACAACATAATACCCATCCATGTAAGGTGTTGGTGGAAAAGAAGATTACACCACGGCGTGGAGATGGTATTCCGTACGTACGCACGCGCAGTGATTTCCTTTTTACGTAGGATGTATAGAAGGTTAATTAGAGTTTTTTCATATTTATAATAACATATCAGTATATGAGTGATACTGATTTTATTACATCATAATGAAACAACCTTAGAAGAATAAGTGGAAGTAGAAATAAAGGTGAAAGAATTGGTAACAGAAATTACCTCTTCTTTGAAGCGCCTCGTTGAGACCTCCTCTTAGGGTACCAAAATTGGTCTTTGAGGAAGACCAGAACTTCTAGGATGATTCTAGGGAAGTGGAGAGGAGAATTTGACAGGGGTTGGCCGAGCTTGAAGGATCAATGTTGTGTGAGGAAGAGAGGGAGGAGGTGCCCTTTTATAAGGGAGGAGAGGGGCACCTTTGGAATAACTAAAAATATTATTTTATTATAAAGTCAAGTTCGGTTTTAAATAGATCCAAATTTATTTATATCGATGCTAAGGGGGGGATGGGTCGAAATCCTCTCATCCAATAGAATTTAGACAAGTTTAGGTTCCTATTTTAACCTTATCATTTAGATTTAACATTAAGTTAAATAATTTTACTTTTACCGTGTCTTCTTGTGTTCTTATACTATAAAGTTAATAAACATTCTATAAGAAGCCAAACGAACCCCAAATTATTTATTATTAATATATATATCCTTATCAAAGTCATTTTTCTGAACCATAGATTTTTAGGAATAAAATAACAATTAATAATATAATATTTGTTTTAAAAACTATTTTATGTCAATTTTGACACTATTTAGTAATTGATTTTTGTGAAAATAATAACAGATGATAAGTTCAAACAATGTTAATTAAATAAATACTAACATGTCATATTAACCTATAAAATTATTGTAATTATTAAAAAGTCTGAAATTATATTTATTTGAGTATTTATAACATCAATTATGTCAATATTTCATTAATAAGATAATTACTGCATCATCGTTGTGTCATAAATAAATTAAATTATTTAATGTATAAAAATTACAAATAAAATACCATTATGTAAGAAATATTTTTATCTTTCTAATGAATATTTATAGTCGAATTTATCTTATGTATAACCCTATATTAAAAATGTTTTATTAAATAAACCTTGATTTTAACTCTTTTAACTTTTCTTTGAATTAAATAATAATAAATGTCCTAATCTAATTCAAGAGGGCCTAAATGGTCATATTTTATTCCTAAGGTTGTTTTTAGTCGAATTAAACTTATCCAATAGAATCAGGACATGTGTTAGGGTAATAATAATATCATTTCTACCCATAATTACCCTATTTACTTTTAACCGTGGTAAAAAAAAGTAAAAGGTAACTATTCACCAAAAAATTATTTTCATCTCATTGAACCACATTTTTCTTACTGACATCAACCGTGTCTCTCGGATTTTTGAAATTCCACTCACAGTAGCTGTAAAATAATGTTTTAGGAACAATTCGGTTTTTTTAACTACCACTTAGTGGTTTCACTATTCATCAAAAATTGAAAGTTTTCAGAAAAATACCAAAAATTAGTTCTAAGATATATTTGATATTATGAAATCAAAAATGATGTCTATTTTACCAAATTCTATACATATCAGTTACATTAAATAATTTAAAAATTAATTCCCGTCGTCAAAACAAATAACGTGTTTTTAAGAGATAATAACTATCAAAAGATTGACACTTGTTTATAACTAGTTTAAATGTAAAATTACATCCAATGACCAACATTGTATTAAATTGTAAAAATATATTCTAAATATACTTTAAAAAAACTCAAATTAATAATTTATCACTATTAATTATTTAGATTAAAAAAGTTGTTTTTAATTAAAATTTACTAATTTTCACTATTCATCAGAAAATGAAAGTTATCCGAAAAGTACCAAAATTTCACCCTAAGCTAATTTCGATATTCCAAATCCCAAAATGAAGTCCATTTTGAAAAATAAAATTTATAAAATTTAAAAAAAGTGGTTATTACTATTCATAACAGCTAGTTTTAATAATATTTTAATAGCATATCGTTGTTTTGTGAAACTCCTTATTGCGTACTACACACACTATCGAGGAAGGTCACGATTGCTTGTAATGAAAGGAAAGTCAAGGATGCATGTTGTGAAAGCTCCTTTTGGTGTAGCGTACAACACAAGACATTAATGAAATGAAAAAGAATATTTTTCTTAAAATCTCAGGGTGTTACATTCTACCCCCCTTATAATGAATTTCGCCCACGAAATTCGTCGGGGTTATAAATGGTTTACTATTCGAATGTTTCATTAATAGAAACCCACATCGTAAATAAAGAATACCAAAACCAATCTTTAAAAACAAAATTATGAAACGTAACGGTTACCCAAATAAACTAATCACTGGGTTTCCACATAGGTGAAAATATGGATATGGAAGAAAAATCTAACCATCATTTTCTGATGGAGAGTGCTAGAGAACATGGCTATGGAAAAGCCAACAATCACAAATCCATAAATTTGTGACGATCTAAGGTACCATCTGATTAATCAGATATAAGAGCACTAGGACAACATTTTTGGTTTTCAAGATCATTTCCCTAAAGTTGAAGAATTTGAATTAGAATAAATACTTACTTTATTTTGGTACAATCTCACTGTTGTTCGTGCCTTGAACAATTTCCACTTCATCTCTTAAATTAATGAAGTTGAATTTGTTATTCGTGAAGTGTTAGCAGATCATATGATAGAATGACGGGTCATTACATCTGTTTCAAACATAAGTTTAGCAAAAGTTATTAAATATACATAAGTCATTCTATAGTGAGATTAATCATATATGGTTCCTAAAATGGACTTATACTTCATATATGATACTGCTTAATATAATAAAAATAGTTTCTACTAAACATGGACTTCCTGTAGGCCAGTGGTAGGCGATAAAGGCCAGTCGCTCTTCGGTTGTGGGTTCGATTCCCACAGCTTTGTCCGAAGTGATGGGCTGTCGCCCGTCCTGCAGGTTGTCCTTTTTCTAAAGCTATATTACTATAACATCCCATCAATAATATCGAAAAACGTTTTATCCTAACTTATGTCCAACATAATCCATTCTAAGCTTATCTAAAATACTTCGGTCTAAGCCTATAGTATAAAGAAAATCGTTACTTGAAATGTCACAGAACAATCACGTGAATGCCATCATTTATCCCCCATATATCATAAGATATATCTTGATGGTAAAATTACAAACATGTGAATACCTTAATCATGTATTCTCTTGAAGAATGAATACCCATTGAACCTTAGTGAAAACATGAATGCAGTTAAAAGTTAACACTTTCCACATACCAAAATCCTCAAAATTCAATATACTCAATCCATGATATCACTTAGTTCTTATATCAATCATGAGCTCATGAATACTGTTAAACATTTCATTTTCTCTTTTTCCCTTCATTATGCGCATATCATCTTATTTCCAAAAATATCTCAATCACTTTGAATACCACATTACACTAATACATAAATATTCCAATACTCTCTGATACAACATTATTTTGGAATCCCATTACATAAACACTTAATCATTCCACCACATCGTTGTCATATTCAACATCGCCAATAGTGATCGCATGTCACATCCCTTTGTCCTTTTCCTTAAGTGGGTTCTCATGTCGATCATCACTAACCCTTGGATTAGGGCATTTATTAGCATAATGCCCCATTTCCTTGCATTTGAAGTATTGAAGTGTTGGTGTTGAGTTCTCTGCAGTTTTTGCTTAGGTCACATCATTAGAAACCCTTTTTCCATTACTTGGACACTCAGCTGCTCGATGACCTTCTTTTCCACACTTAACACATTTTCTAGTCCCTTTAAGTCAATCTCCACCATGCTTCTTTCCACACTTTGTGCATAAGGAAACATTCATCTTCTTTTCACCATTATTCTAAGATTTCTCCTTGAACTCCATCTTTCATTTCTTGTCAAAACCATGAGATGGATATGTAACACCAAATTCCATTTTTACCTTGATAGCACAACACACAATTTCTTCATAGCTTCTGAAGTCTCTTATAGCTAATGCCCTTCGAAGACTTGGTTTTAAGCCACTGAAAAATCGATCAACTTTAATTTCAGGTTGGATAATAATGCCAGATGCATACCTTGCAAGTCTTGTAAAATTCGCTTCGTATATACCAACAGATTCATCATCCTTCTGCTTCAGCTCAAGAAACTCCTTTTCCATCTTTGTTCGAAGAATACGAGGGAATTACTCACTGAAAAACAAGTTCTTGAAATCGTCCCATTCCATGGACTCAATTTCATCTCTTGGCCTCGTATTCTTGATAAGATTACAACATTAATCAGCTTCACCTTCCAAACGATATACTGGTAAGATGACTTTATCATGCTCAGAACATTGAAGAACTGAAAATATCTTTTCAGTGGTACTGATCCATTGTTCAGCAATAAGTGGATCAGAAGACCCACTGAAAGAAGGTGGGCGTTGCCTCATGAAGGACTCAATAGAATATTGTTCACTACTCTGCTCATTTGGAAGTCCAGAATGATTCATAGCTTGTGTAATTATATCAATAAGATTTTTCACTCCATGTCCCATAACATTTGTTTGTTCAGGAGAGAAATCATTGCATTGTCCATTGCATTGATCAACACGGTTCTTTCGGGTTCCAGCCATCGTCTAAACCCCAAAAAGAATAGTGTGAGAGGCAAAAATCATGTTAGGGAAAACAACATAATAAAGGGGGAGTACCTTCAATATCTAACATCTTAGGTTTAATTCTATGATCGTTAGCGTAATTCTAGTACTATAACCTATACGTATACTTAACCTTTGGGAAATCTCTAGACATACCTTAGAAATATCTCTAGGGATCTCACTAACGTTTTTGCATCCTAGTTTCCAAAGGTTGACTAAAGTTTTCCTCTTATACCAACTGTAGCGGTCTGGAATTACTTCCAGTGGACTATAATTGATACCTATCAGGGCACTCCATGGGCTGCTACACCCCCTGGGCGGGACACACCACCATCCCCAGTGGCAGCCATTTCCTCAAAAGGGTGAGATCAAATGCTCAGTAAGGGTAAACAAAAGAAATATCAATCACATCATATACATAAGCACATAACTTTTGAAAATCTTAACCTATAAAAGAGATCATAATTTCATAACCTGGGATAAATCATGGCAGTGAAATGTAATCACAATAATCATAACATAAAACATTAAACTTTGTGGCATACACACATAATCCTAGAGAATAATTTCTTATTAGTCAAGACTCATTGCCAAGACTATCTTAGTGGACAAAGTCCATTTCTGAACCGAGTCACCCTCGTTTCAGTCCTGTTTCACTGAATTGGTATAACCTACCGTTCCGGCCATGTCTATCTCATGAGATATAAAATCTTTACCCAATGCATTGGAGGGAGATATAGTTCTCACCCATCTCATAATGATACCATTCTTATGTGTGCCACAAAATCATAAATCATACATCATTGCATAACCCATGTAATACAAATGGGAATCTCAAACATCATGACATCATAAAACAATTCATATAAGATAAAGGAATTCATAAAAATAATTCCATCACAAAATAATCAAATCAATGTAATAATAGGGATAAAAACAGAACCCTTTATTATCTTAGATGGAAAATAATTTTGATAAAACACTTGAACTCCATTCTTGAGGAAAATATCCTTTCTTCATCAAAAACACTTTTCTTTTCTTAACTTGTCATTCAAAAAGAAGTTGATTAAAAATAATCTTGAAAACTTGTAAAGGAATCTTCTTGGAAATAATGTTCTAAAAATCCATTCATGCCGTATATGTTAAAAAAACATTCTTCGTACTTTTGTCGGAAAAGTAAAAAAGTACATCGTACGAAAAAACGAAAAAAGATTCCTTTCATACAATTTACTAAAAACTCATTGAAGGATAAAATTGGAATTAAACAATTGTAGGTGTATGGGAATAAAATTATATATTTAGAAAACATGGATGTGGATAATAAAATACACCCCAGTAAATACCAACGTATAAACAATCTCGGATAAAAATGAGATTGTGATATTTCCCTTACCTTAAGTCCGAATTGCTTTTTAAGTGTCCGAACCTCCTGTATAATGATATAAATAATGTTATTGACTTATTCCAAAGTCATATTCATTGTTATGATATCATATATGGTTCACTTATGACTTTATATTACCCATTCTTTTGTAAATTCCACGATAAAGAGTGTTTTTGGTAAAATTTTTTCATTTGTCGTCCGTGTTTTGACTTGTAATTATTCATATGATTACTTAGATCATGATTACTTAATTCCAGAATATAAAACATGATTTATATATATATATTCCGAATATAAATATATATAATAAATCAGTAAATGGAAAGAAATACACCGTTCATGGAGACGGTAGACCGTTCGTACACATGAACATTGTTTTTGTTTCCTTATTGAGTTGAATGGAATTAAGTAGATGACATACATATATATACACATAAATCCAGTATATTTATAATGTCATATATTGCATTATTATTGCTTATATATACTTTATAATCATCCTTAAATGGCTAACATGGAGAATGAATCTTATCGCGTCGTGGAGACGGTAGTCCGTACGTACGCACGAGCGATGATATCATTTCCATAATTAGTGAATTGAATTGGAGTGGATGATACAATATATCAGAATCATTATTATGTTATAATAACTATGTATAGTTATTTTTTACACCATAATACCCATCCATGTAAGGTGTTGGTGGAAAAGCAGATTACACCACGACGTGGAGACGGTATTCCGTACGTACGCACGCGCGGTGATTTCCTTTTTCCATAGGATGGATAGAAGGTTAATTAGAGTTGTTTCATATTTATAATAACATATTAGTATATTAGTGATACTGATGTTATTACTTCATAATGAGAAAACCTTAGAAGAAGAAGTGGAAGAAGAAATAAAGGTGAAAGAATTGGTAACAGAAATTACCTCTTCTTTGAAGCGCCTCTTTGAGACCTCCTCTTAGGGTACCAAAATTGGTCCTTGAGGAATACCAGAACCTCTAGGATGTTTCTAGGGAAGTGGAGAGGAGAATTTTACAGGGGTTGGCCGAGCTTGAAGGCTCAAAGTTGTGTGAGGAAAAGAGGGAGGACGTGCCCTTTTATAAGGGAGGAGAGGGGCACCTTTGGAATAACTAAAAATATTATTATATTATAAAGTCAAGTTCGGTTTTAAATAGATACAAATTGATTTATTTCAATGCTAAGGTGGATATGGGTCGAAATACTCTCATCCAATAGAATTTAGAAAAGTTTAGGTTCCTATTATAACCTTATCATTTAGATATAACATTAAGTTAAATAATATTACTTTTACCGTGTCTTCTTGTGTTCTTATACTATAAGGTTAATAAACATACTATAAGAAGCCAAAGGAACCCCAAATTATTTATTATTAATATAAATAACCTTATATAAGTCAATTGGCGGAACCTTAGATTTTTAAGAATAAAATAACAATTAATAATATAATATTTGTTTTAAAAACTATTTTATGTCAATTTTAATACTATTTAGTAATTGATTTTTGTGAAAATTATAACAGAATTATAAGTTCGAAAAAATTTAATTAAATCAATAAAAACATGTCATATTAACCTAGAAAATTAGTGTAATTCATAAAAAGTCTGAAATTATATTTATTTGAGTATTTATAACATCAATTATGTCAATATTTCATTAATAAGATAATTACTGCATCATCGTTGTGTCATAAATAAATTAAATAATTTAATGTCTAAAATTTAAAAATAAAATACCATGATGTAGGAAAGCTTTTGAGCTTTCTAAGGAATATTTATTGTCGAATTGTTCCTATGTATAACCCTATATTAAAAATGTTTTATTAAATAAACTTTGATTTTAACTCTTTTAACTCTTCTTTGAATTAAATAATAATAAATGTCCTAATCTAATTCAAGTGGGGCTAAATGGTCATATTTTATTCCTAAGGTTGTTTTTGGTCGAATTACAATTATCTAATAGAATTAGGACATGTGTTAGAGTAATAATAATATCATTTCTACCCTTAATTACCCTATTTACTTTTAACCGTGGTAAAAAAACGTTAAAAGTTACTATTCACCAAATAATTATTTTCATCTCATTGAACCACATTTTTCATACTGACATCAACCGTGTCTCTTGGATTTTTAAAATTCCACTCGCAGAAGTGGTAAAATTAAGTTTTATGAACAATTCAGTTTTTTTAACTACCACTTAGTGGTATCACTATTCATCAAAAATTGAAAGTTTTCAGAAAAATACCAAAAATTAGGCCTAAGATATATTTGATATTATGAACTCAAAAATGATGTATATTTTACCAAATTCTAAACATATCAGTTACATTAACGAATTTAAAAATTAATTTCCATCGTCAAAACAAATAGCGTGTTTTTAAGAGATAATAACTATCAAAACATTGACACTTGTTTATAACTGGTTTAAATGTGAAATTATATCCAATGACCAACGTTGTATTAAATTGTAAAAATATATTCTAAATATACTTTAAAACCACTCAAATTATAAATTTATCACTATTAATTATTTCGATTAAAAAAGTTGTTTTAATTAAAATTTAGTAATTTTCACTATTCATTAGAAAATGAAAGTTATCCGAAATGTACCAAAATTTCACCCTAAGCTAATTTCGATATTCCGAATCCAAAAATGAAGTCCATTTATAAAAATAAAATTTATAAAATTTAAAAAAATTCGTTATTGCTATTCATAATGGTTAGTTTTAATAATATTTTAATAGCATATTGTTGTTTAGTGAAACTTGTTATTGCGTACTACACACGCTATCGAGGAAGGTCGCGATTCCGTGTAATGAAAGGAAAGTCAAGGATACGTGTTGTGCAAGCTCCTTTTGGTGTAGCGTACAACATAAGACATTAATGAAATTAAAAAGAATATTTTTCATAAAATCTTAGGGTGTTACACTGATGCTAAGCCAATTTCAAAACACCCATATCGAATGGCTCAAGTTGAACTTTTAAGGTTGATGGAGAAATTGCACAATTTATTAGAGAAAGGTTTCATTAGACCTAGCACATCACAATGGGGTGCTCATGTCTTATTTGTTAAAAAGAAAGATGGTTCTATGAGACTTTTCATTTATTATAGAGCCTTGAATAACATCATTGTTAAGAAAAAATATACTTTTCCTCATATCGTTGATTTGTTTTATTAGACCCAGGGAGCTCAGTATTTTTCATTGATTGAACTGAGATCGGGGTACCATCAGTTGAAGGTAAAGGAAGAAGATATTCTAAAGACTGCGTTTCGTACAAGATATGGCCATTTTGAATTTGTAATAATGCCTATTGGGTTGACCAATGAGCCTGATGTATTCATGAACCTTATGAATAGAATATTTCATGAGTTCTTGGATAAGTTTGTGGTTGTTTTCATTGATGATATTTTGCTGTTTTCTAAAAGTAAAGAGAAGCATGAAAGTCATTTAAGGGTTATTTTTCATTCCTTAAATGAAAAGAAATTGTATGGGATATTAAGCAAGTTTGAATTTTTGTTGCATAAAATTTCTTTCTTTGGTCACATTGTTTCTAAAGATGGAATAACAGTTGGTCCTGCAAAAACAAAGGTTGTTGAAGAATGGCCAAGACCCAAAAATGTAACTAAGATTTGTAGTATTCTTGGTTTGGCTGGATATTACTGAAGGATTGTTATAAATTTTTCCCAATTATCTAGTCCAATGACTAAGCTAACTCAGATGGGTGTTAAGATTATCTGAACAAAATAATGTGATGATTGTTTTCAGGAATTGAAATGAAGATTGGTGACTGCTCCAGTATTGGCACTACCTTCCAGGAATGGTGAGTTTGTTATCTATAGTGATGCTTCATTGAAAGGACATGGTTGCGTCTTAATGCATAATGATTAGGTAATTACTTATGCTTTACGTTAGTTGAAAACTCATGATCAAAATTACCCTACATATGATTTGGAATTAGCTACTGTTGTTTTCACTTTAAAAATTGGGAGGAATCATTTGTATGGTTAAAGTGTGAAATATATAATGATCACGTAAGTATAAAGTATATATTCACTCAAAAAGAACAGAACATGAGATAAAAAAGATGGCTATAATTAATCAAGGATTATTATTGTATAATTCACTACCATCCGGGAAAAGAAAATAAAGTGGTTGATGCTTTGAGTCAAAAAAGTAATGCTTCATTAAAAATGGTGTGTTTGGAATGTGATCCTTTGATTAATGATTCGATGGACTTTGGCATAGAAGTTGTTTGTGCAGGATGTTCTTCTCTTATGTTTCAGGTATTAGTGAAATCTTCTTTATCAGACAGAATTAAGCAAGTACAGAAGCAAGAAAATGGGTTGCAGAAAAAGGTAGAGCTAGTTCAGAAGGGTAAGTTGCCTGAATTCAACATTGATAATGATTGTGTATTGAGATTTGGGAAGATATTTTGTGTGTCGTTTGATTCAAAATTCAAGAGAGAGTTGTTATGTGAAGCTCATAGTTCTCCATTTTCAGTTCATCTAGGTAGTACTAAGATGTATAGAGATCATCGAGAGTATTACTAGTGGGATGGAATGAAAAGAGATATTGCTGATTTTACTGTGAAGTTTTTGACTTGTAAACAGTTTAAAGCAGAGCGGCAGTTACCAAAAGGGATGCTTCAACCATTACCCGTACCATAGTAAAAATGGGAGAATATATCCATGGAATACGTTGTTGGATTGATGAAGACACCTCGAGGTAATAATGCATTATGGGTTATTGTTGATCGCTTGACTAAATATGCTCATTTACGTTCTATACGAGATAATTTTTCCCTAGATCAACGTTCTTGTTTGTATCATAAAGAGATAGTCAGGTTACATGGAGTTCCCCTCTCCATTGTATCTGATCGTGATCCCAGGTTTACTTATAACTTTTGGAAAGGCCTTCCAATGTCTTTGGGTACTGAATTAAATTTTATTACAACTTTTCATCCTCAATCAGATGTGCAGTCAGAATGAAAAATTCATACGTTGGAGGATATGCTACATGCTTGTTCAATAGATTATCAGGGAAGTTGGGACAAACATATTTCTTTGTTTGAGTTTTCGTATAATGACTATTTTCATTGTAATATACAGATGGAACCATTTGAGGCATTATATGGGAAGAGGTGTCGAACTACAGATTTTTGGGATGGAGTGGGTGAAAGGATGTTAATGGGGCCAGAATTGGTAAAAGAGTTGGCAGAAAATGTTTAGCTGATAGAGAAAGACATTAGAACAGCTCAGAGTAGGCTGAAAAGTTATGTGGACATTAAGAGTAAGGATCTCTCTTTTGAGGTAGGTGATTATGGATTTCTCAATGATTCACCATGGAAAAGTGTGATGCGATTTGTTACGAATTGAAAACATAGTCCAATGTTCATTGGAACTTATGAAATTCTGGAGAGAGTTGGTTCAGTTGCATACCAAGGGGATTTACCTCCGAGTTTATCTCAGGTACACAATGTTTTTCATGTTTCAATGTTAAATAAGTAATTCTAGATCCATCTCATGTTTTGAGTCTAGAGGTAGTTTAGTTGGAAGAGAACATATCTTATGATGAACAACCTATCCAGATTCTTGACGACATGGATTAGGTGGTACGGAATAAGGTGATTCATCAAGTAAAGATTTTGTGAAAAAACAACATAATTGAAGAGGCAACATGGTAATCTGAAAATGCAATGAGGGATAAATACCCTCACTTATTCAATAAGTAAAAAAATTGTGGGGATGGAATTTTCAAAAGTGGGGAAGGTTGAAACATCCCATGTAAGTAAAGAATTATGTATTTTCATATATATGTCTATTTATGAATTAGATAGTGTTTTATGTGTCTTAAAATGAGAATAAATCCAATCTTAAGCATTAAATTCTCTAATATTTTTAAAAGACAGTTTTACCACCTTTTGATGGAAACCAATTTTTAAAACAAAATTTTGAAAATTTTATAAGATATATTTTTCAAAATAATATTATTCATTATAATTGGTACATTTAAATTTACTTTGGATAAATTTTTGGTATTTTTATAACAATGTTCATTTTTTAATGAATAGTGAAAAAATACTGGATTTTACTTCAAAACTGCTTTTTTCATCTAATTTAATTATATTGGTAGATTATCTTTATAATTAGTTTTAAAGTGTAATTAGAATATATTTTTACCATTTAATCCAATGGTGGTCATTTGAATTGATTTAACTATGGAATTTGGCATAAACAAGTGCCAAAATTTACATAGATATTGTTTCAAAAAACCCGCTATTTGTTTTCACAACATGAATTATTTTTAAATTAATTATTACAATTTATGTTTTTGGAATATGGTAAAATTGATTCCATATTTGGAATTAGAAGGTCCAAATTATTTAATTAAGACTCTTTTGTTTTTTGACCATATGAATAGCAACGATGGTAATTATCTTTAATTATCGTGATTAATTAGTAATCGTGTAGCAAATGGTAATAAAATAATTTCATTATATTAACAAAGGACCCAAACATGTGTTCTAATGCTACTGTTTGTTTCATGGAATACTATGGGATTACTTGTGCCAAACATTGGGACCCCATGGAATCACTTTTGTTTGATAGTGACTTTTTATCATTTTATTTTTTAAAAAAGTTAAATATAACAATGTATGTAACACCTAAGTAAAACAATTTTAATTTTGTCTAAATAAATGATATCTTGGAATATAAATAGTCATTTTAAAGCTAAACTGGTTTCCTAAATCATCGTATTTTTCTTATAATTTTTATATATTAAAAGAATTAAATTTTGTATGACTCCATGATGATGGAGCGATTACCTCCTTAATGAATGATTTAAATAAAATGAAAAGATAATGTAAAATCTAATATTTAAACTTGTCAAAAACCTATTGGATGAGTATTTTTAGAACACCTTTCACCTTATCCACGAAATATATCAATTTGGGACCTTTAAAATCCGAAACTCATTTTAATATAAAGTAACATTTCTTGACTTTCAAAGATTGCCCTTCCTCCCTCTTATAAAAGGCCCCCACCTCAACCTCCCTACCCACACCATTAAAGCCATTGGCTAGACCAAGACCTGGTCATTTTATCTCTACACATTCCTCTATTCATCCTAGAATCCTTACCTTAGGCAGAAATCTCTTCATGTAACCCTTTTGGTTCAAACCAAGAGGAGTTACTAGATTTAATGAAATGTCTTCACTTGTGTTATTTTGTTTTATTTTACTTATACAACCCCATAAACTCCATTTATTACATTATTTTTAACAACACCATTATCTTCAATATACTAGGATGTTTTTATGAGAAGTATTCGAGTTACACATACTCACACCTCCGTCTAATGGTTAAAGAACATACTGTTTTTGTGGATGGTGAATTTCTGCCTCACGAAACAATGATTGTTGAATCTTCATTTAAATATTTTCATGTGTGCCATTAAGATGTCACTCTATTTATATATGATCTATATTATGTTTATGTTTTCCTTATGCTTCTGTATTTTTTATTAATGGCATACCTTTATGGTTTCCATTATGGGTAAACACGATATCTTCATTTTAGGAAGTGCAGACTACCACCCCCTCAAAGTTATTTGAATCGTTAATGCCATATGTTGGATGTATAAAGGATTGAGTTAATGATATTATATATTATATTAAACTGGAATTATAATATCCCTTTATATAATTATTATTTCACTCCATTTAATCTTAAATATAAATGAATGTAGCGTGCATGCGTACATACGGCTTACCGCCTCCAGGAACGGTGCATTTCATTTCTTACCTCTAAATGTTATGTAATATTATAAATGAATTTATATACTGGATATATATGATATATATGATATCTAAATCATGAATATAATTCTGGATATAATGGATATTTTACCACATGAACAACTTGTAATTATAAAAATTTTATTTTTGACTCAAGTTCCAATGATCGACAAAACAACCGTTATTAACTTAAATAATTACATAGTGTTCATAAAATGGTAATAAATGATATAAAGGGAATAATTAACTTGAACTAGGTTCTTAAGAAATTTTAATTTAACTCAAGATTATTATTCAGGAGGTTAAATAATGATCGAGTCAAGTGGGGCATGAGGTATGGGACTTCGTCTCAATCTCCTTTCATTGAGGCATATTTTGTTTTATAAACAACATTCTTTTATACGGTGTATAAACCCCTTTGAATTTTACTAAAAAAAATCTTTTTATAGGAAGTGTTTTTACTAAATAAAAAAATTATTGTTTTTTCTTACGTATTCAACGACAACGACTTCTGCGCCGTCGTGACCATTATTTGAGTTTCGGCTACCTATACAAGCCATATCTTTTTTTAAATGAAAAATAAATACCATGTTTTACTTTTCTTTTATCTTCATATTGAAAATAGTTTTTATAATGTTTTGATTATATCAATTTGTTTTTTATAACTTGTGATTTAAATGTGAAAATGTTTTGTTTTATTTTATGCATGTTTTATGTGATACGATTATGTTATGGTTATTGGGAAATGTTTATGAAGATGGATGGTTCCATGATAAACTAAGGGTGGTTGAGGCCGATATAGTTCTCAAAGGCATTGGGTAACATGATGGGGTTAAATGCTAAGATTCTCTGAAGATATTTAGGGAAAATAATGTGATGGTTATTCCAAACGTAACCATAAGGGTTACTCCCTACATAAGAATGTTATGAATTTCTCAAGGTACCTTAATGTCATATGATTTCTATGATTTATTCATGACTTGATGAGGTATGTCAAAGTTCTTATGTTTTATGAGTAAAGTATGATTTCATTAATTCTTCTATATATATGGACTAATGTTTTCATTTCGTACTTTTATATCCCTTACTGAACTTTTTATGCTCATCCCATGTTATTTAAATGTTTCTCACATGTCAAAGGAAAGGTGCATGATGTGATGTTAGTGTTAAGGAAGTGTCATGAATGAATCCATGTTTTGTTTTAAATATGTTTCATTTGATGGAAAACGTGAATATTGTCTTTAATGTAACCACCTTGTTTAAATATAGAATGTAATGCATGAATTATGATCTAAATCTCTAAAACTCTAAACCTGAACAGATCCTCAATGTGTAATATTTTAATAACTCAAGATTAAGTAATGTTTAAGGCTGGGGCCTTATACTTTTTATACTTATACATATATACACATATATAAATATAGATACATTGTTTCATATCTTGACCCGATGATGTGAAAATATGTGTAACAAGATGGGTTATTCTTATATATATATAAATTGGTATATGTATAATGGAAATGGGTGGTTCATGAACTTATATTTTATATCTCAAACATGGTTATTAATTTATTTAATATAAATTACCATTCTATAAATGAAATTTTCAAAATCCATTGTATATGAAAATTACATTGCATCGACATGATTTTTTTTAACTCTATGTTTTATAAAATATAATATATTAAATCCATGTTTTAATGATAATCATTGTTTTTATGCATCATAGGATGTTTAAAAGTTTTTTAATTTGATTTAAAAAAATTTAATGTTATAAAGAAGAGTGTTTTTTAATGAATTGAATTACATGAAATTGGTTGTTGGAAGGACCATCTGATAAAATATAAAATTTTTAAAATAGGAATAGAACATGGAAAATACATATCGAGACTTCTGGTAGACTTCATTTAAATTCAATAGTTTCATCAAACATTGGGTTCTCGATATCTTATGGTTGGGTCGTATAAATGTTTTCACTATTTTAAAAATGAATAAAATCATCCACATTGATAAATGTCACTAAAACACTCTCTGGCCTGCCACGTACAAGGAAATAAAATGAATAAACATCAAATCCACTCTCTTGTTGATTTTAATTGCCCGATAATTTTTCTGGATATTTCCTGTCTATTTAATCAAATGAGATATCATCATATTAATCATACAAGGTATCTTATTTTTCACTATTATCACATTAATGTTGTGGATCTACTAGATAAATGAGGTCATGGATAAAAGTACCAACTGGGATCTATAAAAACCATTCCCATGTATCATTTAATCTAGTGATTTCAATTGATAATTTGGATGGGTTTTTAAAATTCATAAATGGTAATCTACTCTAATTTATAGGTATTGACTTGATCCTATTGATTAAATCTGAAAAATTCATCATATTTTACTCCATTACAATGTTGAAAAAACACTAACATAATTTATACATTAATATTTTTTAACATGTATGATTATAAATTTTCAACAAAAACTATTATCCTCATGTTTTGTTAAAATTTAGTTCTTGTATGAATGATATAAATGATGTCATAAAAATATAACATTTTTTATCAGTGTTCGATTTATTAATTAATCTATATTTTCATTCACATTTCTATAGTTGTTTAAATTTCCAATCATTAAATTCCCATCCATATTAATCTTTAATAGATTCATTACACTATAATTTAAACCTTAGTTCCAATTAGAATGTGGATCTTCATTTTTACTATTTTCTTACTCCTTGTCCCAGTCCCACTCTTCTATTTTTATATATTTGACTCTTGTTATTTGATCCACCAGTTATATATTTAATTTTCTGGATAACATTAGAAGTTATTTATAAAATACAATAATTAGTGTGATATTTGGTTATCTTTTTATCCAATTGTGGAACCTCTTCATGTTTTGTTTATTTCCATTTTCCTTTCAATCCCAATTAGAATTTTCATTTCAATTCATTACAGATTCATCTCACCCATGGGAATTTTTTTAAATTATAATAACTCATCAAATCCAAATTTTAATTTTCATTATTTATATAATTTCTAACGAGTATCAATCAGATAATATTGGTTTATTGGATTTATAATAATGAGTTTCCTCAAATAATGGTTCTCATGACCATATGATCAGACCCTATCGATGTTTTCATCATATAAAAAATATTAATATTCACATCTTAAACATACTTTCATTGATTCACAACATATACCATCTCATACCAATTATAAAAATTAATATACATTAAATCCTCAATCATGTGGAAATACCACATAACAAGTAACAAAAAGAGTTATAGTTTTATTTTTTTAGATAGATGAAAATTTATGTAGATTTTTTGTATCGTAATATATTTCATGCATTACATTCATTAAATTATTTTGAACAATACTAAAAACACAATACCCATTATTTGGATCTTATTTACATAGAATCATGTCTTCATGAAGCTTCAATGAATCGTTAATGTGACATTTTATGGGTTATAATATCGAACTATTTGTTTATTTTTTAATTTTGTAAATTCTTAATTTTTCCAATTCAAATAATATGGATATGAATTGAATATAGATTGTTCCCAATCTTATAAAAAATATTATATGAGGATTATGTTACATATTTCATAATTTCTTCAAAATATAAGTCATAATATTATTATATAATAATTTAAAAGTTTTTATGATACTTTTATTGAAAAATAATTATTCTATAGGTGCTTGAAGGAAAATAGTTCTTTCACTAAATCTTCAATATTTATAAATGTTAGGAAAAACTTTAAAATAGATAATGTATATATTAACTAAGATAACATTGTGAAGTATGGCTAATTTTTTATAATCATAAGTGTGAATAAATGAAAAAATATTGTATCGAGGATATTATTATATGTGTGAACATTTGTATAGATCATTTTGATGAAATTTAAATGACAGTTTATGGTGAACATTGTGACTACCGATTTTTTTTATGTTAACATGTCTGAAAATGTTGTCATTGAATACTGGTTATACTAAATATGATTAATTATCATCCATAATCATGATATATAATATAAATCCTGAAATTAATGGAGTAAAAATTGTTTTAATAAAATGCATTCTCTCTATAATGATACAATTTCATAATATAATGAGCTCCCTATTAATCATATGATTCTAAAATATGCTAAATTAATTGGGTATGATCTCTTAATTAATAGATGAATTTCCAAATGATTTTTTTTCTTCCTTGAGTACGAGAAATCAATTAAAAATTTTCCAATGTGTTGTACGTTTTGATGCTTGAAATAAGAATAAGGTCCAACAAAATTTATATTTCAAAATCTAATCATTCCATGGTTTATGTACCTATATAAATGTGTGGAGATTTCATCTAAATTGGCGATGCAAACATATATAATAATTATTTTTGGTAACACATTTCATGAAAATACTCTAATTAGATGATGAAAATTTATCATGAGTGTCCTGAATTTTGAAATGTGCTGAGAAAATATTTCTCTATCTACTGATGGAGTGAATCATTTTGTTTTTCAATGAATCACTCGTAATATATAATCATTTATGTTGGATCAAAAAAAAATTCCACCAAGGATATGCTTAAATCAAAAATAAAATATGTTCTCTAACCTTATATGAGGAACAAAACAACATGCTATGGATATTGAAGTTTATATGGGACAATTGATAGATTATTTGAAATTACAACGTGATTCTTGTGTAATGGTGTATGATGGCTATTGAAAATAAGGATTTGTATTTACAAAAATACTATATGGGATAATAAATGAATTTGTGATTATATTAATTTTCCATCATATATAACTAATGTAACTCCAGGGTGTTTGATTTGTGAAATAGGGATATAAATATTTATTTTGAAACATTCATCAAACAAAATATTTGTAGGATATCATATATTTATACCCAAGTGAAAAAATACAAAACATGGATGACTTCATTTGTTATAATATTATATTAATGGTCAAAACCATTTGAACTATAAGGTGTAAAATTGTTTGAAATGTTTATAGATATGATAATATATTTGGGTAATGATTTTTAAAAATACATTAATAAAATAAATTGCAAAATGAGGTCAGTGTTTTTGAATTACAATACAAGAATTGTTTGTACATGAGGAATTTTATTGATTATATGAATGGTAAAAATGTATCTTATAATGTCATTGTAACATTAATAAATGCACCTAAAACAAAAAGGATGTAATTATGGATTGGTTGGATATAATTTACATGGAGATATATGAATACATGGAACTAATAAAGAGTGAAAACTAGATATTTTTCCCTCCAAAAAATTAATCTCATTGATGCAAATATATGTATTAGTTTTGCAACATATTAAATAATAAAATGGTATTATTGGGGTATTATGTAAATAAATATAATATAGAGTCAATGAATTATTTTATGTTAAATTGTCTAAAATCACATGACCTTCATATTATGGTGAATATCTACAATTTGTAGCAATTCATGGAATATTTATAAATAATATTCTCTATACATTAACCAATATCAATTTTGTTTTAAATTCAATTTAAAGAAATCTTATAAGAATTAAAAACTATAATACTATGTAAAGGAAATTTTTATCATATTCTATGATATGGAGATATTCTTACCTCAAGTATTTTTAATTATTATTTTTCCAATGATTGTTAATTTATTAAAACATACATGAATTTGTGGTTGGTTACATGATATATGGACATATCCCAATAAATGTTATATAATGATTTTGAAAGGGTAGGTCAATAATCAATGCCACACCAAAGTATGTGTTGTTGATGGATAATATTTTTATGAAGTGATTGAATTCCATTCTGATTACTTCTCCGATGAAGAATTCAAGGGATTATGGAATTATTTTCACCAAAGTCAGCATGAGGGTGAATGTATTTTTGGAAGATATGTTGTCACCATTAATAATATATAGTAAGAGTTTCATCCCCTTTATAATTCACAATACTGTTTTGTTGTCGCACAATATATTGAAACCAATAATTTCTTTCTTATGAATTTCAACACCTTAGGGTTTGAAAATTGGATGTCAAATAAATATAATATCAATTTAATTGTATTTTTTTCAAACTTTATTTTTAAGATGTAATCAAGAAATCCAGATTCAACTTAAAAATTACATTAATGTCTAGCCATATATACTTTTGTACATGTATTATCATATAATGGTTATGAGTTATTGGTTATATACTCTATTAAAATAATCATTATTAAAAAATTTACATGAAAATAGTATAGGTACCCATGTGGACGACGTGATTCACTTTTATAGTATAAAATATTGGGGAATTTTTTTTCTTCGAATAGAGCATACATTGGTATCAACATAAATATATTGGGGTCATATTTTAATCATTACAAGTGTCTATTTTTCAATGAAACTAAGTTGTCATGAGATGTTGAATTAAGATATAATAATTGGGATTCAAGAATGTGGATTTACGTATGTAAGGGAACAAAGAAGAACCATTTATATTAGAATCACATTCTATACTAGTATTTGTGGTTACATATTGTACAAACTGAAAGTGGTCAATTGATTTGTTATAAAAAACCCATTGAAAGGCCGGATTTCAAATAATCTAATGTTGACTCTATCATTGGGTTGTTGCATTATTTTTGAGTGAGTCCCAATGTATGCAGGGTCTTGCAGTGATGGGATACAATAATTAGGTGATTTGGTTACTCAATAGTGGGGTTAAATACATTCGTCCATCTACAAAAAGGGAAAAATAACCAAGATGCATTGATTTATTAATATTAAATTATCTAAAATTGTTATATGTTTTAAATTACTATTTTTTATATAGAATTATCTACATGTTGATTCTTGTAATCCATAATAACAACAATATTTTGATTATGATGATGCTCAACATGTAGAGAAAAAACAAAAATATACACATGATGACACTACTAATAAATATAAACAACATATTTATTATTTTGAAAAGGATGAAATGGTAAATGGTGAATAACATGTGTCCCATAAAAATCGTGTTTTCATAACATGATAGTTTTAGAAAATAAATATTATGCTGAGAAATAAATGCCACAGATTTGAGGCTATGTGAAATGCACATGGAAATAATGTCAAGACCAAAAAGTCTATGTTTAGTAGTGACATTAGTATGAACACTATAATGAACATGTTGTTTGATATACATTCATGGAACAATGTTCATTCCACTATTAATGAACTAATTTTGAATGATTAAGGTTTAATTGTGATATACATACCTTTTTTTACTAAAACATAAAAATAATTAAATATTTATTTACACATTCATATCACATTATGTGTTAATTAGTAGTAGTCAAGACATGATTGCAATGTCTATTAATGTTTGGTTGAATGGATAATATATACTTTACAAACATTCTAAAAAAATCATTTAAATGATGTTTAGGGGAATATAATCCCACACATAGAACATAAGTATGCACACTGGATAAACCAAATTTCACGGAATTCAATAACTAAAGGAAATATTCAAATGTAAAAAAATGTAAGGACAATAATAGATGAAAACACACACAATGTGTTGGAAGAATGTGTTTGTATGTATAAATAACTAAATTCATTAAAGAGGTATATTATAATAATGGTTACTTATTTTTAGAAATTATTTATTTAACATGGACTCATAAATAATCATTAAATATTCCAAATGAATGCCTATTATCAGCTCTATTGATGTAACCAGAAAAGTATGGTTCTGATCACGTATCAAGGTTTGAGGTGTCATGTTGAACATGTTTTGAGAAAGAAAATTTATCAATGGATAAATATAATAAAATGTATGAGATATAGGTATCTACATAAACAATATAAGAAGATCATAATCGGTTGTATTATTTGATCGAAAATGTTATGAGATGGAATCAATGAGATTAAAAAAACAATAAAACCAAAACATGATGATACCCTTACCCCATACCAGCATTTAGGTGATTAATTACCCAAAAATGGATTTGTTATAAGTGTTTGTCAATATTAGCATAATTTTTTCGGTGAAATTATTTTTTGGATGACCATGATTCCTTTCTAATAATGATATTATATATGTTGAAAATAATTATGGTCAATATTTCATAACACCAACACATATTTTTTTTGTGATGGGTACTATGTAAAATACCAAAACGGATATTCTTCACCAAAAAGAACATCTAGTGGGAAATATGGGGGAGTTTATTCACATATCACTTGAGGTGATCATTGAGCTACCTATTAATATTAATGATGAGTTTTATATATGTTCAAATAATCAATTTTAAATATCATAGATTAACTATTTAATCTTGTAAAAATAGATGTCGATACAAAGTTATTCCTTTCCAAATTTTATTAGGGATAGACAGAGGAAAGAGGTGAAATGGATAGTCTAGTTAAATTTACATAAAAGATAAACAAAAAATTAAAAACAATAAATATAAATTAACATTATCTAGCTATTTAACTTCATCAATAAATAATATTAAAGGATGATGTGGATAAAATTCTAAAAAGTGATGATATAATAATAATTTATTTTGAATAATAATTTTATAAAGGGGAAATTACATAGTATATTGTTCTTTATAATATAAAAGATATACTAAAGCATAAATGGCTTGGTTTATTTATTGTAAATGTATACAAGATGATTTAATCATGAATTTTTTATCCAATAGATGATAAAATATAATAATTATGTATGTAACCTATTCATAATATTTATAGTTTTATATATCAATATTATTTAATGGAAAAACGTTAAAAAAGAAATTTAGACTCGTTAGTACTCAAATATCATTTACATAATAGTTCTCATTGGAATCATTTAATATCATGTTATTGTTGAAACATTAGATGCAACATTAAAAATAAAATATTAATAAGATATAATCTATTTAATACCCCTGACACATGGGTATAACTCTTGAATTTAACAATATAAAATATATTAACATGTGATTAATTTTTTATTAATTTTTTTCTTAAGGTATTTGTAGTTACTTATTATAAAAAATTTGGATTATCTGAACATTAATTTTCATTGATACAATGCATGGATGCCCAAAAATATTGACCACACACGATGTTTTTTTATAAATTTTTAATACACTACATGTTACCATATACAAATAAACATCATGTTATACATGTTATATTATGTTTCACTGAATATATGTTTTTATTTGTGAATTGATTAAATTTAATCAAAATCATGGAATAAGGACAATCTATGGGCCTAATAGCGATATTGTCATATAAAAATTTGTAGGAATTATGGAATATATAATTGTATTCCACAATAAAAACATATAACAAAACAAATCACTTGTTTTTATCAAATATTTAGTAGTTAATCTAAAATAATATTAGAAAAAAATTGTTATTATTTTTGAAAATATTTAAAATATATCACATTCTACATAAAAAACTATCTTCCCCAAAGAGGTGCTTTAAATGATAATTAATATTTAATTTAAAATATTTATTAATATGTGGTTTATTTATATTTTTCCAATACTACTTAGACGATAGAAATTCATCATATTCAAAATAGTAATGTTATATTTTATAATTTAATGGTCAGAATAAATAGTGTCAAAATGTATAAAATCAACATGAAGAGGTTACATTCATCTACTTATTTAGATAATATATTCACTAATTTAAGAAATTATTTGGGTTAATATCCTTTTGAATTTTATCTAATACATATTTTCATAATTTTTAATGAGAACCTGAATAAATGACTTCATCACCAAGGATGATTCAATGACGTGGTTTCTTTTTATTATTTTTCTAAAATTCATTCTATATTAATTTTTCTCATAATGAAAATTTAAAATAACCTTGAATGATAAATATTTTAGTGAATAAAAATACATGATGTGATGTGTAAGAATCTACCACAACTCAATCTTATTCACTGTATTCCTAGTATGAATCAATATGTATTTGTATAGTTTATAATTTAAATAATAGTTCAAAAAACACGGCATTTACTGAAATTTATGAAAAAACATTCAGATTTTTTTTATTATGAAAATGATACATAATTTATTTTTATCTATACGAAGCAAAACCACACCAATATATTACATGATGTGTCTTTTACGACTCAATGCTATTTTTTTTGTCAAAAATTGACATTTAAGTTAGAAACAAATATTTTATACTCAATAAGAAGAAAAAAATTCAAATTTTGTCGATACTTTATTACCAAAATCCATAAATCATTTTTGACATATATTAATTAAAGACACCTTATAATGATATGTGGTGAACTCTGTCTGACTCAAAGTGTATGCCATCTAATTAAAACAGATATTTTAATTTATAACATCTTTCAAACATTGTAAAGATGTAAAAAACACCTTGATTGATATGAGATTATTTGAAATTATTTCAGAATACATTTTATTATAGGATTTAGTCTCATGTAAAACCTCTAATAATAATGCCAATATGACTAAAAGTGAATCTTCTTAATTTTAATTACATTTTTTTATAAAAAAATAATCTTACTGGAATCTATGGAAAATCAATAATATTAGTTGGATAATTTACGGAAATGATTAAATTCATTTTTACAGTGTAGGAATCATCCTCACGTAAATCTAATGCATGTTGTGACCCATAGAACAACAAGTATGTTTTTATTTAAAATTTACATTTTACATTAAATAAAAATACACACAGTCAATGTTGATAAGATGAATTAAAAGTTTTTCAATACATTAGGATGTGACCTATAAATAATTTTCAAGGATTAAGATTAAGACACACCTAAATCGAATACATGCTTCACCTGATATTACTCAATGTGTATATTATCTATTTAAAAATGAAATTTTTGATTAAAAACAGTGTTCACTCACTTAACACAAAGAATATAAATTCATATTTCTTAACAAATTTCATTAAAAATGAATAAATCATTTGGGACGTATAGATATCTATCACATTTCATAATCACACTCAATGTGACCATTATTAATTAATTTTTGCATTTTCAGATTAAAATGATATTTATATAAAAATGCATGTATAAAAAAATGTGAAAATACATTCAAAATGTTAAAAAATTTGTGATGGTGGTCTATTTATAATTCATGATGTGTGGGAATCAACTATATAATAGAAAAAAATCATTGTGTGAACAGTGTGAATAATTCTATTTTTTATTTAATGTTGACATATTAGTTCAAAACACATGTAACAAAATCAAAACTGAAAAAACACATTTATATAGTCTAATAGATTATGAAAAAGTTCAATAAATAATTATTTATATGTACAAATTATGCAAAAAACAATATGATACACCGTGTGCCTGAAACGACATAATGTGATTGTTATTAGTTTAAAATTGGCATTTTCATTCGAAACGTGGGTCACTATTTTAAAACATTTAGAACATGATTTAATGATCATGATAATTTCGGAAATGATTCATGAGTCATTTCAGACATGATATAAAATGTTTCATGTCAAAATGGCACATGATGTTATTGGTACGACTCAATGTTCATGTTCTCAATATAAATGACCATTTAAAAAGGAAGGATGATGACATAATTGAAACTTTCAAAATGATTTATGATTAATTATACACTTTATAAAATTGATCGGTAAGTAAATTTGGATTTTATTTGATTAATTTCTCATGAAACTGATACATGATGTGAATGTTATGACTCAATGTGTGTTTTTATTAAATAGAAACAATTTAGATTAAAAAAAGAATCACATAATGGAAAACTTCAAAACATATTATTTTTCCATATGAATTATAAATGTAATACATAAATAATTCATGACATGTATGAATTATTTTCACCTAAATATAATACACAATTATCCATATATAACTCAATGTTCCAGTTATCAGTTTACAGTTCACATTTCTATTAAAACAATTTACTACCTAATAAAATAAAATAAAACATGGGCTGATAGTCTTGATACATTAGGAAAAAAATTCATATTTTATATATTATTTATAGAAGTTAGTCTCGCATAAAACCTACATATGATGTGACCAGTATGACTAAAAAATTGTGATTTTATATTATAGTTGATGTTGTAATAAACATGATTTGTGACATACTGATACTTGATAAAACTAATTTTTATTGTTTTTATACATATGAAAAATCATCATCATGTATTTTGTGATGTGTTTGGATCGACCGTAGTAAAATATATTTCATGGTGTAACTTGTATGACTCCATGTGTGTCTTTTTATTTAATATTGACATTTTAGTTCAAAACAATTATAACATACTAAAAAACCTAAAAATGAACTCATATTTTATTGTGTTAAAATAATACAATAATCCATATGTAATTTGCGATGTAGATTAACCCATAGAACCTTAAACCAATACATTGTGTACCCAATATGACACAATGTGTATATTGTCATTTCAAAATTGATATTTCATTTCAAAACTAGTGTCACCAATTGAAAAATAATAATATAGACACAAATTTTCTTGATACTTATGTATATTTATTCCTATATCATTTTAATGATTTCTAATTAGTTTCACATAAAATTGAAACATAATGTTATTATAATAAATCAATGTATGTGATTTAATCTTAAAATTACATTTATATAAAAATGAATCATTTCATACTCAAAACATTGAAAAAATATGATTATTTTTTACATTAAGAGAATGATCCTTATGTTATTTGGGATGTGATGGAGTCAAAAACCCACCAATCTGATGTATTATGTGACCAGTATGAATCTAATTGTATCATTTTATTTAAAATTATTATTTTTGAACATAAAAGGCCTCACAAAATCAAAATAGAGCAGACACATTAATATTTTTTGATACCTTGAGATGATGTTATATATGTCAATTTTTGACTTTTTGTAATCAATAACAGCTCAAATTGACACATGGTGTTCCTAGTTTGGATCATGGTTTTTTATTTGAGTTTAAATTTATATATAATTTCATAACATATGTAATATAATCATGAAAAGTGGAAAACATTCAGTTTGTTTTCCAACATTACTACAACAACCCAATAGTCATTAATTATGTGTATGAATCAAATTCACCGCAATCTAAAAAATGTTGTGATCCGTATGATATAAATTGTGTGGTTTCAGATTAATAATGATATTTTATTAATGTATTATTTCATATTTATGTTTAATTAGATTCTAAATATTATTATTAACATATGAGTTTTTGTATTATAAATGTTTACTCATTTTCTCTTTATGGGGTTGTTTTTCCAGTAGATAATACCATGATTGGGATTTTTTAGTTTTATTTGGGTTCCAAAGGAAATAAACCCATTAATTATTACCAATTTTTCTGAAAAAATAAACGTGATAAATTAATTGTGCAAAAAACTATTTGAAATTTATATAATATATATTTTTTCTTATATTGGTGATGGAACGACCAAATTAAATGTATATTCCTCCGATGTCTATACTTTTATGTCTTATATGTAAATAAATTCTCTTGTTTATGTCTATCAAATAAAATTTCTTCATCAATAGTGGATCGAAGGAGATTTATATGGAATCAAAATTATAATAAGAGGAAGCTCTATTTTTTCATAAATCTTATTTTTTCTCACACAAGTGTTCAAATATTATCTTTATTTATACAACATTATATTTTTTTATAAACCAATTTCCCTCTTCATGAGTTGAGTAAATTACTTAACTATATCAGTTTATTTCTATCTTAGACACGTTTTTTTTCTCATCCTTGCAACTGAGTCAAACTACGGAAAAATTCATTTGAATTATTATATATGTCCATTGATAAACACTCTACGCTAATCTCATATATACATTTGGGTCTCCCAAATTCCCATTTTAATATATTTTTAATGGAATTATATCAATTTCATTTGAGTTGGATCCTTATGTTTTTCTTTCTCATATATAATTTGTTACCTAAAATTTTGTTCAAAACTTCTAGCGACCTCATTTTATAAATATGTTTCTACATGAATAATTTCAATAAAACTCTATTTAAGAGTTATATGACCAATCATTTAGGATAATATTGATAATGAAATTAAAAAATATTCATGGTGTTACAAATGTTGATCAACGGAAATACTCTTACTCTAGTATGAGATATTAAAACTCTATTATGTTTTATTTGTCTTTAAAAAATATTGAAAAATAAATGTTTATATTGTAAAAATGAAAAAAATTCACTATTCATTTATAGAAATCCATTTTATATATGTATATTTGATTATAAATATTCATTATTATTTTTATGTTTTTTAGTTATACTATTATAAAATCCAGGTCATATAATATTCCATAATAGAACATATATAAATATATATAGGTTTCTAAAACACGATTGTATTTTTTAATTTGAAATAAAAATATTGAAATTTAAATCCTAAAATAACTTTTTTATCTCCCCATCAAATTTGGAAACAAAATTCCAATTGAATTCAATCATGAATATATTATGTAAAGGAATTTATAAATAATACGTACCTAGAACAATATGATGGAATGTGAGAACCTAAGATTTTATTTTTATACCCAGTAAGGAGGATTCTATATTCATACATAGTTTCATTCTATAAATCCTCATTATAATTATATATTTTTTGTCCATTCAACTTAATAGGTTACTTAAAAAACATATTCAATTTCAATTGATTAAAATTTATATAGTTTGTATCCAAATTGATATTCTTTTTTTGAATAAATTATTCACTAGTAAATTTAGGATTTCATTTCAATTTATCATTTCTAATATGATAACTTCTCAACTCCATGGTCTCCATCTTCTGTAGATTCATTTGTTTGACATCATTGATAAACATTTGGTTCCAACTTTTAATAGCTCAGAAGGAATTATGTCAAACATAAATAGTTATGTCATTTCATTTTCCATAAATAGTGTTGTAATGTATAATAAATAAGTGGATTTTATTAGTAATTAATTATTATGAAACTGCATCTTTAAATTTCATACTCCAGTCTCTTCAGTTGGGATGCAATGGCTTCGTAAAACTTATTTAAACATCTCTATTAGACACCTTAGAAAGTCTATATTTCTATGGGTGGTAGGATGTTAATGTTATAAAGTGAAATAAAGATTTCATAATGAGTACCTCCATGTTCATATTGAATAAGTCAGTTCATTAGTAAATGATTATATATTGAGGTATTTCAAACCAAGAAAAAATTTATTTTAGAAACCCAATAACAATTTCTGAATCATATGTTTGAGTATATTTTATTTCATTGCACCTGGAAAATTAAGTTACTACCAATATAATGAATGAAACTTTTATGGATGCATGAAGTGGCCCTATGAAGTTCATTTTTCAAAAAAATTAATATCTCATAGGAAAAAATGCTTTTGGGGGAATCACATGCCTTTTAAAAATTGTATAATTTGACATGAATTGTTTAATATTTTTAAAAAAATAATATTTTATAAATTTAGGGGTAAACCGTTCTTTAAATGGTTTCTAGTAATTAATTAAGGTCCAATGTGGGCTCCACATACAGGTGTATAGAAACCAAAGAAATCATAGAGTATATTTACTCTTTAAGGATGCACATTTTAAGGACTTTATCATTAAAAAGTTGAAAAAATTAGTGTCCTTATCGACATAATGCATTGATTTAATTTCAGTTATATAGTTTGATGACAATAAAAGAATGTGGGAAACATAGTTGTGTTTAGAAAATTCACTACATTAATATAATAGGGATCCTAGGTGTGGTTGTACTATTTGTTACTAGGGAATGAATCATATATATTTTTATTGGATATTTTCTCAACCTAAATATTGAGAGGAAATTTTCACAATTGGCCATCCACTATATTATCAAGTCTATTCAGGTCTGTAATCTCAAAATCAATCAATTACGCAGAAACATCCATTTCACTAGTATTTCCTTTTTTAAATTTTTCTTAACCAAATATATGAAGGCATAAATATATGAATAATGTTTTATATTACTCACTAGAAGATATGATATTATTTTAATACTAATAAATACAGATAAAAAATATTATCAGTTGTTATGTAATTATTCTTGTTAGTATATGGGGTTTATGAACATTATTCTATCATTTGTGTAAGTCTCTCAATATTTTTGGAAGAAACAACCCCAACGTGTGTTTTTATGCAACAAACCCTATCTCAAAGGGTGTGGTATTGGTTTTGTGGATACATAATGGGGGAGTGGTATGGAATTCTAGGAATTTTTGATGATTTATCTGGAATTAATTATCAATAATGAAATAAGTTTCTTTCGTTAGTTTTTTATATATAGGAAAATAAATTGTTCTAATGTCCCAAATATAGCTTCTATAAAATGCATCATATAATAAACTTTATCTAACAATCCCGATAGTATTGGTGTATGAATTAATACAAATATAATATTCTGATTTTTTAAATTGAATAATTGATTTTAAACAAAATAGCCCAAACATATCAAATATTTAATATAAAATGTAACTACTAAAAATTTACAATAAGGTTTCTAGAAAAAATTAATTTAAAAAAACTTTTTAGACTCCCCATTTAGCGTTTCAAACATAACCTATTCACAATGAATTCATCAATGAATACCTCTAGGAAAATTTCAATCATGTATAATAAAATACATTCTAGAAAACACTAAATGGTAATGGGTCATTAATAAGACCAAATAGAATACCTTTATTTGAAAACATAATGAAGGGACATTGGATAGTGACCTTTTCATAGTCACACATATATATTGGATCATGATAATAAATATAAAATTCATCAAGGAAATAGAAATGAACATTCTTATAAATCCATTTTAACATATATTCTACACATTGTATGAATAAATGGTAATTTAATCCCACTTGATTCAATATCCAAAAACTATGTGAAATATTTAACTATTATAAATCCTTTTTTGTACTAAGTGGTTATTATCATTTTTCCAAATTGAAAAACAAAATATTGTATTCATAAATATTGAATGGGACTCCCCAAATAGAACTATTAGATTTTGTAGATCATTATATCCACATAAATTTAAACAATATATTTTTTTCGACAAATTGATGGGTTGGGTTGAATCTCATTTTGGGCCATATCACTATTTTTGATACATTTTCTAGAAATATTCTATGTATTAAGGATGTTGAGATGATTCCAACGATTTCTTCTAATGTTTTTCCTATACCCCTAGTATTATACTTCTAAATTATCAGTAGCTAGAATTAAATGATGGGCACTAAATTATTGGGCATCATGATAAATATTTTTTCATCTTTCATAAAAAATTTCATATTTTAAATATTATGTAATAAATTTAAATTATGAATCATGGGGTCATTATATACATCAATATTAGTCACCGACAACTATAAAACTTATATACCCAAAGAATAAATATTATTAGTAGATTTTAGTATCTAAAAGAACTAACTCTAATCAATTAATTAAATTTTAAAATAATCTAAATTCCCTCATAATAATAGTCCTTTTAGAAAACATATTTATAAATCATGATGGGTGATTTTGTAACACAATTTATTCTAATTATGTCATTGAAAATAAATATTTCCTTCATTGAAAATTAAGTTAATTAAACGTGTTTTAATGAAAAATGTAAATGCTCTTTATATCAGAGTTTTATTAAGTATTGGATGATTAATTCCACTCATTTCTCAAAAAAATTAATATAATTTGTGGAATTCTTGACATATAATATATTTATCGATGTATTTAATAATAATATACCCTAAATTATTGGATTGTGTATTTTCGGTTTACAAATCCATTGTTGAGAATATAAAATTAATCTGGTAATTGATAACCTTGTACACAAACCAATACATATCAAGAAATGTATAATATGTAGAAAATGGATCTATTAGAGTGTTTCACAAAAACTCACTTGGGATTGCGTTATCTCATTGAAAAATAATAATAAATATTATAAGGAATCACATTAATTAAAGATGTTAATTCATACAATGCATAGGATAAATTAGGATAACCTAAATTTTTTAGGATATAAAATATACCTTCACAATGGAATTTATTGTCAATTTTAGGTGTAATAAGAGAAGAAAAATTATGACTAAACCATGCCTGTCCATTTACTTGGAATATCCATATATAGGTGAACATGTTTTGATGAATTTATCTTTCCCTGAAAATTGGGGAATGTCTTCCCACAAAGTGATGTGGATCAAATGTTTCTTGAAGACATTCAGTATCTCATATTATATTGATTATTAAATATTTCTTTTAGTTTCATGCATCATTATTTTAAAGTGATTTTGGAGTTATTATAATACTTATATTTTTTATATCCCATTTTCTATCTTCACAATGGGTGTATTTACATATTCCCCTTTATGTTATATATTTTTTTTGAATATCCATTAGGCATTTTCTATTGTTAACAAACATTTTGAATTTTAAAAGGTGTTCCTTCACTATTATCCATATCCATTCGATTCCATAATGTAATAGAATGTCAATTTATTTATTTTTATTAATTTTCTATGAATGAAGCATAATTAATCCTTGATTTTATATACTATTTACAATGGTCATGAGTTGACCGAACTATACATTAAATTCTATCGACGTTGATACATGAGAAATGAGAGTGGATTATTTTCTATTTTGATAATCAATTAACTATATTAGTATTACATCAGTGGAATACTAATTAAATGTATTTGTATGTAGCATGTTGATTTCGGTAAACTCTATCCCTATAAGGGCGTTCGGTAGAAGTAATTTTTAGAAACCTATTGGAAAGTATACGAGTGTGGTGTAATTTGTTGTTTTTTTATCCCTCCTCTAAATTTATTAGTGTGGATGTCACTAAATCCTTTATTTCCATTTGGTTGGTTCTAGAGTTACATATATAACCTGAAATCAAATCATTCAATACATTTAACATGACCTAATCCATTAGTGAAATTAATAATTGAATAAAATAGGCGGCATACCATTGGGGTAATATGGGTGAAGATTCCTATACCTTTTTCATAGAATGTTGTCACACAATATGTATTATTTTTTTAATTTTATATTATAAAAAGGATATTTGAAACTTTTAAACTCATATAAGAATCTTGTTTTAGTTCAAAAACTTCATTGGTGGAATATTGTTGAGTTTCTCTTAATAAAATCTCTAATTTCATACGGATAAATTTGAATCAATTCTCATCATGTTTCTGTTTCATGTAGGTTATGTTCATTTTATATGAATCCTAAGTGAATGAATTCCATGAAATGAGTTTTTACATATGAATAATGTGTGAAATATATTCTATGTTTCATTAATCTTTCAATAATTAAATTTATATTATCAATAGTTTCCTATAAAATTCAATTGATCTATATTATGAGTTGACCAATCTATGTGGAAGGAAAGAAATTTCAAAGGAAGTCCCTATATAGCGATCCCAATGAGGTTAATTCTCTAGGATGTAGATTATAATCACCTCCTTTTTCTTCACATGGATGATATAACAATAGATCCCTCCAGCTAATTGGATCCGCAATGACTTCTATTGTTATAAATCAATTTAAAACAACATGAAACTCTCTAACATACATTTTTGGGTATTCAAATGATTGTCAATGATTAAGAGTAATTATTCAAATAATTCTTATTTTGGACACAATCATATTTTTTTTATTTCATGTGTCACTTAATGATGATGGAATTTTCTTCTTTTATTTTTCTAAAATCCCAGTTAACATGAGTATTATTATATTCCATTTTTAATACATATTTTTCCTCATGTAGAGGTTGATTATGAGGAGAGTGATTTATCCAATGTAATGGTGGAAAACACCCTATTATCTTGTTCGGTTATTTTTATATTTTGATGACTATACAATATAGTTACCTCAACCTACTAATAACAACAAAAGTGACTAAAGGAATTGGATTTGGTCATTATAAAATATTTTAGTAAATATTAAAACAAATAATTTCCTTCCCTTGAAATATATCTTGGATTGATACAATCCTAACATGGTGCGCTCAAAAAAATGAAATTTTTTAATCTGAATGAAATTTAGTACGGTGAGAATCATGTTTTCTCTAGATAAGATATTTTTGTTGGTGTTTTAAAATCATGTTTAATGGCTACTTATCATTAAAATAGTTAATGATTATTTTAATTAAATTTAATGTGTAGTCTTCCATCCTTATAGCATTCCCATATACTTTTGTATATCATTAATGAATTTTTTTATTCTTCCTCTAATAAATTCAACGATAAATGATTAATTTTATCTTTATATCTCTGAAAATACGGATAATTAAAATGATCATTGTATCCTATATTTACTCAATGTTTTGTGATTTGATATCTCTTATGGCCCTTGAATTATCCCAATTCTTGAAATGACAATGTGAATTGTGCTTGAGTAGATGGTGTGTGAAATTATGAAAATTTGTAGAATAAATTAATTGTTAAAATTAGAAGAAACCTCTACATAATTAATGTCAATAGTTGAATTAATTTGATAATTTATCGATAAAAATTTATCAACAGATGGTGATAGAATTATTCATTGTGTGAAACAAAATGACATAGTGTTCAATCAGCTGAGTAATAAAAATGAAAAATTAATGTAAATGATAATCCATAGAAGGTAGAGAGTTATGAAATATGATAGCATCTAAGAGATATATAGCATTGATGATAGAATGATACATAACTATAATGAATTTTAATGTTATATTTTAGAATATTTTTTGGGCAATGTTGTCATTATTTCAGTTTACTTATGTCAATAGTACATGAATATAGAATGTCATCAGGAATTTTCATCGATTCTAGTGTCTCATAAATAGTTTTTTAGAATTGGATGATCAATATGTGTCCTAATTCAATTAGAATTACTATAATAATTTATAATAGATTATTGTTCTGCCCCCATTTGATCTCTATTTATTTTTAAGGTGAAAAAATGAAATTAACCATGATAGAGTAGATGTCATAGTCTTGATTGGGGATGATGATTGAAAAAATGGACATGGGATAAGGTATTATATAACATAAAAATAAGAAAAATACTTATTTTAAAGATAATATATATATATATATATTTAAATATATATATACTTATTGTTGTTATTATTTATTTTTTATTTTACCATTATATATATATATATATATTTTATATTTCTCATTTTATTCATATTTTTATTTTTATTTTTCATAATGATCATATCACTAGGGTGTTCCTTATCAAGCCCATATATAAAAGGGAGACCTATGTAGGGTTTTTATCTGAATCTAGACTATTGTAATGGAAGTAATAATGTATAATAAATAGTATATAAAATCTCCTCAAAAATTCTATTATATATTTAAATTAACAAAACAAAACCATATATTAATAATAATTTAAAAAATAATATATAGTATGTTATTATTATGATTGGAATACAGTAATTTATTTGTAGCCTATCATGCATATTTTTCTTAAAAAATTAACCTACACATGTTAAAAAATATCAAAAACACATAAAAACTATAATATTTTTTGATGGTTTGGTAGAACCTATGGGAGAGGTAGGTTGTAAAATAAGGTAATTAATTTTATGTAGGGTTCTTTGACGGTAGTAGGGTAAGATGACCAATATTAATGTTTTTTAAAAGGCATAAATGGTATTAAAGGTATGTAGCTTCACATTCCATATAAGTGTATTAATTTTGTAAAATTATCTTTATTTTGTTGATCATATTTTACTATATAAATTTAAAAAATATAAATAAATAAATATAAAATTTCAATGTTTTTCCAAAACTGAAATACAAGATTAAATTTTACATTTAATTAAATAAAATAATTCAAATTATAATTTTCTAAAATCATAATAAATTTCTAATGAATCATTTTTAAGCAAATTTAATGAAATTACCATGTCCCTATATCAGAACTCTAGAAGGATAAATTTTAATCACAATTATTCAACTAAAATAAATTTCAATATTAAAATATGTATTTTCAAATAATGAAAAAGTAATTAATAATTGATTTATATCCCAAAAATTTATCTATTAATAAATTTCAGTTCCAAAATCAGACTATATTTTTTGAAATTTATATGAAATGTGTGGATTTATAATTTATCATAAAAATGAACCAAAAAATGATTTCCTTAAATTTTCAATTAAATATTGAAATATAGATTATATCAAAAATCAATATTTCTACACAGTATTTTATTAATTTATGGTTAATTTCATAAAATTATATACAAATATTATTGAAATTTTATTCTCACATTAAAAATATTAGCATTGTATATGATACAAGAACATAGCCTATAGACCACTAAAAATAACCAACATCATCCTACAATCACTTCATTTGTGCTACTTTATACTACCAATAAGGAAAAACAATTAGTTCAATAGATATCCCACAATAAGAAACATCATAATTTCAATTTTTATATTTCAATTCCAAATTAAATAACTCTTACAATATTGATTCACAATTATACTGAACAATAATTTTTCATACATGACTATTATATAATTTTAAATGAATATTCAACACCACACTAAAAAATCAGATAACAATAATAAAATAGTGCCTTTGGATACAGGGTATTCAATATTATTATTTAGAGAATTATCTTCCATATATCCCATAATGATCATCTCATTTATATCTCTTCACAAAAATCCCCAACAGAAAACCAATCATTATAACATGGGGAAAGAAAAAAAATAATAAATGAATATATCATTATCTTATTACGGGTAAATAATGGAGGTACATAAAAATAATATTAGCATAATATTATTATAACATATAAAAATAGTACCCTACATATAAAATATCTAAATATTGTGTCTTGACACAAATAAATATAGTTCATAAGACATGAATCATAATTAAATTCATGACATTTGAAATTATAGAATAATATGAAATATGACTATAGAATTTTCTCATGCACCTTAGCATTGAAAATAATTTCTATAGTAGGTTGGGTTTTTTTCTAAGACTATCATAGTGTATGGGTTCCCTTCCAAAACCATTATAATAGAAAATGTAACTTTTTAGACCATCATTGTATAAAAATTCCCCAAAATATTATTTAATACTCATTGTTCAAATAATCTTTATTTCATTAGCTATAATTATTTATCAAACATGTTGGATAAAGATATAGGCCCCTCTAGACCCAAATTAATACAACACATGTTTTCTACAAGAGCATAAAAAAGCCATCATATAATTACCCCTGAAATGGAATTGTTTTCAATAAAATTCTATCATATCATTACTTTTATAATAGAAAGATGTTTACCAATCAGTTAATTATTTTATTATATTATAATCTATGAATGGATGTGGATTTTATAACAACATTTTCATGGTATAACACATCGAAGATAAAAAATGATTCCTAAATAAATTTTCATAGTAAAAAATAAACCCTTCAGATAAATAATATGAATGGAATCATTTTACAATATCCTTACATAATAATATGTAATATTAAAGTGTAACCACTTATATTTAGAACTATTTTTAATGATAAATTACATTGACTATTTTTTTGAGGAGGATAACTTTTCATTAAAAATAGAAATTAAAAATAAAAACTCATAAAATATTTTTGAAATAATTTTATTTGAAAATAAACTAGAAAATTAATAAAGTATTCTTTTATGAATATAAATTTTATGATTATAAAAATTTAATTTATTCTAAACACATTAAAAAATGTTTCCGCTCAAAAATTCTGTAAGAAAACAAGAATTTTTTAGAAAATGACATGAGGATTCCTTTTATATCATTTTTATAAAATCATATTTGAGTATAAATGAATTTAATAAACCAATTATAGTGTGAAAAAATATTTATAAAATTTTATAAAACACTTTATTGGATGAAAATTGTTTTTTCCTATTCGTGATATAAATACAACATGTCTATTCAAACAAAATTTTGAAATATTATATACAAAAAGAGAGGTGAAATAATGGAAGGAATATGTGACCATAAAAATACATGATGAGTAAATATTATTTATTTTATTGAGATATAGAACAAGATATTTATTCACTATAATAAAAATCATAAACAATCTAGAAAAAAATGAGACTGTATCATATAATTATTGCGAGTATGGTAACTTTGAATCGTAGACCCCATGAATGAATAATATTAAAATCCATTAAATATAAGGTAAAAAAATATATTCATGGAATGAAATGTATATTTAAATCTTTATACACCTTATAAAAAAACAGGTTCATAACAAAATGAATGCATCAAAGAAAAAAACATATAAAAAAAATCACATTATTTTTCGGAAACTTTTTAACCATAGACCTAATGAATGAAATATACTAAAATGGATATGTATATCCTTATAAATATTTTGTTGATGAATTATAAAAAGAATTCCATTGTGGTATATACACTGCACAAATTAAAATAGTAGTGCATAATATATGTGTCTCATAGATGTAAAAATTAATATAGAAATCTATTAACACTTTCATTATTACTTGAATCTTAAAAAAACTGATAAAAGAAATTGAAACATAAAATATCATGAACCAAATTATTTTCATGATATAAATTTTCAATGTTTCAGTTAATACACCTCACAATATAAATTTTTTCTGAATTTTTATATGACTCCCAGCAATGAATGTTATATGAGAAATACCTTAACATAAGTCATTAACGAAATTGCACATGTTTGAACATCATTTATAATAAATATAATTTAATTATACATATTTTCATGAAACATAATTAAATATATAATTTCATATATGATTTACTTATGATTATTTATTACCCATTTATTAACAATTAAAATTTGAAATCATGTTTCAGATAATAACAACATTGTTTTTTCACTATGTTTTGATATTTTTAATTCATATCACCATTAATATTTTCCCATAATATCCATAAAAATAAAAATAAAAATAGATTAATTTTTATAAATCAAATTAAATTTCACGTCCTATCACAGTCTATGTTATTTTTAATGTATGTATGTTACTATCATTAAGATGGTAGGTCATGCGCATGCATGAGTAACATTTCTATTTTTCTATTACCATAAAATGAATGATAAAAATTAGACTCAATATATAATATATAGATTTCCTTATATTCATTCACCCAATGAGATATTTTTATTTATGTTTGGTAGAACATATTTGTGTTAAGAAAAATATTTTTTCATTAAAATAGATCTTTATTTCCAAAAAGTTTTTTTAATTGTTAATTTATTAGTCATTAAAGATTTAATTTAATATAAATGTGTTGAATATATTGTTTTATAATATATATAATTCTATGCATACCAACTATTTGGTTGACTAGGTGATATCTATCATATTAAATTATAATATTTTAATAGTATGAAATGTTTTACATAGAATGTGTGTAGCATGTATCAAATGATACAATTAGTGTTACATGTATATAAAGATAAACATAATGGTAGAAAAAATAATCTATATTATGTTTTTCACGTAACAAAAAAATCACAACATTAATTATATTTAAAAATAGTATTTCTCAAAATACCAATGTGTTACTGTCATCTAAATTGATTTAATATTATGAAATGTTCAAGTACTAATCCATTTAATATAAAAATGAGGACATATATTTAATGATATTCCATTCTCACACTATATACACTATTTAATAGTATAATTTTTTTTCATATTTTAGTAATTTTAAATTAATTTCCATAACATAAAACATTTACTATATATTATTATACCATAAATTTTATTCTTTTCAAGACTTTTAAAAACACAACATGGGAAAACATGATGTAATCAACCATGGACCCCATGAAAATAAAAACAAAGGAGGTTGTGATACACAAAAACAAGTCCTCAATGTTTAATATGACCAGGGTCACTAAAATCACACAATAATGGCCACAAATTCATCCTATTTTTATTAAATTATCAAGTATCATGTAAACATTTATTAAAGAAATTAGTAAAAAGTCCTCCAAATTGACGAAATAAATCACAACATGAAATCCATTCATTTATTTTATCAATATCAGGATCTAATCATGGATAAATAGTACATATTTGATAGGAATCCCAGTAATCATGTGATTCCAACTATTAAAATTAAATTTCATATAAGTAAATTAATTTATATCATTATCCGAACACATTCATTTGAAGAAAATGTATGAAATAGTACATAATTTCAGTAGATTTTTAAAAAAAGAAGAAATTTTTTCCCATACCTCAAATAGATGTTCACTGTTCTATAGGAATGTCCATATAATCATAAATAAACCACTTCCACAGGATGATCCAATATGAGCTATTTATAGTAAATAAAATTAAAAAAATCATCATTTCAATCCCATAACATAGGATATTCCCCAAAACAAACTCTATGAATAAAGGAGAAAAATAATAAAAAAGGTATGGGTTAGAAAAAGTGTTCCTGGGTTTGTTAGGAATTTATATTGTATATTCACAGTGTTAAATTTCCCATCTGATGTAGGTGTAATGTGACTACAGGACACTATGTCAAATAATGCTTCTGAGATGTAGAAATTTTAACCAATGATGTTTGGATGACAATTTTTTCATAAGGATTAAAAATCCATCACCATAACATGAGGGTACCTCAAGTAAAATTGTTTTCCTGGATCTAAGAAGATATATAGAATTCAATCATGGAATTTGAAAACCTTTTCCATTTTAAAAACTTTTTTAACAAATTTATACCAACACCATGGGCTTGTCTGTGGCTAGGTTTATGTCATTTTTAAAACCAAAACTTATCCATGAAAATACAATATAGAATTTCACAAAGGTCATTGAATATTTTGTCCTCACCAATCACACAAATAATACCTTGTGGAATTATCTATTTCCTTGAATCATAAGGAATCTATCAATGTGAGATGCCTAATAAAATAGACACCCTTGCTAATTCAGTCATCATGGTTAATCCTAAAATATAAAAACTAACACCATAAAAAAATGAAAATTTACCCAATACACCATTATTCATTCCCTCACTAATCTCTCCATTAATATTCTAAAACATCATAACATTCAACCACTACCATGACATAGTAAATCTATAAATGTAAAGAACAAATATTAATCTCTAAAACCCATCCAAATGTTATATGATAACAAGAATGCTATAGAAAATATAAATTGATGGTTTTATGAATTCAATCCATCAGATGAAATTCATCTAAAAATTTCTACCCTTCAAAAATGAAAACATAACTAAAAGTATAATAGGGAAAAGGGAGGCATCTAACAACTATCCAACCAGATACCGATCATGGATCCTATTACATCCCTAACACAACAACCTACCCTGATAAACTAATTAGGGAGAAATTGATTATATCAAAAACTGAATACAAACAAAAAATTTCTTTTCTTATGGAAATAAAAAAAATATAATTATATTAATCAACTCATTATATAGAGAATAAATATGTATATAAAATTACCAAATAATCTATTCCAAGACAACATGACATCAGAAAACCTAAATCAAATAAATAAACCTCACTTATAATACCTTCTCTATAAAATAATGAACTCAACTCATAACTCTTCAAATATTATGTCTTCTTGAATATAAATCTATCATCTGTAAATTTTATGGGAGCCATCAATATGTTACCAATGGAGATTAAAAATATAAATAAATAATGGATTCCTTCAATACAACATGGGAATACAAACAAAGATTCAACCTAGACAATGTGCTATGACATTTCATACTTTCAAATGCAAATTAGATAATTTTTACACCCCTGGGAAAACTGTTTTTCCCCTATTGTGCTTAAACATTGTAGAACATGTAATAAACAAATTCAAATCCTAAGGGACACAAACTATGATCATTATTGGATTTCGGATAGATAGAAAACACATTCAACCACTCAAAAACATTCTAGATAATATTTTTTATCCTCTTCAGCATATTTGGACGGTTCAATAACGACTACTAAAGATTCATCTTAAATAATATGAAATGAAATTGGGTTTCATACAATTAAAAAATAATTCCATGATAATGGATGATTTATTACTATTATTATATGTAATACTATCAAGGGAATGTGTCACACAAAATGTCCAATTGAATTCATGATACACTTCTTCTTTAAATTCTTTATCATCTAGAGAGTCTACAAAATATTGTCATCTGTTCAAGGGATGAAAGAAATTAAAATGATTAACTAAGATCCAAATACTTGCTTTAATACATTCCATTAACATTAATTAATATAAGTATATTATTTTAAAATTATACTACTTGTATGTTCATGAATCCTCATAATGTTATCCACATACTAACTCATTATAAAACCAACTGTACATAACACATATATTTATATAATTTGGGTCATCCTCTTTAGTAAAACCATTATCACTGAGATAATATCCCACCAAAATATTCATATGCATCCTTCTGGAAAAAAATAACTATATATACTCCCACATACACATGAGGAAATATTATTGATTAATCAAACTGCCCAAGACACAATGATCATCCCTCACAATCCAGAAGAATATATATGTTTCTATGAATTAAACCACAAACTAGATCATTTATGGCCATTAAAACATCAACCATTTAACATTATATGTATTAGTTACACAATGTTGTACAACTAAATTTTATCTTTTAAAAAAATAAATTAAAACCTCATATCTAGATAATGAAATTAAATAAATACCTTGAAACAATATCTAGATCTCACTATCATTGATCCACCACTATAGACAATAACAATGACTATCATGGAATCACAAAAATTATTCCTTTTATTCTCCCCAATGAGACCCATCAAAAGTTTCATCATAGATGATTAAATTTTCATAAAATGGATACAATACAATGAAAACATATCTAACATCAATCAAATGACTTCAATAGACTCCAAAAAAATCCCCTTGAATTTTAGAATGAATTTTCAGTGTCTACATTCCCTTTTACTAGGTTGTAGTATATAAAAAATTCATAATGCTAGAAAAAACCAATCATAATCAATTGATATTTATTGTGATCATGTTGATAAACTATATACCCTATGATATTATAATCCATAAGCATAATGAAGCATTACCTGATAAGATAATTTCAAAGGATAATCAAATAGAACACCATCTTTGACAGCTCAAGATTGATAGTGGTATAGTTATAACCTTTAGAGTGAAACTTCATATACCAATTAGAGGTCATAACATCCTTTTTCAATAATTTCAATAAAAACCTATGATATATGTTCAATGAAACACGTAAAACATCAAAAAGATCATTGACATTCCAATTAGTTTGGGTGCTAATAGACCTATCATCTATGTATTAAAATTCTCTCTGGCACTGATTTGTCCAAATAAATGGATAATATTTTCTTTTGTTTTATTTTAATTAGTATTGAATATATGGTAAATCAACAATTGAAATAATTTAAAAACCCATGATACCAAGATTATATGATCTTATACCACACCCTTGGGTGATGCATAAGAAGAAAATTCCATAACTATTCATAGATCAAATATTGATCCTAATTGGGACACCAGATTTATATGAAATAAATTCATTCATGTACAATAAAAAATCTAGGTAATTTAATACCTAAGTAGTGCTTCCAAAGGGTTTTCGAAAAAGTACTCAGGATTTAATCGTTACCCTTCTATGAAATTGAGCATATAAAGAAGTCCTAAATTATCACTATGATAAAATTCTCTAGGAACTCTCACTACATAGAGTTCAATATTCCCTTGAACATGATTGGTTAATTATAAACAAAAAACATCCCAAAAATGAACTCAATTTCCTTATACTAACACTAGAATGAATTATTTATAATATATGCATCCTTCACCCTCATCGGTGGATATCCTGTCCACAAATAAAAATAATAAAACCCTCTAGATCCCCTCAGTTGGTTTTTGATAAAAAAAATATCTCCGACGAGGGTAATTATTATTGGTTATATCATTATTTATCCTGTTATATTCAAAAATATCCTTACACTACAATATTCCATCCTAAAAAATTGCACTAGTGTTATACAAGATGATTTAGTATACCTAATTAATACTTCCTACAAAATATCATCAGTTTATAATGTTAGATCCCATTATACTAGGGGTAAAATTCAAAAATGATCCATAAAAATTGGAATATAATTATGCTAGTACTCTTTTTCAAAATATTTAGAATTCCAAGAAGTAATTTTCTTATTGACTCAACGAAAACATCTAGAAACACCACAACCGCTTTGGGAACCAAAATTTTCACAAATCCAATAAATTCCAATGATGACTCAATAATCAATGAATTAAAGTTTTATATAGTCTTATTTCCCAACTAAAAACTCGTTCACCAATAAAAATTGTATGTTAACCATCCATTATTGAAGATGACCCTCATCTGAAATTAGTCAACAATTACACACACAATTTTAAAAAATTATCTTCTGTGATTAAAATTGATTCATTAAAATTTAGTAAAGAAGAATCACCTACAACAATTTGATGTCGTATCATCAGTCAATGTTCTTGGAATACCTCAAACTTTCAATATTGTCCATTAAATAGTGTTATGAACACCATGTTTGTGATAATCCAATAAAAATCTACCCCCCATATATGGAATCGGTACGTATCAACACAATAATCTGAAATGCCTAAGTAAAAATGAAAAAACAATGGCAGATGATATGATAATCATACCTATAACAACATATGTTCCTTAAGGATATGGTGCATCCATATAATGAATTTGACCCCTATGAAATTATTTGACCCTCTTTTGATAACCCCCATAATGATGTTGTGGCCTACGACTTATTGATGCGGTGAATCCTTGGGATAATCCTTCCAAATCCATAAACTCATAGTGGAACATAAGAATATAAACTAACCAAATTTTATATGAAATGGAAGGACCTACTACCACTACAATAAGAAACAAACATGAACACATGAGTTGTATTTATTACCTAGGTGAAATGGAACTACCGTGGTAAATTATCATAGACTTTGCAACAATATTTCATATATGCATATTACCCATTAAAACATTTGAACATATTGCCTTATTGATATTGAAATATGAAAACTTGGTTCCTCTCCCTACTAGTTAGAACCATGAATGTACTCACATTTTAAATGATCTATTTATATATTTTCTCATTATAATACCAAAATGTAATTAAACTAATGGTTCTCATTTATTCACTTCTATCATCTTTATCACATCAACCTTGTTTGGCCACACTAAATATATTGGTAATTAATAAAGGGAAACTATATTATAAGTGGAGGTACCCAAAACCACTTTCTGATATTTTGTTTCAGAGTCTTAATTGAGATCGTTGTTAGGGGATAACCACATTTAATCCTTAAACACAATTACCCATTAAAAACAATCATTCTCCACTGTTATAGTGAATATAGATCGTTTATCATTGTTTTCATTTTCATCATCGACAAAACCACTACTTGAAACTCCTTCTAAAATTATATCATTGAATCATCAACCTTTATCAATTACCTAAGATACAACATTAAAACTAGAAACACTTCCACTTATCACAAAAAAAATTATGGGAACCAATTACTCATCGTAGGCTCAAATCATTGAAAACACACACTAGTTCTTCCATAAAAGTCCACATCCATAAATTAGAAAATATTTCATCATATCAAAGTTTCTTTTAAGGAACTCAAAATTAACTAACAAAAATCGTTTAATATATCACGACCGACCATCCAACTATCAGGTCTGTAACCCTACAAAATATGTCCAGCTCGAGACACATATTTGAAATGAACATCTAATATATCTGTATTGAAAGGAATTATAATTTATTTGGAAATATATTTATTTATATCCTTTTAAATAGTTTACTTATTTACTCAGATAACTATCCCATTTATCATATGACCCACATATTTATGACTCAGGTTCCACTCAAATTCCTCTTCCATTAAAGTAAAAAAATCTCTTATTATAGTTTGAGATATTATGGTCATCACATATTATCAACAGTGTCCCAAAAATTATTTTCCTTATATCATTTCTATTTTTCAAAAAATATTGTTTTTAAAGAATTCCACCCAAATAATATATATAGTACTCACTGGTTCCTATCTAAAACACCACTATATCTCTTTATAAATAACATTAATATCACTTTTTCGAGACCCACTCCTTTGATATATACCCCTCTTAGGATGAAAATAATGTAAGGTAGATAATTCCCCCTTTGTCTTATCTATAGTATCCCTTGATTTCAAAGATAGTATTTATGGTATAAGGAATGTCACACATATGATAGGAATTATCCATGAAAGAAAATTATTATGGAGATATTTGATATCAAAAATAAATAATCTCCATAAAAAAATTAAATTGATATTAAACCATGGCCGATTCATGAAAAATTATAATAAAAATAATAAATTCACCATGAAACATTTCAAAAGGTAATCTTAAAGTAGTGACACAGTAACATATCCAAAACCAAATTTTTTAATGTATAATTTTTTTCCAAAATTACTCTATGAAATATGGAAAATATTTATATATATATGGTGCTAATTAGATATATAACTATTATATTCTTACCAAAATATATTATAAAAATTTTAAATGATCATTAAAATTCCTATGTAAACCATGAAAATAATAAACATTAACCTATATGGTCAACTGATCACACACTCCTCACTAGGCATATCACCATCTATAACATCCATATACAGTTATTTATAATTAATTGATATATTTCAATTCTCAGTATATCAACTTACCAACTGGTTTAATACTCCCCAAAAATATCAAATGTCCTATGGTTATATCGCTTCTTTGTCCATCAATCACAAACCACACATTATATCTCATTTCATGACCCAAGCCATGTATTATGACTTATGACCCTAAACTCGTATATAATGACCCAGTTGTGGGGTATCATGAATGTGAAGGAAATCGATATCATGTAATATTCCTACCATACAGGAAACACACTACATATCATCTCGTACATCATCCATTATAATATAAATTTCTACTGAAGGGAGGGAATGTTGTTAGTGTAATTAGAATTCTGTCTCCCCACTACCACAAATTTAGGGGGAAAGCCATCCCTTGAACATAAGGAAATCTAAATTTTTTTCTGTGTTATTGAAACATGTAATTGAATGTCCTGGGAAATTAAAATCATAGTATATAGTAGAATAACCTTTCTTTAGGATTGCTAAACATATCCAAAAAATACTAATGTTTTTACCCTCACACAACCATGAAATACAAGTGATGTAATAAATTTATCCTTGAAGCATCCTAAAAACAAACAAAACACATTACCTATTTTCTATATTATAAATATTATTTTCATTTCCCATCAATATTCGATTCATCATCATAATAGATATCCATTCAGTCCAATTGCATGCACTAATCCATTTAATTTAATAATTAGTTTAAATATTTTTGGTGCATCCATTCTCCAAAAACATTAATATTTATAGCTCACAATTCATTTCATTATCAACTATATTCACATAATTTCTATCTTATATAAAAGTTAACAATTATTATAATGAAATTGTATTCCATTTCAATTACACAGCTAAAAAACCCAACAAGGTCAACCAAGCTACATAGATACAAGGAAACTTAGATACAAACAACCAAGTCCACCAATCCACACACATACAATTCTACCATGAATCACACAATAATTTCAAAAAAACCACATAATCCCAATAAAATCAAGCCATAAATAGTCAAGGCTACCAATCCACACAATTTTTTTTATTATGCTATCATTTGTTTTTAACCATATTAAGTGTATTCCAAAAAATGTCATCAAATCATTGAATATGTTCAAAACAAAAACACATTCCATTTATAAAAATTTCATACACTCATCATGGATCAACAAAAAATTATTATTGAAATAAATAAAAATATTGAATTTCCAAAAATAAAATAAAATTTCATTGATATACATTTAAACATATGCTTATTTATACCTATACTATCCATAAAAAGGAATAAATCCCCTTAAAATTTTGAATAAATAAGATCATGTGGAGAATGAGGTTCATCAACATCAAATATATCTTCCATGTTCTTCATGAAATAATAGATGATTTTGAATCTTCCATCATTAAAGTAAACAAAAATACAACATATTCCCATTAAATCATTAATAATCCTTTATTTTTGGAAAAGGGGCCCCAAAGATTTTGATTAAAATTTATAATTATTAGTTAGACACCTACCATGACTAAAAAAAGAGTTACACTATGACAGTTTCCATTTTATCTTCACCACTCCCACAATAATGACATGGTAACCTCTATGCTTCTCGTTTCTCATGGTGTAAGAATCTATGTCCTGCACCCAATACAATAGAAAAAAGGCCATTTTGGTCACTTTGGTGCATCCCTAAACTAAAAGGCCTTGTCCATACCGATCGGTTAATAACCCAACAAACAAATACTTGACCTATACCCAAACCACTAAGAATAATCTACTACTCCATGAACCACAACCACCACCATGAGGTGATGACACTCTCAATGTTATGAACTCTCCCTAAGAATATAGAACAAATACAAAATCCCCCGAACACTATAAGGCCCTAAAAATTTGTTAGGGGATGTTAGTATAAATCCATGACCACACAATGTAACTTCCTGTAAACTAAATAAATATTTATTAATAATACAAATAATAAAATTATTTTTATTTTTAATTTTCATATTAGTATTTTTATATTCCTTTATCATTTAGTTATTAGATAATATTTCTTTAAATTGATCACCAATTGTAATTAATTTCAACCATTCTTCATCTATTTCTATTTTGTGTTCTTAAAAATCATTATTTTTTATTTCATACAAAATGAAAATAAATTTTCTGTTTTTTCTAGTATTTTTAAAATTATATTTATGTTATGTGTTCATTCTGAGGATGTATCAGGTATAGTTACTATATATTAAATCCATAACACAGTAGTTTTGATAATTTTAACACATATTAAGAGTTATATTATAAAAATTAAAATTTTAATATTAAATTATTCAAAATAATTATTCCAAAATTATTTCCATCATTTAAAGAAATTTTTCATTCATACATTTCACTTATCTGAAGTTAAAACACCATATATATAGATTGTGAAACCAACCTAAATAAGAAAATGAAATAATTAATGGATGAGTTTGTATCTGAGTATATATATTTAAAATATAATAATATAAAAAGTATAATGATATTATATTTATTTTATCGAAGATTTCAATAATTTTCATAATAATGTATTATGAGATGTAAATATAAAATAATTTATGTGAATTAAATGTTTCTAATAAACTATTCATATTAATTTTTGGAAACATTCCATGTTTTGATGTGTTTTGAGTGACCTCTCTTGATTATAACAAAAAATATTGTAATTGTCGAAATATTAATGGAATAGGTGCATATTATGTATTCCAATTCTATTTTTAATCTTTTTTTGGGAATGGACGTGTAGAAGTCCATTAATACATTATAATGGGTCGAATTTTTTGAAATGACCATTAATTAATATTCAAAGAATATCATATATCATATAATGTGTCTCCAAAAATAAAAGATAATGGATATTCTTCCCGAAACATCACATAATGAAACATGTTTTATGACTATTTTGGATAAATTTAAATATTACATATTAGAAAATAATTTTTCATAAATTGTCCATTTAGTGTTTTATTACGATTATTTATATAGAAGCATGTTTTTTACAACAAATGAATCTCAGGATAAAAAATATTTTTAATATGCTCATTCAAAATGAGATATCCATTATATTAAATTATATTCCAAAAATATTTGAATGATAATTTCAAAATATCATGACATTAACTATGGACTTTTTTAGAAGAATATATATTTAATTATTATATAAATGAATTAATATTTCATTTCAATTAAATATAAATTATAATATGATAAATTTATTTGATTAAATATATAAATAGTATACTCGCTTAAAATTATTCATCAATAGAGATTAATTTTACATAATAAGATAAAAATTTATAAAAAATTTTATTCTAAAAAAAATACATATTCATAAAAATAAATGAAATTATTCTTAGGACATAAAAAATATTTAACTATTACATTCCGGTTAATTTTATCCATGATGTTTTATTTAAGAATATAAAATTTTGAATGTCTATTTAATTGAAATTTTTTTGAAAATAAATTTAATGAAAATTTATAATAAAATAATGTAATTTATCCTTGAGAAATATATTTTCATAAAGTAATGTAAATAAAAATATTATTGATTCTAAAATTATTTATATTGTATTATGGAAACTATTTATAATTAAAATACACAAATATAGAATTTAAATTTACTTTATTCTTTTAAAAATCATTCCCAAAATGCCACAAATTGTAATATATGTACTTTTATTGTTCACAGTAGAAATATATATTTTATGACAACAATATAAAGAATATATTACATCCATAAAATTCTATAAATTATTTCCAGCATAAATTCTGAAATGAAACATCTAATCATTTAGTTTTTCTATTAGTGGCCTAATATTTTTTGAATTTGTGATTCTTTCTTCTTTCACTACTGGTTTAATTCTATGAGAAGAGATACTAAATAGTGAATATGATCTAAATGATTTTTTAATCATCAATGTACAACCTAATTGTATTTTATAAAGAAAATTAATCACATTTAAATTATATAGTCATTAATGGTATGTAATAATTAATTATATGTGATTTTTTAATATTGTTACGTTCTGTGTTATTAAAATATTATTAATTTTAATAATTACTAATATGATTTAATCTAAAATAATTTTTATATTTATTAAATTGAATATATCATGTAACATGGTAAATTAAATCAACTACCTAATTATTGGATGTTTAAACTAGACCAATTTTATATGGGAACTAGTTGTATTAGCTTTGGGCATATGAAAATGATGTAGCCAGTTCAAAATACATTATACATGTGTTGGAAGTATAAAATAGGTGAATGAATTTGAATTAAATGTGATATTATTGGGTGTTATATGTGGATGGAAAATTGATAGTTTATGTTTATGTGGGTAATGGTGATATAACTGGCCACATGAGAGTATCTCAAATAAGGAATGTGGCTTATAAAAATGAAACATTGATTTAGTATAATATATACGAAAATGGAGAAATATTTGTAACTAATTTAAATGAAAAATATTGTATTACTTAATCCATTTTTGACTGGTCATTTATGTATATATATATATCAATATTTTAAAAGAAAAATCAATTACATGAAATATTTATAAATTCACACTATTTTGGATATATAGGAAATCATGATCAATTTAATCCTTAAATTATCATAAATTATAGAAAATTTTCAATAAATTGATTATAAAATTATAGTTAATTATATGTTTCATGTGTTTTAAAAATCGGGTGTGTTGCGTAGACATTATCATAAGTCATTCTGAAGCAATAAAGCGTTTGAAAAATAAAATAACTTTTTTCAATAAAAAATATTAAATGATAAACAATTAAACTTATGATCCATATTATGTCATATTGAAACAATTGATAATTTATAATAATGAACATGTATATTTTCTTTACATTTTTGTTTTCAAGAACTCATACCTTCAGCTAAACATTTATTGAATATCCATATAAAGTATATTATGAACTCCTATTTCCTGGATGTGTAAATGTATGAAATCAATCTTCTAATATTTGTGTTTTATTCTTATATAACCCATTATATGATTGTATATGAGGTGTCAGAGGTGGGAGGAGAATGAGAGATTCATAAGTGATTACTAGAGAAAGGAGTGAATTATGTTTTAATTGGCTTTATACTCAATACATAGTCATGAGGCATTTTCCCGGATCCTCCTGGAATATATTTAGATGTTACAAAATATTAAAGTACTTCTACTAATACAACACATGTAACCACTCAACTAAATGTGATTAATATTTAAATAGTTCGTTAATTTTCCTAACATGCATTATTTTTCTCTATAATTATTTTTTTATAAAAATTTAATTTACATTTTCAACAATCAACCATAAATATCAATATAGATCATATAATATAATTTTTATTATAAAAAATGTTTATGTCATGAACATTCAATACTATCCTATCCCATAATATGATATTATAGTTAAAAGGATTACAATTAAAAATTATTTCATAAAATACAATCCTATCATGGAATAATATGATCCTTGAAATCATATACATCATTCAATAATATATTCACATATCATAGAATAAAATATAATAAAATAACATTAATTTTATAAATTTCATTACTGGAATATATCTATCAATATCCCAAATCTAAAAATTATATATATACAACATTCCACTTCCCATTATATTGCATGATATAATATAAATTCTGAATCCATATATGAAAATCCATGTGCCTGTCTTTTAAGACACTTTTATGAATTTATTATATCACCATATATTCAATAGATTTTAAATATTCATCCTTAAATCCTATTATAATACCATTAATTCAATTTAAATATTAGCAAAATGTCCCAAATATCTCAATCCCCATTATATCCAATACATTGTCAACCATGATCCTTTATAGAATTGATAGTGAATGTAAATAATAGAAGTAATTAATTTGATCATATATTTAATAATGGATATCCTTAATTACACTAATGACAAAAATATATTTGACTTGATTTCCATCGAACACATGTGTCAAGGTACCTGTGTCCCCCACGTTGTATCATATATAAGAAATAATTTTCACATTATCTATTAATCAACGATATCAACCAACCACAGTATATAATGTATTTAATACCCTTTTATTCACTTATCTAATATTAATTCCTACTATGTATGCATACTAAGGAATTCAAAAAATTGAAATTCATTCACCCTAATAGATAAGAACATCAAATGACACTTTTATAGAAGATAATAACATCCGAAATGACATGTCTACAAAAAATTAGACACTCCTCCAATCCATGTCACTTATGGGTTTAAATGTCATAATCATGATACAGGAGAAATAATTCAATCATTATTAATCTCAAATCATAAAATTATCATCCATAAAGGCAACACATAAAATATTAGCCCATCATAAAGGATATCTTCTATAACGTATCATGTTGTCAATTTTCTTATGCTGAGTATCTTTTAAAATATTATTTATGGGGAAATCCAAATGTTGGTAATGAATATATATTATAACAATGATCTTTTGATTGATGAAGTTTTTGAAATCAACATTCTTCCATCAAAAATATAAAACCATATATGGGACTCATGGCGATATTTTCTATCTTCATATAAAATCCCAATAAGAAAGAATAAAATTTCAATTGTAAATTATAATTTCAAAACATGTTCAAATGTAGTCAACATAAAAAGTAATTAATTTATTTAATCCATTTAATAAAGAGATTATTTTGAATTATTTTAAAATAAATTATTAAAAAAACACACACATATATATATATATTGTAGTCATAGAGTCATACATTGTATTAGTAATGTGAATTAAATTTTTATGATTTTTTATTAAACTCATTTCATTGATATGTAATTCATGGTGCAGATTTGTGTTAATACTCAATAAAACCCACCTACTAACCATATTAATTAGTAATATAAGTGATGAAAGTATGTTTGTATAATTTTATATTCAATATTATAAATAGTTCTAAACTAATTGATAAATTATTACTAATTAATTACATAAAAAATATTTTACTATTACTTAATGAATCTACTTGAATGCATAAAACACTTTCAATGTTTATTATTTTAATATTTTTATACACCTAAAAAAATCATCTATTATTACCATCATTATAAAATACTATAAATTTTTGTATATTTTTAGTCCTGATTTTTATTTATACACTACTAAGTGGCTGAATAAATGATTCATCACTGGTGTAATTTTTTTTTATAATTTTCACTTATTTAAAAGTAATCATTCTATATACATGGTATATAGAAAATATATTAATATTATCATATCATGATAATATACATAAAATAATCTATATTGTGAAGTAGAATGAAACACCATTTTTAACGCCCCGACCCCAGCTACCCAGAGTCGGTGCATTAGTTCGTAACATTAGCATGATCACAAAAGATCATGTCTCGAAAGACTGATTAGTTTAGTAGCCTTGGAAACACTAGATACATTCGTAAACGTTACATTACATCATAAAGTGAAAAACTACAATAATAAATTCTCCATAGTCCACACTCATATCCTCTTCTCACAATCCCCGCAGGTCATTCATAAAATACTTCTTCACATCCTGGAAAATATTAAAACATTATTAGGGGTGAGCTCAGATGCTCAGTAAGGATAAAAATATTGCGGAAGCTTTCATTAATAAACATAAAAATTTAAGGCAATGTATAACTAAAACAAAAGCCTTTTAAACTTGAACATCAACATAATATGGAAAAAGTAAAATGAGATAATGCCATTCACTACTTCACATGGATAATCTACTGGTCGAATAATCACATGAAATATCAATAACCACTTTCATAATGATGGAATGTATAATGCAAGACATTTTGAAACATTATGTCAAGGCCTCGGACAAGACGTCTAAAATGATTAATGCCTCGGCCAAAATCACAAATCAAATTGGAAAAGGGCCTCGGCCAATTCCACGTCTAGTTGTCTCATGAGACCTACCGATGCATCGAGGAGCTATAGCGGGCTCCACCCGTCACTTTTTATGTCCAATACATTCCTCATATGAATAGGTTTAAACATATCATAAACCATAACATAATCGTATCACATAAAACATGCATAAAGGAAACATAACATTTACACATTTCAATCACAAGATATCAATACAACATATTGATATAATAAAAACTCTTTGAAAACCATTTTCAATACCAAAATAAAAGAAAGTTAAAACTTTGTATTTATTTTTCATTAAAAAAATGATGGCTTGTAGAGGAAGCCGAAACTCAAAAAATGGTCACGGCAGCGGAGAAGTCGTTGTTCCCACATAAGTACGGAAAGAAAAACATTCCCTTTTTTCATTTAGCAAAACATTTCGTATAAAAAGATTCCTTTTGAACAAACATAAAAGTCAAAGGGGTTTATACATCGTATAAAAGAAAGTCGTGTATAAAACCAAATATGCCTCAATGAAAGGGGATTGAGACGAAGTCCTTAAAAAGATCATTTTTTTATAAAGTAGGTCTATTATGTGTATTCACTATAAGTAAACATAAATAATGTAAAAATACAAGACAGGACATAATAATATCATGACATAATTTTAAAGTAGGAGATTAACCCAAAGAATGGAAGTTGGGTTATGAAATTCCCTTACCTTGCGTCTTGTCCTGACTCGACCGTTCGTTAACCTCCTGAATAATAAACTAGAGTTAATTTCTATTTAGATAAGAACCTTTTTCATGTTCATTATTCCTTTTATATCCCTTATTACCATGTTATGAACATTATTTAATTATTTAAGTTAATAATGGTCGTTTTGTCGATCTTTGGTACTTGAGTCAAAAATAAACTTCTTATAATTACAAGTTGTTCATGTGGTGAAATATCCATTATATCCAGAATTATATTCATGATGTAGATATCATATATATCATATATACAGTATATACATTCATTCGTAATGTCACGTAACATTTAGAGGTCAAAAATGAAATGCATTGTTCATGGAGACGGTAAGCCGTACGTACGCATGAACGCTACTTTCATTTCTATTTCGTATTTAATGGAATGAAATCATAATGATATAAATTTATAATATAATTACAGTATAATATAGTGTATAATACCATTTAATCCATCCTTTATACATCCCACATATAGCATTAACGATTCAAATCTCTTTGAGGGGGCGGTAGTCCGCACTTCCTAAAATGAAATTATCCTGTTTTACCCATAATGGAAATCATAAAGTATGCCATAAATGAGAAATACAGAAGCATAAGTAAAACATAAACATATTTTATATAATATATAAATATAGTGACATCTTAATGGCCACATTTGAAGGTGTTATATGAGTGATGAACAATCATCGTTTCGTGAGGCAGAAATTCGCCATCCACAGAAACCGTATGTTCTTTAACCATTAGATGTAGGTTTGTGTAATTGTAGCTCTAATCCTTCTTATAAAAACATCCTAGTATATTGAGGATACTGTTTCTGTTACAAAATAAATGAATAAAAAGATTTTATGGGGTTGGAGAAGAAAAATAAAACAAAACAACATTAGAGAAGACATTACCTCAAAATCGGGTAACTCTTTTTGATTTGAGCCAAAGGCTTCCTTGGGAAGAGTTCTGCCCAATGTAAGGATTCTAGGAGTAATAGGGGGAAGTTGGGAGAGTATTTGGGAAGAGGTTGTCTGAGCCAAATGGCTTGAAAGTGTAAATGAGGTGGGTGAGGTGGGGGCCTTTTATAATTGGAGTGGAGGGGCACTTTTGGAAAGATTGAAATGTTATATTATTTCACAATGATTTTCGGATTCTAAAGGTCCCACACATATATAATTCGAGGATAAGGTGATAAGGTTTCGAAATCTCCTCATTCAATAGGCTTTGGACAAGTGTAAGCCTTGGACATTGCATTATCGTCTCATTTTATTTAAATCGTTAAATAATGAGGTCATCGCTGCATCATAATGATGTCATAAATAGTTTAATTTATTTAATTTCTAAAAATTATAAAAAAAATACTATGATGTAGGAAAGATTTTTATCTTTCTAATGAATATTTATAGTCAAAATTTGGACTTGTGTAACCCCACTTAAAAACTGTTTTAGTAAAACAACTCATGTTTGTGTCAATTTAATTTTAACATTAAATAAATATATATTAATGTCATTTTCCAACTAAAGTGGCTCCATGGGGTCCCCAAGTTGACCCATGGGTTTTCATGGTTGGCCATGACTCATCCAATAAAAGTAGGACAAGTGTCAAGCTCATCTCATATTATTAAAACATTATTTTTACCTTAAACTACACTAATTACCTCTAATCGCGATTAAGAACATAAAAGTTACTATTCACCAAAAAATTATTTTAATCTCATTGAACCACATTTTAATTCTTAATGACAACCATTTATGTCGGATTTTTGAAAATCAAATCACAGAAGTGGTAATATTTCATTTTAACGAAAAATCAGTTTTTAACAACCACTTAGTGGTTTCACTATTCATCAAAAATTGAAGTTTTTCAGAATAAGGACAAAATTTCACCCTAAGCTATAATTGATATTCTGAATTCAAAAATGATGTCTATTTTTAAAAATTCCAATCATATAAGTTGTATTAATTAATTTTATATTTAATTCCCGCTGTTACAACAAATAGCGTGTTTTTAAGAAACAATTTATATCAAAAGATTGGCAATTGTTTATGTCCAATTTCAATGTTAAATTAATTCTAATGACCACCATTGGATAAAATGGTAAAAATATATTCTAATTATACTTTAAAACCACTAAATAGTATTATTTATCAATATAAATTATTTTTATTAAAAAAGCTGTGTTTAAGTATTTTTCACTATTCATAAAAAATTAGAAGTTCTCAGAAAAATACCAAAAATTCAACATAGGCTAATTTCGATATTCCAAATCCAAAAATGAAGTACATTTTGATAAATAACATTTATAAAATTTCAAAAAGTAGGTATTACTTTTCACAACGGCTAGTTTAATTCGTTGTGGTGTGTGTTAGAGCTCGAGGTTGCGTACAACACACACTATTGCATTATTCGAAGTGAAACGTACCGTGAAAGCTTGGGGTGTTACATTCTCCCCTCCTTCAATAAATTGCGTCCTCGCAATTTGAAATTTTTCTTTGAAAATAAATGGTTGAAAAGAGAAAATACCTATGAGGAAAACCCACATCGGAAATAAGATTAATAAAATTTAGCCTTAATAAGAGGGAAAGGGAAATGAAAAAGTCACCACCCAATTATGATCTCGATTAGGAGAACATTGGTGGAAATTAGAGACATATAATTGGAGGAAAAACGTAAATATTTGTAGGGAGTGATTGAGGTCATCAATCACAATCAACTGTCAAATTGAGGGCCTCAAAGCCTTCAATCTATGTTGATTTAAAATATCATCAGTTCAACAATACATAAGGTATTATGATAACACCTTTTTTTGTTTTAATATCCCTTTACTAATGTTTATGAATTAATTTATTCATTGAATAAGATATAGGTATATATATATTTATGCTTGACAATTAGAGTTTCAACCTTCAACTCATCTTTCACTCAAAAAGATAATAGAAATCAAAAATATTATACTTATCCTAATTGTATAAGGTTCCAAATGTTAACACATACCATTTAGATTAGTAAAATTATTTTGTAATAACCATGGACTTCCTGTAGGCTAGTGGTAGGAAATAAAGGCTTGTCGCACTATGGTTGTGGGTTCGATTCCTACAGCTTTGTCCGACGCGACGGGTTATTCCCCACCCTGCAGGTTGTCCTTTTCCTAAAACTATAGTATCATAATAATCAAAAAAATAATCTTCATAAATTTTTTAACCCTAAACAATACTATCCAAAGATCAACTTAATCCACTCCAACCTTTATAGTTATCCAAAATACCTCTGACTAGACTTTCTCTAAAAGGTCTCATAATTTCAAAATCAATTTTTCATATTCCCCAAACAAAGTAAAGTTTCTCTTTTTGTCACATACTAAAAATATAATTACCTTCATCATATTAAAACCTTACTGAAAAAAAAACAAGTACTGCAGTACAATCCTTATATATATCACATTATTATTATAACCAGAATATAATCCTTGAGTCCAAAAGCACTAATACATTAATTATTCCGCTTCAACTGTAGTCACAGCATAAGATTGGCCTTGATCCCTTGGCCTTTTCTAAGGTAAGTTTCCCTGACGCTTAGGACATTCATTTTCATAATGCCCCATTTCCCTACAATTGTAGCATTCAACTTTGATAGCCTCTTTCTTTCCCTTGCAATCACGAGCCTGGTGACCCTTTTCTCCACATTTATAACAAACTCCCATTCTTTTTAGGCAAGTACCAGGGTGATTCATCCCACAATTATCACATAATGGAAAATCCTTCTTTCCCTTTTTCCCTTTATTTGTCTCTTGTTCCACCATTCTCTTACTCTCTTGCTTTACTTTGTTGTCATAAGACTTAGAGAATTCCTTTTCTGTCTTGATAGCACATGAGACAATATCTTCGTATGATGAGAAGGATTGTGATACTAAAGCTCGATGGAGAAATGGTTTTAACCCATCAAAGAAACGATCAATCGTACTCCTTGGGTTACGTATATAATCGGCAGCATGACTCGCTAACCTTTTAAAGATTGCCTCATACTTTGCGACATTCTCATCCTCCTTCTGCCTCAAACTCAGAAATTTCCTTTCCATATCCGCTCGATGGTCACGAGGAAAGTATTTTTCTTAGAAAATCTTTTTGAACTCCCTCCATTCCATATTCGATACGTCATCATCTTCCTTTGTGTTTTGAATCAGCGACCACCACTGATCGACATCTCCAGTGAGGCGGTAAACTGCCATGACAACCTTCTCTCTTTCGCTACTCCCCAAGGCATGGAATATTTTTTCTAAGGAGTTTATCCATTTCTCATCTACTAACGGATTTGTACCCCCATTGAAGGTTGGTGGTTGTTGCCTCATGAAACGGTCTAGCATTGATCCTCCACGTTGCGGATCAGGGTGCTCCATACGAGTAAGGTTATTATTCATAACCTGAGTAAGTTGTCCCAGTATGGTGATTAGCTGATCGGCACCAGTTGCATCACCAGCCCCACTATATTTATCTTGAGCAGGAGGGCAATCCCTACATGGAGTGTGTGCATTGATATGGTTTCCATTTCATCCACTAGGCGCCATTTCTAAACAATTTCATAAACTAGATTAGTTTATGAAATAAAAAACATAATTCCATATTTGTAAAATACATTACATAGATTGAACTATTTATGGATATAATCCATAATCATAAAAAGAAATGTTTCCTTTGAGGAAGTATATACTCATAACCCTTCATAGTGGTTTGTAAAGAAAATGAGAATTATCCTAAGCATATCCCCCGGGAGTGTCGTAACCAAGAGTACAGCAAGGCCCGTTGTCGTGCACCAGTTCCCGTTCGAGTCTAGCTCAAAGCGGTGTTTTCGGGTTTTACCCCTAGGTACATCTGTGCCAGAGCCGCCTCTACCTGCTCGTATCTAGACAAGGATGTATTGCTCGGAAAACTCACAAAATCTCTACAATAACAAAATTCTAGGAAGTTCTTCTATACTAATCCTCAATGTCTATCTTTGTGCTATGTGATCTAATCAGAATTTATCTAAATCTAGCTTCAAAGGTTAGTACTACACTGCCTCTGATACCAACTGTAACGCCCCGACCCCAGCTACCCAGAGTCGGTGCATTAGTTCGTAACATTGGCATGATCACAAAAGATCAAGTCTCAAAAGACCGATTAGTTTAGTATCCTTGGAAACACTAGATACATTCGTAAACGTTACATTACATCATAAAGTGAAAAACTACAATAACAAAGTCTCCATAGTCCACACTCATATCCTCTTCTCACAATCCCCGCAGGTCATTCATAAAATACTTCTTCAAATCCTGAAAAATATTAAAACATTGAAAGGGGTGAGCTCAGATGCTCAGTAAGGATAACAATATTGCGGAAGCTTTCATAAATAAACATAAAAATTTAAGGCAATGTATAACTAAAACAAAAGCCTTTTAAACTTGAACATCAACATAATATGGAAAAAGTAAAATGAGATAATTCCATTCACTTCTTCACATGGATATTCTACTGGTCGAATAATCACATGAAATATCAATAACCACTTTCATAATGATGGAATGTATAATTCCAGACATTCTGAAACATTTTATCAAGGCCTCGGCCAAGACGTCTAAAATGATTAAGGCCTCGGCCAAAATCACAAATCAAATTGGAAAAGGGCCTTGGCCAATTCCACGTCTAGTTGTCTCATGAGACCTACCGATGCATCGAGGAGCTATAGCGGGCTCCACCCGTCACTTTTTATGTCCAATACATTCCTCATATGAATAGGTTTAAACATATCATAAACCATAACATAATCGTATCACATAAAACATGCATAAAGGAAACATAACATTTCCACATTTCAATCACAACATATCAATACAACATATTGATATAATAAAAACGCTTTCAAAACCATTTTCAATACCAAAATAAAAGAAAGTTAAAACTTTTTATTTATTTTTCATTAAAAAAAATGATGGCTTGTAGAGGAAGTCGAAACTCAAATAATGGTCCCGTCGGCGGAGAAGTCATTGTTGCCACATAAGTACGGAAAGAAAAACATTTCCTTTTGTCGTTTAGCAAAACTTTTCGTATAAAATGATTCCTTTTGAATAAACGTAAAAGTCAAAGGGGTTTATACCCCGTAAAAAAGAAAGTCGTGTATAAATCCAAATATGCCTCAATGAAAGGGGATTGAGACGAAGTCCTTAAAAAGATCATTTTTTTATAAAGTAGGTTTATTATGTGCATTCACTATAAGTACACATAAATAATGTAAAAATACAAGATAAGACATAATAATATCATGACATAATTTGAATGTAGGAGATTAACCCAAAGAATGGAAGTTGGGTTATGAAATTCCCTTACCTTGCGTCTTGTCCTGACTCGACCGTTCATTAACCTACTGAATAATAAACTAGAGTTAATTTCTATTTACTTAAGAACCTTTTTCATGTTCATTATTCCTTTTATATCCCTTATTACCATGTTATGAACATTATTTAATTATTTAAGTTAATAACGGTCGTTTTGTCGATCTTTGGTACTTGAGTCAAAAATAATCTTCTTATAATTACAAGTTGTTCATTTGGTGAAATATCCATTATATCCCGAATTATATTCATGATGTAGATATCATATATATCATATATACAGTATATACATTCATTCATAATGTCACGTAACATTTTGAGGTATGAAATGAAATGCACCGTTCATGGAGACGGTAAGCCGTACGTACGCATGAACGCTACTTTCATTTCTATTTCGTATTAAATGGAATGAAATCATAATGATATAAATTTATAATATAATTACAGTATAATATAGTGTATAATACAATTTAATCCATCCTTTATACATCCCACATATGGCATTAACGATTCAAATCACTTTGAGGGGGCGGTAGTCCGCACTTCCTAAAATGAAATTATCGTGTTTTACCCATAATGGAAATCATAAAGTATGCCATAAATGAGAAATACAGAAGCATAAGTAAACCATAAACATATTTTATATCATATATAAATACAGTGACATCTTAATGGCCACCTTTGAAGGTGTTATATGAGTGTTGAACAATCATCGTTTCGTGAGGCAGAAATTCGCCATCCACAGAAACCGTATGTTCTTTAACCATTAGATGTAGGTGTGTGTAAGTGTAGATCGAATCCTTCTTATAACAACATCCTAGTATATTGAGGATACTGGTTATGTTACAAAATAAATGAATAAAAAGAGTTTAGGGGGTTGGAGAAGAAAAATAAAACAAAACAACATTAGAGAAGACATTACCTCAAAATCGGGTAACTCTTTTTGATTTGATCCAAAGGCTTCCTTGGGAAGATTTATGCCCAAACTAAGGCTTCTAGGAGTAAGAGGGAGAAGTTGGGAGAGTATTTTGGCATAGTTTGGCCGAGCCAAATGGCTTGAATGTGTAAATGAGGTGGGAGAGGTGGAGGCCTTTTATAATTGGAGAGGAGGGGCACTTTTGGAAAGATTGAAATGTTATATTATTTCACAATGATTTTCGGATTATAAAGGTCCCACACTTATATAATTCGAGGCTAAGTTGATAAGGTTTCGAACTCTCCTCATCCAATAGGTTTTGGACAAGTGTATGCCTTGGATTTTGCATTATCTTCTCATTTTATTTAAATCGTTAAATAATGAAGTCATCGCTGCATCATAATTATGTCATAAATAATTTAATTTATTTAATGTATAAAAATTATAAAAAAATACTATGATTTAGGAAATCTTTGTAGCTTTCTAATGAATATTTATAGTCAAAATTTGGACTTGTGTAACCCCAGTTAAAAACTGTTTTAGTAAAACAACTCATGTTTGTGTCAATTTAATTTTAACATTAAATAAATATATATTAATGTAATTTTCCAACTAAAGTGGCTCCATGGGGTCCCCAATTTGACCCATGGGTTGTATTGGTCGGCCATGACTCATCCAATTGGAGTATGACAAGTTTCAAGCTCATATCATATTATTAAAACAATTTTTTTACCTTAAACTACACTAATTACCTCTAATCGCGATTAAAAACTTAAAAGTGACTATTCACCAAAAAATTATTTTAATCTCATTGAAATACATTTTAATTCTTAATGAAAACCATGTATGTAGGATTTTTGAAAATCAAATCACATAAGTGGTAATATTTAATTTTAACGAAAAATCAGTTTTTAACAACCACTTAGTGGTTTCACTATTCATCAAAAATTGAAGTTTTTCAGAATAAGGCCAAAATTTCACCCTAAGCTATAATTGATATTCTGAATTCAAAAATGATGTCTATTTTACAAAATTCTAAACATATAAGTTGTATTAATTAATTTTATAATTAATTCCCGTTGTTACAACAAATAACATGTTTTTTAAGAAACAATTTATATCGAAAGATTGGCAATTGTTTATGTACAATTTCAATGTTAAATTAATTCTAATGACGACCATTGGATAAAATGGTAAAAATATATTCTAATTATACTTTAAAACCACTAAATAGTATAATTTATCACTATAAATTATTTTGATTATAAAATTTGTTTTTAATTATTTTTCACTATTCATAAAAAATTAAAAGTTCTCAGAAAAATACCAAAAATTCAACATAGGCTAATTTCGATATTCCGAATCCAAAAATGAAGTCCATTTTGATAAATAACATTTATAAAATTTCAGAAAGTAGGTATTACTATTCACAACGGCTAGTTTAATTTTTTGTGGTGTGTGTTAGAGCTCGAGGTTGCGTACAACACACGCTATTGCATTATTCGAAGTGAAACGTACCGTGGAAGCTTGGGGTGTTACACCATTAGATTACAGAACATAAAAAATTATTTGATTGATCAAATGACACACAATATCAAGTTTATAAAGTAATATAACACCATAATACTTATATATATATATATATTTTAATTTTTAAATAAATTTATTCTATTTGATATATTTTGATGCACACAACACCATGTTTAAATAATCATTGATACTCTATATAAATATTATTTAAAATGTGTATTTTAACTAATAAATTGTAGTACACTGTATGAACATAAAAAATTAAATTTATGTTTTTTAAAAACATAAATTTATATATATTCTATATAAATTAAAATAATAATCATTCGGAAGAATAAAACCTTTAAAATTGATGTTTTTTATAATGATGATTTAATCACCCATAGATCGCATAATTTAAAAATAATTAATAATTTTTTATAATTTTTTATAATTTATTTTTTGTTTTTTCAATTCGTAATACAAAATTAACACTCTCTTAATTTTTGGGTTTCTTAAGAAAACGTTTTTTTATTTATAGTGAAAAATATAAAATTTAATTGCAAATAATTATTTCTTTTAATATGTTATAATGTAAAAATATATTTTAATAATTTTTAAGTAAAATTAGTTAATTAATAAAAAAATTATACAATTTTTGTTAGTTTTATAATTTTAATATTTAATATTGGTAATAAAATGTCAATATTTTGAAACTTTTCTCTTCAAAAACCCGATTTCCTAGGGAATCAAGAGGATTAATTTTAAATTAATAATTTCCAATTTAGTGATTCTAATTTTTTCTAAATTGATTATATTTTTGGAATAATTTTAATTTAATTTATCTAATATTTTTAACATAATTTCTCATAATTATCCGTAAATTTCTTTTTATTTTTTTATCACAATCAAGATAATAATTGATTTTACTAGAGGGTTAATGAATGAATATAAGGATTGAAATTACCTACCAATTTATGAAACACCTATTTCCTTGATGTATTTTAATTTTATCTCTTAATTTTCCAATCATGTCCCATTTTGGAGGCTTGTGCCATAAAATATGTAGGTAGGACTGAATCCTTTCAAGTAATTACAAGTGTGAAACTCACCTCACTTATAATTGTCACCCCATATCCACTATTATTCTTAATATTAAAAATAATTGTATAGAAAAATTCCTAACCAAATCTCTTACAAAATTACATCCCAAATTTATATAATAATTATTTATATCATAAATCGATCTTTATCCTCCTATTTCAATAATTATTAAACCATTTTGATATTATTCAAAAAATATCATATGTAATGAGATGTTTTCATGTTTAGTTAAATACCTAAATCCATACACAAATCAATCTATTGGGTTACAAAATCATCATTAATGTGTACATGGACAGCCGCCTCACGAACCGATGTCATTCATTTTTCCACTAACACCTCTCAAGAATTGGATTCATAATTTATAAATAGTAAATATATTATATTTATACAATTATTATACCTATGATTTGATTAAATCATACGTAAAATTTCCACATTTCATTCTGTCGGATAAATGAAAATGTCGCTCATGTCTATGGTGGAATACCACCTCACAATGTAATGAGATATTCATTTCGGTAAAACCTTAAATAAAAGGTGATACGGATAAAGATATTATTATTATTTGATATAAATGACAGAATTAATATATTAATGAAATTTATTATTATTAATTTATAATCGATTATTTTTTTCATTCATGGAATATTGATAACATCGTTCGTCTACATCTGGACTACCATACTAACAATGTGATTACTCTCATTACATAGCCACCTAGATTGATGATATATATAATATAATTAATTATATAATATTTTATTTGTGATATAATGAAAATTATTTATATATAAAATATTACATATCAATTTTCACTATTTATCTTTGAGAAATGTAAATGTTACTCATCCATATGCTTGGATTACCATCTCTATGAAGATAATGTAATTAAATATTCAAAACCATAATTTAGGGTTTGTATTAAATGTATGGTTTATTTATAAATAAGATTATTTGGTCATGATTATTTTTTTATATGATATATCAATATAATTTGTGCAAGAACCAGAACATTCATATCAAATAACAAAATAAAAAACATGGATATGAAAACCTATAACAATTAATATAATGAAACATTATTTTTGTAAAAATGATAAGTTATTATGAACTGATAAAATATCAAATTAAAAATTATAATATGGTTCTATTATTTTTTTAATAACACTGATAGTACAACCATAAATGTGGTTAAATCATATTCGACCAAAATAAAGCATATGTAATGGGGTTTTGTCTCAATATACATTCCATTGAGAAATGATTCTTATTTTTCCCCAATTCTATTTTATTAGATAAATATTTATATACCTTTTAATTCGTAATATAATGTTTCTTTCTTATTTTTTTAATTCGTGTTTTAATTTCTATAATTTCATCTAAGGTTATTTGACTTGAAAATTATTAACTGGTAAAATTTAATGAGCGATCTCACTTTATATTATGATTTGAAACAATAAATTCAAATAATAAAATTCATTTAATAATTTTTCAATAGATATTTATTTTTTCTTAAATATCCAAATTCATTATTGATGGGTATTATATTTTTCCTAGAAAGGATATAATTTTTTCATATCGTGTTATAATTGAATTTAATATGACTAACTAGAGAAATATTGATAAATATGTTTCCTTATATAAATATATATATGTAAATGTGATAATAATGAATATTTATTAATTAATAAAATTGGTTATTTGATATATTGAGAATGTTTAGAGTTGTATTAATTGGTATGTAAGACATTATGTATCCCATCGATGCATCATTTTGTGTCATGAGACAATTCAGTTTTCCAAAATTAAGGTGGTTTCTAACAGTAGTTTAAACACTCTTGGGAACGGTATATATAGTAGATTCATCATTATTATAGATATCATGACGTCCAGTAATTAATATTTTCCTTTAATATGAATTCATTTATTATTATCCATGTTATTTTCCCAAATATTTTAGTTGTTGTTGAATTTATTTATCAGTTTATTTATTTTATGTAATTTTTTTTAGTTATTTACCTTTCTATATTGATTATAACTTATCTTACCCTGGTATTGATGTTCTTTAAATGGATTATCCATTTATTTATTTTCCTTAAAATATACATTATTATTAATTATTTATAATAACTTATTATGTATATAAACAATAGTGAGCATTTAGATATCATCATTATTTTATTCTTTCTATAGGATATGATGAAGTATTTTGGAATGAATTTTTAATGATATAGTTCATTATTTTTCATATTTTTTATTCTTTTTTATATTACTGATAACAGAAAGAAACACCCAAATTTTGGGATGGCCAACGAGAGGCCAAAGTAACAATGGCCAAGGGATTCCTTATAAAATTATTCCCAAGATGATCCACCCTTGTAAGGTTAACCCCATCCAAATTAAAATGAAGAGTGCTAGAAAAGAAAGAGACATATGAACCATAATCTATCACCTCCTACTGACCGAGATGAAATTCAACCTTATTTCCCTCACGCAATGTGTGAACCACCTGGATATTTATTCTTTTGATGGATTCTTTAGACGTCCTAATAATATAACTTATTGACCACAACATACATGTATTGTTATGCATTGAATTGTGAATGATTATAGAATCAGTCTCTACCAGCTGAGTACTGATTTTATTCTGAGTACACAGTCCTAGCCCTGTGAACATATCCATGGCCTCTACATGAAAATAGCTATATCTCCAATAATAGCCTATAAAATAAATGGGGACACTCCTCCTATAGTCTCTAACAACTACTCAATCCCGCTTGAAGCCCGCACTACCTGAACCAAAAAAGATTCTTTTAAGCCCCATGGATGGTGGGAATTAGAGCACCACGTTTCACCTAATCCCAGAACTGGGTTGATGACATATAGGTACACTCACATGAAGGCCACTTAGTGATCGGTCGCCATGCCAATTGTTGTTCTGGTAGACCATATCCACTAGTAAAATTAGAATTCTTATTCCAAAACAACCATTAAATATACCAAATTCCTTCAATCCTTTCCTTATTCTTATATTTCCAAATCCACTAACACCATGCACTTAAAATAACCCACCTTCTTACTATTTCTTCATTTTCACCCATTGTCCCCTGGAACCAGTGATCCAAAAATGTTCCCAAATGAAGAATTCGAGAGAGAAGACTAGTAAAAACTCTGAATTATTTACAAACATCCATAGAACACTCCCCCTCAAAGAAGTGGTGGTTTGAGTACTCTTCTATATGTTACTTATAGTAATAACATCTAGACACCGAGATGACAACAATCTTTCTCAAATTATATTATATTAGACGATGTTGTTTCCACATCCACTAAGATAAAAAGTTGCACATGGTAGGCACTCTCCCACAATATATGACGTCGTTCCGCATATCATTTTTCTCATAGGGAACTATAATCCAATATTAGTACTTTGATGATAACTTCCATGAAGTAGAGACATAAAAAACACACATATCTTGATCTAAATTTAAATAAATTTGACCAAACACTACATGTTTTTCTTCATTAAGCATACAATTTAAGAAGTTCGGTTATAATCTAGCCTCTTGAATAGAAATCATGGGTCTATGAAAACCCAAGAATCCAATGTTATCACCTTAGCCGTTATGGTGTCCGAAAATAGTATCCTCATTTCTAAAAATATATATACTATGACAATGGTTTCTAGGAATAATCTGATAAATTATAGAATATAAATTGGAATCGAGGTTCCATGGCCTTCCAAATTCACACAACATTTACCATACATGATGATCCTTAAATGAGTCCACCATTCCACAAACTCCCATGCATTCTTTTTAGGAATTCCATGCATAGTATCCATGAGAGACTGCATGTTGATCCGTCCTTCCAATAGATTTCTTGATTGTCCAACCTACGAAGCCTAGTGATACTTATCTTCCTCAAAATCATTCTAAATGAACTGAGGTAAAATTTTCCAGTAATGAGATAACCCCATTTGGGATCACTGGTTTTCAATAGGTCATGAATATGTATCTCTAATAAAACACTATTGTGTAAAGTTATCCATCCTTTGAGGGAATGATATTGGTTATGAATGTATAGAACTTTTCTTATGATCTTTCCCAAAATATGATCAATGTCTAAAATATGAATATTCCTAGGGGATATAGGTTATATGAGGTAGTCTAGTGGAAATGAACCTTTTGTGCATATCCATCTTGAAATTCATGGATGATGATTTCATGTTGACATATTTTTCCAATATAAATTGGATACATATTCCTTTATTGATCACCAAAAAACTCCAGATAAATTAATCATATAATATTTTAATCTTTTACCTAGCAATTATTTTTCTAGAATTCATGATGATCAGAGTATATTATGGAAACATGTGGTGATAAATGGAGAATTGGTTGGATATTATGTGGTAGGGTCAGTGGTTCCCAATCGATACACTTTTTTGATGTTGTTTTATATTACCAATGTAAAATGAGTGTCATTTACATATACTATTTCCCAAGACTAATAATATATCACAACCTTTTGGATGTGAAATATTGTATCTTATGCCATTTTAATAAAGAAAACACCTACTCTTGGATACTTTGTTAGGGGTTACAATATTTGGTATCATAGGTGTTTATTTGAATATTTAGGATCATGATTATAGAAAACATAGATTCAGAAACATAAACCTATGATATATTTTCATGATGTGTATATGAAAAAATAATAATATTTTTTCAATGAATTAACTGTGTGGTTTTTCATAGAAATAAATCTAGACCTGGATACATAAGGTAGATGTGGTTCATGACAAGAGGTACTTGTGGCTAATAATAGTGAAAAGAGACCATGATTCCTAACATAATCATCAGTATCTATATAATAATAGGACTTACTATACTTATTTGGACACTCCCTAGGTATATGAATAGAATAATTCTTATTTTAGTTACAAAAGACAATGAAGTATTTAAAGATAATGATATCGCCAAAGAAACCATAATGGTGATTATGATATTAGCTCTACCTAAATTTGTAAATTTATGTTATGTATATAAATATATTTTTTATAATACAATTTTTATAACAATTATATAACCTATTATATTGTATTACACCATAGGTAAATGTTGTATGGTTGAAGGAATAATTACCACATCAACCTATAAAATCAAATGAGTAAGACTAATCATTTTTTTATAGGATTAAGAAAAATATTTTAAAGGAAAGACTCTTACACTAATTTTCTTTATATGAAGTCATATTATAATTTTTATAAAAGATAGATAAATTATTATCTCTGTATTATATAATTTTAAAGGATGAAATAGAAATGTGGATGGAAGAGAAAAATATAGACACATTGAAGAAGGGAAAGAAGGATTTTTCAACATGTGAGAGATTTGGAAGGAAAAAACATGGCACATTAATAAAGGAAAATTATTTTTTTATATGCTTGGAGACAAATTGAAAAATTTATTAACATCAATTTAATAAATAAATATCCATTAATCAATTTATAAAATATATGGCGATGGGGTAATACAAATATAAATGCCCAATAAATCAAGGGATTCAACCATATAGGTAGATAAAAGACCAAGGAAAAGAGTATTCTCCAATTACAAATGAGGTGGAATGATTACTTTAATTATGTAATTAGATCCATTAAGTTTGTATTAATATTATTTTATCACTTATTATATGGTAATATGAATAATAGAATGCATATTTATGGTACTATAATACATTTTTTATCAATGATCTAAATGTTCCAGAATAACACTACTGATGAATAAGATAAGCAATTTAGGGGTATGCTAAACATCATGGAATGCACAAGATAATGAAAAAGTTATCAATTAATATATACATTTTTTCGGATTCTAATGTTTTGTTAATGGGATGATCGATATGGATAATGTAAAGTAGAGATTATTGGCTATATTGGAATTGCTTAATGAAATCCTGAAAATGTTGTATATATTATCATTGATGGATTTTACTACATTTTGGTATTTGAGAAATATATATAATAATATGTTATTTACATAAATAAAATAGATTAATATTTGTTTTCAATAAGGATTTATCAAAATAAAGTTTATTACCTTGTTTTGAGGTAATAAAAATATGAAGGTATCTACTAGTTTAATATGTGATGAAAAATAGATGCATCATTTTCTTTGGGGGATTAATGATATGTTCACTTTGGGAAGTCAGTGAAATTATTTGTAACATTTTATATATTAATGATTTGGAAGGTTTATATGGTTAATCAATTATTGGATGATTTAAGTTAATATTGATATAGGTTTTATTGATTATTGTTTTACTAGCTATATAATTATTTATGCATATTTGATAGCATATACATACCATTTTTCATTAATAATAAAATTATTTTGAAGGAATTACTTAATATTATATAATGGATTAAAATATCTATTAAAATTTATTTATGGTGCTTTTGGAATATAAAATTCTTCTTGTATATTCATGTTATACTGTATGAAATTAACGGGAAATTGATAGAATCCCAAAAATAAAAAACTTTTGACAATGAAATAGATTTATAAAAAGTTATTACATTTTCATATATACTTATTCATGATGAAAAATGAAAATCCAAAATATTAGGAAATGTAATTGAATTATCATTCGTTTATGATGTAATATTTTTTAATCATATCTCATAAATTTATCACGCCATATAAATTTATGTATTTTTAGTTAGTAAACAAAACTATAACTCCAACATTATGATGATAAATGTTCTTTATCGCTTTATATTAGTATTACGGGGATAAATTATTCTATATGTATACGTACCCACTTCCCACAACTATTAAATTATTTTGGTATCCCAATATCTGTTATTACAGATGACTTTGTATGATAACATTCCCAACATAAACATTATTTTTTATTAAATATTATCATGATGTGTGATTTCAAGGAGGCAATTTTCAAATTAAAAACCCCCAAGTTTTTTTATCATGATTATATTACGAGGATGAAAATTAATTAACTATGACAGAATGTAAGTTCCTATGATTTTAAAATACAAAAATCATATATTATAGAATGTATCATATTCAAAATTAAATAGTAGAAAAAATATATAATCCTAATACTTTACGATGTATTAATTTTTAAATGTTTTAAATCTATTTTATAGATTTTGATGCATGCAACACCTGATTTAAATGAAATGTGATTCTAAACAGAAATATTATTTAATCATGATAATTTTATCATAGCGATTAAAATAAATGTATAAATAGGAATAAATAAATTTATATAATAAACATATTTTATCTTTTTATATATTTATTTTAAAGGAAAATAAGAATCATTTGGATGAAAAATGAATATGTTCATAAAAAATATATTTTCTTAACGATGGTTTAGTCACACATTATGCCCATGATTTAATATTAACATTCAATAATTTTATTAAAATCATTTAAAAAAATTAAATTGTAAATTAATAATTATATTATAGTGTATTATATTTATTTTTTAAAAAGATCCATGTTTTCACGAACAGATAAAGATACATAATTTTATCTCACAAATAAATTTTTTGATTAAGGAAATTTATCCAATTAATGTCTTTTTTATCAATTTCATATTAGATTTTGATGTTGATATAGTGAACGTATTTGAACAGTTTCTCATATAAAGTCAACTTTTTATCACGTCTCGGGGATTAATTTTAAATTAAAATTTTACAATTATGTGAAATGAATTAGGAAAATGGATTCCTTATTTTCATTAAAAATAATTAATATAATCTACTATGTTCATAAAAAAATTTAACTATATGAAATAGTAAAAAATAATTATTATTTTTTTGGTTAACAAAAAAATTTATTTACTAGGTGATAAACTAAGAAGAAAAGGGTTAACAATTTCTTTTAGAATTAACAAATTAAATTATACGAAAATATTTTACCCTATAATATTATTTGGTTTACCATGGTCAATTATTTAGGCTTTTTTAATGATAAAATCATATCTATGAATAAATATTTTGAAAATATTTCAAGTCTATTAGTCACCTTGCTTATAAAAGGTCTCCCATTTTTCTCTATTATTCACACCTTCATTAATTGTTTTTTAAAATAAAAACAAAAATACCCTCTCAAAATCAGTCATCATGACTTATAATACAAATTCTTTTCATTAAATCAACATATTAAGGTTTTTTTTCTCGAACCTATGGATGATACTTTAAGAACTGGTAACACTCTCCAACTAGTATTTTTTTTCTTCCTCTATTTCAGTCAATTCATATTAAACCATAATATTATAATTACATATATATTTTATATATGTGGATAATTTATTATGTTATGGTAATTAACTTGAAATATCCCCGCATCCAGTAAATATGTTATCAAATAATAACTCTTGTGTATGGAGAACTACTGCCTTGAAAACAAAGATCATCCATCATTCACAGGTATGATTTACAGTCTTTATGATTTTAACTTATATAATTTTTCATGAAAATAATTGAGGATTTTTATAAAATATATAATTTATCTAAATTTTTATTATTATATTATGATTACTATTATTTAAATTATATAAATATTTAATTTTTTTAAGAATAATAACATTCATGATAATGGATGAATGAGAAAAAAAAGCAATTAAAACATGAAACAATGAAAATAATGAACCATTATTGACAAACGTTTTATATGATGTTATAAACGAATAATATTTAGTATTATAAATTTAAATATGGTTATCTTTTAAGTTAATGTAATGTTCAAATAAAATATATAAGAGATTTAATAACATTTGTCCACTAGTAAGTGAGAGGTAAGGTATTTCATCATAATTTACATTCCATTATGACTTATTTATAATTTTAAACCATTTATAGATTATATTTTTTATATAATTCCACATTGTCTAATAATATCATTATTAATTCATATTTAATGTTCGTTTAAGCTTCAATTTGATTAATATTATACAATAGGAGTTGAAATTAATGTTACAAATTTAAAAAGGTATTTAATTATCTCAAATTCATTTATGATTGTCATCTTTCTCTTGAATCAATCACGTTTTTATAATAATTATTATTGGATATTAAATTTATATGAAAGATATATTTTATTTTATGATGGATATTATTATTTCGTAAACAATATTCAATTGTTACCAAATGTGTTTACTTTTATGGTTATTTTATTAGCTTGGGAAATATTGATATATCATTAAATTTTAATGAGTACAGATATTTGAAGATATGAAATTTTTATTCTTGAATAAAATTGATTCATAGATATATGATTAATTAGTTGGAGATATAGTGATTGGTGGTGCACAAAATTATATATCTCTAGAATTCATCATTAGGTCTCATGTGAAAAATATTTTTTCCAAATTAAATGTGTTTTTACCTATAGATTAGACTTTATTGGTAATTGTATTAATAATAGTGTCATCATGATTCCTGGGATCATAGAATCCAAAAATTACATAATTATTTCATTATTAATTTCCTTATTGTTATCCTTGATATATTTTCGATTTAATTTTTTATTGATGTATTTAAATCTCAGTTTATATATTAAATGGAACATGTTCTCAATTATTTACGTTTCCATATTGATTATGCCTTATCATGTTATAGTGGTCATATATTTAAATGGAATGTTCGTTCAGTTATTTACCTTTCTATATTGATTTATAATTTATTTATGACATCATCTACTGAACATAACCCTTAATATTAATTTTATCTCACCCTTATTTTGATTCGGTCCACATTGATATGATTATGAATTTTAGGATTGAATTTTCAAGGTTGAATTTCATTTATTATATTATGTATTTTGTCAAATTTTTTTACCACTATAGAATTTGTATCATGTATGTGTATGGTAACCAAGATTGATAAACTAATTGATTATTTTAGATATGATTCCTTTTACCTTATGTCAATAAAATAATGTAGACACTGACTATAGAATACCGAGGTCTGGGTTGTTATATAATAAATATTCAATAAAATGGAAAAATAATATGGAAAATATATTATCCAGATAAAATATGGTAATCCCTATATTTAATGAAATATTTTATGGATAATATATTTTTTATATAATACTCATCAAATTCATGATGGGATAGAAATTTCCCATGTATTAAAAATTTCATGTAGAATTTTTTTTATGTTTGATTAATATCACTTTATAAATGTATCATTTTCAATCAAATTTAAAAACATTAATGATTTAAATTCATTGATTATTAGAACCAATATCATATTTTTTATCAAAAAAATCATTTCTAACAACTAAAATTTCATGTCATATATAAAAACTGAAATATGTGCACCCATGCATAATTTAATTAAACATGATCATGAAAAACAAATTTACAATAATAATATTAATAAAAATGACTGTTGATGTTATATATGATTGTAAAATATATTATTCGTTAATTAATACTATTATAGAAAAATATTAAACACTCTGAATTTTTTAATTTATAAATGATCATCATTAAAAACTATATATTATTGAATTAATTCTAGATCATCGACTCCTAATATTAAAATTAAATTTCATGGACTTTTAATGATTGTTTTTATGAATATATTTAGTTTTAAAATATATCGAATTATTATGGAAAGATTTACTGTTGGATAAAATAAAATACATTTATTCTATTAGATTTAATATATAATGGTTAACACTATTCATATAGAATCAAAATCGACCAACATGATACAATACATTTCACTTCATAAGATGTTAATGAAAATGTTAAAAATATACAAATCAGAAAATAATATTTTTACATATCAAATAATGGTTGTGGAATAATTTACAAGAAATGATCATGCCAAAGTTAAACATGAGTCTATCTATGTGATATCCAGTCACATTCTTATTAGGTGGATGATCAATGAATAAATTATTTATTTACATTTTTCATCTAGAACAATTATACCCAATTTTAATTCATATATTATTATTTCATGAATATGGATCATATTTTTGACCAACTAAATTTTTTGTTTTCTTATTAGGATAATTATATTACACATGGAATACAATTTTATTACGATTATTTTATTTCTAAGAAACTCATATGATTATACTATCAATAATCCATTCATTATATTGAAATAATCAATGATAATGTTTTTTGATTGTGATCACACCATAAATATATATTAGTGTAACTTGTTTTATATTAATTTAAAAATTTTATTTACAAATGTTTCTGCCAACAAAAATGAAAAATCAACTTTTATTTGATAAAATCCCTTATTGAACTATTATTTATATTTAACAAATTATTTTTCAACATTAGTGTGACTCTAACCACATAGTTATTTATTAATTTCTAATATTCCCATCTAATCTAAAAATATGGATAATTAATTAGGAATTTTTTTAATAAACTATATGTAAATTTGATCTATATTACTCTATTTTTTTATCTCATATTTTATCACAGATAGTGTTATAAAAGTATAACAACAGGATTTGGTTTCCAAATTATTATGGTTTTCTATTTAAACCATTCATTATTCAATAAAATTTAGATTTCCCATACATTATAGCGAAACTATATAGTGGATTGTTTGAATTTATGAATGTGTTCTATTTGGAAGGAATATAAGGTAGAGTATTTTTAACAAAGTAACATTATATCACCACTAAATTTAATTTATTATAATTGCATACTGTAATTTTTATAATTATTATATTTTTTATTTTTTTACTTTTTAGAAATCAATATGTTCCCATCATAATAATATATAACTATATAAAAAACTAATAGGATCTCATGGTAACATAAATTTATTAACATATGTGGTTATATATTTTAAATTAATAATATGGAAAGGGTATATAATTTTTTTTTCAAAAAAAATCATAATTAGAAAAAATCAATCATCAATTCAAATATATGAATGATACTACTTATAAACAATCACATATTTCTAGACATAGCTTAATCTAGGATTATTGGGCTAATCCAACATAGTGTTTCACTAATATGAATTATTTACTAAATAATGACATATAATACATCATAATTTCATCAACTAACATGTATTATCTACATCAAACATGTAAATGCATATGAAAAATATGGAGTATATAAAATATAAGGAAGATAAAGAAAAATCAATTTTAATACCAATCCTATAATTCTATATATATTTGAATTATTATTTAGAGAATTTTTTATATGATTAAAAAAATAAAAAACCCAGTAAAATTATAAAATCTATATCCATGACCAATTTATGTAATAACACATCGTATATACTTTTTTTAAATTGATATAAAAATTATTACAACTTATTCAATATTTTTCAAAATAATTTTTAATATAATATTATTTAAATTTGTACCATTCAAAATAACAATCACAAAAAAAATTATATTTAAAAAAAATACATTAAACATTAAATAATCATTGATTTTTTAAAAAAATTAAAAATTAATTTATAATTTATATATATAAAATTATTATATAATTCTATGTCATTTCATATAAATTTTAAGGTATAATTATATTTAAATGTAATAATATCTATATATATTTTTAAAATGTTTAATAATCATTTAGATGTTAATATTAATCAGTTAAAAAATTTATATGTCATAAACTCTCCAGTAAATAATTAAATGTTTCACTATAAATTTTCCTATAATAATAAAATTGTATTTTCATTATCTACTTCAATTATTAATAATAATTTTTTTAAATTGCATTTTTTAAAATATTTTATTTATTGATATAAATTATTTTATAAGATTTGATTTATTAAAAATAATATACTTTGTCTTTATTATGTTTCATTATGGTCTATGATTGATAATCTGATGAAGTATCATAAATTATGATATTTATATAGTAAGATGTAATGATATAAAAATAATATGCCATTTATTATAATATGATCTCATTTTATAAGATATAACCTTTAATAACTAGGAATATTTTTTATGATATAATATATATCAAACCAATGATATGATATTTTATAAGTTACTCAGATATTCCATGTAATATTTTTTGATATTACATTGATTATTTTCAACAGTTGGTGCAAAGATGGTGTTTCATACTGAGGACATGTGTTCCAAGAATAAATTATTAAATTTTATTAAATACATTAAATCTAACCCATTAGTAGTTTTCCTAGGAAATTAAAATTACATATATAAAGTATCTATAAAAATAAATGTAAAAGAACCATTGAGAATAAAATTATGGTTTTACCCTAGGGATGACATAACCTCTGTCATAATGTGTCTTTTTTTGAGAACATTTCATTGGGGTAAAATAAATAAAATATTTATGTATTATTATATTATATAACCTTGAAAAAACTGATATATTGTTTTCTTTACATACAAGATTATGGATAATATCCATGGATTTCATTGTAACCCTACAAATCATTAGAAATACGTTATAAAGAATGGAAGCAGATTCTACTAGCAAGAGATAATCAGCTCAAGGATTGACAACCGGTGTAAGAAAAAATTAACGGATCTACCAAAAAATCATGTTGCAGGTACATTATTGATTAGAGATCAATCCAAATTTAGGTAATTTTTTTTATTATTGGATTCATTCTCTATTAATAATTATGAATATGAAAATAAATCAATCAAAAAACGATTTGATATGCGGTTATGTCATCTTGTGGGAACTGTTCTTTTAAGGAATTTTTGCAAGATAATTAATATTTGGTGTTTGATTCTTCATTAAAATTCTTATATATTCCTATCTATGAAAGAAATAACATTTTGTATTTTATTCTTTTGTTTTATTACTGTGCATTTCTCTACATTATTTTATTCATAACTAGTGTTCTCTATTTTTCATGTGGTTATAAATCCTCCATAGAATCGATCATTTCACACCAATGTCATAGAATAAATATCTGAGATTATAGATTTGGAATTATAAATACACCAAATATGAACACTTTTGATATCAGTGGGTTGTGCGATGGTTATGGATATCTTGATTTTCTGTTTTTCAATACACAATGTGTAATATAGTAATAGCCAATTTCATTAATGGATTCATTGAATGAATCATGATATCAGACATTTTTGAGGTTCATGTGATTATTTTCCATGATTATGTTAAAGGTATGTTCTATAATGGTGGCTAGATGAGTATCAGGCACCATGGAATCCAAATATATAAGTCAAAAAAATTTCACACTACACAGTCTATTACATCTAGCCACACACTGTGGGGTCCCCTCTTTGTAGTGGATATGATTTTTGAAAGAAGATAAGTATCACATATTTTTTGACCATATCATATAGTCTGTGGTCCCCTTTGGGTGACATCAGCATGTACCTCTAATAGTAATAAAACATGGTTTGGAGTACATGTGTATGGAAATGAGGTGAAGTTAACACATAGTGGAATGCTGTGTACATTCATACGCACATAGACATGGGCTGTTTGCATGGGAATTCCTTGAGGTCCATAGGACACATAGTGAATTCTGATTTTATGCCTTGTACTATATTAAATTTGGCTTTCGTCCCTTTTCCTCTTTGTCATTGATATTTTTAGTCATATATCATTATACATATCCCCTCCTTAATTTTCCAAATATGATTTTCTCCTATACCTTGGACAATAATCTCTTCAGCATGAATTTTTTTGATCATGTTTTATAATTCCTTTCATGATACCTATAGTGAGATTCTCTATTCATCATCGTTCCTTAGGGGAATTTCATGGTATCTTCTTGAAAAACACTACATATGTGTCTATCCCTTGTATAGTAGGATAATATATATTGAGTTTTCGGTATACACAATAGGCTTGTAATTATTCTCATCTCTATATCTTATCTTTTTAGACTGCCAGTGTGTACTTCTTATGTAACGAATAGGTGAGAACCAAATGTAGGATGAAAATCGTCGATTCTACTAGAATCATAGAGTGTGTTATCCTAAAAATGTGCTATATGGAATCGTTCTAATGGAATCTTAATTATAATATCCATAGTTCCTTCCCATATTGAATGTTTCCGGAGAAGGATGTATTATTCATGTAGTGATGGAACTATATACAACTTTATGAAGGTACCGAAAACATATAAGAAACACAAAAATGGGATTTTAAAAATTTTCCACCTACAATTGTGCTAACCTCATCTTCTTTAGTAATGATTTTCCATGTAAAAGAATGAGGATCTTCACATGAGGATTTTTAAGAACAAAATAATAAAAAAAACAATACTGTAATAATCTGAAGTCATACATGAGGTATTCCCATTTTTATTGATCATATACCAATTAATAAAAATCCTAATTCCACAATATCAACCACATTCACATCAATAAATATAGGTTGAATCAATCTTCAAAATATGTGTGTTAGCGCATAGTTCCAATTATTCCTTAAATTCTTAAATGTTGACTACATCATATTTCTATTGACCCACAAGAGGGAGATAGATCTGAACTCGCAGGTCAAGAACGTCTCTCCCTAAAATGTAGGAGAGGAAAAAAGATATAGTAGAGGATAAGATTAAATTGAAATACACTCACCTTTTTTGGTTATAGTATTTTTTCAATTACTCATAATTACCTCACAAGACACGAGATGACTAAAAAATTATAAATAACATATTAAAACTACTGTACAAAGATATAAAAAATTATTATCAATCTCATGTAATTTGAAATATATATTTCAAAATAATATATGAGTAATTAACTCAACAATTCATTCCAGAAAATATTAAATGAACCATGGATATTTTAAAATAATATTCATTCAAATAATATTTTCATTGTTTTTAATTTAAAACATGTAAATAAATTTTTTGAATAAATTCAATACCATTTATTATTAACATGAAGAATATGAATTTATTTATTATCATAGTTATCATTTCTCATTGAAAAAAACCATACACTAGTGGTGGGGTCCATAATGCCCAAAATTCGAATTCACCCGAATAGAGAATTAATTCGAATAAAATATTTATTGTAACCCAATAAAAACAAATCCAAATTGTAGTTAATTCCTTTAAACACATATTATTATGATCATTAATTCAATATTCTTCTAAAAAGAGATCATTAACTTCATTAAAATGAAAACAACATTCAGATCACACCCAATTTAATATAATTTGTTCACCTATAATACCTCATAAAACCCAACACACACCCGTGTGACCATATTTTTCTTAGTTAATAATCTTTTGATCTAATGAGAAGGATTTACCCTCATCTAGAATGGGAATATATTTATAATTTCACTTCCATCTTGATCAACATGGTCCATGATATATTACATCTATATCTTGTAATTAAAAAATCATTTCATGACCATTAAACTAATTGCATGCCTCCAAGGAAACACTCAGCCAAATCTACCTCCCCACGAATTCATTATAATATTATTTTCCATTCATCAAAGTATATGATCATATAACACATATAGATAATGATATAATGTTAGGTGACCAATACACATTTCCATATATCGGAACAACCAATGACTCTTATGACATGTCGTGTTCCTATTGGAGGGTCGGATCTCATGATCTCACAACTAGAGGTCTTCATGTTAGAACATTATGAGAAATATTCTCAATTATTATTATCCCCTAGAACCTAATATTCAATCATAGACTGTGTCAAGTTAGTATGATTTTTCTATAAAATAAGAAATACATTTTATATTAATTTAATAGTATCTCGATTTTTTTATTAATGCCTAAGATCATTTATAAACATTTGATACGACAATTTGTAAATGAAAAATAACAATAAATTTGGATGAATAAATTTCTACATCTTTATTGTAAGATTACATCATGAATAATTCACAACACACATGATATAGTAGTCAAAAATATTGTTCATCATTGATCTATGGAACCCATTATCAACATAAATACCACTTGAACTAGAGACAACCTTCTAACCAAACTTGTTAGCTCTCACATGATTAAGATTAGAATTATACTGATTCTTGAACATAGTTACTGGTATCTCCATGGTTGCACCACATTTCAATTTATCTATAAGTTACCTCACCTTTTTTTTGTAAAACGTCTCATGGGAATGTATCCTCGATTATATTTGGTTATCCTCAGTCAAAACATTTAATGATGGATAGTAAGAATATCATAATTTAAAATAGGATAATAATTTACTTACTATATCAAATTTAATGAAATAGAATAAGTCATTAAATATAATAACTACTTCTAAGATTCTTCAGAAGTTGCAACAAACTCATTTTTTATTGTTATCGATACCACTGGATTATAAGATCTTGTCTCTCTCATCACATTATACTAACTATGATACATGATCACATGGGTCTAAGTAAGAAAAATTTTTTATGTTGAAAACATATATCCTTTCTTATTCACTTTTTATGTAAATTTCATTTGTATATTCCGAAGTATATCTTGATATTTTGGTCAAAATAACTTATAGTTATCATGGATATAACTGTTATTTTCCAACTATTTAGAATATATTGGAAATATAAATTAATATACATATCATGGAATACATTATTATTCCATCTATAAATCATTTGTAATTAAACTCAAAATGTTAATGACATCAAATTTCCCAGACATTTACACCAAGAGTGATTATTCCATTTGATACTAGCATCAATTTTCACTTCAATTGTTCCAACATGAATTTTTTTCACTACAGTGTCACTATATATTTGATTGAACAATTCTAGAAAACCATTACATTTAACTTATTAGATAATGTTCCTTAAAAATTAGGTTATCACATTATATAAATAACTATAGAATATGGTTATCACATTATATAAATAACTATTACTTGAGTATTATTCATGAAAAAAACAACCATTCTGAAATTTGGAATGATGTTTTCTTATTTACATAAAAAAATATGAGATATATAAATATGGTTGTACATAATAAATTTCCTAATAAGACCATTTATTAGGAAATATAGATGTTCAGTACATCTCATAAATAATAGAAGAATCTCACTTCTATGTCACATGATGAGTATACCATAATTTTAGTAATTTCACTCTACAAACATGATTTACATATCTTAATACAACTATTTGAATAGTGTATTGAAATTAATAAAAATTATATAAGACATTACATTATATTTCATGGTGAATATCCAATATATAAGTAGAGATAAATTTCATCCTAAAATTATTTTATATCCATTAATCATCAATAAAATTATCTAATGAATAATACCTCTTGGTAAGACCTCTAACATTTAGGGATATTAATAATGTACTTTTGGTGGGAAATTAGATTGTACTTTTCTCCTTTTCATTAAATTTTTTTATTACTATATTTAATGTTTATACATTATTTATTTTCTTATTTTATTATAAAACAGAAACATTATTATTAATGAAGTGTTTAATACAGATAGTTAATATGATCCATTGAAATATCATTATCCATTATTCTATTTAAACATGTCCTTTGTTTACATCACCTTATTTCTATATTTTATCTCATGATCCATGAAATTGTATTGGAGATGAAACAGTATTTTATATCATTCACTTAAATATGATGTGACTATAACTATGATTTGAGACTGATTATAGAAATATAAAATAACCATCATATTAACTAAACATGAGTATCTTATAATCTATTTTTACACACATGCTTCCTAAGGTAGTTTAACCAGTATTAGGGATTGTAGAACGTATAATATTTTGTTACCGTAGTATTATTCACAATAACCTCTACTACACATTAAAACCATTGAAAGAGTGTAAAATTAATTTTCAAATACTTAACTCAGCATTCCTTATGTTATAAAACTCCATTTTTAGGAATAATTGAAATTATAGATGAATAGTGAAATTACTAATAATTATCTTTTTAATCATTACGATTAATAAAATAATTCATTAAATTATTCCCAGTATTTTATGAATTTTAAGAAACTTTATTTTATAATAATAATAACCTATTGCTTTAAAATTCTAGTGGATGTGATTCAGTTACCTACCCTCATAGTTTAATTTATTTTTTATGCCCATACCAAGAGGGATTAGGGTAAGCATATGACAAGCCTACAACATTAAATCTTGGTTCCATGTTTTGTTGACTGAGATCATAGCATCTAAACTATACCTAGATTTAATCAATGCTTTCTCTAATATGATATAATTTTATCAATGGTTATTCCTTACTACCTCGTTAGATAACTTATCCCACCACCATCATAAGAACTCCATGATATTAAGAGTCACCCTCATCTGTGGGTTGATGAGCACCCCTAACACCTTTGTTTTCCCAAATTTGAAATATTAAAGGTAGTTATGACTTAATATTCATTTAAAGGGATGCATTATTATTTTTATGAGATGAATGAAACTATTTTGTATTTCAAAATAATGTACTATGTGATCAGACTGACAATATAACATTCAATAGAAAATATCTATTGCATCAAATGTTCATTTTATCTGTGTATTCTTTTTTATTATTCAATTTCTGACCTTTTGTATACTACATGTTCAAAAAATAATAAACCATGGAAAAATAATATGATGGAATTTTCATGATCCAATGTTTTGTGTTTATTCATTGAGTGGTTAATAGAACAACATAGACTCTACGGTTAATACCATGAGTCACATCAATTTCATATTGAGTTGGAATTCAAATCCATCCAATAGATCAGACTCTTATTTGGTGTTTCACCATAACATGGTGGGAAGCACTTCATTACTCAGCTTCTTCAATATACAAAAGTACTCTATTGTAGTTGTGGGGTCATAGGAATATAAAATAAAACTCAAAAAGGAATGACATGCCCTTATAAATATAATGCATCTTAGACAATTCACAAAACCCCAATATATTAAACTAATTATTAAAAACCATTATATTAACAAATTAAAAAATTACCAGATGTACATTGGTAATTTCAGAGGATCATAATGATTTTTTATGAATTAAACATTCATATTTATAATAAACAAAGACATAAAATTAAATCTATATTAAACATATTTTTTGGGGGAATTTCTATGAATTAAATTTTACACTTATTTTAATTCAACAATGCTATTTATTTAGTCCCTCAATATCAATTTAATTTAAAAAAATAAATTAATATATTTATTAATTTTAATAGAAAAATTTAGCTAATTTCACAAAACATATTAATTTTAAATTTAAAATTACTATTTTATTAATTTAACTTAAAACCAAAATTATTTTATTTAATTAAATTAATTATTTATTATAAAAAATAGTAGGATCCCAAAAGCAGCATAAAGGCCTACGTGGGATATGATGAAATCACAAAAGCCCAATTTGGGCCTTTGAGATGCTGTGTAGGGGTGTTCTGTGTAATAATGGTCCTCCAAAGACCATTCAATATTGGGTCGTACTGAAAAAACAATTGTTTCCCAAATTGTAATGAAATAGGGAAAAAATAATGGGGTTTGTACTTATATATATCATGTGGTCACTAACACTGGATATGACATGATCATGTCAGAGAAGTAGGATACCATCATTGGGTAGTGCTATTTCTCAAAAGAAAGGGTCACGGCTGGTTGTGGGTTGCAGCGTTATCACAACCTTGTGGTTCTGTAGAGATGTGAGGTATTGATGCAAGTGGATGGACATAGAGAAGGTTTATCCCAAAAGTGTGGTGTCTGAGGCTAGTGGTTCTTGGATGTGGCCTGAGGCAGCAGTTAAGATCTCACTCCTAAGAGGGTTTTTAGATAAGGGGTGGCCTCCATGAGAGAGGATCCTCTAACGGAGACATTTCATATGGGGTTGGCCCGAATCATTGGTACAAGGAGAGATGGAGGTGTAATGGAATATCCAACGACAATGCTTTAGTTGTGCTTGAGAAGAGAATGGTTTTCCTTGAATGGACATTGAGGAGGCCATGGTGTAGCGAACGACTCTCCAACATTGTGGGGGTGCAGGGTAGTTTCAATCGATCATGGGAGCTGCTGGGTGATAGTGTTCGCCAATATATTGGGAGGAGGTGGTTCGTTAGGGGAAAAATTGGTTAAAGGGTTATTATTATTATTATATAAATATAATAGTTTTGTATTTATGGTAATAATACATTTATTATAATTATATAATTATTATATTTTTAATTATATATTCATTGTATTATTCATTATATAATTAATTTAATTATAATTATATATTTATTATAAAAATATACTTATTATATTTATAATTATATATTAATTATAATAATAATAATAATAATAATAATACATTTTTTATAAATATATAATTATTATAATTTTATAATTATTATAATTATATAATTATTTTAATTATTTTAATTATATAATTACAACAATTAAATTTATTATTATTATATATTTATTATAATTATATAATTCTTATATATATATATAATAAAATTATAAATTTATTAAATTTTTTAGTGATTATATTTTTTATAAATATATTTATTATAATTAAAATTAAAATTATATAACTATATATACGATATTTAGATATATAGGGGGTCGGGGTGGGGTTGCATGGGGATAGGAAAAAATGTGTTGAGGGCCCATTGAATTGGTGTTTTAGGGTTTTTATAAGATCTCCAATTCAATGAGTGCTCAACAAACCCAATTTTTTAAATATAAACATTGTTAAAACATAAAATTAAAAACATAAAATTAAAAACACTTTATCCAATTGTCCCTCATCATGGCGATATCGAGTGGCCTTTGATGGAGAAGGGCATCTCTAGGGAGGCTATCCATGGTGGATGTGAGCCCCCTAGGTGGCCAACAAGGTGGCCTACCCTAGCATTTCTCACATGCCAAATGTATTCCTCTAACTATGAAAAAGAAGTCACCCGGTGTTGTAAGAAATGAAAAAATCTATATCTTTCATTCTAATAATATAATAAATAATTGTAATAATAAAAGTCACATTGGTGGAAAATTATCTTCTGGTATGAAATCACTATTCTAATGATCAGAATCCCACCATTGATCATATTCAGTAGTGAAAATATGACTCTATTTTCATTTATAAAATTAACATATAAAACATATTTTTAATTTGAAATATAATACCTATAAAATTTCTTTTTTTATCAATATTCATAAATTTAAATAGTTGCAACATGTATATCTGATGTCATTTTTAAACATTGTATGTGGAATTGAGTCAAAAACGTCTCCCAGTTCTATATTAAATGAAAATTTAATTCATATTTGTTTTAAAATAATTATGCATCTCCCGGATTCCAATTAAAGGCACATGAAACATAATAGAATCCATAAATATGCGATTTTCTAAATTTTAATTGAAGATATCTAGGAGCTCATCATTTTTAGTAAAGTGTTACATGATTAATGCAATATGATTTTCATGTGGGGAGTTTTAAGCACAAAATTAAAACCATGCATAACAAATATGATCTAAAGTCACACATGAATTATGAACGTTTTCGGAGAAAATTTCCCAAGGAATCCGAAGTTGAGTTCTTATTGATCGTTAACACATTATTCATGAAATTGTTGGAGCACTGATTGCTAAAAATCTGGATTCTATCATGGATATAACAAAATGTCTTTTATGCTCCGAAAATCTCTGTATCATATCTCATGTATTTGAAATACATTACTCAATATAAAATCTAAGATCAATATCCACTCTGTCAATTATTTGGGAGATAGAATAATTATGATAGATGACATGGATAGTATATCATAAGTCTCTCTCCACTACACTTTCGAGTGTTTTCTCAATTTCCCTGAATTTTCACATCGACCCTCAAGTAACTAAAACACAATTTAAGACAGTTTATGACTACTCTACCTAGTCATATAAAATTATTAGCACTTTACATAAATATAGTAAATATATTAATGGTTAATATTAGATCCATTAACTCAACACATCATTCACACAAATATTAAATTAACATTGACTGTTTTTTACTTTTATACGTTCATGTAAAATTATAAATGTATTGACATTAAAACTTGTAAATACATTTAATAAATAAATTCACTTTTATTTATCCGTAACTAGATGAATATAAATTTAATTATTATTTATTTATAGTGTATAATTGGAAACAATTTAGATCCTAATGGTGTGGCCCGCCATATACAAAAATTCATTTTCATCAGAATAGGACAGACATAGGATTATGTTGTTGTGTGTGAACCTCTAGTCCCTTATCTGAATAGATATGAATTACAATTACTAAACAATGGTGGTATCTTAAAACCAATCATTCCCATAATGAAATTTATTATTTCATGAAAATGAAAACTAACATCCATGCATAGTGTAATATAAAATCAAAGATATTAATATCTCATAAAGTAGGATGAACACCCGTGTCTTCGTGAACAGTGAGTTCCTTAAACAATAGATGTATGGGAGTATAAGTTTTGGTTGATATCATATTATAAAATCATATCATTATATTTTGGATGAATATTTTATTATATAATAATGGGATATAAAGATTTGAGGGGTGGGGAATGAAAATAATATATAAGGGCTCAAGTTAGGGTATTACCTATTCTCGGTGTTGCTATTTTTGGTTTTCACCAAAGTGATTCCTTGGATGATATTATTCACAATATAAGGATTATATTATTATTATATGGATTATAGATTTCTATCTAGGATGTTTATTGGCTATAAAAATGGATAAAGAGTTGGGATTTCGAGGGAGGTATTGGTGTCTTTTGGTAGTAGAAGAGGAGTTGTGTCTTTTTATTTTTTGAGAAGGGAATTCAACACATGGTTTCCCTATACCATTTAGATAAAATAATGAAAAAACTAGATAATGTGGGGATTCAGACAATATATATCTATACAATGAATTTTGACCATTTTTCTATGTCATTTGGGCCCTTATAATTAAGGATTAGTTGCTCGTTAAGATAATTTATCTCTTAATCAATGAAATTAATTTTAATTATTTTCACTACTATTATTTCTAAAAAAATATTTTTAGCACATTAGAAATTGTAAATTAAGAGGCATAAAATTCTATAATACATATTTAAAAATTCCAACCACATATGTGTCATAAATTATTTTATAATTAATACTATATATGAGACTGTAGTTGGATTTCTTAAAGTAGAAATGTTCAAAGGTTTGCTTAGTTTTTATATAAAATTTCATCGGGAAATTTATTCCAATTTCAAAAAATATATATTAAAAATTGATCTAATATTACTATAATACCAAATAATAATATAATTTATCGTTATAAATAAATTGGAAAAAATGTATTTTTGAATTAAAATTAAGTATTTTCATTATTCATCTTGAAATAAAATATTTTATAATAAATTCAAAATATCACCATAACCTATTTCTGATAATTTTTATATAAAAATTATAATTTATAAAAGATCATGAAATATTATTTAATATAGGTTCTTCATTAAATTCTTGTAAGATCAACTTTAAGAAAACATTCATTTTTATGTGTAATTTTTGGGTTTTTATCTAATCATCCAAATATAAAATATATTTGATGAATATAAAAAAATTATCTAATGTATATAATATATATATCAGTAATATCATTGAAAAATTTTATTTAAATTATTTTATAAGATAATAAAGCATAGGATCATAATTTTTTCATAAAATCATTCTCTTTATGTTCATTTTGTTTCTATGTTCATTTATAATTAATTTGTAACCAACAAATTCAAATTATATAATTCATTATAACAATAAATTGTAATAATTTTGTTACTACCAATAATTTCTTGTAATTAAATTTCTATGTAATATTTTATTATAATAACCATTAATGTTTTATTAATATATTGTTATTATCTAATACCCGATTTTGCATGTAACGCATGATATCATATAAATTTTGTTGCTTCTGATGGAAGATAACACAGTATTAGGGGAACTGAATTCTATATATTATATTAATTTTGTTAAAATTATTATATATACCATTATTTAGGAGACGCAATACATTATAAAAATAATATTACTCTTTTTAGATTTCCAATGAGTTACATTATCCCCAACATAAATAAATTACATAATTAAAATTTAAAAATAATTATAGTAATAAATTATTTGATAAATGCTATGTTGAAATCTCACATCATGAGACGAATTCGTAAAACAACATCTACAAAAGAGATAATGGGGTTTACAAAGATAATGTGGACTAACATATAACTAGGTTTTTTAGTAGGATAACATTACTGGAGTGTGGAGGAATGTAAAAGGAAGAAATGAGTAAATATTTATTGAGAGACTTTCAGGTCATTGGTGAAAAACATTTGACTAATCAATGAAATGATGAGTTACTCATAACAATTAATCTATTATGATTAAAATACCATCGGTTAAAAAAATACGATATTTTAGAAAAAATTTAATGAAACTCTTCCAAATGTTGTGGAATTATATTATTAAAAAATAATATAATGAAATATATTTACATGATAAATTTTAATTTAAAGGGAACATTTTTTTTCATTTCTATGATGAAATTCAAATTCATCCCTTTCTTTATGAAAATGATATCCAAAAATTAATGTTTCCACCAAAAACACTAATTACACATTTAATGGATCATAAGGCCCATAATAGAGTTACATGTCCTTCCATTTTCCTTTAAACATTCTTTAAACCCAGTATTATTAATACATTAATTTATAAACCTAAATAATGATACCACTGGTTAATTGTTAACATTTATTCATAAAATTTTTCAACTTAATACCATTATGAAATAACCATGTCATCATGTATCTTAGTAGTAGATGATAAAATATAATTGTCCATCGGTTGTAGGTTCATGTGTTATGTCCTTTCTAAACATGATGTGTTACCACCCGATATATATGTTTTCCTTTTATAAGATAATTTAAATAATATTTCAAATATAAATATGATATAAATTTGTGAAATTTACTCAATAAATAACTTTTATCTAATGTATTAAATAAATTACCAATACAAAAATAATTTATCATCTTATATAACATAGGCCCTTCCTTTTTCTAGTGTTAATCCTTTTGAAGAGTGAACATCCTAAAAATCAAACACCATAGTTTGAGAATAAATTATCAAACAATTAGTTTTAGGATCCTTAAATCTTAACAATTTTTTTCAATTGATGACACATCAAGTATTACCATGTTCATTAGTTATCAGTATCTATTAAAATAATTTTTTATAGTTTATAAAGAAAAATTAATTTCATATGCATAACCCTTGGGAGTTTCAAAATAGTTTCACCATAAGGCATGTTGTTGTATACATGGTTAAGCTTGAATCAGTATCAATGATCCTTTTTAGAGTTTTTACTCCAATTTAAATATTTTCCATAGCCACATCCACTTATTTTATACAGAGAGAAATAAATTTATAGTAATACCAAAAAAATATCCCTTACCAAATTTTGTAGATATTCATTTATATTAATCCTCAAAATCTACCTCAGGGATAAGTTCCCTAATCTATTTTCCTTAAATGTAGTTTCCATTTTAGATAATAAATATCCAATTAATGTAACTGTGGAAACCAATCCATAGAAATCCAAGAGAAATTTTCTTGCTACCATTACATTGGGATTATTACCAAAAATAAAATCAAGAATGATGAATGAATTTAGTTGGATTGGTAATCCAGATACATACATTGAAATTTATTATAAATTTATACTGTTATTGAAACATAAGTTCTTTTTCATTTGAAGGATAAATTTATTCTTTCTAGAATATCATTGAATATCATTCATAGTACCCTTTTGGGAATCCTGTAAAATTAAGATAAATAATGTGGGAATCAGATTCTCATTATGGTTGAAATTCAGAAAATGAATTAAGGAATCAATTAGAGTAATCAATATTGAATGTTAACAGCTGAACTCACATTCTATATAAAAAATAAACTTAGGTGGATGTGCTAATAAAATATATAATTTCTTTAAAATAATAGAACATGACACATAATAAGTAAACAGAGAAATAAATGCACACATAGACATTATTATATTGAACATCTAATGTATTTTAAATACTAAATCAAAATAAAGTTAATGATTAACTATCTCATGTCCGATCTAATTCACCAAAAAACACATACATGCATGACCCGTCCTCCATACCATTTAGAATAATTTTAGAAATCATTTTATTTCTCCCAACTAATTTGTCTCATGTGAACCCATTGGTGAATTTAAGGGATATATAATGTTCATCTCCCAACCATTACTACATTTATAATGAATTCACTTTATTGAATAATTGAATTAATCATTATTCTTTATCATATATCTATATTTAATAGAATATATGGATTTATGTGTAATTCCATTGTTAATCAAATAACAATCAACATATACTTCGTATGTAAATATGGTTTATAGTTTAGGCAATTAACATATCAATGATAAATGATATGGATAACTAGGGGAAATTATTCTTCAATGACCATAGTAAATTGAATATTACAAAGGGGACTTAAAAAATGATCATGTAAGTGAAAATGAATAATATCCATGTAAAAAATTCACTAAAATCCACGCGAGAAAAATATTGAAGATGATATCCATTAAACGTATTCATTGTTGAGTAAAAATAAATTTTATTTTTAATTTATTAATATAAATACTAAAAATGAACTTTCAATAAAAATTCTTGAGGAAAATCAAATTTTTTTAAAATGGTAATATTATTTGAAGATTATATTTTAAAACAATTATTTAAAAATTATAATTCTCAACAAACAATGGCGGCTTCAATGATTTCAATTTAGTTAATTTCATACATGGAATACAAAGTTAAAAATTACATTCCATTGGTATGTTAAATGGTTTTAAAAGTTACTTTTTTAGAAATAAATAAGATGATACCTTTGAAAATGATTGAAATAAAAAAAAGGTTAATGATTATTTATCGAATAATTTTTAATGGGAAAAATATTATGAAATTTTTTTTATAAAATGGGGTTTTTAGTAAAATCAACATTATCTTCTATATAAGAGTTAAATAATGTTGGGATTTCATAAAAACATTTTCTGAAATATTATGAGTAACAAATATAACACACCATGGTTTTAAAAAAAATAAATGAAATGAAATAATATTTTCTAAGTAGATAGTTATAACTATCCTTTAATCATAATTTTTATACTTCTATTATTTTAATTTCAAAAAATGGTCATCTACAGTTGTGTTCATTAAGTACTTCAGTGTTTAAGGGAATGAAAATGTTTTTTTATGAATAATAATATTTATTTATGAATTTTAATAGGAATAATAATGTGACCCTAATGAATAGTATATTTTATTATTATTTTGTTTTCTTAAGGATTTATGATAATGAAATCTTGGTTAATTTGTCAACGTAATATACAAGCAGTTATAGTTTTAAAATATATAATATTTTAATTACAAATGATTTTATTAAAAAATGACATTAATAATATTTAGAAAATTATTTTAAAATTATGGAGTTAATTTTTGAAATCTACACGTTGAAAATGTTAAGGGTAAAACTATGGGTTTTTTGTGATAAAAGATGGTTTTCAGTGAATAGTAAAAATACATTTTTGAGTTTTTTTATATTAATGACATAATTAATGATGTAATAATGATGAAATATATCTGGTCGACATTTTTATAGTATAATTATATAATATGTGTCCCATGTGGATTATAAATATGGAAAATACCACTAAGGAGGTTCCCATTGGAAATTATTAAAATATACCCTCTATTTTTTTATAAATTCCACCAAATTCCTTATGTAAATCCATTCCCAATTTTTCCTCAATGAATCTCTGGCCATCTTACCTCCTCAGTAGTCCTCCCAATGTTCCATAAAGCCTCCAAGGCCCCAACCATCATGTTTTGGGAGTTACTCTACCAAGTAAGATAATTCTAAACTTTTTTCTTTTCTATACAGTTTCTATTTTATGTGGTATAGAATTCATGAATCCATACCATGTTCTTCTATTAAACTTGTTATTTATCTATTCAGTATTATGATTTATATCTAGTCATGTCTTAATATATTAAGCTTGGGAGTAATCCCACATATTGTTTCATTAATTTGAATTATTTACTCAAGAATGACTTATTATAATTTCGTCAACTAACATGTATTATTCATATCAGACATCAAAATGCATATGAAAAATCTAGAGTATAGAAAATCTAACGTAGGGGAAACCAAATAAATTATCATAACAATCATTTAAAACCATATATATATGAATGAAAATTCAAATATTTTATTATGTGACTGAATAAATAATAATCCCACTAAAATTATAAAATCTATATCAATGATTAATTCATATAATAACACCTGGTATATAAATTTTTTAAAAAAACATAATATACTAAATTATCAAAAACTATTCAATATTTTTCCAAATAATTTTCTATGTAATATTTTTATTTATTTTTTCAATTCAATGTAACAATGACAAAAAAATAATATTTTAAAAAAACTTTATATTTACCATTATCATTGAATTTAAAATTAAATAAATTTTAAGTTATAATTTATATATAAAAAATTATAATATAATTATATTTCATTCCAAATAAATTTTAAATAATAATTATATTTAAATGTACTGTTACCAATATATATTTATTATATATTTCATTAACATTTAGATGTTAATTTTAATCAGTTAAAATATTTTTATTTCATAATCATTCAACTAAATAATTAAAAGCTTCAATATAAATTTTTTTATAATAATAAAAATGTATTTTCATTTTATTCCTCAATTATGAAAAATAAAATTTTATAAATAACTCTTTAATAAGTTTAATTATTGATATAAAATATATTATAAAATTTGATTTTTTAAAATCCAGATATTATGTCATTTGGGTGTTTCCATATGGTCTATGATTGATAATCTGATAGTGTATCATAAATTATGATATTTATATTTCGAAAGATTTAATCATATGAAAATCATCTGTCATCTCATAAACCATGAGCCATATTTGTAAGATATAACCTATAATAACTAGGAATAGTTTTTATGATATAATTTATATCAAACCAATGATGTGATGTTTCTATTTTTAGAGTCAGATATTCCATGTAATAGATTTAGATATTACATTGATTATTTTCATGAAATGGAACTAAGACGGTGTTCGATAATAAGGACAACTCTTATTTAAATAAATATTTAAAATTTATTAAATATACTAAATATAACCCATTAGTATTGTTCATAGAAAATATAAATTACCTATTTAATGGTTCTTGAAAAAGTAATGTAATAGAACCATTGAGTTCAAAATAACGGTTTTACCTTAGGCATGACATACCCTTCGTCAAAATGGGTCATTTGTGGAAAAGATATAATGGGAGAAAAATAAATATAATAAATAGGCAAAATAATATTATTTAACCATTGACATAGTGATCTAATATTTTCATTTAGTAAAATCTTATAGAAAATATCTAGGGATTTGCTTTTAACCCTGAAAATCATTGGAAATACATTAGAGAGCATGGAATGAGATTCCATAATTTAGATATGAACAGATCAAGGATCAATGATCGGTGCAAGATAAAATCAATGGATGACTCCAAAAATCATGATGCAAGTACGATCTTGATTTAAGATTAATACAAATTGAGGTAGTTTTCTATTTTCATTAGATTCATTCCATATTCATAATTATAATGATGAAAACCAATGTATCCAAAAATGGATAGATCTTCAGTTCTTTTATCTTGTGGAAAGAGTTATTTTAATGAATTTTATAGAGATAATTTTTTTATGTTTTATTCTTCTATAAAATTTTAATATATACAAATCAAGGAAGAAATAAAATATTCTAAGGTTTGTTCCTTTGTTTTATGAATGTACATTTATCCACATTCTTCCATTCATAATTGGTGTTCTCCATTTGGCATGGGGTTATAAATCCACCATAGAATCAAAAACTTCACACATCTTTCTGAGCATAAATATCTAAGATTGTAGATCAGGGATTAGTAACACACGTGTATGGTACAATTTTGATTCAGTGGGATGTGGGACGGTTCTGTATATCCCAATTTTGTGTTATTCATCACATAATGTGTGATATACTAATAACCAATTTTCTTAAATATTTCATTGATTGAATCATGATGCTTGTCATTTGTGAGGTTCAGGTGAATATTTTGTTTTATTATGGTGAAGGGAGAGTCTATAATGGTGGATAGATGAGCTTCCGAAACCATGGAATCCAAATCTAAAAATCAAAAATAAATCACTATACACAGTCTGTAGAATAGAGACACACACTGTGGGGTCCCCTCTTAGTTGTAGATATGGTTTAATAATGAAGATAAGTATCACATGGTGTTTGAACATGTTATATGGTATGTGGTCCCCTTTGGATGAGCTCAGTGTCTAAATCAAATGGTAAAAAACATGGGTTGGATTACATATTCATGTAAATGTCGTGATGTAAATGAACAATGGCATGGTGAGTACATTCATACACACATTGACATGGGCAGTTTTCATGGGAATTACAGGAGTTCAATTGGACACATAGTGAAACCTGATTACACACCTTTTAATGTATTAAATTAGGCTTTCATCCCTTTTCCTTTGTATCCTAGATATGGTAATCATATATCACTAAACATATCCACTCCCTAATGGTTAGTATCAGATTTTTTCTTATACATAAGAAAATATCCCCTTCATCATGACTTTTTAGATCGTGTTTTTAAAATCCATCTATGAGACCTATAGTGAGAATCATTATTCATCATTGTTCCCTCGGTGGTGTTCTTTGTATCTTCTTGAATAACACAATGTAGGTGTCGATCCTCCAAATAGTGTGATAATATAGATTGATTTTTCACTATACCCCATGGGATTATTTTATTGCTCATATGTGTATCTAATATCTTTTGATTTCTAGCATAAAGTTATTTTGGAAATAAAAGACGAGAAATACATCTAGGATGAACATCATCGGTTCTACTAGAACCATATAGTGTGTTATCTTGAAAATTTGATATATGGAACAATTGTGATGGAATCCTACTCAGTATATCCATAGTTACTATCAAGTTTGACTATTTCAAGAGAAGGATGTAATTTTATCGTAGTCATGACACTATGTACTGCATTATGAAGGTACCAAAAACATAGAATACCCAAAAAATGGGATTTTAAAAATTTTCCACCAACAATTGAGGTAACCACATCATCTTTAGTGATGACTTTCCATGTAAAACCTTGAGAATCTTCACATGAGGAGTTTTAAGAAAAAAATAATAAAACAAACAAAATTGTAATGAACTAATTTCATACATGATGTATTCTCATTGTCAGTGATAATTTATCAAATAATTGAAATCATAATTCCTCTATATCAACCAAATGAATATCAATAATCTGAGGTAGCATCGATCATCAAAATATGGGTGCTTCCACATAGTTCAAATAATTCATTTAAGGCTCAAATGATCACTACAACATCATTCTAATGATCCACAAGAGAGATATCAATCTAAACTCCATGATCAATATCCTCTCTCTATAATGTTGGAGACGTGTGAAGTGGGAGTGTATTTGAATATTACATTGAAATCCGCCCAAATTTTTTGTTTATAATATTTTTCAATTACCAGAAATTTTTTTACCAGACCCTAGATAAATAACAAATTATAAATGAATTATTATAAATACTATACAATGATATAAAAAATATTATCAATATCATGTAATTTGAAAAATATATATCAAAAAAATATTTGAGCTATTAAATCAACACTTCATTCCTAAAAATATAAAATGAATCAAAGATATTTTAAAATAATAATCATTCAAAAAATATTTCCATTGTATTTACTTTAAAAAATATAAATCAATTTTTTAAAAAAAATTCAACACAAATTATTATTATGTTAAATAATATGAATTTAATTTTTACCATGGTGATCATTTATCATCGAAAAAATACTGAGAACCTAGTGGTGGGGCACACAAGGTCCAAAATTCCAATTCACTCGAATAGAGAATACATTCGAATAAAATATTACCTATTACCCTATAATACATTATCTATATTGTAGTGAATTCCATTAAACACACATGATCATTATCATTAATCCAATATTTGTCTATATTGTGATATGTAATGTCATTAAAATGACAACAACACTATGATCACACACTGTGTAATATAATAATTATGTCATTAATACCTCATAAAACCGGACACACACCTGTGTGATCACAGTTTTCTTGGTCAATACATTGTTGATCTAATTATATTGAACTACCCCCAAATTGAATGGACATATATTTATAAAGTCCCTACCATCTTGATCAACTTGACCCAAGATATATTATTTCAGTATCATGTATGTAAAAAATTATTTCCTGACCACTCAACCAATTCCATGCCTCCTATGAAACACTCAACATAAGCTACCTCCCCATGAATTTATTATAATATTATTTTCCATTCAACAATCTATATGATCAAATAGTACACATTGATAATGATCTAATGTTATTTAACCAATACAGATGTCCATAAATTGGAAAAACCAATGACTCCGAAGACATGTCGTGTTCTTATTAGAGGGTTTTATCTCGTTATCACTACTAGAGGTCTCCATGTTAGCACATTATAATAAATATTCTCAATGGTTATTATCCCTTAGAACCTAATTGTCAAACATAGAATATGTCAAACTAGTATGATGTATCTAGAAAAAGATGAAATATATTTTTAATTAATGTAATAGTATCACACGGTTCTTATTATTGCCTAAGTTATTTTATTAGCGTTTGATACGACTATTAAAAAATGATAAATAACAATAAAATGTGCATGAAGAAATATATTAACATTAATGGTATGTATACATCATGCATAATTCACAACACACATGATATGGTATTTAAAATTACTATTCAACTTGGTTTTATGGAACCCATTATTAAAAAATACCAGTTGAACTAGAGAAAATTTTCTAAAAAAACTTGTTATATATCACATGATTATGATCATTATTCTACTAGCTTGTGAACGTAGTTATTGGGCCCTACATGAAACCACCACATTTCCATTCATCTATATGTGACCTCACCTCCTTATGTAAAACATCTAATTGGATGATATCCCTGAGTATATCTTGTTTTCCTTAGTCAACACATATAATGATGGATAATAAGAAAATCATTATTTACATGATGATAATAATTTACTTACTATGTCTAATTCCATGAAATGAAAAAACTCATTATATAAGATAACTACTTCTTAGCTACTACATAAGATATAACAACATTGTTTTTTATTGGTATGGATACCACTGGATTATATGATCTTGTCTTGATCATCACCTTATACTAAATAGGATATATTATCACATGGATCTATGTATGACTACTGCTTTTAGCTGAAAACTGGTAACCTTTCATTTTCACTATCTATGTAAATATCATTTGTATATTCCGAAGTATAACCATATATTTCAGACATTACTTTTATTTATAATTTATATAACTGGTATATTCCAACTATAAAGCATATCATGGAAATATATATTATTGTACATATTATGGAATACATGATTATTTCATCTCTAAATCGTCTGTTATTCAACTCTACATGTTAATGTCATTCAATTTCATGAACTTATCTACCTAGAGTGATTATTCCATGTGATACTAGCAACATGATCCCATCAAATTGTTCCAATGTATATTTTTCACTACCCTGTCACTATATGTATGATTGAATAGATAAAAGAACCAATAAATTTAACTTATGAGATCATGTTGTTTATAAATTAGGATAGAAAATTAAGTAAATCACTCTAAAATATATTTTATTCTAGTCTTAACTAACTATCTGAGAAACATCTATTTTCTATACAATGTCGAACATTTTTTACTTGGAAAACAAAAAGGCACTCCCACTATACATTGGTATAAACATTCAATAAACTCATTCATAAATGAATATTATATGATATCTATTATTATTTCATTCTTAAAACATGTTTCTGTATCATAAAACAATTATTCGCATTCTATGACATGTCCATTATTATCTAGTATCATGGTATATCCCCATTACAATATTGTTATTCAAGAGATCCAATTTTAAATAATATAATCATTAAAATTATATATGGTATCTAAAAATAGGCATAATTAAATATTATAACCAATATAGCCTTATTAGTACTGCACTCATAAAATCCATCTATAATATCATTTTAATACAATCCACATTATTCAAAATAACACGATGCTTTGAACAATTATACATTGAATCCAATATATAATTTTTATTGGTATTTTAAATATTATATAATTTCTCATATATTACATACCTGTAGGAATTATTATTCATTCTGAAAAATTTACCACCCATCATTGTGAATATAAAACAATTTCCACTGATTAATCCATCCAATTTTGTTTCTTCCTCAAGAGCATACATGTTTTATACACTGGTAGAACTTGTTCCTATAACAACTACATGTGCATTTATAGTATTTAATATATTTATGACATTAATAATCCATTGATATTTAATTGTTATTTTATACCATTTATAAAAATATAATTTATCAATGGATGACAATGTTTATATCATAGTTATTTATGCATTATAATATTAATCTTTTAGGACTATTACTATAGATGAAAAATGTGTTCCTCTTGATGAATGCTTCTATATATCCAAACTAACTATTTGAATCCAAACAGATGACATTATAATATAATTTATTTCTACCATACTATGACCCATATGATATTTTTTTCATTATATTTAGCATTTGGTTATGGGATATTAGAGTTATTAGTGAAGCACATTATGAAATATGATGGATGTTTCTGCATGTTACAGCATTGATACTCCTTACATTATAACTCTAATGTATAAAAAATGACTTTCAAAATATCTCAACGCAACATTTTTTGTATATATGATATCTTGTAAGACTCTACAATCTATCCTATAAATAATCATAAATTTCAAGTTGTAGATGAGGTAATATGCATTTAAGAATTACTCCACACAACATTATATTGATTGATTTTTTCTTATTCAATATATTCTTTTGAAAAAATACTCCATGAACAACTTATTTTCTTAACATGAAAATAAAATACAATATTTTATCATTCCATAAAAAAGTAAAGAAATTATTTTTCTGTATATTTACCAAATGATTATCCTGGGAATATTCCACACTCTATTGTTAATCTAATTCCAAAATCCATACGGCTTACGTTTATTTCCAATGTTTCTTATTTCAAAAACTTATTACTTAAAAAATACCAATGGTGGTCAGATATAGTGGGATTAAATACCAAGTTATATATATAATTAATAATTACATTATTTTTTGACAAATATATTTTCAAAAATATTTAATTAAGTTTTAAATTTTTTATTCATTAGGTATTTTCAATGAAACATGTATTGTGGTACTATTACTTGAGTAATATACATGAAAGAAACATCCATTCTTAAACCTAGAATGATGTTTTCATATGTTTATGAAAATTTTTAGAAATATTGTTATGGTTATATTTTAAAAAAATTCTACTCGAATCATTTTTTTGGAAATATATATGCTATGTAGTTATCACAACAATCATAGAGAACACTTTTCTATAGCACAAGAAGAATATACCATACAATTTGTAATTATACTCAAAAGAAATGAATAAATTATTTTAATACAACTACGTAAATAGCATATTAAAATTAATAAAAATTATATAATACATTGCATTATATTACATGGTGAATATTCAATGTATAATTAGGGATTAATTGAGTCTTAAAATAAATTTATATCCATTAAACATCAATGAAATTGTGGAATGAAAATTAAATCTTTGTAAGACTTCTATTAATAAAGGATATTAATAATTTGCTTTTTGTGGGACAACACATTCGCCTTTTCTACATTTCATTCAATTTTTTCACTGCAATAATTAATTATTACACATTATTTATGTTCATATATAATTAAGAAACATTACCTTTATTATTAATGAAGTGTATACTACAGATAGATCATTTTTTGATCTTAAACATGACATTACTAAATGGATGATACTGACATGTTAAGGGGATCCATTGAAATATCATTATCGATAATTCAATTTAAACATGTTAATTGTGAATATAATCTATTTTCTATATTTTTTCTCATTATCCATGGAACAATTTTGGAGATGAAACTATATTTCATATAATTGAATTAAAAATGTTGTGACTACATCAAACATTGGAAAATAATGATATAAATATAAAATAACCATCATATTAACTAAACATGAGTATCATATAAAGTATTTTTACACACATGATTCTTGAGGTTGTATAACTGGAAATGGGGACTGTAGAAACAAGAATTTTTTGGTGCCATTGTATTTTTCACTAGAACCTATACTACACATCAGAACCCATGCTATTTTTTAAATTTAATTTCCTAATACATAACAAACCATTCCATGTAGTATAACATTCAATTTTTCTGAAAAACCAAAACTATATAATTTTAGTGAATTTATTCCAAATTACCAAATTAATCATTTTGAATAATTAAATAATAAATTAAATGATTCCCAATATTTTATTATTTTTAGGAAAACTATGTACAATAATAATAATATATTACTTTATTATACTATTTTAAATGATCCAGTTATCTACATAATAGTTTACTTTATTTTTCGACTCCCATACCTAGATGGTTTAGTGTAAGCGTTTGACAAGCCAACAACATTATATCTTTATTTCATGTTCTGTTGAGTGAAATTCCAGCTTCTAAAATATATCATGATTTACTCAAATATTTTCAAATAAGATAGAATGATAGTTATGGTTAATACATACTACCACATTAGTTAACACAACCAACCATTATCATAAGAACACCATGATATCAAGAGTCACCCCCATCTGTGGTTTGTCAAGAAACCCTGACACAAGGTTTTTAAAAAAATTTAAATATGAAAGGAATATATGACTTAATATTCTTTTAAGGGGTGCTTTATTATTTTTATGAGATGAATTAAATCATTTTTCATTTCATAATAATGTACTACATGATCAGGATGACAACTGACCTTGTAATAGAAAATTTCTTTTGAATCACATGTTCATTTTCTCTATGTATACCTTTTTATAATTCAATTTGTGATTGCATGTATACTACACATTCATAATATAATAAACCATGGAAAATTAAAATGATGAAATGATCATGAGAAAATGTTATTGGTTAGTTCATTGAGTGAATAATATAACAACATAGACTCTACGGGTAATACCATGAGTCACATCACTTACATTTTGAGATGTAATGCACATCCATCAAATGGCTCAGACTCTTTTTTAGTGAGTCACCATAACATGGTGGGAATAACATCATTATACATCTTATTCAATATACATAAGTACACTATTGTAGGTGTGTGAGGCTTTGGAATATAAAAAAACACAAAAAAGGAAACACATTCCCTATTTAATATGATGAAAATTTGATAACACGCTAATAGCCAATATATTAAACTAATTATTAAAATAACCATTTTATTAATAAATTTATCAATCACCAGATGTACAATAGTAATTTAAATGGATTGAGATCAGTTTATGAGAATTAAACATTCATATTTATTATAAATACATAAATAAAATGAAAACTAGATTACAAATATATTTTGATGGGATTTTGATGAATTAAATTTTACTCTTATTTTTATTCAACAATATTATTTATTTTGTCTCAATTATTAATTTTATATAAAAAATAAATTTAGAAATAAATTAATTTTAATAGAAAATTTAAATTAATATTACATAAAGTATTAATTTCAAATTGAAAAATTTTATTTCATTTATTTAATTTAAAACCAAAATTATATTATTAATTTAAATTACATTTTGATTATAAAAAAATTTAAGATTCTAAAAGCAGGATAATGGCCTACGTGGGACATGATGAAACTGAAAAGGCCCATTTTGGGCCTTTGAGGCCCTTTGTAGGGGTGTTCTGGATATGAATGGTCCACAAAAGACCATTCAAGATTAGGTCGACCTGAAAAAAACAATTTATGTCAAAATTATAAGGAGATGGGACAAAAAAATAAATGGTTTTGTTATGTTACATTGCATGTGGTCACCAACACCGGATGTGACCATATCATGTTGGTGAAGTAGGATACGTGCATCAGGTAGTGCCATTTCTCACCTGAATGGGTCACGACCTATTGCGGGTTGTTGCATAATCACAACCTTGTGGTTTTGTAGAGCTGTGAGGTATCGGTGCAAGTAGATAGACCTAGAGCATGTTCAACATAAAAGTTTGGTGTCGTAGGCTGGTGGTTCTCGGATGTGGCCTATGGAAAAGGTCATGATCTCAGCCCTAAGAGAGTTTTCGAATATGGGGTGGCCACCGTGAGGGAGGATCCACTAACGTGGGAATTTCGGATGGGGTCTGCCTGACTCGTAGTGGTAGCGAGAGATGGAGATGCAATAAAAGATCCAATGGCAAGGCTTTAATTGTTCATGGGACGAGAAGGGATTTCCATGAATGAACATGGAAGAGGCCATGGTGTGGTGACCGGCTCTCCAACATGGTGGGGCTGCTAGGTAGTCATATTGGATCAAGGGAGTTGCTGAGTGATAATGTTTTCAAATATTTTTGGAGGAGGTGGCCCATTAGGGGGAAAATTTGATTAATAGTTTTTTTATTATTATATAAATATTATAGATATATATTTATGGTAATTTTACATTTTTTATAATTATATAATTATTGTATTTATAATTATATATTTATTATAATTATATAATCTTTATAAATATATATATATAATATTTATCATTATATAATTTTTGAAATTATAATTCTATATTTTTTATTATTTTATAGTTATAATATTTATAATTATATATTAATTATAATTATATATTCATTGTTGTTATTATTATATATTTATTATAAATATAATATTATTAAAATTATATTCTCATTATATTAATAATTTTATAATATTGTAATTTTATAATTATAATAATTATATTCATTATTATTAGATATTTACTATAATTATACAATTCATATAAATATAAAAAATATAAATATAAATTTATTATATTTATTTTAGTGATTATATTTATTCAAAATATTTTCATTATAATTATAATTATAATTTTATAAATATATATACGATATTTATATATAAAGGGTATTCGGGAGGGATTGCCTGGGGATAGAAAAACAGGTTAAGAAACAATTATATTGGTGTAGTACCATATTTGTAAGTGTGAAAATTCAATTGGTGCTCAAGAAACCCAATTTCTTCAATTAAATAAAGTAAACATGTAAAATTTAAAAAAAACCATTTTTCCAATTTTTCTCTCATTATAGAGATTTTGAGTGGCATGTGATAGAGGAGGGAAGTTCAAGAGAAGCTACCCATGGCAGAGGTGAGGCTACCTTGTTGGCCGACGTGGTGGCCCACCATGGCTTTACACGCTAGCCAAATGTATTATTCCAACTATTAAAATGAGGTCACCCAACATTGTCAGATATAAAAAAAAGTATATCTTGTATTATAAGCATAAGAAAAAGAATTGTAGTAATATATGTCACATTGGAGGAAAAATATCTGATGGCTAGAAATCACTATTATGATGATCTGAATCCCACCATTGATCGCATTCAATAGATAAAATATGATTCTATTGTCTATTATAAAATTATCATATAAAACATATTTGTCATTTGAATTATAATACATATAAAATTTCATTTTTTATCTATATTCCTAATTATAAATAGTTGTATCATGTCCATATGATGTCAGTTTTAAAAATTGTATGCTAAATTAGGACAAGCATTTCTCACTCATCTATATTTAATGAAAATTCAATTTATCATTGATTTAAAATAATGAAACATCTCCGTAATTCCAATTTAATTTACAAGAAACATAACAGAATCCATAAAATGTGATTTTTTTTAAAAAAAATCGACAATCGATATGGGCTCCTCATCGTCAGTGAAATGTTTCATGTTATATTCCTTATGATTTTCATGTGAGGAGTTTTATGCTCAAAATTAAAACCACACAGACCATATATTATCTGAAGTCCCAAGTGAAGTAAGATCATTGTCAGAGATCATTGATCAATGAACCAAAATTTGAATTACTATTGACCGTACACACATTCAATATGAAACTGTTGGAGCACTGATCGATTAAATCTTGTTTCTATCATGGATTTCACAAAAAGTCTTCGACGCTCCGAAAATCACTACATCTGCAATGTCAAAGAGAGTACTCAATATGATATCCTAGATCTATATCCACTTGGTCTATTATATGGTAGATTGAATAATTGTTAGATAGGACGTGGATAGTATATCAAAAGTCCATATCATCTACACATTATAGTGTTTTTTCTATTTCCATGAATTTTTTCAGCGACCCCAAAATAATAAACACACTATAGAAGACATATTATGAATACTCAACTCAGTCATAAAAATTAATATTACATTGCTGCTATATAATAAATATATTATGGGATAATATTTGATCCATTAACTCAACTCATCATTCACACAAATATTAAATAATCCATGAATATTTTCAACTATAATAGGTTCAAATAAATTATCCATGTATTGACATTAAAATATGTAAGTACAGTTAATAAATTAAATTAAATTTATATTATTCATAACAGGATTAATGTATATTTATTTATAATTTCCGGATTAAATATAATTGAAAACCAATTGGACCCTAATGATGTGGCCTCTCATAGGAAAAAATTTCTATTCCATAGAATAGCTAAGACATTCGATTAAGCTGTTGTGTGTGAACCTCTAGTCCCTTATTTCAATAGATATGAATAAAATTTATATACCATTAGTGGGATATACAAAACCATCATTCACCTAATGGAATAATTTTTCCCATAAAAATTAAAACTAACCTTCAGGAAGAGTGTAAAATAATCTCTTTGTCTTTAAATTCACATAATGCAGGAGGCACACCCATGTCATTGTGGATTGTATGTTCCTTAAAAAATAGATCTAAGTATATGTGTTGGTAGAACCATTAATATAAAACATCTCATTATATTATTGATAAATAGTTTACTATGTATTAATGAGATAAGAAGATTTGAGGGTGTGGGGAATGAAAATAATATTGAAGATCTTGAGGAAGGATATTACCTATTTATGGGGTTTCTCTTTTTGGTTTACAGGAAAGAGATTACTTGGCTGATGTTATTCCAAATAAAAAAGATTATATAATTATTATATGGGGGATAGTTTGTTATTATGGATATTTTTAGTCCATGAAAATGGATTATGAGTTGGGAATAAGCGGGATGTAATAGTGACTTTTTATAGTGGAGGAGGAGTGGTGTTCTTTTTAATTTTTGATAAGGGAATTCAAACCATCTTTTCCGCATGCCATTTAGTTAAAATAATAAAACCAATTTGATAATGGTTTTATAGCGATGATATCTGTAACATACCAAGTATTTAATGAATAATAGATATTCTTATCTATGTCTATTTGTGAATTAGATTGTGTTTTAGAGGCTTAAAATGAGAATAAATCCAATCTTAAGTATGGAATACTCTAATATTTTTAAAAGATTGCTTTACCACATTTTGATGGAGTACCATTTTTAAATCTAACTTTTGACAATTTTATAACCTGTATTTTTTAAAATAAACTTATTCTTTATGATTGGGACATTTAAATATACTTTGGATAAATTTCTAGTATTTTTATGATAATGTTGATTTGTTAATGAATAGTGAAAAGTGTTGTATTTTAATTCAAAACCTCTTTTTAATCTAATATATATATATATATATTATCTTTTTAATTGTTTTTAATGTGAAATTAGATTATATTTTTACCATTTAATCCAATTTTGGTCATTGGAATTAATATCACTTTGAGATTGGACATAAACGAGTGTCAATCTTTTGATAGATATTGTGTCTTAAAAACACACTATTTGTTTTGACATTGGAATTTAATTTTAAAATGTATTAATTCATCTTATATGTTATTAAATTGTTAAAATAGACATCATTTTCGAATTCGGAATGTCAAATATATCTTAGATTGAATTTTCGGTATTTTTCGAAAAAACTGTAATTTTTTCTGAATAGTGAAACCACAAAGTGGTAGTTTCAAAAATTGATTTTTCATTTCAATGTAACTTTAACACTTATTTTTTTGGATTTCAAAAATACAATATAAATGATTTTCATTATTATGTAAAATGTGGTTCAATTGGATTAAAATAATTTTTGATGAAAAGTAACTTTTATGTTTTATTAATAGCGATTAAAGGTAATTAGTGTGATTTAAGGTAAAACTGATATTATAATAAAATGAAAATATCATGACACTTTTCATGACCATATTGGATGAGTCATGGAATACCAAGACAACCCATGGGTCTATTTTTGGGACCCCATGGACCCACTTGGGTAAGATAATGACATTAATGCCTTTTATTTAAAGTAAAAGTAAAAAATTACACAAACATGTATTTTTTTACTAAAATAATATTTACATGGGGTTATAGAAGTCGTATTTTTGACTATAAATAGTAATTGGAAACCTAAAAATATTTCCTACATCATAGTATTTTTTTTATAATTTTTAGACATTAAATAAATTAAATAATTTATGACAACATGATGGTGGAACGAATTCCTCATTATTTAACGATTTAAATAAAATGAAAAGATATTGAAAAATCTAAGACCTAAACATGTCAAAAACCTATTGTATGGGTGGATTTATAACTCTTATCACCTTATCCTAGAAATACATAAATTTGGGACTGTTAAAATTCGAAACACATTTGAAAATAATGTAACCTTTTATACCTTTCCAAGAGTTCCCCTCCTTTCCTATTATAAAAGGCCCCCACCTCTACCTCCTTACCCACACCTCTCAAGCCTTTGTCTCAGAGAATATCTGATCATTATGTCTCTCCACATCCCTCTACTCATCCTATAAGCCTTACCTTAGGCATTAAGCTCTTCATGAAACCCTCTAGGTTCAATCCAAAGGGAGTTACCTGATTCAAGATTAAGTCTTCTCTAATGATCTTTTGTTTTATTTTCCTTCTCCTACCCACTAAACTCTTTTTATAAATTTCATTTGTAACAAATACATTATATTAAATAATCTAGTATGTTTTTATAATAATTATTAGAGCTGAACATACACACACATCCGTCTAATGGTTAATGAACATACTGTTTCTGTGGATGGCGAATTACTACCTCACGAAACAATGATTGTTTAATATTCATTTAACACATTCAAAGGTGGCCATTAAGATGTCACTATATTTATATATTATATATAATACGTTTATGTTTTCCTTATGCTTCTGTATTTTTCATTTATTTCATACCTTTATGGTTTTTTCATTATGGTTAAACTCGATATCTTTATTTTAGGAAGTGCGGACTACCGCCCCTCAATGTAATTTGATTCGTTAATACCATATGTGGTAAGTATAAAAGATAGATTTAATGATATTATATATTATAAAATACTGAAGTTATAATACAATTATGTATCATTATGTTTTAATTCCATTAAATATGAAATAAAAATAGAAGTAGCGTTCATGCGTACGTACGGCTTACCGTCTCCATGAACGGTGCATTTCATTTCTTACCTGTAAATGTTATGTAACATTATAAATTAAAGTATATAATGGATATATATTATATATATGATATCTAAATAATGAATATAATTTTTTATATAATGGATTTTTTACCCCATGAACAAACATGTAATTATAAAGAGTTTATTTTTGACTCAAGTACCAATGGTCCTTAAAACGACCATTATTAACTTAAATAATTACATAGTGTTCATAACATGTTAATAAGTGATATAAAAGGAATAATTAACTTGAAAAAGGTTCTTAAGAAAGTAGAAATTAACTCAAGTTTATTATTGAGGATATTAAAGAACGATCAAGTCATGTCGGACCCGAGGCAAGGTACTTCGTCTCAATCTCCTTTTATTGAGGAATATTCAGTTTAATACACAAATTTATTTTATAAGGTGTATAAACCCCTTTGACTTTTACTTTTATTCAAAAGAAATATTTTTTATACGAAGCATTTACTAAACGACAAAAGGGAATTTTTTTTGTCGTATGTATGTGGCGACAACGACTTCTGCACCGCTGTGACCATTAGTTGAGTTTTGGATTCCTCTATAAGCCATAACTTTTTTCTAAAATGAAAAATAAATACCATGTTTTACTTTTTTATTCATTTGGTATTGAAAATGGTTTTCATAATGTTTTTTATATCAATGTGTTGTATTGATATATTGTGATTGAAAAGTGGAAATGTTATGTTTCCTTTAAGCATGTATTATGTGATACGATTATTTTATGGTTCTTGTGCATTTTTATGAAGACGGGTGGTTATGTGATAAACTAAGGGCGGGTGATCCCAATATAGCTCTCTAATGCATTGGGTAACGCGAAGGAGTTAAACGTTATGGTTTCTCCAAAGAGAATTATGGAATATACTGTGATTGGTATTCCAAATGTAACCATAAGGGTTACTCCCTATGTAAGAATGTCATGAATGCCTCAAGTTACCTTTATGTCTTATAATTTCTATGATCTATTCATGATTTGATGAGGTATGTGATTATGTTTCATGAGTAAAGTATGATTCCATGCATGGACTAATGTTTTCATTTTGTACTTTTATATCCCTTAATGAGCTTTTTATGCTCATCCCATGTTTTTTAAATGTTTTTCACAGGTCAAGGGAAAGGTAAATGATGTGATGATAGTGTCAAGGAAGTGTCAATAAGGAATACATGTTTTATTTTAAATATAGTTTCGTTGATTGAAAAAATGATTACTATCCTTTATGTAACCGCTTTGTTCAAATGTGGAATGTAATGCATGTTTTATGATCAAATTATCTAAAACTCTAATCCTGAAAATATTCTCAATGTGTATTCTTGAAGTACGTCAAGATTAAGTAATGTTTATGGTTGTGGCCTTATAGTTGATATCAACGGTCAGTTTACATAACATTATGAGTTAGAATTATATTAAATGATTATCCAAAAATATTTTTTTATGGTCAAATTGAAATGATATAGCCTTTGATGATTACCATGTTGCTTCATCTAAGACATGTTCGTTCAGCATGGTTTTCTGCAGAGGAAACAAGGAAGCAGCGATAGGATGGCATACAGAAGCAAATGACCTTTCGAATCAGCATCATACGATGGTCGGAATTGGAACTGAACAGTTTGTTGTAGTAATGGTGCGGTTGAATGAAGTGATAAATGGTGGTGGTATCCATGCAGAAGATCAGCCAGATCAACCACATAGGAACATGTCAGTGGTGGAACATTTCATGAGGCATCATACACCATCATTCAGAGGATAATCTGACATTGTTCTAGGTGAAGGGTGGATTAAAGCACAGTAAAAGATTTTAAATTTCATGGTGTGTTCAGACAATAAAAAGGTTAGTCTTGCTATTTACCATTTAGAGGGTAAACCAGATCATGGGTGGTCGATGGTTAAAGATATTAGTGATGCTGATGAGATTGATACTCTCGATTGGGATGAATTCAAAGGTATTTTTCTTGAGAAATATTTTCCTTAGGTTGTTCGAATTAGGATAGAAAAACAATTCTTAGAATTGAGGCAAGAAGAAGACTTAGTGGCTGCTTATGAATAATTGTTCACTTGATTGGCAATGTATGATCCAAATTTTATCCGAGACCATAATAGTAAAATCAACCATTTTTACTCAGGATTAAAGCCAAAATATCGAAGGGCTTTAGTTTCTCGTGATTTCAAGAGTTATGAAAATCTTGTTCGATGTGATGAGAAGGTGGAAATAGAGTTTTCCGATGATAAAGTGTTCTATAATGACCAGCAGAAGAAGAGACTGAGGTGGCAGGAGAAAGTGAAGAATTCTTCAAAAAAGTCTAATGGTAAGAAATCTAAGTTTCCAGTTTGTGATAAATGTGGTAAAAGGCATGTTAGTTAATTTCTTCTGAATTCTGGAAAGTGCTAACGATGTGGTAAGATGGGACATAAGGCTCGTGATTGCACTAGAAAAGATCAAGGTGATGGTAAGACCAAATTTGATTTACAGTAAGTGAAATGTTTTAAGTGCAATGAGATGGGTCACTATGCAAACAAGTGTCTGAAAAAGAGCTTGATTGATGAGAAGCAGTTAGTATACAAGCAGAACGTGGTGGTGAAATACTTTGCAACTTCTTCAGCAGATGCCGGGCCATCAAATGAAGTTGTATCAGCTCTAGGGAGCTATGTATTTTTCAAGGATTGACCTGTGATCGGGGTACCATTAGTTGAAGGTAAAGGAAGCATATGTTATGAAGAACGTGTTTCGTACAAGATATGGCCATTATGAATTTGTAGTAATTCCTTTTGTGCTATCCAATGCACCTACTGTATTCATGGACTTAATGAATAGAATTTTCCATGAGTTCTTGGATAAGTTTGTGGTGGGTTTCATTGATGATATTTTGGTGTTTTATAAAAGTAAAGAGGAGCATGAAATACATTTAAGTGTTATTTTTCAAACCTTAAAAGAAAATAAATTGTATGGGAAATTTAGACAGTGTGAGTTATGGTTGCAACAAATTTCTTTCCATGGTCACATTGTTTCTAAAGATGATATAACTGTTGATCCAGCAAAAAAAGGGTTGTTGAAGAATGGCCAAGACACACAAATGTAAGTGAGATTCGTAGAATCCTTGGTTTGGTAGGCTATTACCGAAGGATTGTTATAAATTTCTCCCGGTTATCTAGTCCAATGACTATGCTAACTCCATAGCGTGTTAAGTTTATCAGGAAAAAAGAATGTGATGATTGTTTTCAGGAACTGAAAAGAAGATTGGTGAATGCTCCAGTTTTTCCACTACCTTCTAAGAATGGGGAGTTTGTTATCTATAGTAATACTTCATTGAAAGGACTTGGTTGCATCCTAATATAGAATGATCAGGTAATTTCTTATTCTTCACATCAGTTGAAAACTCATGAGGTAAATTACCCTACACATGATTTGGAATTAGCTGATGTTGTTTTTTCTTTGAAAATTTGGAGGCATCATTTGTATGGAGTAAAGTGTGAAATATATACCGATCACAGAAGTTTAAAGTATATATTCACTCAGAAATAATTGAACATGAGATAGAGGAGAAGTCTAGAATTAATCAAGGATTATGATCGTACAATCCATTACCATCCAGGAAATGTAAATAAAGTGGTTGATGCATTGAGTCAAAAAAGGAATTCTTCATTAATATTGTTACATTTGGAACGTGATCCTTTGGTTAAGGTTTTGATGAAATTTGGAATAGATGTTATTGGTGTAGGATTTCGTTCTGTTTTGTATCCGGTATTAGTGAAATCTTCTCTATCAGATAGAATGAAGGAAGCACAGAAGCAAGACAGTGAGTTTCAGAAAAAGATAGAGCTGGTTCAGAAGGGTATGTTTCCTAAACTCAAAATTTATAATGATTGCATTTTGAGATTCGGGAAGAGATTGTGTGTGCCTTTTGATTCATATTTGAAGAGAGAGTTGTTATGTGAATCAAATAGTTCTCTATTTTCAGTTGATACAGGAAGTACTAAGATGTATAGTGATCTTCAAGAGTATTACTGTTGTGACGGAATGAAATGACATATTCTTGATTTTATTGTGAAGTGTTTGACTTGTCAACAGGTTAAAGCAGATCGGCAGTTACCGAAAGGTATGCTTCAGATTTTACCAGTGCCAGAGTGGAAATGGGATAATATATCCATGTACTTCGTTGTGGGATTTCCAAAAACACCTCAAGGTAATAATACAATCTGGGTTATTGTTGATCGCTTGACTAAATATGCTCATTTCCTTGCTATACGAGATACTTTTTCACTAAATCAACTTTCACGTTTGTATCTTAAAGAGATAATCAGGTTACATGGATTTCCACACTCTATTTTATCTGATTGTGATCCCAGGTTTACTTCTAACTTTTGGAAAGGCCATTCGAAGTCGTTGGGTACTGAATTTAATTTTAGTACAGCTTTCATCCTAGATTAGATGGGAAATCAGAATGAAAAATTTAGACATTGGAGGATATGCTACGTTTTTGTTCGATGGATTATCAGGGAAGTTGGGACCAGCATATTTCTTTAGTTGAGTTTTCTTATAATAAGAGTTTTCATTCAAGTATACAGATGGAACCATTTGAGTCATTATATGGGAAGCGGTTTCGAACTCCAGCTTTCTGGGATGAAGTGGGTGAAAGGAATTTTATGGGACCAGAATTGGTAGAAGATTTGGCAGAAAAAGTTCAGATGATATAGAGACACATGAGAACAACTCATAGTGGGAAGAAGATTTATGCGGACAACAAGAGGAAGGTTCCCTCTTTTGAGATAGGTGATCATGTTTTTCTCAATGTATGTCCATGGAAAAGTGTGATGAAATTTATTAAGAAAGGAAATCTGAGTCCAAGGTTCAGTGGACCATATAAAATTTTGAGAGAGTTGGATCAGTTGCATACTGAGTGGCTTTACCTCCGAGTTTATCTCAGGTACACAATGTTTTTCATGTTTCAATGTTAAGGAAGTACATTCCAGATCCATCTCATGTTTTGAGTCTAGAGGTAGTTCAGTTGGAAGACAATCTATCTTATGAGGAACAACGGGTTCCGATTCATGATCACAGGGAGCAAGGGTTGCGGAATAAGGTGATTCATCATGTAAAGGTTGTGTGGAAGGACCACATGAGTGAAGAGGCAACATGAGAATCTGAAAATGCAATGAGGGATAAATACCCCCACTTATTCGATAAGAAAATAAATTGTGGGGGCACACTTATCTAAAAGGGGGAAGGATGTACCATCCAAATAAGTAATGAATAATAAATATTCTTATCTTTGTCTATTTATTAATTAGATAGTTTTTATTGGCTTAAAATGAGAATAAATCCAATCATAAGCTTGGAATACTTAAATATTTTTAAAATATTTTCTTACTACCTTTTGATGGAGAACCATTTTTAAATCAAATGTTTGATAATTTTATAAGCAATATTTTTCAAAATAAACTTAATCTTTATTATTGGGACATTGAAATTTGCTTTGGATATATTTCTTGTATTCTTCTGATAATGTCCATTTTTAATGAATACTGAAAAGTGTTGTATTGTAATTAAAAACCTCTTTTTAAAATAATTTATTTATATTGTTAGATTATATTTTTAATTGGTTTTAAAGTTAAATTAGAATATATATTTATTATTTAATCCAATGGTCGTCATTGGAAATAATATCACATTGATATTTGATATAAACGAGTGTCAATCTTTTGATATATATTATTTCTATAAAACACGTTATTTTTTTACAGCGGGATTTAATTATAGAATTAATTAATGTAACATCTATGTTATTAATTTGGTAAAATAGACATCATTTTGAATTTGGAATATCAAATATAACATCGGGTGAATTTTTGGTATTTTCAGAAAAACCTTAATTTTTTATGAATAGTGCAACCACAAATTGGTAGTTACAAAAACTGATTTTTCATTTAATTGGAACTTTACCACTTCTATGATTTGAATTTCAAAATTCTAATATAAATGATTTTCATTATTAAGTAAAATGTGGTTCAATGGGATGAAAATAATTATTTATGAAAAGTAACTTTTATGTTTTATTAATCATGATTAATGGTAATTAGTGTAATTTAAGGTACAAATGATATTATAATAAAATGAAAATATATCGACACTTGTCCTAACCCTACTGGATGAGTAATGGACGACCAATACAACCCATGGGTCGATTTTTGGGATCCCATGCATCCACTTTGGTAAGATAATGACATTAATTTCTTTTATTTAAAGTAAAATTAAAAATGACACAAACATGTATTATTTTACTAAACCAATTTTTACATGGGGTTATACAAGTCATATTTAGACTTGAAATAATCATTAGAAAAATAAAATTATTTCCTACATCATAGTATTTTTCTTATAATTTTTATAAATAAAATAAAATAAATTATTTATGACATCATGATGATGCAGCGATTACATCATTATTTAATGATTTAAATAAAATGAAATGATAATGTAAAATATAATACCTAAACATGTCAAAAACCTATTGGATGGGTGGATTTCGAACTATAATAACCTTATCCTCGAAATAAATCATTTTGGGACCTTTAAAATCCGAAACGTATTTGAAAATAATGTAACATTTTATACCTTTCCAAGAGTGCCCCTCCTCTCCTCTTATAAAAGGCCCCGACCTCTACCTCCTTAACCACAACTCTAAAGCCTTTTTATTAGAGAATCATTGATCATTATGTCTCTACACATCCCTCTCCTCATCCTAGAATCCTTAACATAGGCAGGAAAGATTTCAAGAAACCCATTTAGTTCAAACCAAAGGGAGTTATCCGATTCAAAGGTAATGTCTTCTCTAATGCTCTTTTGTTTTATTTTGCTTCTCTAATGCCCTAAATTCTTTTTATTCATTTTCTTGTAAAAACTAAAGTATATTAAATATACTAGGATGTTGTTATAAGATGTATTAGAGATACACATACACACACCTACATCTAATGGTTAAAGAGCATACTGTTTCCGTGGATTGAAAATTTCTGCCTCACGAAACGATGAATGATCAATATTATTCTAACACCTCCACTGGTGGCCATTAAGATGTCACTATATTTATATATGATATATTATATGTTTATGTTTTCCTTATGCTTCTGTATTTTTCATTTATGTCATACCTTTATGGTTTCCATTATGGGTAAACGTGATATCTTCATTTTAGGAAGTGCGGACTACCACCCCCTCAAAGTTATTTGATTCGTTAATACCATATGTGGTACATAGAAAGGATAGATTTAATTATATTATATATTATACCACACTAAAGTTATAATACAATTATTTATCATTATGTTTTAATTCCGTTAAATATGAATTATAAATGGAAGTAGCGTTCATGCGTACGTACGACATACCGTCTCCATGAACAGTGCATTTCATTTATTACCTCTAAATTTTTTGTAATATTATAAATAAATGCATATAATGGATATATATGATACATATGATATCTAAATAATGAATATAAATCTCGATCTTATGGATATTTTACCCCATTAACAAACTTGTAATTATAAAGAGTTTATTTTTGACTCAAGTACCAATGATCGTTAAAATGACCGTTATTAACATAAGTAATTACATAGTGTTCATGACATGGTAATAAGTGATATAAAAGGAATAATGAACTTGAAAAAGGTTCTTAAGAAAGTAGAAATTAACTCAAGTTTATTATTCAGGAGATTAAAGAAAGATCGAGTCAAGTCGGACCCGTGGTAAGGGACTTTGTCTCAATCTTCTTTCATTGAGGCAAATTATGTTTAATACACAACTTTAATTTATATGGTGTATAACCACCTTTTAATTTTACGTTTATTCAAAAGGAATATTTATTATATGAAGCATTTACTAAACAACAAAAGGGAATGTTTTTTGTCTTACGTATGCGACGACAATGACTTCTCTGTCACAGTGACCATTATTTGAGTTTCGACTTCCTCTACAAGCCATAATTTTTTTTAAAATGAAAAATAAATACCATGTTTTACGTTTCTTTTACTTTGGTATTGAAAATGGTTTTGATTATGTTTTTATATCAATGTGTTGTATTAATATCATGTGATTAAAAAGTGTAAATGTTATGTTTTCTTTTACGCATGTTTTCTGTGATACGATTATGTTATGGTTCTTGGGAATTGTTATGAAGACGGGTGGTTCCGTGATAAAGTATGTGAGGGTGATCCCGATATAGCTCTACAATTCATTGGTTAACGTGAAGGAGTTAAACGTTATGGTTTCTCCGAATAGATTTAGGGAATATTATGTGATCGGTATTCCAAACGTAAACATGAGGGTTACTCCGTACGTAAGAATGTTATGAATGCCTCAACTTACCTTTATATCTTATGATTTCTATCATTTATTCGTGATTTGATGAGGTATGTGATAATGTTTTATGAGTAAAGTATGATTCCATTCATGGACTAATGTTTTCATTTTGTACTTTTATATCCCTTACTGAGCTTTTTATGCTCATCCCATGTTTTTGAAATGTTTTTCACATGTCAAGGGAATGGTACATGATGTGATGATAGTGTCAAGGAAGTGTCAAGAAAGAATCAATGTTTTATTTGAAATATGTTTTCATTGATGGGAAAATTTAGTACAATCTTTTATGTAACAACATTGTTTAAATGTGGAATGTAATTCATCTTTTATGATCTAATTCTCTAAAACTCTAAACCTGAGAAGATCCTTAATGTGTTTGTTGAAGTAACTCAAGATTATGTAATGTTTTCGTATGGGGACTTATAATATATGTACTTACAATTGTTTTTGTACAATTTTCTAAGTCATTTTATCCCTTATTTTTAACGTTTAGTCAGTTTTCAAGATAACTTTTCTCTTAATCATTGAAATAAATTTTAACTATTTTCACAACTAGTTTTGGTAAAAAAATAATTTTATGACATTAGAAATTATAAATTATGATTAATGATATTATTGAATACATATTTCCAAATTCTAATCACATAAGATTCATAAATTATTTTATAATTAATCACATGTATAAGATTGAAATTGTATTTTAAGAAGTAAAAACATTCAAAGCTTTGTGGAGTTTTTAAATCAAATTTCAAGGGGAAAATTTATTCCAATTTCCTAAATAGAATTAATTTATTATAACTTCATCTAATGGAACTATAAAAAAACTAATAATATAATTTAAAAATACAAATAAATAATTTGAAAAAGTTGTTTTGAATTTAAATTAACTATTTCCATTATTCATCAAGAAATAATTTATTTTTGAAAAATTTCAATATTTCACAGTAACCAATTTTTGAAAATTTTTGTTTAAAATTAAATTTTATTTTCAAAAATAAAATAAATAAAAGATCCTGAAATCTTATTTAATATATTTTCTCCATTAAATTTCGGTAAAATTTACTCTAGGAAACAATTCATTTTTATGTTTAATTTGGTGTTTTTATCTTAACCTCCATATATAAAATATTTTAAATGACTGTAAAAAAAATCTAATTTATATAAAATATATTCCAGAAATGTCATTAAATAATTTTAATTATATTATTTTATATGATAAACTACCATAGGATGATAAATTGTTTTTCATAAAATCATTCCATATACATTCATTTAGATTCTATGTTCATTTATAATTAATTGGTAACCAATGAATTCATATTATATATTTTTATAAAACATATATTTTACTAATTCTGTTAATACCAATAATTACTTACAATTTAATTTCTAGGTTATAGCTTATTATATTAACAAATAATGTAGTATTAATATGTTTTTATTATGCAAAAATCTATTTTTCATGTAACACAAGCTATAGAAGAATGATTTTTTTTTGCGAGTGATGGAAGATAACTCAGTATTAGGGGCACTGAATTCTATATAATATATTAAATTTCATAAAATTATTAAATATACCATAATTTTTGAGAGGCTATACATTATCAAAATAAGGGTAGTCTTTCAAAATATCTAGGGAGTTAAATTATCCCAAAACTAATTAAATTACATCATTATAATTTAAAAATGATACTTGAAATAAATTATTTGATATTTTTTATGTTGAAATATCAAAAAAAATTAAGATCTCGTAAAACAACATCTAGAAACGAAATAATGGGATGTATAAAGAAAACATGGACTACGATATAACTAGGTCTCTTAGTAGGATAACATTACTTGATTACGGAGGTAGGTACATGGTGAAAATGAGTAAATATTCATATAGAGATTTTCGGGTCATTGATCATAAAAATGTGACTGATCAATGAAAGGTTGAGGTGCTCAAAACAATAAATCAATTAGGATTAAAAGACCATAGATTCAAAAAAACACTATATTAGAATAAATCTTTTGTTTTAATAAACACTTCATAATGTTGTGGAATTATTATATTAACCAAGATTATAATGAAATATATTTACATGATACATTTCAATTTAATAATAAAAATTTCATCATTTAATTTCTTCTATCAAATTTTAATTCTTCTTTTTCTTCATGAAATTGATATCCAAAATTAAATGATGCCACCTAAAACACTAATTACACTTTTACTAAATTGTATGTCCACTAAAAGAGTTATATGTTCATCCATTGGTCATTAAATATTCTCCAAACCAAATATTATTTATATATTAATCTCTAAAAAATTAATAACCCTGGTTTATCATTTACATTTATTCATCAAATTGTCTTGCTAAATACAATGATGAAATAAACAGGACATCATGTTTGTTAGAGGAAGGTGTAAAAAAAATTATTTTCCTTCAGTCAAGGGTTCAAGTCTTTTGGCCTTTCCAAACATGATGTGTTTTCACCCGATATATAGGTTGTCTAATTATTGCATTATTTTGATAAAATTTATAAATTAAATATGATATAAATCCATGAAAATTATACATTAAATACCTTTTAGATAAGGTATTCAATAAAATACTGTTACATAAATAATTGATCCATATATTTTCACATAGGCCCTTATTGGTTTACTTTTAATCTTTTAGAAGAGGGAACTTCCAAAAAATCAAACATCATACTGTGAAAATATATTATAATACAATAATTTTTAGGATCCTTAAATCATGAAACATTATTTTCAATAGAATACACCTCAGGTTTAACCTTGTTCATTAGTTTTCATTATCAATTAAAATATGTCATTATGGTTTGTAAAGAAAAAAATAAATTTAAAAAGCATAACCAATGGGAGGATCAAAATAGTTTCATAATTTGGCATGTTGTTGTATACTAGGTGAAGCATGATTTGGTTCGAATGAACCTTTTTAGAGTTTTTACACCTAGGTAAATATTTTGCATTTCCAAATCCACTAATTGTATACAAAGAGAAATTTATTTATTATAATAACCACAAAATATATACCTTACCAAAATTTGAGGATATTCATTTATACGAATCCTCAAAATCTAACTCAGGGCGATGTTCCATGAACTATTTTTCCTAAATCTAGTTTCTATATTGGATAATTAATATCCTATGATTCTAAATGGATAAACCTAAGCATAGGATTCCATGAGTTGTTTTCTAAATACGATTAAATTATCATTATTTCATAAAATTAAATCACACATGATGAATGAGTTTAGTAGTGTTAGCAAACTAGATATATACATGAGACTTTTATTACAAATGAATAATGTAATTGAATCATAATTTCTTTTTATTTTGTAGTATAAACTGAATCCTTCTAGAATAACATTGAATATCATTTATAGTACACATTAGGAAATCCTGTTAAATTTAGATAAATAATGTGGAACATAAATTCTCATTAAGGATGAATTGAAAAAAAATGAATTAAGAAATTAATTACAGTAATAAATAGTGAAAGCTAACAGCTAAATAAATATCCCATATAAAAAATAAACATTGAAGGAAGTGCATAGAATATATGAGAAGATTTGAAAATGAAATCAAATTCCATATAATAATCAAACTGAGAAGTGAATTCATCCATATAGATTATTATAGTGACCATCTAATGAATAATAAATACTTAATCAAAATGAAGTGAATGATTAATTATCTGATGTCAGGTATCATTCACATAAAAACCTATATAGTCAAGATCCATCCTCCATGTCATTTAAAATACTGGTAGAAAACTAATTAATTTTCCCAAGTAATTTTCCTCGTGTGGTCACATTGGTGCATTTAAGGGCTATATAGTGATCGGGCCCCACACATTACTACATGTATAATGAATTCCGTTTTTTGATTAGTCAATTGAAACATTATTCATTATCATATATCTGTATTGAATACAAGATATGGATATATATATATAATTACACAGTTAATCAAATGACTATCAATATAGACATCGTTTGTTAATATGGTTTACAGTTTATGAAATTAACATATCCACGATAAATGATATAGATAACTAGGGTGAATTCCTTGTTCAATGATCATAGTAAATTGAATATCAGAAAGGGAACTACAAAAATGAATCATGTAAGTGAAAATCAATATTATCCATTGAAATAATCCACCAAAAAAATTCAGATGATGATTGAGGATGATATTCATAAAACGTATTCCATATTAGGTAAAGATAATGGTTCTCATTCATTTGTTAATGTAAATACAAAAAATTGATCATTAGAAAGAAATAATTCACAAAAATATCAAATTATTTTTAAAAAAATAATGTAATCTTATTTGAAAATTATATTCTTAAAAAATTATTTAATAATTATAATTCTTAACATACAATGTCGGCATCAAAGATATAAATTTTGGTAATTTTGTACATGGCATACAAGGAAAGAAATAAAATTAATCTAGTATGTCAAATGGTTATGAATGTAACATTTTAATAAATAAATAATAATATCCCATTGAACAAATTTTTAAATGAAAAAATGGGTAAAATTTTCTATTACTAATAAATTTTTATTGATAAAAATATTTTGGTTTTTTTAGAAAATGGTGTTTTTAGAAGAAAAATTTTTCTTCTACCTACATGATAAATAATTTAGGGTTTTCATAAAAACAGTTTCTTATATATTATGACTAACAAATATAACACCAAAAGGCTTAAAAAATAAGTTGAATGTATTAATATTATTTATTTAGATATTTATAACTATCCTTTAAATATAATCTTGCTACTTTTACATTTTTAATTTCAAAAATGGTAATCTTTAATTATTTATAGTTTGTTATTCTGATTATAATGGAACCAACTTGTTTTTTAGTGAATAGTAACATACATTTATGAATGTTAATATGAATAGTTATTTTAACCAAATCAATAGTAATTTTTTTAATATTTTATTTTCTTAAGGCTTTATGATAATGAAATCTTTATAAATTTTCAAAGGTGATATAAAATAAATTATATTTTTAAAGATGATAATTTTCTAATTAAGTATTATTTTATTTAAATATTACATTAATAATACTTAGAAAATATTTTTCAAAATATTGGGTTCATTTTTGAAATCTAGACATCAAACAACTTTAAGGGAAAATTATTGGGATTTTTCTTAAACATTTGATTTTCGATGAATATTAGAAATACAGTTTAGAGTTTCTTTTTATTGATGACATCATTAATGATGTAATAATTATGGAATAAATCACATAAACTATTGCATAATAAAATAATATGTGATGTTTTTCAAGTGGATAATACCTTGGTAAAATAACATGGGAAAGCTAATGGTTTTGTAAGAACCCCTAATTAGGTATCCCTTAGATATTATTAAACTTTTGCCTATCTTTTTCTATAAATACCACCTCATTCCCTCTTTAAATTCATTCCAAATTATTACTCAACGAATATTTGGCTTCCTAACCTCCCTATAGTCTTCCCATGGTTCCATCATGCCTCCAAGACCCCAACCATCATGTTTTGGGAGTTACTCATCAATGTAAGAGGACTCTCAACTTCTTTCTTTACCATTCAAGTTTGCATTTCTGTGTTATAGAATTCAAGGATCCATACCATGTTTTTATATTCATAATATTATTTCTCTATTCTGTACTGTTATTAATTTTCTAATGGGTGACCCTTGTCCCCTATCATTAGAATGTTTTCTAGAACCATATTTCATCGTTGTCAGGCTGCCAAACTTTTGTAAGGGATTTCAAAACTATTCTTTTTTTAGTTACTTTTTTTGTTGTAAATTTCTCATATTCTATTATCCATGAAGAATGAAATCTCTAGAAATAATTTATATTCTATATTTTCTCATGTTCATTGAAAATTCATAATCATTATTCTTATCCACTCCCACTTATTCAAGGAATAATATCATTGTTTATGATGTGATGAATTACCGACAACATGGATGATGTGATTTCAATTTACATTAATTTTTTCAAATCATGATATGAAACCATTTTAATGGTTGAACCAAGTTATAATATATGTATTATGTCACATCCATAGTTCCTGAAATATTTTGTAGCATCAATTTAATTTATAAAACAAAACGAGGTCATTTCTATAAAATAACCACTAAAATGATATAAATAAGCTTTATTATTATTTTATCTTATGAATCATATTCATTTACGAATTAAAAATAATTAATGGTATAATTTATGTTTCTGAAAATATTTAAATACTACTCCATTAAAATTCTAGAGATTCACTCCAAATTGACATGAACATCTACCGTGAACCGGTCATTGAATTCAAGTAAAGAACAAAACCAAAATAATTCAAGGAACAAATAATAAGAATTAAAGGTTGTAATGATGTAATGACATGATCTTATAAGGTATTAAAAATATTTATATGTTTCTGTAAGATATAAATAACAATATTTTAACCTTATACAGGGTGTTTAAACAATGTTTAAGTAACGCAAAATTGGGCTAAGGGAATTCTTATTCCAATTTTCATTATTTGGGTTAACCTTCTTCTTTATTCATTATGTGGTTTTATAATTATTGGTGTGATATATTTCTATTTATATTATGTTGTATTATGTGTATTTATATTGTATAATCATATCCATTCCATTCTATTAGATAACATTTCAATTATATTTTTAAGGGACTTCCCTTTTAAAATCATTTTAAAACTATCTTTAATATATTGGAAATTTATTGCCTTTTATGTGAATAGAATGAGGGGATTATCTTGTTTTTAATATATATAATTACCATGATGAATTCCTTGGATATTAATTATTTTGGTTTGATCCCATTATAGAAATTGATATGTTGGGATGATCCTGTTATATCTCAAGACATGTTTGGTTGAGCCCATTATAGCTCAAGATATGATTGTAGATCCCCATTATAGCTCTCTGTTGAATTGGGTACTCTAGAGATTGAATTTGACCAAATGGTTATTTTCTATATAAGGTTGAATTTATGTGTGTTATGTTAAATATGTCCCAAGTCAATAAAACGAGTATTCTAGGAATTTGAGTTTATTTTTGATATTGGATTTATTGGTTTTAATGTTACCACTTGCATAAAACTTTGAATATTTATATTCATTATGAATTATTATACTCATAAAAGGTATTTAAAATGATTTAATAATATATAAGGATGTTTATGAGAATGAATTTATTTCTGATGTTTGATATAGAGAGTTTTGAAATAAATCATGCTTCATGTTTTATTGTTTTATGTTTCAAAAAAATTGGAAACTATATTTAGTAGTAGCCTCTTGAATGATTGGGGAATGTTATATATGTAAGGTATCATAATTCACTATAAATCTATACTAAAAATCATCAAATATGTGTAATAATGTATATTCATGACTAAATATCGTGATTAAGTACTATTTAAATCTATGGTACTAATAGATGGTATCTGAGGGTGGTTAAGATATCATCAGAGTTTGGGATGATATTTAAAGAATACCATAACTCAGTTTTGCTATAAGAAAAATTTGAAATGATTTTCCATTTACAGATTATCATGTTACTTCATTGATGGTATGTTTGTTCGCAATGGTTGTACATTAAATAAATAGGGATGTTGAGGTAGGAAGGAACCATAAGTATTATTTCTGTCCCAATTTACAACCAAAAATAATTTTAATCAGAACCGAGCTGTTTGGGAATGAAAGGGCTCAGTTGAATCAACCAATAAATGTTTGTGGTATCCCTTCTTCAGTGAAACATGATTAACCATGAAGAAAAATTCATATTTTAGAACATTTTATGAGGAAGCAACTTTTATCATTCTGCGGAACTACAGATCCAATGATAGTTGAAGGATGGATCAATGCTCTAGAAAAGATATTTGATGTCACATGATATTTAGAATGTAAAAAAGTTATACGATCCATTTATCTCATTGAAGGTGATGTCGACAATTTTTGGTATCTGGTTAATAATATGAGAGAATGATTTTGTATTTATTTTCTGGAAAAGGATGAATTGAAGAGACTTTTTTGGAAAAATGTATTCCCAAAACTGTTCAACTCAAAAGAGAGAATCAATTCTTAGATATAAATAAATTTTTTGATGATTCCTGTGGAAATATATGAATCCATTTATACAACACTATCTATGTATGTACCAGATTTTACTCCGGATTTTGAATATAAAATTAATATACTTTACTGTTGTTCAAAACCATTTTTGTGAAGAGAATTTTCCTCACGAGAGTTTAAAAGCATTGAGAACTGTGTTCGTTATGATATAAATATTGACATGAATTTTGATGAATCATATGTTCCTCATGACGATAGGAATAAGATTCATTCCGGTTGGTAGGAAATGGGAATGACCTCATCAATTAAGTCTGGAGGTAAGAAAATGAATTTCCATTCTTGTGAAAAGTGTGTTAAAAGGAATCCTTGTGAATGGCTTATAAATTCTAGGAAATGATACTGATTCAGAAGGTTTGGACCCACGTCACATGAGTGTATGGAAAATGATATAAAAATTAATGAGATGCCGATGGTGATATTCTTTAATTGTAAGTAATTGGGTCATTTTTCTTATGATTTTTTGAAGCTAGTCAATGACATAGGGAATCTAAAAGTTTGAAAGAAGAAGAGTTAGCTAAAATATATTCCAAAAACATCACCAGGCGTTGATCCCTCAAATTTGGTGGTATTAGGTATATTTCATGTTTTCAAAGATTTTGAAAATGTGGAACATAATCCAAGGTCTACACATTCCTTCATTTCAGAGATATTTTTAGAAATTTGGGAATTCAAAATCAGGAAATTAAAAGAAATCTCATTGTAAAAAATCCTAGATGAAATATTGTGTAAAACGAAATTATAAGAATCTTCATTTCCTAGTCTATGGAAAAATTCAACCTAATAACATTTTTTATTTTTACCTAGTAGAGTTTGATGTTTTTAGGTCTGCACTGGATTTATTTTTATCATGCTATGATAAACTATAGAGAAAATGAATTTTTTTAAAAATATATTTTAATTTTGTGTACAAGAATGAACTCATACTTGTAATAAAATATCAGGATGCTATGAAAATGATAAAGGATAGAAATTAATGTTTTCTAGATAAATTTTTTAAAAATTAGAGAACAATACAGATTAATTATGGACCAGTGGTAAATGAATACATGGATGTTTTTTCGATGATTTTCCTGGTGTTATTCTTAATCTAGAGGTTCATTATACTGTTGACATAGTTCATGATTCTAATCCAATTGTAAAAACTCTTTATCGAATGGCCCAAATTGAAGTTCTAGAATTAAAAAACCAGTTTCATGAATTATTAGATAAAGGCTTTAACTGACCCAACACTTCAGCATTGGGACCTCATGTCTTGTTTGTTAAGAAAAAAGACTGTTAAACGATATTTTTCATCGATTATAGAGCTTTTAATAACATTACCATTAAAAACATGTATCAATTTCCTCATATCGACTATTTAATTGATCAAATCCCAGTAGCATAGTATATTTCGAAAGATCGCCTGAGGTAAGGGTACTGTAATAATAAATTAAATGATGAATACATCTCAAAGACTACATTTTGTACTTGATATGGTCATTATGAATTAGTATTTCTTTATTTTGGGTTATCTAATTCTTCTTCTATATTTATGGATTTTGTGAATTGAATATTTTATCAATTCTCAAATAAGTTTGTGGTTGTATTTATTGATGAAATTATGATATATTCAGGAAGTAAATAGGAGTATGTGAATCATCTAAGGGTTGTTTTGAAAAACTTAAAAAACTGTTTGGAAAATTCAGAAATAGTGATTTTTGGTTGCCACAAATTTCATTTCATGGGAAAATTGTGAATAAGGTTGGAATAATAGTTGATCCTTCCAAAAAAAGTGGTTGATGAATGGCTAAGATTTAAAAATGATACTATGATTCACAGTTTTCTTAGATCAGTAATTTATTAAATATACTATGTTAAAAACCATTCAGTATTATGAAGCCCAGTAACTAGGTTAACACAAAAAGGGGTTAAATTTGTTTGGAGATAATAATGTGATGTTTATTTTTAGGAACTGAATAGTATATGGGTGAATGGTTCAGTTTTGCTCGTGCCATCCTGAAATGGTGTGTTTTTTATCTATATTGAATCTTCATTTAAGGGACCTAGTTGTGTTCGGATTCATAATGATCAGGTATTCAATTACACTACAAGACAAATAAATCTCCATGATTTAAATTACCCCACACATGAGTTGGAATTGGAAGATGTGGTTTTTGCTTTGAAAATTTTGAGGGACCATTTATAAAGTGCCAAATTTAAAATATATATTGTCCATAAAATTTAGAATTAAATATCAACTTATATAAAATTAAACACAAGACATAGAATATGGATCGAACACAAAATTTAATTTGATTCCACGATTAATTCCCATCCAGGAAAAGCAAACAATGTGGTGGATTCCCTGAGTTGAAATCATCATGCATCATTATCCATGTTATGTTTGGAACATGTTCACTTATTAAACAACTTGATTAATTTTTTATTTGATGTTGTCTATGTAGGGAATATATCTATTTTGTTTGAGGTTTAGTTCATTCATCGTTATTATATTGAATTAGCCAAGAACATTAAGAAGACCAAGAGCTATCAAAAAATTTATAATTGGTTTAAATGGGTATGTTTCCAGAATTTTAAAATCATAATGAATAAGTTTTAAGATTTAGAAAATGGATGTCTGTTCCTTTTGATTCCCAATTGAAGAAAGACTTGTTGTGTGATTCTCATAGTTATCCATTATCAGTTCATCCTAGATGTACTAAGATATACAGAGTCCATCAGGAGTATTATTGGGGGGATGGAATGAATAGAGATATTTCTAATTTTAGTGTGAAATTATTGACATGTCAACATGATAAATTATAGCAGAAGTTAACAAAGGGAATGATTTACCTTTTTTTAGTGCCAAATTGAAATTTGGAGAATATATCCATGGACTTTTAGGTGGGACAACCGAAGACATATGGATGTAACAATGCAATTTGGGTTATTGTGGATTGTTTGTCAAAATCTGCACATTTTCATTCTATTTGAGATAAAATGATGGTGGATAAGATTTTTGTTTTGTACGTCAAAGTTATTTTTAGGCTACCTGGAGTTCCAATTTCCATTGTGTCTGACTTGGATCCCATGTTCACTTCTATCATTTCTAAGTGACTTCAGATGTAGTTGGGCATAATGTTAAATTTTATTATATCTATTCATCCTCAATCAGATGGGCAGTCAAAACAAATGATTCTAACATAGTAGGATATGATTTGATTGTGTCCAATGAAATATTAGAGAAGTTGGGATCGACATCATTCTTTTGTGGAGTTATATTCATTTTATTGTTTTCATTCTAGTATAATGATGTAACATTTGGTGGCATTGTATGGTAAGTGGTGTCAGACTCCATCGTTTTGGGATGAATTCAATTAATTAAAAATGATGCAACTATAATTATTATAGGAAATTGATTAGAAAGTAAAGATGATCCAGTTGAACATGATGATATCTTAGAGGAGGAAGAAAAGTTAAGTAGATAACCGAAGGAAATAATTATCTTTCGATTTAGGTTACTATGATTTCTTTAAAATCCCTCATTGGAATAGTGTGATGCAATTCCTTTTGATGGGTATTCTGATTCTTTGGTTCATCGGACAATTTAAAATCCAAGATAATGATGGACGAGTGGCATAACGTGTACATTTTCCTCAGAGTTTATCATAGGTACACAGTGTTTTTCATGTTTCCTTGTTTGGAGAGTATATGCCAGATTCAACTCTTTTTTTGAACCCGTATGTTGTTTAGCCAGAAGAGTACCTTTCATTTGAAGGGAAACCAATTCAGATTATTGATCAATTGGCACATGTATTGAAAAATAAGGTAATCCACTAGGTAAAGGATTTTTGGGGAAACAACAATGTGGAAGAAGCCACATGGTAGTCTGAAAATTCCACGATGGATAGGTAACCTCACATGATTAATGAGTAAATAAAATTTTGAGGACGTAATTTCTAGAAGGTGAAGATAATGTAACACACAAAGGGTTTATATATATAAATGAATTCCATTTACTATTTCTAATTAGTTATTTATAACTATGCTTTAAACATTATTTTACTAATTCTATGTTTTGTGTTTTGGAAAACAGTTATCGAAAATTGTATTCAGTATGTTTTTTGGAGTTTTATGGAACCAACATGTTTTTTAGTGAATAGTAACATACTATTATAAATAGTGACATTAATAGTAATTTTACTCTAATGAATTGTAAATTTTATTAGTATTTTATTTTCTTATTTCCATAAGGTAATGACATCTTGGATAATTTTTCAATGTGATATGAAAGTAGTTATAGTTCTCAATTTTTTAATTTTTAAATTAGGTTTGATTTTATTTAAAAATAAAAAAAATAATTTTTTAGAAAATTATCTTTTAAAATGGATTTCATTTTTGAAACCTACCCATTGATAATTGGTGATAGTAATTTTTTGAAATATTTCTAAAATAATTGATTTTTCTTTAAATAGTAAAAATATTGTTTTTCATTTCGATGTGTTAATGATATCATTAATTATGTAACAATTATATTATAAATCTGGTCGAGTTATGTACTAGAAAAATATGTGATGTGTCCATACAGATAATACCTTTGTCAAATAACTTTGGCAAGACAATGGTTTTTTAAATACTATCAAAGAAGTGTCCCATGGAAAATATTAAAATATTCTCTCATGTTTTCTATAAATACCAACCCATTCCTTCATTGAATTCATTACCACTTCATCATCAATGAATATATACCCTTATTACTTCCTTATTATTCCACCCTTAGATTTATTAATCCCCCAATCTCCCAACATATATGTTTTGGGAGTTACTCTACTAGGTAATAGAATTCAAAACTTCTTCTTTTTTCCATTCAAGATCACTTTTCTGTGGTATAGAATTCAACAATCCATGCCATGTTCTTATTTTCATATTATTCCATATTTATTCTATATTATGATTCATTTAAAAATTTTGTTACTCTTGTAACATCTAATTGAAATGTTTTCTAAAAACATTTTTCATAGTCGTTAGGCTACCAAATATTTTGTAATTTATTTCTCAACTATTCTTTTTTTAGTTATGTTCTATTCTTATTCATTCCTCATCTACACTTAACCAATAGGAATTAAATCTCTATTTTCCTTGTATATTATTGATATTCTCATGTTCATGGAAAATCTATAATCATTATTTTTCCTATCTCTGTCATATTCATTGAATAATAACATAGTCAATGATGTGTCGAATTATCGACATCATGGACGATGTGATTTCAATTTACATTAATTATTTCATGTATGTTCATGAAATAGTTTTTATGGTTGATCCTAGTTAAAAAATATTTAATATGTTCCATCCATGGTTCTGTAATTCTTTTGTAACATGGTATTAATTTATAAACCAAAATGATGTCGTTAACATCAAAGAACCACTAAAATGATCTAAACAAGCATCAATTATGTTTAAAATTATGAATAAAATTTATTTCTTAAATATAAATTATTAATCATATAATTAATGATTCAAAAAATATGTAAATACCACTTTATTCCAATACTGGAGTTTCAATCCTATTTGACAAAAACATGCATCGTGAATTGATCATGGAATTCATGTAAAGAACACTCTCAAAAGAATCCAAGGAACAAAATACTAACAATTAAAGGTTGAAATGATGTAATGAAATTATCATATAAGGTTTTAAAAATATGGATATAATTTGGTATGATATTAATTACCTTATTTTAACTATTATTCAAATGTTTTTAACAATTTTGAAGTAATACAACCCTGAGGTAAGGGAATTCATAACCAAAATTCAATTCTTTGTGTTATCATTCTTCTTTATTCATTATGTTGTATTAAGATTATTTATGTGATGAATTTATTTTTATATTAGGTTTTATTATTTTTAATTACAGTGTATATACATATATAATTCACTCTATTAGGTCACTTTACAATTATATATTAAGGTATATTCCATTTGTTATCATTTTAAAACTCTCTTTAATAAATTTCAAAATAGTTGTTTTCTATGTGTATGGAATGAAGGATTTATCTTTTTTAACGATTATTTATTACCATTATATTTTACATGGACATTATTTATATCGGTTTGATCCCATTTTAGCTCGTGATATGTTGGGTTGTGCCCATTACACTCATGATAAGTTGGGTTGAGCCAATTATAGCTCACAATATGACGGGGGAGCACCATTATTACTCATCAATACATTGTATACTCTAAATATGGATGCATACCAAAAACGTCATTCCATATGATTGGGGTAATGTAAGAGTGTTATAAAAAATATTTATCATGGAAAAATAATGAGAATTCTATGCATTTGAGTTTTTTTATTATATGCGTTTTATTGGTTTTAATGTTTTCACTTGACTAACGTTTTCAATATTTATATCCCTTACTGATTTTTATAGTCATCCAATGTTTTTAAAATGTATTTTCATATTATATTAGAATGGGTAAGAGAAATAAGGGACTTGTTTTTTATGATATGAAGTAATGTAAAAGAAATAATGCTTTATGTTTAAAAGTATTATATTTTCAAAAAAAATGGAAACTGTTTTTAGTAGTATAATCTTGTTTGATTGTGGAATGTTATGTATGTAGGGATTTAAAATTCAATAAAACTATAAAATCCAAAATAACTTCAATGGGTAATAATGTATATTAATGATTAAACTCATGATAATGTAACTTTTTATGGTTGGGTCTATATATTTGGTATTAGAGGACGTCTTTGATAACATTAGGAGTTGGGATGATATTTAAAGAATATCATAATTGATTTTAACTCTTTGATTATTTTGAAATGTTATATCATATACAGATTAACATGTTTCTTTATCAATGTTATGTATATTCAGCATAGTTGTCCCCAGAAGAAATATGGATGCTAAAGTACGAAGGCACAAAACGGCTGATTTCTATCAGAATCTGCAACCCGAAATTGTGGGAATCACAACATAGCCGTTACAGACAACAATGGCTCAGATTACCCAAGAAATAAACGGTAGTGGTATCCATGATAGACATGAACATTATCTTCATCTTGAATCCAATATATTGTGGATCATTTTATAGAGAAACATCCTCCAACATTCAATGGAACCATAGATCCAACGATAGATAACAGATGGATCAATTCTTTAAAAAAATTAATGTTTTGGGATGTTTGTAAAACCAAAAGATAATATTAGAAATTTAATGTTTTGATGGTGAAGCTAATCAATGGTGTTATCTAGTTATGAATATGAGAGAACATGATGATCCTGGTAGTATAAAATGGGATGATATTAAGAGACTATTTACGGAAAATTATTTTTCCAAAACTGTTCAATTCATAATGGAGAAACAAATAATAGAACTGAATTAGAATGATTATGATTTTGTGGTAAAATATGAATCCAACATTACAATATGGGCCATGAATGGACCATATTTTACTCAGGGTTGTGAAAATAAAATTAATAGATTTTACTATAGTTTGAAGCAATTTGTTTTAAGACATTTGGCATCATGAAAGTTTAAAAGCGATGAGAAGCTTGTCCATTGTGTTGAAAAAATTGAGATGGAGTTTTCTAAAACATACGTTCCTTTTGATGTGAAGAATACGAAGTGGATAATTTGGTAGGCAATGAGGAAGAAATATTCAATGAAGTTTGGTGGCGAGAAAATGAATTTCCCTTCTTGTTAAAAGTGTTCTAAAAGGAATCCTGTTAAATGGCATGTAAATTATGGAAATTTATACTGATGAGGAATGATTTTTCACTTGTATCTTGAGTTTAATAAAAATTATCCAAAATTTAATGAGAATCTTATGGTGAGATTATTTAATTGTAATTAATTGGGTCATTTTTCTAATTTTTTCGGAAGAAAGTTAATCATGAAGGGAATCTGCAAGATTGGTAGCAGAAAGGATTGGTAAAATATTTTATAACCACTTCATCAGATGTTGATCCATCAAATGAGGAGGTATCATGTATGTTAAATGATTTAAAAGATTTTTTAAAATTTATTGTATTATACAGGGTCTACACATTCCGTAATATCTAAGAAATTATCAGAAAAATTGGGAATTCCAACTCATGAAATGAAAACAAATCTCACGCTAAAATCACCTAGAGGAAATAATTTGGAAAAATTAAATTATAATAATCGTTCTATCATTGTCTATGGAAAGATTTTACCTTTAAAAATTGTAGGTTTACCTCTAGTTGAGTTTGATGTTATTCAGGATATGGAAAAGCATTCTTTTTATCATTCTATGAGAGATTTTAGGTGAAAAGATGTATGTTAACAAATAATTTCAGTTTGAGTACAGGAGAGAACCCATAAAACTAATAACATATCAGGAAGCTACGAAATTGATAATAGATGGAAATGAATGTTTTAATTCTCATTAATTGAAGATAGGTGATCTATCTAGATTAATTATGTACTAGTGGTAAATGGATACTTAAATGGTTTTCACGATGATTTTCCTGGTGTTATTTTTAATAGAGAGGTTGTGATTACTATTCATATTGTTTTTTATGATAATCTGATTTCAAAAGCTCCTTATCGAATGGCCCAAATTGAAATTATGTAATTAGAAAGTAGTTGCCTGAATTATTAGATAAAGGATTCATCCAACCGAACACTATACAATGGGGTGCTCTTGTATTGTTAGTTAAAAATAAATGGTTCAACGAGACTTTGCATTGATTACAGAACCTTGAATAACATTATAGCTTAAAATATATATCCATTTCTTATATCGATGATTTGTTTGATCATATCTAGGGAGTGTAGTATGTTTCAATGTTTTTCGTAATGCCTGGGTACTATCATTAGAAATTAATGGATGAAGAAATCTCAAAGAAAATTTTTCATACTAGATATGGTCATTATGAATTTGTATTTAAGCATTTTGGGTTAACTAATGCCCATGTTGTCTTCATGGATCTTATGAATAGATTATTTCATGATTTAGTGGATATGTTTTTGTTGTATTTATTGATGACATGGTGTTATATTCTAGAAGTAAATATGATCATGAAAACCATCTAAGGGTTATTTTAAAGTTCATAAAACAAAATATTGTGCAAAGAAAGTTCATCAAATGTGATTTTTTGTGTCAATAGATTAATTTTCTTGGGAACATTGTTAATAAATATGGAATATGATTTGATCCTTCCAAAACAAAAGAGGTTGATGAATGGCCAAGATAAATAAATGTTTTAGAGATTAGTTATTTTCATAGATCTGCAGGTTATCACTCGTGATTTGATAAAAACATTGCACGATAACCTATCCCACTAAATATGATAACGCAAAAAGGGGTTAAATATTATTGGACACAAGAATGTGATGTTTGATTTCAATAGCTGAAGAATAAAATAGTGAATGCTCCAGTTTTTTCCTTGCCATCCCGAAATTGCTAATTTGTAATCTATAGTGATGCTTCATTAAAGGGACTTGGTAATGTTCTAATACAGAATTATCAGGTAATGCTTATGGTTCAAGACAGTCAAAACCTCATGAGTAATATTATCCCACATCTAATTTGGAATTAGCAATTCTGGTTATTTATTTGAAAATTTATACGGACCATTTTTATAGATCCAAATGTCAAATATATATTGACTATAAAGGCCTAATGTATATATTCACTCATACTGAATTAAACATGATATAGAGAAGATTTATTGACCTGATAAAGGATTATAATTTCACGATACATTACCAAACTGGAAAACAATACAATTAAGAAGATTCCATGAGTCAAAAACACCATGCACAATTAACATTGTTACGTTTGGAACATGATCCTCTAGTTAATGATTTGATGAATTTTGCCTGAGATGTTTCCTGTATAGGGAAAAAAATCTATTTTGTTTTAGGTTTCATTGTAGTCATCATTATCAGATACAATTAAGGAAGATCAAAATGAAGACCAATAGGTACATAAAAATGTAAATTGGGTCAAAATATGTTAGTTTTTATAATTTAACCATTATATTGATTGTGGTTTAATATTTGGAAAATCATTGTGTGTTCCTTGTGATTCATAGTAGAAGAATGACATGTTGTCTGATGCTTATAGTTATCCATTTTCAGTTTATCCTAACAGTACTATGATGTGAAGAAACCATCATATGTATTATTGGTTGGATGGAATTAAAATTGTTATTGCTGATTTTTCTGTGAAATGATTGACATGTTAATATGTTAATACTGAGTTGCAGTTACCTAATGGTATGATTCATTCTTTACTAATGTTGGAGTGGAAATGATAGAATTTATTCATGGACATTGTGTTGGGAATACCAAATACTTTTATAGGTAATAATGCGATTTGGGTTATTATTGACTGGCTGACAAAATCTGAAAATTTTTCTTCAGTTCATGATATACTGTATTTGGATCAGCTTTCTCCATTTTACCTCAAAGGTATTTCCAGGCTATATAGAGTTCCCCATTCCACTGTATCTGACCAGGATCTCAGATTCACTTCTTACATTTTTAAGTGACTTGAGAATTCATTAGGAATAGAGTTAAATTTCAATACATCTATTCAGCCTTAATAAGATTTGTAGTAACAATGAATGATTTATACATTGTAGAATATGATAAGAGCTTTTTCATTGGACCATTAGGAATGTTGGGTTCAACATCTTCCTTTAGTTGATATTTCTTATAATAATATATTTTATTCCAGTATATAGATGAAACCTATTTAGGCATTGTATGGAATCAAATGTTGGACTCTATTATTTTAATATGATTTTGGTGGATGAATGTTTATAGGCCCCAACATTGTAGAGGATGTGGATGAGAAAGTGGAGATTATCCAGCAGTAATTGGGGATATCTAAGAGCAGACATAAAAGGTATAAAGATAAGAGAAGTATGAACATCTCCTTCGAGGTATGTGACCATATTTTTCTTAAAATATTTCTTTGGAAAAGTGTGATCTGTTTTGGTAAGATTGGAAAGTTATTTCTATGATTCGATGGTCCCTTAGAAATATTAGATAATGTTGGACCAGTTGTATACCGAGTAAATTTTCCTCTGAGTTTGTCTCTAGTAAACAAATTTTTTTCATGTTTCTATGATGAGAATGTTTATTCTCGATTTAACTCATGTTTTGAGCCTATAAGCTTTTTAGTTGGATGAGAACATTCCTTATAAAGAGAATCGAGTTCGTATTCTTGATCGAATGAAACAAGTATTGTAGAATAAAGTTATCCTATAAGTAATTTTTTTTATAAGAAACCACATTGTACAAAAACAAACACGGGAGTCTGGAAATGAAATGTGGGATAGGTACCCTGAATTTTTTAATGAGTAAATAAAATAGTGATGATGATATTTCTAAAAGTTAGGGATAATATAATACCCCAATTTTTTTTAAAATTAAATGAAATTCATTAAACATTATTTAAATTATATATTTATAACTATCTTATAAACATAATTTTTTTGATTTTAGGATTTTAATTTCAATAAATGGTTATCTTTAATTGTAATTACTATGTTTTCTTCATTCTTATTGAACCAACATGTTTTTTTGTTGAATAATATCATCCCATAATGAATAGTAATATCAGTAGTTCGGGGCACTAATTAATAGTATATTGTATTAGTATTTTATTTTTTTAAGGATTTTAGATAATGACATATTGGTTAATTTTTCAATGTGATATAAAAGAATTTGTAGTTTTAAAATTGTAAATTATTGAATTAATTATGATTTTAAATTAAAATTCAATTAATAATATTTAAAAATTTATTTTCTATAATTTTTTTTCATTTATAAAATCTATAGTTTAAAAAATGGTATTTGTAAATTTTGGCGATTTTTCTGAAATAATTGGTTTTTTTAATGATTAGAAAAAAAAATACAATTTTGTGTTTTGGTGTGTTAATGACATCATTAATGATATAATAATTATGTTAAAAATATAGTATACTTCACTACAGAAAAATAAATTATGATGTTCCCCACGTGTCTAACACTATGGGAAAATACAATGGGCAATCCCATGGATTTGTAAATACCACTACTGATGTGTCCCTTGGAAATTATTAAAATATTTTCTCACATTGGAAAAAATAAAGAACTATTCCTTCATTAAATTCATTTACAATTCTTCCCCAATGATTAATTGGCCTCCTTTCCTCCCAAATAGTCCTTACATGGTATGATCAAGCCCCCAAGTTCCCAACTTTCATGTTTTGGGAGTTACACCACAAGGTAAGAGAATTCTCAACTTCTTTCTTTTCCATTCAAGTTCTCCTTCATGTGGTATCGAATTAAATAACCCATACCATGTTATTATTTTAATTTTATTATTACACTATTGTGTATTGTGTTTCATTTCTTGGCGGGAGACCCTTGTCCCCTCTAATTTTAATGTTTTCTAAAAACATGTCGCATATCTGTTAGGTTTCCGAATAATTGAAAGGGATTTATCAACTATTGTTTTATTTTGAGTTCCTTTTGTCATACTATATCCTCATATAATCAAACCCAATAGGCCTCAAATATCCAAAAATAATTTATATTGTGTATTTTTTCATGATATTGAAAAATTCATCATCATTAATCTTCACTTCACTAACTTATTCAAGGAATAAAAAAATTGATTATGATGTGTCAAATTACCGACATCATTGATCATGTGATTTCAATTTACGTTAATTAATTCATGTGTGGTAATGAAACCATTTATTTTGTTGAAATAGGTTATTAAATGTGTATTATATTTGAACCACGGTTCTGGAAATATTTTGTATCATGGTTTTAATTAATTAAAAAAATGAGATTGTTATTATCGAAGAACCACTAAAATGATTTAATAGACTTCATAAATGTTTTACCTTATTTATCATAATAATTTAAGAATTCAAATGATTAATGGTATAATTTTTAGTTTTATAAATATAAAAATACCAATCTTTTCCAATTATTTACTATCCCTCTCAATTGACAAGAACATCAATCATGAACAGATCATGGAATTAATGTAAAGAACACACCCAAAACAAAGCAAGGAACCAAATACTAACAATTAAAGGGTGAAATGTTTTAATTAAATGATCTCATAAGGTATTATAAAGAAGAAAATTTTATATTATGATATTTATAACACATTTATAAACATTATAATTGAGGTTTAAACAAGTTAGAAGTAAGTCAAACCCAAGGTAAGGGAATTATTATCTCAATTTCCAATATTTGGGTTAACCTTCTTCTTTATTCATTTTGTTGTATTATGATTTTTGGTGTGATGAAATTTTTTTTATATTATGTTTTATTATATGTATTCATAGTGTATATACATATCCAATCCATTTTAACTATTCACATTCTAATTATATTTTTTAGGTGCATTTGTTATTATATCATATTAAAAATCACTTTAATAAATTTCAAAAGGATTGATTTTTATTGGTATTCCAGGGGGGGTTTCTCTAATTTTCTTGATATTGTATATACATTATATGTGAGTTAGAAATTATTAATGTTTTTTTGAGATCATGATAGCTCATGATATGTTTTTTTAATCCCATTATAGCTCATGATATGTTGGGTTGATCCCATTATAGCTTAAGATATGACGGGTGAGCCCCATTATAGTTTTCTAATGCATTGGGTACATCAGAGATGGAAGTTGACCAAATGGTTATTCCATATGTTATGGTGAATGTATGAGTGATGTGTTAAATATTTTCCATGGCCAAAACATGAGTATTCTAGGAATTTCAGTTTTTTATGATATGAGTTTTATTAGTTTTTATGGTTTCCCTTGACAAAATCGTTCTATTTTTATATCCCTTACTGTGTTTTTTACTCTTCACATGTTTTAAAATGATTTTCATAGCTTATAAGGATGGGTAAGAGAGATAATGGATTAATTATGTTTGATAGGTAATGTTGTCAATGAAATAATTCATTATTTTTTAATGTAATATATTTTTTAAAAATGGAAACTATTTTTGGTATTATCCTATTGTATGATTATGGTATGTTATGTATGTAAGGTATCCTAATTTTCTAAAACTATAATCTAAAAAAGATCATAAATGTGTAATAATGTATATTCATGAAATAAAGTAACGTTTTAATGTCATGTCCTTATCACAACAATAGGAAAATTAGTATTATTACTTGACAATGATCATGAATAACCATAGGATATTAAAATTTTTATTTTTATATAATGATAAAATAATTTCATCCAATAAAATTGTAATGTAAACAATCCTAACTAAAATATGAGTGTAAAGTAAACCCTTGAAAATACCATAATTATGAAATGAGACTCAACCAATGAATTGATTATGTGTTTCAATAGTAAATACATGTATAATATGTTGAAATATAAAATACATATTAAACACTAATTACACACATAATCATATAATTTTAATGAATAATAGGATGTAATATATATTCAACGAAAATTAATATGGTTATGATATTATTTACCACTCAGAATATTTTAATTAAAATCCCCAATGATGAAATAATTCAATATGAAACTGAAAATACCCATAAGTTAAAATAATTTATGATATTTTCTGTCAAAATGTGTACTATAAAACAAAAAAATAACTTTGTGGTGAATATGATATTTATATCATGGATTTGAGAAGATTAATAAAATTATATTACCTTCTCTTTTCCTTGAGTTGAACATCATTTAACATCTGATATAATGGAGTTAAAAATTACAATAACTTATAAAAAAATATAATATTCATTTTACCATGTATAATCATCTTATAATTTCGTCTTACATGTTTTTTAATAGTATTTTAATATTTTCACTATTTCTGGGGTTAATTGTCATGTTTTTTAGTTGGTTTCATCTTGATACTCATTATTCATATTATTAATAATATGTGTTAATCATATCTCAAATGAAAACCATGATGTAAATTTTATATTTATTCAATTTATATATTTTAATAATAATACATTAAATTTTGAGATAGAAATTGAAATGAATATTCATAGAGACGGTAGGTCATACGTACTTCTTTATTTTAATTAATTAATGAAAAGAAAATAATATATATTTATATTATTATTATTATTAAATTACCATATTTATGTCATAATTTTCACCTAGTTTTTTTAATAACATAATTTATTCATTATTTGTATAGAGTGAATGAGTCATATGGCTTTGAGGACATGGTAATCAATACTTACACAAATTATGTTATCTTATTACCATAAAATGGAATAACCTGATGTTATATGTTTATATTAGAATAATAGAATAATATGTACTTATTAAGTATCATATATATTATATAAAAAATTGTATTTACATTATAATTCACAACTATCAATGGTATTAATTTAAAAAACATCACTATTTCATAAAGCGGTAGTCCACCGTACATACGAGGGGTATGTTTGTTACCCATTAGATTGAAGTGTGAGATATTATAGTTCAAACCATTAATATAAAACCATATCAGTATATTATTGATTATATGGTTTTAATTTATTTAGGTAATAATAATATTTGATGTGTGGAGAATGAAAAAAAAAAGATCTTGAAAAAAATGTTACTCTATATTTGGGTATATCCTTTTGGTTTGAACCAAATAGATTATTTGGATACATTTATTAAAAAATTGAGGATTATAGGATGAGTAAGTAGATTTTGGGATCATTTTTGGGATAAATATAGCTGATCCTAAGGGATTTGAGGCATTTATAATTTGTAGTGGTGGGTTGTTTGTTATAGTAGATGAGGAGGGGAATTCATTTAAAGCATTGAAAATAAAATATACTCATGTTTTGGCCAGGTCATGTGGATCCAATAATGACCCCAATTCATTGTAATGGTTTATAGGGACAAAATATGTCCCTAAATGAAATTTTAGAAAAATATCTAGGTCATTTTGGTTGTAATGTTTACAGTTTAGTCCCTGGAAAAATTATTGTGTATCATAATTGATGTAAATAATTTTATTTAAATTCAGTAATAATTATTTATTAAACCTAACATGAACATATTATAAACTATAAATTATTATTATTAAAAATATTAAATAAATTAATATAAATTCAAATCATAAAATATCAAGAAATTTATTTAAAATTAATCCTGATGATGGGACGACATTTCTTATTTTTAAAGTAAAAAATATTAAATGGTTACTTATGTTTTTATATCCAAATTTAATGTGAAATTGATTCAAAAAATCAATGTTATATTAAATGATATAAAATTTATCTTATTTATAAATAAAATAATACATTATTTTTTACCCCCAAAATTTATTAATAATAATATGTATATTTGAATTAAAATTTTGTATTTTTTACTATTCATCAAAAAATAATTTATTTTAGAAAAATATAAAAATTTCACCTTAAAGAAAATTTGAATTTTATCAATAAAATTTAATTTTATTTTTAAATTTAAAATTTATATAAGTTCCAAAGATTGTACTTTGAGTCCGTTCTCTATTAAAAGGAAACAAAATTGCGTTATAAATTTTTTTTGTGTAATATTATTTTTTCTATTATGTTATAAATAAAAAACAAATGGATTTAATGTAAAAAATATTTATTTTATATATAACATATATATATATTAAAAAATTTATTAAATTGTTTAAAATAAATCACTTTTCATGCATAAAAATAGGTTTTTATAATGTCACTCCCATTATATTTAATTATTTTCATAATTCGTTTATAATTAATTACAACCCAATAAAATCATAGTTTATATTTTTAATAAAAATATCTTAATTTTGATAATATCATTCATAAATACTAATTTAATGACTATGTTATATCATATTATATTAAATAATAATGTTTTATTAATATATTTCCATTTTTTAAAACTCATTTTTTCATGTAATACATGCTCTTGAAAACAATTATTTTTTGCATTTGATGGAAGATTTCATAGTATCACATTTATTTCAAGTTATAAAATATAATAAATTAATTTAAAATATTAAATATACCATAAAAACAATAGAGGTTATAAACTATAAAATAATAGATACACTCTTATAATTTTTTGGGTGACAAATTACATGATTAAATTTTTATTCCCAAGATGTTTTATTCATTGGAACCAAGGGATTTATTGTAAATTTTTTGTAAAAAATATTATTTGAATAATGTTTTCATAAAATCATTAAATTAAATGGATTTAACCAATTCTAATGGATTTATTTTATATGTTAAATATTATTGTTGGCCTGCTAAACCTTCTATCCTATAAACCACGAAAAATAATTCTTTATACTCCTATAACTAAATAAACACAATAACTTCTATGTCTTATTAATTCATTGTTTATAAATTATTCTATTAGAATAAGTTCTAAAATCACTGATATTTGAGGAATAATAAACGTTCTATTATGATTCTCTATTATTGATGTGTTTGAGTATTGATCCTCATTTAACTTGACACTCATAACTCAAGAAAAAAAATATCTGATTTTTTTAACTCTATCTCTAATCCAATTTGCTTTATAGTCTGGATAATCACCACATTATCTATTTTACTTAATATTTACATGATTATTCATGGATCCATCCAATTGAAAAAACAAAGGATAAACATGAGAATAAAGGATAATATATTAAGAAAATATTATTGATTGAGGAAAGTAGTATTAAATGTCTACATTTTTATTTTCTAATTTCTGAGAAATTATTTTGGACTATGAAGATTCATATTATAGCCCTTTTTATTTATATTTTTATTTTTTATCATATTCTAATCCTAATAAATAACTAAAAACCATTTCAATACCTATATAGATGAAACAAACATATCAAGAATAAAATTTATATCAATTTATTAATTTAGATATGAAAAATCACAAATAATAAAAACAATTATTGAAAATAAATTTTTAGTTACAATATATTTTATTCACATGGTTGATTTACTTAAAATTATTTAATCATTATCTCACAAAAAAATTAATCACCTGAATTCCTCCTAAAAATATTCTTTCTTTTTAATTTGTATGGGACCCAAAAAACATATGAATAAGTGAAATAATCATGACTATTGGGTAAAATTATCAATATATTATAATGGATTTGATTGTTTTCTTGGGATTAATCATCAGCATAAAACAAATGTAAAATTCATTATATTATGGGATTATATTAGTTTTTCATAACACATTATATCATTTTAGTTAATAAGACATGGGGTAATTGGACTAAAAAATGATTATTATACAACCATAAACTATATACCATGACACGACAACATGTGTTAATAATATTGATAAATAGATATGTAACATAAGAATATTAGAGAGTAAAAAATCATATAAATCATAAAATTGTATTTTATGGATCAAAATCTTGAACATGATAATAAAATCGATAAGCTATCACAATATAAGTACCATAACATACTTGGTCACCATTACTACATGAATCGCTCTGTGGAATTCAGCCACTAATAGTGTCCCATAATAATTTAATGTGATATAATTTTTATATCAATGAATTTTTTATCAATATAAGACCCAATCATTACAAAATTATTGTTTATATATATTTATATGAAGAGAAATTAATTATAACACCCCATGATTAAATGGGATGTAATATTAAGTAGATATTTTTTGTTTTTGGATAATTCATTTGTGAAAATTGTGATTGTCCTATAATGAAGAGCATTTTATAATCAATAATGTGTGATTTTATACAGTTATTGATGTGTGTGATATTTTTTGGTTATCAATTTAATTTTAGGGCGAGTTCAATGTGGATGGGATTATGAACGTATTATTTGATGGCCATTGATAATATAAATAGGAATTTAATTACATGCATCGAATTTAATTTGTGTTTGAGGCTTTGAGTATGGAAAATGGTATGAATGGGATGGTTATTTTGAACATTTATGGGGTGAAAACATGGTCGGAAGATAAATGTTCTAGAATATTTTTTAAAGGGTTTAGGGGTTTCTAAATGGGATTCCCCATCATGTTATTTCTATTAGAGGATGTAAAATTAAAGGGAGGAAACCCCACTTATCATTTACAACCCGTTTGATGCATGTTTATTATTGGTGGCATTTCATAATGAGTCAACGTCAGATATCCTAATATATTCCCACATATCATCCTCTATTCATATCATTTATATTTTGAATTTTTATGTGAAATTTTGGGATAAAAATCCTAAGAAGAGAATGGTTACATCATTTCACATGATTGGAACTTCATATGAGGCCCATAATTGATGCCAATAAAGGATATAAACAATTCATAATTCATCATTTTATACATGTTATATCATTTGGGATTTTGTATTTATTGTTACCTAATATTTTGGGTAAAATTAGACGTCAAATCAGGTTTATAAATTTATTAATTAGAGTTTCCTATGATTAGAGGGAACGACATTTGTAAAACACCCCTAGTATCTCATGATTTCTATATTTTTCAATATATATTGTGTTTAAGTAAATTATTTCATATTGATAATTTTTTAATAAAATAAATAAAAAAATTAAGTGATATTATTTTATGGGTTTGTGCATGTGTACATGACAGTGGTCATTGTGATCATGGGATGATTTATATTATTATCATTTTATATTTGTGGTCTGGAGTGCATTCCCCCTTGGTATTATTAAATATTATTACTTATTATAATATTTTTTCTCAAAAATTTTATTGATTAGGTAGTTTTTTATTAACTAAATTTTTTCATTTAAATTAATTTTCATGGATGATATATCACATAGTGCACGTGAGAAAAAGGATGGTGTGTGTAATGACCTGAAATTTTCAATAATCTTGTGTTTCTTATTTTTTTCGTGTTATTTTATTTTAAACTCAACAAAACTATTTCATATGATGATATGAGTATAATTAAAATGAGGCCATTGGGTTTCAACTGTAATATGACCATTAGAAACTAAATGTTTTGATTTTTTTATAAATACAAGTGATCTTGGTTAATTAATAACGAAATAATTTTTGATGGCCACATCCAGTATTCTCAGGCTGATCGACGCCCATCTGATGGAACGTAGGAAAGAGGTAGCACAATTGGGATTTGCTTTAGGACCAAACCAAAGCCAAACATCATCTTCTAATGCTGGACAGAATCCCCTTATGGATAATTTCAAGCTGATATAATTCGCCACTTGGGCAATGATGGTCGAGCCGCTCAAGGAAGCTATCATTGACGCACACATTACAATTAGTTCCTATGCTGGTGTTTTAAGGGGCTATGTAATGAAACTATACCTTCTTTGTGTAACACATTAATATAAATAAAATTTTTATTTATTTATATGGGGATGTTGGTAGATCTCAAATGTTCGGATAAATATAGGATGTATATTATTGATGAATTTTGGAAAAGGGATATTTTAAAATATTTATGTAAACCTAAAATAATTTAAAATGTGTAATGATTTTCAAAAAAATTGTCTTATATAGTTGTCTTCAGTATGAAATTTAGAGTATAATAAGATCAATGTAATTTTTGGTGAATAGTAAAATATGAATAGTGATTTTACCCTTATGATTAGTAATGTGACCAAATAGATTCTGTAACCTCACTTAAGAAAGAATTAATATAATTTTGGAACCTTTATTATGTAATGTGATTCAATAAAATATGTAAATAACTATTTTACAAATTAATGGTTATGTATTAGTTTTTTTAGGTGAATAGTTTTTTTATTTAAATAATAAATTAATAATATTTAGAAAATTATTTTCATAAAATGGAGTTCAATTTTGAAATTAGAGCATCAATATTTGGTTAAGGTGATTTTTTTTTGGATTTTTCTGAATTAGTTGAATTTTCATTGAATAATGTTTTTTAATATTAAATTAAAAATATATCTAAATTTATTTTAACAAAATGGAGTTAATTTATGAATTAAGAGAATATATATTAGGATAAGGTGTTTTTCGGGGATTTTTTTGAAATTTTTGAATTTTCGGTGAATAGTTAAAATACAGTTTATAGTTTCCAGTGTTTAATGCCATCACAAAGTATGTAATAATTATTAAATCATTCTGGTAGACATATTAATAGCAAGATAATGTATGATATCTACCAGTGGGTAATACCATGGGAATATACCATTGTCAAATCTATTGTTTTGAAAATACCACCGATGATGTGTCCCTTTGCAACTAATGCTCTATTCCCTCACTTCTTCTATAGATTCCAAGCCATTCCCTCATTCATTTCGTTTCCAAATCCTCCCCAACAATTTTCTGATCCTTTTAACTTCCACTAAGTCCTCCCAATGTTCCCTCAAGCCTCCCAAGATTCCAACCTTCATGCTTTCGAAGTCACTCTTCAAGGTAAGGGAATCTTTCACCCTCCGCTTTTAAGCCATGACTTCATTTATGTTGTGTCTTCTAGTTCACATTTTTTTTGTTGAGGGTATTTTCATATATGTTAAAATTACTATCCATTTAATGTATAATAGTTTAGAGACATTTTTCTCTCTCATCAATTTGTTTTCTAAATTTTTATGTGACGCTGATAGGCTGCCGAATTTTCCATAAAAAGAATTGTGTCTTCTCTTTTCTTTTATGTTTCATTTTATATGGTATATCATTAAAATTTCCATACTATGTTCTTATCTCGATGTAATTATGTATTTATAATGAATTATATGTTCTTTATTATTTGGTTACATATGTACCCTCTCTTTTCAATTTTTTCTAAAACCTTGTTATATAGCAGTTATGCTGCAGAAATTTCGCCTCAAAATTTTTATCTCTTTCTCACAAGAAATTATCTTGTTTTATTTATATAAATACCAATAACTATTTCGATTAACTGGGAATTCATTAATATATTAATATGATGTATTTGATTCTGTAATTGACATACATATAACCCTAACTCCCTTTCAATGGGTTATAAATGGCATAATGACCTTATTTTTATGAACTTTCAAAACGTCGCGATCATGTAATGAAACCCAGTTAATTTATTCTCCATGGGATATGTATGAAATTTTTTATTGTGATATATGTTCCTCACATGATATTAAATTCTTATTTAGGGTGCACAATTATAGTTCTTCAATGCATTGGGAAAATAATTAATTTCTAGCGATGACATGTTTTACAATACCTTTGGTGAATAACCATGGTAATTTTTACAACACCTTAGTGATGGTCCTTGTTGATATGTTCATGAATGTAATAAATGAAATTTTTTGCCACATATTCAAGTTATGTTACATGTTCTTTTCATGATGATATGCCTATACATCCATTCCTCATATCATTATGTTTTTATTCAAGTTCTTATTGATATCACAAGTACACTGATTCCCTTGTTTACCCTCACTGGGATTTCGGCTCACCCTTTCCTTTGATGTATGTATCCAGGGTATGAGATGCAGTAATTGAATACATGATGAACTTATTATGAACACTTACAAGTAGTTTAGATTAATTTTTTATCTTTTTTTTATGTATTATGTTTCTGATTTCCAAGACACTAGACTTTAAAGATCCTCTGTTTGTAAAATGTAATGAAAAGTTATGTATTAAAATTTTGTGATGTTATAGTGTGCAATAACTCGATTTTCCTTGGTGATTGATGGAAATGTAATGTTTTCTAATTTTATAACTGGTGACACTTAAACCATTAGGCTAATTAGTAATATAATTTAAAATTAATGACAAATTGTGTACATACTATTAGTATCTCATAGTAACCTACATGTAATAATGTTAATATTCATATATTTATTTTTTCTAGTTACATGGATATGTAATTTTTTATCCCTAACGTGATTTTGATAACCCAAATATATAAATCTTGATTAGATTGATATAAATGATTTGTTTTGGGGAAATCCATGGGTTATTTGGGAGGCAGATGGTATTAAGTCAATTTTCCTTGTGTGGCATTTATAAGAGCACGATAAGACCTCTTGGGACATAGATTTACTTAGTGGGAACCCCAATTATTTGTGAAATACAGATAGGGTGATTATGTGAAATAGTTTATGATTATCATATATTTCACTAGAGAACATTGATTTATTATGTTTCACTTATGTGGTAAAAGTGACCTTTACAAGTCTCCCCCTTGAGAGACAAACCATGTTATGGATGACAATCAATGGTAGTTAGATTTCCAAGATGATTTGATTTAGGGGATATTTTTACCGTTTGATATATAGTAACATATTTGAATACTTTACATCATCAATTTGGATATACCGTTAATTGTTATAATATGAAATGCATGATATTTTCTCCTAGTGTTTGGTGATGCACCCAATAACATTCTAATTCCAACAATGATACCCATTATATTTGATAACTATTATTTATGACTATATCAAACATTATATTACCTATTGATGTTAAAACAAACAACCTTTTTATCCTATAATAGTCATGATTACAGTGTGATGTTTAGTGATGACACATGTCACATCTCAATTATTCATTCAAGTATATGAGTTTGATTTTGTTGAAAATATTTAGTTTTGATCTTCTATAGGGTCAAATTAGGAGATTATTATTGGGTTTTTATATTTTTCTAGTCATCTTAATGATTAGAAAAAATTTAGGAAAAACCTAAATGTAATCCAATGAAACCATGGACATTATTTGGAATCTAGAGGAGGGATAATAGTAAATAAAAATGTTGGATACTTCTCTTAAAACTATGGAAATGAGTAGAATCAATTTCAATGATCATAATATGGTTTATTTAATAATGTCTCCAAAACATGACACTTATCCAATATACTAGAAATGGGTTCACAAATCAGGCATGACTTGTTAAACTATTTTGATAAACTTTTCTATGTGTATATATTTATCGGGATATTTTTTTCAAGTAAAAAATACATAACAATTTTGAATAATTTTTTTATGGTGGAATATAATCCCAAATAGGGTGCACTTTTCTAATATATTAGAGATTCCATGCTACGTAATTATTTTTATGGTCTTAATGGTGTGAGAACTTGTTTTTTATTTTTATGTTCTAGTTCATTATTATTCTTCATTGATATTATTTATCCTCTTTTCATTTTTCATATATAACCATTGATATGTGATGGTAATTAAGGATATATGTCTTGTGACATGTTGAAAATACATCAAGAATTTGTTTTTGTTATACTAATGGTTGTTAATCATTGTTCATCATTTGGTAATCATTATGCTATGTGATTTTTCAATTCCCATTTTTCATGAAATGATTAATGTTACAATTTATTATTTAATAACATTTCATGATTTTTATGACCATATTCTGATATTGTTATGCTATTGATTCTGTGGGTGTAAATATTCAAAGTGTTTCAATGTAGTTGAATTCATAACATGACCATTTCATCTTAGACGTTCTTACATTATCAGTGAAATAATTTATAAAATCGATGAATGGTTTTAAAAATTCTACGATAATAATTTATTTATAAGAATATGGTTTTGAAAATTGATTTTCCCTAGGTTTTATATATTTTTTCAATTAATTTATTCAATAGTTTTAATGATTCAATTATCATTATATAATTTTAATATGTTATTCCCTAATGTGATGAACAATGTGGTAGATATCCATCCCTAGGGATAGAATCTTTCCACCAATACATATTCATCTTTGGTAATGTGTTCAATAAGGATCCTATTTTTTGAAAGGATCAACCACATAGAATGAACTCTCACACCTTATCCCGAATCTACTAGGTTTATGTTCACATTAGGAAGCCTACTAATCACTATATTGTAATTGGAATCCTCAATCACATAGAACCTCTGATACCTTGGGATGGTTTATTAGGGTGATTTTTATTCAAATTGTACACTGATATGTTTAAGAAATGTTTTATTAATATGTTTTGTTTTATGTATTATAAAATTGTGAAAAGGATATTGTGAAAAGGATAATTTAAACATATTATTTCCAATATAAAAAAATTTAATATTATTATTTATTTCCAAATACATTATAATAATTTATTTAATTTTTAAATTATTCTTATATTATAGATTTTGGAATCCTATTGGAATTCCTTTCTCATAGTTATCCAACACCATTTTGCGTATGTTGATATAATTTTATCTCATAATGTAAATAGAAGGGAAATACAATTTGTATTTGTGTTTTTCATTAAGAATATGTTGAAGTCTATATGTGAATACATGTCATATAGATTTTGGACATAATTGTTTTGTTTTTTTCTATTCATTTTGTAAACCTTGGATCCTTTTTTCCTGGAATATTATTTATTCATTCAACATTTCATTATTTTGTAATACCCAAATTATTCCTAATATTTAGATCCTCATTTTATGTTCATGGTGGAAAATTTGGTCCCAATGGTAGTTCATTATTCTGGAGTAGTTTTGAACAACCTATGGGGATTATGTACAACCTTATAGCCATGCCAAGAACAATATTGGGTTAAAGAAATTTGTTAAATCAATAATATTTATTGAATTTTTTTTCAAATGGTGGCATGTCTATTTATATTTTTAGTATTCATTTTGAGATTTCTTGGTAGAAAAGGGATAATAATTTAATTAATTAAGGGGTATGCAATAAGAGATTTCATATCATGCACTCATTATAAAGAGTGTTATGTTAGCATGATGTTGGGATTAGTATCTTTTATGTCTTAGAGTGTTTTAATATCATTATTTTATTTATAAATATCTCTTAAAATGTCCTTTTGATTTCAATTATTCAAAAATTTATGTTTTTTCATGGATTCCATATTCTTATAATAAATAATTTATTTATTTTTTGTCTCATTTCCACAAAAAGTCATTTAATGATTCCACTAGAGGGTGTTGTCAATGAACCATGGCAAGGAAACCATCCATCTGATCAAAATATCATAAATTTGGAAATGTACACTATTTAATATATATACTAAGGTATGGAACCTCATTTGGTTATGTATATAGATGGTGAACCTAAAAGGAATGAGGAATGAAATTTTTCAATGTACTTTAACCAGTAGAAATTTCCACCTATAAAAGGATTGAAAAATCCCCAAGACGTAAACGATTGTTTTGGAAGTAAATTAATGATTATTGAATTATTAGAGACTATTTGATCTATCTAATAGATTATTATAATTTTAATGATATAAGGTCCAAGGAAAAGGTGGAAGGAAATGGTTAGGTTGGATAAATACCATGAGGAATTGAGTATAAAGAATAAAAGTATTTTTTTGATTAATAAATTATTCCTAAAATCCAAATTTATGGAGAAATGATTTTAGTTTGTCAATGTGTAATAATTTATTGTTCATTGGTGGGGTATTCTAATCATTTAAATAACATTTAATATTTTCATGAAATGTTTTATGTAATGGGACGATTAATTTTTAGAGGATTTATATGGGTATTAAACCTAATATCCAAACATAATAATTTATTTTATTATTACCAATGCTAATGAGTATGATGGGATGATGGAGGATGATCTAAACATTACTATTTCGTCATTAATGACTAGATTTACTTTTACTAATGGTGGTGTCTCGTATTGTTATTATAAGGGAAAGAAGAAAAAAACCGATTATTGACTGATGTAGTGGTATTTATTCCAAGTGGTTTCACTTTAATTATTTTGAAGTGTCATGAAATGTTATTATTTATTCCATATTGGGAACCCATACCAATTTTTCCCATGCCTCTAAAATTTTTCAATTCATAAGGGAATGTTGTTCATCTGTAGATGTTTTGTTGACAACTATCATTTCCTCTTCCATTTATATTAATGCTAGGATCAAAATTATCTATAGTGTAGTTATATGATTCATGGACTATTGGGTATCAAACATTGGCCTCTGTAATTAAGTAGTTATATTCTTCGAATGTCTCTCTAAATGATGTTATTTGGGTCATACTTCTATGAGAAATTCCAAATTTGTTACCAATACTTATATTTCTTTGTAATTGAACTAGATTTGGTTTGGGATTTCATGGATCCAAAAATAGATATATTATATGTCATTTTTTGTGATTGATTATTTTATTTATCATAAGTCCATAATCAATTTTTATTATTGAGGTGGTGTCCAACATTACATCTGATGTGAGCTCCCATGTGTTTCAAGTAGAATGAGATGAAAATTTCAGTCATGAAAGGATATCTAATATATTTATTTAAAATGTGACTATTTTTATTCTATTTGTTAATAATAATCTATTACTGTTATAATTCTACAAATATTAAATGTGTTTATAGATATATTTTTGAGTTAATTGTCATGTTATCTTTATGAGAGGAAGGATAAGTCGTTGATTTCCATAAAAACCCAGAAATAACTAATTTGATTTCATTTTACCATATAGACCATGATGAATTGATGTAGATGGAAGTTAAGATGTATTATCTGAGTGATAAAAGATTTATATGTTCATTTATATCTCTACAGGTATCCTTTTTTTTCCAATATGTCAGATGGAAAACTTCCCTTATGCATTGCTTTTAGAAGCCCAATATATCAATAATCTTGAAAAAATATCACATTTCTTATATTGATGACATATTCAAATAGTTTAACATTTGATTTAATTTTTCCAAAATTGACCTTATTTCTTTTTATCAATAGTTTTAGATTAAAGATATTTATATTTTTGAGTCTCCCATTAAGACTATATATTACTCCTTTATGTACTTTTTGATGTTGTTAATCCAAAATAAGGATCCTATAATATTTTTGGAATTGATGAACTAGATTTTCAACTACTACACCTATGAAATTATTATTATGTCCCTAGTTGAAAATATTATATACTCTTATAATAATGAAGATCATGTGTATCCCATGAGTATTGTTATAGAAATTCATAAGGATCATTGAATTATAGATGTCAGAATTATGGATCAAATATTTCATCTGCATTGTTTATTTAAGGGGAGGAACAATGAAATTTCAACAATAAACATATATTTCTAGTTTTTATGTATATTATTGATGGTTTGCAATGTATTTATTGAATAATGATTCTCATTGGACCACTCTCTCAAAAAGGGGTTGGAATTCTTGAGGAACTATATTTATCAAGAAACATTTGATGATTTTATAAATAATCTGACCTCAACAAGGATTCCTTAATTACCACAAGAAAATTAGAGTTATGTTATTTTATAAGATTCTTCATGATCAGGATTTTCTTGTATCCTTATATAGGGATAAACAATATTAGATAATGGGTCATGTTATATTTTCAAACATCTGATTAAATATCACACTCATGAGTTTAAACATGTAGCGATTGTGAATTCCCTTAATATATGGTATCCCTTTTTTTATAAAATGGATTAACATTTAAAGTTACTATATATTTTTAGGGTCTATGTTTTCGCATAAATAATTTAACAATCATTTTATATGTTGGGTGGAATATGTATAGTTGTTTGACCATGAAATTTAGTGTACACAATGAAAGTTAAATTTCATTGTTGACACTTTGTCAAAAACCACCATGAAAAAGTTGAGGGAAGGGATAGCAGAGTGCCACACCCTACATCCCTCAAGACAAGACAAGATAAAAACCCTAGATTACCACCTTCAATAGTCCCTAGAGTGTAGTCTCTCACTAAGGGCTTGAAGGATCTCATATTATGGATGGAAATACGCTTTTTTTTTATTTATTGGTAGACACGCTGATAAATTCAAAAATTTCCATACACTAATAGAAAAAATTAAAACCAAAATCCATTCCCACATGAAAGTTCAAAAGTGAAAAAAATACATAGTACAAGAAAACTCTGAAGAAGAGTACCATAGTAAAAATATAAGCAACAACATCAATATTCCTGATACCCAAGCTAGTAAGGCTCATCAAGGTCCTCAAAATCCTACTAGAAACCTAAATGTGGTTTTATATTAATAAATTGAGTATACAAGAATACTCAATAGGGAAACCAAAGTAACTCATGAAAAGGTGAGGGTACATACTAATGTCCCTATGAAAATAGTATAAATAAGGGTCTTATCAAGGAAACTAATAGATCCCTATTATACCTACACACAACCACTCATGCAGCTACCCCTACAAGCACAAATGCACAATAGTCAAAACCAAAGAACAACCCATTTCTATAAAATACATCCTTATTACACTATTCTTGTTATCATGTTCATGTGATTACATTTATGTATTCCATTACCACTAGGCAGCTAATAGGCATAACCAACCCAACATTGTGGTAGATATCCATCCCTAGGGATAGAATCTATCCACCAAGACATATTCATCTTTGGTAATGTGTTCACTAAGGATCCTATTTTTTGAAAGGATCAACCATATCGAATGAACTCTCACACCTTGTCCCTAATCTACTAGGTTTATGTGCACATTAGGAAGCCTACTAATCACTATATTGTAATTGGAATCCTCAATCACATAGAACCTCTGATACCTTGGGATGGTTTATTAGGGTGATTTTTATTCAAATTGTACACTGATATGTTTAAGAAATGGTTTATTAATATGTTTTGTTTTATGTATTATAAAATTGTTAAATGGATATTGTGAAAAGGATAATTTAAACATATTATTTCCAATATGAAAAAATTTAATATTATTATTTATTTCCAAATACATTATAATAATTTATTTAATTTTTAAATTATTCTTATATTATAGATTTTGGAATCCTATTGGAATTCCTTTCTCATAGTTATCCAACACCATTGTGCGTATGTTGATATAATTTTATCTCATAATGTAAATAGAAGGGAAATACAATTTGTATTTGTGTTTTTCATTATGAATATGTTGAAGTCTCTATGTGAATACAAGTCATATAGATTTTGGACATAATAGTTTTGTTTTTTCTATTCATTTTGTAAACCTTGGATCCTTTTTTACTGGTATATTATTCATTCTTTCAACATTTCATTATTTTGTAATACCCAAATTATTCCAAATATTTAGATCCTTATTTTTTGTTCATGGTGGAAAATTTAGTCCCAATGGTAGTTCATTATTCTGGAGTAGTTTCGAACAACCTATGGGGATTATGTACAACCTTCAAGCCATGCCAAGAACAATATTGGTTTAAAGAAATTTGTTTAATCAATAATATTTATTGAAAATTTTGTTTCAAATGGTGGCATGTCTGTTTATATTTTTAGTATTCATTTTGAGATTCCATGGTTGAAAAGGGATAATAATTTGATTAATTAAGGGGTATGCAATAAGAGATTTCAAATCATGCACTCATTATAAAGAGTTTTATGTTAGCATGATGTTGGGATTAGTATCTTTTATGTCTTAGAGTGTTTTAATATCACTATTTTCTTTATAAATATCTCTTCAAATGTCCTTTTGATTTCTATTATTCAAAAAATTATGTTTTTTCATGGATTCCATATTCTTATAATAGATAATTTATTTATTTTTTGTCTCATTCCCACAAAAAGTCATTTAATGGTTCCACTAGAGGGTGTTTTCAATGAACCATGGCAAGGAAACCATCCATCTGATCAAAATATCATAAATGTGGAAATGTACACTATTTAATATATATACTAAGGTATGGGACCTCATTTGGTTATGTATATATATGGTGAACCTAAAAGGAATGAAGAACGAAATTTTTCAATGTACTTTAACCAAGAGAAATTTCCACCTATAAAAGGATTGATAAATCCCCAAGACGTAAAGGATTGTTTTGGAAGGAAATTAATTATTATTGAATTATTAGAGACTATTTGATCTATCTAATAGATTATTATTTTTTAAAGCTATAAGGTCCGAGGAAAAGGTGGAAGGAAATGGTTAGGTTAGATAAATACCCTGAGGAATTGAGTATAAAGAATAAATGTATTTTTTTGATTAATAAATTATTCCTAAAATCCAAATTTACGGAGAAATCATTTTATATTGTCAATGTGTAATAATTTATTGTTCATTGGTGGGGTATTCTAATCATTTAAATAACATTTAATATTTTCATGAAACATTTTATGTAATGGGACGATTAATTTTTAGAGGATTTATATGGGTATTAAACCTATATCCTAACATAATAATTTATTTTATTATTACCAATGCTAATGAGTATGATGGGATGATGTAGGAAGATCTAAACCTTACGATTTCTTCATTAATGACTAGATTTACTTTTAATAATGGTGGTGTCTCGTATTGTTATTATAAGGGAAAGAAGAAAAAAATCGATTATTGACGGATGTAGTGGTATTTATTCCAAGTGGTTTCACTTTAATTATTTTGAAGTGTCATGAAATGTTATTATTTATTCCATATTGGGAACCCAAAGCAATTTTTCCCATGCCTCTAAAATTTTTCAATTCATTAAGGAATGTGGTTCATTTGTAGATGTTTTGTTGACAACTATCATTTCCTCTTCCGTTTATATTAATGTTGGGATCAAAATGACCTATAGTGTAGTTATATGATTCATGGTCTATTGGGTATCAAACATTGGCCTCTGTAATTAAGTAGTTATATTCTTCGAAAGTCTCTCCAAATGATGTTATTTGGGTCATACTTCTATGAGAAATTCCAAATTTGTTACCAATAGTTATATTTCTTTATAATTGAACTAGATTTGGTTTGGGATTTCATGGATCCCAAAATAGATATATTATATGTCAATTTTTGGGATTGATTATTTTATTTATCATAAGTCCAGAATCAATTATTATTATTGAGGTGGTTTCCAAAACTACATCTGATGTGATCTCCCATGTTTTTCATGTAGAATGAGATGAACATTTCAGTCATAAAAGGATATCTAATATATAGATTTAAAATGTGACTATTTTTATTCTATTTGTTAATAATAATATATAACTATTATAATTCTACAAGTATTAAATGTGTTTATATATATATTTTTGAGTTAATTGTCATGTTATTTTTATGAGAGGAAGGCGAAGTCGTTGATTTCCATAAAAACACATAAATAACTAATTTGATTTCATTTTACCATATATACCATGATGAATTGATGTAGATGAAAGTTAAGATGTATTATCTGAGTGATAAATGATTTATATGTTCATTTATATCTCTACAGGTATCCCTTTTCTTCCAATATGTCAGATGGAACACTTCCCTTATGCATTGCTTTTAGAAGCCCAATATATCAATAATCTTGAAAAAATATTCCATTTCTTATAATGATGAATTATTCAAATAGTTTAACATTTGATTTAATTTTTCCAAAATTGACCTTCTTTCTTTTTATCAATAGTTTTAGATTAAAGAGATTTATATTTTAGAGTCTCACATTAATACTATATATGACTCCTTTATGTACTTTTTGATGTTGTTAATCCTAAATAAGGATCCTATAATATTTTTGGAATTGATGAACCAGATTTTCAACTACTATATTTATGAAATTATTATTATGTCCCTAGTTGAAAATATTATATACTCTTATAATAATGAAGATCATGTGTATCCCATGAGTATTGTTATAGAAATTCATAAGGATCATTGAATTATAGATTTCACAGTTATGGATCAAATATTTCATCTGCATTGTTTATTTAAGGGGAGGAACAATGAAATTTCAACAATAAACATATATTTCTAGTTTTTATGTATATTATTGATGGTTTGCAATGTATTTCTTAAATAATTATTCTTATTGGACCACTCTCTCAAAAAGGGGTTGGAATTCTTGAGGAACTATATTTATAAAGAAACATTTGATGATTTTATAAATAATCTGACCTCAACAAGGATTCCTTAATTACCAAAAGAAAATTAGAATTATGATATTTTATAAGATTCTTCATGATCAGGATTTTGTTGTATCCTTATATAGGGATAAACAATATTAGATTATGGGTCATGTTATATTTTCAAACATCTGATTAAATATCACACTCTATAGTTCAAACATGTAGCGATTGTGAATTCCCTTAATATATGGTATCCCCTTTTTTTATAAAATGGATTAACATTTAATGTTACTATATATTTTTAGGGTCTATGTTTTCGCATAAATAATTGAACAATCATTTTATATGTTGGGTGGAATATGTATAGTTGTTTGACCATGAAATTTAGTGTACACAAAGAAAGTTAAATTTCATTGTTGACTCTTTGTCAAAAACCACCATAAAAAAGTTGAGAGAAGGGATAGCAGAGTGCCACACCCTACATCCCTCAATAAAAGACAAGATAAAAACCCAAGATTACCACCTTCATTAGCCCCTAGGGTGTAGTCTCTCACTAAGGGAATGAAGGATCTCATATTATGGATGGAAATACGCTTTTTTTATTGGTAGACACACTGATAAATTCAAAAATTTCCATACACTAATATAAAAAATTAAAACCAAAATCCATTCCCACAGGAAAGTTCAAAAGTGGAAAAAATACATAGTACAAGAAAACTTTGAAGAAGAGTACCAATGTAAAAATATAAGCAACAACATCAACATTCCTGATACCTAAGCTAGTAAGGCTCATCAAGGTCCTCAAAGTCCTACTAGAAACCTAAATGTGGTTTTATATTAATAAATTGTGTATACAAGAATACTCAATAGGGAAACCAAAGTAACTCATGAAAAGGTGAGGGTATATACTAATGTCCCTATGAAAACAGTATAAATAAGGCACTTATCAAGGAAACTAATAGATCCCTATTATACCTACACACAACCACTCTTGTAGCTACCCCTACAAGCATAAATGCACAATAGTCAAAACCAAAGAACAACCCATTTCTATAAAATACATCCGTATTACACTATTCTTGTTATCATGTTCATGTGATTACATTTATGTATTCCATTACCACTAGGCAGCTAATAGGCATAACCAACCCAACATTGTAATAAAACCATGTTTTGGTCCTACAGTACAACACCACCAAAACACATTGCAGTCACACCATACAAGTATGTCCCGCATACACAACTAAACCATGGAATGTTTCAAATACCTAAAGTTTCATCAATTCAACAATCATCCCACAACCATGGAAACAATCATAGTCCCACTTCTCAACCATTCTAAACAAGCTGTTAAAACTCATCCATAACAAACATCACAACTACACCCACTAGACAGAGGTAAATTCATATTCATCCAATCTTGTTCCTTAATTCCATTTGGTTTTCTATAGTGATCACACATGGGTTCTTTTTCATTAGGAATCCATTTAATCAACCATGATTATGTGATTAATAAGATTCTATGTTACAGTAATTCAATCACAATATCATCTTAAAAAACAAAGCCTCATTGGTGTGAATGGAAGGACCACCAACGAAAACAATATTCAATGGACATGAGGTCATACACATCACAAAATAAAACCAATGGTAAAAAAATTTACTACATCCCATTCATCCCCACCCCTACATTCTTTAAATGTACTTTTATTATCTTTATTGATGTTCGTTTCATTTATGACCTATGGGAAAATCATCATACCAACCCTGCTTGATGCACATTATATAGATATGAAAGAATAACCCCTATAAGGATGATCATTGATTGAATTTTTCTCCTTACGCAATGAACTGGAGTCGCACGACAAGAAACTCCAAAAAGAACCGAACTAGATGGCTCTCGCACATGAACAAATTATCTCTAAAATAGGGACATCAAAATATCCTAATTTATGGAATGAGAATAAAGATGATGAAAATCTTGGTGTGATTACTGAACCGATCTTATAGTTATGGGATGTGCAATCTAAAATTTCTTGAAAACATGATTGTTGTTTTACCACGCGGTTGGGTGGTTTGAGACGTTGAAATAAATTGAGATTTAATAATTCCCTTGGAGACAGAGATATAGACCAGCACATACAATAGATATTATAAGTTACATTATAATCGAGAAGAAAACATAATTGGGGAATAAATAGAAATGTGTAAATGGTTATGAAATTGATTAAAAAAGGCACATGTTTTTTTAATTCAAATCTCGTACCACTCTAAATTGATTGAAGATATTTTTTACCACCCATAAAATGTTCTCAAAACACTATAAATTAGGTATTTAATAATAAAAGTGAAATTGTGTGATGAAAAGAGTAATGTAATCCTGACACCCTATGGTGGAACTGTTTCAGTGCGGCACTGATAGGTGACACCACGATGAAACCATTCTGGCAACAACAACATCCTCCTGACTCAAAGATGTTTTCCAGGACATCCCAAACACCATAATTTGAAAATTTAATGGACCAGTATGGTCTGAACTATTACATGAAATACCGCCCAATCTATCATTATCCTCAAGAATCAATAAAAAATCCAATGAAGGAAGAGATTGAAACAAACCCCTGATAAGATACCTCTCAAGGATAAGCCACCCAGAGTTTCTAAAAAATATAAATAAAACATTGAAATCCCAAACAACACCTCTTGATATCTATTACCCCAAATAGGCACAGAAACATTAAATATCACACCATTTGACACATGTATTTGGTAGTTATTTTTTCCACATTATGATATTATTCGCTTTGGTTGGAACTAACTTTCCCACACGTGTTCAATCACTTCAACCCAAGAGTTTCTTTATTAGGAATTAGGTTCTCCCTTCCCCAAATGTTGTGATATTTCATAACCATTTATAGAGAAATGGAATCATCCCATCTCACAATCAAAAATGTTATGCAAAACATCACAACAATGAAAAAATATTTAGAAAAAATAAAATAAAACTAATAACAACAACACAAAACAACTATGGGTAATGGAATCTCATCTGTGATTCTCAATCCCAAGTTCTCTCCTCAATTCCACCATGTATCCACAACACACAATCCAATGTAATGGTTTGTCCATGAATCACATTCTCATTATGATCCTGATGTCTTAGTAGTCTCTCCATGAATGTCGCATTGCCCTCGACATCCAACTCACTACATTCAATGGCATTAGATTCATAAGGTAGATATTGATCAAGTTGAGGTAAATTGATGAAGTTGTGGATCCTCTCTAACCAGGGTGGAAATTCTTGCTGATATGTCACCTCACCAACTCTCCCCAGCACATTGAATGTCCTGATGAACATGAGAGAGATATTCCTCCCTTTACCAAACCTTCACTTCCCACGACGTGGGGAAACATTCCAGAATCTATGATCTCTAACCTCAAACTCCAAGGGCCTTCTCATATGATTGGCATATGAGTTCATCTGATCATGAAATTCCTGCATCCTCTCATGGACAATATGAACCATCTACGTTGTGCTCTGCACCACCTCTGGTCCATGAACAACTGCATCCCCATCCATCATCCAATACATGGGTGAATGAAATGGTCTTATGTAAAAGTCATCAAATGGATTCATGGAATTGGTAGAGTGATAAAAATTATTAATGAAAAATATACCATAGGATAGTTTTGTATCCCTGATCCTTAGATGTCCAATACACATGCCCATAGCATATCCTCCATCATTTGGATGTCCACTCCGTATGCACATTTTTATTAGGATGAAAAGAAATTATAAGGAATATATCGGTTCCAAACACTTGATGAAATACCCTCCATACCAGTGAGATAAATGGTGTATCCCAATCCATGAAAATATCTCTCATAACACCACGAAACTACATTACATCACCCAAGTTCCCAGTCCTAAGTCATCCATTGTTCTTGATTTCTTAATCACTAATAAGTGAGCTGATTTCATCAATTGGTCCACCACTACCCAGATGGAATCACATCCTCCTTCATCCCTAGGTAGTCCTATGACAAAATCCATCCAGATAACATCCCACTTCCACTTATTAACATCTAAAGGCTACAACAATCCTCTAGGAACATAGTGTTCATCATTCACCTGCTAACACACAACGCACTGTGCCACAAACGTTTCCACTACCAACATTAGATTAATCCTAAAAAACAATACCCTTGGGCCTCTGAACATCTTGAATCATTTGGGTGTAATTCCTAGGATGATCTAATGAATTCATGGATAACACCCTTGTAAATCGTCTCTGGGAAGAACAACATTCCTCAGAAAAGCATCTGAATGTGTCCATACTACAAACATTTATATGGAGCATTTCCCTTGTCAATGTGATCATGGTTCACATGAGTCTCTGAGTCACCCCACTAAGTCTCATCCACCTACCACATCCGATAAAAATGCACTATCATCTGAAACAAAAAGACTAAATTACCATCCACCCTTGCATATAGGTGCAAGGTGGCCAACTCCTCCATCACTCTTTGATCATCTATTGATATCATAACAACATCCATTTGATACTTACTACTCAAGGAATTCTCCCAAACATTTCCCTTTTGATGTGGTCAAGTTTTACATAGTTTTTTCACATCTATTTATATAATTTTTATAGATTTAATCAACTATTTCTACACATTTTATTAAATAATCTTACATTTGAATTTTTATAAATAAATTTATCAATTTATCACTTTTCATTATAATCATGTATTTTATGTTTTAAAATACATTATTGATATAATACTTTTATTTTATATTATAATAACATTTTATTAAGTTTGGTGACATTTTTATACATATTTCATAATTTAACACTAATTAGTTAATTAGTTAATTCTATTTTTGCACATAATTAATGTTGTATTAATTTATCATTTCTTATATTAAATATTGATTAATTTTATATAATATAATCTAATTTTTAGTCATCTTTTAACAATTCATCAATTATAAATTTTCTATTATAAACACACTATATTTAATAAATCTCTTTAATTTAATTTCATTAATTAACATAACTATATAATAATATAATCATCATATATTTAATTAATTTAATTTAATTTCATATAGTAACAATTATAAATAATTAAACATTATTTTGTGAATGTTTAAATTTTATATTACCATTAAATAATTAAGTTTTTTTATTTTTTGTCTTATCTTACTACCAATTAAATATTTATGAATTGAAGTTCATAATAATTTAACTCATGTTTAAATGGTTTTATATAATTATTAAATTTTATCATGTCAATAATTATTCAATTTTATTAATTAATTTTTAGCATTAATTAATTGTCATGTTTTTATTTTATTCACGTTTTAATTTATATTACAATTCTCTTTATTTTGCACTATTGTGGTTACACCGTTTTTCTCTTTTATAGTGCCAACATGACTCTCTTTGCTAACGATTTCACTTTCCACAGTTAATTCCATTCTAGTGTCCCACCATTTCTCACTCCCTCCTGTGGCACTATAACCTCACGCACCACATCGTCTTTGAAACTGTTTCCATGTTACAATATTTCAATCTGCAACCACTAAACACTATTACATCCCTTTGTTAATAATCAATAATTTCCCACTATTTCCCCTTCCTCTACTACCGTTTCTTAAAAACTTGTTCCACTGTTTCCTAATTCAAAACATATACTTTACCATCAGTAAATCCATGGAACTACTACTTTTAGGAACAATTATTCCCTTATCATAACCAGTTCTCCTCAGCTATTGTTCCTTACACTACCGTTGTAACCCACATACTGTCTGTCTAAAATCCAAAACAAAAATATTTTACAAAGTTTTACAATCAAGAACCAATGAAACCTTCCATTGATCAAAAACCATCAAGGATACAAACCCTAGCTTTGAACAAGAATCCATAAAATTATGAAATCATGTGGTATTGAAGTATAATAAGTCATTATCATTTAAAATTAATGAAGAAGCCATAACAATGGAGTCAAATTACATTATCTAAAGAGGAGGGTGAGACGAGAGTCGCCGATGTGTTGAGAACCTATCTGGTACTCAGACAGACCACCAGAAGCCAATGTGTGATGATGAGGAAGCCGAATTGTATCCTATTGTCTACCATTTCTATGTTGCAGTGAACAAATGGAGGTGTCGAAACATTAATATGGATAACAAAAGACCATTTTCACACTTGAGTAGATCAAGAAGAGGATGTTGATGCCGCCATGTATCCGGAAAACATTCTTGCTACGAACATCATGAATTTGAAGAAGGTCATGCCTATGGTGAATCTGATGTCGCGTCGTTGTAGGGGAAGTGCCATGTTAGACCACAATTCCATATTTATGATGTTCTAAAGTTAATTCCTAAAACCCGCATACATGGCATCAAGGATAAAGAGCCACCTTGAGGAGTTCTGCTAAGACCGAAATGAGCCATTAAATCCACCGTGGAGAGTACTGTGTCTCCACTGCAGCGGATTTTGGCAGAAGAACCCCCCCTCCCTCAGTCATTACGGTGAAGAAGATTGGGGGGAATTCAAAAATAGTAATTAATTAATAAAAAATATAAAAATATATATAATTATTATTATTATAATATAAGTAAATTAATAACAATAGAAAAAAAATATAAAAATAATTAATTAAATTAATTCCAATGGTAAAAATATAAATAAAATATAAATAATAATCAAAAAATTTAATGAATAAAATAATTATAAATTTACTTATTTATTAAAAAAATTATTATAAAACAAAATAACTATATATAATTTTAGAAAATGTAATAATTAAAATAATATTATTTATTAAGATGCGCATAAATAATAGTCTAAAAAATGATAATATTTAAAAACTAGACTCTACTAATTTAATAAATACTAAAATTTGAATTTAATATAATTATTATTTAATAAACATAATAATAAAATAAATATAAATAATAACAAGTAAAAACATTAAATAAAACAAATTAGGTAACAAATAACATAACAACTAATATTTATTAATTTAAATTTATTATCATTTAAGCATTTTTTAATGAATTTTTTATTTATTTAAAAAAATTTAACATTTAAACATTGATTCATTTACTAATTTTTTTTATTTTAACATTTTAGGTTCACACAATATTTTGAAACATGTCCAAATAAATTCAACTAACTCAATGGGATTTAGTTATAAAGGAAAAACTAGCACGACATGTCAGTCATGAAAAAACGCACGTGTGCGGGGCATAAGTGGAGGATCCAACATATGTCAATGGAGTAAGATAGTAATGTGATGAAAAAGATTGTGGATATTTAAATCGAAGTAGTAGCAAGAATTTGGGAGACTCTGATTCTCTTTCCACAAACACACCATTGTAGTACTAAGACTCCCAGGAGGAGCATATGAGGAGGGCATGAGGCGAAGGAGCCTTGAAGAAGTGTTGTGCTAGGGGTGTTCTTTCCCCTCTGTCCATATTTATTATAATGATTTTTTTTGTTGTCTTCACTGCTTTTAACAATAAGATTAGTGGTTGATCTTTTCCATCTCGTTAATTTTAAATCCTTCTAGTTTTTGTATATAAATCTTTATTTTCTTTTCTTTATATGAAATTAGAATCAGTTGGTGAGACTAACACTATTTCTAATATTTTGACCATTCACAGTTCAATGCTTTCAATTAAAAACTTCATTTTTGAATGGATATGTTGATCTTGATTGTCCTTTTTTTAAAATCATAAACATCATAATCATTATACATTTATGGAAAGTTCATATCCAAATGTTAGATTTTTAAAAATAATTGTTGTTTGATTATGTATTAGTGTAGAGAATTATATGACATAATCCTATTCCTATTTAATACAATGGAGAAGGAAAATTTTCATTATTCCCAAAGGTGTGATTAGATTATACGTTGTGGAGAGAAGATCCATTCATACCAGTAGTTTAGAATTCCTGAGAAAAATAATGACCTCACGTCTTTTCCTTTACTGCTATATTTATTAGTTTACTGTTTTTTTCATTCAGATTATTATTAGTTACAGTTAAGTAATATCTTCACTATAATACTTTTTTTATTAATTCCTAGGAATAAGATACATGTAAATGAAAATTACATAATAAAATGTATTCCCCTACATCTTACAACAATGGGGTTTATTTCACATTTCGTCGTTTGGGTTCATCTCTTCACTGATATACTAGTGTAGGTTTGTAAATAATTTATTTATGGTTATAATGACCTTTGGTCACATCACGAATTAGGAGGTATAAGGCAACTCGATGTTGTAACCTTAATGAAACCCTATCCACCACTACTTCCGAAAGTTGTGGTCAAACTGGGAGATGATATACCTCATGCTATTTGATCTATGAATAACATGAAGCATTCCATGAAGAAGTAATGCCTCTGAAACATCAATGTATATACCACCACTATAATGTCCATGTAGTGGGTGGCGTAGTTATGTTTTTGAGGATGTAACTACCTAGACCCATAATAGATCATTCCCCACTACTACGTTAGCACACACCCAAAGCCTAGAACAGAAACATCACAAAACACTTAGAACATCACCCCATCCTATAGAAACATTATCACTGGTGCACCGACCAATATCCATTTTAGATTAGTGAATCCTTTCTCACAATTCTCACTCCATACGTAATCTTGTATTTTTGTTTAATGTAGTCTATGGACTTACAACTTGAGTGAATTTGGGTACAAACCTATGGTAGTTTCCTTCCAGAACCATGAAAATATGATAATATTCCACGTTATAGGATTATACCCATAAAAAACCGCTTTAACCTTTGACAGCTCCACTGTTATTCCTTACTAGGACAAAATGTGTCTATGGAAGTGCACCTATCATGTAAAGAACATGAACATGCACACCATCCCATATATATGTTGGTGTCATAGAACATCCAAAACTATTTTGATGTTATCAATGTAGTCCTCCTTTGATTGTGAGTAAATCAGGGTGTCATCGATGAAAACCACCATGAAACTATACAGATACTCATGGAAAACATAGTTCATTAGTCTTGTGAACATAGATGGTTTGTTTCGTAATTCCCAATGGCATTACCACAATCCCAATGTTCCCATACATACACTTGAATGTTTTTTTTGGATGTCACCATCTTTCAACATCAACAGGTGATATCAAGATAGACATTCGACCATAGATAACCAACATTATCCTTTTAATTGGTCAAAATGGTCATCGATTCTAGCATCGAAGTAATAGTTCTTAACTGTCACCTGATTCAATCTCTGTTATTCTATATACATCCTAATACCACTATCTACATTCTGTGCAAACAAAAATTTTACACCCCACATCAACACACATGGATCAATAAAACACTTATTCATATGGTCATCACCCTAAATATCCCACTCCCCAAACATATAAGGCTCCATCCGATAGGGAGCCATCAAAATCGGATGGGCACTAGGTTTTATGTCTATCCCGAAATCCACATCATGTTGAGGGTGTAGAATGACAACCTGCTTAGGGAATATGTACAAGAAATCAAAAACAATCCCCATTAATTCCTCCATCATTGAGTTTTTTTATTCTACTAAAAAGTCAGCCTATAATGAAATAAGAGGATTCACACGTTGGTTTCCCTCTTGTAAACTCCAGTAGCCGCTGAAAACAACATGTTGGTCACCCATATAAGATATAATGTCCCTTATCAAAGAGATTTCTATTACATAGTTCCTATTTTTTTTTATTTCTAGTATGGAAACTTATTACCGGATTCATAGTAAAAAAGGATCCCCATAGGACTGATGTGGCCCCAACATCAGTCAACATCTTCGTAAAACATTAAACAGGATGGTATGACCTCCAACTGGCGTACTGAACACCTGTGATAGGGATTATCTCTTTATGCCTAGTCCCATGTATGGTTTTATACTTGGCGCCACAAAATAGTGTGATGCTCCTGAATCATAAAAGGAACTAGTAAGAGTGCTAAACAATCTGATCATTCCACAAACATCTTCTGGACGCACTAGAACTGGAAACTCTATTGTGTACAACTTCCCATGCCCAAATCATCTTTCCCTCAACTGTCAGCCACCTCCTCATCCACATCCCAATAGAGGTCCCTTAGGCACACCTTTAGGTCATCCTCCTCTTCCAAATTTTTCTCTCGTAGGAGAAAGGGACTAATACTACATCTGAAAAGGACTGGTTTTAAATTGGTTCAGTAGAGGTTGGTGTTGAACCTACCCACCCCCACCATACTAAGCTCAAATTGGACCCCGACTCTAGATGTCCCCAAAACCACTGCAACAAAAGCACCTCAGTCACAAGCCCATGGTGAATGGTAGAGGACTCAGGGATCGAATCTAGAACTATTGAGGACTGTTCCCCACTGGTCGAAACCCAGAAGGTCCTATCCCTAGAGATACACTATTGATGTTTTCCCCTTTAAAAAAAATAGTTGGATCCCCTCTCATGGCACACATTCCATCTTTTTCATGCTCTCCACTACTTCAGCTTTCTTATAAACTTCCATGTACATCGGTTGAGTAATGAAAGTAACATCATATTGAAGAGAGTGTTGGAGTGACTCCTCCAAGCATTTTGTTCGTGACTTCTCATCATATAATTTTTCCCGAGAAAAACGATGGAGAACCTTGAACATGAAACCTAATTACATTACTGATATACTAGCTTGCATATGGATATAATTTTTTTTCCACTTCTCATCATTAATCATGAAAAAGGAATACCGTCTGAATCTCTTTCTCAAAATAAGTTTGTGACACATCAGTCAGCTTCTTCTTCCTGAGGTAATGCTTCCATCACTTATGCACCGCCCCTGGAATCTTCTTACTTTCTAGAAGAAACCATTATTCTGTTGGAACCTAGATCAAGATGAAAGTTATCACTGGATCCTCAAGCTGGATCTCTACGTCCATGTCTGAGACGCTTCCCTCCTACTTTCCAAAAGACTTTTTCATGATGACACGAAGCTTCTTTTTCCACCGATCTTCCATCTCATCTCAATCATCCCTCCGTTAATGAAATGGGTCAACCTATTGGGACTCAACATATTTGACAACTTTTGGATGATTTATGAGATCTATAACTACCCATGGATTGCATAATCTCAAGTAGTAAGGAATTAACATAGGGTCTTATTTATTATTTATTTCCATTTTTCCCAAGAAACCCCTATTCAAGAAATAAGAGAAGTCAATTTGATGAAAGTACCTTTCCTTGGGTATCTACCCTGCAATAAATATACCCTCACTTGGTCATTCGATAGGCACTGATTTCCTTGTGTCAGATCACAGGAGGGGCCCCAAAATCACATGTCCTAGCCAGTAATCTTTGGCCTATCTCATGAACCACGGTCACCTAAAAATATTTCCCTATATTCTCACAAAATCATCACTATGCACAAATCCGAACACTATCCCATATCTCAAACTCTACCATTAATACCCCATTTTTAGGACCAGCTGTCAACAAGATGTGGGAAGGGATATCAATGTTCTATACCCTTCATTTCTCAAGATGAAAATGATAAAATGACCTTGATCCCATCATTTAGTAGGCCCTGGGGTGGTGAATAGCACCATAGACATGAAATATTACATAATATGGAAGGCATTACATTTAAAAAAATTATAGTTTGATAAGGTGGTAAATTCAAAATACTCCCAAAAATAAAGGAAAAAAGGAAACACCAAAATCTATTATCACATGAATTTTAAAATGTTAAAACAAAATAATGTACTATAAAAAATTTGAAGAAGAGTACTAAAAGACAATGAAAAGCCACAATGGAAATAATCATGACACTCAAGCTAGTATGCTCTTTTGCGGTCCCCAAAGTCCTCTTAGAATCCAGAAATATTATATATATATATATATGGTGAGTACACAAGTAATCTCATAATGGAAACCCAATTCACTCATGCACAAGTATGGGAAAATACTAATATCCTTTTGATGATAGAAAAAACAGAGGAACTTATCAAAGAAACTAATACCCAAACCTCCACATGGAACACTCCCTAGATAAAAATTGCCAGGTAAAGTAGTAGTAACAACACATCGATATTTGGGTTCCCCAAACCACTTTCCCTCTTGTTATTTTTAACATACTATGCCTCATTTGTCGCCCACAAATCCTAATGTAGTCCAACATCTACACCCAATGACAACAACATGGGTCATCCCAACATCACATTCATCCTTCCCATAAACACATAGGCTAAAACAACCACACATTCTGCCCACAGACACCTGGTCCATCACAACCACACTTCCTACCATCCAACAATTGGGCCTCCATAACAACACATCCTACTGGTAGATTCCTTGGAATCATCACAAAGATACATGGTAAAAAACATTAATGCATAGTCATGGGACAACCCAACACAACAAATCCCGCTCGAAGTGTCTTGGGATTTAATAAAATTCAAGCAATCACTACATGCCTGAATAACATGGGTTGTTTGGGAGTGGGTGAATAAAGGATATAATAAGTATTCACTCCAAATTTTTTTAGGAAAACACAACCCCCCCCCCCCCCATGAAATTGGGGTGTTCGGAAAGAAGTGATCAGTATAGGTGAGGTATGTATAAAAAACACAAGAAATAATATTAATACATATTTGTAATTAATCCCTCATTCTAATCTCAGGGTCATGAATCCAACAACAAACCACACACACCCACTCTTGTGGCTACCCCTGTATGCACAAATACACAATATCCAACCAATAGCATTACAAATTTCTATAAAGAAAATTCCCCATTGTACTCATTCATGTTACTACGGCCTACATGTGCATAAATAAAACAACCACATCATCATTCAATCAGAATATCATATTGAAAAACAGAGCATCATTAATTCATAATAAAGGACCACTAATGTCCACAATTTTTAGAGGGCATGAGCCAATACAATTCAAACATAAAAATTAATGTAAAAATAAAACAAACACATCATCATTCAAACCTCTTAATTCATTAAAGGTAATTCTATTATAATCATTAATTTTGGTTTCATCAATGTACAGATGGAACATCATCATACCCACACCGCATGATTCACATTAATGGGAGAAGAAGGAAGAACCCCTTCTTCGATGATCAAGGATCGATGTTTTCTCCTTGCTCATTAAACTGGGGTCACGTGATAGGATAATACAAGAAGAACAGAACAATAGGTCTCTCATGCAGACACAAATCGTTTATAGAAGAGGAACTCCAAGTGTACCAAGGGAAAAGAATTATACCAAGAAAAAAGAATATCTTTTTGTGATAAAAGGAATCATCCAAGAGTTATAGCTTTATCAATCTAAATGTTCATAAAAAAATAGATCGTGGTTTGGACACACGACTGGGTGATTCCATATGATGGAATTAATTGATATTCAATAATTCCCTCAGTGATAGAGAGATAGACAATTGTAGAATAGTTAGTTGATAGGTATCATTTAAACCAAGAAAAATTCATAATAGACGCATAACTAGAATCACTGTAACAGGTCTGAATCATATTAAATTGGCTATACGTTTCCGTATGTTATGGGTCTCCCCCCAAGTTAGGGGTTTTAATATATCCATTACCAGCCTTCAAACGGTCATAAACAACATTAAAAGAGGTATTAAAACATAAAAGAGACCTTAGAGGAGGGAAACTGGAAATGAAACCTGACACCCCACAGTTGCACTGTTTGGGTGCAGAAGCAATTAGTGGGACAACGATAGGTGACGAAAAGATGACACCCTACCACAAACAAAAATTCCCTCCTGACTCATCGATGGTGCTTGGTTCACCCAAAACAACATAATTTGACAATGTAATGGACCAAGATTGTCAGGGCCATTATATACTATTAGTATTATTATTTCTTAATATGGTGTGAATAATTAAAAGGATAAAAATAACATTTGTTGTATTTTCTATATATTCACATTGAATCCCTGGAGGAGGAGAGAAGTTGTAACGAACATAATTTTTATTATTGTATATGTGTATTGTTTTCAGGTTAAAATTAATAGTTTATACTAGTGGATGTTCCCTTTGGACTTTGTATATAATCTGGAAAATCTAAAGATTATACATATATCAGAGAACTGAGAAATTGAAGGAAATGGTCAAGTGCATGGTTTGTCCAATCCATTCACCTTAGCCCATATCATTTGGAAAAAACCATGCATGTTGTTCATAGGGATTCATAGGGGTCCCACAGATAGAGTAGAAAATGATACCCAGGACACCTTAAAATGTGACATATATCTAAATTGAGATATATTACCTTTTCATCATATTTTTATTATTAGCCTAATTTTTCACCTTGCAATGCGGAGGCCCCCACCTAGAAAAAGCCAATATTACGGATGAAATATAGTGTAAAAAACCATGTATCCAAACCATGAGGCTCTTAAAACGTTGGTAAATTTATGACTTTTACCTTACTTACCATATATTTTAATCCCTAATTTCCACCTTTTCCTGTTATAGAATCCCCCCCATTTAAATTTTCGCCTATATGGATCTTCTATGTCTTTGAAGCCATATTTTTCTTACACTACATTTACTTCATCATAAGTTTATTTGGATAACTAATGGTATGATCATTGATCATATTAGATAGATTATTCTTTTATCCTCCCATATTCTATTACATTTTTTGTTATCTTTTGTTCCCTATCTTCATGAATTTTTTTGTTCTTATGATTTTATATGTTCTACAGAAAAACTAAAGAATATATTTGGGGTGGAGGTGTTTGTGGTTCTATGTAAGGGGTTCTAATTTTCATCCCTAAGTGTTTATATGTTATTAATGAATTAACAATTGCTTCATTGTCCATATTATTCAATGAGATTACTTTTAATATTAATTTTATTCATTAATTAATTATATAATGTTATGATAGTCCCAAAGAGTAGTGTTATGCTATTATAGGATTTCTACCTCTTTGGATTCTAACCCTGTGGTTGTATTAAATTAAAACATCTCTTTGATATAAATATATAATTTATCAACCCAACTTGAAAGTTGTCTTTGTGACAATAATTTTTATTTTCCAAATATTTGAAAATATATGCATTAAATTTATCAAAATAAATTGACTGGAAATTTTTATTCATGTATTTTAGATGGATTATAATTCCGATAATTTTTCCATTCAATGGTTGATGGTTTTAAATGAATATAAAAACATAATTTGTAATGTGTTGTGATTATTATAACTAAACCATGGATATTGGTCATATTTGAAAATTTGTAAGGGACTAATTGAGCACGGTGTTTCATTATCCCTAAAATTCGGTGTAGAGCATGGCATATCAAACTATTTTCAAGGATGATCTGAATGATAGTTTATGTTCCCTCGCATCGAGTGCATTGAACGTTGGCTCAAAAAAATATCATGATTTATGATCATGAAATATCCCATATATATTATACTTTGGGATAATACCATTGTCGAAGCCTATAGCTTGATAGACTATGCATGGACCCTTGAGTTATCTACAGAGTCCATAAATCACTTAGTATATATGTATATTCCTATATATTTCATCATTTAAATATTGGAAATACATATACACATATATAATTTATTATTAAAAATATATTTATGTATAGGGAAATAGATATCAGTGTTATCACAGACCAGACATAATCATGTAATATTATCCAAGTGACCTCCATGAACCTGAGCTGAATAGTTTGTTGTTTTCATATTCCTTCATTAATTTTATACTTGAACTATGTTGTTTTATATACACCCACTAGATTATTTTAGAATAATTTTATAATGAAATATTATTTTTTCCCAAAACCTGTAATTTCCACCATTTTGTACCTTTAAATACTATATAAATACAGTTAAGGAAAATTGAAATAACTAGGACATCGTTGTATGGATATATTTTCAGATAGCATGGGATCAGGGGAGAAAATGACTAAGTGTATTCTCATGATATTGATGGAGTAGTATTTTGGTATTTGTAATTTTTATAATTATGTCTTATATTCTAGTGATATCAATCCCTTATTGAACCCCATATTTAAAGTCATCAATACAAGGAAACATTTTCATTATGAACCGGCTCGGGTATTATGATTATTTATATTTCATGGATTTTTATCTTCCTTTATCTATTATTAGTTTTTATTCGTCAAATTTTTTAGTTATATTATGTTTACAAAATTTATTTACATTTATTAATACACATGTGTTACTCTAAAAACATTAGGGGATAGTCTCAAAATCATTTCACTATAGAACCTCAGTAATAGTTTGAAACCACTGGTGTACAGGGAGGCATTCATGGGGTCATGTGACCCATCATATCATGCCATAATTTTTTGGCTCCCATGTGTCAATGTTGAACAGTGGTTTTACTGTTTTGTACCAATTAAAATATTTTTGGGGTATTATATAGGAGACATGGATGATAGATAATTGGGAAATGAGCATCGGCCTAGGATTTTATAACCCATGTATAAGGGAAACCCAAATCATCTAGGCTGGGACATTGTTATTTCAGTTTGTGCCTATTATAGTTGTTAAAATTTCACAAATAAAAGACTAAAATGGTTTTTTATGTTAAAAACATTTTTTGTAATGGATTTATTTTTCCCTTAGCAAGGTAGAGAATGGACGTTTCATACCATGAATCAGTATAAACACTCTAGGACTTATATGCAATGAATTTTTCCATTCCATTATTACATATTATATGCATTGATTACTACATTTATTATGGGTACGTTATGAATAATATATATTAAAATTCAAAAAATAATATCTAATGAATAGAATAATAGGATGAATTAATGTTCATAAATCAATCTCAATGGTGTTTTCAAATAAATATTAAAAATTAAAACGTAGTTAACCAATTATTCCATATTTGTGAAATAATCCATTGGTTAAATGAGATGAAATTTTACTTGAATGTATTAGATAAATACCATTGGATATTTAGGAATCATGTATTTCAATTAATTAGGATAGGTGTTTAATTCAATCCAGTCATTATAAGAGTCCATTTATGTCATTATTCTAGATTTAAAGTTTTGATTGTCCTTGCCTGACGTACAAATTATAATTTAGAAAGAGAAAGTCTATTAAAAATTGGGAATAATGATGAATCTAATTGGACCATGATATGTATATATATGAGTAAAATGTTAAAATGAAACTAAACAATTTAAATTAAATTTGTATTGTTATATAGGGATACCAATATCAAATTATGTTGTTTTTCCATTTATAAATTAAAAGTGAAACTATATATACCAAAAAAATAGTCATCTGATATGAGACATAAAACTAAACCATGCCTTAAAAGTGAAATGTTTTGAGTGTCTCATATATTCTTATTAACTATAACAGATTACCCTTATCAACATGTCCTATCTTTAAGAGTAGGCATAGAGGTGTTAGGCGTTAAATATGATGTCTTGTACCTATCCTAATCATTCATATGTGACCTTTTAAAATGTTAAATTCTATCAAAAGTTGTGAGTATGAACTTGTAGAATCATGGAACTATGAATACGTCTTATCCAATATCTGAATGGGAGTGATGACCATGATAAAAAAATTTGGGCCCTGATCCACAACTGTTACCTCATGTAGTGCCACTTGAGACACCACCTGTTATTCCGTACCTGGGAATTGATTCTCATTTTCCAAATTTTTTCCTTAATATGATGCCTTACATGAATGTATTTTATATATATTAATTGAATATGGATGTTCTAACATGATAGTTCTACTAGCAGAATCTAAAATAAATTTTTTGGGTACGGTGTTCCTCATGGTACTACGACATTACTAGATGCCACACTTTCTTAATTTTGAGCATCTAAAAGGACCACTTGAGATACATTTCAGGATATAAACTTATATGATGTGCATTTTTCAATTTAATTATGGTATTTTATTAAACATTAATAATGAAATCAGGTTGTGATTTGGAGGATTTCCAGATGGTGTTCTCAAATTACTTCATTCCATAGACAATGACTGATGATTGTGCTATAGAATTCATGAACATTAAGAAGGGATATATATATATGTAATGGAGTATTCATAATATTTAATAAGATTTATAAATTCTCATCATCAATACCTATATATGAGATAATAGTTAATGTACATATGAGGATGATCATCTATACACCATACAAAAGTAAATTAATATTTTTTTCCGTTTTCCACTATTATTGAAATTGTCAACTACGACATTATTAAGTTGAAAATTTTAAGGGACTATGATTCTGAGAGTGAGATAATTTCATCACCCTTGATCAATAATAGTTCTCTTAGGGGAAGGAGTTATATCTTTGATGATTCTCATGGGGGATATTGTAGTGATCATGCTCGTATTGATAGTTTTTTATGTTTTATATGCAGGAAACCGAGACACATGAAATCCAAGTGTATTGTCGATCCATTTGAGTGTAAAGGATTCTTCAATAAAGAACATACCAATATCATTTTCAAGAAATTTCCACACGTTCATATTGTGATTTGGTCTAGATTAACTCCACAAAATAGAAAGGGTATAATAGTATCACTCTAGGGAGGATGTTGGAGCACTATATTCCACTCAGGGTGGGGGTAGTTGAGTAAGAGAAAACAAGACTTAAGAATCATTGAACCAACATAATGGGCCTACTAAGGGAATTTAAGTTGCAACATTGGGTCATATTAAAATCCATTAATATGGTGTTCAACCTATACTAGAATAAACATGCAATATTCCTTTTACCATACGAGGAACTATATTATTATCCTCAACATTAGATACGGACTTTTTGACATAGGTGATTTTCACTCTATTATATTTGCAGTGATTTTGCAGAGTTCGAACCCCAATATAATGTACTTATATTGTGTAATGATAGTAGATGTCTTGTTTGGTATCTAATCAGAGAGTTATTGATGATGTATTGAATTTTTTCCATGACATCCATATTCCTAGTGGCGTCAAGCCTCATCAAGGGATGTGATATTATGATTTTCCTATAGTAAAAGAATGTTTTAGGGATTATTTCCCTAAAGAATATTTTAGGCTACCTCAGGTTATTGAAGTGAAATTTACTATTTGTCTAGTTCCTATAGTGGAATCTTTTCCATTCCACATTATTCAATGGAATTTTTAGATATTTAGATGTTTAATAATTCAACAGAAGGAATGGAAACTTATGGTTTTAACCAACATAGTTCCTATTGAGGAGGACCAATGATCCTTTTTTCTAGAATGATTATTTTACCCTAAGGATGATCATGGATGAAATTTCCATAATCTATCTCACAGTTAAGAATTGAAATCCACTATATTGAATAATATACCACTTTAGTCATATATAGAATGAAATAATTTTAACTAAGATCAACTCATAATCGGTATACAGTATTTTGGGTGTGAGACTGTCTGACATACCATGTAAAGAATTCCAGAGAATGTATGGTATGTTTTAATATTTTTTTATTCCTTTAAAACCCATGAATAAACCTAGACTGTTCATGAATTTGAAGAGTCGTGTTTTCTAAATGTATATAGATTCATTCATTGTAGTAATATTTGAATAAATATAAGAGAATTATTTCTATTGGAATGAAAATTCACAATATATATAGATACTGAAAAATAAAAAATATAGGATAATTTCTATGTTAAGATCAATAAATTTGACTTTTTGATCATTAAATTCAACATCATCTGTCAAATAATTTTGATGTTTGGATTGTCAATATACACAAATATGATGAGATAAGTAGTATCCTGGTGTAATTATATGAACATATTTCATATGCAATGTTTATTGGTGATATTCGAGCATTGGATACAATTATTTTAAAATTTTAATTCTTAGAAACTTTTCATATAGGTTGTCTTGGTAGTTTGTGATATTTTATTGGTAATAAAATTTTTGAGAATGATTTATAATAACTGAAAGTGAGGATGACTATAGAGCCGATCTAGATTTGGATAGAGATAGGTTTTTGTAGTATATTTTATTTTAATGTACCAAGAATTTGGATGAGAGCTGGTATGATGTAGGATTAGTGAGTTTTAGAAAATTGGTATTAGCAGTGTAGACATCATGATAGGGATTAAATGAACCACATCATTGTGTTAACATGTGTGGTACATGGTTTATGATGTTGGTAACATTATTTTTCTAGGGTGAATTTTTAACTTTTTAAGAGTCTCATATTTCTCAACAATATCTTTACATAGTGTGATCTAAATATCAAGTATTGTAGATGGTTTGTGTACCTATATTCATTAAATTTTGATCATTCTTATATTCTCAGAAATATAAATATATTCACCAATATTATGTGCCAAATTGATCATATAATTAATGTTTAGGAGTGCCCTAGTGACTGGAAACCTATATCCTTATTCTAATAGATTCCTATCTAGGATCATGTGAATCACTATTATAAATTCCTCACTGCATTAACAGTGACCTCAATGCTAAAAAATATGTAATAAGGAGGAACCATTCAGATCCCAAGGGGCTATTCTGAATGAACATTTTTCTATATGAGGATTTATCACCATGTTAGACCATCGATGAGGATGATAAATATAGAATACATGAGAGTGTCTGGGTTCCAAAAAATAAAAAATAAGAGTTGATGTGTGGATTTCATTCTTTGGTATGTGAATAACATATTAGCATCATCAAAATTATCAACACTAAAATAACGAGTATGGATGACCTTGTATGTAGTGATGGAGAGCCTAATTTGTTACTAATTGTTCTTTTTATAGAAGGTGAATGAGAAACATCAGTGTTAATTGGGTATATTTCTGTTATTATCTATTCCCAAGTGTAAATGGGATGATTCAACTATAAATTTTGTAATTTTTTCCCCAATCAGTTCAAGGAAATTATGATGTGGGGGTTTTCATTCACTAGTTGAAAGAGGTAAACAATTTCTTACATATTATATATACCTACTAAGTAGAAGAAAAAGGGAGACTACACATTTATATGATCTCACATCTTTATGGTTCTCCAAATTTTATCATATCTAGAGGGATACTCATTTCACATCACAATTCATTTATGGGGATTAGAAGGCCTTGGGTATAAAAGTGAATTTGATCATAGACTATCACCTTCAGAATGATTGACAAACAAATAGTACCCATTTTGTGTTTGAGTACATTATCTATGAGTGTGTCCTTGACATTGGGGGATATTGAGAGAAAAACATACCCCTAGGTGAGTTCACTTATAATAATAACATCAATGTTACCTTCCTGATATCTTGTTTTGGTGGACTCTTATTGTAAATACTATAATTCAATGTTATAAAAGTTATAGGGAGGATAGTTATCACTATCTATTATTGGATTTAATTGTTTGACAACCACCTTTTATAATATCTTTTTATTTATGCTAGGGGATAGTTTTTATTGTGATATTTTACTATGATAAAGTAGATATAGATTAAGTTGAATGGTAATATAGATCATAGATTTTTAGAAATATTTGAGTTCAATGATAGAATCAAACTGGTGGCCAACAATATATTAATTACATAGAGATTCTAGTCTATGCGCAAAATGTTACTCATGTATTCTATTCGTCAATATTATCATGAACCAACACATGTTTTGTATACATAGGAAGTTTAATTTGATCCAGATGATTCTTTTTAGGAGGACCACATATGTATCATACATAGGCATGTAAAGGATTTATAAGGAACAACATTTTCACGACCACCTCCCCACAAGGTGTACCCCTCCTGGTCTGACAATGTGAGAAGGGAGATAATGACCGCTGAGTCCCACCTCCAGTAGGCCCCGGGTTTGCGTCTAGCACCGAGGGTATAGTAACACACCAAAATGGGAGGCATTACCCTCTATGAGAACACATGTAGAAGAGAGAGATATGATAGACACCAATCAACTCCAACATAGACTACAATATAAACTAAAATCCAATTACACATAGAAAATGTCATGCAGAAGTACTACAACTGAAAGGGGAAAGACTACAATTACCCAAAAGAAGGTAAAAACAGCTACAACCACAAGCCTGAACAGCTCTTGTAACCCCAAACTAGTATAAACCATCCTGATCTTCAACCTCCTCCAAGTGAACTGAAATTTTTTTTACATATACATAGGGTGAGTATAACAGTATACTCATTCAGATTCTTCCCGAAGCCTCTCGTAAAAAATTAATGAAACAAAGCTAAAGAACATTGAACAACAAGTGAATCTAACTCGTCACCTATTCAAGTATTCTATGTTCCCAACCTCCCCATGGCTACTCTCACCAAGTAACACATACAATAATATATCATATAATAATGAATATCAAGGTTACCCCACTACTAATTCCCCACTGGTTTTCCACTTTTCAACATCATCACACGTCCTAAGTATCTCTCTCAAAAACCGTTTTCCCGAAGACACCTGGGTGAAGCACCAAAATATGCACCTCATGCTACAAAACCACCACGTCCACAAACCAAAGTTACCAGGTAGTTTAAAGGAGCCACCCCAGCTCACATAACGTGTATTATATGTCAGGTACTATACCTCAAACCATTTCAACCCATACCCCATGTAACGATCCTCAAGACATCTCATCCTATACACGTTATACCTATAGTAGTACATAGAATACTATATCTAGAATATGTGTGTGTGAATAACCACAAGACATTACATATCTCTACACACATATAGGGGGAAAACTAACCAATGTACATGCCATCACCAGTAACTAACAAGATAAGATAGTGGGGCCAAAGGGGGTAGTCATCCATATATCCTCCCACCAGATTTTTTGGGAAATCACCCTCCCAGGGCTCAGAATACATAGGGTATCATTTTCCCTTACTGACAGGGTGGATTAGCATATAGAAACACAAAAAGTATAGGATATATTGTATATCAAAACCACAATATGGGCATTAACTAGTCTTAGACAAAACCGCAGCAAACGTCTCTCAGACTCTGGGTGACTACTTCTAAGACTAGGTGTCCTGTAAGCACACAACCCTTAAAAGAGCTATATTAGATTACTTCACTCCATTTTTATCAGTTCCACAATACATTAATTAATTCATTAAAAATTAATTAACAATGAACAATTCCACATTAAATTTCATTAGCTTCATACCCAAGTCAACTATTCCTTCAAAAATTACAACCTCATCATTATGTTCCTTCATCTCCATCCCCATCGATTAACACCATTTATTCAATTATTGATTATAGAAATACTTTCCCACATTCCCAGGCATTCTTGAAAAAACATTATATGCTTCTAAACACAAGGGGTCTCAAAACGGTGAGTATATGTACTACCCGTTGAGTCCTGGACACTTATAGCAAGATCATATACCCATCCTTCCTTGATATGCTAAACACGAAATGCATGTGGCATACCCTGCATGTCTTCGCCTCTTTCGGAAGAAGGGTAAGTAAGAATAGCTACCTTGAGTAGTGGGGAAAAGAAAAATCAGATAAACAACCAATCAAAATTACCAAGCATACAACAATCACATCCATCCCATTCCATCATCCTTAGTGTCCTCCCCGAGAACCACTTGCATAAACTGATGAATAACGCCACTCTAGGCATCATCTTCATCCAAAAACAAAAGGGCCTCCATGCCTCCTCATATTACCACAACCATTCAGGCTCACATTAAAACCCAAGAAGTCGTAAAACAAAAATCTTCACAATTGGGATCTTGGCCCTTAAAACAACAATAGGGTAACTCAGAAACCACAAAGTAATTATATTTTAACAACCACTAGTTCTTTAACCCATATTGGGTTAATTGATTTATTATTTGTTTTTTCAAAATTCTGGAAACCTAACCAATAAGTTATCACAAATAAATAAACATGTTTACTGCACTAATTTGATTAACATCACATTACAACAAGAACCAGATTCATTTTCATGCCTCTTTATCTTCATCAAATAATTATCAATTAATAATGGTTTATGTTCTTTTCCAATTTTCATCATGAATAAACAGATAAGAAAAGGAAGCATAGATATAACAATATCATGAAATACTAGAGTCAATAACATACAATCCATATAAATTAATTTATCCAGTTAAAATATTCATTATGTCAATTACATTGTCATCCAGTGGGATTAAACATGCTAACAAAATAGTTGCACGTAAAAGAAAGAGAAGCAATGAATATCCTACCTCAAATAGTTCCTCACATTATTTATCCAAACAACGGGTCACGATTCTACTCCTGCGACAACTACATCCACCCGAGGATGCCATAGTACGACAACACCAACCAATCCCCAAGAAAAACACCATTAGAAGCATGGAGATTACATGATATAACATGGAAATGAGAAACATGAGGATATTATCCCCAAATGAACGACTATAAAACATACCTTATATCGAAGATTGACAGATATAGCTTGGTTGCATCAAACTAGAGTGGAACCAATCTGAGGAGTAAAGTTTGATTGTGAAACTCCTAAGAGAAGTATTGAAAGGTAATAGAATCTCATAGCTGAGAACAAATAGGAAGAACAAGAAAGGATGATATATTGTCTGTTTTGAATATTTAATGGGGCGATGGTTTAAGATACGCTTAATTCCCCATAAAAAGCAGATCGCATTAACCGACGTGGTTTGACCAATTAAAAAAATCCTGAGACATAGGATTAATTAATATACGATTTATGGAATTTGAATAGGCAATAAGAGTCCTTAAAATAAGTAATTAAATGTATTTTATGTCAATGGAAATTTCAAAGGGGTGAAACTGGAAAAAGCTGGAATCACTGTTCAAATTCCAGTGTTAGATGTCTGCTATTAGAAGTCCACTGTTAGAAGTCCGATGTGAGATGCCCGCGGTTAGATGTCCGCTGTCAGAAGTCTAATTTTAGAAGTCCACTGTTAGAAGTCCTCTGTTAGAAGTCCACTGTTAGAAGACCTCTGTTAGATGTCCCATGTTAGAAGTCCACTGTTAGAAGTCCGTTGTTAGAAGTCCGCTTTTAGAAGTCCCCTGCTAGATGTCCGCTGTTAGAAGACAGTTTTTAGAAGTCTGTTGTTAGATGTCTGTTGTTAGAAGTCCTCTATTAGTATTACTATGTTAGAAGTCCGCTATTAGAGGTCCTATGTTAGAAGTACGCAATTAGAAGTCTACTATAAGAAGTATGCTATTAGAATTACACTGTTAGAAGTCCTCTTTTAGAAGTCTGTTGTTAGAACCTCACCGGTAGAACACTATTCACAAAACCTCACTGGTAGAACACTGTTCACTAAACCTCAATGGTAGAAAACTGTTCACTAAACCTCACAGGTAGAACACTGTTCACTGAACCTAACTGATAGAACATTGTTCACTAAATTTTCACTGATAGAATATTGTTCACTAAATCCTCACCGATAGAACATTGTTCACTAAATAATCAATGATAGAACATTGGTCACTAAATCCTCTTCAGTAGAAAACTGTTCACTATGTCCTCACCGATATAACACTTTTCACTAAATCCTCACCGATAGAACTCTATTCACTAAATCCTCACTGATAGAGCACTGTTCACTAAGTCCTCACATATAGAACATTGTTCACTAAATCCACATAGATATAACACTGTTCACTAAATCCTCACTGATATAAAACTGTTCACTAAATCCTCACCGATAGAAAACTGTTCTCTAAATCCTCACTAATAGAACACTGTTCACAGAACCACACCGATAGAACATTATTCACTGAACCTCACTGATAGAACACTATTCACTGAACCTCACCTTTAGAACAATGTTCACCTACCATTATAGGTTACCAATAGAGATTACCGAGAGAGGTTAGTAATATAATTGTTCACTATGGAACTGTTCAACGAATTGGAAATTTGGATAAAATAATACTTGGGATAAGTCACCTTGACCACCTGGAACACCTCAAATACCATATATTCTCAAGTAATGGACCGGAGAGGTCCGGGACATTAAATCAGATATCTCTCAAAATGTTCTCATCCTCGAGAATTCAATACCAACCTAAATAGTCAAAAAATGAAATGGGGATCGAACAACCACCCATCGAGATTCCTCTCAAAAGAGATCAAGACACAATAGAAAAAAAAACAAACTCATAATTAAAACATGAAATGTATAACCACAAAAGGAACATCATTACATGAATAGAGTTAATGATAAAACATCCCTGGGTACTGAGCATGTATCTGTGACTCACGTTCCTAGGAACTCACCTCCATTCCACCGTGTCTCCACAAGACACGAACTGGGGGGATATAACACCTGCGCAACACCTTCTCCGTGCAGTCATGAATCTCCACAGGTCGCTTCTCAAATGTTGAATTATCATGAACATCGATCTTCCCAATCGATGATGTGAGAGTCATCATGAAGATAACTATGAAGCTATGATACATGAAAAACATCATGTACCTAACTCATCTATGGGGGATGTGCTACACGATATTCCACAGCTCCAACATGAGCTAACACCTTGAAAGGCCCAACAATCCAGGGAGAAATCATACTTCCACGACCAGACCTTCACAACCCACAATAGGGAGTCACCTTAAAAAACACATGATCCCTAAAATTAAACTCCAATGGTCTCCTCCATTGTTCAGAATATGATTTCTGATGATTTTGCGCTATATTCATCCTCTAACGAATCACATGGATCATCTATGTTTTATTCAGCACTAGTTCCTGTCTGAGAATTTGTGACTCTCTGACCCCAGTCCAGCACAAGAGAGAACATCATGGTTGACTATACAAGGATTCAAAAGGTGCAATACTGGTGGTGGAGTGAAAAATATTGTTGTATGAAAGCTCCACCAACGGTACGTGACTTTCCCATGAGCCTCCAAAATAAGGAACACAAGAGTGTAACATGTCATCAAGAGTTTGGATGGTTTGATCTATCTCACTATCCGTTTGGGGAAGAAAATCATTGCTAATGCATAGATGAGAACCAAAAGAATGTTGGAGACCTCTCCACACCTTGGAGGTAATATGAGGATCTCGATTAGAAATGATTGTTCTAGGGAATCCATGAAGTCTCACCACCTCCTCTAGATATTTCCTCGACAAAACATCCACTGAGATTGACTCCTTGATCACTATAAAGTGGGATTATTTTGTTAAACGATCCAATACCACCCAAATATTATCATTTCCTCTCAAAGATTGAGGAAAAACAGTACCAAATTCCATTGATATGTCCTCCCACTTCCATTTGGTAATATCTAATGGCTGGAGAAGAACACCTAGAACAAGGTGTTTAGCCTTCACCTTTAGGAAGACTAAACATCGAGACACAAACTCCACAACTGCACGCTTCATCCCAGGCCACCAAAACTAACTCCTCAAGGATCATTACATCGTTGTTACACACGGATTTACTGCTAAAGGAGGACTATGGAACTCTCTAAGAACCGTCTCTCACATCATCAAAGGAACAAAAATCCTTCCATGATACAACACTCAATGTTGTTTATCCTCTTACAAATCATCAGGGGACTCACTATAAACAACTTAGTCTCTCAAAACCTCCCCCAATAGATCTCCCAATTGAGAATCTTCTAAATTATGCATCAGGGATGACTGTACCATATTCTAAAAAAGACAAACTTTACCTCCAACGTCTTCTATATCAAGAGGAAATGATGAAAGTTCTTCCATTACTCTAAAGGATCCACTGGATTCACACACATCATCAGTAAGTGACTTTTGGATCAGTGAATCTGCTACTACATTTCCTTTTCCAGGTGTATACGATATTTCAAAGTTGTATTCTTGCAATAACTACATCCACCAATGATGTCATAAGTTCAATTCATGCTGGAAGAAAAGATACCTCAAAATCTTATTATAAGTGAAAACCACATTGTGCTCACCAATGAGGTAATGTCTCCACAACTTCAGAGAAAACATCACGGCTACCAACTCAAGATCATGGAAGGATTAGTTGCGTTGAAGGGGATGCAACTGCTGAGACCCATACAAAACAACAGACCTATGATGCATGAGAACACAACCTAACCCCAGATGTGAAGCATCGTAGATAACATCAAACTGAAATCCCTCATCTGGAAGACAATGGACTAGAGAACTTACTAAAATCAATTTATGATACTCGAAATCTACCTGCCACTGGTCAATCTATATGTATGCCTGATACATCCTAGTCAACGCTTTCATCGAAGTCGAAAATTATGAGAAATTGGATATAATTCTTTTGTAGTAGCCTGTGAGACAAGGAAAACTTCGCACCTATGAAACTTTCTAGGGGGTTTCCCAAGACACCACTACTTATATCTTCGATGGATCCACAACTACTCTCTATTGGGACACAACATTCCCCAACAAACAGACTTCTCGAGCCCAAAAATCACACTTCGACAACGTCCCAAACAACTGATGTTGGAGAAGGACTCAAAAAATGGCTTGTAGATGATCTGCATTCTCCTCTTCAGATGTGGAGTACACAAGGTCGTCATCGATGAAAAATACCATGAACTTGTCTAGGAACTCACGGAACACATCATTCAGTAATCCCTTGAATATAGCTGGAGCATTCAACACGCCAAATGGAACTACAACGAACTCATAATGCCCATGACAAGAACGGAAAGTAGTCTTCGGGATATCCTCATCCTTCACATGCATCTGATGATATCCCGACCCCAATTAGATATTTGAGAACCGACATGCACCTTTCAGTTGATCGAATAAATCATCCATTCGTTAAAGAGGATAGAAATTCTTTATTTTCACATTTTTTAAGATATGATAATTGATACACAACTGAAAACTACCGTCTTCCTTCTTCACAAACAAAACTGGTGCACCCCATTGTGACACACTTGGCTAAAAAAATCGCACTGTAACAAACCATCAAGCTATATATGTAGCTCTTGTAATGTAGATGGGCTGTAATATATGGGGAAATAAATATTGGAGATGCTCCTAGTTGTAACATGATCCCAAACATGATCTCTCATTGATGGGGTAATGCTACAACCTCTTCTGGAATGACATCAGAGTACTCCTCTAGACCCTAGGATATGAAAACTGATGAACCTTTGAAGAACTCAACATTATTTCATCCTTCATGGATGATAAGGATGGAACACACCTATAACCCATCTGAGGATCTCACTCACCAACAAAAACCACTTTCTCTCCATCCGCACCAATGAAAACAACCTTCTTCATGAAGCAATCCACTATAACTTGCACCGAATACAACCAATCCATGCTAAGTATGACATCATATGGTTTTATTTATAAACATAGGAAATCTCCCCAAGAGCGATGTGGCCCCAAAACTAGATCACAGTCTCTACATACTTCAAACAAGTCTGCTCGACCTCAAACTGGCGTAGTCAACGCCATGGGAACTAGAAGCCTCTCTACCTCAGGTCCCAATGCATGGAAAATTCTAGGTGATATGAAGGAGTGTGTGGCTCCAGTATCAAACAAGGCATACACTGAGGTAGAAAATAATAAAACGGTACAACGAGTGACATCTGGCTCGCCTTGAGATGGCAACACTAGAGCATAAAGTTGACCATGACCTCCTCCACGACCACTCTGACCCTAATGACAACCACCGACATGGTCACGATCTACTCTCTAAGGGAGGGGAGCATCATGGGGATGTCCTCTTCCTGCCCTGGCTACCCTCTGCTTATCTGAAGATGGTGCAAATGGTTGCTACTACCTATGCTGGAACTGCCTCCATGAAGGAACCTAGATTGTAGTGCCTGATGCATGATGACCGCTTTGAAAGGTCGTGTAGTCCTGCTACTGATCACCATGACCACCACAAGAATAACATTCACCTGATCCCATGGCATAGGCCTAATAGTTGATGCCTCTGGATAAAAGATATGTGAAGGGCCGGGACCTACACCCAACTACACAGAATCTCTTCTACCCTGAAAACTGGGAACCACAACACTTCTTCGCGAGGACTCATTCTGATTACCCTCTCGTGATGATCTTGTCTGGGCCAAAGTTCTATCGATAACCTGTACCCTCTCCAGTACCTCATGATATGTTTTTAGCATAGATGGTGTGACCTGGTGCTGGATCTAAGGATGCAAAGCCTCCTCGAAATGCCTCGCTCTGGAATCCTCATATGGTAGTAGGGCTAAAGTATATCGCAAAAGGTTCCTAAATTGGATTCCAATCTATAGAATACTGGAGCTCCCCTTTCGAAGGTTTAGAAGCACCTGACGACTAGATTCCTTCGTATTCGATGAAAGAAACTCAAATTTAATCATGTCTTGGAACTCCTCCCATTAGATCGCTAACTCCTCACGATCCACAAGGAACATGAACCACCACTACCTTGTTACTCCATGAAGCATCATCACAACCAAGACACCAATGGATCCGTATGAGAACAAATCGAACTAAAGCCGATCGCGACCTCCTCTAACCAGTCTTCTATGACTACATGTTAAACAATGCCCCTATACTTCTACAGACTCTGGCTTTGAAACTCTCATGGTGTATTCTTCCACCTGTTTCCATCGTCAACCTCTACCCTACGGAAATCTGTTAGAATATTCTACTGGATATTTTCTACACAAACATGACTTGGAAATTGACCTAGATCGATACCTATAAAATAAAAACCGTTAGAGTTCCTAAACCTATAATATGGAAGACTCAACATTAATTAATTAATTGTTTTCTTTTATTCTTTGTAGGTTTACCTATACCTAGGTTTACCCATTCAAACATAGGCACAAAGAATAATTATGCATGACCCTTTCTTAGGTATCTTCCATGATACTAGTATCACCTTGTTTAGTAGCCATTGAATACATAAATGTTCATACATCAGATCAGAGGGGGACCTAAACACCTATGTATCAGACGGTCTCCAGTGTTTACCTCACATGCTAAACATGATTGAAATCATTTCCCTACCAATCAACGCAACCTCACCTGTGCCTAACTCCAAACTCCATCCAATCCCTCAACAAGACCTTTGATACTGCTCTGTCACGACCCCCTCCACACAAAGTGTACCGCTCCTTGGCTGGCAATGTGAGAAGGGAGATAATGACCCCAGAGTCCCGTCTCCAATAGGACCCAGGTTGCAGACTAGTACCGAGGGTATAGTAACACACCAAAAAGGGAGGCATTACCCACTATGTGAACACATAAAGTAGTGAGAGATAATATAGACACCAACAAACTCAGACTATAATATAAATGAAAATCGAATTAAGAATATGAAATGTCATGAAGAAGTACTACAACTGAAAAGGGAAAGACTACAGGTACCCAAAAAAAGTAATAAAAATAGCAACCACAATCCTGAATAGCTCCTACACCCCCAAGCTCGTAAAAACCATCTTGATCTCTAACATTCTCTAAGTATCATGAAAAATAGTTTATATATACATAGGGTGAGAATAATAATATACGTAGTAGGATCATTCCTGAAGCATCTCGTGCAAAAGCAATGAAAGAATGCTAAATCCCAGTGAACAACAAGTGAAACTAAATCGTCACCTGAACATGTATACTATGTTCCCAACATTACCATGGATACTCTCACCAAGTAACACATAAAATAATATATCATATAATAATGAATATCAAGAGTACCCTGCTACTACTTCGCCACTAATTTTCTTCTTTCCCCAATGCCGCACGACCTGAGCATCATCTCCAAAAAGGCATGCCCACAGACACCTGGGTGAAGCACCATAATATGTACCTCATGCAACAAAACCAAGACATCCACACGCCAAATTAACAAGGTAGTTTCAGGTTGCCACCACTATTTTCATAATGTGTAACATACATCGGGTATTATAACTCATGCAATTATAGCCCATACACTGTGTTAGGATCCTCAATCCATCCCAGAATATACACGTTATACTTATAGTTGTACATAGAAAAATATATCCAGAATATAAGTGTGTGAATAACCACAACCATTACAGCCCTCTACACACATATAGGGGGAAAACTAACCCATGTGCCTGCCAGCACCAGTAACTAACATGAGAAGAGAGTGGGGACATGGGGGGTAGTCATCCTTCCATCCTCCCACCAGAATGTTGGGGAAAACACTCCCCTAGGGATCAAAATCCATGGGGTGTCAGTTTCCCTTACTGATATAGTGGAGTAGCGTATAGAAAGTCAAAAAGTAAATGATATATTTTATCTCAAAACCACACTATGGGAATTACCTAGTGTTGGACACAAATACAACTAACGTCTCTCAAAATTTGGGCAGCTACTTCTAAGACTAGGTATCCTATAAGCACACAACCATTTAATGAGATTTGTTATATTACTTTATTCCTTTTTTATCTGTTCTACTGTATTTTAATTAATTCTTTAAACATTAATTAACCATGACCAATTCCACATTAAATTTCATTAGAATCATACAAATTTCAACTGTTCATTCAAAAATTACAACCTCATCATTAAGTTCCAGCATCCCCATCCCCATGGGTTAACACCATTTATTAAATTATTCATTATAGAAATAATTTCCCACATTCCCAAGAATTCTATAAAAAAATTATATTCTAATAAAGACAAGTGAGATCAACATAGTGAGTAGATGTACTACACGTCGAGTCTTTGCCACTTATTACAAGAGAATATACCCATCCTTCCTTTGGAAGATAAACACGAAAATCACATGGTATACCCCACCTGTCTTTTCCTCTTTCAAAAGAAGGGTACGTAAGACCAGCTACCTTGAGCAGTGGGGAAAAGTAAAGCAGATAAACAACCAATCAAAATTACCAAGCATCAAACAATCACATCCATCTCATTCTATCATCCCTGGCGTCCTCCTGGACTACCACATGCATAAACGGATGCATCTCGCCACTCTGGTCATCATCTTCTGACAAAATTAAAAGGTCATCCATGCCTCCACATATTACAACAACCATCCATGCTCACATTGAAACACAAGCAGCAGTAAAACAATAGTCTTCACAATTGGTCTTCTGGACCTTAAAAAACAAGAGGGTGACTCATAAAACCAAAAGAAATTATCTTTTAACAACCAGTAGTACATTAATCCATATTGGGTTAACCGATTTATTATTAGTTGGATCCAAAATCGGGAAACCTAACTCATAAGTTATCACAAATAAATAAACCTGATTACTGCACTAATTTGATTAACATCAAATTACAACAAGAACCAGATTTGTTTTCATGCCTCTTTATCATTAGAAAAAATTTATCAATTAATCCCGGTTTACGTTCTTTATAGATTCTATCATGAACCAACAATAAATCAATGTAAGAAATGATATCACACTATATAGCTGAACAAGAGGAAATAACATATGATCGATATTAATTTATTTATCAGGTTAAAATATTCATTATTTCAATACCATTTCTATACAGTGGGATTAAATATGCTAACAATATATTTGCACGTAAAATAAATAGAAGTAATGAATCCCCTACCTCAAATAGTTCATCACATTCTTTATCCACACAACAATTCACGATCCTCCTCTCGCGTCAACTGCATCCACCCGAAGATGCCATGGTATGACAGCACCAACCAAAACCCAAGAAAAAACCCATTATAAGCATGTAAATTACTTGTTATAACATTGATAGGAGAAACATGAGGAGATGATCCCCAAAGGAACGACTATAAAACATACCTTATATCAATGATTGACCGATATAGCTCGGTTGCATCAAAATAGAGCGGAAGAAATTCGAGGAGTAAAGTTTGATTGTGCAACTCCTACATGAAGGATTGAAAGGTTATAGCATCTCATAGCAGAGAACAATGAATAAGAACAAGGCGGGATGATATCTTGTCGCTTTTGAATATTTAATGGGGCGATGGTTTAAGATATGCTTAATTTCCCATTAAAAGTGGATTACATTAACCCACACGGTTTGGCGAAGTAAAATTATCCTAAGCCATAAGAATAATTAATATAGGATTTATAGTCTTTGAATAGGCCATAAGAGTCCTTAAAATAATGGTGAAAATGTATTTTACATCAAAGGAAATGCCAAAGGGGTGAAACTGTAGGAAGCTGGAAAGATTGTTCAAAGTGTGTTGTTAGAAGTCTGATGTTAGAAGTAAATTGTTAGAAGTCCGTTGTTAGATGTCTTATGTTAGAAGTAATCTTTTAGAAGTCTTCTATTAGAAGAATGTTGTTAGAAGTCCGCTGTTAGAAGTCCGCTGTTAGAAGTCCGCTGTAAAAATATAACTGACAAAAGTCTACTGTTAGATGTCTTTAGTTAGAAGTCTACTTTTACAAGTCCTTTATTAGAAGTCCGTTGTTGGAAGTCCACTATTAGATGTCTGTTGTTATATGTCCTCTATTATAAGTCCGTTGTTCGACGTCTACTGTTAGAAGTCCGCATTTATAAGTGCACTGTTAGAAGTCCGTTTTTATAAGTCCGCTTTTAGAAGTCCACTATTAGAAGTCTGCCTTTAGAATTCCACTATTAGAAGTCTTCCTTTAGAGGTCCGCACTTAGAAGTCCGATGTTAGAAGTCTGCTATTAGAACCTCACTTGTAGAACACTGTTCACTAAACCTCACTGGTAAAACACTGTTCACTAAATCCTTACCGATAGAACAGTGTTCACTAAATCCTCACTGATAGAACACTGTTTACTAAATCCTCACTGATAAAATAATGTTAACTAAATCCTCACCGATAGAACGCTATTCACTAAATCCTCACTGATAGAACAATGTTCACTAAATCTTCACTGATAGAACACTCTTCACTAAATCCTCAATGATAAAATACTATTCACTAAATCCTCACCAATAGAACTCAATTCACTAAATCCTAACATATAAAACACTATTCACTAAATCCTCACCGATAGAACACAGTTCACTAAATCCTCACCGATAGAATACTATTCACTAAATCCTCACTGATAAAGAACTGTTCACTAAATCCTCACCTACAGAACAGAGTTCACTAAATCCTCACCAATAGAACACTGTTCACTAAATCCTCACTGATAGAACACTATTCATGGAACATCACTGATTGAACAGTGTTCACTAAACCTCACTGATAGAACACTATTCACTGAACCTCACTGATAAAACATTGTTCACCAACTGTTATAGGTTACCGATAGAGTTTACCGATAGAGATTACCGATAGAACTGTTCACTGATGGAACTATTCGCAGTATTGTAAATTTGGAAAAAAGTACTAGGGATAAGTCATCTTGACCTCCCAGAACACCTTAAACACCATATTTTCACATGTAATGAACCGGAGAGGTCCAGGACATTACAAACATTTTCTCTAGTGTGGGTGTTGTTGTAACATGGATGATTATATGATGAGATCTATGAGAATGAATCAAATATAAGTGATTAGAGGATGAACCTCTTCTTGGATGACCCCTTACTACCTTATGAAGGGAAACTCAGGGAATAGATTCATTAATGTGGAGAGGTTTTAATGATATAATGTTTTATAATGGTAAAAATAATTTTTTTTATTTTAAATTAATTAATTTATTCTATTTTATGTTACCTATGGTCTATTGAATTCTTTGAGATATTCCAAAGATTGGTTGGAACCTGGAGCTCAAAATTATGGAAAACTGTTCTAGGAACATAGTTTTTCAAATTTGTTCCCCTGGGCTTGCACAGTTCAGGGAAACCCTGTAGGGTATATTAGAAGGATGCTGATGGGGTGAATAGTCAGAATAAACCATAATATTCTAGTTACAAGATCATGGTCCAAGTTGCATACATGTTATATAGTTACATTATACAAGATTCACATGGTTATCCCTACTACGCACACATATTTGTGGAGGAACTTATATATACATGTCATACAAAATGGTTGCTGAATTTTTTTGGAAACATATGAAGATAAAGAGTTCACCACATTGAAATTGCGAAAAATTATTATTTTTTCAGTTCAATAAATTATTTAACCCCTCATTTTCCTCCCATGGATCAAGCTATATCCACTCCAACATGAAGGTCATCCTCCATGGATCTCTCTATTCATTGAATCTATTTCTACACTTGAACTCAGTTTCATTCATAAATAATTTATATAGATATCTGATGATATGTTATCTTGTAAAAAAAATTCATTCTAAATTATATTCCCATATTAGATGATATTTTCATGTCAACTCAGATGTTTTATATTTCATGAATTTTCTTGGTCATTAAATTTCATTCACTCTACTCGAATCCCAAATATGATATTAAATGAGTAGTTTTCCATGTGGAAATGGTTGTTGGAATTGTATTTTTTCTTCCTTACGTTATACATGCTCTTGTATAATTATCAATTTTTCCACATAGTGGTAATTTCTGCACAATACTGTAATATTTTTTACTAATGTAAATTAAATCATTTTGAGATACTTAAGTATATCCATGTTAAACAATTAGGGGATTTATAACATAGCAGTTTCTACCCCTATTATATTTTTCAATTAAATTAACTCTTTTATATAAATGAATAATTGATAAAATCACCCCCATTGTTATTTCTGTTGATTTTTAATTTAATTATCCTTAACTTATAAATAAAATAGAATAACATTAACTAAATAATGTGAGTGGAAATTCCACATCTATAATTATATATAGATAATGAATTACATAAATTTTGATACCCATGGTTAATAGAGACAAACAATTATAAATTCATAATAAATAATGAATTATGATTATTATAATTAGTCCATAGATATTTGTCATTATGGAATAGTTAAGGGACTTATTGAGCATAGAATCTCAAACTCACTTATATTTGGTGTAGTTCATGGTGTCTCACATAATTTAAATGGATGGTTGGAATAATGATAAACTTTCCCTTGCATTATTTTATGGGAATGAAGTCTCACTCCAATATCTTGAGTGACAAGAATAGTGTATTAAATTCACGTTATATTCAGAGATATTACCCTTGTAAAAGCCTATATCATATTAATTTAGGCATGAAAAATTGAGTTATACTCTGTTCTAGAAAGAACCTAATATCAATGTATATTTATATATATTTACCAACATATATAGTGTATATAAATATATAAATATATAAAGATCAATTGATATTACTTATAAATTTATGTACATGGAAACCGAAGTTAGAGTTATCATAACCTATTCTGAATTAGGTAGTATTAAGAAGGTTTCATATAAGAACCGCAAAAAACTACTTTATTGTCTTTAGATCTATTTTTTATAATATATATATTCACAATGAAATGTTATTAAACCATACTGAATTATTCTAGATAGCATTGGTTATTCCTAAAATAGTTTATATCAAACCTTAATTAGGTTATTGGTTGGTAACTAGAAAAACCATATAGATCTAGTTAGGGACATCGGAAGACTCGTGATCATGGATTATTGATCTTATTTTCCAATACTCTGGGAGAAGGGGAGTAAGGGACTAAGAATTTACTTGTGATGATAGTGGATACGTATTTTGTTCTTTTTAATATTTTTTACATGATGTATATGTATGATCTCAATGTCTCCTGTAATCCCCTATAATGTACATTAGGGTGATAAGAAATCATTTCTAATGACAAAGCCTATTGTATTCTTCTGATTTCTATTTCATTGATGTTTATAAAAAATTTATGATTATTTTTCTTTCTTCTTTTATGATATATGTTATATGATGCTTCAAAATTTTATGTTATTTTATTATTACATCTATGATACTTTGATTAAAGGGGGTATGCTCTCTCCATCATACCACCATAGACACACATTGTTAGTTGAAAGACAACCGCTCAAGGATAAGAATGCCTAATGCCAGGTGATCCACCAACATAGAGAACCATTAAGTGTCTCTTGGTTTAGTATGTTATAATATTTTATATATTGAATGAATTATTTTAAAATCGTCATTCCATGAGATGACTCTTTAGAAAAAATGAAAATATGATGACTTCTAGTGTATCATGGGTTGCTTCTATGGTAACAAAACCAACGATGATTGGTCTATCACCCCAAAATGGTATCCTATAAATCATGGGTGTTTACATTATCCAATCATTTATTTTAAAGGAAAAGTTTCTGAATTTTCATCATTCCATATTGGTATAACCACAAATATTTTTCGAGATATGAAGTATTTTCTTTGGTATTCTGGTATTAAACAAGACATCACTAATTCAGTATCTCAATTTTGTTAATGCTAAAAAATATGTTTAACCACTAGAATCCATCCATTTTAATTCAATATATACACATAAAAATGTGTCATTGTAATGAGATTTATATATATTCCAATAATTGATTAATATGAAATCCATTCAGTAACTATTAAATGAAGGAGGTAATTAACTATCTAAAAAACACATGTAATTAAATGTCTATCAATGACACAACTAATGTTTTGGACCTATGAACTATCTATTTCTAGAATAGTGTAACAATACATTGGACTTATATCTACATTATCTTACATAGAAACCATCATTTTACCAGACATTATATAAGGGAATGTAAGAGGAAAGTGGACCTCAGGATAGGTTGGTAACAACACATCATCCTCATACATATAGAATGAAAAAATGGATAATAAATATTTGGATGATATGATGGATTTCTATATATGGGAAATTTTGTGTTCATGGGAATGAAATTTGTTATAGTATTGACTTTATAATAATAATTATTGGTCATCCATCCAAATGGAAACCACCAAAAACATTATGGTCAACCTAGAAACCAAAATCAATAATGGTTTGTGTTTGGAGATAATTCCATGAATACAAAAAGTCATTTTTAGACATCAATGATGATGATATAGACGAGTCATTAGCATTTTCTGATAGATTATTGTGGGTACACATTTTATGTATATAATTTTATCTTATTTTGGAATCTTAAAATATGATCATCTATGTTTTAATGTCTAAGACTTATTGTGTATGTATGTATTTGAATCAAATTGAACTAACAAAAAGGTATGTGAGAAATATTTTTGGCCATTGAATTGTCTTTAATGGTGGATTATTACATTACTTTACTACTATTGAGGTATTTGATCAATAATATAATTTATTTATTCCAACCTAAGAAGTATCATCCAAAAACATCTGATGTTTTGAAATATTAATACATTGAAATAAAGATTTATATGACTAAAACTGGTAAACCACATGATGTTACTAATTCTCACCTAAATTTTCTACATGGGAATTTAATTCAATTGTTTTAAATTCTTTAATATCACGGTTCAACATATCAAAAACCTTGTCGAAGAAGATATAAGAAGGAAAAAATGTCATCAACACTTCTAGGGGTAAAATTCATCAGCTTATATTTATAGGTAATAAATAAATATTGTGGAAATAATTGTCACATATTTTTGTTACTTTCATGTACATGTATTCAAATGTATTATACATCTTTATTTGTGGTCACCTCTCATATCTTTTTTGGGACATTTGGAGGAATGTAGTGTTTTCTATTATTTTGGATTGTTATAATATGGATAAGATATATTGTTCAAGATTCTTTATAAACTATGCTTCATGTTTCGGTGTAATTGTGGTGGTTGAAAGGATAAACATGTGGTTTTATCTAAATATGATTCATTAGTCTAAAACATTTCAATTTGGGGTAGAGTAATTTATCATGGTTAGTATAGGATTTGTCAAACTAAGCATCCAATCCATGTGTGAACAAAAATATCCTAGAAAATGGGATTATAGATTGAATATGTCTTGTTAAACAATATTAATATATAGTCTGATGAATATTCATTTTTATGAATTTTCTATCCAAGACAAAAAAAATAATGTTTTGGAGAATTTTTTTCCCTAATAATAGGATCTCAACAATAGGGATTCATCATGGGGATTGTGGAGAGTCTTTGTCTCCTCTTGAAATTTATTTGTGGATCATGCGGAAATGGATCAGATTTTTAAAATGTATAATCCCATTATTTCATGTTTATTTTTCTTCTTATAGATCCTACATTAATTACACAAATATATCCTTATATCAAGGTCGTTTGTTGTAAATATATGATCTGTGATATCATCTAATTTAGTTCCTTATTAATTTGGAATAATATGGTTATTTTTTCTCCATATCATCTTTAATCATTTCATGTTATTTGAAATTCATAACATTAATTGAAATTTCTATCCCCATTATTCATCAAATGTTGAATCATATTTTCTTATTTGTGAATTAATTATTATAGATCCCCTTATAATTTTTATGACCCACATATTTTTTGGTATTTTTTTATTATAATGGTCATTTCTATTTCACATGTTTTAGGGTAGCTAGTTTTCTAACAAGAAATTTCATTGTGATCATTTTTTTTATATTTGAAAAATATTTCTAAAATTTTTAGAAGGAAGGGATAAGGTTTTTATAAATTAATCTATATTTGGTAATGGTTTTGGAAATGGAATTTATCATGGTGTTATGAATGAAAATTGTATCAAATGTTGCTTTGTGTAAGATTAATGATGAAATTATCATTGTATGATTCAAATTTGGAAACCCAAATTTCATTGATGATGATGTAGGGATCTATCAACAATTATGTTATATTTACCTGATGGTCATTTATGACATGACAATGTTCTCCCCGTGTATCTTTTGTTGTGTAAAAGTGATAGTCTTGGGTGTGAGTTAGTACCCATTGGCCTATACAGTATAAGAAATGTGCTAACCTGGTGGCCTAATGGTCATGATAATGTTACAAATATCATCATTTACAATTAATTTGTAATTAATGGGATTTGTTTCATCTAGTGATTATTCATAAATTGGTTGATTGATATTAATGAAAAAATTATTGAAACAAGTCTTTTTTGTAGTTATATTATATTATAAAATGGTTGAATTAAATATTATTTAAATAAGGCTATATATAACTATATATAATTTCTTTTTTAATCCCATTAACATATTATGTTTATTTTGAAAATTTTGTTAATGAACCACTTGTTGTGATCCTCAAAAAATATTTTACTCACACCCCTCATGCACTATTGTGTGTATGAAGATTTTATGTTATCAGATTTTGTGAAGTGAAATTAATATCAAGTTTGATTCTAGTATTTTTTTATCTAGGTGTGGGAGTCTGGAAGTGACGAAAGGTCAAATAGAATATTTAATCAATATTTTTTTAGTTTTTGTGTTATCTTATATATATTAGACTAATTTTTTGAGGATGGATTTACATTTTATGCTCATTACTTTTTTATGAATGAAATTATTTTGCATATTTATTTACACTATCAATATTATTTATGTAAAATTAATTCCTATAAGTATTTCATTATTTCCATGAACTTTTTCCAGTACATGGGGATTGAGAAGTCCCTTCATACATTTTTAGGACAGACATTGGTTATGGGAATTTATTTAATCTACTTTATTTTTTATAATGAATTATACTATGAAATTTCATTTGTGTCGCCACTGGGTCTCTTTAATTATTTTTTATTCTTACAAATTCTTTGGACTCATTCCATGGATCTTGTATTGATTCATAGTACAATGGGACTCCAAGTAATATATTCTTGGATAGAAAATTTTTCCCTAATACAGGGGACCACCCACAATATCATCATGATGGTTTTAATTTTCATCTTTTACAATTTTTTTATTCCACATATTGATTAAAGGCTCTACAAAACACATTTAATAATGTTTTTATTTATCCTAGGATCTAAAGTGGAAAGAATATTAATAGTGGTTATTACTTACACTTGTACATTATAGTTATTTTTTTATAGGGTCAAATTATCTCCCATTTTTTTTACTATTTAAGTATGAAACCACATTGGATGTTCCCAACTATGTTATACTTCATCATTTTGATTTTTAACATCTCACATGGGTACACAAAAAAACAAAAATTATTTTAGGTTTAGGTTGTGACGATTCCTGTTATTGTATGACCATGTTAGAGTATAATGAATAGTTTTTGGATTCTATGATTGATTCATGGATGAAATTTTAAGTAGATACACATATATTATTCAATGAAACTTTTATTTTCATACTTGGTCAGTCTAGTGGCCAATCATTGTCATTATGGATACTTTCCATTGAATATCATTATTTATTAATGGTTGTGAGTTATTTATTCCTTGTAATTTGTTTTATAATATTTAGGGAATATGTTTTTTATATGTCTATTATTTTTTACAATAAAATGGTGGTATAGCCTCCCACAGTATAACCATAGTCCCATATATAATGTTGGTAGAATTAGGTGAACAATGAGGTATTCTATAGCCCATGTTGTAGCCACATAGGACATGGAACATATTTGTGTAAATTTAATATGTATGGGTTGGGACATTATTAATTGATATGAAAGGTATAATGATTAATATTATGAAAAATGTCAAATATTTTTTCCTTACAATTTTTAGGGGTGTTATAAATATTAATGATGAATGTTTTAGATATTGCGACAGATATATGATAGTTTCATGGAAAAAACATATTTATGTAGATATACATTGATAATAATGATATGGGTCCATTTTTTGTATTCTATGTAACAATTTTTTTTATCATTTCCTGATATCCATGTGGTTATGATTTTGTGATTTATTTGTTTATTTTAGTTTTTTTCCCTTTGATTGACTGTAAGAGTCTATTTCTTAAGATTCATATGCAGCACGTAGGATTCTAATAATATATTGTGGTTATCCTATTTTTATCACTAGGTAGAGGGTTCGAATGATTACTGTGCTAGTAACAACCTATAAGATATTTTCTAAAATATATTGGAATGTCAATCTATTCAACTAAACAAAAATTTATCTTATTATAATGAAACTCCATGTGGATATGTAATGGATACACACAAATAATGAATTTTATGCCCCTAATTATAAGGTATATATAGTGAAACATGTAGGTCGACTTAATAATTTTTGGACCTAATGTTAATACTAATGTAATAATTTGTTTTTGTTTCTTCAAAAAATGGATTGAAAAAAAATTATTTAAAATTATTATAATATCATTTTGGATATTCATTCATTTAACATGTTATTTTATGAAAAATATCAAACACATGTAACTATGATTATTCTATAGATTACAAGGGATTTAATATAAAAATATTTAATCATTAGAGATGAATATTCATTATATATAACAATAATGCATTCCCATGGATCCTAATTCTTTAGTTTCATGGGATATAAATTACATTATAATTTTATCTAATGAATGATTTTGAAATGATGACTAAAACTATTCTCACATGGAACTCATATTATATATACACTAATGAAATAAATATTTAACACCTAGGTAAAGAAAACATTAGAAAGGGTGTTCTAATATTATCAGAATGGAAAAACATAAGAGACATAAAAAGGATCATAACATAGAATTATATAACCATAATAATATGAGAAAATGATCATGAAATAAAAAAATAAAACCCAATAATTTAATTATTAAAATTACTAAATCATGGTATAAGGATATTTAATAACAAGTGGAGTTATTCATATGTTTTTTGAAGCATTAAAATAAAATTATAGGCCATATTAAAATTTAATAAGTATAATAACAATTTTTTTGTTACACATATACGATGAAAATGATTTTTTAATCATTTACCACTTCCAAGACAATCATATTATATTGGTTTCACTACCTATTCCATTATTTAATAGGCATGGTTCATTTAATATATTTCCTTATTAGTTATACCCCCTAGTGAACTACATTTAATCCAAATTAATTATTTTATTATGCCATGAAATATTGATATTTAACCAATGAAGTTGAGAAATATATTATTTTGGCCTCATCAATCAAAAAATTAAATCAATAAAAATGATTCAAATAAGATAATTAAGATTTCGTCATATCATCATGTCCTGACCCATGGAAAAGAAAAAATTTAAAAAAATATTTAATCACAACATAATCTATATAAACTAAACCACTCTCATAATGGTTTCACCTTTAAATAAATAACCTGTGGGAAAGATAAAGGCTTCACAAAATCATTTTAAATTATCATCATATTATTATTTCTAAAAGAAAAATTTGAATGGAATCATTAGATCATACCCCTGTAGAATTATAACTATTCATTATGGATGATGAGGTAGATAAAAATAACTTTAAATGAAAATTCTGACCTTTCATTAAAAATGTGGGAAAATAAATTTTTATTTTGATAAAATTTTAACAATAATTATAACATATTAGAAAAATCATTTACATCAAAAAAATAATCATTTATTTAATGGATTATTTAATAAAAATATAGTCTATTATTATATGAAAATACTTTCACATTTTATATGTTAATGGATAAAATTATTTCAGAATTTTTTAAAAATAACATGTTCAGAGATCGTATAATAGAAATGATTAATTTGAAAATTTTGCAAACAAAAGTTACATTTAATAGATTTTTTTTATTAAAACATTAAATTTATATCTAAAATACCCCGCAACACATTTTATATATAATGGAAGTGGGGGAAAAATGTTCATCGACCAAAAATGAAATGAAGATGACATTTCATTAAAAAATAATTCTCATTCATTTTAAGTACCAAAGAGAGTAAAATGGATAAAATATATAAAGAATCAAAAATTGACTTGTGTATAAGAAAATATAAGTCATATAAATTTCAATATCAATATAATTTTCAATAATATAAATTTAATATAGTCAATCCCAAAATGATATGAGGTGTTATCATAAAACCTCAAGTACTATCTTAATTTGTACAGATTAAAATATCATAGAAAATAAATATATATTTATATACATATAATAAAAAAAATCCATATATAAATTATATTATATCATTAAATTATAATATACAAATTTTTTATTAACAATTACATAATTAATATGGATATTATGATAAAACGTTTCCATTTCCATGTAGGTTTTTGTTCGATGGTTCTTGTACGTAAAACATGGTAATAGATTCTTCATATCAAAAATCGTAATAATGAAATAAGAATAATATTTATTTTTCATATACACTTTTTTAATCAATCATATAAATTAGGGAAAAAAATTTATTACAGGACATCATGGATACGATAGGCCATGCTTACTCATGGGTGATGTTTTCTCTTTTGGATAAATTAAAGGATTAATAGTTAACTTATAATTCACAATATTTGTATCAAAATTATTTCATTAAATAAAACCATATTATTTTAAATCTAATTTTAATTTGAATACTGATTTACATTTCTTCACGGTGGAGGTATTCAACATATATGCATAGCCGACATTATCATTGTCCAATGGTCGATAAGGTATGAATGTACAAGTCATATTATAACTCTATAAGAATAATTATGACATATATATAATATATTGACCCCTAATATATCATAATGACATAATATTAAAGGATTTCATAAATAAACATACATAACATCTTGGGGGTGGGGGAAGTTATCACATACACATGAATGAGGCTTTCATTACTCATTTGATTGAGAAGGAGATGAATAATGATGACTAAATTTTCAAAATAACATATCAATGATGTTATTATATTGGATACATCATGTTATTATGGATATTATAGTTTTATATACAGTTGATGGAGAAATGTAATTTAATATACGCTATTAAGAGTTACCACGCTTTATTGGGAAACATCCTTTTTCTTACACCGAATGCCTTGAATGGATGGATTTATGATTAAACTAGGACATATAAGACATGAGAATGGATCTTAGTATGAAAATTGTGTATTTATTTAACATATAAGGTTATTTTTTTCATTGTATGAATATAGGGTTTGGGAGTCCTTTTATAATAGTGGGAGATGACAAACTTATAATTATTCAAATGATTAAAAAATATCACACATATTTATCAAGATAAAGTAACCCTAAATGAATCAGAAATTAATATTATATTATTTATGGTTTATAAATATTATCAAATAATAGAACTTATAAAAAAATTTATTTCAATTGAACCCTTACCACTTTAGTATAACATGTCTTAAAAAACATAATACATCACCGTAATAATGAATTTTAACCTTGGTTACTATTCAATTAGAACAAAAAATAAATTAAAATTATTATTGATAAATCATTAATATAATTAGATATATGAGAAACATTTTATTAAATTTTATACATTTTATTTTTATAAGTTCATTGAAAAATTAGTGTATCAAACATTTCAATATTTTTATATCAAAAACATATTTTATGCCATAATACAAAAATAACCATTATTCAATTCCATTTAAAAAATAACTGATTATTATTATAAAGTTCTACTGAATATATAATATATAAAATTCATTAAAAACAATAATAAATTATAATTTATTTTATTTATTTTGATAAAAATACATTATTTTAATAAAAATATTTCATTAAAACATCAATTTTTATGTTGAAATATTTTTATTTTCTTATCTAGCAGAATAGTAACCCTTGAATTAATTTTAAATTTTTTTAAAAAATATGTATTAAAATTTTATTTAGTTGTATTCATAACCTCTAATAAATCTACTATTTGATAACTATAACATAATTTTTTAATAATTTTATATTATCTTATTGTTCATTTAAGCTTTGGTTTGCATATAAATAATGTTATCAATGAAATAAATTTTATTTAATGTGAAATATAACATAAGATATCATTGGGTAATACTATTCCCCCTCATGAGATTATACCACTTGAAATAATGTCACTATGATATTAATAACTATGGATACTATGATTTGTTCATTTATATTTGTTTCTATATAATTTCTTTAAATTTATTTTTTCACCAAAAAAAATAGAATTGTTGAGTGGTCATAGTTCATAACAATTTATCTTATCAAAATAGAATCTATATTATTTATTAAATGAAAGATATATTATTGTCATGTTGTATGATCTAGGGGTGGAAAACATACAAAAGATGAGGAATATTCTGCCTCAGAAGATATATATGAAACACATAATGAACATATGGTATATTTAGTGGAAGATCCAATAAACATGAAACCATCTTGATATGTGTATGAAATATTTTGGGGATTATATATATGGGACTCATATTTTCTTTCATTCCAAACCACATAAACTTATTCTAATATGATATTTATATGAATACATTCTCAGCAACATCAATCTTATGACAACTCTATCAATAATTAGAATTAATTTTATGTCAGCTCTATATTACCCCATAATAATGGTGAATTTATCTAACCATAATTTCCATTTCATAAGATATTTTATGTCTCAGTATAATTATTTCTAAAAATTATCTTCAAGATGATATATATTTTTACTTCATTTAATGGAAGGATTCATATATATGTATATGAATTATCAATTGAATAATATGTTTGTGTGAAAATTATTCCAGTATATTTTTTAGATCACAAATACCATATTAAAATATATAATAGGATATTAGTATATCCAATAGGGTTTAATTTATCACTATGAATTACAGTTTTTATAAGATTGATATAAAATCCTATTGATTTAATATATATTAAATTTTTCCTAATGAACTCTCCAAAAAATCCTGGTAATAATAATATACTAATGGAATACCATAGAATGTGTTACTCAATACATCCTAAAAATTCATTAATTTATATCCTCTAAAAGTGATCATTTTTTAAATATTCAATATTATAATTTAAATGTGCTATCTTCATAAGTATATTCAAAAAAACCCAAATAAAATTATTCCATTTTTATTTTTTAGGGATCTTGATAATAAAATATATTGAAATACTTCCATAGTCCCATTCTTTTAAGGGTAGTGGTTGAAAAATATTCATCAACTTCTTTCGATAATCCTAAATATAAGTAAAAAATTTGCATTGAAAGACATAATCTCCATTATATATTTACAATTTTTCAATAAAAATACACTTATAGATCTCTATAGATCATCATTCTTTTAGGATAGTTAGATAATGATGAACTATTATCATCATACCTTAACACCATCTTTTAATATTTTATTTATGCGAAAAACAGGATTTCTAAAAAAAATTATTCCATCCCAATCATGGTTGAACTCAGGACCATTTATCACATTATTTTATAGTTCTACTTCTCCATTTTATTCTACTTTTATCATAACATACATGGATGGTTAAACATTCATATGAAAAAGATATGATACATCACCATTTCTAATTATATCAAAAGAAATATTTGGATAATCCATAAATAATGGTTCTCTTTTAGTCATTATCATTGAATCGTTATGATTTTATTAATAGCTCATAACACTATCCATCTTATTCACATTTATAGGGTGGAAGTTTATTCTGAATTTATATTAATTATTCATCCTCAACCATATCATTTTGATAAATATTTAATATAATATGTTTAAATATATGAATCACAATTTTATAATTAGTATATATATCACATATTTAACTATAAAGATATTTCCTATAAGTTTTTATGATAAATTATTTATTTCATAGTCCAATGAACTATTGGTGCTATTTTTCTCCTGAATTTTGAATTATAATGAATTATAATCTATAAGAATATCATTCATCTTGAGTTTATATCCTAGTCCCTTCTTTAACACATCATTATATATCCCAAAACCTTATACACAAAAAATTAGTGTAATAATAGTTCCATTGACCAAATATTTTTATAACCTTAAAATTTTATTCATATACATCAACATAAAAGAAGGTTTCTCCCTTCATAGTAAACATGGTTTTAGGATTACACATCCATGTGAAATTAATAACAAGGCAATGATAGTATCAATCAAATTCAATAAATCTTTGAATAATGATTCTCTTTTTTGTTATGTTAAATTTCATAACAATTTATATATTTGAATGATCCACCATTATACCCTTTCTTATGTTTATTTGTCAATATAATTAAATTATTTATAACTGGAATTCACCATTTTGAATTTGGAATACAAGATGTCGTTTCCGATGGTCATCAATATATTATTAAAAAGATCTCCATTATCTACCTTGTACTTGGAATATTTAAGAATATAAACAGTAAATACAACCATAAATTTCTCAATTTATTAATTAAAGACTTTATTCATTAAATCCAATATGATAACAAAGGAATGAGTATATGAAAAACAAATCACTATGAATTCACTATGTAAGTACCGAAAAAGGAAGGTTTTACTTTGTGTATACTCATTCCTAGGCCTGAATTTGTAACACCATAATATCATAATACTTGATCACTTTAAAATAATTAAATGTGTTAAACTGATGTATCAACACACAACATAGAAAAAAATTAAATCGATAAAGAAATATATATATATATATTAAATATACATTTTATGTATGATTATTAAAACAAGTCTACTATATTATAGAAAATTAATAGGATTGTACTCTTTATATATTATATGTAAAATAAATATAAAAGTGAAATTTAATTTTATGATTATTTAATTACACTACAAAAATAAATAAATTTGATTTTTTTTTTCAGAAATGTAAAAATTAATGAAATTTCTTGTTATGTATTACACATTATTATTTTATGAATAATATTAATATTTATTATTTTTTAAAAAAAATTTATCATATAATTTTTTTATTAAATGATATCAAATAAGATTAATAACATTTAATATTTCAAAATTTCATTTTCTAATACAGATATGTATCTATTATATATCATGTGTTTTTTAAAAAACTATATTTATAATATTTTTTCATAATTATTAAAAATGATTTTTTTAATTCATCACATAAAAAATTGTTTAGTATGATTTTCTTTATATTTTTTAAAAATTATAATGAATAGTCAAAAAATATGGTTTCTATGAAACCTATAATTTTACAGACATTTTTATTATATAAAAATGTTCTCTAATATTGAAAACCACTTATGGGATAATCTGTGAATCTATTAAATGTAACTGTTAATTTTTTAATATTCCATGAACATATAAATTCCATGTCCACAATTTCAAAATAAAAAAAATATTTAATTAAAAACTAGTTTGGATCAGTAAATTGAATAAATTATTTTCTAGGGAGATTTTGTTTCAGTATTCCATGGAAGCCAAAAATCATTTATTTGTTTTATAAAAATAATATTATTTCAATAATATTAGTACAAAATATTTTTTACCTTATAAAAAATTCTAATGCTTAAAATTTTAGTTGACAAATGATTATTTTTATGTGATCCTTGGTATTTATTTGAAATATTTCATATCACGTTATTATAAATTTCATATCGTAGTTTTATATTCAATTGTGAATTAGAATCATGACATTATTTTAATATATTTATCCTAATATTGGTCAATAAAATTAATTACTAAGGGTCAAAATTAATTACTAAGGTAAATGTAAACTATATTAAAATATAAAAAGGTCGAAAACTGCACATTCATGAATTGTGATATTAAAATTGTGTTTATTAATGTATTTTAAAAGAAAAACTCATTTTAACTACATTTTTTTCAAAAAAAATTACTTTAACTCATATTTTTAAACTATATAATATTCAAACTATATGTCTTACTACCAAAACTACCCTTCCATTCAATTATAATTGAGTCACATATTCACCACTTAAAGACTCACCTATCATTTAAATTATTTTGTCAAACTCTACAAAATAACTCCTCATAAGAACCTTTCCCTATTTTTATTTCTTCTAGTGATGGATCTCAGTGCATTATAGAAGACTGAAAGAGGAATAATTTATATATTGTGGTTTTGTTATCATGGAAAGAGAAAAAACCCAATAGAATTCCTTCCTTTTAATATAATGAAATCTATGGTAATTGAATTTAATATCAAGAAATATTATTAAATTAAATAATAAGTATTCCCTGATTATTTTCTAGTCACTGGCAAGATTCGCTCATCATCAATGTGTCATTTCTATAAGATTCCTAACTAAATGTCCTCCCAAAAATCAAAAAATTATCCAATATTTCAAATACTTTTTTCAATATTTCTAGGTCAAAATATAGGAAATAAAATAGGTATATTATGACTATGTTATTTCACGAATCATTAAGACTTGATTGAGAAAACGAGATAAATCTAACCTTTTTGATAATTTAGAATAACGGTCTATCAGAAAATGATATGACAATGTATGAGATATTCTATCATGAAATTTATGAAACAGAAATACCATGAAATTCAATTGTATAAAATGATAATGTATACATAGATTATAAATTCAAAAACCGAACATTGAACCCCAGAATGTAATAGGATCATTTTATAAATATATGCACATGTATGACTTAATAGACATGTAATAAATGACACAAATAATTTCTCACACACTTTTAACATTGTTAAATGTTATGTTATAATATATGAACCACTATCTATACATATATTCTCTCTATATAATATAACATAACCTAAACATCCAATGTTCTTTTGGAAAATTATATTTTTCCCGTATTCACTTTTATTATTAAACAACATATGAACACCTTAATAAATAAATTCAATCATCATTATTCTAGATATTAATATTATAATTGATTTTTTTTAAATTGAAATATGTTATGAATGGAAGATCATTGACTCCCTTATAATGGACCCACTTTATCCTAAACTCATATTCATCAGAATGGGTGGATATTTTAGATAAACATAGTGTGTTACTCTATAGTGCATTTTTACAATAAAAGTGTGTCCATCCCACACACCAATATAAGAGTCTATAAACCTTTCATGGCCCCTAAATATATAAGTAATTTTAGACATGTGAATTCTTCCAACATAGGCTTTTTGTCTAATATATCCTCTCTATCTCATGATATCTTATAAAGTATGATGCTCACATTTTTCATCATATTTGTCTTTCATTGTATATTTTGTGTCTGTAATTAGGTGGAATAACATCTTTAACTACATACATATATTTAATAAGGTAATATTATATTTATCATCCATGACCCATGATATATCTCATCCTCAGCTGAAAAGAGACAAAATATATCACGATAATTCAACCAATACTATACAACCAATGATACATCCAACAGATACCAACTTTCCAAAAAAAAACATGGTTTTCTCATGGAATCATTGTACATAATTTAATGAAATACACTCATAAGGATCTTAATTATATATTTCATGACACATGTTTAGAGATGAGAAAAACCAATGAAACCCAAGATATAGCGTCTTATTATTTTTGTTTCTATCCACATTATCACTTTTCTAGAGATCACAAAAATAAATCATCATAAGAATATGTACCATTTTTTGTGATACCTTATAACCAGATAGTAAGGCATCATATGTGTCCCATCAGTATTATGTATGTAGTCCATAATACATATAAATTTAATATTGCAGTAATAATATATTTAGGTTCTCATTATAAATGGAAAAGTACTAATATTTTTTTATAATACATTTAATATATGTAAATTACTATGTAAATAGTGGATTCTTAAATATCAGCACTATTATGATAAAAATAAACACATGTATAAAATAAATTGTATACAAGTAGTGGTAATAAAATGTACTATTGATGTTATATATAGGGTACCCACTATTAAAACAGTCCACCTGCACTACATCCAACATTCATGCAGTCCTTGTAAGATCTCACATTATAAGACCATGATTCTACATAGATATTTCATTTTTTAGGCCTTCCACATTTCCACTTCTTGGATATTCTACTATCAATGACATTACCTCTTTGAGTAAGACATATCCTGAGATGGTAAACCAGAATATATATTTTTTTACACTACTCAATCATCTAATAATGTCTTGTTTTATTAATATATTAATTATTATGATAAATCATTACAAACTAGATATTCTTCAAATAAATGGAACAGATTGCGACATATTTTCCACTAAATCACAACCTCATTATAATCCTTACCATAATTTTTATTTGTATGTTTGGAGACCAATATCTTTAATGGGATTTTATTACACATTGCCTTATCATGACTATGATTTTAGATCATACTATTCTAAGGATGAATATATTGTGTCCCCTAAAAACTAGTATTTTTTCCACGCAACAAACCATGTACGCATCATTTGTTCTTTTTCAAGTGATATATGATTGTTCTGACTACGTCCCTCAGTGTTCTTATGTGTAGACCTAATAATTTTTCAGTATAAGTATATCATGTAAATAATAATTCATTTAAAATGAGGGATTATATGATTGAACTATCATTAAATTATACGGAATTTAAATCCCCACATTAATACTTACATATTTGATGGACATGTCTACCAAGAGAGATATAGCCCTTGTGAAACTAGTATCAATTACCTCTTTAATTGGTCAATCATTTATTTTTAAATAAAATGTTATTATATGTCTAATTGACAAGCTCTAAGAAATTCATATGTCTACCTCAGTAAATAATATTCCCTAGAAACTTGTTTCTATTATATATCAATCATTGGATATTTAATTTTATATTTTTCATAACTAAAAATAAGAATAATTTTTTTCATCTTCATGATAGCCAACATATTTTAATTGGAAAACAAAGTGCTCCCACTATTCATAGATAAGATCATGGAAAAGTTTCATTCTAATATAATTTCCTATGATCTTGTGGTTTGATTCAATCCTATAATATATTTAAATTATATTCATCATTATATATATTCTATGATGTCACCATACCTTTCCAATTTCATTATATTGAAATATTCCACATTTGGGGGTCTTAAAATCCAATTATAAATGAAATTATTATTGAGACTAGTTAAGAAAAGTAAAATTCTATTAGACATTAAAATGATTACATGGTATAACTAGTTGATAATTATTTGTAAAATGCTTGTACATTCCAAGTGTAGTGTCAATTGAATTCCCATAATAGTTTTAAAAATTATAAGCCTCATATACCTATATACATGTAATTTATTATTCTATTTTATTTAATTTCCCTTATAGGTAATTCCAATATATTTTATACATTTAAAAATTATTAATATCAAAATATAACATATCATCAAACGTGGTGAACATAACACCATCACCATGGTTTAATCCTTCCAATGCAGTATGTTTCTCTAGACAATTTCTTTTCTAAATGGTCTTGTGGAACATGTTCCATTGTGAACTATTTGTGAAACTCTATAATTTACCAAATAGAAATTATTATTCCCCTCACTATCTCAAATATATATATAATCCCTTTTGTATAAATATATGTTATAGAATTCCTATATAATTTATATCATAAGGATTTATCTAATACCCTTAAAAAATTAGGTTGGATACTACTGATGTGCAATTTGTTTTTTCTTGACTTGAGTTTCTTTATATCATAACACACTCTTTTCAAATAAACCAATTTTCCTTTGAAATAATATATTTCCATCATACTATAACTTATGTGATATCCATTTTTCATGATAGATTATGTATGGTTATGGGATAACATCAATTTTATCTTATAATGTCTTTAAAATTGGTTGTATATACAATTAAAGTGTTTTAACATTGATGTTCCATTTAAATTCAACATTAATATAATGTTTATAAGGAAATGATCATTTTGGAAATTCTCTATGCTACAATTTATTGTTCAATGTTAACATGTTAAACTATTCATAAATATTAATTATTATATACAAAACAATGATGTCAATATAGTAATGTGCATTTAAGAATAACTCATTGTTACATTATTTTGATCAATGAATTCCTAGTAAATATATTTTTCATGAAACCACCCCATAGCCTATTCTAAAAAATTAATATTAATATTTCTGACTTCAGTCTCAAATTACATAAAAACATAAAAGTATATTATGAAATATTATTACATCTATCATTCTATTGGAATAATTCATCCTCAATGTATGAACTAGTTCCAAAATCATTTTCAATTTCCATTATTTATGAAGCGTTATTTTGATATTACTAAATATATAATTATATTTTATATATATTAGTTATTTAAATCTAATGAGGATAAAATACTAAAGGTTATTTCCTTGAAAACCATTCAAATTTTCATGAATATGTATTTTCCTTCCAGAACATCTCATATAGTATTTCATTTTATATTTATCAAATATTTGGAAATAATTTTTTTATCACTAAACTATGATTACATTTCTCAACACCACAGTGAACATTCAATAATGAATTAGAAAAATGTATCCATGTGTCCAATGGAAACATGATATTTTATTTTTGGAATACTATAAATATTTAAATATAGTTAATAAACATAACAATATAAAAATTTTGTAGTGCTCACATTTATTTTTTGAACCACCTTTTCATAGCTACATGAAGAAAAAAACCTACTTCTAGTAAAAAAATTTATGTACATGGTAACTGTATATAAATTCCATTATTTGAAAATAATGTTGAATTTAATACCAAATACATAAAAGTGAAACATTACATATATTAGATTCATATACTAGATGAATAAATGTCTACTTGATTCTTCAATTCAATTAATTTCATTATAACATACATTTATATTTTTTTTAAGATATTTGAATCAAGTATCTCTATGTTTAATACCTCATTATTTTAAGGAAGTTCTGAATTTTCTTTTGGAATGGCACATTAATGTGTCCTTTTATACATATTCTTCATCTTTCTCACTATAATAGTTAAATATTAAACTTTTTTAAGTAATTACTTACTTGGAGAACCTTTCTTGGAAGTTAATGATTCATATTCACCATATTATTTATTTCTTAATTTAAAAAAACATGTGTAAAAGAGTTAAAATTGGATGTTTTATAATATTATATTATTTAATACAATTTACAGATATCCAATCTAATAATTACATATTCATATTCGTGGTCCACTTTCTCCCTGAAAACATCATATAGATGGCACTTCATATAACATCACTCTTATACAAAGGTTGTATCGACAACTTACAGTTGATGTTCATGAATAAATTATTATACATCCGTTATATGAATAAATTTTGAGTCTTGTATAATAATATTTTATAAACATCCTCTCTTCTCGATGTATCACAAAAAATATTGGTGATTTGTGTGCCTTAAATTTCCAATATTTTGTTTTATACACAAGAGAATATGCTAAAATATGGAAATCATTCCTAGACACGACATTGATATATTACAATTAATATCACAACATCACTTGTTGTAATTAATTAATAATTTTATAAAAATGAATCTACACTATAATACATTCATGTTAATTATTGATTGATACATTACCTATTTCATCATTGAATGTTTACCACTATATTATCAAATTCAAGGAACCCACTATACTATAATCCAAATACTCAATCTCTGGAATATTCTCGAGGAATAGATCATTGAATACCTCCACATAAAATAGAATAATTGGAAACAACACTACTCAGAGATTCCTATATAGGAACTAATATGGGAAACCACATAGTGAAAAAACTCCTTGGTTAGTTGAATGGAGTCATGTTTCCTATAAAAAATTACAATGAATTTCTCAAATATTTTCCACTAAAGATGAAATGATCAAGATTTGTATAGTCATTTTCATCCAAAATTAGTTCATTCAACCCAACACTCTCATAAGAACTCCATAGTAGTAAGAGAAACATCATCAGTGGCTGACGGAGATCCACAAATAAAATTGTTTATTCAACTTTCATTAGTGGAATAAACATAATCACTTAATATTTTAATTAATGGGTATTTAAATTTAATATTACAAAACAAATATTTTTCTATTTAACATTCCCATTCTATGTGATCAGTCTCACAACATTATAACACATTTAAAAAGAAAAAATTATATAAAAATTGTCATTTTATATTTTCATTCATGTATATTATTATTCTATTTTATGATGAGTAAAAAATTCACATTTAGAAAATAATAAACCATTAACATGATGAAATAAATAAATATTGATGTGATCATGAGTTACAAACTATTGGATAATTCATCGCATAGTTAATTGATTAACCCAAACCCTAGGGGAATTCCAAATGTCAATACCTAACTAGACATTCCGCAGCATCAACACAAATTAATTAAAATTTTCTTGTCTATATCAGATCATAACTCAAACTACACCACCAAAAACACTTTCAAATATTTCAATGTATACTCACAATCTGGTTAGGGGAACTCAATGTGAAAAATTACATTTTACCACATAATTATTAACAATCATTTACCTATACCACTTATATATGGTAAACCAATGCACATATCATCAGAATAAAATAAATATTTAATTTTATAAAACATATTGCAATAATAAAATTAAATAAAATTAACCAAACATGCACGGGTCAGTCTCGGCTCATTATCAATCAACATGAAATTATATTTTAATGAAAAATAAAATTTGATGAAATTAAACGTTAGGGTATTTTAAGATCACTATAATGAGTAAAAATAATTTTAATTAATTATGAAAACGTCAAATTGAACCCAAAATAATATTAATAAATCGTAGGAAATTTAATTTAATTCTTGAATTTTTTTTTTAATTTTTCGAGACTATAAGATCCTAAATTTGGTTCTCCAAAATTTATTTTGGATTGGGGAGGGGATAAATGGCTAAAACAAATTATAACCATACTGAATTGGTCTTAACTAAGATGGGGTATCCATTTAAAAGACATTTATATATATATATAATATAAATTTATAACAAGCCTCCAACAGATGCTTTTTCTATATATATATTAATCAATATTTAATGTCATGCTTTTTAATAACATCAATGTAATTATTTTTTCTTATATGTAATGAATAGTCCATGATATTTTTTAAAATATCTTTAATATGGAGTCTTATCTATTTAATTTCATAATCATTCATAAAAATATTTAAAATATATTCCATGGGATGCTATTAAATTTAAATTAAACAAGAATCCATGAAAAATAATTAACAATTATTCCATGGTAATATAAAACATTTTAATTAAACAGGAAAACATGACATACTTTAAACTTCCATCATTCAGAATATTTATACTTATAATTAATTTAGCATTCTTGAGATGCTTTAAAATACATTCTATGAGATTCTTAATGAATTTTGTTAAACAAGATTTCATGTCAAACATGTATTACAAATGGAATACCAAAATAAGATTCCGTTATATCTAATTAACCTAAAATGTGATTACATCATGATGCAATTTACAATCCTTAAAAATATTTTCCATTAAATTGATGTAAAAAAATTAATATTAACATTTTTTGAAACACATTGATGTTCGATTGACAATATCATGGTGATTGAGACATGAATAAAATCATAATCATGTGTATTGGGATAGTATGAAAACGGTGTTTTTAATTAATATCAAATTAAATTGAAAATTTAATGTTTTCAAATTAAATTATTAAATGATGTCTCTTATCCAAATTGAAGGATCTTCGGGTTTAGTGGAATAATGGAGTATGATCAATTTTAAAAAAAAATTGGTTTTGAATAACGTTCAAAACATTGAATCAACATAACCACACTCCCATATTTCAAAAAGGATCATTTTGAATTCAATATATTCTTATAAAATAATTTAAAATAAATACTTAAATAGTACCTCATTTTTTTCTAGTCACCAGTTTGATTTTATCACCATTATTATATCAGTGTTATATAGAAGAAAACTAGTTTTTATATGCATATTTCACATCTTATCAAATATTATAGGATGACCAGTAAATGTTTTCTAGGTTCTGGCATGGGATATCTATGATATTTATGACATCTATTCGATCTCATGAAGGATACAAACTATATCAAGAAGGCGGAATCGATCTGACCATGTTCATTCATTAGAATATCTATCTATGAATATTAGAGTATATTATAATAGATATTATCCCACTAAATTCATGAAAACGTGGTATATTACAATATAATATATTATAATGAGTTTCTTTACATAGGATATATATTCGAAAAAATTTCACTTTGATCCTTGGAAAGCATTAACCATCATTTTAGACATTTATGGACACAAACGACATCATTAAATTTTCATAAATATATAAAATATTTTATCAATCACATGTAATATTATAATATTAAATTTGTTTAAAGAATGAATAACCCAAATTTTAAGCTATCCAAATAAATTAATGAATCATAAATATCCTATGTTCATTTGAAAAAAAATATATGTTTATAGTATTGACTTTTGTGATCAAACAATCAATGAGTACCTAGTGAAATAAATTCAATAATCAATATACAAAAATTGAAAAATATAGTTCAATTATTTTAATTGTGATCATTTATAATCATATGTATACTATCACTCACACATGGGTCCCAATTCATCATAATATTTTATTCATTAGATTAGGTGGAACATCAAGATAGATTAATTGTGTAATCCAATATGTCTTTATCTTTATAGTAGCGAGTACAACCCATTGAAAAATATATGAGAATAGAAATCCATCATGTCCACATATGTGATGTGGAATTTCATAGCAATTACATCCTTATAATAACAAATTATGATTAACATAATCTAATTGTCTTGCGAGATCTCAAAAATAATGATACCCACATGTGTCATCATCCATTGGTATTATTTTATATTTCCTAAACATAATAGATGGACATATCTTCTTGTACCATTTATATGGATATATGAAGTGTCACTTACCATTCTAGAGGGGCCCATTCTATGACTACACCAAGCCGGTAGATAATAGGCCAATGGGTAGTGACTAGAACTGAGTAGCCATATCGCACAAATGTGAATCATTATCCAATATACATGTACAAACACAACTTATCCATGATAGGATAATATGAAATGTAAAAACACAAAGAAAACAAATGAATTCATACAAATATGATCACCCAATTGCATAAGCCATTAAATTTATTAGAATGCATACAGGGCAAGGAAAAACCCACCATAAGGGTTTTGTAACCAAAATTACAACCATTATGAAATGAGGAAATGGGACTACAGTCTAAACCATAAGAATACACAACCTCTATCAAGACCTTATAATATCCATCAGGACTAAGTCCCCCTAATAATCCAACCAAATGTCTATCATCATCACAAGACATGACATGTGAGGGAAAATCGTGTTCATGGGTGAGTACAACAATACTCAGTAGGACACTAAAAAACTTGGAAGAAAATAATTCAAAGGATATACAATTATGAAAATACCAAATTGAAAAATATACAGTCATCTTTACATAGGTTTATATTTATAGCATATTTATCAATAATATCTATATATACTCAGTATAAGAAACATTGTCTTGAGGTAATTCACAACCAATTACCTTTATCATGATTCTTCTCAAAGAACTCTTGTTTTGGGAGAACTCAATCCTCAAGCAATTGTATCAACGAAGACACTCACGAAGAGGTACATCTCATATGGGCCCCACCTAATGAGAATGTATTGGTCAAGGATTATTATGATAAACAGAGTGAGGACTTGGACTATACACACTAGGGAATATTGCTAACCTAATATGGATCAATTCACAATGTAGTGGGTCCTGCCTAGACACATTAGGGAATACCACTAACCCTAGTGTTGTGGAACACTAGATAGCAGACCAACACTATAATCTCAGTGGATAAATAAATTTAGAAAAAACACCACTATGTGTGATAGTGGATCCACACTTTATTCACATAATGGAAAACCATACATTACATGGAACTCAACCTCTAGAGGGGACCACAATCTAGTAATCAGGATGTAATATCATATTGAAACCATAATGAAATTGACCATGGGAAATCATTCCACCTATACTGGTCAAAAAAAACACACCAAATTTTCTCAGAAGTAAAATCTCAACATTAGTCTCACAATTGCACAGAAAAATCATAAAATGGATGTACAATTATAATGCAATGAAAGTTCTATTTTTCAATAGGAGGATCAATGGGCATATGGACTAACATCATGGTCGATCATCCAGACCAACAACCCCATGACAACGATTTTCAAACACCCCTAAAAATTGTGGCCACGTGGCATCTGTATCTACCATAGCGCATGATCAACCACCATAGGTGTATATGGTCCGACTACAGCTTAGCCTACAAGAATAAAACCCAGGTCTAACCCACTCGGTCTAGCCCACTCCGATGTAAGCTGTGTAGGAAATTGTATGCATATAGTTGTGCCTCATCTGCAGCCTCTTCTCTATGTGTTCATTGGCCACATCTCATGCATTCTCCACTGATGTCATCTCCCATGTCGTGGCCCTCCATGCTTCACACTACTGATGTCGCCGGCTCTAAAGATGCCACCATTCCTAGCTATACAAACATGCTAAACCCATTCTAGTGGTCCCTTCTTTATGGAATCCACCAACCATGGATGCTAAAATTATTAACAGATGTATATATATGCTCCTAGAATCCCGATATACATAGACCTAACATGTTTTGTTGGGTTTCTCCCAATCTGGGGGTCCGATCTCATCCATAGCCACATGGAATGTCAAGCCATGACCATAGGGATAAAATTGTGTACAACAAAAGATTGTGTGAAAGAAAATTCAATAGAACTTCTAAAGGAACGATGGAAACCCATTGCTTGTGTTAACATCTATCCATTTCTATTAGGATTATGAAATAAGAACAAAATAATGGAGGACCCCAAAACAAACCCCATAATTATAAACAATCCCACAATAATCAAAACATTCTTCAATATTTTCTTATATTGACTTATGTTCTTCATGGATATCGGGAATCGGGAAATAATAAAGAACAATAGAAAAACATTGATTCAGATCAGACAATTATGAAGGATGATTGGTGTGTCATCTTTTGGTGAGGTTCCTTCAAACCAGTTTCATGATAAACATCGATCCATGATTCATTTACATTTTTTCAAGAGATTTAATTGTCCATATCTCAGAGGAATTCGTGGGTAATGATGTTAACCTTTAATTCATGACAATTTTTTAATAATTTAAAACTTCCTGGCATATTATAACATATATTTTTTAAATTATTTTATATATGTTATGAATTGGGACAAATTTTTCACAAAATGACCAATGTTGACTAAATTTTTTTCATGCCCAAGGTCAAACAACATTTTTGAGATATTATGTTACCACATATTTTTTAACTGAGAATCATTTTAAGGGTTCTTCTACTATTTGGGAAAAACCATACACACGTTCCATTAAATCAATAATATTTTTCTTTCATTTTTCTTAGGCACAACTTGCCTTGGAATCCTAGTATGAATGAGTTCATGTACTTGAAATTAAACCATATGATATCTTGAAATAATTAATGGAAAGTAAAATATGTTACATTTTTCCCATCATGTTTATTTATATCCCTGAAAACCTAAAATTATGATATAGAAATAGATGTGGGTACTGTGCATTAATATGTGCCTCCAATTCCCAAGTTCTCTCTAGAGTATTTTTAGCTTCCACCAGACACACTCCAAAGGAATCTACTACCCATAACATATACTATCCTACTGTTCCCTGATCTCCACCAGCTACTCAGAAAAAGTATCCCCCTCCTTGATGTCCAGCTCAGCCCAGTCGATGATGTTCCATGGGTCATGTAAGTTCCTCTTCAACTATGACATGTGGAATAAGTTATTTTCTCTATCTAAATATTGTGTAAGAGCTAAGAGGTGTTCCAGCTTTCCAAATCCATATAGTATTTGGAAAGGGAATATGAACCTCTTAGATATCTTTCCACCCTAACCAAATCTCAATAATATCAATCAAGGTGAAACCTGAAGGAACACATTTTATACATCCTTTAAATCCAAAGGCCTTTGGAGCCTATCATCATATTAATTATGAAATATTTTTGGAGTCATCGTAGACTCCTAAATGATATGTTTATTCTCCGTAGCATATTTCCCAAACTTCAGTCCCATTAGTGATGAATCTCCTAGGTTAGTCTAGAATAGTTTTGATGTACAATAACCCCCATATAGGGACTGTAATGGTTCCATTAAAATGGTTGAGTGGTAGATTTTTTAGTAAGGGAAATCAATTTTTTTTTGGCAATCCTCCAACTAGGGGAAATGTCTAACATGAATGATTATAGTATGTCCTTCAGAACCTGAATATTCCACTTATCCTAACCATCCAATTGTGGTTGAATTGTTGTGTTGATGTGTAACTGGGTCCCAAACACCTTCTAAAATCAATTAAACAACTTTGATGGGAAGCGATCATCATGATCTAAAACAATCAATAATGAAACTCCATGGAGTCGAAGTATCTCCTAAACATAAAGGAAACCTATGATCTATTCTAAACACTATTGTTGGATAGATAATAAGTTATCCAACATGGTGAGTTGGTCAATGATCACCCATAGAGAATAAAGACACCTAGACGTATGTGGTAAAACAATCAATAAGTCAATTAATATCTCCATCCACATCTATTCTAGCACCTTAAGGGGATATTTTATACACATTGGAACCCGGTTCTATGATATAAATTTATAAAATGTGAGACATTAAGAGAAAAAACATGAAACTACATTTATTATCCATTGCTACACAAAAAAATGCTAGATGTACAAATTTATCATTTCCATACATGGATTTACCGGAAATGGAGATGTTTAGAATTCCCTCAAAACCTCCAACTGCAATACCAAAGGTACAATTGTGCTCCCAATAAAAATAATGACTTTCTCCAAAATATTCAATAATCCATATTGAGCATGTCATGTGGAAATTGGATAATGTATAGTCTTGTATTCGGTGTCCCCATGTTCTTCCTCTCTGACTCACTAAGATAGTGGAGGTGAGAAGACCATAGAAAGTAGGATTGATGATATGTCCCCATCTACAATGTATATCTAAAATGAGTCCAACAACATTGATGCAATTTTCTACAACTAAAAACAATATATCCTACTAAAAGAATCAACCACCACATTCCCCTTCCCAAAAGTGTAGACAATCTCAAAGTCCTAGTCCTAGAAAAGAATCTAGGTGTCGCCTTTGACTCATGTTCTAATAATTCTAAGAGAAAGAGTACTTGAGACTCATGTGATGGTATTGAAGGATAAGTTGTTATCCCATTAGGTATTGTGACCACATCATAAATTTGAAGACTACCCCTTCCAACTCAGGATCATGGGTCACATTGTACTACCCATGTGGTCTATACATACATGAACCATATGAAATAATAGATTCCATTTGTATCATAAAACAATCAATCCAAATACATGATGCATCATATGACACCACATACTCAATTCCTTCCTATGATCTCTTAAGTATGAGAGTGCTCATCAACCAATGCCTCACCATCTGAAAGAACTACTGGAACTTCTTTCTCAACAGTAAAGGCTACCACGTTAATTTAAAATATTCCAAGGGAGATGCCACCATAGAGAAGTAGATTACAAACCTATGATAGTACCTTACAAAGATAAATGATCTTTACACAAAAAAACACTCATTGAAGCGTCCCAAGGAATCATTTCCCCATTCTTCGCTAGATCAAATGCATCTCCGTCCACAAAAATAAATTGTCCTAGAAAATGGACATCTCAAATATATAATGGAAACTTAGAGGGACTCCTATAAAGGTATTTCTATTAATTTTAGTCCATTACCATCCTATAGTGTCTCACGTTCTCGTCCATTGACACCGAGTAAACTAGGAGGTCGTCAATGAAGACCAACATGTCCTGTTCTATGTGAGGCTCAATGATCTAGTTCATGAGTCCCAAGAACACTGATGGGGTGTTTATCCCATCAAATGGGAACACAAAGTAAGCATAGTGACATTAATGACACGTGAAATTCATCTTTGTTATATCCTTATCTAGTACTCGCAACTGGTTATAGTCAAATCTGAGTTCAATAATTGAGAACAAGCATGCCCCTTAAAGCTGACCAAATAATTAATTGATCTTCTGTAGTGGATATTTGTTCTTCACGGTAAATTTGTTCAAGTATCAAAAATCCATAGAAAACCTCAGGCTCCATTATTCCTTCCTAGAGAATAAAATTAGGTCTACATAGGGTGAAACACTAGGTCTCACGAAGCCATTCCTCTACAATTCCTCCAATATCTCCCTCAATTCACAAAGTTCATTGGAAGGCATTTGATATATAGGTGAATATATCAGGGCTATCCTTGGGTATAGATCATTGTACATGAACTTCTATCTATGGAGTGGTAAAATGGGAACATCTTCAAGAAAGACGACTTCATAATCCACCACTAATGAAAGGAAAAATGACCCATTTAATATACTACACCTTGCGTGAGGCTATCCAACTGATCAGCAATCAGCATCAACCATCAATGTGGGAGTATCTCCTCAGCTACCTATGTTTATTTGTCAACAAAAAAATAAAATAGGGTTCCAACACAATGGAAACACGACACTATAATACTAAAACACTCTATCTATGAGTGAACTCTGGATAATTAGTCCATAGAAAGTTTGAAATCTTAATCCCTTAGTGACACATCCCTGAGATCCCAAACATAACTCCCCCCACCAAGAGTTAGGGAACTCTATCTTCCCCAATGTGTGATAATCCAATCTGCTCTCATAGGATTCTTTAACCATATATTCCAAGTCAATGGATAATATATAACCTACAGCTCTCGAAGAATATTTATTGCAAGAAAGGAATGATTAGATCCATGGTATATCAAAACTAAATATTATATCATAAACAAAATAGTGGTACCTCCCAACTTCCCTAGAGACTCAGGGTCATAATCCTACATCTTTTGCAACTAGCCTCATCCCACCCCAAAATATCCATGAGCTTTTTGTTGTCCAACATGGGTGGGGGGGGTTGTAGTAATATGTCGACCCTCCATCCACCTCATGCTTCTCAAACGTCTCTACTCTCATGTATGTTACCATGTGTTCCACACTACTCATATATCATCCTCTACCTCGGAGGTCACTTGACTGTCCCCTGATCAGATATAGAATTATTCAGGAAATCTCATGACAGATGTCCCTGACACCCACTTATGTAACCCCATATGTCTGTGGGATGATTTGAGCCACCTTGGGAGCCCCGAACCACTGACCCTAAGTCCTGAGGTCGTATTCTAAGGGGTCTCACCCTCTTGGGTCCCAATGAATACCGACAAGATGCAGTAAAGGTCTCATCTACCTAGTTACCACTATAAGATCCCACTATCGGGGTCTTCTCTGCTAGAAAAATTACCACTAGTAGGTCCCACTAAATTACCCTAGTAAAAGTAAAAATGCAACATGTTCCCACTGATTCCCTAATGTCATGAAATAATATAATCTCAATTGTATGAGAACTATATAATTGGCGGGGAACCATGTCCATGGAGAAGCATGAAAGACCAATAAACCTCACTAAATAATCCACCATGTTCATACTACTATACATCATATGTAGAAGATCATGTTTGTGTAACAATCACAACATGGTTGAATCGATCCCCATTCTAAATAAAAGATTGAATTTTATCAAGGAGATATTTCGCATCTCATGAGACAATATTACCATGCTCTACCAACCTTTGTAGATCCTTGAAGACAACTCACGGAGAGGAAATCCATCTGTTTGGAATGAATCCCCAATGTATGAAAACATTGGTGAATGCATCTATACAATACTCATCCAACTATGGGTAGGTATCACCCTGATTCTTATTATTTCATTGCCTTTAAAACTCATTTAATGTACTCATACTACATGAATCCTCAACTAGAAGTTCTAGGAGTAATTTATGATCAAAATTTGGTGGTATAGATGGTAAACCACCATGTGGTGCTATCCCTAGTAGTTTCCCTTGTATCGATGCCTCGTCAATTTGTGGATCTTCCTCATGAAAATGTAGTGAAATCATATCGAGATGTCTATGCAGAGGCATCATAAAAAAAACATGATGTACCACAGTCAACCGAGTACATCTGGTGAGATCACTCATCAAGGACATAGAAAACACAATCATTCCAATATGATTTATGTAGAATTTATTCCACACAACCTATGTTTTTGTGTATGAATTTGAAAACAAGGTGCTCAAAGTCCTATAGTAGTGATAAATTCACAGCCGCACCAACATTAGATTCCTTGTTTTGAAACAAGAACATGAAAAACATTAAATTATTTCTCTAAACCACTATCATAGACTCCTAGTCCTATAATCGAACTGAACTATATAATACCAATATATCATGACTGTTCAAAGAGGTACTTGTTCAATGACTAACCCATTCAATCCTTCAAATGGATAGGGATAGGTGACTAAAAATTAGTATGAATATCCATGAAATGGTAGGAATTAACTTATGTACCTACACTCACACCTCTCTAAACAACCAAATGATGAAATATAAAAACACTGACAAAACAATTCGTGCATACAACTAAGATAAAAAACCGAGTACGATAATAAATTACCTAGAATGTTAAATGTGCCAGAATACGAGCCCAGTAATAGAAGCCTGTAACTACATGTAAAACCTCTATAAAAATAGTAATTAGGACCACTGTCTAAACAATAGGAACACACCTCATTTTTCTATCCCTTATTATTACCACCTATTCATGGTTCCACCCAGGACTCTATCAAATGGTCAATAATCTTTAAAATAAACGACTTTTTTGGGATAATGATATGTAGGGGTGAGTAAAATAATATTTAGTAGGACACCACATTATAGTAAAGGAAATACCACAATGGAAATATCAGAAGGAAATACCATGAAAGAAAGAATAAATTTAGGTCCACAGGGTTATAATTCTACAAAACATGTAACATTAATATTACGATATAATAATTACAATATACACATTTAATAAGTAAGAAACATCCAATTAGCTACCACAAAATTCTACTTGAAGAACACTGGTTCAAGGAGAACTCACTCCTCGTGCCCTGATATCATCAATAAAAATCAAAGAGAGGCCTATAACATGTAGGTCCCACTCCAATGGAATGTATTTTATAATAAATACCATGGTTCAATGTGAGAGTATCCTTTCTATAAAAATTTGTGATTACTAATATCCATTCTGGATGTCATATTAAAGAAGAGGATCATACCTTGTCATAGTGGGGAATACCACTAACCCTAATAATGCATCCTACAAGATGAAGTAGAAATGCCCTAATCTAAGTGGTGAAAGTGAATCCACAAATCTATAATAGGGGTGTTATGGGATCTACACTCCAATGACATCGAGGGATACCATACTCTATTGAAGACTCTACTTTAATAGGGCAATACAATCCAGTAATGTGTATGTAATGTCACACTAAACCTTCAAAGAAATGGGCAAGAGAATTCTCTCCACATATAGTGGTCCATTAAAAATTCTCACCACATTATATCAATTTAACCATCACAACATTAGGGTATCAATTCCATAAATGGATCATCAAACAAACAAACTATTTGAATGTTAGGTAGATTGATTTTTAAAGGGATTCACTAAGACTATGGACCGGCCTTGGCCGTCGATAGCCGTAGGTGACCACCTAGTTCAGACTCCCCATCACTTCCATGGTTGCCGTCCAAGGTCGACCTCCCTATGCTACCATGGTTGAGTGGAATTTGGAGAAATTGGGTCTCATGGTTAACATTATTTGTAAACCATGGCCCAATTTTAGCTCCTTCACTCCCTGTATATAACTGGTCTGACCCTTAATGCCCAGCCTTTCTGGGCCCATCCTTGTCTTCTTGGCCCTAACCAGTTGTCAATAGGGCCACTGAGGCTACCTCATGTAGCCCTCCAAGCTGTGTTTGTAGCCTTTCCTCCAAAAATCTTTGGCCTCATCTCCATATGGCCACCTACCACAGTACATGTTGCCTCCACTGTGGTATGATACCATTAAATAAATCGGCTCCCACGTGGGTTCCTTCCACACTCCACACAACCGATGATGATTCCTATGATGATGTCACGTCCACATGTTGCCGCATCCGATCACAATTTCCCTGGGTTGTTGCTACCACCACCTTGCCTCACCAGATTTCCACACCAAACTAGTTCCAATGTTCCCATCCATGCACCACTGAGCATCCTTTGATTCATGAAATTTTAAAAAATCATAGATCTTCAATGCTCAGGACCCTATCAATATAGTCAGAGCCTCTGTTGTCTGAATGCCTCTAATTTAGGAATCTGATGGCATTTGGAGTCACCCTTTATGTTGTTCTATCACAATGGGGAATCAACAATGAATAATGAGAAGAAAAGGCGAATGAAGAGTACAATAAACTCCATATAAAATAATCCTAGCCTTTTTTCATGTTAGGATCAATCCCACAAAGATAGGATGATGAATTATGATCAAAATCAATTAAAACGCCAAAATTAACCTCGAAATTAAAATCCATCTCAAAAAAATCGATCATTGATGATGGATGATTTTTTTCTTCATCTTTAAATGTGAAAAAAACAAAGAAATAAAAAAGAAAAACTACCCTACAGAGATCTGGATCAATCATTGATGATGGATGATTTTTTTCTCCATCATTGGGGTGAGGTTCATTTGAATTCTATATGAATTTATCATCAATCCAAAATCAATCAACGTTTGGTTGAAAATTTTAATTCTATAAATATTAGAGAATTATATGGTTATGATGCTTAAATGAATTTCTTGAGTATGACATAATAGAAATAAATATTGTTTCATTGTAACATATATATTTTTAATTTATTTTCTTCCCATTATGTCCTATAATAATGTTTTCACAAATGATCTTTAAAAACTAATTTAAACTCATGCCTACATAGTGATTCCATTCTAAGATCAAATATTCGTTCATATTTATGATCTGGGAGCCCATTTCCGAGTTATTTCATTTTTTCATCGAAACAACGAGTGTGTTCTATTAAATGTTTAATAATTTTCAATCATTTTTCTGTCAACTATCCCTCATAATTTCTCTCCATCTCTGTTCCTAGTCTAGAAATTATTCCATTTAGTATCTAAAAAAATACATAGAAATTATGAGAAGTTACATGAATATATTAAAATCTAGGTCAACCCGATCCAATGATATGTCTTTTTTTCAACATTAATGTTACAAAATATTTGTGGATCATTCAACCAATGCCATACCACTAATGAAAAACTCAATAAATACTACCTCACCGTGAATCTATTATTACATTTTCCAATATGCGTCAATGTACTTGATCAATGTGAATATTGTTATAATGACATCAATTATATATAAAAATTCACATTCTCAAAGAAAAAAATGAAAAATGACACCTGAATCATTTGGTGTTCTTATAGATATTTTTTTCCGCATTATCACACTACAGAGATCACCAAATGGGAAAATCATGAGAATAGGTCTCAATGCTTATGATCCCCCGACACATGATAATCTGAGATCATATGTGTCTTATTGGTATGATCTGTCTTAACCATATGAAATATAAATTGTTTATTATATTCATAGTATCTTGAGTTTATCATTATAACTGTGAACTACTATAACATTTTTATATGACACATAGTATAAGGAAACTACCATGAAAATACAGATTTTTGAAATATCATCGCTATTATGGTTAGAATAAACACATATATACCTAAAAATGTATATATGTAATGGTAATAAAGGGTACTATTTATTTATTTATAGGGTACCCATAGTTACAAAATATACTAAACATTAGTTATCATAAGACCTTCATTTCCAAGTTGAAATTTGGGGAAGATTAATATCTCCGTTGGGTGTATTTTTAAATACATAACATTTATCCTGAATTATCTTCATTATAATTTTTTTATACTAATATTATGATAGTTTGATCATTTATATACATTTTTATTACTATATTAACGTTATTATCATTTTCCATTCATATACAATATTTCTTTGAAAACAAATTTTTGTTCGGGTTTTGTGAAAACCACCACAGTTAGGATGAAATTGGTTCACGTTTCTATCAATTCATTATATGGATTGATATAAGGATTGTATAAAAAGATAAATATTAAATTTTTTATATCATTAATATAATATTTTTAAAAATTATATAATTTATTAATCATAATGTCAACAAACAATTATTATTTATTCAATCATTAATAATGAGATAACTAATATGAAAATGATATATTTTTCTATGTAAATTTATTTTCTAAAAATATTATAATTAATTAAAATTTTATAAATTATAAATTTAGAAACTAGAAATGATCATTACAAATATAGTTTAATGTTATAAAAACCCCATTTAATAATCATCCTTTAATCATTGTATATCCATGTTAGGATTTATTTAGCCATTGACCAGAATAATTGTATATTTTTATTTCATTGGTATCTATGAGATCATTAAAAATATAATAATAAAATACAAATATATAATTATTGTATTTTTAGTATGTATGTTTTAAAAAATTTCTCATCAATTATGAAAATAGCATATGTCCATTATGAATATTTGAAACATAATGATTACAAATTTAATCTTCTTATTTTGTAACAAAACATCCATGAAATTAAATTATCCAATTATAAATAAATTGAATAATATTAATATAAATTATAATATATAATAATAAAATAATTTTTAAAAACAATTTATACCAAAACTAGTTTTATTAAGGTAGTTTAGAGCTATAATGATTACATACACCAAGTGTTGAAAATATATAAGAATTGAATATATTTATATGTGTGTGTGTGTCTGTGTGGTGATGAATTGTAATAAATAAGGACAATAATTGGTTATTTTTTTGAATAAGGTTATTTATAATTTATTATATTGACATAATTTAATTATTTATGATGTTTGGTGTAAGGGAATATTTTATCAGAAAAATTAAATGGTATTCATATAAAATTCTTCTCTATTGGTGATGTTTTCTATTAAAACCCTAATTTAATTATTTGGAGTTATATAATTATTATTTGATATATAATATGTTAATTTATCGCTAAATGATGGTATTTAAATATGAATGACTATACATACCTTTCATACAGTTTTTATTTGAATGATTCAAATGTTGTTTGGATTTTCGTGGTCTCAATAATAAGTCATTGAGTCAAAAAAAATTGTGCATAATATATTATTTTAGTGGATTATTCTCCATAAAAGAATGTTTATTAATTATATACATTATATTTTACTAGAATTACTACACAACACATGTTTTCTTGTTCATGAATATATTAATTTATTTGTTACTCTAGTATTGAAAATATTTTCTTACTAAATTTTAAATCAATGAGATATGATCATTTTTTTATAGTATTTTATATATGTTGTATAAATAATACCATATTATTATATAATTTGGTATTATAATATTATTTTTATAAGGATATGTATTCCAACAACATGAACACTTTGATGAATGCTCCTCACTTATTGGGGTATGTTCTCTTGAAATAATCCACATTCATTATGTGGATGGATTTCTTAATGTTATTATAACTCACTCAAAATTAAAATTTTATTTCCAAAAACATTTAGGAAAAATGTTAACAACCATATTTCACACACAAAAGTAAATAATTAAGTCATTAAAATAAATTTTTATCCTACAAGTATCAATGTCCCAAAAAAGTAACAATGACAAAGATCTTACTGGAGTGTTGGGTTCCTCCATTATAATATCTTTAAATATTAACACCATCTCATCCCAGGATTATATGTACTCATCAATGATGAGTTTTCCTTTATTGAACAAAATTATTAAGGAAAAAACTACTTATCAATCCATGTTCCTTGTTTCTGATTATGAGTCTCTATTAAGACTCTTTCCATAATTCTTTTAGCCTCTTATTCCGTAGCATTATCTATTAGATCAGTTTCAACAATAACCTATTCTGGACTCATGTGTTGTTCGAAAGAAAATTTGGGCAAAACATTACATAGATGATTTTCTAAATCAACCATATGAAAATATTGGTTATCATTGACAAGTTTTATTTAATTTAACATCTTTGTTGATCGGGTCTCCATTAATATAGGAAGGTAAGAGTTTTCCATACTCACTTCACAATTTAACCTCTTACTCTTTCTCCTCATTAGGCTTAGGATATTATCATTTGGTACCTCTTACTATGAATAACCTATCTAAAATCATCTGTTGTTGGGTTCATTTATAGAATCTTATATCTCATCCATGACAACCCTGACGAATCCATCTTCTAGAACCTCATTTGATAGACATTCGAAATAGTATCCCAAAAAAATAGTATAATCCCCCAATAGAGGAATTACCGTGATCACATCCTCACCATTGGAACCAACACTAAAAGCCGTACTTCCTATATAATAATCCTTTGGTATCCTATCTGATTTTTCCTTTTCATTGTTAACACTCCCTGGAAACACCACTTAGTCATATTATGCACCCATTTTGTAACCTCCTTCCACAAGCCAAATGCTTCCCCAGGGGACCATAGGGAACACATTTGACATACCTCTATCTAGCTATGACATATCCAAAGGGACATCTACAATTTCGCAATAGTTCTTTCTCATCATATGGTTAACATAATCCTCCATGGTAATCTCATGTGGTTAACTATGTTATATATTTTTCTCAGTCTCTACACTCTCATTCCCCTTCCCAATATGATCATTTGTAGTATTAGGAACAAAATCAATGATCCCACCCATAAAAATACCCTTCACTTTGTCAATTTGGTTAGACATATGAGTACATGTCACCAATGAATGAATCAACTTCTTTAAACAAGGACAAAAATAAAACCATAAATCACAAACCACCTATTGCATACAATGATATACTTCTCCTGCTGTAATCTGAACAATGTCATATGGCTCTCTTGAAACATCAAATTCCACACACACAAGGGGATTCAAAGGGTTACATACCACTTTTGTTTAGTTATAAAAAAATATCTACTGGCTTTGTTCCAAAGGATTTTACTTGTTGAAGGTTATTTAAATGGAAGAAGACGGTTGAAAAAACTCACCCATATCACCGATGAGGGAGAATAAAACATCATATGGAAATAATAAGACCATATATGCTAATGAAAGATTATCTATTACCTTTGGGAGATACTGCTAACCATGTGTTAACAATTTATTCCTCCGACGTGAATTAAATAATTATATTCATGTTTTCAAATAAAACCCCAGTATATCTATCATATAAATCCATAGATATAATATAAAACTTATCAAAGGATTCCACTGAATGTGTCATCTGAAATAGAATATAAATCATTGTTCTATTAAGAACCAAAGAAGCTTTGTGGAACTCGAAAACATATCGTGGAATTTAAGGGAATCCTTCTAAAATATTGGTCACCTTCGGAAAAAGTTAACAGGGAGGGAATGGATAAGGAAGAACATGGTAAGAGAAGAGTTAGATGTTATAGGCCACTCCCTTAAAGGACGTTGAGGGTACCCCCCCCCCCACCAGTGGGGGATGGATGGGTGCAAGAGTCTCCTTTGTCACAATGTGGGATATGAAATCACATATCTCCCCCAAGGGTTGAAAAAACCTCTCAATAATCATAGATCATCTATTATAACACTACTATTCATGTGTGAGTAATTTTTCGAAAACCCCTCCACAATGGTCATGTTATGTAATACTGACGTCGCAATATAGTCATCACTCTATGTAGTGTGAAGATAAATATTTTTATAATTCAGTGTGCATGATGTTCACTTATAATGTATATTAATAATTTTTTAATGGTAAATTAAATGTAAATTTTTATAATGTAATTCTAATATGGATGTTTATTTCCACGTTCACTTTGTATTGTTTGTCCAACCAATGCCTTATTTATAATGGAATATCATAGAAGAAAAATATTTTCATATATAAATATTACATATTAATAGATGAATATTATTTATATAAAATTACAACCATGATATAACTGTAATGTTTTTGTTACATTGGACACTAGATATATAAACTTCTTATTTAGCCATATTCTACATTATCTCTCATAATGGTATCACTTTATTCATCTTCTCATATCATAAGTATATATTTTAATCCTGACACATGTAATGTAAAATTTATAATTCATGATATCATATGTTTAGTTAAAGATAAAATTATAGATTTCAATCAATTATCATGATGAATAATAAGATAAATTTTAGGGAATGAGATCTGGAACATAACATACTATGTTTATACCCAATCAGTCATGAATCCTATACATTTTTAATGGAAGAAAAACATTTTAATTTATATATATATGAATCATAAAAGTGGGGAATCATCATAAATAAATCATGAACCCCTAGATTGTATTTTAAGAATCCTATAATGGTGGGTCAACGTCAAAGCTACAGAAAACATTTCATATGTATATGAAAACTACAGAGACATTAATATCATAGTGTATATTGAATCAACACATATTTAAAATATAATAAAATAATGTTTATCATAAAATTTTTCAAATAGTATATCAATAACATCACCTTCTTTCCCATAGTGGATAAATCATATCGACTTTTTTCAATACGTGGATAAAAAAATCGATTTGTCTCAAAAAATTATTTCATGACTGATAAATCATTAAACAATTCCTTAGAATGTTATATAATTTTAGAACCACCCAGATCATAATTAAAACCATACATATTTGTTCCACAAGGGGAAAATCATTCATAATAATTTTATGTTTCAAACCATGGAAGGAAAAAATGTTTTATAATCATTTCATAAACTCATCATTACATAACTGATGAAAAATAAGTGTCCATCATAAATATATTCTCCTCATAATAATTGAAAATAAATATTAATAATGAGGATGGAATAATGAGATCACATCACTATTAAACAATAATTAACATAAATGCATGTAATCATAGAAGAAAGTTAAATAAAATGATCATCAAAATATTTCATTTTGAAAATACCATTTTCATTTTGAAATCAATTATTTAAAATCTATATATTTATAAAATATTAGATAATATATTTTCAATAAAATTAAAATTTAATATTTTTAAGTATAATTTAAATCTTTGATCATTCATGAATGTAGAATATATATTCATACAGAGTATGTTAAAAAAAATTTATTTTCACATTTTTAATAAATAGTCAAAAATGACCCAGTCTGTAAGTAAAAAAAACAATAATTTAAATATTTTTTATAGAATGTAAATTATAATTAAAAATTATAATTAAAAATCATTTAATAGTAGTTAAAAAAATTATTTAATTTTAATGAATAAATCAATGTGGAAGAATGTGATACCCCATTGAATAGTTTAACATAACATGATTTCCTTAAAATCATTATTTTATTCTATTGAGTAGATAAATTTATAAAAATATAATAAAATAATATACTCCTTATAAATAAGAATATGATTTGTCAAATTAATTGTTTTTATGATATTATGATCATTAAATTTCTTAACTGGAAATTAAAGAACATATAATCCTAAATAATATATTATCCAAACACTATTCCCTTACCTAAAAGAACTCATATATTATATATAGATTTATTATTAATGAACTAAATAATAATAATTTTTTATCTCATATAATATATTTCATTTTATAGAAGATATTATAACTTGATAATTGAAAATTTATTATTAAAATCAATACTATGGTGGAAAATGATTCATTTTTCATGATTGTTTTATTTTGGAAGTCTTATTAATTATACAAAGACCATGATTCCATATTTTCTCTATTTATAATCATGATATAGATATCCTATACATTAATTATATAATTTTTTATTCATTCAAAAATATATATATTGAAAAATGAATTACACTATTCGTGGAGGATGTTGGTGGTATGCACGCATAAAGGGTGCTTTCATTTTTCCAAAACATGGACATAAAGAATGGTAAATAACAAATAACATTTATAAAATAATAATAATATCACATATAACATATATATTTATTAATTATTATTATATTAACATCCTTTTAACGCATAAAAGAACATTTATTAACATAGTTCAGTATTGGTGGTAGTTCACTTGTATGTTCAAACAATATAATCATTTTCAAATGGATAGGAATAAGGTAGATAATGTGTGACACCCCAGGTAAATAAAGATTATGAAATTTTTACATTTATCCATATTTGTGAATAAAATATTAAAATAAATTTTAAGGGGACGTTATGCTCGATGGCGTACCCAATACACTACAACGAGTTTCTTGGGAATCTTACATTGCACTCTAATAATAAAATAATATTATTTTAAATTGTAGTTAACGGTGAGCTGTTGTAATGGAGGGAATGAACAGAACTAACTACAAAATGATTATATATGTTTTTCAAATATTTTTACATTTTACAATAAATGTTAGAGGATTAAAAATTCAAATGAATCCAATTTTAAGTGTAAACATTCTAATATTCTTTAAAAGGTCGAATAATCGCCTTTTAATGACAAACCTCTTTTAAATCCACTTTTTGAAAATTTTATGTGTTATATTTGAAAAAATAAAATTCTTCTTTAGAATCGGTACATCAAAATTTACTTTTTGTAAATTTTTGGTATCTTTCCGATAAAGATCATTTTTAATGAATAGTGAAAAATGATGTATTTTAATTCCAAGCCAATTTTTAATCTAATTTATTTATATTATTATATTATCTTTTGAATTGGTTTTAAAGTTAAATTAGAATATATTTTTACCATTTAAACCAATAGTGGTAATTGGAATTAATTTCATCTTGAAATTGGACTTAAACTAGTGTCAATCTTTTCATACTTATTGTTTCATAAAAACACGCTATTTGCTGTGAATGCGGGAATTACTTAGTAAATTAATTAATGTAATTTAAATGTTTTTAATTTTGTAAAATATGCGTCATTTTTTAATTCAGAATATCAAATATAGCTTAGGGTGAATTTTGGGTAATTTTCTGAAAAACATCAATTTTTTTGAATAGTGAAACCACTAAGTGGTAGTTAAATAAAAACTGATTTTTGTTTAAATGAAATTTTACCACTTTTTTTATTTTAATTTCAAAAATCTGACATAAATGGTTTTCATTAAGAATTAAAATGTGGTTCAATGGGATTAAAATAATTTTTTTGTGAATAGTAACTTTTAAGTTTATTAATCGTGATTATAGTTAATTATTATAGTTTAAGGAAAAAATAATGTTATGATGATAATAAATGACCTAGACACATGTAATAACCTTATTAGATGTGTCATGGCCGTCCAAGACAATCCATGGTTCTACATGGGGACCTCATGGAGCCACTTTGGTAGGAAAATGACATTAATAACTTTTTATTTAATGATAAAATAAAAATGTCACAAACATGAGATTATTTACTAACAGAATTTTTAAATGTGGTTTTCCAAGTCATAATTTTGTATATAAATATTAATTAGAAAGATAAAAAGATTTCCTACATCATGATAATTTTTTTATAATTTTTAGACACTATATAAATTGAATTATTTATGACACCATGATGATGTAATGATTACCTCATTATTTAACGACGTAAATAAAATGTAATGATAATATAAAATCTAAGTCCTTCACTTGTCACAAACTTATTGGATGGGTGGATTTAGAATCCTTATCACCTTATCCTCTAAATATACACTTTTTTTACCTTTTAAATTCGAAAATCTTTTTATAATAAAGTAATATTTTATAACTTCCCAAAAGTGCCGCTCCTCTCCTCTTATAAGAGGCCCCCACCATTACCACCTTACACAAACCTCTCAAGCCTTTGGATCGGCCAAACCCTGCCCATTTCATCTATCCACACCCCTCTCTTCATCATTGATGCCTAACCTTTGGGAATAATCCTTTCCGAGGAAGCCTTTATGCTCAAATCAAAAAGAGTTACCTGATTTAAAGGTAATGTCTTCCCTAATGTTCTTTTTTTTTATTTTGCTTCTCCAACCCTCTAACCTGATTTTATTCATTTATTTTGTAACAAAAACAGTATCTTCAATATACTATGTTTTTGTTATGTGATTTATTCGAGCTACATTTACACACACCTTCGTCTAATGGTTAAATAACATATTGTTTCTGTGGATGGAGAATTTCTTCCTCACGAAACGATGATTGTTCAATCTTCTCTTAACACCTTTCATGGTGAAAATTTTAATGTCACTATAATTTATATATGATATATATGGTATTTGTCTTTTCTATATTCTTCTGAATTTTATATTTAAAACATGCCTTTATTCTTTTCATGTTGTGGAAATGTGATAATTTCACACGAGGAAGTGTGTACTACCGCCCCCTCAAGTGATGTGACTCATTCATGCAATACATGGAATGTATATAGAATGAAATTAATGAAAAAATGTGAACAATATAACATATATATTAAAATTTAATTATAATATATATATATCTCAATTATTTTTAATTCCATTAATATGACAAAGAAAAGAATGTAGCGTTCATGCGTACGTACGGCCTACTGTCTCCATGAACGGTGCATTTAATTTTTTTTATCTCCAAATGTTATGGAGTAGTATAAAATGAATATTTACTGAATATATATGATATTTAAATTATTAATACTATTCTTGAGATGATTTACTTAGAGTTACATGGACAATCATTTTCAAACAATTTCATTTTTGTCTCATGTACCAAACATCAACAAAAATGACTGGTATGAACTCAAATTATTAACAAATTATTATAACATTATAATATGTTGTATGAACTGAATAATAATATTTAAAATAGTTCCTTAAGAAATTTTAAATTTTCCATAGTTTATTATTCAGGAATATAATGAAACAAACAAGACAAGTCGGACTTAAGGCAAGGGATCCGACCTCTCAATTTTTTTTAAGTACTCTCTTTTATGTCATTTCATTAAGCTCATATTTCTTATGTTGGGGGATGTAAATTTATATTCCTCTTGATGTAAATTTTATGTTAATATGATGGGATACCATATTTTATCTCATCAATCCATTTTTTATGTTTTATGTGGCACCTTTAGGCTGCCGAATTTTTCATAAGGGGATTTTCATCTCACTTTTTATTCCTGTGGGATTCATGATACATTTCCCACTATTTCCATTTGTTTGGTATATTTACTACCCATTATTTTACTATATATATAATATAATCTAATTTATGGGTAGTTACATCTTCATTGTATGACCCTTATTTCATGGGGTGTACGTTTCGGAAGTTACCCAATTCGGTAAGGGAACCTTTCACCCTCCTCATTTTAAAAGATTTCTTTTTAGGTCTTTTAATCTTATTATGTTCTGATATGTTCTTATATATCCTTATTTATGTAAATTATATGTCCAAGTGATGAGATACCATTTTGTCTCTCTCATCAACTCATATTCTTTATTTTAATGTGACGCCGTTAGGCTGTCAGATTTCTGTAAGAGAACTTCTTGACCCACATTCAATTATTTGGGTTAAACCTCTACTTCTTGATTTTAGTATGCCAAGATTATGTGTGTAATCTCTATGTTTTAATTTCCACAAAACTTTGTGTAGATATAATATTTCTAAACATAATCATCTCATTGATAAATTCAAACGAACTTGTATGGGAAATCATAACTCAATCTCATTTTATTGAGTTAAATATCAATGTCATTGGTTTTGTTTTTCCATTATTATGTGTGAATGAAATTTTATTGTTTCACACATAATATCCACTTATATTGGGTGTACTTATATTTCTCACACATAATTATGTGATAGATTTATCCTTAATTTAAGGATTCCACCTTTATAATGGATTTCATCTCAATTTACATTTCCATTGAGAATTCATTGTTGTTATGCACCAATTCACTCTTATATGGTGTGTATACTTTCCATTGACATATTATATCATGAATCCCTTTATTCTCATGATATTATAAAGTTCAGATTAAATGTTATTCCACAATTATTTGTATTCAAGATTCTCCCATTGTGTTAAAAACTCTTTAACAAAAATATCGTTTTAAATGTTTTAATGATTCATTGTTCTAAATATATATCGTTAATGTCCATGTTTTAAAAATTGTTTAAAGTATTTATTTATATGGACATTAATGTTTTAAAATTATAATTACTTTAAAGTCATCAATGTTTTATGGGACACTATGATTCAAAAATCACTTTTAAATGTCTTTTGAAAATGGAATAATTAATTCACTATCTTGGAATTACTTATTGTGATTACAAATGAAATGTTGTTATTGAAATGTTTATATTTTCAATATTTTATGTGTAATGATGGAACATGGACATTTTACGGGTGGTTACATGATAAACTATATGACGGGTGGTGCCGTGAATACCAGGACTGGAGGTTACATTATAAATTCCAATGCATTGGGTATGGAAGACGACCGTATGGCTATTCCATTAAGTATGTGTGGAAGTCGACCGTATGGGTATTCCATTTAAATATGTTTATGTCCCAAGTTACCTTTATATGTTATGTGTTCTTTATATGGGTTTTATGGTAATATTTTGGTTACAAAAGGGTAATTAATGGTATTTTATTCAGTGAAGAGTTTTTACTACTTCATAAAGGTGAAAAGTTTGACTTTGGTAAAGTAATTATGGTTTACTTGTTGTTTTTGAAAAACTAACAGTTTTCCTTCTTTGTGTATCCTTTACTGGGCTATTTATGCTCATCCCATGTTTTTGAAATGTTTTCCACAAGACATAAAGATAAATAGCGTCAAGTATGGGATCAAGTAAAGACATGATATCTAAAACATGGAACTAGACATGTTTCTTTTTAAGTGTTTTTTTATTTTATGGAAACTTAGTAGAAGTGTCTACTATGTAATCTTTTGAGATGTAAACGTTATAACCTTATTCTCTAAAAATCTATACCGGAAAAGATACTGAATGTGAATAATTCATTTAATTCAATATTAAGTAATGTTTAAGGTCTTGGCCTTTAGTTGGTATTAGAGGTCGGTTTAGATAACAATAGAGGTTAAGGTATTCTCTAAGCATAAGTGACATTGCCATAATGGTTAGGATTTCAGAAAGAGACCTAGATTTAGATAAAGTGAATGAGTAAGTATATCTTAGTGTTTATCATACTCATTAGTACATGATGGTTTTGTTGATATACTCAAAATGACATTTCTTTTTTTAGTGAATGGATGGATCTAGCAGGCACCAAAGTGAAAATAGGTTTGAAGGAAACTGTGGTGGTTCACTAATCAAGATGCTAGATGAAATGGGGGATTCAATGAGGAAACTCGTGGTTGTTCTAAACCAACTATCAAGGAGTCATGATCAACCACTTGTACCTTGGTTTGTTCTGTAATGCATCATGTACAAGATGACCAACTGATTTGGAAGTTCAGGTAATAATTATAAAGGTAACCATTACAGTTTATATGATCCTTACATTTGAGGTAATTATGGGTTATTAGATATTATGATGGAAAATGAAAGGCATGAGATAAGCATGATGTTAAAATATGTTATGATTATTTTTGAAGATTTTATCTCATTTTGGGGAATTTTTTAAGAATTATATAGTTTTGGAAAAAGGACAACACACAGACCGCGTGAAAACCTATCGTGTCAGACAAAGCTACGGGAATCGAACCCACAACCAAAGTGCGACTGGTATTTATCGCCTGCCACTGGACTACGTGGAGTCCCTGGTTAGTTTGAATAAATCTTTTTAGATAGATTATTTTAGGAATCAAGAGTAAGATTATTTTGGGTTATCTATGGAAATGATTAACCTATTATCGAGGATGTGTGATTAGATTAATTACATTACAATATGAGAATTTAAGAGAAACTGATGTTATTTGGAGATAAAAGTTAATTTGTACCTTGGAAGACTATGTGATTAAATACTTCAAATGTTTGGGTTTCAATCTTAGTTTGGTTTACTTTGAATAATTTTATGGACAATTGTTTATCGAATGGTCTTCGTTGAAAATTGTGTTTTTTTGAACAAATTTTGGAGATTAAGAATATATTTTCTTTTTATAATGGATTATAAATTTGTGGATTATCTGATCTCATACTAAAAATTTTGGTTTTGGATTTTGTCTAAAGACATGGGAAACATATAGTTCTCTTTTGTGGATTAGGCGATTCTCAAGAAGTTGATTATAGTACTCTTAATGCGAACATGTCTTCTTAAATACTCATCTTTTGGATAAAATATGAGATTGATTATGGAATCTAGTAAAAGTTGAAAGTCTAAGTGACATGTAAGTATATTTCATTATGATTTAGTTAAGCTCAAAAATAAATTCCTCAATTAAGAGTAACTTAAATAAAAAATGTTGTCTGTTAACTTTTCTTACTGGGGAATTGAATACTGTTTAACCCATTAGAAGTTTGTGATTTTCTTATGGTTAACTTTCTCCAAGACATTTTTACTATCACTCTCCCTCAGAACATGAACCTTTTCTTTTTTCCTCCATATCCATGTTTTCCTACATGGAATCCTAGTATGGTGACCTTTTTACTTCTCTTTCTTTATATTAAAGTGATTGTTTTACTGACTCTTGTGCCGATGTGGGATTTTCAATTAAGTTTCCGAGCCCAATTTTAAAATTGCGAGGAAGAAATTCCAAAAAGGGGGGAAGGATGTAACACCCCAGGAAATTAAAGAATATGAAATCTTCACATTTATCCATATTAGTGAATAAATTATTAATATTACTTTAAAGGGGATTCTATGCTCGATGGCATTCCCAATACGCAACAATGAGTTTCTTGGAAATCTTACGTTGCACTCTAATAATAAAATAATATTATTTTAAATTGTAGTTAACGCCTAGTCGTTGTAATGGTGGTAATGAAAAGAACTAACTACAAAATGATTATATATGTTTGTCAAATATTTTTACTTTTTACAATAAATGATAGAGGATTAAAAATTTGAATGAATCAAATTTTAAGCGTAAACATTCTAATATTCATTAAAAGGTCGATTGACTGCCTTTTGATGACGAACCTCTTTTAAATCCAATTTTTGACAATTTTATGTGTTATATTTGACAAAATAAAATTCCTCTTTAGAATTGGGACATCAAAATTTTCTTTGTGTAAATTTTTGATATCTTTCCGATAAAGTTAATTTTTTAATGAATAGTTAAAAATGTTGTATTTTAATTCAAAACCAATTTTTAATCTAAATTTTTTATATGATTAGATTATATTTTGAATTGGAATTAAAATGAAATTAAAATATATTTTTACCATTTAGTTCAATAGTGGTCGTTGGAATTAATTTCATGTTGATATTGGACTTAAACTAGTGTCAATCTTTTGATACTTATTGTTTAATAAAAACACGTTATTTGCTCTGACAGCAGGAATTAATTATTAAATTAGTTAATTTAACATAAATGTTTTGAATTTTGTAAAATAGACATAATTTTTTAATTCATAATATCAAATATATCTTAGGGTGAATTTTTGGTAATTTTCTGAAAAACATCAATTTTTGATGAATAGTGAAACCACTAAGTGGTAATTAAATAAAACTGATTTTTTGTTTAAGTGAAACATTACCACTTCTGTTATCTGAATTTCAAAAAACCGACATACATGGTTGTCATTATGAATTTAAATGTGGTTTAATGGGATTAAAATATTTTTTTGGTGAATAGTAACTTTAATGTTTATTAATCGCGATTAGAGGTAATTAGTATAGTTTAAGGTAAAAATAATGTTTTAATGATATTAAATGACCTAGAAACATGTCTTACCCTTTTTGGATGTGTCATGCCCGACTAAGAAAATCCATGGGTCAACATGGGGACCCCATGGAGCCACTCTGGTAGGAAAATGAAATTAATAACTTTTAATTTAATGTTAAATAAAAATGTCACAAACATGAGATGTTTTATTAAAAAACTATTAAATGGGGTTGTACAAGTCATAATTTTTACTATAAATATTCATTAGAAAGATAAAACTATTTCCTAAATCATGATATTTTTTTATAATTTTTAGACACTAAATAAATTAAATGATTTATGACACCATGATGATGTAGCAATTACTTCATTATTTAACAATATTAATAAAATGAAAAGATAATGTATAATATAAGACATACACTTGTCACAATCCTATTAGATGAGTGGATTACGAAACATTATCACCTTATCCTCTAAATATATCCTTTTGGGACCTTTTTAAATTCTAAAATCATTTTATAATAAATTAATATTTTATAACTTACCAAGACTGCCCCTCCTCTCCTCTTATAAAAGGCCCCCACCTATACAAACTTACACACGCCTCTCAAGCCTTTGTCTCGGCCAACCCCTTCCCATTTCATCTATCCACATCCATATATTCATCATTTATGCCTAACCATTGGTCAGAATCCTTTCCACAGAAGCCTTTGAGCTCAAATCAAAAATAGTTACCCGATTTAAAGGTAATGTCTTCCCTTGTGTTCTTTTGTTTTATTTTGCTTCTGCAACCCTCTAAATTTTTGTTTACTACTTTATTTTGTAACAAAACCATTATCTTAAATATACTATGATGTTGTTATGTGAAGGATTCGAGCTACACTTAAACACACCTTCGTCTAATGGTTAATAAACATACTGTTTCTGTGGATGGAGAATTTCTTCCTCACGAAATGATGATTGTTCAATCTACTCTTAACACCTTTCATGTTGGACATTATAATGTAACTATATTTTTTATATGATATATATTGTATTTATGTTTTTTATATTCTTCTGAAACTTATATATAAAACATGCCTTTATTCTTTTCATGTTGTGCAATTGTGATTATTTCATACGAGGAAGTGTGGATTACCGCCCCCTCATGTGATGTGACTCGTTCATGCAATACATGGAATGTATAAAGAATGAAATTAATGAACAAATGTGACCTATATAACATATATATTATACAGGAATTATAATATATATATATCTCTCTCAATTATTTTTAATTCCATTAATATGACAATGATATGGAAGTAGCGTTCATCCGTACGTACGACCTACCGTCTCCATGAACTGTGCATTTCATTTCATTTTATCTCCAAATGTTATGGAGTAGTATAAAATTAATATGTACAGGATATATATGATATTTAAATAATTAATACTATTCTGGATATGATTGACTTTTAACTACATGGACAATCATTTTCAAAAAAGTTCATTTTTGACTCATGTACCAAACATCGACAGAAACGACTAATATGGACTCACATTATTAACCAATTATTATAACATTATAATATGTGATATGAACGGAATAATAATCTTTAAAATATGTCCTTAAGAAATTATAAATTGACCAATGTTTATTATTCAGTAATATAAAGAAACAAACAAGACATGTCAGACTTGAGGTAAGGGATCCGACCTCTCTCTTTATTTAAGTACTCTCTTTTATGTCATTTCTTTTAAGCTCATATTTCTTATGTTGGGTGATGTTATTTTATATTCATATTGCTTAAATATTATGTTAATGTGATGGGATACCCTATTTGATCTCATCAATCCATTTTTGATGTTTTATGTGGTGCCGTTAGGCTGCCGAATTTTCATAAGGGGATTTTCATCTCACTTTTTATTCTCGTGGGATTCATGCTACATTGGGCACTATTTCCTTTTGTTTGGTATATGTACTGCCCATTATTTTACTATTTGTATAATATACTCTCATTTATGGGTAGTTACATCTTCATTTTATGACCCTTCTTTCATGGGGTGTACGTTTCAGATGTTACCCAATTCGTTAAGTGAACCTTTAACCCTCTTCAATTTAAAAGACTTCTTTTTAGGTATTTTAATATTATTATGTTGGGATATGTTCTTCTATATCCTTATTTTTGTAAATTTTATGTCTAAGTGATGAGATACCATTTTCTCTCTCTCATCAACTCATTTTATGAATTTTAAAGTGACGCCATTAAGATGTCAGATTTCTATAGGGGAACTTCTTGACCCACTTTCAATTCTTTGGGTTAAACCTTTACTTCTTGATTTTATTAAGCCAATATTATGTGTGTAATATCTATGTTTTAATATCCAAAAACCTTTTTTTGGATATACTATTTCTACACATAATCATCTCATTAATATATTCTTACGAACTTGTATGGGAAATCATAACTCAATCTCATTTCATTGAGTTAAATATCTATGTCATTGGTTTTGTTTTTCCAAGAGTATGTGTGAATTACCTCTAATTGTTTCACACTTTATATCCACTTATATTGGGTGTACTTATAATTATCACACAAAATTATGTGATATATTTATCCTTAATTTAAGGATACCACCATTATAATGGATTTCATCTCAATTTACATTCCCATTGAGAATTCATTGTTGTTATGCACCAATTCACTCTTATCGGGTGTGTATACTGTCCTTTGACATATTATATCATGAATCCATTTATTTCCATGATATTTTATTGTTCGGATTAAATGTTATTCCGAAATTATTTGTATTCAAGATTCTCTCATTTGGTTAAAAACTCTTTAACAAAAATATCATTTTAAATGTTTTAAAGATTCATTATTCTAATTCTTTATCTTTAATGTCCATGTTTTCAAGACGGTTTTCAGTATTTATTTATATGGACATTAATTTTTTAAAATTATAATTCCATTAAAAGCTTCAATGTGGTATGGGACACTTTGATTCAAAAATCCATTTTAAATGGTTTTTGATAATGGATTGATTAATTCAATATCTTGGAATTAATTATTGTGATTGAAAATGAAATGTTGTTATTGAAATGTTTATATTTTCAATATTTTATGTGTAATGATGGTACATGGAAATTTTATGGGTGGTTATGTGATAAACCATATGATGGGTGGTGTAGTGAATACCAGGACGGGTGGTTACGTTATAACCTCCAATGCATTGGGTATGGAAGTCGGCCTTATGGCTATTCCATTAAGTATGTGTGGAAGTCGACCATATAGTTATTCCATTTAAGTATGTTTATGTCCCAAGTTAACTTTATATGTTATGAGTTCTTTATATGGGTTTTATGGTAATATTTTGGTTACAAAAGTGTAAGTAATGGTCTTTCATTCAGTGAAGTTTTTTACTACTTCCTAAAGGTGAACAATATTACTTTGGTGAAGTACACATGGTTTACTTGTTGTTTTTGAATAAATAATAGTTTTCCTTCTTTTTGTATCCTTTAATCGGATATTTATGCTCATCCCAAGTTTTTGAAATGTTTTCCACAGGACATAAAGATGAATAGGGTCAAGGATGGGATCAAGGAAAGACATGCTATCAGAAACATGGAACTAGACATGTTTCTTTTTAAGTTTTTTTATTTATTTTATGGAAACTTATTAGAAGTGTCTACTATGTAATATTTTGAGATGTAATAATTATGACCTAATTCTCTAAAACTCTAAACCTGAAAAGACCCTCAATGTGAATTATTCATTTAATTCAGTAATAAGTTATGTTTAATGCCATGACCTTATATAATGGTTGTCACATCATCATAAAAAAGTAATCATATTTAATATTAAAAATTTATTATTATATAATTTAAAAAACATATAAATGTGTGGTTTAATGGTATAATAAATATACTTTTCTTAATTTATATTTATACCTATTTATTGGGAAACCATATTTGGTTAACACGTTATGATATAAAAGGATGAACACTTGAAAAGACCATAAGATAAATTATTTTTTGGTTGAATCTATTAATTTATTAGGGTAGGTCATGGTTGATATACGAGGATACAATAATGTGAGTATGTGAGGATAACAAGTGTCCCTTTATATGTAATGATCGAGATAATCATTGAATTATTTATCATACTAAAATAATATAAATTACTTTATAATAGAAAAATTAAAAATTAAAATATTTATAATCTAAGGTAATTTTTTTGGAAATAAACTTACAAAATAAATTTTTGGTAACATAATGTAATGTTTTTAATATTATCTCTTATTTTAGACTCTTGTTAATAATTTTAAAAATTATCACAATAAAAAATAATTAAAATATTTAAGGGTCGAGAATTATTTCTATTAATGGAATAGACACCTTAATTGTGAAATATATGACATGTTCAGCCATACCTCATACACATGGATAAAGATATGTTTTTATATTATTTTAAAACATAAAAAAATTATTATGTATTCTCAATAATGTCATTTCTGAAAATAATCCAATAATATGAATTTGAAAACAACAAGAAAGAATATAAATTCAAATATTAACCTTTAAATCATAACTAATATGATACATTAATCTTAGAAATATGAGTAACCCAATAATTTATCCAAATACTATTATAATAAATTTTTCAATGTTGATTTATTTTATGTTCCTATTAATTAAATAAATATGGCTTCATCCTTTCTTAATAATTAATTTTAATTATTCATTGACTAAATATTAATACAAAATTTACATGTAAAAATAATTATTTCATATTTCTTATATTCATTTCGTATATAAATTATACTATTTTATTCTTATGGTATATTTTTTAATTATTAATGTATAGGGAGAAAGATTTTGTATTTATTCATTTCAAAAATTAATAAAACAATCAACATCAATATAAAATTTTCCCAATTGTATATATATTTATTTATTAAATTTGAAAGAATGAATTACATAGAAAATTCGAATAAATTAATTTTTTAGAGTAATTTTAATACTGTAGCCCAAATATTCATCCCTATTTCACCAGTTTTAACCTTAATAATGTGATAAATTTTACCATGGTTACTGTTTATAATGACAACAATCTAACGGAGTTTATTTAAAAAATTTATCACTCATGATTAATATTGTACTATACATTTTTTACGATAAATTTATTTATTTTTTATAATTTAATTTAATAATAAACCTATAAAATATAAATTTTACAAATTTAAAAAAAAATTGGAATAAATATATAAATTTTTAATAAAAAATTCAATATAAAATAAATTCGTATATTCTTAACAAAATTTGTCAAAATATATTTTTGTTTTACTTTTAACAAATCTATAAAATATTATTTATCATTTAAAATGATCAAAATTATAAATAAGGGTTTCAAAAAATCAATATTTAAAATATTTAAAAATGAATATGTACTTTTCAAAAAAAAAATTCAAATTTTTGTGCCAGATAGTTCTGAATGATGATCACAAAAAATATTTTAAATTAAATATTCTAAAACATGATGAATATAAATATAATATATACTCCAAAAATGTTATAAAATATTTAAGAATTTTTTTTGATAAAATATTATAATTAATGTACACATTATATATTTTATTTATGAAAAATTTATATAATTATTATAAAATTCTTTATTTCTCATTCATTTTTAAAAATGTAATGTCTAGTATATAACAATATGCTATATTTTTGTTCATTTATACTTGGGATTTCAGGTATCATAATAAATCGATGAAATGAAATTTGTTAACATATCATAAAATCCCATTTTGTAATATTGTATCCCCTAATAATAATTATAACTTCAAAATTCCATTAATTTAATACAAAACAAACTAAACATAATTTTTCCTCATCACATTATCTAGTTCCCATGTCGCGTCTTATAATTTATCAGTTTTCAAGAAACATGTTTTAGTCTATTGGTTTTATTTTCGAAAACTTTAACTTTATGTTCCTCAATCTCACCTGATTTTTCCTTATATGATATTTATTATACTATCAGTACTAGTTTTCGGTTTTTTAAATTTATTGGATAATGTTTATAATTTTTTAGAGAGATACTTGAATCACATCATGAATTTTTGAGATATTTAGTTGACGTTTCAAATGACATGATACCATCTCAATATGATCATGACATTCAAATGGGATGATATATAAAGGACTCATCCTTCCCATAATTTCCCATATCACAAATGTTTTCTAATGAAATATTCCTAATAAGAACACTTCAATAACATCAAAATAAAACTAAAATTTATCTCTATTTGAATAAATTTTTTTCAACTCTGGGAAACATTCATATAATGTTCAATAATAATAAATATTTCTTCTATCTCATCAGCTAGATCATGTAAAAAATGTATTGTTTCTCCTTCATTGTATGAGATCATCGTATTTCTATACATCATGTTTTATAGAGCATTATATGGAGCCATATTATTTCTCAGTTGAAGTAAATTATTTTTAGAATCACTTGACTAGAGGATGTTGTTATACATAACCTACTTATAAATATTGTAAATAAAGTTGCAACATATCTTCTAGTGGATAAGTGGTCCTCTGGGACTAAAAATCTATATTATGTTGATCAAATATACAAAAAAATTTATCTAAATCTAGATTATTCAAAGAAAATAACAAGAACAATGAGATAATACATGGATCCCATTCAGATAAAATTGTATGTGGTACATCATGAAATATTATGACGTATTTAATGTACAAAATGAAAATATTATCAAGAGTTAAATAATCACTAGTGTTACTGTAATATGATGATTTTTTATGGTTCTAGACCACAAACCTAGGAGAATCACCCCATTTAAATGTATTGGGGTGTATAAATATGAAGTCAATGTCATTATTTTCCCATTTCAATTTAGGTATGCTTAATTTTTATAACACCCCCTTAGAAATTTTCCTCTCATAGATTTATTTTTATAATTCCAGGTATCTAGATTTGTACTCATTAAAATCTATTTTCATGCCTTCACACAAAAATATTGTTTCAAATGTCAATACATATATATACATCCATGATGTATTGATATGGATGAACTATAATAATCATATACTATATACTTATTCTATTTTTCTATTTATAGAAATATAACCTATTTTTAAAATTTATTATTCCATCATTATCATGGATAAATTGTGAGGCACTACTTATGTTATTATAATATTATTCATATTTCCTTTGTGCCATCAAATAATCACATTGATGAATTGTTTTTCATTCATATACGAATGATAGGATTGATCCACATTTCTATGGAATTCATTCTCCTATTCTTATTATTCCATAACTATTGTATCTCTTTAAATCCAAAATATAATTATAATAACATGGACCATTAAAATGAATGAATTAAACACATTTTCTCCATCCCAGGATGGAAAGGTTATGACTAGTCATAATATATATAATCTATTACAATTATACTATCAATTTCATAATAAACTACTTTTTTGGGACTGTATTATTCATGGTTTAATTATTTGGTTTTATTTAACAAATTTACCATAAAAGTAATTAATATTTAAATTCAATGAAAACAAAACAACTATTATCTCCAAATCAATAGTTGGGTAAAAATTTACATGTATTTTCAATTAGCGTGTGGCATATGATTTTAAAATAAAATTCATGGTGATCAAACATCTCATTCTGTTATCATATTCATCCCTATAGATCATAAACCCTTTTCCACTGTAGATTGTAGTGTGTATATCTGAACTAAATAACATTATATTAAACACATTGAAACTCTATTCGAATTCATATATTCATAATAACATAAACCCCCTTCGATTTGACATTGTTAGTGGATTAGATATATGATAGAAATGTCATAGAATTAACTATTAATATCAAGCTATCCCGATAATACTATGACTCATAATAATATTGGTTGTCCTAGACCCTCCATACTTAACTAATATATTTAAATAATCCACTAATATACCATCAAATTTGATTAAATAATATCAAGTGAATACTATCTAATTGCATAATTCACACATGATTTACATTTGATAAAACACATCCTTCCTCTTAATCTCCATAACAATTATCTAATGATATTCATTCTCTTCTATGATTTTCATATTAATTAATGAATATCATATAACAATTAGACAAAAATATTATCAATTTAATCTATAAATAAACTATTCAATAAATCATTGATGATGATGGGGGATTCTGGTTGAATGAATGGAATCAATAAAAAATATTCCTACCTTGTATGTAATATTTCCTTAGTTATATCATCATTATCGATCCTCAATTGGTTAAATACTTAGTAATGGTAATTATTTCGTATAACATGATCTCTATGTAGTTAATAAAACATGTTTTCTATATAGGTAATATGGTTCCTTTTCCTAATGGTTATCTTTGAAGGTTTCAAACCAACAATTAAAAGTTTCATTAAACCATATTTTTTATTAAAAAGGAACATGATATCCTCATAGTGACACAATAGGGATATTTATTACCTTATAAATAATTTCATATAGTTTTTTATTCTATTCAAGAATCTCAATTGGGACCCTTATATAAAGATGTGTTGAAATTAGCATAGTACCTTGTATGGGTTTTCTTAACAACTCTTATTCATGATTCTGGTGAAGGTAATCAAACAATACTATAATGAAATAAGAAAAATAAAATACAGTAGGAGAATAATTAATAACTATTCCCCCTAAAAATTGATAAATACACTTCATGAATATTTATTACATCCCACAAGATATAATTAATTTTTATTAGATTTTCTTATTCATCTTTACACCGTTAATTGACTATATGTTCTTTACAAATTTAAAATGTGACTGACCTTGCTAAACAATTGATACAAGATCCACGTAATGAAACCCAATAATTTCATGGAATAATGTAAAATTTAATTGTATGTGGAATCAAAAGTCTTTTAGGAAGAACTTCCCCATAAACAAAAATAAGAGAGGAACTGTATACTTGAGATGTGACCATCATACAATTATAAATTGCCAGTATTAACTTAATAGAAATAAATGTAGTTGTTAATTTAATACAATTTGAAATTTTCATAGATATAATATATATGCATGAGATAAAATCATATAAGACATCAAGAATTATATAGTGGTTTATATGTATACCTTTCACCGAGTTACTCTTATAACCCATTATAATAGTCATGACTGTACGATATTTTCATTTATCATTGGGTTTAACAGGTTGTTGTTGCTGATCATCATCATAAACCATAAAATTCATGATAGTGTTTGAATAATTCCAATACACATTTATTTTGAACAAATTGAGCCCCAGTGATTCATTATATGGTGTATTATTCACCTCTATTGTATTAACTGAAATCATCGTCACATTTAAACATTCCTTGACTTTTGGGATAACTATTCAATATTTAATTCACCGTTCAATTACGTTCAATAAATTTCAATAACAAGTATGACCAATTATATAACATGTAGATAAATGGAATATCTTTAAATATTTTTATTTATTTTTATTTTCTTGAGAATCGTTCGTCTTGTACTTATAAGAACCATATGGAATAATCAGAATGCCCAATTTAGATTTCAACTATTAGTGAACATTATGATATTTATTCATTTCTACAAATGTATTTTATAGTTAATTATTTATAGAGTCATAGTTTTATGTAACCAATGAATTAATAAATTTTTATTTTAGAGAGGATACATAAACTAGAATCATACATTTCATATTTTTTAAAACTCTCATATTATGAACTAGTGGATTAATTATGCATCTGGTTGAGCCCTATAAATTCCATCCACATTTTTTATGTAAACTATGATTGAAATACTCAAGTAAAAAGATCCTATTAATATTATTCCAATCCAGGATATTAATTTATTCATATTTCGTCATATTCTTGATAACTGTAAACCATTAATCAATTTCGCATTTCAAAAGATAAATGAATATTAACGAATTTTTTATTCCATGTAGAGAAGAATATTTAACTCATTTAAAATGGTTTCTCACATGGAAAATAATTACATTGTACATCATATCCATTGTTACCACAATGGATTTTGGTTTTATCCATTGAATAAAATTAAAAATAAAACTATAAGTTTCATGCTATATTAATCATTGTTATCTATCATATAATAATTTAATATAATTAATTAGATTTATAAACCCTCAGATATTATTTAAAATCATTGGAACCATATGATAAAACTAGGTTGTCCATGTTTATTACCAACACATTAGAATAATATAATATACATAGACTCATTACTAGGACTTCACCAAATGTTTTGGAACCTGATATCAAAATTTTAACTAATACCCACCTTGAAACAAATTATATCATCCCATGCATTTCATAAATAGACAATAAATATTAATAAATAATCTTAAATACATTACATTATGATCCATTAAAAACCACAATGGATTAGTATATTGGGAGAAAAGATATATAAAATTCTTATTCATGTACATTTTTCATTATCTCTCTTACTATTCTTCTCGTGTTATACTATTCTTGACATACCCTAAATATAATATTTCTTCACTACATGGGGAATGTAAATAAAAAAATATTGAGCATATATTCTCACTAAGGGTAATGCTTGATGATATCACATTTTAGTCGAATGAAGGAATACATTTAGAATAGGTTTATCATTCCAGGTAAATAAGTTAAAAAATCATACCCAATATGTCATGGATAATAAAAAAGAATCATGAAATTTACATTTTTCAATTTTGATGAAATGAAAGATAACAGTTATAGATCATCGTAATGAAATTAGGTCTCAATTTTTTATAACAAAAAAATTTCATAAATATACGGCACCAACATTTTTATTCAAACAATTTCATAAATAATGGTTAACAATATAGGCCATCGAATTGTATGATATTAGCTGTAAACTCTTTTTCCTCATATCATAATGGATCAAGAGAAACTATATGTTTCTCAATAAAGATATGGAACCAAGAATTTCTTCCCAATGTGTATCAAACACCATGACATATTTAACATATTGGATCAAGAAAATCGAATTGTATCACATAATTATGTCTTATAACAAAAAAATTGCCCACAAAATTGTAGGGATATCTAATTATGGGCATGAAAATCATATAATTAAAACTCTTTATGTCTATGCCACAAGGTCACATTAAATTAAATATATAATCATATCTTAACCTGTGAAATAAATACTTGTTTCTTAAACATTTATTAATTCATCATAGCATTACCCAGGAAAAATAATTTTTTTTTAATAAATATATAATCATAACAATAACATGACATCATGATAATGATCAGGGATAGTATTATGTAATCATATCCCCACTAGTCAAAAATTAACAATTAATTATGTTATCATATTTTGAATTGTTATTCAAAACATTGAGGATTAATCATGCCTAAAAATTCAGTTTGTATTGTGTATATTAAAATTGAATATTCATTTACAAAATGTTGGTAATATGTCATAAAGTAATCATTCATAAAATGAAAATAATATTACTTAAATTTTTTATTATAAAAATTATAACATGTCTGAAAATTTGTTTTGAAAAAAATGTTAATAATAATAAAATATTGAAAATTTTTTAATGATAATACAAACATGGAAGAAAAATATTCTTGAATGTTTCAGAAAACATAATAAGATATCATTAGTAACATTCAATCATTATCATGAGAACATAATTTGATGAAAATAAAAGTAAACATAATGTTACCTATAAATTACTATAGGATAATAAGAAGTAAATTAATTTATGAGGTAAGGATAAAAAAATTTCCCTAATATAAATTCATGCACGAACAATCCTAGATAAAATTGTATTGAAACATAATACCTTGAATAAATATTTCATTCATTATATACATTCAATCCTAATAAATCAAAAATATTTATTTTTTAAAAATTTATCCCATAAAAATGATCATATATATAATTAAATATATTATTTTCTTATATTATATTATCTCCTATATATTTACTATTGTTTTATCAAAATAACTATTCAATGTGACAACATCTTTGTTTTTCATTCTTTTTTAGCATTAGATGTCTAGATATTTTTATATTTATCAGGGATACATAATCTATATAATTATAAACAAGATGTAAATATCATATATATTTTTCATTTAGATATTTAAGATGATCGAAAAATTTTATTCATAAAAATATATGTCATCATTCATGGGGAAAGTTGGTCATAATTACACATGAATAATACTTTCACTTTTTAACAGATGAAATGAAGTAAATGTAAATAGTAATTTTTTTATATAATATTTATTATATGATATATATCATATATAAAAATTAATTCAAATATTTTTATAATCCATATAATATTAAAAATGAAAACTAATCAGCTCACAACATGGAGGTGGTAGTCCAAACATTCCCCCAATGACTTTATTATTCTTATAATGGACTTGAGTAAGGTGGATAATGGTATTTAACTCAAAATTATAATAATTAAGTATATTTATGATACATAATAATTCATTATCTAATAGATACCATATATTTAGACCAGGTATGATAAGATGTGAAATTAAAAATTATGTGTTATGAGATATACATATTCATTGAGAGAATTTATTCGGCAATTAAATCAATCCTTGACGGGACGTAATTTTTCTAGTAACCATCCAGGAAATTCGAAAACCATATACCTAATCTCTATTATGTAATTCCCTGAAGGGATTCCCAAATTCCAACGTATTTCAAATATGCATCAGGTAATTAGAAAGAAAATCATTGTTGATCATTTCAGCATTTAACTAGAATCATAATGAGAAAAAGTATTTACAAAATACAAGGGATAAATACGTCACAAAAAACAAATTATTTCTTCACACATAGGAATAAAATCACATCCAAACTAAAATAGACCAATTTTCCATGTGTTCTATTTATCGTAAATATCCTCAAAACCAACCCTCTCCATAAAAGAACCTGAATGATAACATAAACATGTAATGAAACATAGGACTAATGACTCTGAGTTTCACAATTAGGGTGTGAGAATACAAAACATCGGTATGTTATAACCGTATATTCAATATATTCCATTTCCCAAAATATTCCAGAAAATGTAGCATGAAAATACATATTGAATATCATATTATATTTTTAAAAAACTATATAAATAATTCCCAAAAACATATTATGAAAACATAACTTGAATTATATCAAAACCATAATATATTTCAAAGAACAATTTTGAATTCCAATTAAAGAAGAAACTGTCAACCCATGTTTGTGCATAATAAATATGGATCAAAACTGAACATAATACTTATAGTATTGAAAATGATCAATGTGAAATGAAAATAAATTAACATGAGTACACATAAGAAGATATAAACAGAACAAGTAACAAAAATACCATAGAGTAATATTGTACAATAAAATAATAGTAATATGAATTTCATTAACATATTGTCAGTTGACGCTATGAAAACTCAGTTCAAACCAATAAACTAGCATATGATGTGATCCATAGTCTATCTCCAACATAGTTTCCCTAATATCTTAAATAATGTTTAAACCTACTATAGACATTAATACAAAAATGGGATCTAGTACATCTCATTGATATAAGAAATTTTATGTCTCTCAATCCTATTGAAGATGGATTGGATACTCTCAATATAGTATATATTATTTTGTAGAGCTCATAATTTTCTTGGAAATAACTAATGCCAACATGTATGACATTCCCAATCCATGACAATGTCCATGTAAAGAACCCCAACCTATAAAGTAAAACCATGAATGTGATATCATAATAACGCCATTTAAATGATGTTAACCAGGCCAACAATTCATGATGGATCAAAACAAATTTACATGGGATACTTAAATGTTCTAAATGAGAATGAGGAAATGGAAATTTTCAATCATTTTACAAAAAAAGTTTAAAGGAAACAAATAGTACTTATAATTTGATATGAAAACAATTTTGAAATGAAAAAACCATTCTTTACAAAACAATTTCCAATACCAAATCAATTATCTAAACACACATTTAGGTTTCGATATAGGCATTGGAAAACTCCAAATGATCCATGATGAAAACTATAAGAAACTCCATTTGAAAAATAATTTGGGAATGAAAAAGAAAATAAAAACAATTTGAAAATTAATAAAGAATCTAGATATCATTGGTGCGGATGTTTGGACCTTTGTGGTGTAATGCGGTGCTTGATAAAAAAATGTATTATAAAAACAAAAATTCAATTGAATTCTCTATTTTTATACAAGAAAAAATTTATTCGTACAACACCAAAACATATTAAATTGTGTAAAAGCTAGATATTTATAAATGAAATTCTATTTGAATGTGTAATTTTTAATGAAGGACATATATTGGACTATTATATTATTATAATTGATATTTTATATTGGAATGAATCCATAAAAAGGCTTAAACCCCACAAAAAGTAAAATTCCAGTTTCCGCTAATTTTTATAAAACTCGCGAAAATCTAAAAATCACATTAAAATACCAAATACAATTTTAAATTAGACTTGGAATTTTTTAAAACACATTACATATATTTACCTTTGATACATATAGTCATAACTATCACAGAACATTGAAAACCCTTTCTCCCTCATGACACTATCATATATATCAATTAAAATTTATCACAACACTCTAAATGAATGATTTTAATAATTAATATTGATTTATGTTATCTCAAGAATCATATGACACTTTTATAAAAGGAAATAGGTGGAAAACCTTAACTAAAATGTGTATGTATAAAATAAACTCTAATATATGGAATATTTAGGCCCAAGTGGAATACCGAACATCTGAGATACAAAACAAAACACTTTCTATCATCACTTAGCCTCCTCTATGGATATGCCAATTGGGAACACAGAGAATATATATTATGTGGAAAAAATGATTTCAGAAGGAGAGGGTAATATCAAACCAAAATCCAATGAAACTCTATTATAATAGTAGGAGTATATTCATTACAAGGACAAAGAACCATAGTAAATGGGTTGGGATACCCCTTTTGGTTACATGATATAATCTGATAGGATAACATAATATTATGGTAAATAAATAATATATAATGTGTTAAAAACCAAATTTTATGAAACTTGGGAAAGACACAAGGTTTCATCAAATAGTATTCTAGACAATTATCTAACTGTACATGTTCCCCTATCTTCCTATGAAAAGGCCAAACTATTTATGGAACATGGTTTCAAAATTCATTCACCTAACCCTGTGGGGACATTTGGACTTTTCTTGAGTCTACATGTTCTTTTGATAAGGAACACAATATAATTTTCCTAAGTGAGGTCATGTTTCCCTGATCCATAGGTTTCCATGATCTACAGGTTTCCCTCAACATCTTAGATCTTCCATAAAATATGTTTTATACATCATATTTATTGATACATTCTATTATGAAATAACCCAAACCAAAATTTCATCATCCAGACCAAAAATATATATGATCTTCCTACATAATTAAAGAATCCATTTAATTGTAAAAGGCACTGTCTTTTTTATGTGTTCCACATAGTCCTTCACATTCAGATGACCATACTGAACACCTAACACCTCATCTAATTTAATCAAATTCTATATGTAATATATGAAAAATGGGATGAAATTTTTCATAAATATTTACCAATTCAACTATTTCTTAAATTGGTGTGTTATTATTACATTCCACTAATCTAATCAATGTTTCTCAAATAGACCTAGGAAAATCCTCACCCTTAGAACATCAAGATATTGTACGGACGTGAATACAAATTAAATTTCCCACAATATTCTCATCAACAAATAGAGAACCACTATAACCGTGGGAAATCCTCATGGAATTAGTCGAACATTCTTCGACTACACAACTAAGATTCTTTGATGTTCTAACTACTAGTAGACACTTTTAAAAAATTTGTGTGACCATTCAAGGTATTTTACTCAAAATAATATGAAACATGAATCCATATAAATATGAAATGAAAAAACCAACATAAACATAACCAATATATCGCACTAAATATGTAAACTGTTAATAAGGAAAAATAGCCCAAAAAATTCAATTGTCAAATGACACCATTTCCATTCCAAAATCAAAACCATTTTGAACTGCAAAATAAATCCAATTTCCAAAACCATTTCCAAATATGATGTTTACTTATCATGTCATATTGATAAAAAACCATCCCAATTCATAAACATTATAACAGAAAAAAATAACCCTATTTTCCCTTCTAAACCATAAATTCAATTTGAAATGTTAACCTATTTAAATGGAAACCATTCTAGGAAATATTTTTCATTTGAAAATTATCCAGTAAGAACCCCAATCAGGTTTACAAAAGCACCCATACTAAAACCAAATAAATAATGGACTATTTTTCATTAATGACATAACCACATGGTTTAGTATGCCATGTTCTATTATGTAACCTATTAGTTGAAGAATTTTGAATGTCCTACATGGGATCTTCATGGTTTACTATTCATTGTAATTTCACAATGTCACACCACTCAGATTTATTATATTCCAATAAAACACATATACTCACCAAACCACTCAAGTAATCCAAAAATTAAATGCAAATTATATAATCAAACACTAATGTCAAAAATATCCATATTTACTCTAGTTTCATCAAGAGTTGTGGTGATAATGCACTGACCCATGGCCTACCTCATGTGCCTTAAATTTGTTATATATTGTTTATGTGAAACCCCCCAAAAAGGGAAATCTGATATACGTTTTTCACATAGCATCCTAGGTCATTCCCAAACATGAAACATGATCCCACAAATGGATAATATTGACGGGCTTTCCCAAACCCCATCAGATAATGAATAGTGTTAGTGAATAAAAAGATAAATTTTTGGGAATGTTTTTTTATATTAATAAGAAACATAAATAAATAAATTCTAGGAATCATACCTGTATGATACAGAAGTCATTAAACATATATTAAACATTCCCAATCATTATAATGATACAAAAAAACAGAAACCAATTTATAACATACCATTTCATAGTGTGACCTATTTGTTACCAATATCATAAAAATATCCCACCCTATAAGTAAATTTAATCGATTACCTAAACATGAAAATTGAATCAAGTCTATTATTGATATTTAGAACAAGACAGGCTTAACCATAAAATATATTAGATGGTTAGAACCACATCCTCTATACATGTCATTTTTAAAAACCAAGCATAAGAATATTTGAAAACTATAATGAAAATATGATTTTATCTTGAAAAAAACTAATAAAATAATTCAAAAAATCAACATTATACATAAAAGATATATTAATTTATAAATATTATCCCATTTTCAAAACCCATTTTGAAAATAAATTATATGGAATAAAACTATTTCCCTGGTATGTATATAATTCAAAAATATGAATCGATGAAAAACTTATCAAACTATAAAAAAAAGAGAAATTCCATAAAATTACATTATTATAAAAGTAGATATACGAAATCAGATAAAAAATGTCACATAACTGTGGTAGAAAAAAAGATAGTTGTTATGGTAATGTTCTAAATATCGCGAGGGGTGACCCAAGATATACTATATTAAGACCCATCTGTAAAAATATTATATGATCCCTAGTCTATCATTAATGTGGATAATCAAATGGCCTCGCTAGTGGGAAAACATGCATTTTCCAATTTTTTACTTGCGACTTATAGTCTATCACATTGAAACGAAAAACAAACTATGTTTGAAAATAATAAATTATATATAGGATACCATGAATAAAATATTGGGGAATGTGAGGAGGTTATCACAATCATAGAACAAACAAATAATAATGTCAATGCTTCTCCCACCTCTTGAAGTTATCCTTTTGAAGCCCTTCACTATACATAGGAATACCATGAGGGACCAATAACACAAATAACATTTTAATATTTCAATCATGGCCTACACATCATGAGGGTTCAAAATATTATTCTAAGGGATACATATAAGTTCTATTTAGGGAAAAAAATTGAAAATACTCCAAAAAATTTCATCATAAAACCAAATGTACCAAAATGGTCCTTAGAATGTGTTATATGAAACATTTGAAAATGAATACACAATACTCTCCAAAACCATCTTTAAAATGAAAATTACTGATATACACATCAAAGGTGTCAAACAGGTCTTCTAAAATTCCATAATTTCCTTGATGTAAAAATTAAGAAATAAAATTTGATAACTAAATTTTTTATCACTTGAAATTTTAATAGAATTTTCAAAAAATTTATAAATAAAAAATTTATTTTAGAATAAGGATGAACCAGGAAGTGAGAAGAAAGTGATTCAAATTGTAAAAATATTTACATTCAATGGAATGTATCTTTTATATGATGGTACATATCTATATGTACACCCCATCAATATTTGGACATTTATATATGCATAGTGTCTTATATTTGTACTTCGATATTATTTTAAGGGTTAAATTAAATAAATACAAGGGAGAATCATGACATAACATCATATATATTATATTAAAACCTATTCTATAAAGTGTAAAAAATAACACTCAATGCATAATTAAAATTTTCAATGAAATTTATCAAATGACAATGAGCTAAATAATAAAATTAAGATTCAAAAATGTCATTAAATTATAATTTTAATTTTATATATGACCATACATACATATACATTGAATTATATATGCATAAATATGGGAAACAATTTAATTAAATTTTTTCATAAATAAAACAATAATGAATTCCATTATATTCATCATATCAAACCAAATTAATTTAAAATATCATTAAAGTTTTTTTAGGAATAAATAAGGGTTATATTAAAAGATTCAATAATAAATTGACGAAAAAATATTCTGTAACTTAGATGTCATTACACAAAACTATGTAATACATAATATCAAATTCCAAGAGAAAAACTACACACACTATATCAAAATAAACCCCAATAAAAATCACCTAAACTCTTCTAGGGTCTTTTATATTGAGATGCTAACCAATAATGAATATAGAAACAATGGGAGTGGAGGGGGATATGTGTAAATCCAGAAAAAATCTATCAAATCTCACCTACAATCCAAGGAGTATCAACAAAAATATAACTGGATCATATTATATGGTTTTTCTCTCCCCGTCCATATGCCACAGAAAAATTGTGAGATCCTAGTTTTTCAAGGTGTGTTTTTTTTATTTTCAGGGTATGATCGTTGTTTTAGAAAATAAATGTTCTGTCATGTTCATATAAATGATCGGGGATGTTCTGAGGGTTCAGGGAATGAAAGAGGAGAAATAATAAGCTCTCTGAAAATGCGGTATGGTTTGCACACATTCATTGAAAACCGTGTGGAGCATCCAAGGTAACTGTTTAGCCTTTGTAAGAGGTATACACATTTTTCTTGTAGGGTTAAGATAAATTTTTGGAATTCATGGGTATCTGTGTAGACCAGCTCGCCTTGGATAGTAGCATGCCCAATGTTTGATAAACTGAGCGGGTAAACCGTGTAGCCAAGAAATGATGGGAAAAATTAAGAAATTTTCATTGCATTATTATTATGTTCCTCACGATTTTCACCCCCATTATTCCCCTCTAATTTCTAGTGATGATCCATGTCCTCCGAGATCCTCTCATGATCTATCTATCTCATTTATTGGTTATTTTTGGTGTCCTTGGTTGTGAATTAAAGAACATTGTATGTATAATATTCCTCTTATTTTAATTCTTGGATTATGGTTTATAAGTTATGTAATTTCTTATAAAAGATCTAAAAACCTATTTTCATATGGAACCTAGGTTGCAACATTATGTGGGTATAGGAATGGGATTTAAGGTTGAGTTTTAATTTCATTTATAATTTTATTCATAGTAGAAGGTCTATATGTTTTATCCCATAGTTCTGTTATAGATTATTCAATGAGAGATGAGGTCTTTCCTTCCGCTTTTACTTCATTTCTCACATTGCAAATGATTTTGTAAATTATATGTATAAATGATTACTAGACCCATAATGTCCTTCCTAGGATATGTCGAGGATGAATCTATTATTTTTGGATCACCCATGGGGTGGACAGACATTGTCGAACCTAGGAAGTGCGAATGTTATGTGTGAAATTGACATGTGATAACATAGAGCCCTTCTCTCACATGCTAAAATGTATAGTGGAATTGAATGTACAATTTTGATACTTATGCCTGGTTAGTTAATGTCTTAAGAGTTTGTGTAAAATGAATTAGTAATGTGTTAATTAGTTTATGGGAGTTTATGTCAAAAGGATAATGAATTATGTTGACATTTCCCAATGAATTTCTATATATTAAATTATGAACATGTAAAATTTTCAAAGGGTCGTCAATTAAAAAACATCTAAATGGTTCTATATAAATTAATTGATTAATATTTTTAATGGATAAATACATGGGAATTATATTTCACAACGTATGTTTTGAATTTTCTAAAGTGCTTTTTCTAAGTGATATAATACTTGTAATTGAAATGCATGAGTGGTAAATGCTTCTGAAATGACAATCAATATAATTGGGTTAATCAATGATAAATTTTTAATGTTGGTTAAGGTGTGGAAATTAGTTAATACATAATGGGGTATGGAATGGGAATAGAAAATGGTTTAAATGGGATATGAAATTTAAATGAAAATTGTTTTGATTGATTAGGGATTAGTATTAACTTCCATGTTTATTGTTTTCTATTTTCTTCCATTGACATTGGTCATGTTTTTTATGTTATGGTTTTATTGATAAATGTTTTTCATGGGTTTGGAGGTGATGTTGTATGTGTTGGGAATGAATGGAAAACATGTGCACATAGAATGAGGTGTGTGATAAAATAATGGTGTTCCTCCCATTGGTTGAGTTGGATTGATGCTCAAAATCAACCCACAATTCAGGGGTAAGGGAATGTGACAGATCCATATTCCCCAAATGTTTTCATTACACCCTGATTGAGGGTTTAAGGTGATGATATTTCAATGTTGCAATTTTTTATCCCTAGTGGGATATGGATTTTACTTATTTTTTTGTATAATGATAAAATATATGAACCATGGGTGAATTATGTTATTCTCTAACCCATTTACTATATAATGATGGTGAAGTGAGTGATAAAAAATATGTATATAATGAATTTGAATCTATCTATAGTAATAGATAATTTAATATTGTTAACGCCTTTCCAAAAAAATGTATATCATATACTTGTTAATTCATTATTAAATTCTTTCACTATTTGATATATTGGGTAATTTGTAGAAACTATTGGTGGTAGCCAACTGAGTTTCAACCCATGTTGTTCTAGCCACCATTGGTTACCCATGTATATTTCATGCTTGTAGGTCATGTAATGAAGGAAGACATAGTGTTTCAGAGTGAGTCAAATTTTGGATGTATATGGATGAGGGTTCAGAATCAGAGGAAGGATCATTTTGGGGATTCTACTATTGGCTCTTTTTTTCGGTTTTGTTCACTTGACATTGTACCATGAGATTTCATATTTACTATTGGTATTGTTTTTTTCCCAGTTTGGGGGATGTTTACTTATGCTTGTTCATTGATTAGACTATGGTATTTTCAAATTTTATATGTTTACTATTTTTTCATATACTGATCAAGAGGTTATTATATCCCCACATAGCTCCTTTACCCTTAATACTATTCAGAATCCTCTAGTGAGCATGGATATGTGCTTGAGGTCAAGTTTTCACTCAGCTCATTGCATCGGTGTAGTGGCAGCCAAGTCAGGGATGTTACGATGTAGTATTAGAGGGAGGTTCATTTTTCTAGTCTTGTTATTTGGGATCATACACTGGAGGTTAGGAAGTGTAGAGACTTGGTATTCATCTCTTTCTTTGGAGTATCAAACACATGTATGATTGAAAACCCAAGTCACCAATGGTGGGAATTATTGTTCTTGATGTTTTTTGATAAAATGGAATGATATCTCACCATTGGGTTGTGAAAAAAGTAGTGTGATCTGACTCATTAATGATATTATGATCATGGTCAGAATGGAATGAGTTTGTGCATTCATGAATCATTTTAAGAACCTAAGGATACTGGTGGTATTCATCATGATAGGCACACACAAGATGTATGTGTGAGTCATATAGAGTAGAATGAATTTTACTAAATTATATAAAATGGTGCCAAATAAGTTTAATAAAAGTGGTTAAATGGAAAGAAACATATTTATTGTTCATGAATTCTGTGTAAAAATAAACATTATAACTTGGATAAAATTATATTTTTGGGTTTGGTAAATTGTAATGATTGAATGGTCTCTATAAGAAAAATATTTTCTTCAGTGTTAGTGAAATAGTTAATGTGTTTTTTCAAATTAAATTATTAAATGAGTTAAAATGTTGAATATAACAATATTTGAGATGATAAATGTGCCTGAGAAAAAATAATCATGTGTAAAATAGGAAGTGGTTTAAAGTGATGTTTATGAATGTTTTCTCATTAAGTATTTTGGTTTTCCCAATGTTGACCATGACCCATTGTAAGAAGCTTTGAGGATAGTGGTAGAGATGTGAACACATAATCATGATTTTTGTATGATCAGTGGGTTACGTATTGGATGTAGTGCATTCTCTTGTTGTACGATATACCGATTAGATATACATTGAAATATTTGTCAATAAAAATTTATGTCGGATATAAATTTGATAGTGTATGTATTTTTAGAATTAGGTTATGTATAATGTTCTAAATCATGAACCATTGTTTGTAACTCATTGTGTATTTATCTAGGTGGTGGGCTTGAGGTTTTAAGGTGAATTGGTGTAATGTGAAAGTACTAATACTTTTGGCTTGTAACTTCACGAGAAATACGATGGACATAATAATGAGTGTCCTTGATCTAGTGTCTTTAGAGATGGTTGTTGTTGTGGGTGTGGTGACCCAAGTGTGTTTAGGCCTCACAATTTGTATCTCAAAACATTGAGTGGAAGTTTTGGATAATGGTTCCGTTGTATGTTTAATAATACCTATTGATGAAGAACATATAGAAAATGGTCTATTAGTTCACTACTCATAGAGTGTTTCCGAACAGGGGTAAGAGTGTTATTCGCAAACATTGTATTTTCTATAACTCGATGTGTGTGTGAATCAATGGTTTTTTTCCATCATGACTCCATTTTAGAGAACTGGTAGCACTCGACCTTCATGGTGCCCCATGAGAGAGGTTGAATGGGGTTCCTAGTGATCTTGGGTATGTGCCGAATTCATGGTTGTTAGACCTTGACAATAGGACAGAGAATATGTCATATATTTTACGTTATCATATAGGGATATTAGGAATGGATGATGATTTGGGGATTTGAATAGAGTTATGGTGTTGTGTTCGTAGTTTTAGAGGAATTAACAAAAACCTCAATGGAGGCTAGCTTAGTGATGAAAGGGATTTGGAATATGAGTCATGGAGAATGCTATATAGGAGACATTAATTCAAATGAATTCCATTAAGCTTCAGTAAATATGATTTAATGGATTATTGTCTAATGTATTTGGATGATGGTTAATGGACAGATATGTGTTGTTTTTGGTCCATAAAGCAATGTTATTGAAGCATTTTTAGATTATCTTGTTTGAAGAGGATAGAAAATATGAGTGTGGTTGCATGGATGGGATTTTTTGAATGAATTGTTTAGTTGTTTGGTGAGTTGTAGAGAATTCCTTATGTTACAAGAGTCTGAATAATTAAGAGGCATATTTAGGTGAGTAAGTGGGTGTTGTGATATGACTATGTAGTGGTTTTCTTATTGAAACTAATGTCTGTAATAGAGATGTAAAAGGTAATTGAGAAAATATTAAGGATTTAAGGGGTCTAGATTAGGGCACACAATAACAAGGCACAATATCAAATGGGAAAAGGGTTTTTCATTAATTATGAAACAAAATATTACATCATCGTCAATCAAGTATCTACTAATATTATTGGTGCGTAAAATCGTAGTATTCAATAATTATTTGTTAGGGACTCACCAAAAGAAATATAGTTTTGTGGTGGAATTTTTTCCCAGGAGAAAATTGGTTCACGGCCTCTTCAATGATGGATGTAGGGTGGTGTCGAGTCATAGTTAGACATCGTTCTTGAGAGGTGGTGGTTAAATACATATGGGTGGTGTGTAGTAGGGAAGCATAAAATCCTCAGAAGATAAATGTGTTCTATCAGGTGTGGTAATTTTAGAAATAGATAAGTTGGTGGTGTTATCTGAAATCCTTATAGAATACCTCAGCTAGGGATGATCCTGCATATCATCTGGACATCGTTCCTGATATGTTGATAAGCTCTGGGTTTTTCACTAGAAACATGAGTTTGTTTTGGTAGGATGGGGTATATCATGATGTTTATGGTTATGGGGGAGTTTTACATGAATTGGTAGGGTGGGATGAATACCATTGATTTTTTCGGGTGAGTTCCTTAGGATGGGTTGGTTGTCAACAAATTCCATGGTTACCACCAATTGAAGCTAGAAGTGGTCATTGGTTGATGTTTAATGGCATATTTTAGAGAAGTCAATACAACCATTAATATACTTTTGGATTCATCATTTCATTTGTTTTGATCCATGTGGATTTCAATCCTATGTGGATAGAAATGTTAATGAAAATCTTATGGTGGGTGTAATGAGTCAATCATGAATGTGGTTGGGACAATGTTGATTTCATGTATCGACATTGAGATGATAATATAGAAATTGTGAGGTATATGATGGGCCTCTTAGAAAGGCCATTTGAGCCATGACTATAGATGATGATTGATCCCGTCATTGGCTTTTGGATCAAGGTTATTATGAATGAAATTCATAATCATGTGTTTAGACATCAATGTGTGGTGAGATTTAACATCAGTTTGTGGAATGAGAGGTCGAGTTATATAACTCTAATGGAAATCAATTATAGACACATTTAGGTTTTCGTCATAGGGTTCGTAACACCTCTATATTAAAATTGAACATGTACGTGTGATGTAGTGTCATTTAAATGGGGAAGCTATGCATTCCAACATTATTCAACTTGGGATACATGACTTGACCTTGAGCACGGGAAGAAATGGAAGAGTGGTAAATCACCTTTGGTGGATTATTTGGCAGGATAAGTGTGTTTAAAATATCCAAATGTGTTTTAGTTAGAACATATCCTTATTTATATAGTTTAAAAATGGTACTGGTGATAGTGATTTAGATAGTGGTTTGATACGGTGGAGCCTAATGATGGTTTAGAGGGAAGTGGTGTCATAATGAATAGATTCTACCAGAACACAGGGAATGTCCATAGTGGGTGTGTCAGGTATGATGTGAAAGTTTAGTTGTGATTCTCGTAGTCTATTATTATGTGGTGAGGTCAAATGTAACTGATGATTATGGAGTAAACCATATAGGATAAATGGTTTATTGAAAACATGATCATTGATTCTGGTTGGAGGGACTCGAGTTACCACTTATTGGGTTTGTTGGCCCATGTAGCGTTCTTTGGGAACTATTTTAATCAGTTGAGTACTAGGTATTTTTTGTTCTTCATGGATATGTAATAATGGAATGAGATCATTATGATACAATATGTAGATGATGTATGTTGGGAAATGTTGTTGGGAGGATAATGATATTTCCCCTGTATGATTCTATCTTTGTCCACCATTAGAGTTTTACAAATGGAGGAAAATGATGCCAAATTATTTGGGTCGTATGTTACAATGATGACCAGACCGATGGGGTGCTGATTAGTTCTAATATGTCAATATAATGTTTTGTGTGATGCTTCAATGTTTTTTGTGTTTGACAATGTATCCTTTGTTTTCTCTACACTTTTCCATTGTTCGGGTGTTGTTGAAGTTGATGCCACATTGGGGAGTATGTGGTTCATGTTATGGGTTATGGTGAGGAAGTATTACAGGTCAAGACCATGCCTTGTTTTAATTATTTTGGTATCATTGTAATTATAAATTAGAAAATTGAGAAATTGGAATGTATTGTAGGGCCTAGTGCCATGAACACTTGAAACAGTAGCCCAGTGTATCATGGGTAGAGTGGATTGAGAATGAGATATTATAAGGTGTGGAGGTTTTAGGATCTAAGATATTCTTAAGATGTGTTTTTGTTTATGTTTTTGTTTATGTACCTTTGTTTTTTTAAAACGTTTCCCCACATGTCTGTATGAAGGCTTAGGGAGGTTTTTTGGATTCATGGAATGAAAGTAGAGGAAAAAGGAGCGCTCTCGGCATGCAACACGGTTTGTGCATGGTCAGGGTAAACTGTGCAAGTGTCCATTTTAATCATGAAACCATGGCTATAGGCTTATGCATGGTTAGTGAAAAGTTAATATAACGTTGCAAAATTAATTGGTAATCATGGGACCGAACTCCACTCAGATAGTATAATGTGTATGTTTTTTTCATGGTTTGGAAAACCCTATGGGTAAACTGGGCGACCCTGTAATGATGAGAAACATTAAGAATATTCCATTGTGGGATTTTTATGTTTCCCCTGATTTTACCCATATTCTTTCCCTCTCAACCCTAGTGATGAACCAATACATCCACGATCATTCAAGGATCGATCTATATAATTTATTGACTCTTTTAAATGTTTTTGGTTGCGAATCGAGGATCCAAGGATGTCCAATCTTTATCGTGTTTCTCTTTTTTGGATTTGGTTTTTTATTTTCAAACAAATTATTTAAAATATATAGGACCGTATTTTTTATGGAACCTATTTTAGAACATCAAGGGGGATTTGGATTGGGATCTAAGGTTATTTTTAAGAGTGCATTAATCAATATATTAGAGGTAGGTTGTCTACAAGTTATATCACATATTTTATTATATATTTCAGCTTCTTTGGTGAGATGGTTCCTTTATCTTGTTGTGAAATTGTTACCTTGACAATAATTTGTCAAATTGTGGGTATAAATGAAAAATAAAACCCTTCATGACCCCCTTGTAATGTTTCTAGGATGAATCAAATGTTTTAGTGTTACCCATTGGGTGTTCGAACCTTATTGGACATGGAAATTATTAATGTTCTTTGTAAAATTTATTTGTGAAAACATATATACCTTGTTGAAAATTATAATATGTTTTGTTGAATTGGAAATGTAAAATATATTTTTAGGAGTAGTTTGGTAATTGATAAATGGGTTGTTTGGAATGAATTTATAATTGTATAATTGGGTTGACAGAGATTATTTGAAAAAGGAAATCAATTAGGTAGAGATTCACAAAAGAATTAGTATATATGAAATGATGAATCGGTAAATTAGAAAATGAATAATGAATTGAAGAAAATATAAATGGGATTTCATATGGAAATTTATGAATACTCAGAATCAGTAAATACATGGGAATTATGAGGTACACCTAATTGGATGAATGTGATAATTTGTCTATGCTATGTGATTTAAGAATCGTAATTAAAAATATGGAGTGGGAAATTCCTGTGAAATGACAATCAATATAATTTGATTAGTACAAGAAATTTGATGAATTTTGGTTAAGGTTTAAAAATAAATCAACATAAATATTTTTAAGGCATGGGAATAGGATTTGGGATAAATGGTATTTGATATTGAATTGGTAAATGTATTGAATGTTTATGGAACATTTTTAATTTCCATCTAGATTTTTAGTATTGTTATTGATGTTGATATTGGTTATGCTTTCTCTGTTACGGTTTGATTTTTATATGTATTGGTTTTGTTTTATTGTGTTGTTGTTTTCATGGTGAATATATGGGTAAGCATGTGAACAGTTCTTGAGGTGTGGGATAAAGGACTAAGGCTCCTCCCACAGGTCAAGTTTGAATGATGCCTTAAATCATCCTACAATGTATGGGTTATAGAATGGGATGTAGCTCTATTCCACCAACAGTTTCTTTCCACCAAGTCCAAGGCTTCCTGTTTATGATAATGTGATTTTGTGATGTGTTATACCTAGTGAGTTAGAAATTTGACTTATTCCTCTATAAATAATGATAAATTACATTAACATTTTGTCAATGATGAGACTTCAAAAAAATGATTAAATGATGATGGTGAACTAATTAAAAAATAAGATTCAAATTATTAATTTTGTAATATTGATAGTAATAGATAAATAATGATTTTAAATGAGTTACCCAGATTTTCTATTATCTTCATGTCAATTATTTCATAGCTGCATACAATATATGTTATACTTTATATTCTGTAGACACAATTGTTGGTGGACTACTATGTGGTACTCACACCATAATCGGGCTGTCATTGTGTACTAGAGAAAAACTAATCATTACAGGCCTGGAAAATATTAAGAGAATTTTGTTAGGAAGTGAGATACATTTGGAATGTGCATGGATAAGTATTCTGACTTTGATTAAGTGTGAATTTTTTGATTACTCTCTATAAACTATATTTGGGTTTGTTTAGTAGACATTATTGCATGACCTGGAATATTTACTGTTGGATAATTTTTGCACCGAGATTGAGGTGTGTTTAGTTATTTTTGTTCATTGATTGGTTTATGATGTTTTCACTATATTATATGTTTACTGCAATGGGTTACTCTAACCATGTGGGTATAGTCTCCACACATGGCTCCAAAACCCTCAAAACTAGTTGGAAACCTCTTGCGTACGAGACAATGCACTTTTGGTCATGTGATTATTCAGCTCAGACAAAATTTTTATGGCACCCAGGTCAGGGAAAGTACAAAAATGATAGGGTTAAGGGTTTAATTAGGGTTAGAAACCCTATGGGTGATAAATTTTAATTTTTTTAAAAGACCATGGTCGTGTCGCACAGTTAGGCTACATGGTTATATAATCTATGTGAGAATTGTGTTAGAGACAATATATTTCAATTAATAGGAAATAATCTTTACGTCACAATGTTTCTCAAACCATGTTCCTATCCATGTGTGGCATTGGGTCTTCCCCCTGAGCTCACATAGTCATCTGTGGAGTGATGAACACCCTTGCACTGAACAGTTCATGGAAAGGGGGATTCTACAGAAATCCTGACTTATTGTAGAGAGTTATGGAATGATTTCAGTCAACCATATTTTATACATGATCCACTCCATACCACTAAAACTCAGAATTCTTTTTATACACACCAAGGTAGAAGGATAATATGAAGGGACTTAAAAATAAATCAAATACTAGACTCATGTTAGTTTGGGATTTGAATATATATAAATGGACAAAAGATATTGGATGTGAGTGAATATAAAAAGTTTATACTAAAGTGATTATATGATATTAAAGTAATATATGTTTTGAATAAAATAATACAATATGTTTTATTTTTAAGGGATGGGAGGGTCACTATTGGGATTACATAATGAATAAAATTAATTTTTTTAATATATGGTGACTCCAAGTTGATATATTTATTTTATAGGGTGTGTATTTTCCAATATAATTTCATAAAATATTATTTATTAAATATTATATAATATTTTAACCCTTATCACTTAGTTTTAATGACCTGGTAATTTTTATTAATTACCACAACATATGTTTTTTTACATTTAAATGGTCAGGTATATTAAAATAAAAATGTATGAATCACATAAATGTACTATGGATGAAATTTTAAATAATATCACACTAAAAAAGTTTAATAATGTATTTATATTATTTTTAAATCAATTTAATTTGTTTTTATAAAAGATCATTAATGTTATTTTTGGAACCCTACTAAACATCAACTTTGAAATCAACTTAATTGATAATTAATTCAAATATAAAAAATAAAAATATATCTATTCTGATATACATAACTATAAAACTATAAAATCCCAATAAATCATCCAAATAATTTTACATTAAATATATTTTAAATCATTGATTTAATTATTCTTTATATTGAATAAATATACTGTTTGACTTCTACAATAATTTCAGATAATTATTACTTCACAAAAATATTGAAATAATTCCTCATGAAAAAAAATTAAATCAACATTAAAATATACATTTATGACCTACATTATCTTTTTTTTATTGTTATGTAAAAATTTAACATATTTTAATGTCAATAGAGTAACAATGTGTATTTGATGATCTAATAATTTAATATATTGGTTATAATCAATGTTAAATGGAACCATGTGGCCACAAATTATAGTATAAAACTGAAATTGCCTATATAAATCCAGTAAATATGATAATGGAATGTTATAGTAATATTCTGAAGCCTGTATGCAATGATTTAACAATATTTTACCTATTTAACCATTACCGTTGTGACAAATATTTTCCAAGGTCAGAGTTTATACTAACCAAAAAATAAAGTTTGATTTTTTTCAAATTTGCACATACTCATTAAAAATATAGAATCTTTTATTATTTAGTAAAATAATTATATGTGTAATGATTTATTTTAAAACTATCCTATAATAACATGATGATAATTAGTTTTCTAGAAGTCCATGTTTTTGGAAATATAAAGTTCTTATTCCAAAAATCAGAATAAATTGAATTCTAATGTTCATATTTTGATTATTAATTAATATTTTTCAAATAAATATAAATTTTTAACAATTTTAAATTAAATTTAATATATTTAAATTCATTAAATTATTGATATTTTTAAATGAAATTTAGTTTTCCCCAATAATCAGCTACATATCAATATCTTCCAAAAATATCAAAAAAAAATCAATCGATGCTAATTTTGGAATTATAATTTTTATAATAATGATTAATATTTAAAATTAATTTCATAATGTTGTTTAAAAGTGGTTATGTTATATTCTCATGAAATTGTACATCCCCTATTTTGAATAATAATATATTTAAAAAAACAATGACATTTTTTGAAATTGATATTGTTTATCTAAAATAATTATTAATTTTTTTTCAAAATGTGGCTAATATATTAATTCAACTCATTTATAATGTCCATTATGAGGGTAAAATATATTATGTTTTATTTACGCTCATTGTTTTTTGTATCTCATGTTTATTAAAAAATCAAATTTATTAATATAACATAAAATATCGATATGTTTATATTTCTATCATTTTATCCCATTTCTAATCATTGGGAAAAGTATTGGAGTAACATATATTGGTATTTAAATATTAATTTTTGATTTAAAGTTAACTATTTAATGTCAGGATGTGAATATTCATTATTTTTATGGGTTATTATCTTTTTATCCATTTGATTACATGAGGAAATTTATTGAAATTGTAGATTATGGGAATGACTAATGTTGTTTGAGGAATGATAAGATCCAATTTGCGTTCATATGTTTCATTGATTAATGGGTTTCGAATATTTTAATTTTATTTATTTTATACTAGGATCTATATTTTATTGAATATCTTATAATGTAATGGAGAATCGCACAAAACCTTTTTTAACATGATTATTGAAACATTTTTCTTATATTGAGAGTAGTATAACGTGAACTCAGTCAGATAAAAGGTTATTTAATTGAAATATCATCTAACCTTAAAATTTTATAATGTGGGGCATCTTGAGGTCAAATTTTAAAGAATATATTTATGTTAATTCTACAATAATGATCATAAATCATATAAAAAAAATTTTACTACAAAAACTAGAAGGATCCACTTGAGAAAGAGAAGCTAAAAATAATTTTTTTTCAGAAACCCATTAGAATGTGAGATGGAGTGAGTAACCATGTTATTATTCCAAAATATATATCCCAAATTATGAATAAAAAAATTTATATAATCAATGGACTAAACACAGCAAGGATGAAAAATATTTTATTGACCCATACTATTCCTACAAGTATATTATATCTTATTAGATAATTACTTGTTTTATAAACTAATGATCCATGATAAAATTATAATGGTCAAGTATATTTTTAAAATTTGACACAAAAGAAACATTTTCATTATATGTGTATATTTTCACCCATTATGTTCATCATAAATACTATAGTTTATAGACATTGAATACCTATTACCATTCATTATATTCTTTGGAATGGATTTATAGAAAAGGGGGCTATGATTCATAGTAAGGTTAATAATGATAGATATCAAAATAAAACAAAAATATGGGTATGATAAAAAGATAATATGATTTTAAAACCATACCTTGGATATCATAGATTATATTATAATTTCAGGGAATAAGTCTGGGTATTTCATAAGAGAGGAAATGTAATGGAATTTGTGAACATAAGACATGAGTGCAAAAAATTGGAATAAGACATTGATTTTTTTCATTAACATAGAATAAAACATGTTTTGACATTTTTTCACAACATCTAATCCATAACATATTATGCATTGGATAACCTCAAATGAATATACTCAGTGAAAGACCTAAATATTTAGTGATTTATATATTTTTAAATTTATTTATTCTTTTTGAAATTATTAATTTCACACAACATAGATAATATTACATATATATATATATATATTAAATAAATAATTTTCGATGGAATTATTTGTAATGAAAATTTTATCATCCACTGTACACAACATAATGGTTGGATTTCTCTACTCGAAATACAAAGGTTATCTTATGCTATATACATGACTGACGTTCCTTGATTCCTTACAAAACATGCATGATCGAGTTTTAAAAAACATAAATATTTTATTAAATAATTATTTTTTAATATTTTATTACTTAACCATAACATTATGGTAGAATTAATTAAGAAGTAATTACTAATAATAATATTTGGTTTAGACAAATATAAAAATTATTTATTTGTTATAGTGAAACATTTTAATATAATGGTTATTTTAGAATAAAAAACTATTTTTATTCTAAAAAAATTGTTTTATCCTAATAAATTAAATTAATTAATTGTTTTTAGTGATAAATATAAATATAAATATATATATATATATTATATTATATCATATTTTTTTTATATTTATCCAATATGATAAATATGAATATGATATGTAAAAATGAAATTTTATACATAAAAACCAAAATTATTATGAAGGTATATTAATCTCTTTTTGATATTGAACCTAATTAAAGATAAATCTTGGATAATTAAAAAATTATATATTTCAAAATTAAATTTATTTTTATAGATAATAATGAAGTTTTTTATGTTAAATTTTTGGTATTGTCTATGAAGTTTCATTTTTTATGAATAGTGAAAATACTGAAATTTATGAACAAACAATTTCTTTTATATAATTTATTTTTAAGCATAAATTATATTTTAAATTACTTTTCAATTTTAATTATGTAAATATTTTTATCATTTAATCCAATTTAGTTCATTGGATTCTATTTCACAATGAAATTATATAAAAAAACAAGAGAATATTTGACCGTTTTTACTTTAAAACCCCATTATTCAACAAGTCTGGGGGATTATATTTAAATAAATTTTTTATATTGATGTTATTGGAATTTGGAAAAATGGATTCCATATTTCCAATCATAATAAATTATATTTTAAATTATTTCATGTTGTTTATGAAAAAAATATTATTTATTTAAATGTTAATTTATTAAAACATTAAAGCTAAATTAAGCATAATAATGGAATAAACTATAACCTTGAAAACAAAAAATACATATATACTTGTAAAAAAGTATTTTTATGGTAATATTTATACCATATACTCCCTTTTAACGGTTTTTTACTATTATTGGATCCACCTTCATTAATAAAATATGGTAGGGTTTACATTTTTCAAAATAATACAAGAGTGCCACTCGACCTCCATTATAAAAGGTCTCAACTGCTACAACTTTTACTCCCCTATTGAGGGACATGTGTCTAATCAATATCCTACCATATAGATCCCAAACATCCATCCATTCCTCCTTGAATACTTCTTTTTTTGGTAAATCCATCTATGGAATCTCTTTGGAGCAATCTCAAATGAGTTACCCAATTAAGAGGTAACATACATCCTCACGATAATTTCAATTATTTTCATACGCCATCGACTAAAATCTCTATATATAATGAATATATAATAACACTAGTATCCTAAATACACTGATATATTTTTATATTAATTTTTCAATGTACACTTACACAGATCACCAAATAATGGGTAACAAACATATCGTTCGTGTATGGTGAACTTCTGCCCTGTGAAACCATTATTGTTCATTTTTTAGTTTACCACATTCAATGATGGTAATTAAGATATAAAATATATTTATATAAGATATATAAGATATTTATAATGACTTTATTCCTCGTCAATTATTTTATAACATTTTTTTATTTCTACTATGTGTAAACATGATATTATTGCTTGTAGAAGTATGGACTACCGCCCGTAAAATAGATGTGATCCGTTCACAAGTTAAATAGAATGTAAAAAAGAATTCTATAATAAAAAATATGAGACCTATAGAAAATCAAAATTATATTAATGAAATAATTACATTTTTATAAATTATATATTTACGAATTTATTTAGTACCTTTTCACACACATAAAAAGTGATAACATCATTCCTAGATATGTAGACTACTCCCTCCTTGACAAAATGTGATTCCTTTTACATAAAAATTTATATAAATATATATATATATATGATTGAATAATATTTTTCTTATATAATTATCATTTTTTAATGATTAATGTTACTTATCTTCTTTCGATAATGGACATTGAAAACAGGAACGTTACTCATTAGTACGTACAACCAACCATCTCCATGATTGTAACACATAATAATTCTTCATAACTGTATATAATGATTCGTTATAAAGTTATCATTAAAATATAAATATTCTAATTATTTCATTATTATTATTCTTTATATTTCTATATCCTAAAAACTTTTACGACAGTCCACCATCCAAAGTCATTTATAACACATGATATAAATTTAGTCGAAACACCATATATAATCATAATTTTATATGTACTGGTAAAAAAATTGTAATACATTATGTAAATATAATAATAAAAATAAAACAGGTATTTTGAAATTATTTAATTACATTTATTTTATATTTTTTAATACAATGACAAATGATACAAGTCAGACTCAAGGTAATGGAATAGTATCTCACACTTTGTTACAATGTAATACATGGATTTTAAACCATTAAAATAATTTTTTTGGGGTGAATAAAATTATAATAAATGTTTTATATTCATATTATACTTAAATCCATTAGTACTTGCTTAAACATTTTATGATCAATCGTTCAAGGGGATTATTTTTCAAAAGTTACCAAATCAGTAATGAAATTTTTCTGAAGTTGTTTTTTGAGACACATCCCACCTTAAACAACTATATTTTTTAGGATGTGTATAAAATTCCATTTTTGTTTTATATAAAGAGTATAATTATTTTCATGATATTTTAAGATCCATGTAATTTTATTTTCCAACATGGTGAGTAAGAATCAATGTTATCATGTGGTAAGAGTTTATTGAACCATTCTCACCATTTATGAAGATTATCTGTGAAAATGATTTTATATATTACATAATATTATCCATCATTAAATAAAACACATGAATTTTATTATCCTCATGTTATTTTTGATGTCTTTATACATATTTAATACTTTATCCACTCTTTGGTATCAAATATAATTAATAAATAATTTTTTAGTAAATCCGACCATCCCATTCGATTTATTTATAAATTCTTTGTTCCTTCAAAACCATGATTTCCATAAATAGATTCAACAAATATTCTAACCATATTATATGATCATTAAAGGAAAATTTTACCCTTAATTTTATTTGAAATTTTTTTTCAATGGAACATTACTATCTCCTTCAGAACAATGATGTTTTCTAAATATTTACCATGGAATGGTAATAATTATTTTTCCACATACATGAAGTATTGATTTATCATTTTTCATTTCCTCAGAGTCTCCCTTAAATGAATAAAAGGATAATATTTATGATATTTTTAAATGTGGATTTCAAAGAAATATTTTTCAAATCATTTTCAATATTTCATTATATAATTTCAGAGTATTTTTCGACTAAATAGGTTTTTAAATTATTTTAGTGATAATTTTTTTCAGAAAAAAAATTCCAATGGTTTACAGGATCAATTACATGTTTTCAAATGAAATATTATTTAAATATATTTTCAATTCTTCCTATATATTTTTTCTAGTTTATTTAAATGAAAATTATTTTCATGTAATATAATATTTTCAGATTCATAATCAATATGATTGAGAATAATTCCTTCATTAAGTGTCTTTAAGATATATTTTAAATTAATTTCCCATATATGAATACAGCTGATGGTTTTATTGATGAATTTCTGTTGAATTTATCAATATCTATAATAATTTTAAATCATTGAATTTTTTAGGCTTATGTTATGGTGTTTATGAAAACCATTTTTCTTTCATAGGTTATATGATTATGAATCCCAATTCATTTCATGGTTTTTTCATATATGAAATAATTATAAAACCTATATATTTTCAAAAGGTTCATACATTTTTACATTTCTATGTTACCCATTTCTTTTCATGGGTTAGGATTTAATTTTTTTATGATATTGTGTCACATGTATGTTTGATTTCATTTTGAGATTGGTGGGACCAATATCCCTCCAATGCATTGGGTAAATATTTATTTCACTTGAGATACACTAAATAGGTATTGGGAGTGAACCTTGATTGCTATGGTGGATATGGGAATGAAAAAGGACTACCGAGATTATATGAGTGATCTTATGCTACTTAGATGGTCATGAGAATGAACTATGACTACCATGTTTTTATAGGGAGTGAACTCATTCAACTAATATGTTCTTGGATGTGAGGCATGTGATACTATGGAAATAATTTTATATGGTTACCTGTTTTCCAAAATAATATACTTTACTACTAGGTTATGATTTTTTTGATCATTTTTATTATTTCATTATGATTCATGTATTATTAAAATTAACTATTTTTTAGATAAATCTTGTTTATGATCCTCGATATGTAGGCTGTGATATTTAAATGTTTTGATCATGTTATCGTACTCATATACATATGTTTATTCTTATATTTTCCCCTTGTTTAACCTTACCTTTCATTTGAGAACACCCTTTTTATTTTTCCTTCAGAAGCTTATGAATATATGTATTATGTATGTTGTGTCTAAGAATGTTTGTAATAAATAAAAACATAGTGGGATAAAATATAAATCACTTTTTTCCAGTGTTCATGTTTAAATGTTTCCAAATAATCTAAACTAATATCGTCACTAGGAATAAGTTTTTTGGGATGTTTTCATTATTCTAAAAAATGTGAGGTAATAGCTGTGCACCCTAAAATTGGGTCATTATAGTTGGTATCAGAGTGACAGTTTAGTTATCCTTTTGAATCATGGATGAAAAAACCATAGTGATAAGTCTATGTACATTTTTAGGATAAGTCTATAGAAAAAAAATTGTATATGAAAATTTCCTTAAATTTATGTAAAGAATAGAGTGGGTGGTTTTCAAGAAATATACCCATGTATTGATAGTACAACTAGATGCATATTCTCAATAGATGTTCCTCGGGGTATCAACTCTGAGATGATGTCCTCACCCTAACTCGGGGTAATCTATTACATAACAACGGGCCTTGCCAGAAACCTGGTTTGAATCTCCTTGGGGATATGCTTTTGAAATATAGAAACTATACATGAACCATTATAAAGTAGTTTAAAATAGGATTACTATAAATAACCTATAATAAACATAATGGGTTATCTATTAGATATTATGTTTCATGATTTAGAAATGCCATATATAATTTCTCATGATTAATTTTTTTCTTATATGATATGTGTTTCTCACCTAACTATTTTTGGTTTTGGTTAGTGGAGGGAATCATACAAAACTAGATTAACATTGTATATGATGTACAACTTACTAATGAGATGTAATATTGGATGAACATTAGAGTGAAGGATGTTGTTATCATTCCTAATTAGTCATCATGGAACATGATCAACAACATATACCTTAACCAACTCTTATACTCAACAAAGAATATATAGAACCTGTTTTCTAAGTGTTCAGGTAATAGAGACCATGGTGGAAAGATGATTTTATATCCTTGATGTCAATAATTTAGAAATAATCACATTATGGAATGTATTAAATGAAACAGAAGTTATTTTATAATTGGAAATGTAGGACTCAAAGCACGTAAGTACAAAGGAAAAATTCAGGGTTCAGCAAACCAAATGGATGGGAATATTGGCCTCCATAATAGAGAATAATAGGTAAAATTCATTCAGTTTGGAATGAATAGTCATTATGAAAAACATTTCCCTATGTGGAATGATTCTTATGAGAGTTACTAAGGTTGTTTGAGTTAAAGCTATATTGTTTCTGAAGATAATATTACAAAGGAATCATGAAATGAAAGAGGTATTAAATAATATGATGATGTTGCCTTCCTATTAATAATGGATGATGTGTAATAATCAATGATTCTGAATATTTGGTTTATTGAATTATGTATTTTGTTACATTAGGGTTGTGGGTGATGCCAAAGTTTCCTCATACCTAGTTAGTCACATGGCCTCATATGCATTTCCCAAAACAACAGAGGATACCGACTAGTACAAGGGCTTTGGTGAGACAATGGGAAAGATATGACCTCATGGGAAGAATATATACAGTAGAAAAACATAAAATGATAAAATAATGTTAAATAAATAATACCATACCAAAATAAATAGTGGAAGACTGAATGTAAATATATAACTAGAGAACATATATAAATGTTACAAATAACATATGTCATGGAAAACATTCAAACAAGTCACAATGCTAGAAATATATTACTAAACCAAAGTACAAAATAAATCCAAAAGACACCAACAGCATCGCAAGACTCATCATGGTCTCATGATCACCAAATCCACATCATTCATGTACCTAAAAAGGGTGTTTTCCCTAATCTACACTTGTAACCATATAATTTGTTTGGGTCAAAAAACATGTCTCAAAAATGGTTTGTGGAGAATCCCTGTAGGAAACCACCACATGATTGGTTACAATCGATTAGTCGGTATATACAGTAGGTATCAATGGAATTGTAGAAAATAAACAATGATTACACAAAATAAACCAATAATATATTTTCCATTTAAATTCGTTGGCAAATAATTTTCATTATTTAATCATTTTTGTATCACAAATAGTTGATCCAAATACTACCTCACTTGATCAAATCTAAACATGTGCTTTGGATTGGGAGATGTGTCAAAGAAATTTAATATTTATGTTAAACCTCTATTTTTCTCACACAGTCTAACCCCTCTGACCATGTAATTCAACAAAAAATCAATGACGCCCTAATGATGCACTCAACATCAATTCACCATATAGTCATATGTGAAAAAAATACATCCTCTCTACGGAAGTGCTCAATGTCAAATTCCCCCTTTTTGTCTTATAATGTAACCTATATACACTATAATGGATCATTCCCCGTCTATCCAACATATAGTCTTATAGCATGAAATATAACAGACACTATGAGGAAGCAATAAACGTCAATTACCCCTTCTGGTCTTACAACACCTTGTTCCTATAACCCTATGAAATTCAATATTGCATATATGATATCAAGCATCGAAAATTAATATCAACTACTATATGGCTAGGAAATTCCAATTCATAACACAAGCATTTAACCTGAAAAAATGGAAATCACTTCGATCCTATCTTGAAATGAAAGGAAACAAGGTATGCCTCTAAGGAAACCTAGAACAAGTATATATAAACATTCAAACAAGGAAACACATCGACATGGGGTTCCTTAAACCTGATTTTCACATAATAACACAACAACAAACCCCTAATCCAACAATCAATATAAGGAAAATAAAACATGGTTTAATTTATTTAACACAAAATACCCAAAACATAGGTAATTAAAAAGTTGGAATATAAACTCAATGACTAATAGATAATGTCCAAAAACCTCCTACCTCAACGTTATATGATGAAAAATGTTGAACGTCATCCCTTTAATTAGGATAAAACATCATTGATCTAAAAAAGGTCAAAAACATTCAACCATGAATAACTCATGAATGAAGACGAATCTAGAGGTGAAGTTCAATAGAAAGTAAGAACCCACCAGTGAGATTAAAATTCACCTTCCAGAGTTCAAATCAAACTAAGGATGGAGAAATGATGTCATATAGAATATTTGTCACTCTTGGTCAGTCCAGGATAATCCAATTCTATAAGAAGATGATTTTCGAGATTAGACACGACCCTGGTCCAATTAGTAAGTTAAATGAAAAGGGTAAAAGGGTGTAATGTTAATGAACATGTTGTGTATTTTACTCAACTGCCCGCTAAATTATTATTATTCCATGTCACCCCACATAGCCATGGATCACCGGTTACATGGACAAGACATGGTTTTATGTGGTAACTTGGTACGTAGTGTGTACTCTGATGTACACAACGTGTACATAGAAAAAATACAAATTGACGACATTTTTTCTAAAAAAAATTGAAAACATGATCCATACCTGTAATGAGGATATATTTTCATACAAACATCCCCCCATGAAGAAATAAATCCTTGAATTTCTCTAACAAGGTGGTGAAGAAGAAGCCTCAAATAGACCTAGCCACTGCGATCACACATCAATCATTCTCTCCCAAATCTCATCCTACACTCGATCATGACACCACTACAATTGTACCATAGGAACAGACCAGCCACAAAAAAACCAACACATTATGATTGACAATCTGGATAGGGTGCTCCTTGAAAAATTTGTCCATATCCAACTCAACCTACTTCAGTTGAAAAATATGAGATGGTTTTGAGAATTAACATTGTAGCTGAGAAAATTGGAGGACGTTGTACATAAAATGATACCTATGAGGTAACTACAACTGATAGTCGACCATCCATACTCATTGAATAACCTCAAATATCTTATCATATCTCAATGAAAGCTTTCCATGTAACTTAATTGTCCTGTGTCCCAACCTCGGTGTGATACAAATGAAAACTTGATCTCTGACCTCGAACTCTATAGGTCACCTCCTCCGATCACTATAAGACTTATGTTGTGTCAGTTTATTATTCAACCTCTTATGAATAAAATCCACTTTATTTTTATCCCCTGGACAAGATGATGTCCTAGCATAGATTTCTCTCATTCCTCTAAAAAAAATAGGGGTGATCAGCATGGCTTACCATAAAATTCCTCATAAGGATCTATCTAAATCGTATCCTAAAAATTATTATTGTAGGAATACTCTACCAAAGGTATGTGATTCTACTAAGAACCTACATAATCAAGGAAGCATGCTTGAATCATGTCCTCCAGCACCTGAATCGTGCACTCTGACTAACCATCTATCTTGTGATTGTAATCTGTACTCAGAAGTACTCGTATACACAAATCCTTTTTTATCCCATTCAATAAATGTGAATTAAACCAGGTTTATCTATCAGAAACCATAGAGTGTGTCATCCCATTAAAGCGTTCAATATCTCATACGTACTTATTTTATTCTCATAAACACTGAAGGCATCATTTATTAATAAAACTTTAGCATCCATTGTGAGTCTGTCAATTAAAAACTAAAATGTATCGTTCTCTTGTAAAGACATTGGTAAAACGATCAAAAATTCCATCGCAACATCATTCCTCTTTGAATCGTGAATGGGTAACTGTTGTAGAAGAATGGATGGTTACTAGTGCTCTGCCTTCACATTCTGATTATTGGAACATCTCATAATAAGTCTATATACATCCCTACTCATACTTGGCCACAAATATTGATGATGCAAATCTCAATACATCTTGGTGACACCAAGATGAACTTCCCAAGATGATTTATGAATGTCTCACATCAGCTCCTCATGTATGTCTGCAGACACCCATAAACATCCATGAAAGTGCATGACCTCATCCTCGCCATTGGTCTACTTCGGAGTGTGGTCCTCTTATAAAAAACTCGCATGTAGGGTTAGGCCTTCAGAGTATGATATTTTCCTAAATCGCACTGGATCTACGAGAGTTGATTTAAATGTTATTGAATAAAGAAATGATTGCCCCTATTTTTTGTAAACATCTAAATACATCTCAGAGAAAAGATCATATGGTTCCAGTCTCTACTGGCCTCCTGAAGTATCAAAACTTGAGTCCTCATGGTCAATTCATCAGCCACTGTGTTTCCTTTACCAGGTTTGTTGGAAAACTCAATGTCCCAATATTAAAGGTACTCAACTCATCATCATTGTCTCAAACAATGGTCACTCTTGGTAATGATATACTAATGAATTTTTTGGACATTGTACACCACAAAATGCTCTCCAATAAGGTAACATCTCCTACAACACAAGGGATGAACAACTGCAGCCAACTCGAGATCATGTGTCTGGTATTTCCTCTAACGTGGCCCCAATATTCAAGATTCATACACAAAAACTTTTTCCCCTTGCATATGCACTGCTCTTAGACAGATACCTGATGCATCATAGTAAACTGTGTAACTCATTCCCAGCTCTGGAAAAACTAGTATCAATGGTGAATTAAACATTCCATTAATCTCGGGAAAGGTTTACTCACAATAATCATTCAAAAAGTACATCTGACACATCTTTTTTAGGCTTGTAAGTGGAACTCCAATGCATTAAATGTCCTGTATAAAACTTATGTAGTAACCAAGTAGACCCATAAAACATCGTACATTAAATATGTTCTTCAACTTAACCTAGGAAAATTATTCTCATACAATATCTATATAAGGCACTGGCCTTAAACATTACTTAATCTTGAGATATTTCAAGAATACACCTTGAGGATCTTTTCAGGTTTAGAGTATTAGAGAATTAGATCATAAAACATGTATTACATTCCACATATAAGCAAAGTGGTTACATAAATGATAGTATTCATTTTTTACATCAACGAAAACATATTTAAAATAAAATATGGATTCTTTCTTCAAACTTCCTTGACATTATCATCATATCATATAACTTTCCCTTGTCATGTGAAAAACATTTCAAAAAACATGGGATGAGCCTAAAAAGCACAGTAAGGGTTATAAAAATATGGAAAGGAAACATGAGTTCATATATACATTAGAATGAAATCAAACATTACCCATAAAACATAGGCACATTAACATTCCTCATCAAATCATTAATAAATCATTGAAATCATAATACATAAAGGTAACTTGAGGCATTCATAACATTCTTACATAGGGAGTAACCCTCTTGGTTACGTTTGGAATACCCATCATAGTATATTCCCTAAATCTCTTCCGAAAAACCTTAATGTTTCACTCCTTCGCATTACTCAATGCATTTGAGAGATATATCTGGCTCACCCACCCTTATTTTATCACGGAACCACCCGTCTTCATAATAATTCCCAAGAACCTCAACATAATCGTATCACATAAAACATGCATAAAGGAAAAATAACATTTCCACCATTCAATCACAAGATATAAATACAAAACATTGATATAAAAACATTATGAAAACCATTTTCATTACCAAAATAAAATAAAAGTAAAACATTGTATTTATTTTTCTTTTAAAAAGAAGGTATGGTTTGTAGAGGAAGCCGAAACTCAAATAATGGTCACAGCGGCAGAGAAGTCGTTGTCGCCGCATACGTACGAAAAAAACATTCCCTTTTGTCATTTAGTAAACGCTTCTTATAAAAAATATTCCTTTTGAATAAATGTAAAATTGAAAGGGGTTTATAAACCGTATAAAAGAAGGTTGTGTATAAAACAAAATATGCCTCAATGAAAGGAGATTGAGACGAAGTCCCATACCCCGGGTCCGACTTGACTCGGTCATTCATTAATCTCTTAAATAATAAACATGAGTTAATTTCTACTTGTTTAACAACCTTTTTCATGTTCATTATTCCTTTTATATCACTTATTTCCAATTCATGAACACTATGTATTTATTTAAGTTAATAATGGTCGTTTTAACTATCATTGGTACATGAGTCAAAGATAAACCCTTTATAATTACAAGTTGTTCATGTATCCATTATATCCAAAATGGAATTCATGATGCAGGTAACATATATATCATATATATCCTATAAATTCATACATTTATAATATTACATAACATTTAGAGGTAAGAAATGAAATGCACCGTTCATGGAGACGGTAAGCCGTACGTATGCATGAACGCTGTTTCTATTTATATTTCATATTTTATGAAATGGAATCATAATTATTTAAAGGTATACTTTAATTCCAGTGTAATATCATATATAATATCATAACTTCATACTTTATACTTCCCACATATGGTATTAACGAATCAAATCACTTTGAGGGGGCGGTAGTCCGTACTTCTTTAAATGAAGATATCACCTTTACCCATAATGGAAACAATAAAAGAGTGCCCAAAATGAAAAATACAGAAGCTTAAGGAAACCATAAACATATTTTATATCATATATAAATATATTGTAATCTTAATGGCCACCTTTGAAGGTGTTAAAATAATGTTGAACAATCATCGTTTCGGGAGGCAGAAATTCGCTATCCACAGAAACAGTATGTTCTTTAACCATTAGATGTAGGTGTGTGTATGTGTAGCTAGAATCCTTCTTATAAAAACATCCTAGTATATGGAAGATACTGTTGTTGTTACAAATGAAATGAATAAAATGATTTTAGGGGGTTGGAGAAGAAAAATAAAACAAAAGAACACAAGTGAAGACATTACCTTAAAATTGGGTAACTCCCTTTGGTTTGAGCTCAAAGGCTTCCTTATTAAGACTTCTGCCAAAAGTGAGGCTTCAAGGAATAAGAGAGGGAAGTGTATAGACAAAATGGTCAGGGTTTGGCTGAGCCAAAGGCTTTGTAATTGTGGGTTAGGATGTCTAGGTGCAGTCCTTTTATAAGAGGAGAGGATGGGCACTCTTGGAAAGTAAAGAAATGTTACTTTATTTTAAAATGAGTTTCGGATTCAAAAGGTCCCACATATAATTAGAGGGTAAGGTGATAAGGGTTATAAATCCAACCATCCAATAGGTTTTGGACATTTGTAGGTCATATATTTTACATTATCTTTTCATTTTATTTAAATCATTTGTTAATGAGGTAATCGCTGCATCATCACAATGTCATAAATAATTTAATTTATATAATGTATAAAAATTATAAAAAAATATCATGATGTAGGAAATATTTTTAGATTTATAATGAATATTTATTGTCAAATATCTGACTTGTATAACCCCATTTAAAAATTGTTTTAGTAAAACAACTCATGATTGTGTCATTTCAATTTTAACATTAAATAAAAAGATATTATTGTCATTTTCCTACCAATGTGGCTCCATGGGGTGCCCAAGTTGACACATGGCTTGTCTTGGTCGTAAATAACACATCCAATAAGGGTAGGAGATGTTTCTAGGTATTCTCATTTTATTATAATATCATTTTTTCCTTAAATTGCACTAATTAGCTCTAATCGCGATTAAAAACTTCATAGTTACTATTCAACAAAAAATTATTTTAATATCATTGAACCACATTTTACTTAATAATGAAAACCATGTATGTCGTATTTTTTGAAAATCAAATCACAAAAGTGGAAAGGTTTCATTTAAATGAAAAATCAGTTTCTTTAACTACCACTTAGTGGTTTCACTATTCATCAAAAATTGATGTATTTTAGAAAAATACCAAATCCTCACCCTAAGCTATATTTGATATTCTGAATTCAAAAATGATGTCTATTTTACAAAATTCAAATCATATATGTAACATTAATTAATTTAATAATTAATTCCCGTTGTCATGACAAATAGCGTGTTTTTATGAAACAACAAGTATCAAAAGATTGACACCAGTTTAAGTCCAATTTCAAAGTGAAATTGATTCCAATGACCACCATTGTATTAAATGGTAAAAATATATTCTAATTTCACTTCAAAACCAATTAAAAAGATAATATAATCATATAAATAAATTAGATTAAAAAGTGGTTTTGAATTAAAATACAACATTTTTCACTATTCATTAAAAAATGAACATTATCGGAAAAATACCAAAACATCACACAATGTAAATTTTGATGTCCCAATCATAAAGAATAAGATTATTTTGACAAACATAGCTTCTAAAATTTTCAAAACATATATTTAAAAATTTTTTCCCATCAAAAGGTAGTAAAACAATCTTTTAAAAATATTAGTGTATTCCATGCTTAAGATTGGATTTATTCTCATTTTAGGACTTTAAAACACTATCTAATTCACTAATAGACATAGATAAAAATATCTATTATTCATTACTTACTTGGGATGTTACATCTTTCCCCCTTTAGAAAATTGCATCCCCGCAAATTATTTACTTATCGAATATATGGGGGTACTTATCCCTCATTGAATTTTCAGATTCCCATGTTGCCTCTTCCATCATGTGGGTTTTCCACAAAACCACTACCTGATTAATCACATTATTCCATAACACTTTCTCCTTGTGGTCAATAATCTAGACCGGTTGTTCCTCATAAGATAAGTTCTCTTCCAGCTAAACTACCTCTGGACTCAAAACATGATATGGATCTGGCATGTACTTTCTCAGCATCGAAACATGAAAAACATTGTGTACCTGAGATAAAATCAGAGGTAAAGCAACCCAGTATGCAACTGATCCAACTCTCTCCAGAATTTCATATGGTCCAATGAACCTTGGACTCATATTTCCTTTCTTACCAAATCACATCACACTTTTCCATGGTGAGACATTGAGAAAAACATGATCACCTACCTGAAAAGATAGATCCTTCCTCCTATTGTCCGCATAACTCTTCTGCCTTCTCTGAGCTGTTCTCATGTGTTTCTGTATTAGCTGAACTTTTTCTGCCAACTCTTCTACCAATTCTGGTCCCATCAGCTTTCTTTCACCCACTTCATCCAAAAAAGCTGGAGTTCGACACCGCTTGCCATATAACGCCTCAAATGGTGCCATCTACATACTGGAATGAAAACTGTTATTATATGAAAATTCAACCAAATAAAGATGTTGTACCCAACATTCCTGATAATCCATCGAACAAGAACGTAGCATATTTTCCAAATTCTGAATTTCTCGTTCTGATTTCCCATCTGATTGAGGATGGAAAGATGTACTAAAATTTAATTAAATACCCAATGACTTCTGAAGGCCTTTCCAAAAGTTAGAAGTAATGCTGGGATCACGATCAGATACAATGGATAAGGGAAAACCATGAAACCTGACTATCTCATTAAGATACAATCGAGAAACATGATCTAGGGAAAAAGTATCTCGTATAGCAAGGAAATGAGCAGATTTAGTCAAGAGATCAACAATAACCCAGATTGCATTATTACCTCAAGATGTCTTCGGTAATCCAACAACAAAGTCCATGGATATATTCTCCCATTTCCACTCTTGCACTGGTAAAGGCTGAAGCATCCCTTTCGGTAACTGCCGCTCTGCTTTAACCTGCTGACAAGTCAAACATTTCACAGGAAAATCAGCAATATCTCTTTTCATTCCATCCCACCAGTAATACTCCCACAGATCTCTGTACATCTTAGTACTACTAGGATTAACTGAAAATGGAGAACTATGAGCTTCACATAACAACTCTCCCTTAAACTGTGAATCACAAGTCATAGACAATCTCTTCCCAAATCTCAAAATGCAATCAATATCAATGTTGAATTCAGGCAACTTACCTTTTTGAACTAGCTCTACCTTTTTCTGCAACTCATTGTCTTGCTTATGTGGTTGCTTGATTCTGTCTGATAGAGAAGATTTTACTGATACCTGAAACAAAACATAAGAACATCCTACACCAACAAATCCTATGCCAATGTTCATCAAATACTTAACGAAAGGATCACGTTCCAAACCCAACATTACTAATAAAGCATTACTTTTTCAACTCAAAGCATCATCCACTTTATTTGATTTTGTCGGATGGTAATGAATTGTACAATCATAATCCTTGATTAATTCTATCCATCTCCTCTGTCTCATGTTAAATTCATTCTGATGGAATATATACATAAAACTTTTGTGATCAGTATATATTTGACACTTTACTCTATACGAATGATGCCTCTAAATTTTTAAAGTGAAAACAACAGCAGCTAATTCCAAATCATTTGTAGGGTAATTTACCTCATGAGTTTTCATTTGTCATGAAGCCTAAGAAACTACCAGATCATTCTGCATTAGGACACAACCATGTTCTTTCAATGAATTATCACTGTAGATAACATACTCCCCATTCCTGGATGGTAGTGCCAAAACTGGAGCATTCACCAATCTTCTTTTCAATTCCATAAAACATTCATCACATTAATTTGTCCAGATAAACTTAACACCCTTTTGAGTTAGCTTAGTCATTGGACTAGTTAACCGTGAGAAATTTATAACAAACCTTCGGTAATAGCCTGCCAAACCAAGGGAACTACGAATCCCTGTTACATTTCTAGGGCTTGGACATTCTTCAACAACCTTTGTTTTTGCAGGATCAACAGTTATCCCATCTTTAGAAACAATGTAACCAAGCAAAGAAATTTGTTGCAACAAAAACTCACACTTTCTGAATTTCCCATACAATTTCTTTTTTTTAAGGTTTTCAAAATAACCCTTAAATGTCTTTCATGCTCCTCTTTAATTTTACAAATCACCAAAATATCATAAATGAAACCCACCACAAACTTATCCAAGAACTCATGGAAAATTCTATTCATTAAGTCCAGGAATACAGCAGGTGAATTTGTTAGCCCAAAAGGCATTACTACAAATTCATAATGGCCATATCTTTTACAAAACGCAGTCTTCGAAACATCTGCTTCCTTTACCTTCAACTGATGTTAACCTGAACTCAGGTCAATATTTGAAAAAAACTAAGCTCCATGGAGCTGATCAAACAAATCATCGATATGAGGCAATGGATATTTGTTCTTAATAGTGATGTTATTCAAGGCTCTATAATAAATGCAAAGTCTCATAGAGCCATATTTCTTTTTAACAAATAAAACAGGAGCACCCCATGGTGATGTGCTAGGTCGAATGACACCTTTCTCTAATAGATCTTGAAATTTCTCCTTCAACTCTAAATGTTCAATTTGAACCATTCGATAAGGGGGTTTTGAAAATGGCTTAGCATCAGGAACTAATTCAACAGTAAATTCAACTTCTCAATCTAGTATTATTCAAGGAAACTCATTAAGAAAAACATCAGGATACTCATTAACCACTGGAACTTCATTAATCTGAACAGTTCCTTTGTTTTCAACAATATGTGAATGGTAACATTCGTTTCCATATTTTACAAGTTTCTCAGCCACATGATAAGTTATCAACAGTAAGGGTTCATTCTTGTACCCAAACTGAAAGTCTTTCTGAAAATAAACTTCTTTATCTCTATAGTCAATCTTAGAATGGTAAATAGAGAGCCAATCCATAGCCAGGATATCATCAAACTCCTCTATAGGTAGAACAATAATGTTTGCAAGTAGGTTCATTCCACAGATAAGGATATTAAGATTCTTATAAATTATTTTTGCCTCAACATTTCCTGCAGGTGTTTTTACCACAAGTTTAGATGTCATTTCTTGAGATGAAATTCCCATTTTACTAGAAAAGGTTTCTGAGATGAAAGAATGTGTGGACCCCGAATCAAACAACACACTGGAATAATCTGAAAAAACAAAAAAATAACCTGATACAACTTATTTTGATGGCCCATCATCATCTGAAGTAGTTGCAAAGGATTTCACCACCCCTTTCTGCTTGTAGTCTAACTGCTTCCCATAACTCAAGCTCTTTGTTGGACAATCGTTTGAAAAGTAACCCATTTAATTGCACTTAAAACATTTCACTATCTGTAAATCAAATTTGGGATTACCGTCACCTTGATATTTTTTTATTGAAATCACGAGCCTTATGTCCCATCTTACCACATCGGTAGCACTTTCCAGAATTCAGAAGACATTACTCAGCATTCCTTTTACCACATTTATCACAAACTGGAAACTTAGTTTTCTTACCATCAGACTTTTTTGAAGAAATCTTCCCTTTCTCCTGCCACCTCGGTCTCTTCTTCTGCTGGGTTTTATAGAACACTTGATCATCAACAAACTCCATTTCCACCTTCTCAGCACATCAAACAAGCTTTTCATAACATTTAAACTCATGAGAAGCTAATACCCTTCGATATTTTTTTTAATCCTGAGTAAAAACTATTGATTTTACTATCATGGTCTCAGATAAAATTTGGAGCATTCCTTGCCAATCGAGTGAACCTCTCTTCATAGGCAGCCATTGAGTCTTCCTCTTGCCTCAATTCCAAGAATTGTTTTTCCATACTAAGTCGAAAAACCTTAATAAAATACTTCTCAAGAAACATACCTTTGAATTCATCCCGGTCAAGAGCATCAATCTCATCAGCGTCCCTGATATTTTTAACCATCGACCACCACTGATTTGCTTCACCCTTCAAATTTTAAATAGTAAGAATAACCTTTTGACTGTCTAAACACCCCATGACATCGGAAATTTTCTCCAGTTCTTTTATCCACCCTTCAGCTAACACAGGGTCATAATACTACAAATATGGCATTTATAATCACTAAAAATGGCCTTTATCAACGCTAGAAAAAGCGCTGATAATGCCACTGAAGATAAGGGGGGGTCCCCTTTATCAGTGCTCCGAAAAGCGCTGATAAAAGGGGTCCTATATCAGTGCTTCCTTTATCAGCGCTTTTGTTTTAGCACTGATAAAGGACCATTTTATGAGCGCTTTTAAAAAAGCACTGATAAAAGTTCTAAAATTAATACAAATTAAAAAAAATTAAAAAAAATTAAAAAAAAATTAAAAAATACTGCGAATCGGGTGGGATTTTATAGCGCTTGATCCCCCCATTTTACAGTGCTTTTCTGCCCCTGTACAACACCTCACGCACCCCACGAACCCCCTTCAAAATTTAACAGCTCTTTCTGCTATATTCCCCCATGCGTGCGCGCCCCTGATTCCCCCAGGATATGAACTCGAAACTTCCCCCCTGCGCGCCTAAGCCTTTACCACTACTCTATTTTGATTTGTCTTTCAATTCATGATATCTATATATATATATATAGCTATATTATATTATATATATAGTTATATTATAATATAAATATAAATATATAGTTATATTATAATATATATATATATAGTTAAATTAATATATATATAGTAATATTAATATATATATATATATTGATATTAATATATATCTATATCTATATATATATTTAGTTATATTTATTCATATAGTAATATATATTTATATTAATATATAAATATAGTTATATTAACATATATATAGTTATATGAATATATATATATAGAGTTATATTAATATATATTTAGTGATATTAATATATATATTTATAGTGATATTAGTATATATATTTATAGTAATACTAATATATATATATATATATAGTTATATTAAAATATATATATAGTTATTAGATTAATATATATATATATAGTTAGATTAATATATATATATATATAGTTAGATTAATATATATATATAAATTAATATATATATAGTTATATTAATATATAGGTATATAAATATTCATCTATTTTTATTTTAAATAAAATGGATGTTATTTATTATTTAGATAAAGCTAATATATTTTATATGTAAATATATTTTATTATTTATATTTATAATTAAATTTTTAGGTGTGAATATATATAAAATATGAATATATTGTTATATTTTTTTTATAAATAGCAGTGCATTATAAAAAGGATGAAATTTCAAAGACATAATATCAATATTAATGTAAAAACTTGGAATAAATTCAGACCCCTCCAATAAAAGCCAATAATACCCCCTTAAATGAGGCTGAAAATCCACAAAATGTTAAAAAATCTGGGTACCCCAACAAAAAACTCAGTCTTGGAGGCCTTCTGGGCCTCTTTTAGCGTCGAAAAATGCTTGACTGGGGTCCCCCATGTCACAGCGACATAGATCTCGTCACAGACTTCGATTTGATATATGGTAGAGCTCAAACGGAAACCCGGATCAAATGTTATGGCCGTTTGAAGTTTGATTAGTGTTTTCAACATATTTTGGAGCTTTTTTAAATTTTTTAAATTTTTTTAGTCTTCAAATTGTTATTAAATGACTATTACTCAATAATAATTATCAAAATATTAATTAAAAATATGTTTTTATTTTTTAAGAAGCCATTTTCACTAAATATCTTATATATTAAGTATAATAAGTGTAAATGTACATTTATACTTATCTAAAATATATTTAAAAATTATATATTATATTTATATAACAATATAACTATATTTATATATTGCTATATTAATATATTTTTAAATTTTTTTTAGCCGACCCTTTATCAGCGCTACTAAACATGCGCTGATAATGGGGGGCGCTGTGGAAAATTGTTTTTGTGGTAGTGTCAGATGATCCTCTGAATGATGGGGGGTGCTACCTAATGAAATGTTCCACCACTGACATGTGCCTATGCGGTTGATCTGGTTGATCTCGTGCATGGATACCACCGACATATATCACATGAGTCAACTACGCCATTACAGCAACAAACTGTTCATCTCCAATTCCGACCATCTCAGGATGCTCATTCAGATGTTTATTTCCTTCTGTATGCCTTCCTAGCACTGCTTCCCTATTTCCTCTGCGGGAAATCATTCTGAACAAACTTTTCTTAGATGAAGCAATATGGTAAGCTTCAAATGCTATATCATTTCAAAAAAATATTTTTTGATAATCATTGAATATAATTCTAACTCCTAAAGTTATCTAAACCGACCTTTGATACCAACTATAAGGCCTTGGCCTTAAACATTACTTAATCTTTAGATATTTCAAGAATACACCTTGAGGATCTTTTCAGGTTTAGAGTTTTAGAGAATTAGATCATAAAACATGTATTAGATTCCACATTTAAGAAAAGTGGTTACATAAAAGATAGTATTCATTTTTCCCATCAAGGGAAACATATTTAAAATAAAACATGAATTCTTTCTTGACACTTCCTTGACACTATCATCATATCATGTACCTTTCCATTGTCCTGTGAAAAACATTTCAAAAAACATGGGATGAGCATAAAAAGCTTAGTAAGGGTAATAAAAATATGGAAAGGAAACATGAGTTCATATATACATTAGAATGAAATCATACTTTACCCATAAATCATAGACACTTTAACATACCTCATAAAATCATGAATAAAGCATAGAAATCATAAGACATAAAGGTAACTTGAGGAATTCATAGTAGTCTTACGTAGGGAGTAACCCTCTTGGTTAAGTTTGGAATACCCATCACAGTATATTCCCTAAATCTTTTTGGAGAAACATCAACGTTTCACTCCTTCGCGTTACCCAATGCATTGGAGAGCTATATCGGGCTCACCCGCACTTAGTTTATCACAGAACCACCTGTCTTTATAATAATGCCCAATAACCTCAACATAATCGTATCACATAAAACATGCATAAAGGAAACATAACATTTTCACCTTTCAATCACAAGATATCAATACAACACATTGATATAATAACATTATGAAAACCATTTTCAATACCAAAATAAAAGAAAATTAAAACATTGTATTTATTTTTATTTTAAAGAGAAGGTATGGCTTGTAGAGGAAGCCGAAAATCAAATAATGGTCACCGCGGCGGAGAAGTCATTGTTTCCGCATATGTACGACAAAAACATTCCCTTTTGTCGTTTAGTAAACGCTTCTTATAAAAAATATTCCTTTTGAATAAACGTAAAAGTCAAAGGGGTTTATACACTGTATAAAATAAGGTTGTGTATAAAACAAAATATGCCTCAATAAAAGGAGATTGTGACGAATTCCCATACCTCGGGTCCGACTTGACTCAGTCATTATTTAATCTCCTGAATAATAAACGTGAGTTAATTTCTACTTGTTTAGAAACCATTTTCAAGTTCATTATTCCATTTATATCACTTAATTCCATGTCATGAACACTATGTAATTATTTAAGTTAATAACGATCATTTTAACGATCATTGGTACTTGAGTCAAAAATAAACCCTTTATAATTACAAGTTGATCATGCATCCATTATATCCAAAATGTTATTCATGATTTAGTTATCATATATATCATATATATCCAGTACATGTATGCAGTTATAATATTACATAACATTTAGATGTAAGAAATGAAATGCACCGTTCATGGAGACGGTAAGTCGTACGTACGCATGAACGCTGCTTCCATATCTATTTCGTATTTTATGAAATGGAATCATAATTAGAAAAAGGTATATTATAATTCCAGTGTAATATCATATATAATATCATAACTCCATCCTTTATATGTCCCACATATGGTATTAAAGAATCAAATCACTTTGAGGGGGCGGTAGTCTGCACTTCCTTAAATGAAGATATCGCGTTTACCCATAATGGAGACCATAAAGGTATGCCCAAAATGGAAAATAAAGAAGCTTAAGGAAAACATAAACATATTATATATCATATATAAATATAGTGTCATATTAATGTCCACCTTTGAAGGTGTTAAAAGAATGTTGAACAATCATCGTTTCGGGAGGCAGAAATTCACCATCCACAGAAACAGAATGTTCTTTAACCATTAGATGTAGGTGTGTGTCTGTGTAGCTAGAATCCATTGTATAACAACATCCTAGTATATGGAAGATACTTGTTTTGTTACAAAAGAAATGAATAAAAATAGTTTAGGTGGTTGGAGAAGCAAAATAAACCAAAAGAATACAAGTGAAGACATTACCTTAAAATCGGGTAACTCCCTTTGGTTTGAGCTCAAAGGCTTATTTGGGAAGACTTCTGCCCAAAGTGAGGCTTGAAGGAGTAACAGAGGAAAGTGGAGAGACAAACTGGGCAGGGGTTGGCCAAGCCAAAGGGTTTGGATGTATGGGTAAGGAGGTAGATGTGGGGGCATTTTATAAGAGGAGAGGAGGGGAACTCTTGGAAGGTAAAGAATTGTTACTTTATTTTAAAATGGGTTTCGGATTCAAAAGGTCCCAAATTGATATAATTCGAGGTTAAGGTGATAAGGGTTCAAAATCCACCCATAAAATAGGTTTTTGGACATGTGTAGGTCATGGAGTTTACATTATCTTTTGATTTTATTTAAATCCTTTATTAATGAGGTAATCACTGCATCATCATGATGTCATAAATAAATAAATTTATATAATGTCTAAAAATTATAAAACAAATATCATGATATAGTAAATCTTTTTATCTTTCTAATTAATATTTATTGTCAAACATCTAACTTGTATAACCCAATTTAAAAATTGTTTTAGTAAAACAACTCATGATTGTGTCATTTTAATTTTAACATTAAATAAAAAGATATTAATGTCATTTTCCTACCAAAGTGGCTCCATGGGGTCCCCAAGTTGACCCATGGCTTGTATTGGTCGGCCATAACACATCCAATAAGGATAGAACATGTGTCTAGGTATTTTCATTTTATTATAATATCATTTTTTCCTTAAATTGCACTAATTACCTTTAATCGCGATTAAAAACTTAAAAGTTACTATTTACCAAAAAATTATTTTAATCTCATTGAACCACATTATACTTATTAATGAAAACCTTGTATGTCGGATTTTTGAAAATCAAATCACAGAAGGGGCAATGTTTCATTTAAACGAAAAATCATTTTCTTTAACTACCACTTATTGATTTCACTATTAATCAAAAATTGATGTTTTTCAGAAAAATACCAAAACATCACCCTAAGCTATATTTGATATTCTAAATTAAAAAATGATGTCTATTTTAAAAAATTCAAATCATATAAGTTACATTAATTAATTTAATAATTAATTCCCGCTGTCATGACAAATAGCGTGTTTTTATGAAACAATAAGTATCAAAAGATTGACACCCGTTTAAGTCCAATTTCAAAGTGAAATTGATTCCAATGACCACCATTGGATTAAATGGTAAAAATATATTCTAATTTCACTTCAAAACCAATTCAATAGATAATATAATCATATAAATAAATTAGATAAAAAAGAGGTTTTGAATTAAAATACAACATTTTTCACTATTCATTAAAAATGAACTTTATCGGAAAAATACCAAAAATTCACAAAAATTAAATATTGATGTCCCAATGACGAAGAATAAGTTTATTTTGAAAAACATAGCTTATAAAATTGTCAAAATATAGATTTAAAAATGTTTTTCCATCAAAAGGAAGTAAAACAATCTTTTAAAAATATTAGTGTATTCCATGCTTAAGATTGGATTTATTCTCATTTTAAGCCTCTAAAACACTATCTAATTCACTAATAGACATAGATAAAAATATCTATTATTAATTACTTACTTGGGAAGTTACAATCTAGGTCTACTGATACTCTATTATATAACATAACATGACCTATGATGTGAATATGATCCTTCCAAAAGTGGAATCTTGAGATCATATAATATAACTAATACACTTTTTGTGTGCTCAAAAACATTCTCAATAAAGAGATCATAGTCATGTCGAGTGTGAGAGTACACCAAGGCATCATCCATGAAAACAACCACAATGAAGTCCAAGTATTGAAAGAATAGTCTGTTTGTCAATTCCATAAAATGGAATACTCATTCATGAAAATGAATGGAATAAACACATACTCATATTGACCACACCTACTCTAAAAGGTTGTACGAGGTATATCTGATGGTTTAATGTGAAATGATCCATGGAATGTTTGAGTGTACTATCCACATTCATTGAAAATAAGACAGGTGAATCCTAAGGACATGTACTAGGATAGATGAAACCATTTTCTTTCAATTCCTCTAACTGCTTGTTGAGCTCCAGAAACTCTTCTATTGAAATCTTATAAGAAGGAATAGACTCCAGTTTTCCCCCTATCACATACTCAATAAAAAATTCTACCTCTTGATCCAGAGGAAAACATGATAAGTTATCTAGAAATACATCCATGAAACAATCGACCACTGGTGGAAAGTCCATGTGTGGAGTCCCCTGGTCATACAGATTTAAACTAGTAATATAGGATGTAATTCCTCTAATCTCAAATGATTTTGTCTTGTTCTACTTTCCTTAAAATACAATTCACCCTTTAGTATACTAAATCCATGAAGATGTGATTCGAAACTCACCCTATGGAAATAGCAATAGAAAACATTCTAGAATGTAAACATCCTGTCTATTCTAGGAATGATGTCATAGCCTGTTATCTCTATGATATAATTGTCTCATAATATGTGACACCCACCAACCTTAATAGGGAACTCATCTCACTGACATACACTAAAATTTTCTAATCCCCAACCATGATTATAGTGTCATGATATCAGTTGAAGTAATGATACAGAGCTCAAGGCTCTCCACAACATGCATCGATATAAAGCATTGGGAATCCCCAGTATCGAAAAGTGTAAATTATAAAACTGAGGCATCCAAAATTGTACCTCTATCCATAGAGGTTCAGAGACCCTTCTCTTACTAGATCTATTCCAGTGTAAAATCTAAACATGTGCCACAAACCTATGAAGCTGTTAGAGATACTTGAGTGGATCCACCCTTCGGCTATCAAAAAATCGGTGTTTGACCATTACATCCACAAACAAAACCTATGATTGAACACCTTGAAAAACTCTATACCCCAATCTGATGTTGGATTGGAGGTCATGCTCTTCAATGAGGATTCGAATCAAATCCACCCTCACTAGCTGTAGGAAGGAGGTAATTGAAGAAATACTGAAGTTTCCCCCATCTTGCTTCAAGATTAGCAATCAATTGTGTCTCTCGAGCAATGAGGTTTCTTGTGTCCTCTATTCCTGCACATTTATCAAACCACCTAGCTAACTAAAAGAAAATAATTCCTAAACAAATCTCCACGAGTTTACTCCCTACAGATTTTCCTGCTCTCACTCGAAAGGGTACCATCTCTGGATGTTGAATCGTCGTGGAAAACAACTCAAGATTCCCTCAGGTTGCGCTTGGTGATCAGTTCCTAGTTTAATTTAGAAGATATAGAAGTAAACCTGATGATTTTCACCTGATATTGGATGTAATTCCTGATTCCATACTCAAACATCCTCACTAGAAATAACTCATCGCCCCCCAGAATGAGTGATAGGCACTGCAACTCTGTGAAGAGAGAAGAATACTCCATGTCTGAGAGTGTACACATCTCCAAAATAATGAAAACTCTGGCATGATCTACCCTCATGTTCATTGAGTATAAGTAGTCAAATAAGGAATTATAGATCTCATCATAATACATAACTCGATGGAATCCTGCCTATGATATCACATCCCAACATCTCTTTGTGAAATCATGTATTATGTATATAGGGAGCTTCACCCAACTTTATGGTGGCTTCTCAATATTCTTATAGATAGAAAACATGGATTATAACCATGACACTATAGCATTAGATCCTCCATCATCTGAGAATTAGGTAGGATGTGTGAATTAAAAACACACGTAAACACTTCCATCGATGGTTCAGGATGCACTGCTCCCTGGAATGTGTGCATTATCCTCTAGAATCCTTCTCAGAACTATAAATCATCATCCATGTTCGGAATAAAAGTTATTTCCAAGATAGGCATGAAGGTAGGATTAGCATGTAATCCTTGGACTACCATTTCTGGTGCATGGTCATCACCCAGAACAAGGAGTAAAAACGAAGGACATTTAGATGGCATGACTCTGCTTGGTCAAACTCATAGCTCAGTTTATGATTGTCAAGGATTGAAACCTAGAAGTGAATTAATTAAACCTGAGAAAGTGAAAATTTATGTTTTTCATGACCTGGGTACTTGGCGTGTATGACCCCTACACAGTGTGTCCCCTTATTCTTTTTACATGGTGTGTACCTCTTCAAAATCTGGACATGTAACACCCCTACAGATGGAATTTTCATCTTAAAGACCCAACATGTACTTGAATCATTCCATAATTACCTAGTTCTTCTAAACAACCTAACCATATGGTACTCTCCATGGAAATAGTACATGGCATGTTCATTGTACACACAACATATACCAAATACATTCAATCAATCTTGTTTTTGGTCACATGTTTGGAAACACAGTTGATTTGATAAGGTGTGAGAGAACTGGACATGGCATATAAAACCTAAGATTAATCCACCAATTTTTATGGTCACATGAATGGATAAAAGGTACTTACAACAATTTTGTAATCCTTATACCCAATGTGTTCACCCAAACATTTATCAAACTCAGGTCTCTGCTCACAACTGAAATCACATTGTTAAGGACTACATGAAATGTACTCATAGAACACATCATGCACATAATAAAATTAGTTTCTTCAAGAACATAACAACACTAGGCATGTGTTCATAAAACTGCACACTGTTTTGTTTGGGTTTCTGGATAGTTGACCTCTGAAACATCTCCAGAACACTTAAAAAATTCAAATTTTGTCTATCAAAGGAAAAATTCTGACCTGTGATACGCCAGACTCACATGAATCAATATTTGGCGTCTTTATTCACATCACAATAAGACAATGTTCAACTAAATTTCATACATGATCCACCAAATTCTGATCCAAGAGGGCCCATAACACCACATGGATAAATGTTTGGATTCCATACAAAAAATACATATTATAAATACCCTATCAGATAACAGGAATTATATCAAATCATATATCAAAATATCATACTTATCTAGAACAACATTTATCACAACAACATGTAATCTGTCATGCACCCTAAATAGTAGAACAAAAATTAAAGACATGTTATCTTTAGAAAGATCCAATATGATGTATGAGATGGAATACCATCATATCATTAGGTTGAAATAGATATAGAATAAAATGATGTAAATAATAATATAACAAAACATTTTTATAACCCAATGGTGAAATCAAATCAACTGTAATAAATGCAAAACTGAAAAAAATACCAATATTCGAGGTATATTGTCTTTTCCCCTTACATGGGTTAGATACTCCTAGGAACAACATATTACTAATTACCTAATCCTTCCACACTTTATCTATATGCTCAAAATATTAAGACAAAGAAGAAAAGAACCCCATTGATACAACATTGTAATGTCCTGAATCCATGTGCCACCAGAAGGATCCCCACACCCGGGTTTTCTAATGGTTTCAAGTGAATTTCCCCAAATTGTAGATGCTTTGGACTAGAAGTATGGTCCTTAGGTGTGATTGTGGGGATATTATGCCCTCATGGGTAGATTATACCAATCATTATAACAAACAGAATATAAATAGTAATGGAAGACAAAATATTACCCCAAAATAAAATTTTTGATGGCTGAAGAAAATAAATAACCAGAGAACATATATAAATGATACATATTACATATTTCCTGGAAAATAACCAAAAAGTCACATGGAATCAAATAATGTACTATACCCATGTACAAAAGAAAATATGAGAAATTAAATGGAATCACAAACCTCAGATTGGTCCCATGATGTATAAATCTACAAAAATCAAGAATGTGAAGAAGAAGGGTACTTTACGTTATCTACACCAACAACTATATAACCTGTTTGGGTCAAAAAACATGACCCAACAGGGTGTGAGACAATTCCCTATAGGAAACCACCACATGATCTTTTCCAAACATTCAGTGAGTATATAAAATAGTTAATATTGGAAAAGAAGAAATGAAACTAGGAGTACACAAAATCAACCAATCGTTCAGTTTCCATTTGCATTCGTTAGCAAATGATTTTCAACATTTAATCAATTAAGTATCACAGAAAGGAACCTCTGAATTCTTCCTCATCAAACTGAATCTGAGCATGTTCATTGGCTAGGATGAAATTTAACAAACATTTAATATTTTTTTCAACCCTCTAGGTATCTCTTATAATATTACCCCTCTCGGCAAGTAATACAATTTGGAGGAAAAACACTCTGAGGAATCCCTCACTGACAATTCCACATATGGTCTTTCCAAAATAACTACAGAAATCAAAAAATAATTCCCCCAGAAATCATGAAACATAAAATATAGACACTATGAGGGATCAATCAACATCAATCCCCCATGTGGTATCATTGAATTAAATATTAAAGACACTTTGAGGAATCACTCAACGTCAATTCCCTCTCTGGTATAACTAAACCAGGTTCACACATCCCTATGAAATTAAATCAAGAATATATAATATCATGAATCCAAATGTAATTTCAACTACTAAATGGATAAAAAATTTCAATTATTATCATAAGAATTTAACAAGTATCAAAAAAGAATTTAGTTTTATCATATTAATCACGGAAACGATACAAGGTCTTCCACATAGGAAACCTAGAACAAAAATCCCTAAACATTCCATGAAGGAAATTCACCCATTGGGTATTCCATTTACATGAAATTTCAAATCATAAAAAAAAAATCCTGTAATGGATCATTGAATCTATAGAATATAATACATGGTTAAATTTCCATAACTCAAAATTCCTAAGACAAAGTAAATCAACACTTTGGCATATAAACTCATCATGAAAAAAAGGGAACAAACCACCTTCCTAAATGTTTGTGAAGAAAAATATCTAATGACATTCCTTGTATCTGGATAAAACATTTTAGATCTACAAAAATCTCAAAAACGGTCAACCTTGAATAACTCATGAAATAAGAGGATTCATGAGGAGAGGTTGAAAAAATGTAACAACTCCGTTGTGGGATTCTAAAGCACCCTCTAGGGGTCAAATCAGCCCTTAAATAGATAAACGGGGTGTCAGAAAAGATTCATCAATCTTGATTGCTCCTAGAAGATGCAAGGAAAGTATAAGATGATTCTAGGTATGAGACATGACCCCGGTCCGATTAGTCAAATAATATAAAAAGTACACGACACATTCGGTAAATGAACATGCCATGTATTTTCCTTAATCAGCCCCCGACATTAGCAGTCTACCATGTCTACCCACACATACATGTATCAGCAGTTACAGGACCACGACACATCTGTATGCGGTAACTGGGTACACATCATGTAATCAGAAGTACAAGGCGTGTACTTATAAGTACAAGGCATGTACTTATAAAATTTCCAAATTCTCCCATATTTCTCAAAAACACCCGAAAACAAGATCCATACCTAATATAAGGGGGGTAGTTAATACATAGTATGTATGGTGAAATGTGAATGGATGGTTAATTTTATGTTTTTTCTAAGTATTTAAAATATTATATTGTTTTTTTGTGATGGTTTGGGAATGTTATTTAATGAAAAGGTGATATTTTTACCATGGTAATATAACCCTTAATATTTTTCTTATGTTAACTATATGTTTATTGAATAAAGATATTTTGGATGAAAATAATTAAATTTGGCGGTATTAATTAACATGAATATAATTAAGGACTTAATAACAAGTGGTTTTTGATATCATGTTTACAACATTATTTTCTATATTTATGAAATATATTCAATATACTTTTTAATAAGGAGACATGAATGATTACAAAATTTAATTATGGTAATTCATATTATAACCATTTTTGATGAGAATATATGATGAATATATTTACATATTTTAATCATTTCAACCAAGAGCTAAATTGCGACATATAAAGGATCAATTTTAAGGTGATTATGTGACATTCTTTTTAATGATTAGAATTTTCATCATTCAGAATGATAATAATGTTTACAATTTATTGAAACTGTATGTTAACATTGGATGATGTTTGTGAGGAGTTAATATTATCTAGCCACATTAGTACTTATGAAAATTTTATAACCTATTATACAAACTTTTGTCTAATGAAAACTGATGACATATGGGATGAAATATCATGGATCTTTTGGTCAATTAGAGATTTATTAATGAAAACTCCACCTTCTTTTCTGGAGAAAGTTGTGATGTGGATCAAGGAAAAACCAATGGTGAGGCAGTCCTAAAATCATGAGAGTATTCATTTTCATGAAAATTCATTTAATTTTGTAAAATGGATACAGAAACAAAAAATGATATCTAAGGACCTCTGTTTTTTAATAAATTAGATGGCCCTTTAGTTCATCAAGGCATTATGGATTTGTGATTGTGAACATTCACCTAAACAAGTTCTTTATCACTCTTAATTAGAATATCATGGTTATATTTCTCTTCCATGTACATTTTTTAATAGTCCACCTCTGTTATCTTATATGGAAACAAAGATATATATTTCTAATTTTAACCATCATGTTTCCAACTGTACCTTATTAATATTTGATTTAGTATTTATTTATTTGATGAGAGTTTCTAAGAATGTACCTATCACGTGTTAAACATTTAATAACTTATTGTATTAAGGGGGAAAAATTAACTTTATGGGCGGAAGAATTTAATATATATACTTTTTGAATTAGTTTTTTAATTAACTTATGTATTTTGATATCTTTTATATCACGCAACACTGAAAATAGTTATTTTATATATATATATATTAAAAAACTATGTTTGTCATGAATTTCACACAATTAAATTTTAATCATGAACTTAAATATAATTAAAGGATATATTTATCTATAAAAAACATTAAGGTTATCTTATGTTTTATGAAAGACTAACGTTCATCAATGACTTGAATAACATGAAAGACCAATTTTTACCAAAAAAACAGTATATTATTAAAATACTATCATTTCATACATTAAGAAAATAACATATCAATTATGTTTGAGGTTATTAATAGAAATAAATAACTTATTAAAACCTACGGTTTAAAAAATTATAAAATTAATTCATTATTTAAAATGATCCAATTGAATATAAAGGGTATAAGATTATATTAAACTATTTTTATGCTCACAAATTTGTTTTATCCTATTAAATTTAAGTAAATAAAATTAGTGAATTATATTAATGAAATATATATGAATTATATATTCAATGAAAGTTATTTGATATTCAATCTATATATTTTATTGGAATAAGATAAGAAAAACAATTACACATAAAAACCTATATTTTTATTAATGAAATTTTACACCCTTTTGATGGAGAAATTATATTTAATGTAAATTTTAGAAATATAATGAAATTTAAATGTCAAAATAAAATATATTTTTTAAATAAAACCCTAAATATTTTGTTATTGTCAATTTGTTAATGCGATGTTTCATTTTTAATGAAGAGACAAAAATAAAACTATTTAACATAAATTTTCATCTTCATGTCATTTATTTATAACGTTAAATGATTTTTTCAGTTTAATTAGTTAAATATTTTTATAATATATTGAAATTTAGGCCATCATATTAAATTTCACATTGAAATTGGTTATAAAAAGCTAGAAAACGTTTATTTGTTTTCACTTCAAAACCTTACATTGTCCCCCCGTCTACATTATTATATTTTAATTTAATTATTTATAATAATGTGGCTGAATAAGTTAAAATGGATTCCATATTTGGAATGATAATTATTTATAATGTCTCAAAATTGGAAATTTATTTTTATACTATATATATTAATGAAATTTAATAAAATTATCTAAAATTATTAAGGATAAATTATGCTTAATAAGGTACTATACAAAAATTTTTTGGCCTAAAATGACCTATAAACATGTTCAATAAAAAGAAGATAATTTTTTTACCCTATACTTCTATAGATCTACTAGACTTTTTTGGATCTACTAGCATTAAAAAAGATGGATGAGGTTTCTCTTATCCAAAATATTACAAGAGTGCCACTCCACCTCTGTTAGCCTTCTCTCCTCCCAATTACACACACCTCTAAAGAGACATATGATTGATAAATATTATAAATAATATCTCCCAACATCCATACATTTATACTTTAATCCTTTCAAAGGGAAAAATGATATCCAAGGAATCCCTTATCTTCAAACCAAAAGATGTCACCTGAAGAAAATGTGACATCCTACCTCAAAATCCTTTATATTATTTTCATTGTCCTCCACATAAAATCTAATTATTTCATTCATAAATAACCAATACAGTATACTAAATATACATATATGTTTTAATATTTATTAATTGATTTATAGATAGACACACAACCATCTAATGGGAAACGAGAAAATTATTCATGTATGATGAACTACTGCCTAACCAAACAATGATATTCGTTTTCCATAACCACCATACATGGTTTGGTATAATGAAAAACGCTATATTTTAATATGATATATATGATATATATAATGTCTTTAAACATATTAAGTTATTTTAAAACAAATTCTTTTATTCGTTCTATTGTTTTAAACTTGATAACATCAATTGTGGATGTGTGTACTACCACTCTCTCGATGTAATGTGATTCATTCAAATAATACATGGAATGTATAAAAAAGGATTGAATTAAAAATTTGTGACATAAATAACATCTATATTATATTCATGAAATAATTACTTATCTGGAGGTATATAATATATAATTTTATTTATTACCCTTTCAGAATCAAAAAAAGTGACAGCATCTTCTGTGGACCTGTAGACAACCACCTTTTCAAAATTATGTGATTCCTTTTACATAAAAATAATTAAATATATATGTTTATATTATTAAATAATATTAAATTAATTATATACTGATAATTAAGGAATGATTAATGGTATTTACCTTCTACCTATAATGGTGATGGAAGAATGTGAACATTACTCAAGTGTACGTACGATCAACCGTCTACATGGTTGATTCCATGATTCTTTTCCAGAAAGATATTCAATTATTTGATTAAAAAGTAAAATTCATATTTATATATGATAAATATGTCATTATATAAATTTTGGTTATTTTTATATAATAAAACACTTAGACCATATTTGATCGACAAACTGGTTTTTAACACATGAACATAATTTGGCCAAAATACACGACATTAACACATTTATTTAAGTAGTCAAATATAATATGGTAATAAGTGCATAAATATTAATAATTAATATGAAATAGGTTCCAAATCATGTATTTAATTAAAATTAATTTATTATTCTAGAATATAAAACACACGAGACAAGTTAGTCTCGAGTTAAGGGAGTCTTGTGTCACTATTTATTCTCTTAATATATAGGCCTTATTTACATGTCACATCTTTTGTTTGGTCTGTATACTACCCATGAATTTATTATATTCATATTTTACATAATTAATAGGGTATTTAGATAATTATTTTGTGATATTTTATCATGAGCTTTATGTTTCAAAGGTGACATAAATCTATATTTTTCCCATTTTTCATTCTTTGGATCACATGGTATGTTATACACCTACATATTTATATAATGTTTATAAGAATCCATTTAATTAATATATCACGAGTCTCGTTATTTTCATGATATTTTAACCTTATTTTAATTTTATTTTCCTACATGAGATGTATGAATTAACAAACCATGTGGTAAGAGTCTGTTTAAAAAATATCACTATTTATCAAGATTTATTATTATCACATATTAATTGTTGTATTATTGTGATCCACCATTCTAATAAATTCATGAATTTTTATCCCCTTTTGTTAGTTTTTATGTCATAATTAATTGATACCATTTTGTACAACCATTTTTACATAATTAAATTAGAAATATGTTTTAATAAAATAATACCTAACCATACCTTCAGTCATAAATATGTGTTCATTGAAAACCATTCTTTATAAAATAGGATTATAATTATATTACACTAAACTTATATTATAATTAATTGTTTTTCTATGAATTTTTTATTTCACCAATATTATCAATTGAATCCTCTTGTCTATTTCCAAAAAGGGAAATTTTATAACATTTCACTGTTAAAATGGAATATTCATTTTACCTCGTACAAAATGTACTCATTTACCCACTATAATTTTGATGATGTTTCACATTGATGTTTGAAAGTATTATTTTATATACATTTAATTAAGATATACATTCAATGAAATATTATTCAAATCATATTTATGATTTATTTAAATTATTTCAATATATTTTAATGGATAGTGGTTTTCAAAAATGGTTTTAATTTTTTTTCTATTTTTCCAGCAAATAACAATTTTCAGAAAATTTTCATGCACGAATGAAAGATTTAAAATGGATAAAAATTAAAAAATAATTATATGATTCCTATATAAGTATGAAATTATTTTATAATAATTATTTCCAAATTTATCAATTTTTAGAGGAATTTATAAAAGGTTATATGATAATTTCCTCATGACCCATTTTTAAATAATCATTTAATATTATTTCCCATTTAAGATAACACATGTTTGTGTCACTCATTCCTTTTTATGTAAAGGATTAAATGATTCCTTTCAAATTAATTATCCAAATGGTTTATGTTTTATGTTGTGATTTTTAATAAACTTGTTTCTATTTCACCGATTATATACTTTTGAGTCCCACTTCTTTTTCATTGTTTAAGATTTGATTAATGACTATGATACCGATGTCTTTTCCACATGTTAATATATGATTACAAGTTTATGAAAACCTTTTTATTTAATGATTTATGATAGGATTGTTTATGATATTGTCACACATGTACATATTATTCAATTATGATATTGGTGGGACCTATATCTCCCACTAATTAACTATGTAATGTATATGTAATGAGATAAATTAAGATCATATATGGAGATTAACTCGACCACTTAGACGGTCATGGGAGTAAATCAATACTAAAAATATTTTATCAGAACGAACTCATGTTACTAGGATGTACATTGCAGTTAACCATGACTACCAAGATAGTTTGTAGAGAGAACCCATACTACTTATATGTTCATTTATCTGAAGAAATGGATACTATGGAGATCATTTTAAATACTTATGAATTTTACACAATTCTAAATTTCTTTCCTACATTATGATTACATATATGTTTTTCTATATTTAATTATGATTCATATCTTACAAACGGTAATGTGTTATACCTGGAACAAATTTTATTATCATGGATATATAGCGTATGATCATAAAATGTTTTGATCATGTTCTTATACTGTGATGAACATGTGTATGCTTACATGTCTCCCTTATTTACCCTTACTAAGCATCTGAGAAATCCTATTTTTATGTTTCCATCACCATGTTATGAAGAAATGATTTAGGTATGATGTTTATAAAACATGTTGTAGTCAATGAGATTCTAGTGGGATATAATGTACCTAAATTTTGTACCAATGATCATGGTTTCATGTTTCTAATGAAATTAAACTAATACAGTCATATAGGGAATTTTTTTTAATGATTTAAGTATTTTGGAAATAATATGTAATGTATATGTAACGTACAATTGGTTCATTAAAATCTAATATAGGGATAACCTCTTTTAAAACCTCAATTGGAGTTTAGATAACCTCCATTTTACCCTATTCAAGGATATGGATAACCTCTTGTATACATTTTTTTGGATTATGATAATCTCTCTTGAACCCTCTTTCATGACTGTGATAACATCCAATGTATCATTTAAGGTCAAAGAACATTAATATTAACAAATTTCATTGGTGTTTTATATATTTCATGGACCACAAATCATGTAATAATAAATGAAAACTTTTGTGTCATGTATTCAATCATCATATTTATAACTATGAAATGGAAAAAAGATTCACAAAAAATAATCATAGTAAAAATTGTGGGAAATAAACAGGGCTTCACAAATTATTTTAATCATAATATTAAACCACCTATAGAAATGATTAACATGGTATAATTAGATCATATAACCTGTAAATAATAAGAAACAACATATGATGTAGTTTTAAATGATTATAAATACCATAATGTATAATTAAAACAATAATGAAGATAATATACATTCTTTTTTAAATCAGTTATTTAAAATATAAAAAATTCCCAATTATTATAGAAAATATTTTCACTGAAATGATCCTTGAAAATAATAAATTGATTCTTAAAATAATTGATTAGTCAGGAATGCAAAAAAAAATATTTTCCATGTATTTTAAACCAATTAATCCTATCATATTTTAGTAAAAAATATTTTCCCTCATTCAATAAATAAAAATAATATTATATTTAACTTTTTAAGTCATTCATGATTAAAACATTAATTTGAGAAGTTATATAAGAATAATAAAAACATTCCTTAATTTTTTTTAGAAAACATGGATAAAAAATTATTTATAAAAAATTAGATATATAATTCCATATCTACTAAAAAATTATTTTAATCCATTAAAAAAATAAAAAGATGAAAATTAATGGAAGACATGTGTTTTATCACATGTGGGTTATTAATTTTAATTAAAATCAGTATTATATGTGATAACTAAATCACAGATATCATATATATATATATATATATCATTAAATCAATATTCATTACAATATGTTTCAAAATAAAATAACTAATGTATCACATTGATTCGTGGAGGCAATAGAAAATGCATATTCATGAGAAACATTATCGGTTTTCAACATTTTTGAATATAATATTGTAGTTATGATATTATAATTTATGATTTATAATATTGTATTAAATATTTTATATATATATATATATAATCTATCATTATATACAACATTGATATGAAATTATTGAAATTAAATTCTTATGAATGTAAGGAGTTAGTCCTACACACACATGTTCAACATTTTTTTTCCATTAGATGGAAGGAAAAATAGATTTAGGTTATGAAAATAACAAAATAAATAATCAATATATTGGAAATAATTTTTTTATTATTTTATCATTTTTGAATATGAATTTAACGAGATTATGTTATAAATAAAATAAAAATTCCCTAATTAGAATGATTCATATTCTTAGTACGTCTTCTTTAGGTTTCAACCAAAATCTATACTAATTGGGTTTTATACTCAACCCTTGGACACTATTATATGTGGTGGGAGATAAGTATTGGTTTTGTGTATGTATAAGATGAACCAAAATTCTTTAAAAGTTTGAGTAATAGAGGAAATAAGATACATTAATCACACATACTCACTCCATAGATTATTTACCAATAATATTAGATGATCAGGGTAAGGGAATTAAAATCAATTTTTACTCGATTGAGACCCATTTTTTATAATGCACATATATATTTTATATGATATATATATTTCCCCATTTATGTATTTAACATTTATATTTATTTATTCATCGTGATTAAACATTAAATACATGTTGAATCATTTATGTGGGTTACAATTTAACTTTTAGAAAGGAGGTCTATTTTTTTGTAGTCGCATTTTTTCAGATTCATAATATTTTCATTGACATAATCATGTAATTGATCCATTATAAAATCCTTAAATTTTCTTATGTTGTGGACATTAATGGATTTTTCATGTTTTTGGCCAACTTTCCTCAAATTGGAACTTTAATCAAGAAAAAAAATATTTTAAAGAATACACAATCTTATTTATCTTTTTCATTGATTAGGTCTTTCTTCAATTCTATATTTTTTATAATTAATGAAAAAAGTCATTATCATTTAGACAAATTATTTTTTAATGAATTTTCTTTACCTTTTTCATTCTAGATATTCTTAGAGGAATCATTTAGAAAGGATAATTTTAAATATTTATTAAAAAACTTAATAAATAATATTTTTTTAGTTTGTGTAATGTTAATGTAGATCCACACTGTATAAATGATTTACCATATACAGACTATTCTATATGTATTCAATTTTATAACAAATAATTCTATTTAATGAAAACATATATTAATTCTTCCCTTTAATTTTTTTTGTTCTCTATACCATTAGATTTTAAAAACACATTACTTCTACCACATTGATGGTTGTATTTTATCTTTTATTAAATTTTTTATTATTAACATTGTCCTAGAAACATTGAATTTCTTTTGAAAATTATTTATTGGATAAATTATTTTATATGAAAATACATATTCCTTGTTTCAATGATATATTTACAGAATAAAAAATATATGATTTATACATATTTTATTAATTTCAATTTTAATTTATTATCTGGGTAAATACTGGTATTTTGTGTCCTTTACAAAATACATATATTTATTGATAATTCATTATTTTTTTGAATTAAATTGATCATTCAATATATGATGAATTTATATGATTTAATCTCTTGGAATTTTCATGTAATGTTTTTTCAATATAATTATTTAAATACCAAGAACTAAGACGATGTGCATTTCTGAGGCTCAGAGTGTGCAAAATTATCGATAAAAAAATATTAAACATTAAAATTTGTGCATGAGGGTTTTTCATGAACAAGGTGAATAACACATAAACATGTTTTTGCATCATAAATCATAGGGCTCCATTGTGTTTAAGGTGGTGGGTATACCTTAGGAACAACTTAATTTTTTTCGGCACATGCCTCTAGTGAAAAAGCCCGTAAATATAATAACTGTAAATATAATTTTTTTAAAAATTATTTAATTTTTCAAATTTTAATAACTGAAGAATGTTGAATCGTATTAAAAATATGAGGATGCTTCAAAACATGTGAGGGTGTACATTCCTTCAGCGGATCCTAACATTGATTGGTATTTTCCAATATTAGAAGTTAGTTTTTGGTCGTAAATAAACCAATTAGGTAACAATTATTTTATTTTCAAAATCATCTAACTGTTAAAAGGTATCTCATTTTCAAAATATGAGAGAACCATTGAGATCATGGAGGACTATTCCCCATAAGAAAAGCCTAACCTCAACTAGTACGAGTCGAGGGTGAAAGTTAATTTTTGGACATTGTTTGGTTCATTTAAATAAACATGTGAGTGGGTTTATCTAACTTTTGAACTGGTTCATAGATAAAAACTATGAGGGCATGATTGAACTCTGAATTCTAGGATTATCATAGAAATAACATAACATCATCATAATAGGGTCATATGGAAAAGAAAATTTTCAAAACTTTTGAAAAAATTAATAATAAAATATCATTAAAAAAGTTTTATTTTAATATTGTCACTATTCAGTAGTGGATGGTGGCATTGTTGTGTGACGATGAGGAAAATTAAATAAGGTTCATTAATTTTCCATTGTTCATGCATTATGATACAACACCAAAACATAACAAAAACACTCTATTGTGTTCCCATTTAAATTAGATAATGCATTGGATTATAGGAATTAAATTCTGGGGATTCTCAGATGAAGACATGGTGAAATTCATTTCCAACGATGAATAACCAACAAAAACGAGGAACACTCGACAGGTGATGAATGATCATGAATATTAATGTATCTAGGTAGCTACAATCACCAATTATGTTTTAACCCCCACAAACAGAACATTATGGAAGTGGAAATCAATGGGGTGTATGAGGTTTGTTTTGATTCTTGATTTCCCCATTCATATTTTATTTGATGAACACATATTAACCCACATACAAGTTTATCCTCGTATTGTGCTTTCATGTGGGAGTATGAATTATTTTATGATTTCACTCTCTCATATCAAATTATTAGTTTTATTAATTGAACTACAATCCCCAAACCTAACCATGTTTTTAATATTCTAATGCAAAGGGTTCGGGGTGACACAAACATGGCTTGATCCCCTCCGCCTATGTATTTTTCATGGATGAATTATTGAATGGGAGACTAGGTGTGTTAGAGGCTGTCACAGTGAAGGTTGTAGAATTATTATCTCATTGGTTCATAATTATCAAGAAACATTCCAATAAAGAAACTAGAGTGGACCATAGAAGGAACACAAGACACCACCGTCAGGTGGTGGTGGCTGCCGCGCATGGAGGGAGGCAGTGTGTCTGTCGGCGCTCAACAGCAGCCTAGAGGAATAGAGGCACGCTTCTAGAATTCATGAGTGACCTGGCGAGATTTGGCCCATTATCCACTTAAAATGCATGATGTGGTTCTAGGTGGGAACCGTATAGAAAGAGTGTCATGCCCCTTATGAGCCAAATTCAAAAAGGTAAGTGTCATGATGGTAGTTGTCGTGTTATAGGAAATCTTCATCGGTCCTCCTTTGGTCGACTAGGGACCTTTTGGCGGGCCACGACCCAGCCAGTAGGCCAGGCCAGGTTGGACCAATGCCCAGTGAGATGGACACGTGGTGGAGGGTGGGACCCATTCCAAGTAGAATGGACCTGCTCTATTAAGCCAGACCCAACACTCTGGGTTGAGTAGGATGAAATCAGGTTGTCGGGTATTCGAACAGGCTAGACCCTAGGCCTAACTAGGTTTGGTCAAGAAAGGCCCATTGGGCCCAACCAACAGTCTAGGATAGACCATACAAACCAAGACATGAACCAGGTTAGGTTGAGTTAGTTTAATTATACTTGGGTATGTGGGGCCCCTAGTCTGGGTTGGTCAGGTTGGTCCATCCGAGTCGGAGAGGCCCATAAGTAACAAGCCCTTTTTTATTTTAACGTTAATAACTCACAGACCGGGTGTCTGATGGATGTGATGTCTGTGAAATAGAAACCCATTGAGATGAGGAAGCCCGTATGATATATAATAAAAATGTTTTTAAAGGGGTGGGAATAAAGTAGGGTTGGAACCGACATGAATCCAATCAGGCCCTTTTTTCGTAAATACCCATATGATATAGACCAAGCATTCGCTAAACATGCCATTTTTTGTGTTCGAACACTTATGATGAGGCAATCCCTTCGGTTATTTTATCTGGGACATCATGGGGGTTTAGGTATGACCGATGGAATGATAATAAGACATTTGGATCCTTAGTGGCCCGATAGATGGGAAATAGTTATGTAAATCATTAGTGGCCCAACTGACAATTTGTAGCCATGTGGGACATTAGTGGTCAGATAGACGAGATGAATCTATGTGAATTTTTAGTGGATTTGTTGATGAGCAACGGTCATTTGGTCACATAGTGACCTGACAGAAAAGTTGTAGTTGTGTGGATCCTTAGTGGGAAAATAGCTGTGTAGGATCTGTGTGGATCATTATTGGCCCGACAGATAAGTATCAGCCATGGGGATCCATAGTGGCCTGACAGACGGGCATCGGTGGTCTGGATCCATAGTGACCCAATAGGCAAGCATTTATTATTTAAGGATGAGTCCCACAATAGTAAAAAAAAATTCATCACTATAGCGGATTGCCCATTTTCTAATTATTTAGAGTGTTCCTAGTTTGAGTTGTGAATAATTTGGGGTCTTACATTGTGGTTGCTTTGTGATATTTCTCTTTAGTGGAATGGGGTCCCCTACTAAGTACTGTGTTAAACACCCTTTCATGGGATTTGACCACATGTAATGTGTCATGTGTACATGACAGATGTTTCAATGGTGGAATTGGGGGCCTAGGACATGGTAGGGACCTACTAGATTATACTGACATGGTGTACTACCATAGATTTTAATAGTTATCCTACTCATACCATTAGGAGGGGTCCTTACTAGCTAGTTCGTTAAATGTTTTTTATGTACTCTATAGTTTGAATTTGTCAATTTTTTGAGTTGTATAATGGCCAATTTAACATTACAATGTACACGTACTCAATGTATTTTAATTAGGGTCATGCTTGTGCTTCTTCCAGTTATGGGTTTCAGTTTTTTGTGTGCATGTACAGGTACTCAGGTTAATGTGTCCCACATGATGGTTGACACCTTTGGTTCTAGTCTCTAACCCCTAGCCATTAGAAGGAGGACTTGGGGGAGTCACAGCACAGACCCTGGGAGATGGGTCATGAAAAAGTACTATTATAGTGGTTCTATAAGAAGAACTAAGGGTATGAATTTTTCGATGGGGGAAATTTGGTTAAGTTTATTTTGTTAAAATTTTAGTCATGGGAGAATAGTGTTGGTGCAATAGCCGATGTATCCATACACCAAGACCTTAAATTTGATTTTCTGAATCAGTACATGAAATCAATGGTTTCATGTGTTTTGGAATTATTTTTCTCTAGATCTCTTTTAGTAAACTTATCAAGTATAATTTATTGATCGTTGATAATCATGATTATCTATCATGAATCCTCTACATAGAAATCCATTCATATTCTTAGTGTGAGAAAATGAGGATGGACCACTGTGTGATGAAGCATTGATATGTGGACCATTGTTTGAGATGGTACCTTTGGGTGGTGTCCAAACGATACAACTGCATTTTGGCCAGCAGTTTCTACATACAATACCAATAAATGTCACATGTAGAATAAGAACAGTTTATAATTTTCTATGACATCGACCCTTCTGTTTCCAATATAATGCTGACTCATAGGTGGAAATGGACTATAATATGGTGGTGTTTGAATTTCCATCTAGCTAGGGCGCCATTAGATCAGATGTTGGTCCAAACTGTGAGCCTGCTATGTGACACAGTAGGGAGATGAGTCTGTTTATATTACCCTATTTTATGATGAGCTGACTTTTCCATGGACATATCATGAGAACATTTCTTAATGAGATGACTCATCCTATAAATGCTAAGGGGTATGATTACCGAAGTGCTAATATAGTATGACATGTTCGTAGTTGTGTATTCATCGAAGAATGTCAACTTTTCCATGTACATGATGAATATGATAAGACTTATTGTTCATGTCTCTGAACTCTGAGAAATGTGTGTTTATGGGAATCCAATTAAACATTATTCCATTGATGAATTTCTATTTATGCTACTATTCTAGAGGGAACCATTGTGGTTAGAGATCATTTGGTTAAGCAGATACAACAAATGGTTGTTAGCAGTTCGAAATAATGCAGTTAACATCCATCATAGATATATGGTCATGTTAGATGTTCCAAGAAGAGTTCTAATGGAAGGGTGTCTACATATTACCATTCATAGGGTGTGTCAATTTAGTATCGGATGAGGTAATTATTTTCAATATATGTAATGGTCCATATCTCTAGAGATTTTCGAGCCTCTCGTTCTGACAATGAAACAGTGGATGGTCCACTATGGGAGAAGAAGTGATAGGGAATGATGAATATGTAGGGTGGAAGATGTTGCAGAAATCTAGGAGAATATTGGGAGGTAGTATACATTTCGACTTATTAAAACCACCACCCCAACGTGGTCCATACATAGCTTAGGGAGTTAGATAACATGGGAAGGGTGTAGTAGAATGTATTCACAGAGTTTGTCCCAATGGCTCCACGAATAATTTGAGGTATAGTTTTTGTCTATTTTAGGATTCCATATTAATAGACATAGGTTATAATAATTCATCTTTTTCATGAATCTTATTCAAGACCTAGAGTTTTGGGTTAAACCATTCACTTGATCCTCATATCTATATATACCATTGGGAGGAGACTCGATAATCACATGTATGCTGATAGTGTGATCTAAACTATAAGGGGAGCATTTCGGTTTGAACCTATTGGTGGAACCATCGAGGACATACGACATTAGTTTGGGTACGGACTAGTCTTCCACATTTCATTCACATATTGACTTTTTTAGGAACAAAGGATGACGTATATCCACAGCATTAGAATGGGGTTCTCTTTAGTTGGAGAAATAGGAAACCCTAGAAGCATGAGATAACTCATGCATAGGACAGTGTAGCTGATAACTCATGAGTCAGCCATCCTTACCCTTGTGGAAGTATATGTTTTGATTTTTCAGTTCCCAATAGTAGAGGCGGAGTGTGGGAACGTCCTTTCAAATTATTCTTCTAGGGTTACCTCCCTTCATGGAGAGGGGCTTCTGTATCATTCTACACTCCAATATGGAACCAATATCAACATTAATATAACATAGGGATTCCAAAGAGCATCAAAAGAATGGATTATATTTTGGGGACTTATAGATGAAGTTTTTAGTAAGACACAATATTCATTGTAATGTTTGGATTATCAGATCATTAAAAAGTTGTTATGTATAATGAGTACCCAATACCAAATAGTCGATGAGAACTTCAATCAATAAAAACTGTAGAAATTAGCATGGATGGAAAGTTTCTGGTGGGATTTTCATTAGTTGGGGTTTTGGAGATAGCTGGAGTTCCTCCTGAGCTATCACTTTGAGATAGGGTATAAACGCTTGAAGGGTAACTTGGTGGTAGATGTCATTAGTAGGAGGACCAATTTTCAGCTGCTGAGTGAGGCGCCACAATAACTGTACACTATTTGGATATCATTCATGGATGATTATAGAGTATCCTACCTTCATTTAGTGGCATTCACTCCCTCAATCTTACAACATCTATGGGAGCACAATTTTAGGATATTTACTTTGAGCCATGATGTTCTCGTTTATTCTGTTGATATGATCCTGAGTGATTTTCGATAGGTGGGGAGCATGTCATCCTATTCAGAGAATACACAGTATTACCAGTGATATAATTGGTGGAAGTGTTGAGGGATTTTCATACATCCCTTTTGGTTGTACATCCTGATGTGATGATGATCTATAATGACCTCTAACTTTAGTACTAGTGTCCTGGAGATAGAGACACTTGTATTTTTATTGGTGAGACCATATTTTCCTTTGAGTCTCACCCCGACAGGGATTATGGAATTTTTACTAGGGCATCATGTTATCTCTCAGGTTTATCAGACCTTTTTATATTCATAGAGTAGTTGGTGAGTTGGCATACAATTTAGCTCTTCTCCAACAAATGCACTAAGGGAACAATTTTTTCCATGTTCTGCAGTTGAGGAGGTACATGCACGATCCATAAAATGTCATCGACTTGGGAGAGATGGAAGTTGATAATGGGGAATGTTTTGTAGTTTTCTTGATTGCGATAGAGTATCGATAGGAGTGGGTCCTTTTTGGATGGTCAATTCCCCTATTGTATGTTTGGTGGATGCACGGGAACCTCCAAGAGAGCGCATGGGAGCAAGAGTCTCATATTAGGGATCAGTACCACCATTTTCTTTGTTTCTCCTTTGTTTAGGCTTTTCGGGATGTAAATACCAATGGAGGAGAGAATTTAATGCCCTAAAATTTCTGTGAATTTTTTTATATGGAATTATTTTGAGACCAGACACTTAGACAAGAAGCAATTAGGAGACCTGAAGTTCCAAGAATGATCCATTGAAATAAGTTACGTTTTACATAACACATGGGAGATGTTTTATTCAAAAAATTGAATAGATATTAAATGATTTCTTGAATCATAAATACAAGGGTACTTTTGCATTTAGGATGGTTGGATTATCCTAGGTGCGACATAATTTTAGTCGGTGTAGGCCTCAAGTGAGAAATCATCATAATGCCGCAACTGTAAATTAAATTATTAAAAATATTATTTAATTTTTGAAATGATTATAACTCATGAACGAGGACTAATATTAATTATTTAAGACAACCATTGAACTCATTTGGGTATTCATTCCTTAGGAAGATCCTAACATTGACTGGCCCGGGCCATTACATGATGTTAGTTTTTGGCCGTAATTAAAATAATTAAGTTACAATTATTTTATTTTATAAACCATATAACTCTTATATGGTAAATCGAATTGAAAATCCAAGAGTACCATTGAGCTTTTGGGGGAATTTCTTCATAGGTGGAGCCTAACCATGACCGCAACAGGTCAAGAGTGAACATTAATTTTTGAACTTTTTTGGTTCATTTAATAAAACATGTAATCATGTTTTTTCAATCATTTGAATGGGTGCTCAGATCAAAAATCCTAGGGCACTGTTGAACATGAAACGTTGACATTCTCATAAAAACAAATATCATTGACAGGATGGGGTCAGACAGAAAATCTAATTTTTAATGATTTTGGAAAAAAAATAATAAAATCATTTACAAAATTTATTTAATTTGTTTTCCTCGTCGATGACCAGTGGACAACGGTGCTGTGGGGCTGCAATGGGGATCATTAAATGTGGATCATTAATGGCTCATTGTGCAAGTGTAATTATGAAAAGTCACATGGTAATAGAAATTTTTAGACGTGTTTAGTTGTTAATTAGATTACATGTTATAGAGTGAGAACCAAACTCTGGGGATTCTCAGATGAACCAGCGGTGGAATTCCAATCCAAAGAAGAACAACAAATTCATGTGGGTGGATTCAAGAGTTATAGAAGGTGAAAAATGCTAACAATGATAATATTCTAACAATTCCATCTGATCAATGACTCCCATTAATAGAAAAATTTGTTAGTAGACATCAAAGAGAGGTATGGTTTTTTGGGATTTATGATTTCCCAATTCATATTCTTAATGACGATCACAGATTAACCCATGAATATGTTAATATATATCGTCCATTCATGGACAGGGTGACTAATGTTGGTATTTCATTATCCGAGATTATATTATCACATGTATTAATTGAACTACAATCCAGGGACCTCCTCATTCTTTTAAACTTCAAACACAGAAGTTGTGGGCCGACAAGAACAAGCCTTGAGCCCCTATTCCGGTTCATTTTTCGTTGGTTAATTCTCAAAAGGGAGGAAAGGAATGTTTGGGGCCGTCACTATGAAGATGGGAGCCTTACGGTCTTGTAGGAATAGACAGATTGATAAATAGACCACTATAGTAACTTTGATGTCCTTTAGAAGGAACTGTCGGTGTTGGTGCCGACTGCTAGCGGAGGGACACGACGTGCCAATCAGTCATTTTAGCGGTAGGAGGATGTGGCATCATAGATTAAAGGCATTATGAATCTAGGAATCCCAGGTGACATAGGTTTTTGTGGCTACTCGGCTGCGTTGGAGGGGAGGCCATGTCCCGTCGGAGGTGGATAATGCTAGAAGCGACGACAGGGGGTGTCGTGTCAGTGGAGGAGTCCGCCCACTATTGGAAACATTCGAATAAGGAAGGGATGTGGTGGCGTCTGTCACATCCTGAGTGCACACCAATGGTCGACCTCTACCGCATCCCCAGAGGATGGTTTGTGACATTAGACATCCAGTATTTTTGGTGGAATGTATATACATCGTCCCTCGATACATTAACAGGTCTCATTGGAAAAATTGGTTTTAGTGCCTTATTCAATGGGTTTTGCGAATATACATATGCATTGATTATACTTTCCATGTTCATTGAGAGTTTCATTATTATTTTTTCCATTATATTATACTATTTATATTATCCATGGGTGGATTTTTTGACAATTTGATTGATTAAATTTCATTTTTTTCTATTTATATATTTTTAATAATTATATATTCCTTATTTACTGTATATAATATCAATAGTATGTAACTCTTAATGACCATCCAAACTCACCATTTTTTTCACCAAGATATGATGTAGGAATATTTTAATGTGTAAAAGAATGATATATAATTACTATGTTTTATATTTTATTTGTAATGATAAATAAGAATAACATGTGTATATATTTTACAAAGACAACTGATCTATTCGATGATTTTGTATACGATTACTTATATATAATAGTACACACATAGACTAATTTAGCATTAACCATTACAACTATTTTTTTACCTACACAATTTATTTATAATTAATAAAAATAAAATAATAATTATTAGAAAAGTATTTATCTAAAGATTCTAAATACTAAATCCATGTTATCAAATATAAAATTTTATGTGATGAAAATTAATTTTAATAGAATAAAATGTGTCATGCCAAAACCCAATTGTATGTAAATCATAGTAATTATTTTAATTTCTGTTTTTTCAGTTCATTTATTCAAAAAAACTAGAAGACATTATTACAAAATTTTAATTATGAAGGTTCCAAATATTTTATCAATTATATTAAATTAAATAAAAATAATTGAAATATATTATTTTATATATAATCATTGAATTGTGAGAAAAAAACGTTTCCAATGAAAATTATATATGGATTATAAAATGATTTGGTATCAAAATATTATATGAAATTAATTAAAATTATCAATTTTGTAAAAAAACTAACATAATTGAACTAGATTTAATTATGAATCCATTTTTAAACCAAGTTAATCATTTTAAATAATTTAAATGAAAATATATTTTTATAAGAATAAATTTTTTAATTAATAAAAAATATTACGTAATCCTAAAATTATCAAATATTTTTATTAATATCATTTTAAAATAGTTTTTTAAAAAATGGCTATAATATATAAAATACAATTTATAATGTAAGATGAAATGAATTATTTTATATTTATACCAAAATTAATCAAAATAATTTTTTGGGGAAATGTATTATCGAAGAATATAATGATATTAATTAAAATTAATTAATTATTTATCAATATAGATTCTTATTTAAAACAATTTAACATAATTTAAAAAATATTTTTATTCCTATTCATACATAAAATTTTAACAGATTGGTTTCAATGGAGATGCTTAAATAATATAATTTATTTCAATATTTGGTTGAAATCATGTTTTCATTTTTAGAATGATATATAATAGATTAAATTTATATTGAAAATTATATATCCTAAAATCTTTGGGTGTTACATTTCAACATCCTTAATATGAATTTATGCTTTCATTTTTATTTACATTGATAATAAAATCAAAGTTTACTTCTACCATACCACATCTTGTTGTTCCCTTGTAGTTTCAACAATTTGGAGGTTTTCCAAAAAAACATTGACCTAGTGTGTTGTATTGTTTCATATCACATTATCTCTACATTACTAAATCTATTAATGCTACAAAATTGGCCATTAATAGTGTTAAAAATTGCATTTATCTTTGCCTAAGATGTGTTGATTACTAAAGTGAGAATAAAATCATGACTATTTTTTCAGAAATAAAAAACACAACTAAAGTTTCCCTTCATCATTCCTTCTATATTAAATGATAAAAGAAATCATTATCACTTATTTTCTCAAGTACTGATAAAGGGCCATTTATCAATTCTTATATAAGAGATGATAAAGGAAAATTTATTAGTACTTCTATAAACATTGATAAACGAATCCAATATTAGTAGTTATAAAAAAATTGATAGAGGATCTTTTTATCATTACTTTTATATGTGTTGATAAAGGGGAAAATTTTTGTATTCATTTAGATTACACATCCCCACCAGTTTAGTGTGATATAACAACACACTATATCACCAAAAAACAATCAAATAAAAAAATAAAATATGAATACATAATTTAAATAAATAGAAAACAATATAGGCCCATTTTCCCTATTTTGGTTATCTGATGACTGTTTAAAAAAAATGACACATATATATTGAATAAAGCATTGTGAGTTATACTGGTGAAACCGTGCATTAGAATGAGGTTTAGCTAATTCTAACACCACTCAAATTACTTTTAGAACATTTTATAAAAATTTCAGATCAATTCGAATTTGTTTACTCAGTCTTTAGTATATCAATTATCCTTTTTACTAAAATATCAATTCAAACTAGAAACATGCACTCGGACTCCTAACAGTCATATAATGTGTCCGTTTTACATGATATAAGTTTTAACATGTCACAAATGACTTTTGAGTCATTTTAATAACCTATAACGTCAATCTAGTAAAATTTTCTCAATTTTCAGTGAGTGGTACTTTTGAACTGAAAAATAGATTTTAAACACATAATTGACACATCGAGTATTGTCATATAAATCTTGTATCATATTGAGTTGGTGTTATTTCCTACACATTAGAAATGAAATATATATAATTTTTATAAATTTTCACAATAATCTGAATTCATTTTATCTTTTTTGAGTATGTGAGTTTTCCTTTTTATTAAAATTGATGTCAATTTTAAATAAAAAGTCACACATTGTGTCATATAGGTCACATTGTTCATCAGATTGAGGTAATGGTAATTCTTACACATACCAAATGAATTATTCATCATTTTAATAATGTATCAAAATGATATTAATGTTGAAACTTTGTTTTGAATAAGACACTTTTCTTTTCTAATAAATGTAAATTTAAAATAGAAACATGCACTCTGACTCATAGAGATCACATTGGGTATTGGTTTGATGTTTGAAAGATCACTTCATGTAAAAAATGACTTATGATTCAATTTTAAAAATTATAAATAAAATATGAATGTTTTTTCTTGGTTTTAAAATTGTACCATTTTTTGAACTACAGTAATCCTTTTAAAAGGATAACAGAATCATTGAGTCATACCGGTCACACCATGTATCATATTTAGGTGTAAATGATTCCTATATATCAAAAATAAATCTTGGATAATATACATAAATTATAAAAACAATCTAAATGTTTTTTCATGGTTTTAGGTAGGTCCATAGTTTTCTTAAAAAAATTACTTCATTTTTAAATAAATATATGCATCGGAGTTATACTAGTCACACCATGCATCAAAATGGGGTATGGTTGATTCATAAAAATAAAAAAGGGATATGGATTTTTTCATAAATTATCTAAACAATAAAAATGAGATTTCTTTGTTTGGATAATGTATCATGTTTTTTTACAAAAATGCCATTTTAAACTGGAAACACACACATAAACCAATACAGAAGAAAACATATATCAGTTTGACGTGAGACTAATTCCAATAGGTAATAAAGGATATATGAATAGATGTACTGAAATATCAATAAAATTAAATAAATTTTTTTTAGTGAGTGACAGTTTCTAACCTAAATTATATATTTTAAACTGATCACTGACCCGTTGAGTCATAACTATCACAATGTTCATCAAATTGAGGTAAGGATGATTCCTATATGCCTAAAAGGCCTTATGGATAGTTTTCCTAAATTATCAAAAAAATATGATTTTGTTTTATTTGATTTTATTCTGTTAGTTGTACATTTTAGTAAAATTAATGTCAATTTTGAATAAAAATAAGAAGTTAGAATTATAATTGTCAAATCGTGTATCATATTCAGGTGTGGATGATTCTGACACATCGCAATGTCTTAAAATAATACTAACATCCAATTTTTCAATGCATCCATTTTGTTTATTTCCTAATCTACCAATGCTGCATATTGAATCTATGTTATTAAGTAGAAAACCATTCTCACTGATGAATGTTAGAAGGGAAGAGGATTTCAACAACGATAATGGTTTCTCAGATAATAATATAGAATTAATATGTATAATTAGAAATTCAACAGAAAACGGAAATGAAAAAATAGCATAATATCTTTGGTGGAAAGAATCATTTTATCTCTATTGATTCTTGTTGCATATAAATGAATGAAAAATAAGAATTCCAAAATGATTTGTGGAAAAATATATATAAGATAAAAATTATAATTAAACTAAACTATAAATATTATCTTAAATTATGATAATATTAACTTTATATAGAATTAGTATTCACTTTTTTCTAATGGTTGTTTTCATTATTGATGAATTTTACTATTATTATTATCATAGTAGCAGACTCAAACAAAAGAATCCAATTATTAAAGAAAACAATTATTATAAGCGAAATACTAAATAGAAATAAATTTAAAATAACTATTTAATAATAAATTAGTTCTATTGTTATTTATTTTACTAAAAAAAATTGTTGAAAATAGAGATATTCTTACATGTAAGGTATGGATTTTGATAAAAAAAGTAAATATATCTCTCGAAAATTTTAATCAACGAGGGTACAGGATGAGGATAATTTTTCTACTGTAGTCAATGATATAATTTTTATTTATTCTAAGGTGAAGGTTGTAGGAAAAAATCATCCTCATCATCTCATATCTTTAAAATTTATCATTTCATTTGATTATTGGACATACAACCCCCATCTCTTATGGACATGCACCTATGATGCATGAAATAATATAAGCAATCGTAATTCAGGGGCTGAATATTTCTCATTATAGTATAAGATTCATTTTTGATATGGGGGATGAAAATAAAGGAATGGAAATGATATAATAACTCTTTGGGATTAGAAGCTAATGAGGATGAAAATTTCACTTCACTGTGTTCTCTAAAAGGGGAAATGCCTCCAATTTTTGAGAATTTCCACATTGGAACTAGTTATTAACTTGATGCCTCTATCTCCACAAATTATTCTTGAGGAATGCTCCACAACAATCGTAAAATGATTGAGTAAAAGGTTGGAAGAAATGGACAGTGTGGACACAGATGACTCAAAATACACAACTGTATTGTTGCACAACCCGAGGGTTTTGGGTTGCTACAGTGTCATTTCATCTGACGAGTGTTTATTACTGAAATTAATTTATTTAGTTTGGAAGAGAGGCAGATTTAAGATGAATTAAATTCATTTTTATCCACATGTTTATCCATAATTATACTAATAATATTTTAATAAAATAATTGTTCGATGATTTTTTATAATGTGTTTATATATATATGGGTTTTTAATTGGTTTTATTTTATTAAAAATTATATGGGTGTAATTGATTGAAAATCAAATTTTATGGAGGTGGGTAAATTTTTAATACTAACCTTTATATGAAATAATCGTTGACGTGGTTCATTCATTTCAGCTTCTATAATTATAAAATCGAGGTCACTCATAATTAATTACGTAGATAAATAAAGAGAATCTAACAAAATTATATATATATATATATATTCTATATATATGTATTATATTTGGGACATTATTTGAATATAATTATATATATCTATATTATTTATCCTGTTTAAATTTAATTAAATTTACAATATATTATTCAATATATATTAAAATAATATTTCACTTTCTAATAAAATAAAATAAAATAATATTTTTTTTTAAATTATATTTATTATAAATTATGTATAATTCTCAGTAATTTTGTATAAAATATAATTATATAGATTTTATAATTTTAATTATATCAAAAATGTATATATTGGTACATAATTCTATTATTTTATAAGTAACATGAGTTTACAAAATTTTATTTTTTATTTATTTATAAATTATATAAGTTTAATTTAAAATTATATATAGACATATAATTTATATATAGACCTAAAATGTATAAATATATCAAAAATGACGAATAGATAAATATTTTTGTTATATATATAATTTGAAAATATCCATTCCATTTTTCGGAACAAATGATGTTCCAGCCTAAGTATTATATGGATGTCATATAATATGTGTTTCCCCATCATTGATATTTTATAGAGGTCCATAACGAAGTTCGCATAATGAAATAAAAAAACACTATTCAAAGCAATATATGTAACTCTTATTATAGAATATCACAACATTTAAAAAAAATAAAACCATAAACAAATATTGAAAATAAGGAGTCATTAAAAATAATTATATATTGTATCACCCTTACTCTGATTTCACTTCAAATAAATCAAAAAAAATTTGGGGCAGTATATTTTAAAGGAAAAACAATTATATTAGAATAATAAAGAATAATTTAAATAAATCAATTATCTTATATGAATTGCATCTAATTATCTTCTGTTGCTATTTCACATCTTCATCGGAATGAGAATTGGTTTTCTAAATCAATTATCATGTTCGTTTATGGATTTTATATCAAAAACCACAAATTTAAACTGTGTAATAAATATTTATTTAATTAATTTATTTTAATACCATAAGTTATTCAATGAGATTAGGAAATCAAATAAAATTTATCCATGCAGAGCATGTTATTGTAATAATATTTATAACAATGAAAAATGATTCCAAAAAAATTAGAAAGGCCAAAAATTTATATCCAAATTATTATTCAATTAAAATACTTATCATAAACAAATGAAAAATTGTATAAAATCACCACATCAGAAATACCGAATGAAAAAAGAACATACAAAATAAAATCGGAAACCCACGAATCCAAATAATGATATAAAAAAAAATAAAAATAAAAAATAAACCTACAACATAATTCAAATTCCTACCTTACTAGGTGGAAGAAAATTAAATAACCCCAAATTTAGTTCTTTATGATTGCTTTAGAACCTCTAGCTATTACCAAACATCGGATGTTAGAAGATGTTCAAGAAACTTGAGGCAATGGGTTTCTTTGATTCATGTGGGTTTCTATGATTCGATCTTCGATTCAGTGAGGAGATGCATTAGAAAAGGGTGGATTATGCAGCAAGCTTATGATATTATGACATGTTCAAATTAGGTTAGGTTTTCTTAAATCGACTAGGGCACATTTATCAATGCATTCAAAAAAGAGTATACAATGAGTCTGTTTATTAGTGCTTGTTACGTAAGCACAAATAAACAATTAATAATTATAATTATAATATATATATATATATATCTAATCAATATATAAATATATATAGAAAATATGATCCTTTTTTAAATATATTTATTACAATTTAATAATTATATATTTTTAGTTATAGAAATATTTTTTTTAAATATTTATATCATTATATATATTTATAAAATTATATATATATATAATAAATATATATATTAAATATATTAATTATTTATATAAATTTAAAATAATTTTATTTAGAAATTATATATATATATATATATATTTAAATAGTTTTAATATTTTTACATTTAATTATAAAGATATAATATTATAAATATAGTATGTTAATTTATAAATATATTTATTTAAAAATATATTTATTAATAAATATTTTTTATAAACATTTTTTTCCAAATAATTTTTTTCCATATTATTATTGAATATCTAATTTTTTGTACATGTGTGTTAAAAATGATTGAAATTAAATAAATTAAAAATATATACACATTAACAATATTGAAAACATGGACATGTTTTATATGTGTACATTGTATAAAAAAATGCATTTAATAGGTATATGTAAAACCAATATAACACACATTTTTTCTATTTTAAATTGAAAAATCATACAACATTCAATTATATGTCTATTACATTATATAATTAGTCTTTATTTTTATTAAATATTTATTTTTAATTATAAACCATTATTCAGTAAATACATGACTATTTATTGTAAATCAGACAAATATTTTTTAATATATAAAGTAGATTTTTTAAAATCAATATATTTCTACATTATTAATATATATTATTTATTGACATTATCAATAATCATAAAATTAATTAAATGTTTAATATCATTCTAAATATACTTGTTTTTTATTTTATTTTATTCCATTTTCATTAATAAAATCTATATATTTAATACATAATATTTATTAGTATTTATAAATTACGTATAGTATAATCAATTAATTCATTTTTATAAATAAATACATTTTATTATATGTTTTAATATTTTCTTTAATAAACCATTTTCTATTTCATTTTTTAATTAATTCATTATTTATTTAAAACCATTATCAATGCAAAAAATATCAGTTAAAGGTATCCTTTATGAGCTTCAAAATATAGTCCATAAAATTTGTACCCTTTAAAAGCAATAAAAATAAGGCATTGAAAAGGGTACATTTATTAGAACAAGATGATAACCCTAATAAAGATTTAATTTACCAGTGTTTCTTATATCACTAATAAAAACCATCACTATTGAATGCTTGTTTTTTAGTAGTATCTATTGGTTTTTCCCCATATGAAATATATTTCTCATATAGTGTCACATATTGGATTAGTACATATGAAGGGTTAGGTATGTACTTCCTCATTAGAGATACATGGAACATATATTGATGTTGAGAGAGGTTCCATTGAAGTAAAAATCAATAATCATTCATCCATACCTGATCAAGAACATCAAAATGGAATATATATTAAGTTCTCAAAATTCCATTATCCCCACATCTCAAAGAATTATCCAATTTTTAAAATATCTGAAATAACTTCATAACTACATTGGACTCCGATCCTCATAAACAATTTTCTGAATAACATTTATATCGACTATAAGATTCATTCTTATGCTGTTGAATGGATCTGGCCTTCTCTTCTATTTCTCCAAATGGAATTAGTGTGAAAATATTTTTTCGCAATCTTCATGTCAATATATTATAGTCGTATACTTATTTTCATAATGGGAATCAAAATGATCAATTTGAATTCTCTTGTGAAATGTATTATTGAATGAAAAGTCAACCAAAGGATGGTGTTGATCCCAAAAACCATTGAAGTATATAGAATAATATATCAATATATACTTCAAGGTTTTTATGGTTATCTCACAATGATCATCTATTCAACAAAAGGATTCTAGTTCTAAGACATTACTCTATATCCAGATCTGGATGATGAATTTTCCATGTATTCTAGATAAACACAGGATCCCGTTAATATATAATGTTATGTGGTAATACATGAAAAAAATGAACATCTATAATTTATATCCATGTAACATAATCCAAACATATTTATTATATTATCTAAATTATTTTTGATGAAATTATAAAAAGATAAAATAAATCCCACATAAAATTATGATGAGTATAATACTTGGGGATTCTATTGTAATAGTTTATTGTGATGTTTTCTATGTTCAATTTTTTACATTTTTAAGGTTGTAACATCCCTTTATTATTTTTCACTCAACTTAAAAATTAGAATATATCCAGATCCGAGATATATAATCTAAAATTTATATTTTCATTTCATATTCACCATCAGAAATACTCGTTTAAATCTATATATATCATTATACATCTTAGGTGAATAGAAAATGAATAACATTGAGCCTCATCTAACAACTAGTTATTTAAATCTAGTATGTAAGGATCCAAAACATGGGTTTTAAACATTATTATTACCTCAAAATCAATGTTAAAATCAGGAAGGTATCTCACCTTATTATGTAGATCTATATCTTCCTTTCATGTCTCTTTAATTAACACATTGATAAATTTATAAATATTTATATGATAACAAAATATTACCCCACTTCCATCAATATTTTTAGGTCCATCATTTGAAAATATTGAAACAGTGGATATTTTTTGATACACATCATCGATAATCATGAATTTTTTTTTTGGTTCAAATCCTTAAACCCATAGTTATGATTCCAAAAGTGTAATGTATTAAGGAAATAAATCTTTAATAAATAAAATCAAATTCTCTCATTCATATTTTACTCCTTCAATGTGAATATGTAAATTAAAATATTTTGATCATTATATATATCACATAAACACCCATAATGATATTACCTCTATATTAATAATGAAAATAATTATATTATCTAATTCAAAAAAATAGTTTGTTATTTAAATCATGAACCATAAATTTTCAATAGTTCTTGTATATCCCTATCATAGTCTATATGAGAACACAACCTATTAGCTTATTTAATGAATCAGTATAGATTTCAAATAACTCTCCGTTATTGGGTAATTTAACAATATAGTTCATGGAAATATTCTCCACATTAATTTCCCACAAGATATTGGATCACTAATAAGATAACATGGTTATTATACTTTAAATTTGTGAGAAATAACCCACAAAAAATCAATAATATCCACCAAAAAAAGAAAACAACGAATCCTAGTCATATTGGATGGTCTAGGAAAATAATAATTTTTTTTCATTTTACATAACTATATATAGCATAAATTGAGATTATATGACATACAAATGAAAAATTATGTAAAAAAAATTCATGTTTTCATAATTTTATATACACCATTCAATTCCTTTTTTGTTTTATAATAATTCTATTGTTCTATTAATAGTCATTCCAAATCTATAAATATTTAATATTATCACCTATAAAGAGTACCAAAAATAGATCATGGTAATCAAGAAATACTTCATTCATAAAATCCATGAAAATACATGCATAATTTTTAAGACAATTGGTTTTGTAATATTTACATTGTTTACATAAATTTTATAAAATATTCCATTAGTTGTATACACATTATTGACCCTAAAATAATTATATATATAATTATGTTCAACATTGTAAAAGATATTATCTCTGTACAATTTACAAAACAAGCCATCAATACATGATAGAAAATACTTGTTCATTATTTGGATTTTTAACCCATGATAATCATAATAGATTCTTAGTGATCCATCATTCTTATTCAAAGTATAATAGGGTCACCAAATCATAATAGATATTCAAAATAAAACCCTTGTCATGATTATCCTCGAGTTGTTTCTTCGATTTATATAATTAATTTTGGTCTATTATATATGGTGGAAGTTTCATAAGTGGTGAAATATTTATGATTAATATTGAGAACAAAAATACATGGATTGGTGGAAGACAATGTTAATCATCCATAAATATGTTAACAAACTCATGTGCAATAGGAATATCATTGACGGTGAGTTTATCCCCAACCATGTGAGATAGAAACATTTTTTAATTGGAATAAATACTATTACATTAGACATGATTTCAATTGTATGTTCATATTTATCATGTCAATAATTCATGATCATAGTTTTGTTGGGAATATTAATGTAACTTCCCTTATCAATTTATACAATGTTTATATATATAAATACATTTAATAAATTGGATAACATTTAATTAAACCAGTGGGAGAAAAAAAATATTTTATGGAATCACATTCCAAAAAACAACAACAACGGAGGAATCCTATATATGTCATGTGAATCTCATACCATTAGGGGTTTTCACTAAAAATATTATATGAAATCACGTAATATAGAAATTAAAATTTTTGGAGGCATTTCCCGATATAAAAGAATTCACATGACTATGATCGCATTGAATACATAAATATTTTATCATACCTACGGCCACCCATTATTAATTATTTTATTATCAATTCCTTATTCATACAAAAATTCATAGCCTAACAATCACAAAAAATAAACTAGAGTCATTAATATTGAAAAATAATTCATAGGACGATTGAATCATGAAACCTTTTTTCAATTAATGAAACAATATGTTTATCCTAGTCTCTTAATTGTAATCACCGACTAAAATATTTTATGATGGTCTGAAAAGTTTTTTTGAATTTATAAAATATACATCATAGGGTTGTAATATTGGTGTTGTTCAAGACACATTGTTAGTCACCATTTGATGATCATGTAAAATACCAACCCTCCAATTTTTGTCTCAATATCCCTATGTACAACTATTCACAATCCTCATACACCTGTAGTATCAAGAAATTGATTATATTTCTTAGTAACCACTCACTATATCCTTCTCCAAAATTCCAAGGTGAATTAATATTATTTGGATTATACCATGGGTTATCACTATAGTGTAATTATGGTAGTTTAAAAATGTTATCTACTCATTTTCCTTATAATAACTACATCTCCCCATACTTTTAAAATATAGATATTATATCTCATTAGATCAATATTCATTAAATAACATAGAGATCAACCCCTGAATCATATAGGTTTATAATCATTGTAAACATAGAAATTATGGAAACTTGTTCATAATATATTGAAATTATATCCGTATAGTTTCCTTATAACTATAACCCTTATAAGTCATATAACAGATAATAAATTTCATCATAACTTGGTGAATGGAAAATTTTAAATGGGTTATCATAAATGCTCACTAAGGGTAATATTGATAGACATCAACATACTATGAGTTTGTGTTTATGAAAACATGAGAATAAAATTTAAACAAAATTCCCTACATATCGTAGATCCCAATCAGGAGTCATGGAATAAATCAAGGTTTTCTATTAGAAAATAATCAAAAATGAATTAGTGAACATAATATATGAAAGTGTAATATTCTTATGATGCATTGATTTGTTGAATAGATATAATAATTAATAATCATATTTCATTTCTACCCACCAAGACCTTGATAACATATGTTTCATCGGGTAATTACCTCTGTACCTACTTCAGGATAAGGAAAACCACTTTTGTACCATCTTTTGAAAATTTTATTACCTCACATGCACACACTTTTGGGTATTGAATAACCTCCCATTTACTGACATTAATATTTCGGACAACCTCTAGTGCACCCACTTTTATTATTGAGATATGTAATGGCCCGGACCTCTCTGGTCCATTACTTTGTGAAATGTTGGTGATGGAGGTGTTCCGGGAGGTCAGGGGGACTTATCCCCAACACTTTGCCAATTTTCTAGTTCTGTGAACAGTGTTTCCAGTTTTATGAACAGTAACAGATCGGTGAGACAGATCAGTTTCACAGATCGGTGAGAGAGATCAGTTTCACAGATCGGTGAGACAGATCAGTTTCACAGATCGGTGAGACAGATCAGTTTCACAGATCGGTGAGACATATCAGTTTCACAGATCGGTGAGACAGATCAGTTTCACAGATCGGTGAGACAGATCAGTTTCACAGATCGGTGAGACAGATCAGTTTCACAGATCGGTGAGACAGATCAGTTTCACAGATCGGTTTCACAGATCGGTGTGACAGATCAGTTTCACAGATCAGTTTCACAGATCGGTGTGACAGATCAGTTTCACAGATCGGTGTGACAGATCAGTTTCACAGATCAGTTTCACAGATCGGTGTGACAGATCAGTTTCACAGATCAGTTTCACAGATCGGTGTGACAGATCAGTTTCACAGATCAGTTTCACAGATCGGTGTGACAGATCATTTCACAGATCAGTTTCACAGATCGGTGTGACAGATCAGTTTCACAGATCAGTTTCACAGATCGGTGTGACAGATCAGTTTCACAGATCAGTTTCACAGATCGGTGTGACAGATCAGTTTCATGTACAGTAACGGTGGGTGAACAGTGTTTCCAGACTCCTACAGTTTTGCCCCTTTTGACGTTTCCTTTGACGTAAAATACATTTAAAGCCTTATTTTAAGGGCTCTTAAGGCCGATTCAAATGCCATAAATCCTATATTAATTATTCCTAAGGCTTGGAATGTTTTACTTGGTCAAACCGCGTGGTTAATGCGATCCGTTTTTAATGGATAATTAACCGGATCTTAAATCGTCGCCCCATTAAATCTTAAAAAGGGACGAGATATCATTCTTCCTTGTTCTTTCCCTTTGTTCTCGACTAAGAGGCGCTAGAACCTTTCAATCCTTTCCGTGGGAGTTTCACAATCAATCTTTACTCCTAGGATTGGTTCTTCTCTGTTTTTGATGCAACCGAGCCGTGTCGATCAATCTTCGATATAAGCATCCTCCGGTGGATGCAGTTGTCACGAGGAGAGGATCGTGACCCGCTGTGTGGATAAAGGACGTCAAGAACTCTTCGAGGTAGGGGATTCATGGCGTCTCTAATTATATATGTGCAATCGTAGAATTAGCATGATTTATTCCTTTGGATCACAATGAAATTGACCTAATTAAATACTTGAACTGGATTAAAAGAATTGGTTGATCGCATGCTGTTGCTTTATACCGTGATAACGGTTTGCCTCATGTTTTCCTAGATATAGTGATATCTATGCTTTCTTTGATTTATTGTTCGTTCATGATAGAAATTTATAAGGAACGTAAAGCCGGAATTAATTGTTAATTAATTGGCTAAAGATAAAGAGGAATGTAAATTAATCTGGTTATTGTCGTTGTTGTAGTTGTTCTAATTTGAGGATAATCAAATTAGGGAAGTAAGCTTGGTTATTTAATTGTGATAGCTTACTGATTAGGTATCCATGATTGGAGCCTACGAATAACAAATCTGTTAATTCAATATTGATTAGAGAACAGATTATGTGGGAATTTCAAAAAGGGTTCTGAGTTACCCTCTTGTTTGTTAACGGGCCGAGATCCCACTTTGTGATGTTTGTTTTCCTGCTGCTTGTGCTGTGATTTGAGCCTGGATGGCTGTTGTGATGTGTGGAGGCTTGGAGACTTGTGGTTGTGGCAGCGGATGACGCCTAGTGTGGCGAGATGCATCGATTTATGCATATGGGTGTCGGGGAGGACACCAAGGGTGATGGTATGAGATGAATGTGATGGTTTGATGTTGGTAGTTTGGTCTGGTTGCTTATCTGCTTTACTTTTCCACACTGCTCAAGGCAGCTGGTCTTGCTTACCCTCTTTCCGAAGGAGGCGAAGACACGCGGGGTATGCCACATGCTTTCCGTGTTTAGCCTCTCGATGGAGGATGGGTCTATGCTCTTTCTATAGGCGGCAAAGACTCAACGGGTAGTATATCTACTCACTGTGTTGAGCCTCCTTTGTGTTTAGAAGCATAAGATGTTTTTCTAGAATGCCTGGGAATGTGGAAAAGTATTTCTGTAATGAATGTTTGATTTAATGGTGAAAATCCATGGGGATGGAGATGCTGGAATTTAAAGGTGATGTGAATCTTAAAAAGGAGCAGTTGTTTCTGATAGTGATGCCTTTTCAGTTAAATGTGGAATTTTTTTCAATCTTAATTAATGTTTAAAGAATTAATTAATGTACAGTGGAATTGATAAATGAGAATGGAGTAATCTAAAAAAGCTCTTCAATTGGTTGTGTGCTTATCGGATACCTAGTCTTAGAAGTAGCAGCCTGGAGTCTGAGAGACGTTAGCTGCAGTTGTATCTAAGACTAGGTAATGCCCATAGTGTGGATGTGAGTTACTTATATATTCTGTACTTTTTGTGTTTCTATATGCCACTCCACCCTGTCGGTAAGGGCAACTGACACCCCGGGGATTCTGAGCCCTGGGGGGGTGTTTTCCCCAACATTCTGATGGTAGGTTGAATGGATGACTACCCCCTTTGGCCCCGCTCTCTTCTCTTGGTAGATCTTAGTGCTGGTAGGCACAGTGGTTAGTTTTACCCATATATGTGTGTAGAGGGCTGTAATGGCTTGTGGTTATTTCACACACATATATTCTGGATATAGTATCCTATGGACTACTATAGGTGTATCATGTATAGGCTGTGATGGCTTGAGGATCCTTACTCTGTGTATGGGCTGTAATGGCTTGAGGTATAATACCTGACGTATGATACACGTTATACGAGCTGTGGTGGCTCCCGGAAACTACCTGGCTACTTTTGGTTGTGAGGATTGTGTGGAGATTAGCCCAGGTGTTTGCGGGCAATCCTTTGTGGTGCACGAGGTGCAGATTGTAGAGCTTGACCCATGTTGATACGGGCAAGCCATTGGAGAGAGATGCACAGGACGTATGTCGTTGGGGAAAAGCGGAAAACCAGTGGGGAAGTAGTAGCGGGGTACCCTTGTTATTCTTTACTACATGCTATATTCTTGTATGCGTTACTTGGTGAGAGTAGCCTTGGTGAGGTTGGGAACATAGTATACCTGTTTAGGTGACGAGTTAGTTTCACTTGTTGTTCACTGGGCTTTAGCATGCTTTCTTTACTTTTGCACGAGAGGCTTGGGTAGGATCCTACTGAGTATACTGTTATACTCACCCTATGTACATATAAACTGTTTTTTCAGGTCACTTGGAGCAGGTTGGAGATCAAGCTGGTTACTACTAGCTTGCGGTTGGAGGAGGAGCTGTTCGGGCTTGTGGTCGCTGCCGTTTTACATTTTTTTGGGTACTTTTAGTTTTCCCTTTCAGTTGTAGTACTTTTGCATGACATTTCATATATGTACTTGGTTTCCTTTTATATTTCAGTTCTGAGTTGGAGTTGATTGGAGTCTATTCTATCTCTCTCTTCTGCGTGTGTTCTCTTAGAGGGTAATGCCTCCCATTTGTGTGTGTATTATACCCTCGATGCTAGTCGCCAACCCGGGGCCTACTGGAGGCGGGACTCGGGGGCCATTATCTCCCTTTTCACATTGCCGGCCCAGGAGGGGTACACTTTGTGGGGAGGGGGTTGTGACAGAGTGGTATCAGAGGTCTGGTCGAGGGATAGGATGGAGTTTGGAGTTAGGAACAGGTGAGGATGCATGGGATGGTAGGGCAACCGTGTCATTCATGTTTAGCAAGTGGGGTAAACACTAGAGACCGGCAGAGACATAGGCGTTCAGGGCCCCCTATGATCTATTGCACGGACAATTAAGTTTACGATGGCTACTAAACAAAGTGATACTAGTTGCAGGGTAGATACATAGGAAAGGATCGTGCATCATTATTCCTTGCGCCTGCGTTTGAATGGGTGGACCTTGGGATAGGTAACCTAAAATTAATAAAACAAAATAATTAATTAATTAATGTTGAGTCTTCCATATTCCAGGCTTAGGAGCTCTAACGATTGTTATTTTACAGGTATGGCTCCAGGTCGGCGTCCCCGTCAGGTTTGCGCAGAAGGTGCCCAGCAGGCTGTTCCAGCAGATCGCCGCCGGGTAGAGGTTGAAGACGATGACACTTGGAGGAAGACACTACGAGAGTTTCAGCGCCAGAGTCTACAGAAGTACGAGGGCTCCGTTTCAGATGCAGTCACAGAAGACTGGTTGGAGGAGGTCGAGATAGGCTTCAGTTCGATTCGTGCCCGGAAGGAACACTGGGTGTCCTTGGTTGTGACGATGTTGCGTGGAGCAGCGAGACAGTGGTGGTTCTTGTTCCTCGGGGATCGTGAGGAGTCAGCGATCTCCTGGTAGGAGTTTCGAGATAGGTTTAGAGTCGAGTTTCTTTCGTCGACTGCGAAGGCGTCTAGTCGCCAGGAGCTTCTTACCCTTCGACAGGGGAGCTCCAGTGTTCGAGAGTTTGGAATCCGTTTCAGGAACCTTCTACGATATGCTTCAGACCTGTTACCAGATGATGAGGCCAGGGCGAGGCATTTCGAGGAGGCTTTGCGTCCAGAGATCCAGCGCCAGGTCACCCCATTTATGCTGAAGACATATCTAGAGGTGCTGGCGAGGGCAGAGGTTGTTGAGAGGACTTTGGCTAGGACCGGATCATCACGAGAGGGGAATCGTTATGATTCCTCACGAATCAGGGCTGTGGTCCGGGGTTCCCGGTTTTCAGGACAGAAGAGTTTCTGTTGACCTGGGGGTAGGTCCCATCCCTTCCCATCTCGTTTCTCCGGAGGTAGCAACTCTCAGATCTATGCCAAGGGATCAGGCGCTTGTTTTTCCTGTGGTGGACGTGGTCATCAGCAGCGGGAGTGCCCAACTTTTCAGAGCAGTCATCGTGCACCAGGCGCTCCACTCCAGGTTCCTCCGTTGAGACAGTTCCAGCTGAGGCAGCAGCAGCAGGTTGCACCAGCTTTAGATCACCAGAGGGTAGATGGAGCAGGGAGAGGACAGCCCCATGACGCTCCCCGTCCTCAGAGAGCAGAGCGCGGCCGTGGTGGTGGTCGTCATCAGGGTCAGAGAGGTCGTGGAGGTGGTCGTGGTCAGCTTCATGCTCTAGCGTTGCCAGCTCCAGGCGAGCCAGACGTCGTCCGAGGTACCCTTTGCTTGTTTTCTACCTTGGTGTATGCCTTGTTTGATTCAGGAGCAACAAACTCCTTCATATCTCCTACCCTTGTCCATGCTTTGGGACTTGAGGTAGAGAGGCTTCCAATGCCCTTGGTGTTGACTACGCCAGTTGGAGGTCGAGCTAGCTTGTTTGAAGTATGTAGAGACTGTGAGCTAGTGTTGGGGCAGCACCGCTCTTGGGGAGATTTCCTATGTTTACGAATACAACCATATGATGTCATCCTCGGCATGGACTGGTTGTATTCAGTGCAGGCTATTGTGGATTGCTACAGGAAGAAGGTCGTTTTCTTTGATGAAGATGGAGAGGAAGTAGTGTTTGTTGGTGAGAGAGATCCTCGGATGAGTCATAGACGAGTTTCATCCTTATCATCAATGATGGCTGGGATGACGCTGAGTTCTTCAGAGGTTCAATAGTTAGTTTTTCCTAGGGTCGTAGAGGAGTACCCTGATGTCTTTCCAGAAGAGGTTGTATCCTTACCCCCTCGACGAGAGATCGAGTTTGGGATCGAGCTACAGCCAGGAGCGTCTCCTATCTCTATGTCTCCATATAGGATGGCCCCTTCTGAGTTACGAGAGCTACGTATTCAGCTCGATGGTCTGTTGCAGTGTGGTTTTGTTCGGCCAAGTGTGTCACCCTGGGGTGCACCAGTCTTGTTCGTGAAAAAGGCTGATGGCAGTTTGCGGTTGTGTGTCGATTATCATCGCTTAAACAAAGTGACAATAAAGAACCGCTATCCACTTCCACGGATTGATGACCTATTCGATCAACTGAAGGGTGCAAGTTGGTTCTCAAAGATCGACTTGCGGTCAGGTTATCATCAGATGCGTGTAAAGGATGAGGATATCCCAAAGACTGCTTTCCGCTGTCGTCATGGGCATTATGAGTTTGTTGTAATGCCATTCGGCGTGACGAATGCTCCAGCTGTTTTCATGGGGTTGATGAATGCTGTGTTCCGTGAATTCCTGGACAAGTTTGTTGTGGTTTTCATCGACGACATCCTTGTGTACTCCACACCTGAAGAGGAGCATGCAGAGCATCTACGAGCCGTTTTGGGAGTTCTTCGCCAACATCGGTTGTTTGGGAAGTTGTCCAAGTGTGAGTTCTGGGCTCAAGAAGTTCGTTTCTTGGGAAATGTTGTGTCCCAACAGGGAGTAGCTGTGGATCCTTCGAAGATAGAAGCAGTGGTGTCTTGGCCAGCCCCCAAGACCGTGTCAGAGGTGCGAAGTTTCCTTGGTCTCGCAGGCTATTATAGGAGGTTTGTGGCTTATTTCTCCCGAGTTGCGACTCCTCTGACAGCTTTGACCAGGAAGGATCAAGCGTTCATATAGACTGATCAGTGTCAGACAGCTTTCGAGTATCTAAAGGAGAAGTTGGTAAGTACTCCAGTCCTTTGTCTTCCAACGGAGGGAGTCCAGTTTGATGTTTTCTGTGATGCTTCACATCTGGGGCTAGGCTGTGTTCTCATGCAGCAGAGGTCAGTTGTTTCTTATGGGTCTCGGCAGTTGCGTCCCCATGAACGCAACTATGCCACCCATGATCTTGAGTTGGCAGCCGTGGTGTTTTCGCTGAAGTTGTGGAGACATTACCTCATTGGCGAGCGCTTTGTGGTTTTCACCGATCATAAGAGTTTGAGGTATGTTTTCTCTCAGCGGGATTTGAACTTGCGGCAGCGTCGGTGGATGGAGTTCTTGCAGGAATACGACTTCGAAATATCGTATACACCTGGGAAGGGAAATGTTGTTGCTGATGCCCTGAGCTGAAAGTCACGTAATGATGTTGTGCATGAATCGGGTGATTCCTGGAGAGGGATGGAAGAGCTAGAAGCTTGGCATCTTGATATGGGAGAAGTTGGGGGAAGAGGTTGTCTTTTCCAGATGACGGTGCAATCATCCCTGATGCAGCAGGTGGAAGAGTCTCAGTCGGGTGATCTAGAGGTGGAAGTTTGGAGAGACAGAGTTGTATGTGGTGAGTCCCCTGATGGTTGGTCGGAGGATGAACAACACCGAGTGTTGTATCCTGGAAGGCTTTTTGTTCCCTTGGCGATGCGCGAGACGGTTCTCCGGGAGTTCCATAGCTCGCCCTTAGCTGTACATCCTGGTGTGACGAAGATGTATCGATCCTTGAGGAGTCAGTTTTGGTGGCCTGGGCTGAAGCGTTCAGTTGCAGAATGTGTGTCTCGATGTTTAGTCTGCCAGAAGGTGAAGGCCGAACACCGTGTTCCTGGTGGTCTTCTCCAGCACTTAGAGATTCCTCAGTGGAAGTGGGAGGACATCTTAATGGACTTTGTTACAGCTTTACCTCGAGCTCCGGGAGGACATGATGCTATATGGGTGGTATTGGATCGTTTAACTAAATCGGCCCACTTCATAGCAATCAAGGAGTCGAGCTCAGTGGAGGTTTTGTCGAGGCAGTATCTGGAGGAGGTGGTGAGGCTTCACGGAGTTCCTAAGACGATCATTTCTGATCGCGACCCTCGTTTTACCACGAGGGTGTGGAGAGGTCTCCAGCATTCTTTTAGCTCTCAACTATGCCTTAGCACTGCTTTTCATCCTCAAACGGATGGTCAGACAGAGTGAACCATCCAAACTCTTGAAGACATGTTGCGCTCTTGTGTTCTTGATTTTGGAGGTTCATGGGTGAAGCACTTACCTTTGGTAGAGTTCTCTTACAATAATATTTTTCACTCTACCATCGGCATGGCGCCGTTTGAAGCCTTGTATGGCCAGCCATGCCGTTCTCCGTTGTGCTGGACTGGGGTCGGAGAGTCAGCAATTCTCGGACCATAACTAGTGTAGAATACGACAGAGATGGTTCAAGTGATTCGTGAGAGGATGAAGACAGCACAAGATCGTCAGAAATCTTATGCTGATCAAAGAAGAAGACCCTTAGAGTTTAATGTTGGGGATCATGTGTTTCTGAAGGTGACTCCCCGTCGTGGGCAGTGAAGGTTTGGTCGCGGAAGTAAGCTTTCTCCCCGTTTTGTTGGGCCTTTCGAGGTGTTAACTCGTGTTGGAGCTGTGGCATATCGAGTAGCACTTCCCCCTCGGATGAGTCGGATACATGATGTTTTTCATGTATTGCAGCTCCGTCATTATCTTCATGATGAATCTCATGTTATCGATTGGGGAGAGATCGATATTGATGATGATGCAACCTTCGAGGAGCGACCTGTGGAGATCCAAGACCACAATGAGAAGGTGTTGCGTGGGCGTTCTATTCCTTTAGTTCGTGTCTTGTGGCGACACGGTGGCATGGAGGAGAGTACCTGGGAGCGTGAGTCACAGATACGTGCTCAGTACCCAGAGTTGTTTAATGTTTAACTCCTTTCATGTAATGATGTTTTCTCTGTGGTTGGACCTTTCATGTTTTATTTATGTACCTTTGATGTGATGTTGTGAATGAATTGTTTGGGTATGGATTGTTTGTTCCCGGATGTCATCGTTTTGTTCCAGCTTTCGAACAACTCATGGTGGTTTTCCCCTGAGAGGTATCTTATGGGGTGGTTGTTCGGACCCCTCTTTTCTTCTGGGTTGGTTTTTAATTCTCGAGGACGAGAATGTTTTGAGAGGTGTCTAATGTAATGGCTCGGACCTCTCTGGTCCATTACTTTGTGAAATGTTGGTGTTGGAGGTGTTCCGGGAGGTCAGGGGGACTTATCCCCAACACTTTGCCAATTTTCTAGTTCTGTGAACAGTGTTTCCAGTTTTATGAACAGTAACAGATCGGTGAGATAGATCAGTTTCACAGATCGGTGAGACAGATCAGTTTCACAGATCGGTGAGACAGATCAGTTTCACAGATCAGTGAGACAGATCAGTGTCACAGATCGGTGAGACAGATCAGTTTCACAGATCGGTGAGACAGATCAGTGTCACAGATCGGTGAGACAGATCAGTCTCACAGATCGGTGAGACAGATCAGTGTCACAGATCGGTGAGACAGATCAGTCTCACAGATCGGTGAGACAGATCAGTTTCACAGATCGGTTTCACAGATCGGTGTGACAGATCGGTGTCACAGATCAGTTTCACAGATCGGTGTGACAGATCAGTTTCACAGATCGGTGTGACAGATCAGTTTCACAGATCAGTTTCACAGATCGGTGTGACAGATCAGTTTCACAGATCAGTTTCACAGATCGGTGTGACAGATCAGTTTCACAGATCAGTTTCACAGATCGGTGTGACAGATCAGTTTCACAGATCAGTTTCACAGATCAGTGTGACAGATCAGTTTCACAGATCAGTTTCACAGATCGGTGTGACAGATCAGTTTCACATATCAGTTTCACTGATCGGTGTGTCAGATCAGTTTCACAGATCAGTTTCACAGATCGGTGTGACAGATCAGTTTCATGTACAGTAACGGTGGGTGAACAGTGTTTCCAGACTCCTACAGTTTTGCCCCTTTTGACGTTTCCTTTGACGTAAAATACATTTAAAGCCTTATTTTAAGGGCTCTTAAGGCCGATTCAAATGCCATAAATCCTATATTAATTATTCCTAAGGCTTGGAATGTTTTACTTGGTCAAACCGAGTGGTTAATGCAATCCGTTTTTAATGGAGAATTAACCGGATCTTAAACCGTCGCCCCATTAAATCTTAAAAAGGGACGAGATATCATTCTTCCTTGTTCTTTCCCTTTGTTCTCGACTAAGAGGTGCTAGAACCTTTCAATCCTTTCCATAAGAGTTTCACAATCAATCTTTACTCCTAGGATTGGTTCTGCTCTGTTTTTGATGCAACCGAGCCGTGTCGATCAATCTTCGATATAAGCATCCTCCGGTGGATGCAGTTGTCACGAGGAGAGGATCGTGACCCGCTGTGTGGATAAAGGACGTCAAGAACTCTTCGAGGTAGGGGATTCATGGCTTCTCTAATTATATATGTGCAATCGTAGAATTAGCATGATTTATTCCTTTGGATCACAATGAAATTGACCTAATTAAATACTTGAACTGGATTAAAAGAATTGGTTGTTCGCATGCTGTTGCTTTATACCGTGATAACAGTTTGCCTCATGTTTTCCTAGATATAGTGATATCTATGCTTTCTTTGATTTATTGTTCGTTCATGATAGAAATTGATAATGAACGTAAAGCCGGAATTAATTGTTAATTAATTGGCTAAAGATAAAGAGGCATGTAAATTAATCCGGTTATTGTCGTTGTTGTAGTTATTCTAATTTGAGGATAATCAAATTAGGGAAGTAAGCTTGGTTATTTAATTGTGATAGCTTACTGATTAGATATCCCTGATTGGAGCCTACGAATAACAAATCTGTTAATTCAATATGGATTAGAGAACAAATTATGTGGGAATTTCAAAAAGGGTTCTGAGTTACCCTCTTGTTTGTTAACGGGACGAGAGCCCAATTTGTGATGTTTGTTTTCCTGCTGCTTGTGCTGTGATGTGAGCCTGGATGGCTGTTGTGATGTGTGGAGGCTTGGAGACTTTTGGTTGTGGCAGCGGATGACGCCTAGTGTGGCGAGATGCATCGGTTTATGCATATGGGTGTCTGGGAGGACACCAAGGGTGATGGTATGAGATGAATGTGATGGTTTGATGTTGGTGGTTTGGTCTGGTTGCTTATCTGCTTTACTTTTCCCCACTGCTCAAGGCAGCTGGTCTTGCTTACCCTCTTTCCGAAGGAGGCGAAGACACGCGGGGTATGCCACGTGCTTTCCGTGTTTAGCCTCTCGATGGAGGATGGGACTATGCTCTTTCTATAGGCGGCAAAGACTCGACGGGTTGTATATCTACTCACCGTGTTGAGCCTCCTTTTTGTTTAGAAGCATAGGATGTTTTTCTAGAATGCCTGGGAATGTGGAAAAGTATTTATGTAATGAATGTTTGATTTAATGGTGAAAATCCACGGGGATGGAGATGCTGGAATTTAAAGGTGATGTGAATCTTAAAAAGGAGCAGTTGTTTCTGAAAGTGATTCCTTTTCAGTTAAATGTGGAATTTTTTTCAATCTTAATTAATGTTTAAAGAATTAATTAATGTACAGTGGAACTGATAAATGAGAATGGAGTAATCTAATAATGCTCTTCAATTGGTTGTGTGCTTATAGGATACCTAGTCTTAGAAGTAGCAGCCTGGAGTCTGAGAGACGTTAGCTGCAGTTGTATCTAAGACTAGGTAATTCCCATAGTGTGGATATGAGTTACTTATATATTCTGTACTTTTTGTGTTTCTATACGCCACTCCACCCTGTCGGTAAGGGCAACTGACACCCCGGGGATTCTGAGCCCTGGGGGGGTGTTTTCCCCAACATTCTGATGGGAGGTTGAATGGCTGACTACCCCCTTTGGCCCCACTCTCTTCTCTTGGTAGATCTTAGTGCTGGTAGGCACAGTGGTTAGTTTTACCCATATATGTGTGTAGAGGGTTGTAATGGCTTGTGGTTATTTCACACACATTAATTATGGATATAGTATCCTATGGACTACTATAGGTGTAACGTATATAGGCTGTGATGGCTTGAGGATCCTTACTCGGTGTATGGGCTGTAATGGCTTGAGGTATAATACCCGACGTATGATACACGTTATACGAGCTGTGGTGGCTCCAGGAAACTACCTGGCTACTTTTGGTTGTGAGGATTGTGTGGAGCTTAGCCCAGGTGTTTGCGGGCAAGCCTTTGTGGTGCACGAGGTGCAGATTGTGGAGCTTGACCCATGTTGATACAGGCAAGCCTTTGGAGAGAGATGCACATGATGTATGTCGTTGGGGCAAAGCGGCAAACCAGTGGGGAAGTAGTAGCGGGGTACCCTTGTTATTCTTTACTACATGCTATATTCTTGTATGCGTTACTTGGTGAGAGTAGCCTTGGTGAGGTTGGGAACATAGTATACCTGTTTAGGTGACGAGTTAGTTTCACTTGTTGTTCACTGGGCTTTAGCATGCTTTCTTTACTTTTGCACGAGAGTCTTGGGTAGGATCCTATTGAGTATACTGTTATACTCACCCTATGTACATATAAACTATTTTTTCAGGTCACTTGGAGCAGGTTGGAGATCAAGCTGGTTACTACTAGCTTGCGGTTGGAGGAGGAGCTGTTCGGGCTTGTGGTCGCTGCCGTTTTACTCTCTTTTGGGTACTTTTAGTTTTCCCTTTCAGTTGTAGTACTTTTGCATGACATTTCATATATGTACTTGGTTTCCTTTTATATTTCAGTTCTGAGTTGGAGTTGATTGGAGTCTATTCTATCACTCTCTTCTGTGTGTGTTCTCTTAGAGGGTAATGCCTCCCATTTGTGTGTGTATTATACCGTCGGTGCTAGTCGCCAACCAGGGGCCTACTGGAGGCGGGACTCGGGGGTCATTATCTCCCTTTTCACATTGCCGGCCCAAGAGAGGTACACTTTGTGGGGAGGGGGTCGTGACAAGATAACATCTGGTGTACTCTATTATACCATATCACATTATTCATAACATAATGGATGTAGGGATATATAAATCTTCGACCTTCTATCTCATAATGAATATAATAAATATTTTTTCAATTTAATCATTAATCTTATTATAAACCATTTAAAAATATGATTCACAAACATTTCATCACAGAATAATCCACGAGAGAGAAATTATCTTCATCAACATTTTTATTAGAATCATAATCTATCCATAGAAATGATATTAATGGGTTAATTTGATAAAATCGAAAATAAATAAAAAAATTGAAACTTTTTTCGTTAATGAATATGAATTCCATTAAAAGATCAATAAAACATTCTTGAGTAAAATTTCATTTCCATTTTTGAATAAATTTCATAAAATCTAAAAATTTTCAAATATTATTGAATAAAATTTATTTCAAAATAAACATATAATTTTCAAATTGGTTATTATAATAATTTCATGGTCTTTATGGGTGTAAATTTTATTCATTATTGATTGTAATGTAAAATATTTGTTTCACATTTTTGAAAAAAAGTAAATCGTACATCCTTAAAAAATGAAAAGTAGTTTCATTTTAAATATTAATTTAAAATATGAAACATGATTGATGATATATTTCCAAAAAAATATTTTTTTTATTTTTAAAAACATTGTTTAAAACAATTTAAGAACTAGTTATATGGAAGAAAACTGATTTTTGACTGAAAAGAAAGATAATGTTTGTTTTCCTTAAAAACAATCATATGGACGCTTTTCTATATAATGTTAGTAAAATAAAAGGAAATACTATATTTTACCTAAAAATATTTTTTGATGAAAAATCATTTTATTGTAGTGATAAATATCGCAATACATCATTATCAAAATATTTATCCTAATCAAAACATAAAAATGGTGAGATTGTAAAATAAAAACCTTGCATCATGGGTAGCATTAAAATAAAAATAAAAATAAATGGATGAAAAAGATATATATATATATATACATATATCCCAAAAATTATCTTTATGAGAATCATAAAAACATTCATGGGAATAATATATTCCATATAAATGAAATAATTATTGAATTTGGCTTGATCCTCATATAAATAAATGTATTCCAAAAATCCCTTACCTCGGGATCAAAATCATTTATATATTTTTTCAAATATCATATATAATAAATAATTAATTATTTTTAAAAAAACATAAAAATTCAAATCTATATTACAATATTTGATTTAAATATTTCCATATATCACATCTTTATTATCAATTCATTATTAAAATCAATGTTTCCGGAGATAACTACTTCATTGTCCATGTATGTTTTAGTTTGGTTATTTTTTCTTATAATTTTTTAAAATTCATTATCTCAATAATTTTTAAATTATTTGAACATTATATATATTAATTATAAAAATACTTATTTTCACCCATAATATATATAGACATAAAACAAACTTACACTATTCATAGAGATGGTTGGGCATTTTTACAGATGAACATTGTTTTCATTTTATTGTTGATGGGAAAAAAGAAACCTATATTATAATTCCATTTTAATTAATAATTTTTATATAGTTTATATCAATTTATTCAATAAATACTTACATATTACAATACACATGAATATAAAATTGTAAATGTGTCCTGTCACTTTTTTCATGTGCTGGTCCACACATACACACATGAAATGTTATCATTATTCAAATGATTGTAATGTAAAAAGTAAAAAATTATATTATAATTCAAGAAGTATGACTATATATAATATTTAATATATATATATATATATTCAATAAATCCATTGTATTTCATATCCCTGAAAGGAGATAATGGAAATAAAATTACATTGGTTCATGAGGCAGTAGTCTCCAAAACACAAGATCGAAAAATTTGTTTCAAATTTGATGGATGTCGAAATATATATAAGTTATTACATTAACATAATAACATCCCAGTAAATGGAATATAATATTGTTTTTATTTCAAAAATATTGATGAATATTTGAAGGAGGTGGAAGAATAAATAAATCAGAATGGCTTAATATATAATGATACCTCATCCACAGAGAGTGTCTATTTTTTTATCCAAAAAACCTCATTGGAGCGAATTATATTGAATAAAAATAAACTTTTATTTGTATATGAATTTAAAGAATGTATTTTTTTGGAGGTACATGCTAAATAAAATTCTTTTTATTTTGAATGAAATAAAATATGATGTGACTTCTATAGGTATTAATTAGTTTAATAATTGTAACTACCAAAATGTGTTCGACAATGGGAAGTCAGTCTCTATAGAAAAAGATTGAAATTTTTTAAATATTTTAGTATAAGTTTGTTATGTCTTAAAAAATTGACCACTATAACATAAAAGTTTTGTTATATCCTTCCATTTATCTATAAGGGTACAAAATTTTACTATTTTAGTTTTCATTATGTTAACTAGTTTTGTTACACTTGTAATTTATCCATTAGGAGTAAAAAGAAAAGGTAATTATTAAAAAATTAGGCCAAATTATTCCAAATATTATGGAATTATTATCAAATCAATATACTATGTTTGTGGAAAATAAAATTTCATACAAGTTCATATGTTTCACAAAACCCAATATTCTTTACAAATATGATAATTAATTATTCTTGTTTTTAGAATTCAACATGATAGAAAAATGAATATTATAATGTCTCCTAAAATAAATTATTTCTCTTAAAAAGATTAAATACATTTTTTCTGTTTATATACATATTATTTGTAGGATACAGTTTAATAATTTTCTGAAAATCATTAGAAAAATATGATTTCCTGAATGTTTTCTTATGTATATATGGTTTTTGTTTCAAAACATGAATTCAAATATATTAAAATGTTCAAAATTGGGGTAATAATATCATATACCACCTAATTTAACTTTTCAATCCATTACAATGGAATGTAGTTTTTAAAATTATTTTAAAAAAATAAAATGTTTAAAAAAGTAGTATTTACAATGTTTTTTTAGAAATTTAACAATTCAAAAAAATGTAAAAGATTTTAATTTAAGATAATATTTAAATAATTATTTCAAAAATCAAATTACTTTTTTAAAAATAATGTTCTCAGTGTTTCAATATTTATTCTTATTTATTATTCATAATAATAATGAAAATAATCATATTTTAGGAGAATGTATTTATTTAACATATAAAAATATTATTAATAATTATGTAATTATATATAAATTTATTTTATTTATATAAATAATTATATTTTTTTTAAAAACGTGTTTATTAATATTCATGCCACAAATTTAAATTTCTATGATAAAATAGTATCAATAAAATAGTATTGTTTAAGTCGCGATTCACTTAAAATTGATTTTTTAATTTATAAGTAAATGTTGGTGAAATTATATTGATTATAAAATAAATATTTCATAAAATCATAATTTTTTACATTGATGTTGTCTAATGAATCCTGATTTGATGTATATGATACATGATTAAATATTTAATTTCATATATATCAAAAATGGTGTATATTAAATGGAGGAAATTACCTCAATGGGACTGATAAATTCATTAAGTATAGAGTTTAATGATATCATTCCTACTAGTGTATGGGAAATATAAATGTAACTAAATTTATTTGCTTTATTCTCTCGAGTGTTTGTAATTATAAGACAAAATGTTTCAATATAAACGACATGAATAAGAAAGTCACAACCAATATTGTAAAAAAGTAAATGTCTATCTATTTCTTATTAAAAAATAATGTAGAGAGTTTTCACTAAAGAATTTCTATTATTAAATATAATTTTTGATTATGAATAAAAAACATTATTTTAATGAATATCTTATAAATATTTCATTGTGATTTGGCGATGTTATTATTTATGGATCTAGATATAAACCCCTACTAGAAATGTTTTTCAAAATATGAATTACTTTTATTTATTTATTTATAATGAATTTATAATTATTTTATCTGTTCATAAATCTCATTAAAAATAAAAAATATATTGGGATCATCATGAATTTTATGTTCAATTATGATTTCTATATAGAATGTAATATAATATTAAGATCCAAAATATGTGGACACAAATTATTTAATGGGTGTAAATATAGCACCATGTTATCTTAATATATGACTACCATTACAAAATTCAATGTGTTTGGTATCATGTTCCAAACCAAAAAAATGAACATAAAAATAAGGATATATATTAAGATAAAATATACTTTTTTTGTAAGATAGTTAAATCTTAGTCAGCATGAAGTATTAATGATTATGAGTAACCACTTAATGAATTATATGTATAATGAAAATAAAGGAAATATTTAATATGATGAACATTACAGTATAATTTCTAATAATTATAACATAATTTTTATCCAATTTGATTAGTGAAAATTGTTATAAGTAATTGTATTGATTAAAGAGAAAAGGTTTTTTTCATAGTTGTTAAACATATAATATTGGTGTAAAAATTCCCCCAAAATATTTCAAATACCCATTAGGAACATATATTTACATTCTTCATTCTAGGATTGATAATTGTTCATTATTGGGTCATGGTGAGATGAAAAAAAACATGGGTGGAATTCAATCCTTCGAATAATTACATGTGTACCACTAAACCCACATACAGAAGTCCATCCCAAATCCTCTTCATTTAAAATATCCAAACCAATTTATTTAAGACACGAGAAATGGAAATAACTTCCAAAATACCCTCCCCTCATCCTATACTCATTTTATTTTTCATACATTTGACATAGTAAAGGATTATTTCAAACCTAAAGAGGATTCCCAATATAAAAAAGTATTCTTCTCCTAAAAACATTTTAATTTAATTTACTTCTCTGCATCCATCAATTGTTAATATAAAATTACTAAAAAATATCCTTATTAGGATTCATATATTAAGACATTTCTATGTTATGGTTATCACCAATAACATGAAACACATAAATCAAATGGGTTACAAAATCATTAATTGTTTGTATGGCAGGCTACTGCCTCACAAACTAGTGTCATTTATTTTTCTATTTTCTATTTTCAATGATGATAATAATGATAAGATTATAGATAACATATGATATATATATATATATATATAATTTATGATTTTATTATGCTTCTATAAATATTATATAATAAATAAGTTCATGCATTATATTTTTTGGAATATGATAACATCGCTTGTGTGTACAGAGTGCTACCGCCTCATGAAGTGATGTGATTCAGTCACACTATATATAGAATGAATTAAAGATGTTTTTAGGAAATGTATTGTAAATAAATTAAATGTTAATAATATTTAATTGATAATATATATATATATTTCATTTAATTTAATTATTTTGGTAGAAAAATTATATAAAAGAAACGTTTATGCGTATATATGGCATACCATCTCAATGAAAACTGTATTTAATTTCTAAGAACCAAATTTTATGGATAAATAAAAATACATATATAAAAAATATATATTATTTTTATACCATGGTTTAAATTATTTATTTTATTAAATCATGATCGATGTAAGAGGAACAAAAAAATAACAAGTCAAAACTTACTTAAAACAGAAGGTAATTTACACCAAAAACATTTAATATAATGAAACAATATTTACAAACTTTTTATAATATTTAATAAAAGGATTATTTATGATATTTAAAAATTAATATATATATTTTATTAGTTAATATAATTCATAAAATCAATAATTTGATTATAATGGTTATTTAACCAAAAGGAAACATTAATTATGGGATTTGATATTAGTTTACAATCTATTGGGACATATTTTGTATGATACACAATTCTAATTTATATAGTGTTTTTAAATCCAAAATTAAATGCAACATGTGATTTATAATTCTTTGTATTTTATATTCAAATTTAATTATTTCATCTAATGTAATTTTACTAGAAAATTACTAGTGGTAAATGTGATTGTGCAATCCACATTCTTTTCTTATTTTTATCTTTTTCTTACAATAATCATTTTATTAAATATACTATTTAGTAAAAAATATATTTATCTTGAATGTCCACGTTCTTTTTCAATATAAATGATTATTTTTTAAATTTTATACTATTTTATCATAGGATGATTACATTGAGAGATATTTATTATATGGGGAAATACGGATAAATTCACATCCTTTACATGATATGGATATTTGATAAGGAACATTTTTTATTAATTAAAGGGATCAGTAATTATGAAAATATATTTTTAATAAAAGAAAATGGTATATGGACTATTTAAATTTATCATTTGATTATTAATTAGTCTCATTAGATTAATTTTTTGGCCTCGTCAGGTGGGTTTCTACAATGTCTGTTTTAAACCGTTTTGTGAATAGTCAGGTTGGTAAAGGTCCAATGATCAGCGGAAACATAATATCAAATATTTAGTCATATATTATATTTATGAATCCATTAATTTTATTATCTATTATATTCATTATATAACATTATATGAGGATGAATTTAATTCTCATTTTATTTATTAGGTGTAATTTTATTAATTTATTAACATTCAATATTCATTATACCTTAAATGAGAAACTAATCTCACCATTATTTTTATTCTCTTCCCTAGGATATAAATTTCAATTCATAGAATGTGTTTGATAGATTATGATATTTTTCATTTTTATTCATTATTTTACAGTCCCAATGTAATATAGGTATCATATATATAATAATGTTTTCAAAAAATGATAAATTATTATCTCTTTTAGGGATTTTAATCTTATATCTATGATAATTTATTAATATAAGGCAATGACTATGGGCTATTTGGTTCAATGATGTTACTGTTTATATTAACGTGAGTTTCTTTGAATTTGTTGGAACTAAAATTATTTAACTATATAGTAGTGAAAATAAAATTATCATTAAATACATTGATATGTATAAAAGATCATCATATTAATATTTTATGGAATTTATTATATGGGTCTTCCTAGAAATAAATCTGTATCTAGATAAAAAATTAAGGTGAGGTTATATCATGGATGTATATATGGGTAATTAATCTGAAAAGGGTGTGTTTGGAATGAACATTTTGTAACCTAGTACAAGACAACGGTCCTGGAAGACCAACTGGAGTCACCGTCCAGGTGGATGTGCATATGAAAATTAATATTTCCATTTCAGGCCATTATAATGTATTTTATAGAAAAAATATCCCCAATTAAACCAATTTAAATTATTTTGAGACTAAAAAGAGTAAATTTATTATTTATGTTCATTATAAAATAATTATTGGAAATATACATTATGATTTTAAAGTCATTATTTAATGATATTATTTGATATATTCAACTATGTAGAGATGGAACCTGGAAAGAAGAATGGTTTCAAGAATCATATGGAATGTAGAGATTATCCAACTGAGGAATCCAATATAGATAAGATTGGGGAAGATAACTATATGGCTATATTATGGTAGAATAATCTGGTATTAAAAAATAACCATTCACGTTTGGAGTAACTTATTCAACATAGATATTCCCATATTCTTAATATAATTATGAAATTTAATCCACCATTATCTAGTGGGACTATTAAAATGAGTAAAACAAAGAAAGGGGATAAGTGACTATAGATGTTATTTATGTCCTTGGGATGTGGTGATGATGAAAATATTTCATATCCAGTGTATTTTACCAATTTTGATGATGATTAATCGTGGTACTTGATATATAATACTAGGGAAAATGAAATGGATCTCATATAATGGAAAATTATTAGGAATAAAATAGTTCATAAATTTATAAATCATGAGAACAAAAATTGAGATAAATAAAAGGAAAAATATATTATTTAATAAAAATGAAGAGCGTTTAAATGATTATGAATATATTTTTATATTATGGGAATGATATTTTATTGAATAAATTTGAATCATTGAGTGATTTCAAGACAATTTCAATGAAGGGAATATGCCAATTCCTGGAAGGGTGATATTATGATAAAATATATCATCATACTATTAAATAATTTATTCATACTTCAAATGGATAAGTAATTATATAGGAAATATATATATTAAAAGAAGACTAAGTTAATAAGAGTGTATCACAACCCAATTAAATAGTATAAAGATATAACAAAAATAATAATTTGATGAAATAACCATTGTGTGAGAACTATAAAATGAATAAGCCATTTTATTGATTAAAGTGAATTGAATTTTGTTGTAATAGATAGAAAAAGTTTCATAATGTTAATGAATCCAAGTGAAATAATAAAAACACTACTATTAGATTTTTCAAATACATTTATACTGGGAAATATGGAAACAAATTCCCCGTGCATCAAGGGAATCTGAAAATATAGAGGTGAACGATAGATAGAAATGATTATGTGATTAGTACTGCAAATGAATAATAACACAATGATTTGGTTTATGTTACATTGATCATATCTTTCAATTTATCTAATAATTTATATAATTTAGGATAATAAAAAACTTTTATATCTATATAGTTTTATAGTAAAATTTGACATTTCCCTTTTTTATTTTGAAATTTCTTTTTTTATTCCAAATATGTAAGAGATTTTTCATTTTATAAATTATTTATCCATAGGTACTAATTATGACACAAAAATACAATTTTATACTTATTATAATTCCTATGTTTTACATTTCTATAATCTTTGGTATGGATTTTCGTTGAAAATATAATGAAAAAATTTATTAAATTGATTAAGAAATTTAAATTTTTTTGGAATATGTTTAATTTTGTTCATTAGAGAGGAAACATTATCATTTATTCCTATATAGATCAACCCATATTAGTTATATTGAATGAAATTCATGTGGTGGCAGAGGAAAAACAAGAGATGAAGAAGTAATCTACATATTAAGGATGTACCTATTGTGTAAGAATACATTTATGTATTTTACTATGAATTTCTTGGACATAACTCAGTGTGTTATTATGAAATTTCCATTGATTTAATCACTTATGAAAAAAATATCAAATAATCCGTAAATATTATCTATTATGGACAGAGTTTTGTTAAATAAAAAAATAAAGGATTTGGGAATTAATGAATTTATTGTCCATAGTGTTTCACCATTGGTATCCGCTATTCTATTCTTTAATAAGAAAGGTGAATCCATGGAGATATAAATTAAATATAGGGAAATAAATTTATTAAGATAAATTATATGCATTATATTCATCAAATTTATGACCTATTTGATCAACTTCATAGACCACAATATTTACCATTGATGGATCATTTTTACATTATCATCAATTGTATATAAAGAGGTATTTCTTCCCAAAGAAATCATTTCAAATACTTTATGTATATTAAGAACTTATGGTAATTATATTTGGATTGAATAATACACCCCTTATTTTTATTGATTTAATGAATGAAGTATTCAATGGATATCATCACGATTTGACATTGGTATTCAGTGATGATATAATGTTATATTATAATAACTATGAGGACTATGATAACAACTTTATAAAAAATATTATGATACATAGAATGAAATAGTTATATTGGAAATATATTAATTGTGATTTATTGATCCAAGATGTTTATTTTCATATCCATATTGTATTTTAAAATTGAATCTCAATTGATCCTCCAAATCCAGACACAGTCAGAGACCGAAATATTCCTATGAATATAACATAGGTATGTAGTTTCATTTAATTAGTAGTTTATTATCAGTGATTTTTTTCTGATAATTTCATTATTTTCTATCATGGTAACAATGATTTCATGAATTGGGATTATTTATTATTTGACAATGGAATGAGATCAATGATTTGATGAAATAAAGGGGAAATTGGTAAATGATCAGCTTTTGACACGACCTTCTGGAATGGATGTCTTGGTGATATATAATTTTTTTACAAGGAAGGTACATGGTTGTTCCATACTAAAAATTGATAATGTTATATAATATTGATCATGTACATTGAGTACTAACACACATAAATACGCAACCCGTGATGTTTATTTTTTAGTTATGATATTTTAATTGATGACATGGGAACATTATATATATGGTGAATGATTTTAGAAAAACATAGATCATAAAATATACAAATATATCTTTTCATAGAAAGAGATCAATATTAAAAATCAGATATTTCTTTCTCTAATTAAGGATTGATATATCTAAATACACTACCACCATGGTATATAAAATAAGATAAAAGATGCTCTGAGTAGGATGGATCATAATTTTTTCCTAAATGAGGATTGAGAGAGATCCTATGTCCATGGATAAAAAAATGTAGATATGGGAGTTAAAAAATAATTTGAGACATCAATAAATTTTCAATTGATTTAAAACCGACATATATTATAGAAGATAATGAATTCGTAGTATGAAGATGTTGAATTTCAGAATTAGATAAATAATTTAAATAATAGAAAACTAGAGGACATATTTCTTGAATATGGTGTTATGAATTTGGGAAATATATTTTCATTCAATTTAATCATTAACTAAAAATGGAATTTTCGTGTGATGGTCATACCTCATAATTCTCTATGCACCTCATTATCCCAATTTCATATATGGATTGGAAGGAAATGTTTTTGTGGGGAAACATGATGGGATAAATTATTGATTATATCTCTAGATGGATGGTGTTTAATTTTTAATGCTATGTGGAGGAATCCTAGAGGATTCATGAATTCTTTTCATATTTATAAATAGAAATATGATTATATTACTATGGACTATTTCACCGGACTAACAAGGTAACCAAAAAATGATGAATAGTTTGTTATCATTGATTTCTTAAATTTTTTTAACATTTAATCAAAATAATAGAAGATTTAGTTCATTATATAATCAATATTTTTTATATAATTGATTTCATGAGAATTAAAAAATAACCTCTATCAATAATTTATGATCAATATTCGTGCTTTTCATCAAAAATATGGATGATTATTAAGAAGGCCCTTGATAATAAGATTCATTTTTTCACTTCCATTCATCCTAAAATTGATGGAATGTTTGTAAAACTTATTCATATAATGGTGTAAATGTAGTGGTATTGATCACTATATGTTCATGTGTTGAGGTATTTTTATTTAATTATTATAAATTGTTCATATAACAGTACATTATAATATATTATTCAATTATATTTTCTGAACAATTATATTGAAGGAGGGGTCACACTCCAACATTGTGGGATGATTTTTGTGAAAGGAAAATAATATTCCTGTAACATGATGAAGATAAAACCACAATGGGAATGGCGATTCAAGATCTCATTTAAGAATCTCAATGTATAAAAATAAGTTATTAGGTTATTTAGATGAAATATTTTGAACTCAAATTGGAGGTCATGTTTTCATTAATGTATCTCTATGTAAGGGTGTAATATGTTTTTTTAGTAAATGTAAAATGAGCCCTTCGTACATTAGTCCATTTAAAATTCTAGAAAGAATTGGAATTATTGCTTATTATTTAGAAATTATTCCAAAACTCCCAAAAGTACATAACATGTTTTATATATCTTCCATAAGGAAGTTTGTACTAGGTGATACAAATTTTCTCACCTCTGATGAAATATTGTGTGAACATTCTTTATATTACCATAATGAAACCATCCAGATTCATGATTCTAGTGTGAAATTATTGAGAAATATGAATAATTTTATGGTATAGGTACTCTGTAGGAATCACACAATTGAGTAAGAAACATGAGAACATGGGATATTATATAGAAGAACAAGACTCATCTATATAGAAGGTAATATCGATGTAATTTAGGGGTTGTAATTTTTTATGGGGGATGAAAGTAACACCCCAAGAAAATACAATATATTCCTTTTAGTATAAATTTAATTTTCTGATAGCCTACAATGCACACAACAATAGGTTAAAAAATACTATTTACTCCTGCTTTGTAATGTTAATTTAATTATTAATTTAAATTATTTATAGAATTTATTTTAAAAAATAAAAAACAGTTTTTGATTTATAAAATAAAAAAAATCTTGGGATTATTTTATTTATTTTTTAGACAATTATATTTTTTTGAATAATTATGAAAAATATAGAATTTTAGGCGAAAACATCATGTTTTATTTAGAAATATATATTGCTAAATTATATTTCTAATTTATTCCAAACTCAAAATACTTCAATGATACATTAATTAATCTAATATAGTTCATTGTAATAACTTTTATGTTGAATGAACATAATTTTCTTTGGATACTTTTAATTAAAAAATATATCCCCTCATAACAACTAATGGATTAATTTCAAATTAAATCTACTACTACAATGAATTGAATTTTGAAAAATTGTTTCAATATTTTGACTAAAAATAATTTATAATTTCTAGTAAGTCTAATTTTTTTAATCAAATTTATTATTGAGAACAGTTAAAATTAATTTCCATGGTTTAGGAGAAAATGAGTTTACATAGTAGTTAAAACTATAATATTATGTGTAGAAATGAATCAAAACTTGTCCAAAATGAATTTTATGAAATTATATCTGCCATTTGAACTAAATTCTCATATAAGGATGAGGAGTTATCATGATGACATCAAAAAAATGTGGGTGAAATACACAATTTCCTAAAATTACAACTTTTATACTCACTCCACTTATAAAATGCAATCCCATCTCATATCAACTTCAAACAATAATATAATATTAAATTAGAAAATATATGTCCAAATAACATCAAAAAATCATTTCAATCAAACTAATATCCTTACCATGGAAATAATTCAAACCACAAATGTAATTAGATCTATCATAAAGAGGATTTTTAATGAATAAGAAACATTCTTAAGAAATATTATATTATTTCATTCCACGCATCCAAAAAGAATTACTAAAGCATTATTATATAATAAAATAAATATATCCCATATACTAAAATGTTTTTATATTATGTTTACAACCTATAATATCACATATATCTATCAAAAAATTAATAAATAATCAATCGTCTGTATTGTGGACTTCCACCTCGTGAACTTATGTACTCATTTTTTTTCCATTACCAACATTAGGGGTGGGAATAGTGAGATATTTAGAGATTTTATATGATATATATGATATTTTTATAATATTTCTCTTATGTATATTTTATATAAGTCATTCCATCAGTGTTTCTATTTTTAAAATTATGATAATGGTGCCCTTGTGTATGGTAGTCTAATGCCTCACGATGTGATGTGATTATTTTACACAGTACATAGAATGCATTTATGATGGGTTTAATAAAAAGATGTTATATATGTAATATAAAATGGCACATACATTATAATATATATATTTTTTTATTTCATTCATCCAATATAGTATGAAAATGGAAATATCATTCACGTTTATGATCTACCTACCATCTCAGTGAATGGTGTATTTCATTTTCAATCACAAAATTTTAGGGATTACTCTAATAAAATATATCACAAACCAATCCTGTTAAACCCTATAATGGTCACCCGAGTGGTCCACGACATGGCCCAAAGGGGGTTCTTGATCCCCATAGGCTGGAAACTAGTGTCGGTAATCAAATAGATACTGTTGGTAAATTTTTGTCCCATAAAAAAAGATAAATAACTATATGTAATCTAAACAATAAAAAAAACGATAAGCAACAGTTAAAATAAACATAACTAGCTAGACATACATCCATGTGACCCAATGGGTTACCACCAAACATAGTACCATGGTCAACCAATTGAAATCCAATACTAGAACCTAAAACTAGAAAATTAATGTAGTTGTGAGCATGGATATGCTTAGTAAAAAATCCAGGGAAGAAAAACACTTAATTCAGTTACCCTTAAAAATAACCCCAAAGCCTAAAAGTTTAATGATATGACCCATTAATATATTATTTTTAATTCATTTCAATAATAAGTAACATGATTACATTTTTATGAAAAATTCTCATTTCCACTACAATTTCAAAATAGAATCTAAACATGCCTTATCATTTCAAAATGATAAAGAGTCAATATAAATTTTATTTTGGTTCTCGTGAAAGGGTAAACCAGAATGAAACAACTAAATTGAAAATTATATCACATGAGCCAAGTGAAATCCATAATAAGCTACTGATTTATGGGGATTTATGATCCTCATACCTTAGTGAAATGTGATATATCGTCAAAAATGAACTATGTTCTCATGCACAAGCCACTAGTAGGGAGCACATCCATAAAATTGTGGTATCCAATCAATATACATTTTTAGTTTTTTTTGTAAGAATCCATTATACAAGAAACAATAGGGGCGAACCACTTTGTTACAGCGATCGTACTAGTCCTAGTCTGCGCACCATGATACCCAGGTTTCATATGTGCCTCATTTTATGTGGTTGTGAGTTCTATCAATATTTAAAGACACATAAACATAAAATTATTTATCTAAAAATGATCCAGTCTTCCCCATCGACCTCACCAATTATTTGTGTCCCCTTTTATTCAAAAATACACATTGTTTCAAAAGCATCTTCACTAGGAACATGTAAAAATTTATACATTTGACATAGACCTCACTTATTTACAGAAAGAGGGAAAACCTTAATAAGGGTTTCCCTTTTCCATAATTCGTTCTCTATATGAAAAATGAGATTAATCACTTCTAAGGAAATATTTTCATTTTAGAATCATAATCACCTAACTTCTTTATGTTTCCAAAATAGTTTGAAAGGGTAACTAAACAACGAATGGGATACAAATTTAATAAAATTTTAAAACCACATTATAAATCGATAAATCATTTTTAGATAATAAAACATACCTTTAACCATATATTCACACCAAAACACATTTTGAAAATCACTTTGGATCTTATTTGAAAAACAAACTTACAATGTCACCTTCACAATAAATGGTTTAAAGAACAAACAACCTTTAGAAATACACATTTAATGATCAGAACATCAATGAAATCGCATTTCAAAAACCAAAAACAGTTACATACAAATAGATACATATATTATATATGAATTCCAGGTATAAGTAGAAAATCCAATTTAAATAGAATAAAATGAAATTATGTATATTTAAATAAAATTTATGAAACAGGTAACCTACCTCATGGTTTAACCAATCCTTCCACATCAACCCTTAATACTTTAAAACTAAAAGATGTTGCTCCTAAAATAAACATATGCACATTCACATAATTGTAGGGGAACCCAGTCCATATGCATACATTATCATTTCCCATGAAAATGATTATGGGGATCTATGAAGGTATGCTTATACCGATATAATAGTCATCACTAACATGTGTATGCATTTTAATATATTCTCAAAGATAACCATAACTCTATACATGTACATAAAATTCTAAGGATCAATATACACGTAAAGATGGAAGAAAAATGTATATATTCGCATACCAATACACATAAAGGGGAGCCACCTTAGTCTGGGCTATTCAAAACAACCATGAAGGGGCCACACACTACACCCATAATTAAATAAATTAATAAAACATTTCATGAAACTATTCCAATTGAAGACACTAAATATTTACACAAAAAACACTCATTAAAACCAAACACATACCAAATCATATACCAATCATGTTGAATATCAATATAATTTATTAATAACCCATTTACAAATTTTTTTAAAATAAACCAAAGAGACATCAAATTTCATCACAATAAGGACACACCATAAATCCATTTTTTTTGTATCGAATTCCCACTAGAAACCATTCTAAACATCATTCACACCATTGATATAATTTAATAATCCATTTAAAATATTTATCAAACAATTCCCAAAAAAATTATCATTAGACTACACATATAAAACCCCATTTAATTTCCCATTTTAAGGTCAAACACAAACTAAAAACATACCAAAAAATAATTTTCATCTCAAAAATAATTTAACAATCAATTATCATAAAATATAAAACACTTACTAGTGATATAAAATGGGGTTTCACCAAATCACACCCCATTTTAAACAAAAAATCCATTTAAAAATTCAAACCCATGACAATATTTTTCAAAAGCCACATTCTCACTACATAATATTATTAATTGAAATTTCTAAATAAGTTAGGCCATAAAAATCATCCATCAAACAATGTTTATAGATGGAATCACCATTCTCGGTGTTGAATTTATAATTTTGGAGCAAAACATGAACTGTATGAATGTTATAGAACCAAGAACCTTGAATGAACTGTATTTCAATATCATTAAGAAATGTCATCAATCTATAATAGTAGAAATTAGACCCATAGGGTTGGAGGTGTGGGATGAATGTTACTGTGGATATTTGTACCTATAGAGGAGGGAGAGGGGGTTTCCGAAGGGGATCCACACACCATTGAGGGTCTCTAGTGGTTCAGAGAAGGATGGAGAGAAAGTGAAATGATGGGTCACATGAGGGGAAGGGAAACATGGGTTTGGGTGTTTGGTGAGATGTAGACAAATGGACTGCTTATATGAGGGTTGGCCAAGGGGAAGGGACATCAGTTGATAAAATCATCAGAATGGAGGTGAGTGGAGTGCTGAACAAATAGTAGAGGAAGGGATATTGGCTGTATTTTTCAGGGGTATGTTATGGTAGCACAATGATAGATGGGGGAGTAATGTGGGAATAATTGAAAAAAAAAGAAAAATAAAATAAAGCAAAAAAAAGAAAAACAAATGAAAATTAAATCCCAAAAAATGACTTTATAAAACACATAAATCTAATAATGAATATAATAATTAATAATTACAAATATTAATTTTCTAATAACACTGAAAATAACTATAACTAAATAAAATATCAACCATAGGGATAATTTTAATAATAATAATATTAAAAACATAATTAATATATTAGAAATAATAATTATAACAACATTCTAAATTAATAATTATCATTTTATTAAAAAAATTCATAGTTAATCATATTTTTCATATTCTGTTTCATTAATTAATTAAATAACCGCGTGCTAGGCTGACCGCATGGTGATTTGATGAAGCCGCATGGCTTCGGTCATACCCTTCCTGTGCACCAGATGTTGACAAGACCAATACATTCATTAATTAGAAAAAAAATTAAATGAGGCGCATCCTAGACCGTGACAAGGCATATCAATATAGGAAAAAATAAAAAAAATTACTACCAATGTTTGAGACTGACAATTCTCCCCCCATAGTGCCTTCCACCCTAGGAAATTCATTCCATAGATTCCTCGAAATAAATAACTGGTACCTCACTATAACACATGTAGATTCTAGTATAAATGAAAAACTAGAAGAATAAAATAACAATAACACACTAACAACTGAAAGGAGATGTATAGATCATTATTAGGATACCAAATTGGAATCCCCACTATGTGTCACCTACCACCAAATACTTTAGAAACTTATAGGTTGATGATAAAATTTAATGAATTCACACGACACATAATCCAACCACTTGACCCAAAACTCCTCTGAAACTATCAAAACAACTATCAACACTAGCTTGAGACATCCAATCAATATTTCATTATGCCATATAAACACTAGAAACACAAACTAGTCACCAGTATGGGTGGCATGAACACACATTCCACTACAAGAGCTAACATATCGATGATTTGGTCTAGAGGAGATTATAGTGGACCCATGGTGGGTCTCCCCATGAAAATAACACCATACCTTCCTAGCTTCGCATGAAATCATGGGATCTAGCCATGGGACTACTTTAGAACATCTCACAGAAACCAAATCCCTCACCATTTGGGGCCAGTCAGATGATTCTCCAAAACAAATAGAATACATTACATGATTCACCACTACTATGGAATTACCATCCTTAGATGGGCCTCACGAAAATTGAGACCAATAAACTAGGCTTGCCTAATATGGAAAACCACATAGAAATCAAATCCACAAGGGTCCGTGCACTGAGACACTAGAAATTGAGATAGATAAACCTCCTTATAAATAAGAGGGTCTCTTTCACCCATACATCACAATATAGTATAAATGGGTCCCAACATCTCCTTTCATAGAATATGGTCACTCTGAATAAGACAACTTCACTGGAAGCAACTTTTACTACCTCAATTTTAAACATCAATTCTAGATATTTTTCCAGGATCCCCTACACCCTTGGTATTCTTGACTACAAAACCACTTCACTAAGGGTCCTATGAATGGAGCATTGATGGGTGAAGCAGCTCTTTTCCCATATTCAAGCATTACAAACCCTGAACAAAACAACATTATCTGGTACCCGAGAAACTGCACCACATCCCAAATAAAAGAACTAGAATGATACACACCTCGGGGCCTACTTATTCTAATACTGCACTATATCGAAATTGGTTTAGAAAATAAAAACACCGCAAATTTTTTACATCAATTAGGAATCATCGGGGGGAGTACACATGGTAGACACCCCATTATGAAGAACATGGATTCAGAATCCAAAAAAGGGTAAATGATCTGATTGTAACTAACTTTCGAAAAGAACCATGAAACTCACTTTTTCATTTCAATGGGAACACAAACTATCAAATGAGTATGAACAAGACCCTTCCAACTGAAGGATACATTATAAAGAGAGAAACCTTGTACCATGTCTTTGAAAATATGAGGTTACTACATGAATAAATAAAAACTCATTATAAACTGATCCACCACATGAGAGACAAAACACAAACTCTTACATAGACGAAACCAACAAAAGACTCAAATTCCCTTTTTAAAACAACATATCTCAATTAAAACACTATATTTCTTCCAATACACCCCGCTAATAATAATTTCACCACTTCCTGATTGGACCTATAGACTTAATGATGTATAATACAATAGACAACGACCCAAGAAACCTAGTCAAACTATTTTTTTCTTAAATTCAATTCCCACACATCCAATCAAGTGGTTTCACAAATAATTTATGAAATAGACGTGGTCGTAAGTAACATGTTTAAATAATAACCATATTGGAGAGTGTTCTAGGACAATTTCATAGAACACCACATTGCTTACCATGCCTTGTGTGCTCATGGAGACCATTGAATGAACTATTTTTTCATCTCCCAAACATCATTGAACTGCAAGGTCCAAAAGAATCACTTGAATCTAACATTCACTAGGAACTTAGGTCCCACTTTGAGGATTTCTAGATAAGAACCGTACACATAAATAGAATATCATGTTATAATATTTATAGCTCTGTTCTACCATGAATCATTCTAATTAAACTAGAAAAAAACGATAATATCCATCATTGATAAAATTTTCTCATGAACCAACCCGGGTAAACCCTATACTTGTCACTTGATCCAGTCTGTGACATGGCATGAAGGGAATTCCGGATCCCCATGGGTAGCAACCATTGTTAGTCATCATTGTGAGATAGTTGGGAATTGCTTAACCAAAAAAAATAAAATTTACAGAATACTATAAACTATTCTAAACAAAAAACATGACTAGAGGATGTTTAAAATATAAAAATATCTAAACATACATTCAAGTGACCCCAAGGTCACCACCAAACATAGAAACATGATCTTCCCATAGAGATCAAATAATAGAAGCTAAAAATAAATATTAATGTAGGTGTGAGAACTATGATACTCAACAGGATGGCCAGGTAATAACAACACCATATTCCATTACATTTAAAAAGAATCCGAATAAATGATTGTACGAAAATAAGACCCATTAAAATATATTTTGTCATTCCTTTCTAATTCAAGTAACATGTTTAAATTTTTAAATATAAATTTCTATACGACTAAATTTTCAAAAACTAATCCAAATATGAATTAAAATTTCAAAACTAAAGGGAATAAATTTAAATTTAAATAGTTTTTTCATGAATGTGGAACCAAGCATGAAAAAACTAAATTGAAATCATATCACAGGAACCATGAGAAATCTCATAGTAGATAGCAATAATTGGGGACCTAGGATCCTGTACCTCATTGAAATTTTGAATTGAAACCACAATGAACAATGTTTTCATACACGATCCACTAGCAAGTAACACAGTCATAACCTAGTTGTCTCTATTCAATCATCGTTATGTTTAGTTAATATTGTATGATTCGACCATTCTAGAAAAAACTGGGATGAACCAGATTCATTTCATCTATTGTGCTAGTCATAGTACTCCCAACTAGATGCCTAGGTTTCCTATTTTCTCCATATCATTTGGCGGTGAGTTATATTAACAAATAAAGATACACACACAACTCATTCATTATCTAAATACATTCAAGTATCACCACCAACTTCTCCCCTTATGTCTGTCCCTTTTTTTTCAAAAACATACATCATTGCACAAGCCTCTTTACTAGGAACATATAACAATTCGTGACGTTAACATACACCTCATTTCTTAAAGTAATATGTCAACAATTAAGAGGGGTTTTCATTTTTCATATATCATTCTCATAGTGAAAAATATGATAAATCACTCACCAGTAAATTTTTTTTAGAAACATAATCACCCAACAACCTTAAGTTTCCAAAATAGTTTGATATTTTAACTAAATAACCAAGGTTCTAAATATTTTATAAAACCTTAAAACCACATTTACAATTGATGAAATCATGTCAATTAAATCAAAATTCCCTATGACATTAACATCACACCAAAACTTATTTTCAAAATCACATTGGATATTATTTGGAAATAACATGTCATATCACTTTAACAAACAAATTGGAAAAAACGACCACATGACATTGGAAAAATATGCTTCATGTTCTATATTGAGGTATGTTATGTATGACCTAAACATTACATATAATTTCAATAAATACTTTGTATTCTACTTTAAATGTGTTTTTATTCTTCATGAAATATATATCCATATCCACATTCACATACAAGAAAGGACACACAACCCCTATAAATACATTCACATGGCCCATGAACATGTTCAAAGGGATCCTTATGTGTATTCTTAGACACATATACACGTCTCTACTAACCGGCATATGAATTTTAATACACACACATAGGCACACATTTCCCCATACATGTACATTCAGTTACATGGATGAATATGCACATAATGGGGGAACCTAAATGTATATATTTAATTCCTTATGAACACTTAGGTGAGTAACCTCAAACCCGGTGACTCGTAAACAAATAGTAGGGACCACACCCTAAACATATAATTTAATAAATCTATAAAAATATTTATAAAACACTTCAAAATTGAAACCCTAAAAAAATACACAAAAAACAGTCATTCAACCCAAGTTCACACCAAAGCCTATCCCAAACATGTTCTGCACCCCTCTCATATTGTAATAAACTATTTGAAAAACTGATAAAAGATCCGAATGAAACACCAAAAGGACTCAAACCAAGAACCTTACCAAAAATACTTTTATTAGTTAAAACCCCACTAAAAATCAATCAAAACATCATTCACACAATTGATATAATTTAATAAACAATTTATATTTTTTCTAAAAAATTTCCATAAAAATGTATAAAAAGTCATTGCATATAAAACCCAACTCAAAGTCATCTTTTAAAGCCTTGGGCACACCAAAAAATACCAAAACATAATTTTCATCTACAGAATCATTTAATAAAAAAATTTGTCAACTTATAAAGACTACCATGTGATATAAAATGGGGTTATTCCAAAAGCACACCCCATTTCACAGAGAAATTCCATTTAAAATATAGAACCCAATTAAATATTTTAAAAAAATCACACTTTCCTAACAAAAAATAATCAATAAACCTTGTAAACAAATTTTACCAATCAATTTATCATAAAACAATGTTTACAAATGAAGTCACCTACCATGGGGTAGAAACATCAAATTCCTTTGTGAAATATCTTTAGTCCACCATTTGAACCACTAAGAAAAAAATAGCACCCTAATTCAATAATTTGAATCAAATTAAACATACTAGAATCCAAAAAAATTTACCCCTAGTACTGGAGCTGTGGGATGAACCTTACCATAGTGGTTTTCACCTGCCATAAATGGAGAGGGGTTTTATAGAGGGGAGCCACACACTATGATGGGTATCCAGTTTTCCTACTAAATATGGAGAGATAGTGATAAGATGTGATGTGCAAGGAGAAAGAAATCATGGGGGTTGGTTTTTGGTGTTAGGTATCCTTATGGATCGCATGTGCGAGGGTCGCCAAGGGTGAGAGATGTCAGCCGGTAATATCACCAAACGACATGTGGAAAGGAGTGTCGACCAAAGAAGGGAGGAAGGGAGATGGGGTGAAATACATAAGTGCAAGGATAGTGTACAACGATGAGGGAGGTGGAAGAATAGAAAATGTGTTAATAAAATAAATGAAATAGTAATGGAAAAAAATAAAAATTAAGTAAAATAATATCATAAAAAACTATATACAATATATAAAATAATAATGTTTTTAATAGTTAATAATAAATAATTATTATTTTCTATTAACAATAACAATAATTTAGACTAAAAAATATATCAACTGTAATGATAATTTTAATTATATTAATATTAAAAACATAATTCAAATATTAAATCATATAATTATAAAAACATTCTAAAATTAAAATATTATTATTTATAAAACAATTTTAATTCAATCTAATTTTTCATATTCTATATTGTTTTCTAATAAATTAACCATACATCAGGAAGATAGTATGGTGATTTAGCAAAGCTGAATAGCTTCATTCGTACCCTTCCTCTGCACCGAATGCTGACAAACCCATTACATGCGTTTATCAGCAAAATACAAAAACATAATCAGGCTTTTCTTGGACCACAACAAAGTATTTAAAAGGAAAATAAAATTATAATATAAATATTATTTCTAATATTTGAGTGGGACAAAATATATATTCATTATATATAACATTAAATTAAATGATTTAATGTTTGATACAATTAAATTCTGATTTACATAGAAGGAAAAAATAACCAGCCAAAAAAACAAGAAAAACCAGGAAATTAACATACAAAAAAAATTAGTAATGATTATTGAAAAATGTGTTATTATATGATAAAAAATGAAGATATATTATATTTTATATATTAAAATTTTTTTGGTATAATTTAATAATATACATAAAACTATTATTCATGTGTTTTAAGAGAGTTAACCTTAATGAACACAAGAGGTAATGTATTTCATCTCAATTTAAATTTATTAAAGGTTTTTTTATGAACCAATTAATTTTATTTGGGGTATACACAAGACCATTTACATTTAATATAATTATTCATAGACATTGTATTTTATGTTCCAATTTGGATCATTTCATCCATGTGGATTTGACATGATATTTATCAAGTGGTAATATTTATTATGAAAGCTCATTTTAATTTGAGACTAATAACTTTCTCTTAAATCAATTACATTATCATAATCATTTTCTCGTGGAAATTAAATATTTTATGATTATAAATAGTCTCATTTAATATATAGTATAATTTATTAATCCATGTACAATTTATACATTAGGTGTATACTTTGAATAATATTTATTAATTGGGTAAAAGTTAATATTTTCATATTATTTATTGAATATAAATTTTTGACATGGAATATAATTTGTGAATTAAATATATTAATCGATATATGTGGAATTATTTTGACATGTAGGAAATTTTTTGAGGGAAATTTAATTTAATCCTCTAATTACATTGGTAGACACATCATATTAATATGTGTGTAAAATAATATGGGTTTTTACCTGGTAAATTTTAAACCATCTTGTGAGTGGTCTGGATTCTAAAAGTTCAACTTTCCAGTCATACATGGAATCCAATAATTAGGTATTTAATTTAACCAATATATAATTATTATAATTATTATTATAATAATTATTATTATCATAGCTACGATAAATTTATATTAAATTATATATTTATACATCTCAAATTCATTATTTTGATTATATAACCTTTCTTGTACTTATTTACCTTGTCATATTGAATATGACATATATAGATATTTATGTTGCATGTGGGTTTAGTTAATAACCGTACATATTTATTAAGACATATCCATATATATTTGAAATATTTACTAAATAATCCCTCATTTTATATTGATTATGATTATTGATTCATTATAGCTTCTTCAAAACAAAACCCTAACTGAGTATTTGAGCTCACCCTAATATAGTTTCCATTAACCAGTATATGAAGATGATTTTTTGGAATGCGATTCAAGGATTATGATATTTGATATTTTTATGATTGAATTTAAATTATAAAAGTTATACTGATATCATGTGTGTGACATGGTGTTTCAAATCTTCTATATAGATTGGTCATTAGAGATTTAAATATTTTGTTTATGCCAATGAAAGAAAGTAAGGCACTAACTCCCAAATACTAGGTTTGGTTAATTTACATATTTAATGAATAAATGCGAAATATATGATATTATATTGATTATTTAAAATTAATATGTCAAAAACATCTTTAAACTTTCACCCAATAAGAGAATTCTAACGTCCCTAATCAATACTTATAGAATTCTGTCTCCATTAAATGATGTGATACATTTCCCATGTAAGGTTTTTTTTAATGGTTCTAAAAACATTTATAATGAAAAAAAAGATATTTATGACATTAATATCATTCTATATATGATTTTTTTATACAATATTTGCAATAACATGATCATTCAAGTCATATGTTTCAAGATAAAACAATGAAATTTTCCCCCAAAATAATGAAAATATTGATATATTATTAAATAATGAGTGGAAAATGTTATAATAAGATTCTATATAAAATTTAAAATTTGAAAATAGTTTTATATAAAATTAGTCATATGATTAATACCATTACAGATGAGGTTAAATCACGTTCAACCAAAAGTAAGCATTAGGTATTGGACTTCATCTCAATTTTCATTCATTAGGGCATATTGTAAACATATACTCCAAATTTCACTTATAAGGTTTTTATACAACACATTTGATAGATATATATGTATTAGGTAAGGATTACTGGTGTTATTGAATCAATTATAAGTATTTCACCCATGGGGATTTTATATGCAAATTACCAGGTAGTAATGAATATCATAACTCAATTTATATATCATTAGTTTGATTACTTTTTTATTGACTATGGAATTTTTTATTATTTAGGAGTTAATTTTTGAATATTTTATACTTTATAAGCAATTGTTATTGTGGATTTACATTTTATACACAAAATTTTTTAATTGACTATTTCTCAATTTTATGTTATGAAATTTTTGTGTTTTTTTAAGATTCTAATTTTAATATAGATTGGTAATGATTTAATTCTCATAGAATGAAATTATTTGATTATTTTATATTATAATGGTTTCATTTTGTTATAATGGTTATATTCATGAGTATTTCGACTCACAGTTCTATTTTAAGCATTTTTTAATTAACACGATTGAGAAAATATTTTTAATTAAATTTATGTTCATTTCACTGATCGGTAAAAATCATTTTCCTCCTAAAACCATTAATTAAAAAAAATTAAAAAATGTTTATAAAATATTACAATTGATTTATTAATTGAATATTAACCAATGATTAATTTTTTAAATAATAAATTCAATGGATACTTAATGTATTTTTTTCCAAAGAAAATGATTGTTTTTTTCTAAAAATGTGTAATGAATATTTGTTTTTAAAACAATGGAATGGGAATAATTTCCAACATATTGACCAAAAAATGTTTTAAAGTTGAATTTCGCGTTTCCAATATTCTTTTCTCAGAAAAGGTAATGAAAATATATTTTTGATATTTATTTTAATATTATTTTCAATTTAAGAAGGATATTTTCCTAAATTATGTTCTGAATGACCCATTTTTGGTGTATCTATTAATTAAAAACAAAAAAAACATTATTTTTAATATAAAATATAAAATATATGATTTATTAATGCCATCATTTTTATTTCTATTCATATTAATGATTTTAAAAAAAATTAATGTATTTACATTCACATTCTTGATTCATTTTTTGTAGTCATTAAATTTATCTCGATATATTAACATTATATTGAAATTAAAACATTAAATTTCAACAAAATATCCATATTATTATCTAGTGATATTTTTATTTATTTTTCTGTTTATAATATCTATATTTGATGCCTAATTTTTAAATTAATTTTATTATTGGGGAAAATATCGATGAATACTTATTCTATACTCTATATGGATATTTTAGGAAAATTAAAACTGTTCTAAAATTAAATTTATTATTTTATGTGTGAGGAAGTCTTTGGATATTTTTTAGGTGGATAATATAATTATATATCCCCTCAATGCATAGGTAGTCACTTTAAGAGAATCAATAAGTGAGAATGACATAGGGTTTTTCCAGTACTACGAAAATAGCATGGGAAAGGTTTTGAATGTAGGGGTTTTATTATCCTTATGATCAAAATATCCAATAAATATGAATTTATTTATTTTAAAAATTCATTTTCGATGGTCTATTATATTTTGTAATGTAATACTAGAAATAGAAGTTTCTTCATTTAATGTAATTAATTAAATTATATCTTTTATATAATTTACATTCCTATATTGAGTAATACTTATTCATTCTTGGTAATAATGTTATTTCAATAGAATATGTGTTCATTTATTTAGAATACCATATTGATTATTCCTTATACATCTAGGAATTTTATATTATTTAAATAGAATTTTTTTTCAATTCATTAAATTTCCATATTGATTTTTATTTATCGATTCATTATAGTGACAATATTTGAATATAATGTAGGTTTAGATATATATCTTCCTTATTAACTATTCCTTATCTTTTAATTAATGACTAGTTATTTAAATGGATTGTGTGTTAATTTATTTTCTTTTTTATTTTTAATATTCAATAACTAATTAAGATAGTCATGTTACCAATTAAATTTATTTTTTTTGTACAGAAATTTAAAATCCAATATTTATTGTTCCAAATTAACTATTCTTCATTAAATCTTGATAGATTATTCTTTATGTAAGTGTTACAAAGAAATTAAGAACAACCTTATTTGGTTTCCATTCCCAATTAACTAGTATGTTTACTATGAATGATATACAATGATACACTACAATGAATTCTTATATTTCCCAAAAATATATGTTGAAATAATTATATTGAAATATTATATAGGAATATTCTATATAAATACATTTCAAAGAAAAATAACAATTTGGTTATTTCGGATGCAAATCTTTGTATCCTATCCAAATATAATAATGAAAAACAGACACCAAGTTCATATATTAGGGGTCATTATAATTAGAATAAAAGAATACATAATTGATATTTTGGGAAAATATTTTGAAAAATATATCTTATGGAATATAATAATATGATATAATTTGAGGATATGTATATAATAACATCATAATGTTTTGGTAATTTAGATATTATTTGGTTATTTATAGAAATACACATCTCTCTATTTACTAAAAGTAAATGTTATTCTAGAACATATGTAGCTAGGTAAATAAAGTCAAAAATCGAATGGAGGGATTGAATCAATAGTTAACTAGTATATAAAAATTATAATTACTATGATCCAAGATTGAAACTATTAGGCGATTCACTTTTGATAATTTTCATTTTCATAACAATCTATTTTAAAGGTTTTGAGAAGATATTTTTTATTAATGACCACAACTAATACTAAGGTGTATGATATTGAAAAAAAATCATGATTTAGACATCATATAAATGTTTATATGGATTTCCAACTATGATTATTATGGGGTTTTTTAAATGAATGGAACAATAAGGAATCATGTTAACATTTTATATGATGGAAAATGTGGTGGATATTAAGAACCAAATGGGAAGATCACAAATATAAAAATATCTTGATTATACCAATTTATCCATCCTAAAATATGTTTAACATCCAATAAATTATCCAACTCTCACAGAAACTAAAAAAGAAGAAGATATATTTTTTTGGAGATAATTTATTGGAGTCCATGAAGGAAAGAAATATTTATTTCTACAATTTCATAAATATTGAAAGAGATACTAAGTGAGTTGTCCCAAATGATTGGTAAAATGATTTTTGAGTTTAAAATATGGGAATAAAAAATGAAATATTGATTAATAGTAATGATTTCTATGGAAGGAAATAAATTTCAATATAGGTTACTATTTGTAGTTCAATTTCATAAATTCATAGATTAAAGGGAATTGTATATGTCAATAAAATCATATAAATGTTAACTAATAGAACATCGAAGGATCTAGGATGAAATAAAAACATTGAGGTCTTTATGAACTGGTATTTTATAATTATATTATAAAAGAATTTTTAGTAACATAATTTTGGTTATAATAATTAAGAAACATCCCAGGATTGTGTAAAATTTTAGAAGCATATATATCAATATTATTCCTTGTATTCTAATAATAATAATGATTTTATGTGATTACAATTGATTATATGTTTTAATTCGTAAATACACATTTTGAGGTTTTATTTGAGGGGTGTATACTAATGTAATTGATATTGTTGGAGAAATTTACAGAATGAATACACATTTGTTTATTATATGTCTTAGTGAAAATGATATTAAAGGAAGAGTGTCATAAAATTTTGTTGTTATGTTTAATGGTATTACAAACCTTTAGGGTTTCTCATTCATTTATTTGTAGGTAAATTTTTTTATTACACATTTGGAATGATATAGGAATTAAATAAATATGATATCAGAAAAATTATATCTCAAATGTCAGATGAAATATAGTAGCATATATAAAGGCCTTAGGGATTGACCTATATTCGTAAAGAAAAAAGGGATTACTTCCTACCACATAATTATGTAATTTTTTAGTTAATATTGTTTTTTATTTTTTTATTAACAAATTATAATGTGGAACCATTGGCCTTACCATTGAGAATAATAAATTAATGAACAATACTAGATAACATGTTCTTGACAAATAGGTATAATAAAAATGATACATATAAATAGAAAGACATATCACTATTTTATGGATTTTAAAATCTATTAATAGTGAATTTTAGTTCATCTAGAATTATTATTTTTTGGATATTCAGTTCTCTAATTAAGTGATTTATTGTAAATTTATTATAGAAAAACTTAAGTTTGATTTTTTATGAAATTAAATCATATCATGTAATTTTATTTACTTATAATCATAGGGCGTAAATTATTTACTCAACATTATGAAATAGATATTGAAAAAAAAACCTATTATCATTATATTTTATGAATAAAATAGTATCTTAAATCATAAAAAAATAATGGTTTTTAATTCCTTGACATTCCACTAATCATTGAATTTATTTTGACCAAATGACATAAATCATTGTAGAATTATTTAATATTTTCTTATATGTCCATATCCATATGTGCCAAGAGTATTCTATAACATAGAATCATAGTTTTGTATTATTTGAAATGAGCTATGTATTCATCTTTCCCTCATGTCAAGAAAAAGTTTTATTAACCTTAAAAAATGTCAGGTTTTTAAATAACATTATTTCAAAATGTCAAACGCTTGATTGTCAAGATAAATATTAAATTATGAGGTAGAAATTTATTTCTGGTTTTGAGAATGTGACACATATATATTTTAGTATCAAAGTATTTTATTCTATAGTATATGTGACATGCTATAATGATCTTAAACAACCCATCAAATTATATTTATTTAATTATAGTATCTTCAATATCTCACGGATCATGAAACCTTATGCATAAATGATCTGTAATATATTATAAAAACATAACCTAGATATAAAAGTGTGGGGTGTCATTTTTTATAAATAAATGATGACAAATATGTTTACCTATTGGTTATAAATAAAATAGGACTCTTTAAAATGAATAGTAAATGATTTCTTAAAACAATATTTTTCTAAAAAAATTATCATGTAAACTTACAGCACAAAATTATAAATATAATTTTGTAAATTTTTTAAATAGGAAATTTAAAAAATTTTATTTATTTTTTAAATCATCGAAAAAAATTATAATATTGTGAATTTCTATGGTTTTTATGAAATGATAGATTTTTTATGAATAATAAAAGTAATGATTTTTAAAGAATTTTTTTTAAAAAAATTTAAATTATTAAATTTTTCTTTTAAATTTATATTAATTAAATTTTTATCAATTATATAATAATTTAGATAATTTCTTACAATATAATAATTATCATTTAGAGTTTTGTAATTAGGGATATTTAATAATATGATTATATTTTCTTTGGAAACCATATTCCTCATCTTGTGTAGAGGTATAATTTTAAAATGAACTCTTTGAATTATGGGAAATAATATCTAAAATTTATATTAAATACATAAAATCAAATAATTTATATTATATAATAATTTCGACATAAATTTTCCCCATTTTGAATAATAAAATAAGTAAAAATTAATTATCTTGGTAAATGTAAAAACTTATTTGTCGGGGTATAAAATAAATTTACAAGGAGAAAAATGGCATAACAAATTAGTCGACCCCCAATTTATTCAAGTAAAATGAACATATATTCTCTATATATAAATAATATCTGATTTTGAGTGGTTTTCATGATAGAAAAATTGGTAAAATTGAATGTATTCGTAAATTCCATGTGTTCCCTCTACCCCTACTACACCAAACTAAGCGTTTAGATTTGGTTTCTTTTGTCGATTAACAAAACCATCTCTAATATTTATTGAAATTATTTAATGGTGGTTATATAAAAACCACTTCCAAAAAGATTCAAAATTATCTAATGTGGCACATTCCCCCTCCACCGAAACCCTGATATCCTCGCCCCCCCGCCTCCACCCATCGACCCCAACCCAACTGACTCCCTAGAACCATAGCCTTGTCACCACCCGTCACCTTCGATCACCTCTCACCACCACCCAACACCGCCACGCACCACATCATGACCTTTTATACCTCTATTTTACATTCCTCTTCAGCTCTAAGCACACCTCACATCATCATCCCTCTCCATGCCTTTCCACCCCATTCCATTGTTCTTGACCTCCACCATGCCTCCCCTCCAATTTTATGTAGTTATTTCAATTGATATTCCACCTCATTTCTTTTTGTATATTTCATTATCTTTTTATTAAATTATTTACTCAATTTTGGATATTTTTTAGTGATGAACTAATTTAATAATGGTTATTGATACCCATTGGGTGGGGGTTTTGACTACAATGGGTATAAATGAAACAATTTTATGACTTCACAAACATATAAGTAGTTTAAGAGTAGTTAAGTCACATAATAATTTTATTTTTAATTTATTCCATAATTGGATGATTTATATGGTTTAATGTGTGTTGAATCATATTTTCTTTTCTAGTGTAGTGTCAAGAGATCTCCACAGACATATATGGGGTGTTGGACATTATTTCATTACGATAGTAGTTCCCAATGTGTTTTCTAACAGTTATGAATAATTTTTTAATGAAAATATATAATTATAATTATTTATATGTAGTTATTAATTTTATGTGATGTGATGATTTTTTAGAGAGTTGAAATGGACTCAAATGCAGCATGGATGAAATATAATGTGTTCTTATGGATCATGGTTTATGTTCTAATGAATATTAGGATGTTGGTGGTCCCAATAATTCAAGAAACAGTTGTTGTTTTTTTCATCAACTGCTAATGAATGTATATTGTATAGAAATTGGTATAATTTATATGAGAATATTGTGTTTAGAAAAATATATGTGATTGTGTAGGATTTCATGTACATGATAGGGTTGTGTAATAGTAAATTATGAGATTAGATCAATAAACCCATCATTTATAGATAATGATGTGGGATGATATCTTAGTATATCACCAGACATAGTTTCATTAGAAAATAGTATATGGTTTTTATAACACCATACCAAGAGTTCTAATTTATTTCATGTTATTGTTCATTTATCTGATTTCAAGGTGTAGAACGCATTAGAGGAATGTTAGAAATACCCCCCCTCTCTATTATAAATATTGTGGAACTGTTTTGGAGATACATTTCAATAAATTCTCTAATTTCATGATTACATATAATAATAAACCCTTTTAGTTTTATAATGTTGATTCCAAAAAAAATAACCACATGGATTTATCATCACTCAATTAAAAAAATGCATTACAACCTGACCCAATTGATGGTGGTGTTAGTATGTCTTATGACAACGTCCTGATAATATATATCATTATTCATTGGAAAGTTGTCCACTTTCCCAATTTTTATTCTTCTTCAATTTCAACATAACTTATTAAATGAAAAAATAAATTTATCATAATAAATTTGGTTTCATGTGTCTCTATATATAAAATAGGAAATTAGAAAATTTGAATGTTTTAATTTTGAAAAATGACTATTTCTATAGGGCTATTAGAATACACATGTTTCAATTCAGTATATTTTGAAAAATTGAAAGTGGAGGGGGTGTACATTTATTTTTTGTATCATGGGTCACCAAACCATCATGGTTGGTATTAACGCTAATAACACACTATTTATAGATCAGCTTATTATGTAGGTGAACTCTCTATGTCATTTCGAGGTGTCCTTAATTTTTTATTTTATGATTTTTACTATATATTCCTCAATTATATTGTTTTTTATGATTTAGATATTATTATATGTAATTAATTTCTATATAATACCTATTATATTTTATTTTTCAATATCATTAAATAGATGGTATCATTTATTATTTCAAATTCATTTGTACTTGGGAATATTACACATGATATTTCAATTATATTCCACAAAAATCCATGAAACCATGTATTATAGGTTTTCTTATATACTATATGTCTAGGGATGAAGTTTTGTATCCAATCTACCAAATATTTTTTTCTCTAATTGTCTCTTTAATGTAAATTATAAATTAATAATTAAAATCATTGAATTTAATATTCACGCAAAATTATTATTTTATTGATTTTTTACCTAAATTCAATTTATCAGGATAAATGGAAATCATTAAAAATAAATTTTTCCATGAAATTCCATTAACAATAGAATGAGATTCTATTGAATAATAATAATGATGATTGATAACACATAACAACATCCATTGTGTGATAGATTTATTTTAATAGACAATTTATCTATACAAGAATATATAATCCTTAAAAGGGATCTAATATTTTATAATTTGTAAATTTATGTCATATTATCTTGGGACTGTGTGTGATTTTAAAAATTAATATACTATTTCCCCTATATGATTGAGTAAAAATTGTAAAAACCCCATATTATACAACCACATATTGATAGGTTTTATAGAAACAAAAAATAAAACTTTGATGTAGTCTTTAGAAAACCAAGCGTGTATAAATTAATTTCACTTTTATAATCTGAATTTAGAATTCATTTAGAATGAATGATTTTTTGGAAAAATTTCATATAGAATTACAAAACAATTTTAAAATCACCATGATGAAAGGGAATATTTTTTGGGTTCCCAACAAGTGAATATTTGGATATAAACGTTTTTAGGTATGTTATGATATAAAAATTTCCCATTTCCCACCTACAATGATTTATTTTAATTACTCAATTAAATTTTAATATAAAGAATTATTGTCTTTTTTTTTCTTCTTCTTTTACTATAATAAGTACTTATCCCATTAATTTTCAATTTACATTGTGGTTGTAATTTAAATTAAACTATTTTTTTTGTAAATAATATTGTTAGAAAAACTATAGAAACAAAAAATATTTTTACATATAGTATAAAATACATAAATCTATACAAGATTTTTGTTAAAACTATTACTGTGTCTTGTTAGATGAAATACATACACTTCATGAAAATGATCATTTTCTGGCTGTTTAGTAAACGACCAAATATATTTAAATAATTTCATTGTGGTTTTATATAAACCACCACTAAATAATTAAAAAACCTAAAAAATGTGACCCATCTACCCTACATCGATACCCCTAACCCCGACCCACCCCTCCCCCACCAACCCCCTAACACCACATTATGCATGAATACCTTATATAGAGACTTACTCTTTGAACATAAAATGCATTGTATATGTCTTGTAATGTTTGGTGAATATTTTTAGATATGGAGTGTTGTGTCTAGAGGATGGATGTTGGTCTAGATTTCTGGTGTTATAATTTTTTGTATTATTTTATATTTTTTATCATCTATTGGGTAAGTAGTGTTTGTATGACAATATGAATTATTCATGGCATTTATTAAATAATTCTCTATTTTATTGTTTATATTGATATGTGGTGTATTTATTGGTTATTTTCCCATTATAGTATACTCTAATTTGAGGTATTTTTTCACCATGGAATATATATTTTTCCCTTGAAACATTCTTGCTGCCACTTTCATATTTGTTAGTATTCTTGTTAAATGTTGAACGTCATCTCATATTATGAATATAGAATTGGAAATTTAAACATGACATCATAAAATCTCGTTCATTTTATAAATTTGGGATATTTAAGAGGGTAATATGATTTATTTTTCTAATCCAATGATAGGCCATATATAAGTCAGTCCTGATATCCTTTTGCTGTTATGTCTGAATTACCATGGGTGTGGTGTTATTATTAATTCATTTTTCTACTATAATTGAATTCTTTATGGAATATAGTGTTCTTAAAAAAGTTGTAATTTTATATTTTCATCTCCTCTATCTCTAGAATGTATCCCATTTTCATGCACCATAATTGGTATATATTAATTTCACGACATATAAATGAATGATTTTAATCATCATATTAAAATGTGATTCAGTTGTTTAAAAGGTTAATAAATATATATAGGGTTCAAATGTATTTATCCCCAATGAATTTATGCTACATGATTGATCCATTCATAAATATAATTATTTATAATTTTGGTGATTGAACTTGTGGAATCATACAAATTGATTCTTGATACATTATTATGTATTTATATTGGAAAACCTTATTTAACATATTCATATTTATTTTATGTAATATATATGAATTTATATTACTATTTATTAACATTTATGTGTTATAATTTTATTTTAATAATGCGTAGGCACATTTTTATATTTATAGAAACAAACTAGAACACATTACCAAGGAACGAGACTCAATATGCTAAGGGTTTGGAAGAGTTTTTAAAAAATTTAATTTCCAATAGAACCATTGATGAGAGAATAAGATGCCTATGTCATGAATATAAATGTTGATGATTTTTGATGTTAAATGTTTTTGATTATCACATTATATTGAATTAATTCCCAGATTAATATTTTTTATGGATATGGAATGGAGAATCAAACATTACAGAAAGGTTTCGCATTAATGACAATCTACAGAATGAGACCCCAACATCGTCCAAAGTGGAGAATGAAATTAAAAAACATATAAATGATTTATTTGGCATTGTTATACACCATTATCAATATTAAAATATATAAGAACAACTAGTAGTGGGTGTTATAAAAAGTTACATAGAATGGAATGTTTTTTATCCTATAGGACAACAAGATCAGGACTATAACATATCATTGGAACCATTGGATTCTATGGAGACTATTGAAAAAGAAAACATTAATAATCAGACAGATGCGTTACGTGGATTTGTTAATGATGGATATCAAGTGGTTTATATTGGATTTTTGAAATATTCCAATCCATCTTTATTTTTGATATTGGACCATATAAAATTCCAATGTGGAATAATAAATAAGTTGATATCAATTATATTGGAATTAATGCATGTATTGAAGAAAAGATCACTGTGTATTTTTATGATATGAAAATATTTGTTAACATGATTGGTCTGAATTATACCAAAATCCAAGCATATCCCATTCATTGTATTCATTATTTGGGACAGGATTCAAGTAGGCACGATTACAAGAAATGTTCATCTATATGGTAGTATATGGAGATTTTAAATGTCAAAATCAACATATATCAATGATGAAGATGAAAATAAACTCACCTGCACTATTTTTGCATTAAATTACATTAAATCATTGAATGAAAATATTAATCATGTCAATGAAAAATGTTGAACACGTGAAATGGAATTGTGTAGATAATAACAATGATTATTTAACGTTACATCTAAGTGACTCACAATCCTGGAGTGAATTTGATTTATTACATCCATATTTCTGAAATGTTCCAAGGAATTTTCAATTGGGATTGTATTTTGAGGGATTCAAACAATTTTGGACTTTGACTACCCATTATAGCATTCTATTAGTTGTTTTGAACCCTTATAATCTACCACTATATATGTGTATGACACAAACCTATTTTATAATTTTGATGAATATTACTTGAACAAAAATGCATGGAAATTATATTTATGTATACTTTATTCTGTTAATTGAAGAATTACCAGAGTTATAGAGAAATGGTGTTGAGACAAATTATTCTTCTTCTAGAACAATGATAAAAATGCATTTTTCTCTAATGTGGACCATTAGTGACTTCCCTAGAATTGGGTATTTATCTAGTCGAACAAATACATGTGTTTGTATTTTCCTATTTGTAATTTTTATTTTGATCTCGAATGGATACCAAACAGAAGAAAATGGTGCTTCTTATGTCATCAATGATTTCTCGATGCGTCTAATTGATTTTGGCTGAAAAAGTCAATATTAAATAGTTTAATGAATTATAGACCACCGTAAAAGTTTCTAACATGTTATGAAATGTTTGAAATACAATGAAATGATGAAACTGAATATAGGAAGGCTCACAATTTTAATGATAGTTGAAAACGAGTTCTAAGTGCATCGTCATCTAAAATAAAAATGTGATAGTGGGAGAAAGAAAGTATATTCTTCAAACATCCTTATTGGTAATTTAATTTTGTATTGAAAAATAATTATTTTTAGAATATTGAGAAAAATATTTTTGACCATTTTTTCTTCACATTGCTTAATGATCACGAAATGCTGAAGGATCATCTCAATGCATTGATAGAAATACTACTAACAAACATGAAGCATGATCTATAGCATGATGATAATGGGATATATGCTCAGATAAATTTTTTAATGATAAATAGGGATAATGATACATTCATATGAATTTTAAAAGCTGTGAAGGTATCAGATATGTATTCCTGTAACATCTAAAGGTGTGTTGACTAAAAGAATTATTGGATAAAATGATTGAAAATCCGTGATTAACATATTCTTTTAGAGTAGATACATACTTTTTTCATTTTGTAAATTGTTTCCTGAATATGTTTCTACTATTGTACACCAAATCTATACACTTTGAAGAAAATTATTTGAGAAAAATATACATCAATTTCATCATGAAAACATTCAGGATTTCTTTTTATTGACACATTTTTCACTGGAGATAATCTTTCCTCGATCAGTTTTTACTCTCATGATGCATTTAACATTACATTTGGTTGAGGAAGCTAAATTAGCCGGCCAAGTACATTATATATGGATGTATCCAATTAATAGGTACATTATTAATTTGTTTTTAGTTTCAATAAAAAATTATCAGCACTTCATTAAATACATAATTATATTTTTTTATTTTATTTCACATATATCATCAGAATTTGAAATCATACGTGAAAAATAATGCTCAACCAGAAAGGATAGATTTCATAAGGTTATTTAGAAGAGTATTGGCTATAAATTTATTCCGAATACATGGATGATATTGAGACATGATTTAGTCTAATTGGACATGTTGATGACACAACAAATCAATTTGATATACATGGGAAATACACAATTCTTCCTGCTATTGTTTGATCAGTTAGTATGAGCTCAAATGTTACACTAATATAAATGGAATTATTATAGGAACATAGATATTTGATGATGAATACTAAAATTTAAGATCCATTCATGAAGGGTTGAGAAAACAAACAAAGTGATGAATGAGAGGAAGAACATGAAATGAGAAATATATAACAAAATATGTTAATAAAGAACTAGTAGAATAGTTTTCACTACATTTATTTTCAATAATATTGACATCAATATGGATATTAGGTTGATAAAAATATTTCTTAATTATTATAATGTATATTAATTTTTTAATATCATGAATACATATACTCAAGTAGAGTTGTTATAAGATTTAATGTTTCACAGTCGATGTCCTTTAAAAAAAGATAGAAATTATGATGCTTACAACGTGAATGGATTTAAATTCCATATAGATGATCTAAAATAGGTTTTTAAAACACATAATAGTGGAATATTTATGTTTTATGAAGTGGAATACTATAAAATGTTGACTCATATTCTACAATTAAACTACCACTGAAATTTTCAAGTTTTTTATTTCAAATGAAATTGGGTGGAAATTATTATGGGTGATAATTGATATTCATTTAAATTTACATTTCTGAACATATCGTGAATAATGTATGTTTGTGACCATGAGATACATGATATAAATATTTTATGACCACAATATAAAATGGTATATTATGTGAACGATGACATGGATTATGGGTGGAGTGTAGTTTCTCACATAAAACAAAGAGATTTGAATGATATGCATGACGATTAAATATTTGACATTTGAAATTGAATACCCTCAAAAAAAGATGTGGAATATTTTTTCCAACATGATGTGATAATATTAGTCATTTTAGTTCCCTGTGAATTGACATCACCAGTTGAATGTCGATCTGACATGTTTCATGTTTGTTGGACTATGATCTAGTTCTACGGAATCCACACTCTTGGTGTGATTTTCGATAATTATCGATAAACCATATTATTTAATTCATGGAATGGATTGTTTGTATTTGGTGCAAGCTAAAATTCATTTAGTTCAGAGGAATGTTTTGTTATTAGATTCATATGAAGTGACAATAATGTTTGTTTGTGAGTGAGACCCACAGATGTGTTAGATGTATTCTTCCTCCTTATTATCCTTCATTGTAGAGCTGATATTGGGTTCATAGGAGGTTCAACATTTGGTGGTTCCAAGGATTGTAAAGAGTAACCTGATGACCTTCTAGAAGAGGTTTTATCATTATCCTCTTGATGAGAGATGGATTTTCAGATCCATATATATACATGTGATCCCTTATATCAACATCTTGATATAGGATGGTGTCTTCTGAGTTTCTCTAGCAACTCATATAGCTCAATGTTTTAATGTTTTGTGGTTTTATTCAGTTTAGTTGGTTAACATTTGGTGAACCACTTATATTAATGGAGAAAGATGACAAAATTGTGTATTTGTGGGTAAATTATCACCTCTTTAACCATGCGATAGAGAATAACCCACATCCTCTTCCACATATTTTTTATTCTTTTTATCAAATGAAGTGTGAATTATTGTTCTATAAGATTGATTTTCAGTTATGATATCATCATATAAATTTTAATGATATCGATAACCCAAAGTTTTCTTTCTATTTTTTTCAAGGTAATTACATTTCAGTTGTAATGTTTTCCAGTGTGATGAATAATATAACTATTTTAATGTGTTAATGAATGTTATGTTCCATGATTTTTGGAATCTGTTCATTGTGGTTTTCATTTACCACATACCTATATACTATGTGTCCATGTAGGATCATGTAGAGCATCAGAATGATATTTTGGGATTTCTTTATCAACAATTTGTATTTGGTACATTATCAATGTTTGATCATTGGCATTGATAAGTCTGGTTCATGGAGATTTTTTTCTCATATTAGGAAGTAGATATAGTTAGTTAAAAGTTATAAGAAATAATATCTTTGATATCCCTAATATATTAATATAGGTATGATGTTTCCATGGCCTTTCAAGCTATTATATGGGATTTCTATCCTATTTTTCATGGTTTGTGACTCCAACAAAAACATATACTATGAAACATCAGGCATTCGTGTGGACTTATCAGTTCCAGGAAACTATCGAGTGATTAAAGTGAAGTTAGTCAGTGCTCTAGTTCTTTTTTTCCATTATAAGGGGTTCATTTTTAGGTTTCTATGATGTTTTACATCTTGGTATATGCTCTGTTATGATGTAGTAGAAATAGGTCATTTCTTATGTGTCTCAGCAGTTTCATCCTCTTGAAGACAATTATTCCTCCCAGGATCTTGAGTTGGAAGCAGAATTTTGTGACATGAATTTTGTGGAGAAATTACCTCAATGGAGAGTGTTATGTGGTATTAACTAATCATAAGAGCCAATGGTACATTTTATTATAGCATGACTTCATCTTGTGACAATTTTGGTGGGTGGATTTCTTATTTGATTTTGTAAATGAAATCTCATATGCACATAGAAAGGGGAATGTAGTTGTCGATGCATTACAAATGATGCTTCATAGTGATGAAGTGCATGAATCTAGTGATTCATTGAGGGTGATGGATGAATTAACATCATTATACAAGGACATGGGAGATGTTGTAAGAATAGGTTGTTTTTTTTCATATGATGGTGCACTCAAATTTTGTACATTGTGTGATTGTGTCCTAGTTGGTGGACCATGTGGTGTAGTTTTGGAGAGATCGAGTTCTTTGTGGAGAGGTCCCTAATGGGTGGTCCATGAAGAATATAATCATGTTTTGTTTTGGGGAATGATATTTTTTACCTTAGGTCATGTGTAATGTTGTTCTTAGTGAGTTCCTTAGTTCTCCCTTAGTGGTACATCCTAGCATGAAATATATGTACCATGACTTGAGGAGACATTTCTAGTGGTATGGATTAAAATGTAAAAAAGTAGAGTTTTTGTCATGATGTTTGGCCTTCCAAAAGGTGATATTTCAACACCATGTTGATAGTGGGATTCTATAGTAGTTAGTTGTTCCACATTGTAAGTGAGAGGAAATCTCAAAAGACATTTTTTCAAGTTTTCCTTGAGAATATGAAGCCCATAATTCAAAATTGATAGTATTGAATCGTTTGATGAAATCAAAACAAATTATATTTATCAAAGAGTTCAGTTAAATGGTGTTTCTTTTGAGGAAGTATCTAGAGGAGTTGGCGAGACTTCATAGATTACCATGGAAGATCATTTATGACTGTGATCCTCATTTTATTTCTATGGTGTAGAAAGGTCACTAGAATGTTTTAGGAAATCTTCTATTCATTAAAATTCCTTTTCTTATGCAAACAGAAGGTCAGATCGAGAGGGCTGACTAGACACTTTAATTCATGTTGTGCTTGTGTGTGTAGTATTTTGTATGTTCATGGATGAGGAACATAACCTTGGAAATGTTATATTAAAACAATAGTTTTCACACTACCACCAGTATGGCAGAATATCATGCCTTTTATAGATGACATTTACCATATTCATTGTGAATACATGGGGTGACAGATTCATGAATAAGAATTTAGGTATTGGTTTATAATTTTATAGATATTGGTTAGATGATTCACAAGAGGATTAAGGCCACATAGGACCATCAAAATCTTATTCCAATCATAGGAGGTGACCCCTGGTGTTTTGGAATAGGGATTATGGGTTTCTGAAGGTGACTACCCATCATGGAAAGTGAATTGTTTTTTCATGGGAGTAATTTTTATTCCTAGTTTGTTGTCACATTCAATTTATTAGCTCATGTCAGAGGATTGCAATACCAGGTAGAGATTCCCATGTAGATGAAATGGATACATGATGTTTTTTATTTGTCTTCTCTCTATTGTTATCTAAATTATGACCTTCATATCATTAATTGGGTTGAGATGGATTTCGATGATGATGTGACCTTCAATGAGAAACATTTAGATATCCTAGAGAGCCAGTAGAAGGTGTTGCGCATTCATGCAATCCCCTTGGTTTTTTTCTTATTGCAGCACGATTGAATTTAGTAAAGTACTATGTAATGGAATTCATATATACATTTTTAGTACCCCAAGCTAATTGATGCTTATATCTTATCTTATAATGTTGTTCGTTAGGTGAATGTTGACCCTATCTATTTATGATATATATTTTTGTTGTTTCATTATATGGTATAGTCTCTTCTGAGAGGTATATTCCTCAAGATACCTTTTAGTGGATTATAGTTGTTTTTTCCTGGTTTTTCTCTTATTCCTTTATTGAAGAACATATGCTTTTGGGGTGGAGATATAATTGAGAGGTATATTAGGGTGTGGCTATTTGGATGAACCATTATTGTTTCCTCCCTGGGTTGGTTTTGGATTGTCAATGATGAGAAAGTTTTGAAAGGTATTTGATTTAAGGGAATGGGTCTGTGTGGATCAACCCTTTGGGTTTTTTAAAAGATCTATGTTCTAAGAAGTGTCTTAGTAGGTGTTTAGATATTTTCTGTTATGTAAAATATTCTTATGGGGGATTACAAATTGTGTAAATGCAATATAAAATGTGAAATTATTTTTCAAAGTTTGTATCAATGTGTTTAATAGGTATTCATGTATTGAAATAGTTTACGGATCGAAAAATAAAATAATTTATTGAGGGGATGTGTTTTTCGATGGAACTCAACCATGAGGAATCACATGGATTAAAAGAGGATTACAAGCCATGTAATTCCCCACTGCTATATTTTTTTCAACAACTCAATTTTTGTAAAAACCAATTGATATAGTGGATCTCCCACTACACAAAATGAACAAATGGCATTCTCTTCTTTGTTTTGGGATTACCTAATCATGTAAAAATCCATTGCTCTATCCTTTGATCTATAGAATTCCGTATTTGATATGGTGTATAATATATCTCCATTCATGAGTTTTATTTGATATATTTCCTAAAATTTCAATTTTTCCATTCATGGAACAAGAACTGAATGTATTTAATGGATTTTTCTTGGTTATTGTTTGGTGTGGTTGTGTTGTGGCATCCATGGTTGGATCCTTTTATTGTAGGAGAGGTGATCATGATCCGTTTAATTGAAATATTATTATGCCAATATTGCGAAAAACCTTTTAAGATATAGCATTCATTTATTCTACATTTATTTACTTGAAGTTATGGTGTTATCATGATTTACCGCCATGTATCACAGTGAAATGGACCTATTTAAATATAGGAAACATATTAAATAATTGGTTTATATCATGTAGTGATGTTGTTACATTGTACCGTGAAAACATTTTTGCTCTTGATTTTCTAGGTAGTTTATGTCTATGCTTGATTTTTTAGCCTATTCATGATGTGAATTTGTAACGAAGTTAAATCTAGAATTAATTGATAAATAATTGGCATAAATATAGTGGAATATTTAATAATCCTGTTTCCATTTTCATAATTTTATATTAATCAAATAGTCACAAGTATGGATTCTTAATGGAGTGGGTTGATGAACCTGAAGAATGTTTATTATATTTTATAAAGGGTTAATGGAATGTTTAATTACATTATTAATTAAATTGGCAATAGCTTGTGATATACTGTTATTTAGTTTTCGAATAGTTTGAACCAGTGAACTATTAATTTTTTAATTAAAGATGAAATAATAACTGATAATGTGTTAATGATAAATAATTATATGGTTTGAGTTTCCCACACTATTTTATAGGCCAAGTGACTTGTTCTATGAAGCTATTATATCTCATTGTGTGTGAAGGGTGGACTCTATTTTAGGGAAGAGATCCTGTTGTAATGTTAGTTACTACATTTTTTGATGTTCTATGTATACGAGACTTGTGGTTGTGGGTGTAAGGACGAATGACTGTGACTTTAACGTAGCATGGAGTAGCATGGGAAGTGAAATACTAGAGGTATCCTTGGATACATGGGGCACGGAGGCCCAATTGATGGGGCAAAAGATGTGGCAAATAGTGGTGATATGAAATGGTTTATGCAAATGGTTGTCGAGATGAATACCAGATATGATTGAACTTGTTGAATCTTGGCTTACCTATCATGATTAAGGTGGATTTTGGATAAATCTATTGTTTTTGTTTCTGCTTTACTTTCCTCACTATATGATTAAGTTTTCCATTCATACCCTCCTTCCATAAGAGGTGATGATTTTTGGGGTATTTCACATAATTTATGTGGGTATAATTTTGAGGTTAGATGGTTATATTCCCCTTATACATGCATAAAATATTATATGGGTAGTTATCTTACTCACTAAGTAGTTCTCGTTGTGTTTGGTTGAATATGATATTTTTTTAGAATACCTAAAATTATTGAAATATTGAAACAGATAATTTTGATAATGAAAGATTAAATGAATGTTTAACCCTAGGGGTTTTACAATCTAGGATGCAATGACGAGGCTGTATTTCTAAGAAGTCGAGGACTCAGTTTGGTTATGCCTAAATGGAATAGAGTTTTGATAGAATGATAATGAGATTCAATGTGGAATAATAAAATTGTTAATTAATGTTTATATAAATATTTAACATATTGTAAAACTGATAAAAAGGGATAAATTAACAAAATATATCCCTTTAAATTGTTTTGTGATTATATCATATCTAGTCTTAGCAGTGGTATCCTGGTGTCTGATAGAAGCTATCTCCATCGAGTCTGAGACAATGTTATTCCCATAGTGTTGTTGTTATATATATTATATTTTGTATTGTTTGTGTTTCTATATGATAATACATGATGTCGTTTATGAAAATTTACACCCCAAGGATTTTGTGCCTTAGGGGGTGGGTTCAAACATCACTGTGCTAGGATGAATGGATGAGAACCCCCAGTTTCCCATATCTCTTCACTTGGTATTGTCTTAGGCTTGTATTCAAATCGATTAGTTTTCCCCATATATGTTTATAGAGGGTTTTAATGTCTTATGGTTATATCACACACATATATTCGGGATATAATTTCTAATTTACTACAATAGGTGTAACATTGATAGGATTTGAGGTATCGAGGGTCCTTACGTGTTGTATGGGTGGTAATGGCTTGATTTATAATACATGATATTTTATACACACTATGCAAGCAGTGGTAGTTGCTGAAAACTGTAAATATAATTTTGGTTGTATGTATGTGGTGGTGAGTTTCATGGGGTGCATATTGTGGTGCTTCACCGAAGCGTCTGTAGGAATGCCTCAGGTGGAGAGATGGTCCAGACGTGCGATGTTATGGAAAAATGGAATCCCATTTGGGAAGTGGTAGTAAGGTATTTTTTATATTCATTTTTATATTATATACTATTTTATGTGATACATGTTGAGAGTATCCATGATGAGGTTGAGAACATTGTATACATATTTAGGATATAAGTTAGTATATCATTTTTTACTATGATTTAGCATTACTTCATTACATTTGTATGTGAGCCTATGAGGAGGATCCTATAGAGTATACTATTATCCTCATCCAAAAAAATAAAATGTTTATCTGGTCACTTGGTGAATGTTTTATATTATACTAGTTAATAATAACATAGGGGTTTTGTTGGTTTAGTTTGGGTGTCATGGTCACTACCATTATTCCATTGATTTGGTACATTCAGTTCTCCTATTTCAGCTCTAGTAGTTTCACATGACATTACATATGTGTACCATGGATTTAATTTATATTGTACTGTGGGAAGGATTTTTTTGATCTCTATCTTATCTATCCCTTATTCACGTTTTTTCATAGAGGGTAATGCCACCCATCTGTTGGTTTTATATACCCTAAGAGCTAGTCACAAACACAAGACCTACTATAGGCGGGACTCAAATTCCATTATCTCTCATCTCACATTGCCTGTCCAAGACAGGTACACTTTTTGGGGATTTGTCCGTTACAGTATTCAAATGTATAATTCAAATGAAACATAGAACAAACTAATCACAATAAATCAATGAACTAATTCAAATATTTCTTCTCCACGTCATAGGGAAATGAAAAAAGAATAAAGGCTGAGTTAATATGCTCAGTTATGGTTATTGATATAACAAACTATAATTATTAAATAAATCATAATCAATATGGATTTCTAAATAACATGATAAAAATTTCATTTAAAATATAAATTGAGAATAAATGCATCTATGGATATAATAGAAGTACTAATGTATTAGAAAATTATATTTATTGAATTTTAAATAACAGAAATTCTTTTTATTGGATTTCCTAATTATATATGTCATTATATCTCTACAATCAATTCAATATTCCATCATAGTTTAATCAATGAATAGATATTTTAAAAAATCACATCAAATGAGGCTACATAAATGATTTTTCTCATGATATAGTTCGATACATTGATTTGATATCAATAACTAGGACCCACACATCAATGAATGCCCAAATAATTTCTACTATATTTAATGGTCCATTTAATTCATAAATATTGTGTTTATAAATAATCATTTGGATTTAATATAGGAAAAATATATACATTTCCCAAGCTAGTCAAAAAATCATTATTTTTAATGCCCTATACAAAGAAATGGTATATGTTAAGTCAATAAGAAAATCATTAATACATGGAATATATATTTTTTTGTGAAATTTATTGTCTAATTAAAATTGACCATATGAAATTGAATGGTTCAATAGAAATTTAAAAATAAAAAATTTTATAAAATAGAAAAGGTGACCATTTATTTATTAGATGTGTTGTATCTTTTATAATGTCATAAAATTTGTACAATATTTTTAAATTGTAGAGAAAGATTAAAATTTCATTTTATTAATGATTTGTATTTTTAAAAACAATGAGATCTTTTGGATGATACTAAATATTATAAAATAGTTATTGTGGAAGGAATGTTCATTAATGAAGTAAATGTTAAAAAAATAAAATCAATTATATATTTATTGGAATGAAATTTAAAAATAACACTTTCTAAATGTTTCCGTTATAAATAATTTAAATGTATAATATAAAAAATTTCCTATAAAAAATAATTTCTTTATGTAATAAGATCTTTTTTATAACAATTTTTCAATTCACTGAAGTAGAAGAAAAACATATATAATCAAAAAGAGAAATAGGATCTAATTTTTAGTAAAAAATTATTTTACATGATTCATATTCTAATGATAGGAAATTATTTAAGAGATAATTAAAAATAATAAAATATACATAAGATATTAAAATTCACGTATTTTATAAATAATAGATTATAATTTCACTTTAATGAACAAAAAGATAAATCCAATAAATTGGGATTTTATTATTAGTTTATATATATTTTTTACCTATTAAATTATGACCCTCACCAAAGAGTAAGAATGAATTTAATATTTAATAATTAAATTTAAATATATATATATATGTGTGTGTGTGTGTGTGTTAAATATATAAAAGGATAAATATGTTCAAACCATTTAAATAAATTGGTTTACAATATAAAATATTTCATAATTTAGTTAAAATTGAGCCAAAATTACCTTAACAAGATAATATCATTGATGTAACAACTAACAAATAAAGATATTAGGATTTAATAATGTAACTCAAAAAAACTTCTGTAATTAAAATATAAAAAATTCATATGTTACTTGAAAAATAATCAAATGATAACATAGTCAATGACCTAGAATTATAACACTATTAATAGAAATTGAGTAAAGAAACTCATTACCACATGTTTGAGTTAAATTTGAAATGAAATTAATCCCACGTATAATATATTTATATTTAGTAAATATCAATAAATGAACCATATTCATATATATAATATCAAATGAAATCATTTTTGTATATTTTTATCACATTTTTTATAATAATATTTTACTATTATCATTAATTTGGGTGTTAATAGCTTCATTTTGAATACGTGTTTTGATTTACTAATTTTGATCCTTTCATATTCTCATGGATCGAACATAAAAATAATATTATTAATTTAATTATATATATATATATAGTTATCTATAAAATGCAGTGATATAAACATGCATTACACCATTCACGGAGATAGTAGGCCCTATTAAGTATGAATACAATTTTCACATTCTGATGGATGAAACTAAATAAATGAAAATAAAAATTCATTTTTTAAAGAAATTTATATATAATATATATATCATATATGTTAATTCGATATATAAATATTACAATCTATGTGAAAAAAATGAATGTTGGAGGACATTCCTCAGTGGAAGTTGTAGTCCACATGTCTACATATGTGATGTTGTATTTTTCCAATGGATTGGAATTTTTAATTCTTGATGTGATATTCTAAAAAATTAATCATATTTTTTCCATAAAATAATAGTTATTAATTAGTACAATATTTATAACCATACAAGAAATGTGGTGATGAAAAATAAATTACATGGCAATAACCATCCATTAAAAAGTAATATTAAGGACACAAAGGTAAGGCTATTGAGAAAAATGGAAACTATATAACTTATATAATGATTTATGTAAGAGAGTATGGTATGGTATTTCATGAGATAAATGGATAATGAGGATTGAATAAGTGATTGGTGGAGGTACCTATTAATAAAAGAGGTCGGGTACTATTACCAATAAATAATAAATTAAATTAATAGAATGTAATTTTTAATGGAAAACAGAAGAAAATTGTTGTATTTTTTTGTAAATGACGGTATTATTTGTAATAATCCAAAAAAATAAAATTTGGATATAATTTGTCTATTTTATGACCTTATCTATTTGTATTAACCCTTAAAAACCCTTTTTATAATTACAATAACATCAATTTTATTACAATTTTAGGGTCAATGAAATTTACCATAAAATGATAAATAACTAAAAAATAGACAATGGTTTATAATTTAAACCATTTGAAATACTATTTTCCCATGATTAATTTTTTTAATACTAATTCATATACTAAAATAATTTATTATAAAATTTCATTAATATCATTTATTGGAATTATCAAAATATTATAAAAAAATATATTTATATCTCAGGTGATATGTTTCAAATTTGACATGTTTTAGAATATAATGATTATATTTTCTTTATATAATCATCCAATAAAACATTATATGTTTAGATCTCATTTTTAATCATATATATTGCTTTAACATGTTGTTTATCTATTTTTTCATTAACCCCAATATTAAATTTTTCAATATATATGTATTATAATATTGTATTTATGTGAGAAATTGGATAATAATTAGAAAAGGGATGAAAATTTTGACCAATTGAAATATTATTAATCTTATATTAGAATTTTTAAGAATTTTCAAATATTTAATAATATATAATTAACATAAAATTCTATTAAATTAATTTTATATAGTATTAACTATATTTTATTTTTAAATCAACATGAAGATTATTTAATTTGAATATAATACATTAAACCATAATAAATATGTTATATATAAATAATATTGTGATGAAAACATTTTATTTACACTGTAATACCTTTAATAATCTTTATATCATTAATTTTATTTTTATATTAATTGAATTAATATAGTGTCTGCATTGCTTCTGCGTTTACAACAATTATCTCTTTTCTAAAAATATTAAATTATTTTATATGATATATATAAATTAATTACGTTCATGAAATATATTGTTATTTTTATAGTATGACTATTTAATCAAATAAATTTTATGACATCTTATTTATTTTTTTTATTTTAAATTTGTCGGCTATTCACCAGAATTTGTTGAAAAATCATGTTATATAACTGAATAAATAAGAAAAATACATCAAAATAGACATTTATACATAATATTGAATACAAATTTTTTGAACATTTGTTTTCCTTCTATATTTTTATGGCTAGAACAAAAATAATTATTTTTCATGTTTAATACAATAACTCTATTGATTCTAAAAATAATTTTCTTATTTATCATGAAATAAATGGTAATTTATATATTTTAAATTATATTATATCATATTTTTATTATTTTACAAAAAATATATTTTTTAATATTTTTAATAAATTTTTATATCATATTTATGTCTTGGTCGTATCATAAAATATAACACATTTCATAAAAATAATAATTTTAATGTTTTACCAAAAATTTAATATCATTGGGAAAATTTTAAAACTTTATAAATGGAAATGTTTGAAAATAAAAATAAAATAATGAGGTTAAATTTTGTTATGTGGATGAATTTAATTTTATTATTAATTTGTAAAATGCAATACAAACTAGTTTTTAGAAAAAATTCATTTTGAAAAAATGATTATTAACTTAAATCAAAATAATTAAAAATAAAAATATAATTGATTTTATTCATATTATTTTAACTAAAATTGATTATATTTTAAATTAGTAACAATTTAGGAATAAAATGGAGCTTCTCTATTAGATTATTTATTTAAAATAAATATGTGTATTACGAAAATATGAAATTTTTATTATTCCCTGAAAAAGAAATCATTTGATAAATATGGAAAAATATCACAATAATATATTTCTTATTTTTTAATTTCATATATAAAACACCTTTTATTAAATACCTTTTCAAAAATTTATAAAAATTAATTATATTATTTATTCAAAAAATGAAACCCATTTTGAGGGAAAATATATTTTCAAAGAATATAATGACTCTACTGAAAATATAATATCCTTATGTAGAACCATTAAAATACTATTTTATGAATTAGTTATCAATGTTATTTAAACAATTAATAGTTATTTGTTAACAATATAATATATTGTGGATGATTTATAGAGAGGGGTTGTGTGCATCATAAACTATCGAAAAAACTGGGTTTATTTGATAAAAAATATATTAAAAAATATAATGGTTCTTTAACAAAAGATAAATTGGTTTATTTTTCTTGAATATTAACATATTTTGGAGAATAGTTAATGGGTTAGTCATTTGAGGATTTGATTTATGATATAGGACAAAGAGTAGACCAAATAGGATAGTAAGGTAGTGTAAAAAAATTTTATTTTTACATGGATGTTCATTGTTTCAGAAATGGGTTTTCTTGGGAACTAATCTCTAAAGAAGCTCACGTGGAATCTTTTTTAACAAATGGTAGTTTTAAAAATATGTTTAACATTTATTTCCATAGGAATTTATTTTGAGGTTATTAAATGATGTTTGATTCGTGGGAGAATGATTTAAGAAATATGGTTTGGTGGTATGGGAATGTATACCAATTACATTAGATTATATGAGAATTGTATCTAATGATGATTCATAGTAAGCCTTTAAATTATAAATTACTGAGGATTTTAGTGTATGTTGAGGACTATTGGAATTAATGAAATGATTGCAGTAATGATTTCCTAGGTATTTGGATAAAATTCAAAATTTCCATCCGTAATAAAGGAGACATCATAAATGGATGGGAGTAGTTGCAATGTAGATATGAGTGTAAATAACATATTTCTGTTTTATAGGATATTTGAGTGTGCTTCTAGAGGAGTGAAACATGTTTGATGATATAACCTATTCAGGTGGAAATAAATTTTTTTTATAGGGTAATCAATATGGAAAATATTAAACCATTAGTTATTTTAGAATATAACACATGGTTAATATGAATTTCTGGGGGTGATGAGGATTACATTTCCATGAGAGGCGAATGAGTGAAAATTGATATTTCAGGATAGAACATTGATTTTAACAGGATGAATTATTATAAAAAATATACAAAATTAATCATTGAGCGTGTTTAGTGGAGCTACTATAATCATGTATGAATTTTCATTAGTAAAATAGTGCTAGTCATTTTATGGGTGATATATCATTTAGACGTCATTGTTGAGGGAATACCAGTTTATCTAGTGTATAGGAAATAACATATTTCGATTTGGATGAAATGTTAGAAGATGTTGATGCATTGTATCTTGTCATGTTAGAATTTAAAAAATGATATTAATTAGGTGAATCATTATTTGATGCATGGTTATGTGGGGTGTAACCCTGTTTTATTAAAGGATCTAGGAGGTAATCTTATTTCACTATTTTGATCACAGATGAAACATAGTATTATTACACGGTGAATGGGGTGAATATCTGTTATCTAATGATTCAATGGTGAATAATTTAGCGAAATATAATGGTGGGGTTGATTCATGAGATTGTATTTTTTTGATTGGAGATCATAACATGTATACAATATTTTGTTTGATATGTTCATTTAAGGTATTGACATTGAATATTAAGAAAATGTTTTCATGATCACGACCTATGCATGTGTTGTGAAAACTCATTTGATTATGTTCTTCATTAGAAGAAAATCAGTACTGAATTCTAACATGTTTTATAATATAGGTTTTCTGAAAGAATGATTGAAACACCACCAATAGTGTCAATTTGAACTTGATAATTCATTTTCTCCAGTGATTTTGATGGTGCAAAGTATCATATGTTATAATCATTATTGATGATTTTAGTTCTATAGCGGGTAGTAGTATTAACCTCAAGATGAATAATTTGGTTATTTTTTATGAAATGTGATGTGTTGATGAGTATGATCACCATCATGTTAGTCAATTTATTGTTCAAAATTTATTGATAAATTTTTTAAGAAATATGCTTTCTATTAATTAAACTTTTCAATGGGACCAGATTTTTTAGTTTTGGGATAAAATATAACAACCTGACAAATAGTATGTCACTAAGCCTTTTGACTGTGCTGTTATTTTTTACAAGAATTCTTATGGATGAGAATCTATAAAGCGGGGAGATTTTGAAACATCAATTTATTAAGGAAAATTAAATTCACAATGAAATTTTTTTATTGGATGTTTTATTTCTGGAAATGGATATCATGACCGACTATCAAAAATATGAATGAATTTAAAGTTTGTTCTATTACATGTAATGAGGGGGATTAAAATAATTGGAGGTTTTGAGGAATGTTTAATATTAGTTTAGAGTGCGTTAGATGATAAAAATATCAAATTATTTCCTTTCATGACATGAGCGTGTTATTTATTCCATAAATGACATTCATGGGGTGTCTTTGGATCTGAATGTGAAAAAATAGATTAATTGGAGGTATGTGTAAAAATTAATAGTTTTTCCATTTGGGTCAAACAGTTAAAAGTTTTTTTTAATCTTTTTAAATAATTGAGATTGTTTTTTAAATATAAACCCTATTTATATTATTCCCCCATATGGTTCACACTAATGGGTGAGTGATCCTACACAATATCCTCCCACCTCCTTAGATAAAAACCAATTTAGTTTGGTTAATAATGTTTAAGATAGGTAGGATGTAATCTTGTTTTTTCATTTCACTTCCAAAATCAATAATAATATTTTTTTTCATTATATAGGGATATAATATAAATTATTTGTCAAACAAATTGTGAAATCTATATTTATACTGTATATAACATATACGCGTGAAAGATAATATTTGGAGTGGCCATAAATAAGTTTCTTCTCATAGTTTGGCATAGTATATGTGGTTTATTGAATATAATTATATTTTCAGTGATTTTGGGTAAAAGTAAACATAAATTATAATTTTTGATTTAGGGATTTTTCATTTCCAAGCTCTATGGTTGTGTACTGAGTTGTACACAACTAGTATCTCATGATTTTGGAATCATTAGACTACATGGTCTTCTTAATTCATGTTATTCAATTTTTAATAATGATTTTTAAATAAATATATAAATAAAATTATTTTAATTGTCATAATGGTTCGCATATTCATATTATTGGTTAATACATTGTTGGGAATATTTTTTGTTATATGAATTAAGGATGATAATCTGGAAAACATTGAATATGTTCTTCATTTTTTCATTTTTATTTATACCTTTGTTATGTATCCTCGTATCTATTTTTAATTGAATTCACATATTTTAATAAAATAGTTTAATTTAATATAAATTACATATATGAAATTACCCAAATTTCCCAGGACCCGAGGAACCTTGGGTACTAACATGATCTTCCACATCATCTAAAATCAAAATCCCCTATTTTATTTTTACAACCTATGATACATAAAAATTGTGGGGGGGGGGGTTAAATAATGTTTTTTAAGGAACATGATATAGTTTAAATAAGTATATATCCACATTGTAACATCTATGGATATAGAGTGATGAATTGAGAGAGATTGTCTTGAGTTTCCCATGATTGAACCTTTATATTCCATAAAGTCATACATATAGTGAGATTATTATAGTGAATCTATTCATGTCCCACTAATATCATGATTAACAATGTAGATATACCTTAATGAGATTATTATATTAGTTATATTTTTTGAAAAATATTCAATGGTTTTGATAGTATATGTTATGTAGACAATCTCCATTAATATATATTCATAAGATGATTATGAGACCATGAGGTGACCTTTGGAGACCATGGTCAATGACCCAATGATTATGCCACCACTGAGAGGATATGTGTTTGAAATGGGTAATGATGATAAAATAGTGTCTTTATAGAACTCATATTTATTATATAATCCTTATGTGTTTGTAGTTTCCATCAAACTATATTCCCCTGAGAGGCTGACGATGTTATGTGAAATGATAATAGGTCGAAGGAAACCCCTAATTAAATTTTTCTATAGGATGTTCTTCCCTAAAATAAGTATTAATATACATGAAATCATACAATGAAATCATTAAATGTGGCCTTTGAGTCCAATAATCTAGAATACACTTGATTTTATCCTAAAGTGTTCAAATAATTCTATATGAATATTGAATTATAAAGGGGATACTGAATTTATTCAATGATGATCCCAAAAAACATAATATACCTAAGGTTTTCTATAGAGGTTTGTTAATGACTCTTGATGACCATATAATTCCCATGATTTCCTTCTGATTTCTAAAAAATATGTATGACAATAATGTATTTTATAGGGACATTTCACAAAAAATCTGCAGCTGTGATTGATACTAACGGATGACTGGGACATGATCTGTGGATCTATTGATTACTGATACAAATTTGAAATTCCTTTTACATTCTCATTAGATCATGTTGTTATGAATGATATTATGTAAATTATAGGATAATCTATTAGGGTTTTTTATTTTCACTATACATGTTGGCATAATTCCATGTTGTTCTCAAAGACACCCATACACTGTTATAAGTATTTTGAGTTATTACTCGGTTCCATGGTAGATCTACAAAATTGAAAGAGGTAATTATTCTACTGGTTATATATTGGTTTTTCTGGGTTCACTACAGAGTTATAATCAATCCTTTGTTGGGAACATGTCACAACCCGTCCCAGGGGCTGGTGAATAAAACTAAGTAGGCATATCACTAACATGGGAGGCACTGCCTATGTACCTGTACACATGAACACATCTCCAAGACCACAAATGTTGAACTTTAAAACACTAAGGAAAAAAAATGTTTGCATACAACTAAACCCAAACAACAGAGTACGACTAAAGGTAGAGTACTTTAAAAGTAAACTGGGCAAAATAAATACAAGCCCACCAAAAAGAAAACAAACACGAGTCTGAAAACTGCAAAGTCCAGCCCGTAAGCACAAAAGGTACTGTGACTACTGCTCGTAGCCGTATAAACACCTCGGCCTATAGGGAACTCAAAAAGATCAATCCTGCCCTGGTCCACCCTGGACTCTGTCAAGAGGCTTCTCGTCTACACAAGACACCAGACGTGCGGGAAAATCCCGTGCAGTGGTGATTATAACAATACTCAGTAGAGGACCTCAAAAACCACAAATTAGTACACAAAGTAAATGTTCATTCATCTATGCACAGTACATGTGTGCAAAACCTATATACCAAACCAGATATACTCAAAACTAGACCCATGGTCTAGAGAAAAGTCACACAACCGTATACCCTCGTAAGGTATTCTGTTCGAAGATTCCGTGATGCACTCGTTCCGGAAGGACACACTCCACGACTCCTATAGCTATGATGACCTACATATAAGAAGTTTTATTCGTCGGTAACAGTCATGAGATATAGCTACACTCATTACGGGAGACACACTCTTGAGTGGAAATGTCATGATAGATAGAAGCACTCAATACTGGAGACAAACTCCTTGGTGTGAAAGATCACGATATACAGATGAGGATCACAGCCAGGGACATGGAGGATACCAAAACTCATCGGGATTCTCCAGTTAGGTGATACACCAACTAGGTATAGGATCAACGCCCGGTAAGGTTGGTCACATCGATGCCTGACACTACCTAGGGTCAGGAATGGATAGAGGATCTCGATTTGGGAATCTCGTATAGAAGCCTGACTATATCACAGAATGTCCTACTGAAGGGATCATACTCCTGAGTGGGAAATGATGACTGACCGTCAGGGGAACTCAAAGAAGAAGCACTAACCCCAACGAAAGATTACCAAGGAACGTTGAACGAAAGGACCATGTTGTTTTCCAGAAATTACATGGCGTGTAGAAAATATACACGACGTGTTATCTGACCCTGGGTAATGCCTGTGTACGATGGCCCGTGTCTTAGGATTTTCATGTAAGAAAAACTATGTACACGGCATGTAGTACGGTGTACACGCCGTTTTTGGGTAACTAGTGTTGGATCTGTGTACTTTGGCCGTGTCCCCATACACGGTCGTCAACCCGTGTACACCAAACCTTGTAATCGCCACATGGGGTGACCCGCGTTACTAGCCTTTCCTGGCTGTGCGATGGAGTACACGGTCGTGTACTCCATCCCATGTCCATGTATCCCCGGGATACATGTTGAGTCTCGCGTAGCTACTTTTTCCAAGTTGTACACACCATGTCACCTACAACCGTGTGGATTATCCCGTGTCCGTGAACTACCCAAAGTACACACCGAACTTCGGGGAAGGTCCAACACGCCGTGTGATTCTTCTCTGACCCTGAAACCCTAGCTGCTACTGCAAGTACTACACGGTGTATTCTTCTGAAGTACACGCTGTGTATTCTAGAAATTTCTAGAAATGGTGCTCTTCATCGGCGTGCCTCCAATGCTACACTTATCCTTGATTCAGCCGTCCAATCGCTACGAAACCTTATGGTTTTGTTCATCCCGACTCCACGAAGCTGCTTCCGTCATTTTCGGGCCTATGATCGACTCTGAAAATGTGTTCTGGTCTTCCCGCATGAAGGATGCTCGAAGAACACTCATTCCGCTCTGGACTGATTCGTCTTCCTCCATCGTCACGACACCTCTAAAAAGTCGTTATGGTGTTGAAACCTCAATTTGGGATCGTTGTGTTGTAGAATGGATGCTCAAGGATCCATTTTTTGTCGCCCCTCGAAGAATGCAATGAACGCGCGAGGAAAGAAGGGGCGAGAAATCAAAAAGGAAAATTAAAGAACGAACCACCATGTCGTTCGTCACACTATTGATCCTCTCCCATTAATGGGTTTAAATGGAGCAAGAAACAACAACAAAATAAATCATGGATCAATTTCCTATAATCTTCCCAAAGAAAAATCTCTCCCGTAAGAACGTACGAACCCGTAGATCAACTTGTTCGTGGTTGATCTGCATTTGTCATTTAAACTCAAATACGGGGAAAAGAAATTGAAATAACAATCACTAAAATTCGAAAGTATCGATCGTTGAAGAAGGCGCCACGCTGCCGTCGTCGTCGAGATCCTTCAGCGTCGTTGGCATAGTGATTCGCAGCCAGGATCCGTCATAGTTCTTCACCAAGGGTTTGCTCCAACGCCGCACAGATTCTGCAGTGGTTACTATCTCGTCGCAACGATCAACAATTTATTAACCCATTAAAAAGGGAAACATGTTGGATTTATTTACGTGGTGTTATTAATGATTCCAACTATTCATTAATGTGAATTCATGACACGTCATTAATTTAGGAAATAGTTGTCCCGTTTACCGCGCTGCAGTGGATGCTTCCTTAAATGAAATAAAATAAACATGTGAATTTATTTTATTTCATTTTAATTTAAAACGTCTGAAAAATTAAATTTTTCCCTCGACTAGTGCCAATCGCGGTTAGGCACATTTATAGATAAAGTCATCGTCCTGAACACAACAGTGCTCTCAGATTTTTAATCCGTGAATCCGTTTGGAAACAGCCACAACCGCACACAAGTGCCGATCTTAAAAAAGTTTAAACAACCATTCCGGGCTTACTGGACCTCAGAATGATATATCATCTTCGTGACCGGTCTTGAAATAATTCTAAATAATATTTAAAAATAATAACGGAAAATTCTGAGACATTACAGTCTCCACTCCTTGGGGCTTTACATCCCCGAAAATCCAAAAAAAGGCTACTCAAAAAGTTGAGGGTACTGGGAACTGATCTGGGCCTCCCGATCCCACGTGCCCTCCTGAATATTCCCATGCTTCCACTGGATTTGCACCAAGGGAATCGATCTCCCAAGAAGGATCCTCTCCTGCCGATCCTCGATCTCCACTAGGTACTCCACAAATGTCACTCGATCCTCGATGTCCAGTTCGCCCCAGTAGATGACTTGCGACCAGTCATGCAATTACCTCCTCAGCTGCGACACATGGAAGAAATCATGTACCTGATGCAACTGTAGCGGTAGAGATATGTGGTACACCACCTCGCCAAGTCTTCACAAAATCTGGAAAGGACCGATGAACCTCGGAGATAGCTTGCCGCCTCGACCAAATATCGGAAACCCTCGTCGAGGTGAGACCCAAAGAAAGATGTGGTCTCCCTCTTCGAACTCCAGAAGTCTCTGTCGCCCGTCAACATAAGACTTCTACCGGCTCTGTGCAGTCTACATCAACTCTCGGATGACCTGCACCTTCTCTGTGGTAGCTCGCACTAACTCTGGTCCCATGAGTGCTAACTCTCCAGGGTCGGTCCATCAAAGTGGTGACCGGCAGTGTCTCCCGTACAAATCATCGAACGGTTCCATACTAATGGTAGAGTGGTAGCTGTTGTTGTGTGAAACTCTACCAATGAAAGGTGGTCCTCTCAACTGTGACCAAAGTCCAAGATACAGCCTCGCATCATGTACTCTAGAACATGTATGGTCCCCTCTGCCTGACCATCCATCTGGGGATGAAATGCTGTGCTCAAGCGTAGCAGAGTCCCAAAAGCCTCTTACAATCCCTTCCATAACTGGGATGTGAAGCGATTTTCTAAGTCTGATACTATAGTCAAGGGGACTCCAGGAAGCTAAACTATCTCCTGCACATAGAGACATCCCAAGATCCTTATAGAACTCTGCTCTCTGATAGCTAAGCAGTGGGCCGACTTGGTGAGTGGGTCAATGATCACCCAGATAGAATCGTGACACTTGGACCTCCGTGGTAAGCCTGTCAGGAAGACCATCGATATTCCATCCCACTTCCACTCTGGGACTTCCAAGGGTGAGCTAATCCTGCTGGAACCTAGTGCTCATCCTTCACCAGCTGGCATGTGAAGTATCGAGAAATGAGCTCTGCTACTACCTTCTTCAATCCTGACCACCAGAACTGTTGTCAGAGATCCTGGTAAATCTTTGACACTCTAGGATGTACCGCCAAAGGGGATGTATGAAACTACCTCCGGACCCCCTCTTGGAACACCACTGGTACAATAGTCCGTCCTTTGAAAGAAGTATGTGCTCCCCACCTTGCGAATATCCATCAGGATCATGTCCTATGGATAACTGAGCACGTAAAGCCACACAGTCAACATCCCCAAGTTGGGCCTCGCCAACTCACTATAAGAGTGGAGGGGTGACAACCATTGACTGTAGGTAAGCAGTATCCTCTCCATCTACGATGGATAACTGTAACGCGACTAACTGATGTGTCACCTCACTCAATAGATGTGATCTCGACTTTCTTATTTGGGAATCCACCACCTTGTTCTCCTTTCAAGGAGTATAGATGATCTCAAAATCATAGTATTGGAAGAACTCTATCCAATGCCTCTGCCTCAGATTCAGATCCTTCTGTGAGAAGATGTACTTGAGGCTCTTATGGTCAGAGTAGAAAATGAAACGCTCTACCATAAGGTATTGTCTCCACATCCTCAATGTGAAGTCTACTGCTGCTAACTCGAGATCATGGGTCGCATAGTTCTGCTCATGTGGCCTAAGATGGTGTGAACCATTAGCAATCACTACATGCCACTTCATCAGGACACAGTAGAGCCCAGTCCTTTATTTGTCGCAGAAAACTATGTACTCGACACCCCCCTTCGGTAATCTCAAGACTGGGGATCCTGTCAATCTTTGTCTCAGCTACTCAAAAGCCTACTAGCATTTTTCTATCCACACGAAGGGTTTCCCCTTCCTAGTCAAGGCCATCATCGGTGCTGATATCCGGGAGAAACCAGAAATGAATCTCCATTAATATCCTTCCAATCTAAGGAAGCTTCGCACCTCTGTTAGGCTCCGAGGTGGCTCCCATGCCAACACAGCCTCCACCTTGGCTGGGTCCAAAGCCACTCCATCTGCTGAGATGAAATGTCCCAGAAAGTGGCCCTCCTGAATCCAGAACTGAATCTTGGAGAGCTTTCCATAAAGCTGGTGCTCCCGGAGTACATCCATAACCATCCGTAGGTGTCTTGCGTGCTCCTCCTCTGACTCCAAGTACACAAGGATGTCAACGAGGAAGACCACCACTAACTGGTCTAAGTACTGCTGGAAGATCCATTTCATCATCCCCATGACACTATGGGGGCGTTCGTCATGCCAAACAGCATCACCAAGTACTCATTGTGACCGTAGCGACATCTGAAGGATGTCTTCGGTATATCCTCATCCCGCACTCGTAGCTAGTGATAGCAAGGTCGAAGGTCAACCTTCAAGAACCATTGTTCCCATCTTAGATGATCAAAGAGGTCATCAATTCTCGGCAGTGGATACTTGTTCTTCACTGTCACCTGGTTCAGGCGCTAGTAATCAAAACACAGTCTCAGACTCCCGTCACCCATCTTGGTAAACATGACCAGGGCCACCTAGGGTGAAAAACTGGGTCTCACAAAACCCTTGCTCTGCAAATCCTCCAACTGCACCCTCAGATCGTGAAGCATTGTGGGAGCCATCTATTATGATGACAAGGAAATTGGTGTCATATCGAGGTGTATGTCGATGCAGAAGTAAATTTCCTGTAGGGAGGTAATCCTCTAACATCATTGGGAAACACGTCCTCATACTCCATCACCACTTCTTGGAACTGAGACTCACAAAATATACTGCTTTGAGGGTAAGGTTGGCCAACTCATGAGTGATCGGCTGCACCCTCCTATACATGAGGTCATTCTGTGTTTCATGAGTTTCCCTTTCTCCGACAAAGGGAATCCACGTTCCATCATGGTGGACACACTTCACCATTCGCCTAAAATAGTCAATCTCGGCATGGACCGAAGATAACCAATCCATGACGAGAATGACGTCTTAAGGCCTCGACACTACCACCAGGAGGTTCCTACTGAAACTCTCGCCTCCAAGGGTAAGATCAGACTGTCTGCAATGGTGTGTGATCATCGAGTCTCCTCCCGTAAGTGTCTCCAATAGTAAGGATCGAGTCAACGGTTCTACTGGAATCTCGAGGTTTTGTACAAGACATGTGGATATTAGTAAATGATTGGTACCTATGTCTATGATTACGGAATCTAAGGAAGAAAAGACACATATCGTATCTAGAATCATCCCTAGAGACCCTGTGTTGTATTCGTCGACCGCATTCAGCTATCCTCGCCCCTATCCCCCAGCTCCCTAAGCCTAGTGCGGACCTCATGGGTGTGGTGGTGGAAGTATGTTGAAGCGGATGCCACCACCTACAGCTTTCCCTGCTCCTCTTCCACGTCTGCTGCCTGGTGGGTATGCCTGCTATGTTCTCTACCTCTACCTCGGTGGTCCATCCACTACTTCCCTGTCTACAGCTCGACGGGTTGGGAAATCTCTAGCGAGATGTCCCCTACCGTCGCATGCGATCTCTATTCCTGACGTCATCTCCCTACTGCCAGAGTCGCTGAACCTCTCTACCTGCTGCTGAATACCGGAGGATGTCTCTGCTCCAACAAGAAGATCTCGATCACCAAGCCTCACTCGAGCTCTACAACATAATTGTAAATTCTTATAGGCATGAAACTAGCTCAGATCTCACACCGTAGACCTCGTTCAATGGTCCGAGATCTGAAGTACTGATCCCTGACCATATCCATAAAGTACCTGGCGAGGTTGGTGAACCTCGATGAATAGTCAACTACTGTCATACTGCTCTGTTGGAGCTGAAGAAGCCCCTAGATGCATACATCTCTCAGAGTAACCCGAGAGAACTCCTCCCAGAAGAGTCTCTCAAACTCCGTCCACAAAAGAGTCTCCTCTTCATGAGTCTGTGTGGTCATACTCCACCATCGTCTGACCGAACCCTGAAGAACGCTCGCTCCAAGGATTATCATCTGGTCTGCTAGTGTCATCACAAGACGGAAAACTCTGGTCACTACCTCAAGCTATTCCTCAGCCACCTAAGGGTCAGACGAGCCTCGGAACCTGAGGGGTCTCTGTCTCTGGAACACATGGAGCGCGCTATGCCTGTGCTCCTTGCCAGTCGGTACTGTAGGTACCACTGGCAACTCCATTGGTGGTGGTATAGTAGGTACCCCACCTGGTGGAAACGCCTGGGGAACGTGTCCTTGTATCGAAGCCTCATCACATAGGGGGTCATCCTTATGATCGTACTGCTGAATCCTAGAGGATATGTGTCATGGAGGAATCCTATAAGGAAACAAGATGTACCATGGTCAAAAGACTATATCTGGATAGTTAACATAAAGGACATGGAAACCACAAACCATTCATATATGATGCATGTACCTTTTTTTCCAGCAACCATTATTTTCATGTACCGAGTCGGAAAGTAGGTTATCAGAGTCCTGGTGTATGGATACGTCACCCACCACACCGACACTAGAGTCTCTATCCTGAAAGACGAACTCGAAACACTTAACACTGTTTCCCCAAATAAAACTCACAGAATCATGGTCCAAAGGTAGAACCAACCACCTCTGATACCACTCTATCACGACCCGTCCCGGTGGGGCCCATGTCATGACTCCCCAAGCCTGCATCCAATAGGCCAGGGGCTAGTGACTAGAACTGAGTTGGCATATCACTAACATGGGAGGCACTTCTTAAGTACATGAACACATGCACACTTGTCCAAGCCCACAAATGCCGAACTGTAAAACACTAAGGAAAAAAAATGCATGCATACAACTAAAACCCACCAACATAGTTCAAAAAAAGTTAGATTATTGTAAAAGTAAACTGGGCCAAAAAATACAATCCCACCAAAAAGAAAACAAACAAGAGTTTGAAAACTTTAATGTCCATCCTATAAGAAAAAAAGGTACTGCAACTACTGCTCGTAGCCATAGGAACGCCTAGGCCTGGAGGGAACTCAGAAAGCTCGGTCCTGCCCTGGTCTGCTCGGGACTCTGTTAAAAGGCTTCTCATCTGCACAAGACATCAGACGTGTTGGATGAGCCAGTGTAGGGGTGAGTATAACAATACTCAGCAGAGGACCCTTAAAACCACAAGGTAGTACAGAAAGTAAATGTAAAGTCATATATTCATAGTATATGTGTGTAAACCATATAGAACAAACCAGATATACCGAAAACACAGACTCGTGGTCTAGAGACAAGTCACACAACCGCATACCCCCGTAAGGGATTCTGTTCTAAGATTACGTGATGTACTCGTTCCGAGAGGACACACACCATGAGTGTCATAGCTTTGATGTAGTCTGCTCGAGAAGTGCAGTTCATCGGGAACTGTCACGAGAGATAGCTACACTCATTACAGGAAACACACTCTTGAGTGGAAAGGTCACGATAAATAGAATCACTCATTACGGGAGACAAACTCTTGAGTGGGAAAGATCTGGATACATAGATGAGGATCACTTCTAGGGCCATGGAGGATACCTCGACTCATCTGGATTCACCAGTTAGATGATAAACTTGCTAGGTAGAGGATCAATTCCTGGTAAGGTTGGTCACAACGATGCCTGACTCTACCTAGGGTCAAGAATGGGTAGAGGTTCTTGATCTGGGCCTCTCGTATAGAATCCTGACTCTATCACTGAAAATCCTACTGAAGGGATCATAATCCTGAGTGGTAAATGATGCTTAAACTTTAGGGGAACTCGAAGAAGAAGCACTATCCCAAATGAAATACATCCAAGGCACGGTGAACGAAAGGACGGTGCTGTTTTTCTAAAAGTACATGGCTTGTAGAAAATATAATCACCATGTTGTCTGACCCCGAGTGTTTCCCGTGTATGACGGAACATATCTTAGGCTGGTCATGTAGGAAAAACTATATACACAGAATTTAGTACGGTGAACACGACGTCTCTGGGTAACTGGGGTTGGCTCCTTGTACTCTGGCCATGTGCCCGCACACGGTCATCAACCAGTGTACACCGACTCGTGTAATCACCACATGGGGTGACCCGCGTTACTGGCCTTTCCTGGATGTGTGATGGAGTACATGTTTGTTTACTACATGTTGTGTCCGCATATCCCTGAGATACACGCCGAGTCCCGCGTAGCTACTTCTTCTATGTTGTACAAGCCATGTCGCCTGAATCCATGTGGATCATCCGGTGTCTGTGTACTACCCAAAGTATAGGCCAAGCTTCGGGGATGGTCCAACATGCCATGTGACCAGGGTCACATGGCGTGCGATTCTTCTCTGACCGAGAAACCCTAGCCGCTGCCGCCAGTACTACACGGTGTGTTATTTGGAAGTACATGCCGTGTATTCTAGAAATTTCCCGAAACGGCGCTCTTCGTCGGCGCGCCTCCCATGGTGCTCCGATCGTTGATTCAGCCATCTGATCACCATGAAACCTTCAGGTTTTGGTCGTCCCGATGCCACGAAGACGCTTCCGTCATTTTCGGGTGTCCGATCGGCTCCGATAATGTGTTCCGATCTTCCCGCACGAAGAATGTTCGAAGAATACTCTTTTCGCACTGGTCTGATTTGTCATCTCCCATCGTCACCGCATCTCCTCAAATTAGTTGCGGTGTTGATCCTTAGATTTGGGATCGTTGCGTCGCAGAATTGATGCACAATGATCAGTGGTTCGTCTCCCCATGAAGAATGCGATGAACGCGTGAGGAAAGAAGGGGGAAGAAATCCAAAAAGACAAATTGAGGAACGAACCTCAGCCTCCATTCACCGCGGCATTGATCTAATGCCGTTAATAGGTTTAAATGGAGAATGAATAAATAACAACATAAAGAATGGAACAATTCCCCATAATCATTCCAATGAAAAAATCCATTCTATATGAATGTACGAATGCACATATCAACTTGTTCGTGGTTGATCCTTGTTCGTCGTTTAAACTCAAATATAGGGAAAAGAAATTGAAATAACAACCCCAAACGTTAGAAAGGATCGATCATTGAAGAAGGTTCCGCTCTTCTGTTGTCGTTGGGATCCTTCAATGACGTTGGTGCAGTGATTTGCATCGTCGATCTGTCATCGTTCATCATTGAGGGTTTGCTCCAATGCCTTGCAGATTCTGCAGAGGTTCCTCTCACATCGCCAATGATCAACAATTTCTCAAACCATTAAAAAGGGAAGCATGTTGGAATTTAATTACATGGTGGTATTAATGAGTCCAACATGTCATTAATGTGAAGTCATGACGCGTCATTAATTTCAGAAAAAGTTGTTTCATTTACCACGCTGCAGCGGATGCTTCATTAAAAAAAATATCTGAATTTATTTTATTTCATTTTAATTTAAAACGACCAAAAAATTAACTTTTTTGCTCGACCCGTGCTGGTCGAGGATATGCTCATTATTTGGTAATTTCATCGTCCCCGACACAACGATGCAAAAAGATTTCTAATCCAGGCATCCGTTTGGAAACTACAACAACCGCACACAAGATCTCTTTGAGGCTCAGATGTAGTATGGATGTTCATTGAATGCATCATTGGAGTGAACTCCCTTCCTTGTTGGGTTTTGGTTGACTATAAAACTCTTATTTACCATTTCAATGTATGGATCCAATATAATATTTACGAAGATATGATGAGAGAATCACATGCCTCTTTTTGGGGAAGTTCATCCTAGACATAAAAAGATTTACAAAGATGTGAATCATTAATACTGGTGGAATGATATGAATAAGAACATAGTTGGTTTCACTACCTGGTTCTCCACTTCTCTTAGAGTTATGGGAGAACCAAAATGACCTTCTATGATCCTACTACCACTATCCAATACTACATAGAAAAAGATCAACATCACCATGTATTTAGTTAAATACATTCCAAGATCACTTTGAGGCTATGATGTAATATGGATGTTTATTGATCGATAGACCAAAGTAATGAACTTCCAATCGATCGGGGAGACATTTAATATTGATGTGTTTTAGAGGATTTATATTTGGGAGATTGTTTGAATTCATGGAATGACCTCTTCTATCATGTCATACCGAGACACCCATTACACATCACCATTATTAAAAGGGTTATAGAAGGCACTAGGTTCATAGGTAATTTTGAGTACTCCATATCACTCCCAAACTAATGGGATTTACAAGAAGACTATTCGATTGATATAAGATATTTTTCAGGAATGTATACATGATTTTTGTGTCTATTGGGATAAATATATTCCTCTAGTTGTGTTTTCCTATAACTAAAAGTCCTATGACACAATTTAAATGGATCTATATGAGGCCCTCTATGTTAGAATGTGTCATTTTCCACTATGTTCGATCGAAGACTATAAGGAATCTCTTCATGGCCATCATATATTTTTGGGGACATTTTAGAATGTCTAGTAGAATAAATTTATATGGATACAACTCATTCCAGAGAGAACTATTAAACAAATCATCATCATAGACTGTGGGAGTTCTTGAAGGGACATCATGTCATTCTTTATGATTTATCAAGGTTGGGTCATAGAAAAGATTGGTGATAGATGATGTTATTAACGTGATATTTTTGGTTATATGATATTGTAGTGAGAGTTGTGTCGGTAGACAAGCAGTTTACATATACTCATTGGTACCATTCCATACACGATGTATTCCATGTATCGCAACTTTTATTTTTTCTTCTAAACCCATCACTTTTGTCTGACCTATACAACATCAAGCGTGGGGTGGAGTCATACTTCAAGGTGATTCCGATTCATATCATCCAATGTAGAATGATTGTTCTCCATGAAAATATATTTTCTATGGTTCAGGTGTTATGGAAATACAAATTTGTTTAGGAAATGATCTGGGATTGGGAAATTGATGTACTTCATTTGTGGTTAGAACATTTATATGATGATGTTACACTACCTTTGTAAGGTAAAATCTTTGAGGATTTTTCTTCATGTTAGGAGGTTGTAACATCATGACATTAATCATTGTTAGGACCATTTGATTTTTTATTCTAAATCAATATGGTGACCTAGGGATCATTCCTGCACAATGTATTGTAGATCCCGATAAGTTACTAAATTATTTATATAGTTTGACATTATTTATGTAAAATAATACGTCAAACCCTAGAATAATTTTTATGTTAAAACAATAAAAAAGGATTAAAAAATAAAATTAAATTAAAAAATTTAAAAGAGGGGAATTGGAATGAAGATATATAATAAAATAAAAGGAAGACATGAGAAGTGTAAAAATAATTTTAAATATGGTGAACTATATTTTTTAGTTTCTTTTTCCTTTATCTTGAATTTTAGTTTTTTAACTTTTTTGTTATTTTATTTATATTTTTTTTCTTTTCTTTTTTATCCTTTAAAAATATCATTCCATTATTATTTATTTTCTCCTCCATACCTTTGTGAGTCACACCATATAGTTCCCCCTTTGCAATTCCACGACACCCTCCTCGCCTCTTCCTATAGAAGTCCAGTATGACTCCATTCCTTCTCCATTTCCAATTCCATTGGATGATACTTGGATATATCGGTATTTCCAACCTCCCTGACCATGAATCTTTGGATTTCATCCACAATCCATTGAAAATTTTTTCGTGGAATGTTTTAACCTAAAATGGGTGGTTTTCTAAAATCATATGATATCAACTATATTAGGTCAAATCCATGTTTTTTGTGGGATGTGGGAGAAACTACAATTACATGGTAGGTATTATATGATCTATATTATCCATTAATGACATTATTTGATTCCCACTATTTTTCTGCACATCATTTCCTACCATTGAATCTGTATAAAATAGCATTATTTTAATTAATCTGCTTGTCCATGGATATTGCATCCATTGCTTACTGTGAAGCCATCTTAAATTGTCTCCAATATTATGGAAACTAATTTTGGTTTCATGATAGAATTGGCATGTTTTTTCCATTATCCATAATTTATTAAATGTTTCTATATGTGTTTTTCTGTGATACTTTTGATTGATTTTTAAATGGAATAAAATTATTTAGGTTTAATTGTTTGCATAAATATTTTGGTTATAAATTTTTTCTGTATTTTAATTATTTAAATGTTTTCCCCATAATTATTATTAAAATTTCAATGTTCTATTTAACATGTGTAATGATTTTTGAATTGATTTCTTACCAAAATTTCTGAAATAATGAAGTCATGCTCTAGGAAATGTATATGTGTGTGTGTGTGTGTTTATGCTTGTGTGGTGGTTTATCATTTTTCATAAAAATTTTCTAGATGGAGAGAGAACATGGGTTATATTTTAAGAAAATAAAAATATGCCCAACATTCTCGAAAAGATATAGCATGGTTTCCCAGGAAATCGATGGTTTTGGATCTCCAAGAAGTGTCTCCCCCATGCATTTCATATTCTATTGAGTGAGACGAGTTACCTAAGGGGAAAATAATGGTGGACCCCTTTGAAAAATGGCTATGCCAAGCCTCAATTGACACTCTATCCCTTTATGAGTGATTCTTGGTGCACTCTGATGGTTACCACATCCCAAAAAAATAGGATTTTGAAATGGAGTTCCTTTGATGGGACGGTGGCATTGGATAAATTATTGGATGTACCGTATTGATACCTACAAGATGGGATTAGACTCCAACTCTATACATTCCAATATTAATACAAATACTTTAGATGATTTTATTGATATATCATTTATTTTCCCTTATTTTTTAAATACTCCCTTATACCTTAGTGTTCATATATATGACCTAAGGATTAGACACTAAGCCACAGAACAAGCTTGGGGGTATGACGTTTTATCTTTGTTGTTATGTCACATAGGCCTTTCAATATTTATTATTCATTACCGGGTATCTTTTTCAGACATCCAGAATAGGCTGAAGGGGTGTAATGGTACTAGTTAACTCTTTAAAACCTATGGCATGTTATAGTTATTTTTATTATTTGTTATGCCAACATCTATTATACACCAAAAAACAAATATTTTTTAATGTACAAAATGTAATGGTCTAGATACCTAGGGTGCTAAAAGACTATGAATATATATCACACCCAACGCAGGAACCATTTGGTACATGTTTTATCTTTATGTTAATATTTATTGATACAAGGAAGCATACCACATATGATGCTTGATTTATTTTCTATTTTTGAATGATTTTTGGGGGTAGTTGATTGAGTCGGGCTCCAAATTCCATGTTGTAGATTCTATTTGGTATTTTGAGTCATTTTGATCATGTATTCTTTGTTTGTACCTCATCCCCATTAATTTTATTTATTTAAATTTGTAATCATTCCTTGAAATCATAATGGTATGAGTTATCATATTTTATCTTCCGAATTTATTATATATTTTCTTATTGGGTCATTTATCTACTTCTACTGATGTATGTTTCCTTTCTAAATGCTTATGATAATTTCTCTATTATATTATTACCATTATCAATGATATACCTTTTCGTATTAGGTAATATTCTACACACGGTCTTACCCAATGCCCTTGATACTAGTTAGAAGGATCAAGTTGTCTGGATCTCCACTCTCTTGGGGACTGTTATTAGAGGCATTCAGGGCAGGATGCTACAATAAAAAAACTGATAACATATGTTATAAAATTATTTCATTTCCATGTGATATAATTAAACTATATTATTATCCATAATAAAACATATTACACATATTTTAACAATTCAATATCATAAAAACAATAGACGGGGATTTAAAAGGGTTTTTAGTATTAATTTTCAACAAGAATCGAGGCTTTGGAAATTCCCAAATATTACCCAACTAAAATTATTATCTAATACCAAAGAGGAAGTGAGTTTCGTGTCATTCCTTTCACATGAGACAAAAAAGTTCCACATAATAGGGTATTCTTACTCTAATAGACACCATTAAAAAAAATTTCATGCATGTTAAAAATGGACTATGAAAAATTTTCATGGGACTATATAGCATGTTCATGAGTTATTCCGATCAATTTAAAATATAAATATATATTATTTTTATATATGAACTATTTGGGGGAATTATATTTCATGAAATAGTTTATCATTATGTTGAAATCATAATATTAAAAAATGTAGGAAAATTTTCTGAAATTTATAAATTATATGTGACTTTTATTTCTTTTTTCATAATCATAATATGGATTATGATTATTTTATTTTTTAATTATTTTAAATAATGCTTGATATTATAAAATCATTATATGAATTTTATTTTTAATAATATTATTTCTCACAACAATTGAAAAATTAAATACTATAATGTTTATAAATAAAATTATTATTAGGATTTCATAATTCAATGTGAATTTATTTTAGGGACATGGATTACATATCACAAAATTGAATGAATTAATGATAATTTTATTATTCCATTTCAATATTGATATTAAATTTTAAATTAATGTAATTTATACTACTTGTTGTTTTATAAAATGTTAATTAAGGACACCCTGGATGAAAGTAAACATGTTACATGAATAGAAAAAGAAATGAATATAGTGGATTGACACTATATAGATCATCTTGGTAGATGATGACTCAATAAAAGTTCATTATGATAATTAATGTTTTTTTATTTAGTGATTTATATACGATATTCACTCAAAACTTTTCTAGTGATGCATTAAAAATGGCGGTTTTGTTTCATATGTAAAACTAATTTGAAATAGGTACATTATAAAATATAAACTCACTGGAATGTAAGTTGTAATTTATAAATAAATATTAACGGTTTTTAAAAAATATTATAAAAATATTTTTATTATAAATAGGATAAAATATTGGTCTTGAGCATATCATACATGGGAATTCATGGTAGAGTTTCTTGAAAATCGTATTGTGAATGATTTTTTAAAATCCCAACCACACATTATCAATTTTATATTTCCAAAAAAAAATTCAATGATAAATGAAAATTTAAAAAAATATTAATCATTAGAAATGGGTTAGAATATATATTTTATTTGGTAGTTGATATGGTATATAAATATAAAATAATTGAGGATATTGGATAACATAATTTTTTTGGTCATCTTCAAGGATAATGATGTGATTTTTCAAAATTATTCATCCAAAATATTATCAGTACATCATTCTTTTTATGATTTTGTTACAAAAATCGTTACATTTTTAAATAAAATTAATTTTTCATTTACATAATTTTATATAACATTGTTTGGTTGAATAATTTTATATAATTTATTCATTAACCATCAATATATTTTTCCTATCATATATGACATAGTAATTTCTTGGGAATATGGTTTGATGTTACTTTAAACCCATGTTTTTCACATTCAGGGTTTTTTTATTAATACGTGAATGTATTTTATTGTTTTTTTAAAAATATATATCACTAATATTTTCCCCATATACACCAATGTAATAGTTTTATATCATTGAAAAATGATAATACATTTATTTTGAATAGTTTTTGTATTATCAAATTACAGTATTTTTTATTTATCAAATTTAATATTTATATAATATAAATAATTAAATAATTGTATTCTTGATCAACATTGACATTCAGAAACCCAACAATTCTCAATTACTTTTTTTAGTATGATCCATCAAAAAGATAATAAATTATGAATAATTGGTTATCATGATTTATATATTTACAAATAGTTCCAACATTTTCAAATGTATGCCATTTTTTAATAATATAATATATAATATAGAAGATATAATTAATAAATTATCAATTTTAGGTTTTAATTGTTCTGTTATTATATTAAACATGTTATTTATTGTTGTAAATTTTATAATATATTATTTTAAAAATTAAATCTCCTTGAATGTTTTTAAAAATAAAATTTTAAGCTATTATAAAAAAAATAAATTACTTTTTGGGGAAATATTATATTATTAATTAAATCCCAATTCCATAGATTTTTGTGTTACTAAAAAATATTTCACAGTGAAAACGTTTTGTAACTCTCTAATTCAACAACAATATGCAATGATATCAATATTGAAACATTTCATTTGTAAACATGATATAATGGAATTTTTGTAATATCCATTTTAAATATTAATATATATAAATGGACATATAAGAAAAATCAATCCATTAATGTTTTATTAATAATCATATAATATCTATATATAATAAATTTATTCCATATGTAGATAGAAAAAGTTTCATTCACGCAAATATCAATTCATTAATTCATGAGTATCAAAAACATGTTGTTTAAATGAAATAAATACATAATATTTCCCTCCATCAGGTAGATTATCACATAAAATGCCAGAAAAAATTAATTATTTTATTTTTTCATAAAAATATTTCATTAAAGAGTCTAGATATTGTACCATTCTTATGGAATCTAAAATTATAACATGTTGTAAAAATACCATCTTCATAATCGTCCATATAACCATATATCAATTACTAGGACAACCATTTATATATAATAAAATTGGTATAAAATTATATGATTTATATTTGAAAACAAGATAACCCGTCCTAATGGGTATTAATATAAAAATATATCCCAATGTTTTTTATAGAAAATAAATATCAAATTCTATGTTATATATTGTCAATACCATAATAAGAAATATGATTCAAAAAAGTATATGTTTTTTCTAAATTTTAGCATTTATAAAACATGAATCATGTTAATCAAAATACATCATCATAACCCAAATTGCATTATAATGATCATCAAATTCAAAAAAAAATCCATAAATGAGTATTATTTATCATTAAATCTCATGTCAATTATATAGAATTGATAAATAAACAACAAACATGTATATATTTCAGTATTATAAATCCATTATATTATATAACTAAAAAATCATATATTCAGTCATGTTTTTATCAAATACATTATGAAATATAAGAAATATTTATTTTTTTAATGGATTTGTTACTATATTTTCATTCAATAAAACTGATTAGTAACTATCCTCTTACATTGTTATCAAATTGGATATATTATATATAATCTAATATTTTCATTATTCAGTCCATGATTTCTTACTGTCAAAAATATCACTATTTATGTCCATGGACAAATATATTTCCAAACCATATATAGGTGACAAGAATTGGTTACTAATGAATATCATGCTCTTAATAGATTCATTCTCAATATATAACGTTGTGATATACACTACCTCAATTATCATGTACATTAAAATAAATTTTAGAATATACTCTGAATAATAGTTTTATCATTAAGATTGATCATAAAATTATGTTGTGGTATGATTAATATTTTATAATATAAAATATAAAATAAATTTACTTAGTTATAATTACATCTGTCCTATCCCCATGATCAATTAAAAAATACATTTTTATACTCATGTATTTATCAAATTTCTTCACATAACTATAATTGCTCAAATAATAAATACACATTCATCTACTATTTCATCTGAATGCATAATTCATATCATGTGACATGGAAAAAACATACAGAATATTTGATATAACAATCATATTACACAAAAAAATACACTCTTCCTAATTTAATGTATATTAATATTATGTTCCATTAATCATTGTAACAATAGGAAATAACCAATCAAATGAGATCTCAGAGAAACATTGTTTTATATTTTCATTAAAATAAAATTTATTTGCTATAGGAAAATATATCGTGTATACATGTTTTTAGTAATAACATACTTTAACTGAATGTGTGTAAGTCTTTCAGGAGAATCAATGAAGATAAAATCATAGTGAGGGTATTTGAAGTCCATCAAACATTTCATGGATGTTAAAAATTATTTATATCAAAAATAACAATATTCATTGATAGGAATTGTCATTATCATTTTTTAAATCAATTGATCATTATTATTCACATAAATTCCATATCTCTTACACACCTTATTAATCACAATAATCCTTCATGGTTTTGTTAACCGAGGATTATTTTATTTCACAAACATTATATGGAACTGAATCGCATTCAATATTATGAACTATTAATATATTTTTGTTATTTCACCTCACTATTTTTATTTTTCCTATAATTTCCGTCATATGTGATATATTCCATATGAAATAAAATATATTTACGACATAATAATTTATTTGTAAAAATTATATAATGGAAATAATATCTCATATTTTCTATATAGTAACTAAATAATAATCCTAATTTTTTTGTATTTAGTTTACCTTAAAAAATTTATCAAATTTAAATGTTTCAAAAATAAATATAGTTATAAAATATGAACAGGGGTAACTCGTAATGATTGTATCGTATAGTGACTTTATAACTAAAATATCTAGATTCAAATAAATAGGAACATATTCATTCTGGGAAATTAAATCATTCATGATAATAGAAGGCCACACAAAAACATTATATAAGTTCCCCAGATAGAAAAATAATTGTAATTTAAAAATTAATAGAGGGTTTAATCATGAGACTATTATACAATATCATTGATCTTCACTCAATTTATAATCTTGTATTGACATTGAATTTTAGATACACACATTATAATACAATTTCTTACCTGATTTATTACGCCATTTTAGCTCTTTTATATTTTTAATGGTTTCAAACTGTTATATTATAAAAAACATATAGTCATACATAACAATGTCTTAATTAAATTTTTTAATTTACCTATACAAACTAATTTCATGTATATCCATTTTTTACATACATCACAATATATTAGTAATGATATAACATTATAAAAGTCAAATTTTACACCATGGTTTTAAAATATTACATAGTAAATACAATTTTATATTTATAATGAAACATGATAATATGATTCAACACATATATAAGGTTTCATTGATTTAATGGTATATATATTTTTAAAATATTTTATATAATTATAAAAATGGTGTTATAATTAATGTCATCCTCCTTCCAATCATAGGTAATGTATACTATCTTATCCACACCATAAATTTATATATTTTTAAAAAATTTAAAATTCCAAAAAAATTGTTCATTCATGTACATTGATGAAGTTATATAAATTAAATTTAATGTAAACTACTATATACCTAAATAGGATAATTATATTGAAATTATATTTAAGGTGGTGACAAATTGATAGTTTTTCATATTATAGAATTAATCCTTGTTGATGATGAATATTATATATTAAAAATTATAATTTGGAAACTCTTTAAATTTATTGAAATATAAATATGTTTTCAAATTTATTTATAATAACATATTTCATTAACATTATTATTTAGTAAAAATGTTTGGTGTACACCCAAAATCAAATCCCAATATGTCATAAGGATAAAAATTAATATTAAAACCCCACACAACCTTATCTTACAACTAATTTTCACTGCAAAAATATATCTAATCATAGATATCAATAAGAGAAAATTTGTGTTTAACAAGTGAAATATTTCTATCTTATATTCATGAAGTGTGGAATGATTTTATAATAAGTAATATTTATATGGTCTGTATTATAATTGTTTTAAAATAAATAAAACTATTTATTAAATGTACACTAATTAAAATGATGATTTTATCCATCAGATATATTAGTTTTAAATGATTAATTATAACTAAATATTATGTATGATAATGATTTTAATACTTTTTCATATTTATTTATTGAATTATGTCAATAATATAACTAATTTATTCTGGAAAATCAATGAGTCAATAAATTTCTCAATTTATGAAATAGAAAATGTTAACTTCACCCATTTAGGATTCTAAAATGATTATGGACACTTTTCTATGTGAACCTCATTATTCAAACTCAAATATAGTAATAAAATCATTCAATAATTACCCATTTCTATCATATAAAATACAATATAATTCAATGAATTTTTTATGCCCTACCCATTTGGATGATCAATCAATTATCATCTGAGATCTTTTTATAGAATACCACATAATTTATTTTGATTGGTATTTAATGAAATTCCATATCCATACAAATTTCATGAATATAATTATGAATCATTTAATTTCCTGGACATTTTTAACATAATATAATTTTAATTAAATTATTGTAATCAATCTTTGAAAATTGAAATATCATCACTCATTGAATATTATAATGGATGAATAGTTATTAATATCAATTAAAAAAATTAATGTTCAAATAAATCTGTTAAAATGATTGCATTTTTGCTTAATAAAATTATAATTTCTTATTTGTCGAAACGTAAGAGGGAAAAGTTTTCCATTATATATATATATATATATATATGATATTTTTTACATTAGTGCAGGGTTTAACTTATTCATCGATGGTAATTTATAGATATTTTTAATTTTAACATAGGTCATCACAATTTACCAGTTTACCATGTAAAATTTATCATTGATGATTATTTGGGATTTTACTCTCTGAATGCATATGAAGTTTGATCATGATCCTTTAAATTTTATTCCCTAAATATGTCCTAGTTGGCTATATGTTTAATGCTTATACATGATTTATATAATGTCAACATTAGGTTATTATGATATATATTAGCACCAAACCTATCTAAAATTGATATGAAAAGTGGAAACTATACTAGTCTCCTACAATCTATAATTGAAAATTATTTATATGAATTCCATAATACAGGAACCCCCACAGGCCAAAAATTTGAAAATAATGATTTGAAATAAATACTCTTATATAACTACACATCAGTACACCGCCACTATAAAATAGAAAATGACACCATATGAAAATATCAATTCATGAACATCTCTATAACACACCTCCTAACACACGAGGATAATATCCTTCAGGAGAATATTATTATAGAATAAAATTTATTAATCTGATAACATTAAACATGATATATCGAAAAACAATTTTAATGTGAATCCTCCTCAATTAATTTATAAAAGAACCAACATCAAACATTAATTAGTATAATATTTTTGAAAATTTTATGTTGGTTATTTTAAATTTCCATAAATTACTCTTATATATATTTGGAATGATCTATTGTGATAATTAATGTAATGTGTTTGAACATTTCACAATCATAATCTTGGAGTTATATATAAATAAAAATTAATTTAATAAAATTTAATTAATAATATTTATAATCTATTTAAATATTTATTTATATTGAAATTAAATGTTCAAGACACATAAAATTGATTTAAAAATGTGGTGAATCAACCCGTGAGGGAATGTGACTAAAATTAGAATTTTTAAGATAATTTATGGACTGGGGATTTCACAAACCAGGAGATAATGAGTTATAACTGTTGGTAATTACTAATTCCACATTAATTGTTCAATATATTAATACAATGCAAATTCACTATTTGATTATGTGAAAATCATCCCATTTTTAGAAATATGGAACTAATGAAATTTCAATTCATTATATCATTTACAATATATCTGTTTAACATGAAAAAATAATCTATTGTGGTTTTAACATGAAAATAAATCAATAAATTATATACATAGTCTACTAATAATTAAAACATATCATAATTATGTGGAAAATTAACCTCATTTAAAATGATTCATTCCAAACTAAATGGGAAAAATTAAAATTGATAATATTTATTAGGTAAAAATAAATCCTTTCATGTTTAATATAAATAGCTCCAAATTCATTTAGAAAATAAGACGTATTAAAACATTAATTTTTTTCTTCAATATATCTTATATTATTACATTACATCATTAAACAATTGATATCTTATAATGAATCAAATATGGACTATTTAGACTAATTAATTGATATGGGACACTATAAAAACTACTGAATGTACCTAAATATGTAGAGATTGGATAATAGTGTTATGGTTATACCTATTCATAAGATTTTGATTTTTTTTAATTAATTAAAAACCATCTACGTGAGAAAATAATAGAGAAAATTAATAATTTTATAACACTAAACAAAAATATAAAATAAATATTACATTAGACTAAAAACCAATAATCTATATTGGATAAAAATGATGTCACCTAACACTCCATGAATCAAAAAATAACGTAGTTTATTCTTACCATATGTGGAATGTGTCAATACACCAAAAATTCATCAAGACACATTTCTACCACTACTATCAAATTGGATCCAGTGATGCATGAATTTTGACCAAAAATGAATTAACTAGAATTTTATTATAATAAATAACATCATTATACATAAAATTATTTATATTCATAGTTTTGTATAAAAATACCTATTATAATATATTTTTTAAAATATCGATATATTTTATAAAAAATAAATTTTTAATCATTTATGTTATTCCATTGAATGAATTTTAACACATTTCAAAATAAAATATTTTAAGAGACATGAAAAATAATACCCTTGAAGTTTGTGAATATAATGAAACGAATATTTTATAAATACACAAAAAAATGTATGAATCAATTATATCATCGAGAAACTATATTATCATAGATAATCAGGGATGCATGTGAAATAAAAAATTAATTATAAAAAATTATAACATGTGATCATAACATAATAAATTTAATTTATATCAGTAACCATGTGTTTTAGGAATACGTAACATACCTTGATTCTATGACACTAAATATGGATATTCTATAAAATCCAAACAAGTTCATCACTAAATATATAACGATCACATTGATTTAATATCTCATACAAAATAAATTTTATAATGAAATTATTTTACTCCAAAAAACTAATATCTTGAATTGATATACAAACAAACCATTATATTTAATTTAACTAAGATGAGATAATAGATGTTTTATACACCCAAAATCGTATATTAAGTGTTAATTCCAATTTTAATATTTAAAAATCATAAAAAAATTGTTTTAACATAATAAATTAATATACATTTTAACTAAATAAATACAAAAAATGGAGTTAATGGATTTAAATTATGTAATATTATTTTAAAATAAACCAAATTGTTAATTTAATAAACTACCAGACATGAATAATATAATATGATTCTGAAACCCAATATTCGATTTTAGAATAGTGATTTGGACCTTTATCCAATTTACCAAGAATAAAAATTCATTATTCATTATCTATTATTAAAAATATATAAATTTAAGGATACATATATAATATAATACAATACATCTATATAAATTAGGGTTTTATAAAAGGGTAAAAATAAACAAATCCATGGACGTGTGAGATCATCGATCTCAAACATTTAGCATCATTTCAAAATGATCAATCATAGAGAGAAATTTATTAATAATCTTTGAATATCCATTCATCATTCCATTTGGAATCTCATATAGATTAAAGGTAACGTATTGAAGTGTAATTGAGATCACAATAAGATATCAAATTTATTATGTGATAAATTATATAACACATGAATTATTTCATAGTATTGATTCATGGACCCAAGATCATTCTTGACTATATTGATTTTAAAACCCTAGAACTCTTCATATTATTTTATCAATTTAAATATTTTTAAACTGGTAGTGTTATAAAAGGATTTATGTATAATGTTGGTGGAGAGGAGTCTATAAAATATTTCTGTTAAAATAAATAGATCTTTATGTGAAATGAATACATGATGAAATAATGCATTTTATTATATAAAAAGCCATAGTTTGAAATGTTTTACAATGTGGGATGATCTATTTACCAGAAATATTTTAGTGTAAACAAAATTTTAAATCCTTTATATACCGTATATGGAATAAACATGTTTTTAATAAACAAAAAAATATGAGAATGGAGAGATCCATTTATAATACTGTAATGATGCATTCATTATCTCATCAAATTTAGGATTAAATTTAATGTTAACAACTTATTTTGGGAAATTTATTTGTGTCATTTATTAGAGGAGTTATTCTAGGTTTTGGGTGACACTCCACCCAATTCATTGATTATTTTTTATTTTGAGGTGTCTTTATATTATTTTTCGTGATTCCATATTTTCAGGGTTTTTATTTTTTATTGTATTATATTAATCATATTTTTAATCATATGTTATTTTATGATGAATAAGAATATGTAGTGATAAAAAAATCGTTTCATATATTGCTCCTAACAATACGAGTTCAGTATGATGAGATATAAATGGTAATGAGTATGGTGGACTCAGTGAGCTATGTTTTATAATAAATATAATGTACATCACAATTCAAGGAGGTACTGTAGAGTACACTTTTCGGTGATATAAAACATTTTAATATGGTATGGAATTGTATATATTAAATATGGACTTATAAAAAACTATTTTAGGATACCTTATTGTCCAAGGAATACTACCCAATCCTCTATACACATCAGGGTGTTCCTGATCCAAGTGCATGAGTGACTAGAATATTAAAATCAAACCACAACATGAGGGAATGATTTCCCTAGGAATAAAACTAATATAATGGAATTAATATACAATAGACTAAAATTATAGATAATAACTAGATGAATTATGTTCTATAAAAAAAGAAACATTAGTACCATTAAATATTTGATGCTATATAAAATCAAATTTTAGAGTATAATAAAACTAATATGACATCTAAATCAAAAACTTCTATTACATTTGATATGTGGGATATATTCCACCATCTCACCAACACTACAAGTTCCCACTAAACATAAACCATTCCACCATATAGTGGCACCTTACATTTTCTTACATTAAAACACTAAACCAAGTGAAAAAACTATTGAAATGGTGTGTAAGGTGTGACCTATGAAGTTTTAGTAGGTACCCACCCATGTTTTTAATATCAATTCCACATATAAATATTTTCTAACTGATAATATTAATTAAGACATATACTTATAATTTGTAATGCATTTTTATATAAATGAAGGTAAATATATCGGTTAATCCATATATCTAAAAAATGTTAAACTATTTCAATGAAAATATTCTCATTTCAAAAAGCATGTGTATTAATTCCCATATATAAATTCCAAATATCAATGGTAAATAGAACAAAGATCATTATGGGTTTGGAAATAAGACTACTAATCCAACATTCAATGACTAGTGCCCAATTATTTCCTAATGACACATGAATAAGGGGTATTTAAACACCCCAAGAAAAAACACTTGATGATGTCAACTAAATGTATCTAGAAGATAAGCCTATTTATTATTGGAACTATCCAGGAGAGAACCCACATACAATAAAATGGACTAATCTAAATACTACACCATCCACCAAACATCTAGAGGATTCTCATGAGATCCATTAATAAAAAAAATGTCAATGTTCTCCACATTTCTAAAATACCCTTTATTACCTCCAACACATTTTTTGATTGCCCATATTGGAATTTATTCCAAAATGTTTTGAAGAAATTTATTTTTTCCCAAAATAATGTAAATACCATCATTTTATAACATCAATTTATACATACTAATTAATCCTAAGAATTTATTTATAAAATTGTATATAAAGATAAATTAAATTAGTTTTCATCAAACATTTTCTAAAGATGGATCAAACAATATCAAAGTCATGTTTTAAACTATGATTAAAATCATATACACACACTAAGAAGAATGAGGGCCTATAATTGATTACCACATTTCAGAAACAAATTACTTTTTTTAAATGGTCAATAGAAAGGAATGGTCATAACATATCGTAGGGAACAATTGCACAACACCAAAAATAAACAAAAGGGATATCCCCTATAATATGACAATATAATAGATCTTGAACTAAAAAATAATCATCACCATGTGATCACATACTAGTAAACAAAGACCAATGATGATGATGAAATATTTTTTGTGAATAAGCTGGAATTCCACATACCCTAAGAGAGGAAATGTAACCAATGTCTTGAATACATGCTGAATACAGTTATATAGAAGAGTAGGAGAAACCTGAAATCACATAGAGGGATAAAAACGGTTCGATAGAAAGGTTTTATAATGGAATAAAAAAAATTTCTTGATTAATAGATAATAATATACTATGAATAAGTGGTTGATGTCATTAATAAGGTATTTACAACACAAACATCGCATAACACACATATGCAAAAAAAATTCATTGTGAATTAATTTATCATTTATGTAATATTTACTATGTTAGTAGAAAATTTATGGCATAGATGGATTTACATAAGAAAATAATTTCATGTTCTATTCTATCACACAGTTATACACTATATATTAGAAATTTTTGATGTAATTGTGCCTTTTTGATAGTCCCAACCCAGGTATTGTAAGAACATCCAAAAAGTATTTTCTAATGCATCAAACAAAAAATACCATTTTTAATCATGAAATAGTTTATACCATTTTATCTAGGATGTTATAATCTCTAAACCATAGTTTATTTAGTCTTTTGGATGTCCCATGGAAGAAGAATGATCTAGAAAGAGGTGAGGCCACTACTCCCCCACCGATGCATCATACAACAAAGTCTTATAAGAATTTGATCTACACCACCATAACACTACGAAAAATGTACTAAAATTGCCATACAATTAATAAAATTAGGTATCAATTATCTACCCATGTTTCTATATTATAGTAACAATGTATCTAAGTAAATATATCCACATATTAGAACATGAGAGGGACTATAATGGAATCCCTTAAGTTGATAAATGTAGAAAACAAGTTAGTTACCTATCAACTAATCATGAAATTATACATGAAAATTTATCTAGAAAAAGTAATCATTGAACAAAAATGGTCTAAAATTTATTATATACATCATTCCATGTTTTCTACGATGATGATGACTCAAAAAAGGATAGACTTTTACGAAAACATTAACACCTAATAATAAAAAAAATTGGATTTCATTGATGGTATGTATATGATTTTGGTAATATATTGAAACACAGAAATATATCCTAGATTGACATAAATTTATACTAAATAAGACCCAGATCCACAAGTTTTTTCTTTCCCACCTCTTTTAAACAAATAATTGTCTTTAATGGGGGACAATTAGATTCTTTGAAGGGTTCAATTATGATCAACGACTAAAAACTACTATTATATAAAAATTTGATGTTCCACATATGGAAATATTATGATCACCCATAATTCATGGCCCAATAACTAATAAAAACATCCATAACAAAAACAGTACCCAACATATTACCATCTATTAGTGGATGATAAATTTTACATAACATGACCGTAGTCCCCATTGGCCCATGGTAACCTATCCAGAATCTGGATGTAAAAATCATATCCCGATCCAATGGAAATGATGAGTGAACACATGTATAATCATGATCTTATTCATATTAAAGTTAACTAAATGTTCAACTTTTTTATATTATTAGATCATAATAAAATGGGGTTATTGAGTAAAATGATCAATCACTGTCTAGATTGATTTATTTTATTATGGAGAATAATTAAATCCAATAACAACATTTATTGAAAAATCAAAATATTTACAACTATAATTGGAATAGGATGATTTATTCGATAAGGCATTAGGTGCATTGCAATAATATAATGTCTGGATTAATAGTGGGACATAAAACGAGCTATTTCACACTTCCTAACTAGCCCCTAAAATCACTTTCAAATTTTATAATAACTCTTTTTAATGCCCATATAAATATTGTACATAGAAATAAGACACCATAGAATTATGAACTCCTCATATATATATGTTTGGAATGAAATACCCAATTAAAATATTACCATCATAAGGGAGAGACTAACTTGAAGTTTCCTCCCTACCATTTCATGTTTCATTGATTTCTCTAAAGTCTCCATGAAATCGTTGAACACGTTAAGTATACCAAAGGCTAGATGAAGATACAAAATCATTGATCATAATATATTTGAAACAACCTATTTAGTATCTATATTTGAAAAGAAAATTATACAATACATATCCTCTCTTCATTCATTTCCATGGGATCCTGTGGTTGAGGATTCATATTTTATATAGCCTTTGATGAAATTCCCCTTCCCTACACAATAGAATATGTTAAAATAAAACATATGAAGATATTCCAAAAATTATCAGTTTGTGAGATTCATGTATTGTTTGTAAAATATATATATTAGTATCTTATGATCATAAAATATTCTGAAACTCCACCAAAATAAATATTTCTACCAACAATTATATGCATACATTACATTGAAAATATCCAAATCCTGAATGAAGTAATTTTTTTTTATTTAAACACAATATAGTAACCCAGATGTGATAAATCATGATTGTAATTTATATGTATAGAACCCAATCCCAAAACAAATTCATCATTGTAAACCATATACACCTTATTATGCATAAGATAAATAATAATAGGATATGATTTTAGAATATGTTTTAACTAACCAAATAATGTCAAAAATTTATTATCCCATTTGAACATCAACCCACTATTGATAAGAATTATTATTATTAATTCAAAAAATTATAAATATATAAATATAAATATATAGTTTTATCCATAATTTATATTATTATTTTTAGATGAATATTTATTACATTACATGGATATAAAACATGAGGACATTAATAGTTTAGTTCCTTTATAATCCTAGAATATAATTCTCTCATCTAGTGACATGTCCACTATATTTCCCACAAGGATATTCCAATTTATTACTCTTAAAAAATACACCCTAATGAAACAACCTTTTTATAACATGTAGAAATAAAATATAGGATTGTGCTATCTCATAATTTATGAATGTGTAAACAAAATTTATTTTAGTCAATGATCATATAAAATAAATTGGTTATCATAATGTTAAATTATAAGGAATATATCATACAAAATTCTTAACCAAACTATCATAGATAATAAACATGATTTATTTTGTAACTATTTTCTCTTCATTAGACCCGAAACATATGGTAATCAAATAAACATATCCATGAAATAATTATATTTATATAAGGCATATATTCTTGGAATAAACATATGAATGGTAAATAATATCCCTATTATTCAAAGATCACTTCCAATGATCTCATTTCTAGATTCCCTCTAACCCCTAACCGTCATAGTATTCATGGATTACACTAATGAATATCATAGTGGAAGAATTTCCTTATTGAAGTGATTTTACTCAATATTTCATCCTTTTATTTCTAAATTGGGTTAGATCCCCATTCTAGACATGTCATAATGAACCGAGCTAACTCCTAATTCCAAACATATCTTATTTAAATGGTTTATATCCCCTTAAAATCCATGTCCTACTTAATATTTTCACTACTTTTTCAACTACATTGTATATCATGAGATATAAATATTTACCCAATGCATTGGAGGAAGATTTAGGTCCCACAAATTTCATAATTAAAAAAATAATTACTTGTTCCACAAGATAAAACAAGATCATTATATCATAACAATGAAAATTATATGGGTATTATAAATATTTCATCATTCTATAACCTCTATAGAAAAGATAGGATTTATAATAAATTAATCATATAATAACAAACAAAAAAAGAAGGTTGTTTTTTAAGAGTACATATATAGTATTGCCAATGTAAAAAGAAATAGTTTTCTTAGACACTATGTTATCATTGAAATAATCCATCCAAATTGTGAATAAAAACATTTATTCTCTAAAATAATCCCTAATAAGTCAAAAGTAACAGAAAAAATTTCATCACCGATTAAAATAATTTTGGCCAATCATTTGAAGAATTTCATATAGAAAAAAACATTTCTCTGAATAATCACTTTTTATAACATAATTTTTATAAAAAACATATTCGATAAAAATATCTATTAAAAATCATAAAAAATATGTTTTCATAATTTAAAACAATTCCTTGGTAATGTATTTTTTCCACTTTTAAAAATCACATAAATTAAAATGAAACATTTTAAATATAATTTTTTACTTTGAAATCATTTAAATAAAATATCTATAATTTTAGAAATATTAATCATGATTTTTTTTTAAAATTATCATTTAAAAATTTAAGGTATGATAGAAATAAAATATTTTTCATCAGAATAATAAATATAGTTCATGTGGTTATTTTGAATAAAAACAATGAATCCTTTAACATTTTCTCATAAAATCGAAAATGAATATGTTTTGGGAAACACCATGAATATGAATTTGATTAAATGAAAATAAAAAAATCCAAAAAATGAATTTTCAAAATCATATTATAAGAATAAACCATTTTTCAACAAATTTGTAGAATATTTTTTCAGAAAATTGGATTTTCATCACAAGAGAGAAATAAAATTAAATTTCTTTAAAAACACATTAAAATTTATATAATGTACAAATGATTGGGAAAAATTAATATTAATTTAAAATAAAAATAATAACCATAATAGATGAAATTTAGTGGGTATATATATGTATTAAAATATTCTATTATCTGAAACATAATTATAATCAATTTCGATAAATGATGAAATCACAACATTATGTCCTACCAATATTGAACCATGATTCGTAATCCCCATGAAAGAATAATATAAAATGATACGTAAAAATTTTCAATGATAAATAAATTCATATTATTAAATTTTATTGTTGATGTATATGAATATTGTGAAATAATATAGATGTATAACATAAAGTACATATCAATGAAAAAAAATGAGATAAAAATAACATACTTCTTTACTAACTTTTGAATAATAATTTAGGTGATGGAATAACTTCAAAAGAAACATTAATTATAATTAAATGTAGAATGAGTGATTATATTCAGTAGATTAATGATACATCAATTCGTAGGGTGGTATATACCGAATAAAAAATAAATTAGTATTAAATTTATCATACATCTCTTAGAAATTAAAGTGAGACTATTAATCAACTAACCTAATGTCATGACTTCCGTAGTACTCATTAAAACCTCATGGATAATCTAAATAAGTTTATTATACATCAATAAAATAACTATATTCATATGTATATGTCATACCAAAATTTACTATATTATGACATTTAATTTCCTTTTTATAAATGATTCAATGTTAACATTATGTTTACTGTAATAACCAATATTTTTTCATGTATGTTTTGATTTGTAATATTTTTTATCATATTAAATTTATTATTTTAAATAATAACAATTATTATAACCATTATATAAATATAATATATATTAATTTCATATTTTATATACTAATTCAAAAAATTAATTGATATAAAATTAAATACAACATTCTTGGACATAATAGGCCTAACTGATGCATGAATGTTATATTAATTTTTATATCGGATTGAAAGAATGGAATGTAAATGATAAAGTATCATTATAGAAGCCTTCGTATGAAAAATATATCAAATATTTTCATTATTCCCATTAAAAATATATTACATGTAATGATTGAATGAATAACATCACTTCATGAGGAAATAGTATTCCTCAAACCAGAATGACTTTTTGCAATCCCATGAAATTTAACTCGTGATGGTATGTGTAAAAAAATAATTAAAATAGAACAATAAAACCATTAATTTTATAATTATTATTATATATCTATATTATAATTCCATTATAATAACTATCATTTACATTTTTTAAAATAAAAACTAATGACATCGATATGCAAGTACACCGTAAACACGAACGATGATTTCATAACCCATTTGATATATATGGGGATAGTTATACACAATTACATTAATTAAAAAAATATTACTATATTAATGATAAAATTTTCTTTATAATAGTTAAATAATAATAATTTATAGGTAATGTGAAAAAAAGTAATAAAAAATTATTTGGAAGAAAGTTACATTTTCTTCAGCTATCCACCTCAGGGTTGCATTAAAATCATTAATAGGTTGGTTTTTCCCAATATTTTGGCTTCTATAACTATGAGAAACATTTTTTCAAGTTATATGGTTAGGTATTGGATGATCCCAAATTTTATCATGGTGTAAATAGGATAGGAGAGAGAAGGAAATTTATATGTGCGGGAGAGGACACACTTGGTATTTTTAAAAATAATTGAATGCTTGCACGGTTTTCATAAGTCAAAAGGGTAAAAATGTACCATTATAGAAAAATATAGGTAAAATGGTTGAAATATCACTATGATCTAGTTTTGAGAAATATATATTAATTATTTTTTTCACATAACTATTTTGTTTAACCCCCATAGAAACTGAAGGTTATAGAAATAGTAATAATAATTATTTAGTGCATTCACCATTCATTTGGGTATAAAATTAATTTATCCAAATAATATAATATATTTTATACTAATTCAAAAAATGGGATTAATATTATGAAATTTCCTTCACTAATGTAGAGATATATAATTTAAAATTAATTCCGCAAACTCAAAGAGAAAGTGGTGTTTTTTAAAAGAAAACATTAAAAAGTTTGAAATTTATTTATTATAAATTCTATATGTAATAAATTATAATTTATAAGACATAATAAATTTATGTTTTACTCAACTATTTTAACGTTAAAACAAATTAAAAATGTTATAAAAATTTATAAAATGATTTAATGAAATGGATATTTTCTTTTAAAATTCATTATATTTCATTATTCTTCAAAAAATGAAAATACTCAAAAAAAACTAAAAAAAATAAAAAATTTATAAATTGGAAAATAATATTTCAAAAAAGATGTATCATGTATAAGATTATTTTTCTAAATGATAGAAAAATAAAATTTATTATTTCTCAGAAATAATTAAGACCCCTTTTTTAGACAATAATATTTTTTAAAACATTTAATGACATTAAACAATATTTAGTATTTTTTTTCAAAATATTTACTAAATATAAAATGATTAAATTTATTATTTTAGGTTATTTATTACTATTAATATGTATAATTATAAGGTACATGTTTTAACTATCGCATTTGAATAATATTAATAATATATCATGGTTTTGTTCTAACTTAGTGTCGTGTGCCATGCATGATGACCATGTGTTTCTTGTTGTGAAAGGTAATATATTTTTTTTTGTAAAATTAATTGAAATGGAGTTTCATATAATGAAATATAAACTCAATAAGATTTATAATGGAAATGTATTTAAATATTATATTTAATTTAACAAATTATTTCAGAAAATCTAACACTTTTATAAAACTATTCATGAAAATATGAAATTATTTCTTTATATCCAAGATGATTTGTATTTAAAAAGAATTTCATGGTACATAAAATGAAAAAAACTTCACCTTATTTGGTACATCTTAAATTCATACAATATAAATCACATTTCTCAAGAACATAACTTCTTTTATAAAAAAATACATTTTAATAGAATTTCATAAGTTCTATGGTTTATCAAAATTTATAAAAAATTCAAATGGTGTAACTGATAAAAGACATATTTAATATAAATTATGATTTCATAAATGTAGATAATGAAAACTTTTGTAAGATACTAAGAAAATATATAGTTCATCAAATCCATTATATATTGTGGCATCCTTAGTCTGACCAAATGGTATCACAAGATTTTCATAATTTCCATATATTCTCCAAAAAATATTATTTATGATTTTAGACTCAAAAAATTTGAGTTAATGATAACCTATAAAATGATTAATTTTTGGTAACCACATCTTATCATTTAACTTAAAAAACAATTCATTCACATGGAATATTTTTTACTTTTTCATAATTATAAATTTGTTCAACTCGTTATAATCATTGTGTAATCAAACAAAACCATTATCCTTCTTGTAAAATAACACAAGTGTTATGCATTGAAATATTAAATGGTAAAGAATAATATAACGACCCAAAGTTTCATTAATGGAAATCCCTCTTGTTATAATTAAATGTCACTTTCTGTTTATATAAAATGTCAACTTCCTTGGTTTTACATTAATAATTTTGACCGTTGCTAATATAGCCATTGAATAGTGATCACATGATTAGTATAAATATATGACTTTAACAAATCCAATTTACTCAGACAAAGGAAGTGATAGCCTCATCTAGTAGAATTACCCCATACGAAGCCCATTTTTCGGAGCTCGAAAGAGAGGTGGAATCTTTGGGCTGCGCTCTTGACCAAGCCCAAGCTGAGGTTCATCATTTCAAGCTCAAACGTGACCGTCTACTTGAAAAGTGTATGTTGATTGAAATTACCACTCGAGCGATGTTATCCGAGCCACCCCAACAGTCTATCACCATCGCACATCTTACCCATAGGTCTTATGCACCTATTTTATGGGGTTGTGTAACAAATAAGTAGTACTATGTTCATGTACATTATTTTTATATATAATAATGAATATAACTTCTAGTCATTTTTGATACATTGTAAATAGTTTTTAAAGTACAAATGGTGTTTTTAGTTACTATTTAATTAAGAAATCTATTTTATTAAATTAAGGTATTTTTGAATTAAATAATATTTTAATAAAATAATAATAATAATATTAAATTAATTCTTATTATATATAAATGATATTATAATTTTATAAATGCAATTAAAATTTTTATTTAGGTTTGAAAGTCGTTTCTGTCAAAACCCGTGAATTTTCGATAAATGTCGGTTTTTATTTTAAAAGTCAAAATTAACATATTTAGAAAATTATATAGATAAAATAAATCTTATTTCTGGAATCAGGACATCGAAATTATCCAACGGTGACTTTTTCATAATTTTCTAAGACAGTCAAATTTTTGGGTAAAAATTTAATATCATTTAAATATATAATGTGTTTTATGACATCATAATGACCCAATAGTGATGTAATAAAATAATATAATCTTCTTTTTAGGAAAATATATGTTTTAACATTAAAATAATGTGATTTTGGGTTTTTTGACTTACTTTTATAAACATTAATGGACCCATCAAGACTTATTCAACACCTTGCCATTTTAAATTAATTTCCATGGGAGTGTGACTCACCTCCAGATAAAGAAACCATAATATTTTAAGAAGTTCGTACTTTGGCATTATAAAATATTTTTTTCCTCTTCCCTTTTCCAGAAACCATGGGCAAAAACCATGGTATGGTTTTTGTTTTGTATTAATTTAATGTAAGGGGACCCAAACCTAAATAATAAAGAATTCCCTCACCTTTCCTATATAAACCCACCCAAGCTCAAACTTCCTCCTCACTCAAAGCCTTTTGAGTTCATCCAACCTCCACCCAACTCTCTCTAGGATCCTCCCAAGGTTCCCCAAGCTCCCAAGAAGCCTCCCACAAGCCTTTCTCTAGCCTTTGGAAGCACACTTCCAGGTAAGGGTTTTTTTCTTCCTTTCTCATTTTTTTCAATTTTCATTAAGTTGTTTTCCCATTTTAATTTCAATTATGATTATTGGTGTATGGTTTCCCACATCCCTCATACTTCCCTATTTATGATTGAATGATGGGAGACCCCTTTATCTCTCATTAAATTCCTCTCATGTACACCCGTTACTATGCCAAAATTCCCAAAGGAACATATCTCTCTTCATTTACATTCAAGCAATAATTTAGTATCATGAATCTAAATTACAGTAAAATTGTTGGGACATGTATCTATATAACCTCCTAACATTCCATTACATGTAAATATGATGAGTAACCCTTTTCTCTCTCATAAACTTTTTTTATGATATCTTATGTCACATCGTTATGCTGCCGAAATCGCACTGATTTTCTAAGCCAATGCCATTGTGTAGTGGATACCATGACCATTTCTCCGTCAAGGGTGTCCAACTTTATTCACATTAACTTATTGATAACAAATATTCATGTCTGAATTCCACATTCCTTTATCGTGTAATAAATTATTATGTTTTATCAATCCATGTTTTATGATCCATGTGGCACAGTTATGCATGAAATGAAATGTTTATGAATGGTGTGCCCTTATAGCGCTCCAATGCATTGGGTAAAGTATTGTATCATGATACATCATTTGAAATGGGTGTTTATTCATTCTAATTCAAGTGAAACGATGGTTTACTCGTGTTTCATGTGCAATGAGGATTTACTCATGCTCTATGTGCAATGAGTCGTGGCTCATTCTAATTCCATGTTAAGTGTTGTTGACACATTTCCATGTTGTGGTTATCATGCTTTATGATTACTTTATGTTCATGTTTCTTTTATGCTCTATTGATATTCCTATTTTCTAATATGTATTGTACTCCTCATGTTATTCCACGTGTACTCCCTTACTGGGCTTTATAGCTCACCCTTTTCTTATGCATGTCCTCATGTTATCCTATGAAATGCTAAGTACGAGGGAAGGTAGTGGTCATGTAAAGGATGATTTCAATGAAGATGTTGTATTTCTTGTTTTAGGTTTTTATGTAATGATCCTAAGCCCCAAAGTCACTAAACCTCTCGATCATATTTGTTGTATCAAGTGAAGTTTTATGTAATGAATCATGTTTACGTTTGTAATAAATGCAGGGTTGTCATAGTTGGTATCTGAGGATATGTTTAGTTAATTTTAGGATTAAGAAACCCTAGTAAAGCCTTAAATACAAGAATATGTATAATAAAAACATCCCTACGTTTTGGTAAGTACTGAGTAAGTGGTTTATCAAACAAATACATCCATGTCTGGATACGAGCAGGTAGAGGTGGCTCTGGCACAGATGTATCCTAGGGGTAAAACCCGAAAACACCTCTTTGAGCTAGACTCGAACGAGAACTGGAGCATGAAAACGGGTCTTGCTGCACTCTTGGATACTAAAATACAAGCTGATATGTTTTGATAAATTCAAATGCATTGTATGAACCCTTATTAAGGGAATTAAAAAAAAATTCCCCTCCGAATATATTTTATAAAGTAGATCATGAAAAGCCAAGATTGATGCCTATAAACTCATGACTTAAGGAAATAAATGTTTATTTATAAGTCATCAACTTTTGTCTTTGGATTAATCTTTATGTGCTACCCCTAATATTCCTTTTATTATAGCCAATGGCCGGTAATAGGAGGACTCAGGCTAACAACCGTTGTGATGATCAGTGTGATGACTGTAATAATGAGATTCCTAATCCAATGGGAGTGGGAATTGTGAACTTTGTCACGCTTCTCTCTCAGCTAACTCAAGTTTTGAATAGAAAAAATGGTCAAGAGGAACGTCCAAACCCCCCTAAGAAGGAAAAGTCACTATTGATAGCTTCATGAGGCAAAGGCCTCGTACTTTTAGTGGATCATCTGATCCCATGATTGCTGAACAATGGATCTAGTCTATTGAAAAGATTTTCTCCATCCTTAAATGTTCTAAACAAGAGAAGGTTCTTCTGGCTGCTTATCATATGCAGGGTGAAGCTGATCAATGGTGGACGTTGATCAAAAATACAAAGCATGAGGATGAGATCGAGGTGTTGGAATGGAAGTATTTCCGGATGATTTTTTCGATAAATATTTTCTGCGCACCCTCCGTCTTACGATGGAAAGGGACTTCCATTCCTTCAAGAAAAAAGATGATGAATTTGTTGGAGTGTACGAGGTAAACATCACATGTCTTTCACGATATGCTTCCGGCTTTGTCGTTACCCCCGAATGCAAGTTTGACCGCTTCTTTGGTGGGCTGAAGCCTAGCTTGCGGAAAGCCTTAGCAATCCGTGACTTCGACAGCTATGAGGAAATTGTCTGATGTGCTCTCAAGGTCGAAATGGAGATCGGGGAATCACATGGGTATCATAGGGACAAGAATCGTAAGGTGTAATTAAATGCAGTTGGTTAGATGGATAAATCCAACAGTGCTAAGAAGATCCAGCACCGCACTTTCCAAAATTGTGGAATGAAACATCCTAGAATTTTCCTTAAGGGGATGAGAAAATTCTTCAGGAGTGTAAGAGAAGGGAACCTAGCTGTTAATTGTCGGCATGAAAGACCCACAGCTGCGAAATAAGAGAGGAATGCTCCATTGGAATCTCAACGCGTTTTTCAATGCTACAAATGAAATGAACCAGGTCATATTGCAAATTAGTGCCCTAATCCATGGGTTTTCAGAGGCGGCCAACAACCTCCAAGGCAGCAAGCAAGAGCTTTTTCCCTCACTTCTGCTGAAGTGAACCACGACAACGAAGTGGTGATAGGTATGCTAGTTATTCATTCATGAATTGCGAACATACTTTTTGATTCAGGTTCTAAACATTCTTTTATATGTCTAATGTTTAGTAGAACAATCCCAGCACCACCAAAAATCATGGAAGTAAAGATGTGGATGAGTACGGAAAATGGGGCAATCATTGTATCCCATGAATATAAGTCATCCCCTGTTATAATCTGTGGATTGAATTTCCCGGAGAACCTCGCCATACTCCCTCTAGTGGAATTTGATGTAATTCTTGGCATGGATTGGCTTTCCTTATATAGAGCCAAAATAAATTGTCGGGAGAGGGAAATCACACTCCATATGGAGAATCGACCCCTGATTCTTTACAAGTGTAAGGAGGAATATAAATCTCCTTTAGCTCCATCATCTCAATAATGAATATTATAGCCATATGAGCATGCATATTTTGCATAGATGATTGAGTCCAAGGAAGAAACCATCCTTGAATAAATTTCTATTGTGAGGGAATTCACTGAAGTGTTTCCCGAGGAACTGCCTGGTCTTCCTCCTAGAAGAGATGTTGAGTTCTCAGTTGATCTTATACACGGGGCGTTACCAATATCCAAGGCTCCATATAGAATGGTTGATGTTGAGCTTGAAGAGATGAAGAAACAAATACATTAGAATCTGGATAAAGGGTTTATACACCCAAGTGCTTTACCATGGGGTGCACCAGTCCTCTTCGTCAAGAAGTAGTATGGGTCAATGCGGCTTTGCATTGATTATCATGAACTTAACAAAATCACGAAAAATAACAAGTATCTTTTCCCAAGAATCGATCACTAGTTTGATCAGCTGTGTGGAGCACAATACTTTTCCAAGGTGGACTTGCGGTCGGGATATTATCAAGTAAGGGTGAAGAAGGAAGATATCCCCAAGAATTCTTTTCGTACATGATACGGGCACACCGAATTCATAGTAATGCCTTTTGGATTCACCAATGCTCCATAAATATTGATGGAATTGATGAATAGAGTCTTTAGAGATTACCTTGATAAATTTGTGGTAGTCTTTATAGTTGATATACTAATATACTCCAAAACCAAGGAGGATCATGAGGAGAATTTAAAAACTGTACTTGAGACTTTGCGCAAGGAGATACTCTATTAAAAGTACAGAAAGTGTGAGTTATGATTGAAGGAGGTATCATTATTGGGCCATATCATCACAAGCAATAGGATATCTGTGGACACCTCTAAAACAGATGCAATTGAGGGATGACCAAGGCCAACATTGGTAACGGATATCCATAGCTTCTTATGGTTAGCTAGATATTATCGGCGATTTGTGAGGAATTTCTCACGATTGTCCAACCCTCTTACCAAGCTATCTCGGAAGGGAGTAAGTTTTCTTAGAGTGATGAATGCGAAAAAAGTATCAAGGAGTTGAAAAGGAGGCTTATCACTGCACCTGTGCTCAATTTACCGACATGTGAGGTAATTTTTGTTGTATTTAGTGATGCTTCAATGAAGGGATTAGGATGTGTGCTGATGCAGAATGATAAAGTGATATTCTATGCCTCAAGGTAGATGAAAATTCATGAGCGGAACTATTCAATGCAAGATCTGGAGTTGGCAGCTGTGATCTTTGCCTTGAAAATCTATTGGAATTATCTCTATGGAGAGAAATGTGAGATATATACTGACCAAAAGAGTCTTAAATATATATTCACATAGAAAGAGATTAATATGTGTTAGATAATATGGATAGAGCTCATCAAGGATTATGACTGTTCAATACATTACCACCATGGGAAAGAGAACAAGGTGGCAGATGCCATAAGTAGAAAGGACCCAATGTTTTTGTCATTGATGAGAATTGAGAAGGTTCCAATCTTATGAGACGTGATGAAGATGGACATGGGAATCATAGATAAGGGAACATCATCAATCCTTTCACAAATGATTTCTCAACCGTCTCTTTTGGAAAGGTAAAAGGATGCTCAAAAGGATGATGTGGGAATTCAGGAAAAAGTGAAAACTATCAAAAAGGTAATATCTTCAGAGTTAATTTCAATGAAGAAGGAATCATGCGTTTTGGGAAAAGACTATGTGTTCCATCAAGTCTGGAGATGAAGAAGGAACTTTTCGATGATGCACATAGTTCAAAATTCACTATTCTCCCAGGGAGAACAAACATGTATTGAGATCTCTGAGAAAACCATTGGTGGGATATTATGAAGAAGGAGATTGCTGAATATATATCAAATTGCCTGGTGGGTCAGCAAGTGAAGGCAGATAGGTAGAAGTCTAAGGGGATGATGCAACCATTGCCCATACCAGAATGGAAATGGGAGAACATCACCAAGGACTTTGTCACCGGACTTCCGAGGACATCCAATGGCAACAATGCAATCTAGGTTGTTGTGGATCAGCTTACAAAGACTGCACACTTCATTACTATTCAGGATGATTTCTCTTTGGATCAAATGGAACAGATATATATCAGGGAAGTGGTAAGGTTGCATGGAGTAACACTATCTATTATTTCTGACCGAGACCCAAGATTCACCTCTATGTTTTGGAAGAGTCTTCAACATGCTCTGAATACTAAACTGAACCTCATTATGGCCTATCATCCTCAAACTAATGGCCAATCCGATCGGACTATCCAAACATTTGAGGATATGTTGAGAGCATGCTCAATGGACTTTAAAGGAGGATGTGATCAACATCTTCCTCTGGTTGAGTTCTCATATAACAATAGTTTCCACTCAAGCATCCAAATGGAACCATGTGAATCCATGTATGGGAAATGGTGCAGAAAACCGGCATGTTGGGATGTGGTAAGTGAATGTAAGCTTCTTGGACTAGAAATGGTCGAGGAAATGGTGGAGAAGGTAAAAACCATTCAGCAGCATATCAAGGAAGCCCAGAGTCGACAGAAGAGTTATACAGAAAATCGTGGACAAGAACTTGAGTTTAATGTTGTAGACTTTGTTTTTCTACACATATCTTCGTGGAAGAAGGTCATGAGGTTTGGAAGTAATGGGAAGTTAAGTCCAAGGTACATCGGCCCCTTCAAGATTCATGATCGTGTCGGGTTTGTGGACCTTCGACTAGCACTTCCACCTGCCATGTACAAAGTACATGATGTCTTTCATGTATCCCTCTTGAGGAAGTACATACCGGACCCTTCAGATGAACTCTCTTCTGAGGTGTTACAATTGGAAGATGATCTTTCTTATGAGGAGAAACCAGTGAAGATCGTAGATCGTAGTGAAAAAGATCTACGAAATAAGACAATACCCCCCGTCATGGTGTTGTGGAGAAACCAAACGTTTGAATATGAAACTTGGGAATCAGAGGAAATGATGAAGTTGAGTTACCCACATCTGTTTTAGTGTTGGAAAATGAAAATTTTGATTGAGAAATTTCTTAAGGGGGGAATATTGTAACGACCCAGAGTTTCATTAATGGAAATCCCTCTTGATATAATTAAATGTCTCTTTATGTTTATATAAAATGTCAACCTCCAGGATTTTATGTTAAGAATTTTTACCATTGCAAATATAGCCGTTGAACATAGATCACATGAGTAGTATAAATATAGGACTTTAACAACTCCAATTTACTCAGACAAAGGAAGTGATGGCCTTATCCAGTAGAATTGCCCCATACGAAGCCCATTTGTCGGATCTCGGAAAAGATGTTGCATCTTTGGGCTTCTCTCTTGACCAATCCAAAGCTGAGCTTCATCATTTCAAGCTCGAATGTGACCATCTACATGAAAAGTGGAAGTTGATTGAAATTACCACTCGAGCGATGTTATCCAAGCCACTCCAAGAGTCTGTCACCATCGCACACCATACCCTTAGGCCTTATGCGGCTGTTTTAAGGGGTTATGTAACAAATTAGTAGTACTATGTTAATTTACATTATTTTTTTTATAATAATGAATATAGCTTCTTGTCATTTTTGATACTTTGTAAATAGTTTTTAATGTACAAATGGTCTTTTTAGTTTTTATTTAATTAAGAAATCTATTTTATTAAATTAAGGTATTTTTGAATTAAATAATATTCTAATAAAATAATAATATTATTATTAAATTAATTTCTAATAAATATAAATGATCTTATAATTTTATGAATGCAAATAAAATTTTTATTATGGTTTGAAAGCCATTTCTGTCAAAACACGTGAATTTTCGATTAATGTCAGTTTTTATTTTAAATGTGAAAATTAACATATATAGAAAATTCATTAGATAAAATAAATCTTATTTCTGGAATCAGAACGTTGAAAGTATCCAACGGTGAATTTTTCATAATTTTCTGAGACAGTTATAATTTTCTGTAAAAATTAAATACCGTTTAAATATATAATGTGTTTTATGACATCATAATGACCCAATAGTGATGTAATAAAATACTATAATCTTTTTTTTCGGCCAATATATGTTTTAACATTAATATAATGTGATTTTGGGTTTGTTTGACTTACTTTTCAAAGCATTAATGGACCCCTCAAGACTAATTCAACACCTTGCCTTTTTAAATTAATTTTCATGGGAGTGTGACTCACCACCACATAAGCGACCATAATATTTTAAGAAGCTCGGACTTTGGCCTTATAAAATATTTTTTTTCTCTTCCCTTTTCCAAAAACCATGGTAAAAAACCATGGTATGGATTGTGGTTTGGATAAATTTAATGTAAGGGGACCCAAACCTAAATAATAAATAATTCCCTCACCTTTCCTATATAAACCCACACAAGATCCCACTTCCTCCTCTCAAAAAGCCTTTTTAGTTCAACCAACCTCCACCCAAATCCTTTTAGTATCCTCCCAAGGTGCCCCAATCTCCCAAGAAGCCTCTCACAAGCCTCTCTCTAGCCTTTGGAAGAACACTTCCAAGTAAGGGTTTTTTTCTTCCTTTCTAATCATTGTCAATTTTCATTAAGTTGTTTTTACCTTTTAATTTCAATTATTAATATTGGTGTATGGTTTCGCACATCCATAATACTTCCCTATTTATGTTTTAACGATGGGAGACCCCTTTATTTCTCATTAAATGCCTCCCATTTACACCTGTTACTATGCCGAAATTCTGAAAGGAACTTATCTCTCTTCTTTTACATTAAAGCAATAATTTTGTATCATGAATCTAATTTACATTAAAATTGTTGGTACATGTATATATATGACCTCATAACATTCCATTACATGTAAATATGTTGAGGAACCCCTTTCTCACTCATCAACCATTTTTATGAATTCTTATGTCACGCCATTATGCTGCCGAAATCGCACCGATTTTCTAAGCCAATGCAATTGTGTAGTCGATACCATGCCCATTTCTCCATCAAGGGTATCCACCTTTTCGCAAATTTACTTATTGATTACAAAGTTTCATGTATGAATTTATCATTCCTTTATCGTGGAATAAATTATTATGTTTTATGAATCCATGTTTTATGATCCATGTGGCACACTTATGCTTGAAATGAAATATTTAAGAAGGGTGCGCCCTTATAACGCTCCAATGCATTGGGTAAAGTATAGTATCATGATACGTCATGTTCAATGAGTTTTGACTCATGATAATTGAAGTAAAATGAGGGTTTAATCATTCTTCATGTACAATGAGGATTTACTCATGCTTTATGTGCAATGAGCCATGGCTCGTGCTAATTCCATGTTAAGTGTTGTTGCCACATTTCCATGTTATGATTATCATGCTTTATCATGCCTTTCTGTTCATGTTTCTTTTATGCTCTTTTGATATGCCTATTGTCTAACATGTATTGAACTCCTCATGTTATTCCACATGTACTCCCTTACTGAGATTTATTGCTCACCCTTTTTATATGCATGTCCTAAGGTTATCCCATGCAATGCTAAGTATGAGGGAATGTAGTGGTCATGTAAAAGAAGTTTTCAATAAATATGTTGTATTTCATGTTTTAAGTTTTTATGTAATGATCCTAAGCCACAAAGACACTAAACCTCTCGATCATCTTTTTTGTATCAAGTGATGTTTTATGTAATGAATCATGTATATGTTTGTAATAAATACCATTGTCCATCTTACTATTCAATCAGATCATTATATGATACTTTCTAGATAGTAATGTTTGATAAGAGGGTACTGAGATGGGCAGTATACATGGAACTAGATCAATTTTGAACTCCCCCTACCAATCTAAATGAAGAATTGATAATTAATATTATAATGAATCTTTAAAATAAAAAATAAAATAGTAATATCAATATAATTAGAAACATCATTGGTATGAACATCAATTGTAAAAATTTTATTTGATATTTTGGAAGGATGGTCCTTTATGATGCTACAATACATCCCACTCTACCAAAATGACCCAGGAGCTCAAATAGATAGAAAATAATGAAACATACTAATGGAAAAAATAAATATCATCATAATGGAACATTCATAATCCATATTAGAGATGACATCGATCATATATCAATTAATAACCAATAAAGCATAGGGTAACATGGGGTCATCTATCATTTGAAAAGATGGAAACTGAAACCCCTACTCTTTCATATTTTCAATAAGTGTCACCAAAATAATAATAAATAAATAGTATATCAATTTTATGTTTCAAAAATATAAAAATAATCTATTTAAATGATTTCATGGCCCCAGTAATGAATATATTTGTCATTATAGACGATTAAATGAAAATGGTTCCACTCCCTATCGTTTGACCCATATCAATATCTATTAGAAACACATCCACTACAATATGGTTCTTCACTCCCAATACTATTTGCATTGACCATGTGTACTTTAAGGATTATAACGATTTTTAGTGGTAATTGGATTAAATTATCCTTAACATAAGAAACTCATCATGAAAAAACAATTGTAGATGGTCTGGGAAAATACACGAATTTCACATATCCACATGGAGAAGACAATAACGTAAAATTATGATTGACCGTTCTATACTGGTAATATATCCTGAGCATTGTATTAGATACATCCTAGGGTGAATAGGATGATCACTAATAAATATCCTCTCTACCAATCCTATGACGATCATACCACATCAATTTCTTTCCCTATGTGCTACTGAAGTATCCATTGTGTGGAAGGGGGTGACGAATATACAATATTTCCTTATGTAATCATCTCTACTATTTTAAACTTACCAGCCAAATCTACATAGGTGTATGTATATAGATTAAAAAAATAATATTTTTTATATGGTAACAAAACATATTGACACTTCTTTTCTTTATTCTGACCATTTATCCCAATCTAGGGAGTAAAATGAATATGCTATGAAAACGAATTTGTTAAATCTAATAGAGATAAATATCTTCACTACAAACATATAAACTCTAGAAGAAGTTATATCATTAGAGGAACGTGTATGAACTTTTAAATAGTGATGGTATTGAAACCATTATAATCCATTCCCATGTTCTTATCAGCCTATAAAATAGAATCCCATAATTGCATGGAGGGACCATTTAACATGACTGTTGTGAACTTCACCCTGGTAATTTAAATTTTATCCAAAAATTCTATACCATATAAATATTCTCTAGCTAATAATAGACCTCTTAAGGTTTATTTTTACTATTAATGAATGGTGTATTTAGACATAGGGAAAAAATTAAAATTCCATCACATCTAACTCTTAGTTGTACCTAAGTGGATGAATTATTACATAACTAACATTATGATCAATGGAACGAATGACCAATATAACATACCTTATATTATTATGAACATTATAAGGATCCCACTAATTTTTATTGATCATGACATCATCTTATGGAACCCTCAATAAACATCGAAGAGGCATGTTTTTATACACCAGAAAAACCAAAAAAAATTCAATCATATGAAATAGAAAACATAGTTTAAGATAGAAACTAGAAGTAGAAAATGAATTTTAAGATCAAAACACATCACATGATACACACATCCCAATATATTCATAGGGAGTTAATGTTCATAATGATATCCTTTTTACAATAAATCTTCAAAACCAACCACTCATAACTCAATAATATTATCTCTCATCTACCAATATGCCAAGATATATCATAACCATTATATGATAATTTTTTTTTATAAAGAAACTTGAGATATACTATAATAACCAATTCCTGACCTAATATATAACACAATCAATCAGGGTTCTTAATCCCCATGAAAAATCCATTGTAATCTGGGAAAAATAGAAAAAATGGAGGTAATGAATTCTTCAAACCTAAAAAATGCATGACATATATATAAAATAGAATGAGATAGAAGATGAAAAAAACTAATAAATCCCATAACCAATGAAAAATAGTGATAAAATTGAAAATCTAAAGCAATATTAAACTAAATGTATAGGACTAACAAAAGAAGGTGGATAAATGAAACCAACAATTATAATACATTTGATGGGTTGGAAATCTTGCACCACCTCATCCCAAACTACCTATAAAAAGATGAAATAAGAAATGATGCCTCAATGTGCTACATTTATTTTTCCATCACTAAAAGACAATACTATATTTGATCACTATATAAATGGTGTATAGGGTGTCTGCAAAACCTATCTAATATGACCCCTCCCATGTTCTCAATATCATGGTCTGTTACACATAATCCATATTTATTGATTTTAATAAAAACATATAATGATAATATTTAAAATAATTCTTCATAAAAATCATGAATATAGTTTCAAATTAAATATCCATATTTATCAAAGTATTCATATCTACGAAAAAAATTACTAACCAAATAACAATAGTAAACAGGCCTAGGATCATAATTGGTTGGTCTGACATACAACTCATTCCTCAATAAATGACTTGTGTACAATGAAGTCCTTAGAGTAAATACATAAGGATCAGAGGAACACCCCCATAATAAAAACCCTTGATGTTGTTAGTATCAAGTGCATATAAAAACATATATGGTTTATTAGAACACTTGATGAGTGAACCCATATATAATTAAATGTTTGAGGCCCAATTCTATAGCTTCCACCAATTATCCCAAGGCATCCCATGTACATCATTTATCAAATCAATTCAAAAACTCCTCACATCTCACAATGAATTCAAAACTACTATTTCTTACAATAAAAGTAGTCTTTTAAAATAAAATTCCCAAACAATATCATGAATCAATGATTTTTTTCAATTAATAAAAAACTGGAGTAGCCATATTTTATCATAAATCCATTCATAGAAAAAATTTAAAATTTTAATTTTATTATAAAACAATTTATAAATTAAATAGTAATTTTACTTCATCTGAGAATGTCTATATATGGAAAAATTTAAATCTTATCTAATTCATACAATACCCTCAACAACATCGAAATTTAGGAGGGGATCATAGAATAATAGTTTTAGGCCCACGAATCTATTCTGACATAACAAAATTTGATTAAATAAGAAAAATGGTTGTTATAGAGGATGGGTTAGATTAAACCTCAACGAACTCACTCGTAACACCACATCAAATAAACGGTATTTCCCCTTAAATGTAAGACATTAAGAAATTAGAAGGAATAATAAATATTGTACCCATATTATCGTAGATCCATAAATTCATCCCAATGTTGTTTTTATCTTCCCATATATTTATAGAATAATATAGTTTTATATCTGTTAATATTTTTGAATTTAATAAAAATTTTAGTTTATAGGGGACATATTGTACAATTTCATACCCAACACGGAACAACAAGTTCCTCTATTATCATATCTTGCACACAACATTGAGCTATAGATAAAAATGATAACACAATAGTGTTATTATTTTTAATGGTAGTTAAAGAGTTGACATTTTATTGGAGACAATGATCAAAATTAATTACATTATGATTTTACATATTAGTTAAATGATTTTAAATTTATTATAGAGGCTTAAAATGAGAAGAAATCCAATTTCAAGCATAAAATTCTCTAATATTTTTAAAAATACGTATTAATTCCTTTTGATGTAGAACTCTTTTTTAAAATAAATTTTGTCACATTTATATGTTCTATATGACAAAATAAATTTCTTTTTTTTACTATAATGAAACATTAAAATTTAGTTTTGTTTAATTTGAGGTATTTTTCTGATAAAATTTATATTTTTATGAATATTAAAAAATACTAAATTTTAATTCAAATTTACATTTTCCACTAAATGATTTTTATAGTTATATTGTAAATTAAATTAAATTAAATGTTTAATTTGATTATTTTTTTATCATTTAACCTAATTATCATCCATGGAAATAATTTCACATTAAAATTGACTGTAAACACATGTCTATATCTTGATTTTTTTACTTCATAAAAACACGCTTTCTGGTTTTGACAATGGTAATTAATTTCAAAATAATTATTAACAATTCTATGTTATCAATTTCTATAAATAGATTCCCTATTTGGAATTAGAAGATACAAAATTTTTATTTAGGTACCTTTTATTTTTTGACATTATTATTAGTAACATCCGTAATTTTTTATTTACTGTTATTAATGGGTAAATCAGGTAAATGAGGCTAAAAAATAATATTATAACAACATAAAAGTACCCAAAAATGTATCATTATACTGTTTAATGGTATATGAACAAACTTGGTAATCCATGGGTCGATTTTAGAGTATTTTTATCCACATGAGTATGATAATGACCTTTTATAATATTTATTTTAATGAAAAGAGAAATATAAAATAAACAATTATCAGATGACAAAAAAATTTAATTATGGTTATATAAATGATATATTAGACTATAAATAGTCATTATAAAGATAATAATAATTTATATATCATGGTATTGTATTTATAAATTTTAGACATTATATAAATAAATTTATCTATGACATGATGACATTGGAATGATTACTTTATTAATGTATGATTGAGACAAATAATATCAAAAGTACTAAAATCAATGTAATATGACCATTTTTATGAAATAAAATAATTTTATGGTTGAATTTTACTTGAATAGGAAGATTTAATGTCTTTTTTGTTATGAAAATTTGTTGTTAAGAATTTATCAAAAATCAATTTCTAAATAGTGCCAAAATTGGCATAAATGAGTTTTTAAAATAATTATTAATTTATTAAATAATATAGAAGTCCTAAATATATAAAATTCTACTAATTTACTTATATAATGTTAAGATTTCCATTTATGGACCAGTTTTAGTTGGATTGGAATTTATTTGTATCTATAGTAACCATATATTATGAAAATACAAGAAAACGTGGTAAGAGTTAGTTTTTTTAACTTGTGGTTAAAGGTAAAAGATAAGGTAAATTTTTCACCAAAACATGAATAAAACCTATTATATATATGATTTAGAATCATCATCATATTATCAACAATAATTATCAAATTGGATTTATTATAATTCATATATAATTTTTATAATAAAATAATATTTCAAGACTCCACAAAACTGCCCCCCATCCCTTTTATAAAAGGCCACCACCTCTACCCACTTACCAACACCTATAAAGCCTCATAGATCATAAAAAAAATACTAAAATAATATCCCTACACCCCTCACTTCCTATTATATGTATTACCTTATGTAGTATTAAATTCTATAAATTCATTGGATCAAATCAAAAAGAGTTACATGATTTAGACATAACGTCTCCTCTCAAAATCATTTCCATTATTTTCCTTCTCCATTCCTTATGATCTTTTTATTAAAATCATTTATAACAAAACCAGTATCCTCAATATACTATAATTTTTATATTATAATTTTTTTGACATAAAATTACACACACATTCATATAATAGTTAGAGAATATATTAATTTTATGTACAACGAACTACTACCTCACACAATGATGATTGTTCATTTTTCTCCTACCACAATTCATGGTGTACTTTATGATGGAAAATTGAATATATATGAAATAAATTATATTTTTTTATATGTGATTATTTATGTTTTATTTAGGAAATACCTTTATGCTTTCTATAATTTCAAAATATATTAATTTCGTTTGAGATTGTGTGGACTACCATGCCATCAAAATGATATGACTCGTTAATTATATACATGGAATGATTATAAGATGGAATTAATGAAAATATTAAGCATATATAAAATATATTTAATAACATAATTATAATATAACAATGTTTCTTTTATTTTTTATACCATTAATATGATAATGAAATGAATGTAATGTTCATGCTCACATACCACCAACCGTCTCCATGAACAGTGCATTTCGTTTTTTATCACCAAATTTTATGGACTATTATAAATACATATACATATATATATATATGATATTAAAATCATGAAAAATATTCTTGTACATAATGGATATAGGATCAAATGGATAATTCACATCAAAACAAGTTCTTTTTTGACTCAAATACCGAACATTGACAAAATGTCTGATATGAACTCAAATGTTTAACTAATTGTTTTTACCTTGTAATTAGTGATATAAAATGAATACTAAAATTGAGAAATGTTATAATTAATGTATAAATTAACCTAGTATTATTATTCATGAAATCAATGAGCGAACAAGACAAGTCAAACTCATGGTAATGGACATTGTCTCATTCTCCATTCATTGAGGCATTTCTTGCTAATATGCATCATTTTTATTTAATAAGGTTTATATATAAGAACTATGACATTTCATATAAATATTTTCCCTATACAAGTTTTATTTTTTAAAATCATGAATATTAATATTTAAAATCTCAAAGTGTTATAGTACACATTGAACATTTAAATATTTAATTATCAAATCCCCTTCTTCAGGATATTAAATTTAAAAAAATTATAATGGAATTCAATGAATATACATGAAGTTTTATGTCAATAATGAATTTATTTTAATATCATCAAAAGTTATATTATGATAAATATAATTTTACTTTCATTAAAAATTGACAATATTAATGTTTTTTATGTATATGGCTACAACGAATTCTCTACCACTGTAACCATTATTTGATATTTGGCTTCCTCTTTATGACTTAATGTATTTTAAAATGGAAATAAATCCCTTATTACTATATTTTGGAATTTTTGTATTAATCATTTTTAATAAATAAAGATTGTATTTATGTACAGAAATGTTTTTCATATGGGATTTGAAGAATATTTAAGAAAATGTGTTGTTGTGATGAACATGTTTTATTTGTGAAATGGTACGTGAGAATTATATGAAATGTGTGATACTGATATAGCTATACAAATGTTTTATCCTCGTTATAGATCACAGGTGTGCCTGATATAGCTTATAAGAAGGGATGAGCCCTATTGTATCCCATGTGTGAGAACGATATAGCTTATATGAAGTGGTGAGCCCGGTTATAGCTCATGAATGACCCCAACATAGCATATATGATTGGTTGAGCTCTATTATAGTTTATTGGTGAGCCCTATATAGCATATACGATGGGTGATCCCAATTATAGATCTCTAAATTGGAAGTAAACCATATTATTTAACTCATTAAAAGATGTTTGAAATGGTTTTATTTATATGTTTCACTAAGCCATCTAATGGCGTATTAATATCATTCTATTGGTTTTAGTGATTTTATTTGAGAAATTATGTATGAGTTCTATTCATGTGAAAATGTTCGGATACATCCACTCAAATAAAATTGAATTTTTTTATCAATTTATTACTATAATAATGGGTTTTATTTATTTTCATGTCCCTTATGGATCATTTTGTGCTCATCTATATATCTTAATAAAATTAAAATTATATACGAGATAATATATTGAAGGATGGAATCCAGGAAATATTATGTCCATTATACATGAAAAGAAACTATGTCTGTTTTTAAACATTTTTATGTAATGGGAGAAACAGATACTATTGGAAGTGTCCACATTGTATTTCAATGTTTATGTTAAGTAATAGTTATGGCCTAATTCTTAATATCTCTAAGCTGGAAAAATCATCATTGTGAATTCATGACATGACACAATATTAAGTAATTTTTATGGTTGTGGGCCTTATAATTGGTATCATATGATGGTTTAGACAACATTGGAGATTTGGATTATGTCCTAAGAGATATTGATATCATCATGGGTTTATAATATTAAGTTAGATAGTAAGTTAAATGTTTTATAAACCCCTTTTTTATGATTTATGATTTTAAATATGAAGGTGACTAATGGTACTTTGAAAAACATTCTCCTTTTATTAAATTATGTGTTATTAGTTTTTAGTTTGATAAATGTGATTTATGAGATAATCATTGAGGGTAAAATATGTTATTATTGTTTTTGAGGATTTAATCTCACTTTTGGGAAAGATATTAAAATAAATAGTTTTATAAAAATGAAAATACATAGACCATATGAAAACACATCACATTAGACAAATCTGGGGGAATTGATCCCATAATCGATGTGAGACTATGATTTATCACCTACCATTACCCTACACGATATACCTAGTTTTTTTGACTTATTATATTTAATTAAATGATTTTATAGATCAAGAATAATATTAATTTGGGAACTTATATTTTATCAATTGTATATCCATAGTATATGAAAATGATTTGGTGATTACGTAACACATCATATTTTGGAAAATAGAATACTATGATATTTAATTTGAGTAATAATTGAGGAATATTATTTTTGAAGAATATTTGTTTTTATTTTGGACATATGACGATATGAGTAATTTGTGAAAATAATTAACCTATCATGAAGAGTATGTGATTAGGTTAATTATTTTTATGTATGAGATATTATGAGTAGTTTATATTATTTGAAGATAAAACGTAAAATTTAATATTGAAGACTTTGTGATCAATTCCATATAAATTTTGGTTTTAAATATTTGATATGAATATTTTGAGGAATTTTAAGAAAATTTGTTTATTGAATGGTCAATATATATCATGGGTATTACAATTGAATTTTGGAGATTCAAATTAGTCTTTATCCTTATACTATATTATTCATTTGGGGGATTATATGATCGTGTATTATCTAATTTGGTTTTGGTTAATATATAACGATAGGAGAAATATATAGTTCATATTTTCTGGATTATATGATTCTATTGATGTTTATTTTAGCACATCATGTGTGACCTAGTCATCTTGAATACTCATAGTCTGGAGAAAAGTTGAGTTTTTGGTAGATATTTAAGAAAGTACAAAACAATACTTGACATGTATTTATGTTTCATTCTATTCTTAGTCTAACTCATAATTAAATATATTTACATTATGAAAAGGATATTAAAACACAATAAGTTATATATACATTTCATATATGGATATCAGATTTCATTTAACCCATCACATGTCTATGGTATTCTAATTGTTAACATTACAATGATCATGTTCCCTATTACTATCCATCAGATCCCGATAGTTAGTTTTCATTCATATCCATGTTTTCCGACATGGAATTATTGTATTTATTATTTCATGATACCTTTTTAAAATTACTTTCATTGTTTTAATGTAAATATTTTATTGACTCTTTTTTCAATGTGGTATTTTCAATGAATTTTTCGATCCCAATTTAGAAATTACGAGGTTGCAGTTACCAAAAATGCGGAATGGTGTAATATCCCAATTATTTAGATATTAATACATTTTCATATAAATTAATATTATTTAATTTATTATTAGTTTTATATGAAATGAGAAGATATAAACAATATCATACCTGACCCACAACAATGGTTTTCTCAAAAATCATACATTGCACACAACACTCAGTTATACCAAAAAATAATAAAATAGTTACATTATTATATTTAAATGGTACGTAACTGATACCCATTGTATTAGTGTGGATATATATAATTAACAATATTATGATTTATATGTTTGATAAATGTGTATATATTTATTTTGGAGGCTCAAATTCAGAATGAATCAAATTTTAAACATATAATACACTAGTATTTTTAAATAGTCATTTTACCGCCTTTTATGGGAGAAAATATATTATAAATAGTTTTCACACAATTATATGTTATATATGATAATATAAACATTTTATTTTGAGTAGAGACATCAAAATTTTGTTTTGATAAATTTTTGGATTTTTTTAATGAAATTAACATTTTATGAAAAGTAAAAAATAAAAACTTTTAATTAAAATATACCTTTTCATATAATTTATTTATATTGATAAATTTTCCATTTAATTGGTTTCAAAGTATATTTGGATAATCATTTTTCATTAAAACTAATTATGGCCATTGAATAAATTTCACATTTATATTAGAGATAAACACATCTCAATCTTTTGATAGTTTTTATTTATTAAAACTCGAATTCTGGTTTTGACAATAGGAATTAATTTTAAATTAATTGTTTCTAATAGTTTGTTTTTAATTTGAAAAAATTTATTACATATTTAGAATTAGAAGGTCCAAATTATTTAAATATGTATCTTTTATTTCTGTACATTATGAATAGCAACTTTAGTAAAAAAAATATTTATCATGGTTAAAGGGTAAATCAGGTAAATAAGGATGAAAACTAATATTATAATCATTGAAAACTAACTTAACACATTTCTTAATACAATTGGATAAGAAATGGATGACCATGTAAATCAGAGTTTCTATTTTTGGAACCTAGGAAACCACTTCTGCTAGATAATAACTTTTTATAATATTTTTTATAAAGAAAATAGAAATATAATAGAAACATATATCCCCTAACTAAAAAAAGTTTATTTAGTTTTATTTAAATGATAACAAATACTATAATTGTAATTATAAATATAAACTGATATCCTATATAATTATATTTTATTTATAATTTTTAAATATTATATAAATTTTTTATTACAATATGATGATGTACTGATTACCTTATAAATTAATTATATAAATAAATTATATTATATAAATTATATTAAATATAATTTAATAATTTTTAATCCATACACAAATTTCTTGGTAAATAGGCATGTGAGGTATGATGTAAATACTTTTTCTGTAATAAATCATGTTTTAATGACTTTAACAAAAAATAATTTTCTAAATATTGTCAAAATTTGAAAAAAATGAGTTCAAAAAAATTATATTTTATTTAATGATAAAATAGTACAAAAAACATAATATTCATCCAACTAACATATATACTATTGAAAATTCCATTAATGATCAACATGGGGTACTAATGGATTTTTATAATAACTATAGTAACTATATGTTATGAATATATAAGAAGACATGGTAAGATATACGGTTTTAAACTAATGGTTAAAGATAAAAGATATTGAAAATTTTTTAACCTAAAATTGTATAAAACATAATGGTTGAGAGAATTTATACCCATACCCATCTTATTCATTATTTTTTCAATTTTTATATTATATAATTAAATAATAAATTTATAATAAAATAATATTTCAATAATTTCCTAATTGCCCCTCCTCCATCTTATAAAAGGCCACCATCTCTACCCCCATAATCATACCTCTAAAGCATAATTAATCATCAAATATGTGACTATATATTTTCTGAACATCCCTCCCTTACTCTTTGAAACCTTAAATTGGACATAAAGAAATTCATGAAATATTTTGGCTTAAGTCAAACGAATTTACCATATTTAGAGGTAACGTCTCCTAAAAAGATCATTTCTTTTATATTAATTCTCCAACCACTATGATATTTTTTTCCATTATTTAATAAAAACACAAATATATTAAACCTAAAAGTATAGTTTATTATACAGTTTCAAACTAAACATACATAAACCACCATATAATAGATATAGAACATAATTTTTCTTTGTACGTCGAACTAATGAATCGCGATATGAATAATTGTTAATATTCCTTCTACCACCTCTCATGGTGACTATTATGATAACAAATTATTTTTTCATGAAAAATATTATATTTATTTTTCCTCTACGTGTCGGTAAATTTTATTTACAACATACCACTATGCATTCCATAATGTGAAAATTGGAAAATTTCATTTGAGGAAGTGTGGACTACCAAACCCTCCAACTGATATGACTAGTTAATGCCATTCATGGAACATATAAAGGATATTATTAATGAAATTATTTAACATATATAACAAATATTTAATAATATAATATATATATATATCTTTTATTTTCTATTCTTTAATACGACAATGAAATTAATGTAGTGTTCATGCATACGTATGACAAATCATATATATGAATGGTGCATTTCATTTATTATACAAACTTTACTGTGCTATTATAAATCCAAATATACTGGATATATATGATATTTAAATCATGAATACTATTATATAGATATTTAATGAATCACCCCATGGATAATTTGCATCTAAATAAGATCATTTTTGTCACAAACACAAAACATTGACAAAAAATCTGATATGAAATCAAATAATTATCTAATTGATATAACATGGTAATAAGATATATAAAATTAATAACAGACCTAAAAATTGGATTAAAGAAAGTATAAATTAACCTATCATTATTATTCTGGAAATTAATGAATGAACGAGAAAAGTGAGACTCAGGATAAGGTACTTCATCCCAATCCCCATTTATTGAGGCATTTATTGATAAAAGAACCTTTATTATTTTTTAAGGTGTATATACAGCCTCTATGACATTTCATATCCGTAGTTTACCTATACTAATTTAATTTATTAAATCTTTGAAATTAATATTTAACTGTTTAATGTGGTATGGGGAACCATGAATATTTAATCATTTAATTATGAGATCTTTTTCTTCATGATATTAAATTACATATTTATTTTTATGGGTATAAAATTAATATACATGAATTTTATTTCAATATTAAATTTCATTAAAATATTAAAAAATATATATTTTATACAAAGCATTTTACATTCTTAAAAAAATAAAAGGGATAGTTTTTAATTATACCGCTACAACGACTTCTCCGCCATCATAACTGTTATTTTCTAATTGGCTTCCTACATAAGGCTTAATATATTTTAAAGTGAAAATAAATTTATTATTATACTATTTGGATATCATGGTACTAAAAATTCTTTCTTAAATAAATATTTTATTAAAATATAGATATCTATTTCGTATGGGATTCGAAGAAACCTTCAAAATATGTGGTTTTGTGATGAACATGTTTTATTTGTGAAATGGTGCATAAGCATTATATGAAATGCATGAGCCCTATATAGCTTATAAGAAGGTTTTATCCCCATTAAAGCTCACTCGTGAACCCATTATAGCATATAAGAAAGGTTGAGCCTTATTGTAGATCATGTGTGAGATCGATATACCGTATACGAGGGTTGAGCCCCATTATAACTCACAAGAGAGACCAAAAAAGCGTAAATGAAGGGTTGATCCCCATTATAGCTCACATGTGAACCTGATATATCATATATGATTGCTGATCCCCATTATAGATCACCAAGATGGAATTTATCCATTTGGTTATTCCAATTGAGATATTTTTGAAATGGTTATTTGTATATGATTCATTAAGTCAGCTAAATTAGTAATAATTTCTTTATATTGGTATCATTGGTTATTATTAAACAAAAAATATTAGTGTTATTCATGTAAAAATATTTTCTTTCATATATTCCTTGAACATTGAATGGGTTATCTGGATTTAACTTGACAAATTGGTTTTCTTTATTTTGAGGTCTCTTACTGAAATTTTTGTTCTCATCCATTTTTTTAAATATTTTCATAGGATTTACTGGATAATAGAGTCATATATTGAATCAAGTAAGGGTTGTGATGAATAAACAAAAAAAATGTTTGTTTTAAAATTTTGTTAATGTTATAGAATAAATATATATTGTTGGAAGTGTTCAGTTATATTTCAAAGTATATTATGTAATTAGTTATAGTCTAATTTTGTTATTCTTTAATCCTGAAAATATCTTCAATTAGAATTATTTAATTATCTATATATTATGTGATATTAAATTTTTTGGGTCCTTTAAATAGGAATTAGAGGATAATATAGAAAACAATAGATATTGGTATGATTTCGTAAGGTTTAGGGTTGCCATCATGGGTTTATAATTTTAAGCTATATCATAAGACGAATTTTGGTCAAATCCCATTTGAGGAAATATGACATTTAATATTATGGTTAATAATTATATGTTTTAGGACTTTCACCTTTGATAAAATTACTGGTTATTAATTTTTGGGAAGAAAAATGAGATTTATGGCATAACTGTTGGAATTAAAATATGTTATGATTATTATTGGGGTTTTTTCTCATTTTAGGAAATGTTATAAAAATATATAGTTTTTTGAAAAAGAAAAAAATGAAGACAACGTGGCAACCCATCACATCAGACAAAGCTACAAGGCATAAAACCCCAACCGATGTTCGATTGGTATTTATCGCATACCACTAGCCTACGTGACGTCCCTTATTATTATGAATTATTCTTTTTAGGTAAATGATTTTATTGATCAGGAATATGTTGATTTTAGGAAATTATGTTTTATAATTTAGATATCCTTAGTATAGGAAGATTATTTGGTAATTATGTGATAAATGTTATTCTGGAAGATGTTTTCTCTTTTGGGGAAACTATATGCCTATGTAAAATTGAATATTATGGGATTTCATTTGAGGAGTAATGGTTGAATTTTATATTGGAATAATATATGTTTTGATTGTAGATATTTGAAGAATTGAGTTATTTATGAATTGATTATCCTATTGCAAAGAATATGTGAGTAGGTTAATTAAATGTATGTACTTGACATTAAGTCTATTAGATGTTATTTAGAGATAAATGATATGATTTATTGTGGATCACTATGTGATGATATAATTCTAATTTTTTTAATCAGATTTTGGATTAATGTGATTAATTTAATGGGAATTTTTTTGGGTTGTCATTGTAGAATTTGTGAATTACTATTGAATTTGGAAGAATAAAGTTAGTCCTTATCTGTATAATTGATTATTAATTTTTAGGATTATGTGATTTTGTACCAACCATTTCGGTTTTGGTTAATCTCTAAAGTTATGGGAAATATATAGTTCATGTCTTTTGGAGCATTTAATTCTCTTGAAGTTGATTCGATCACCCCAATTGTCACCAAGTCATCTAGAGTACTTATGATTTAAGGAAAAGAAGAGTTTGTTAAAGATATTTTTTAAAGTATGAATCACAACATGTCATGTAAGAATGTTTCATTATGTTCAGAGTTAATGTCATAAATTAATTACCCAAATTTATGAAAACGATTTAAAAACAAAAATTTTATTCTATTTACATTACTACTACAAAATCAATGACCATTTATCCCATCATAAGTTTATGGTTTTCATGTTGTTTTCTTTCTTTTGATCATGTTTTATGTCACTCTCCATCTGAACAACATGGTTAGTTTTTCTTCTATATTATTGTTTTCGTACATGGAATCCTTGTATGTGTTATATCGAATTACATTTTTTACTTCATATTCATTATTTAAATGTGATAGTTTTATTGAGTCTTTTTTATGATGTGGTATTTTCAAGGATGTTTCTAAGACCAAGTTTAATATTCCAATGACATAATCACCAAAAGGGTGGAATGATGTAACATCGCAAGTATTTATTGAATAATAAATTTTCGTACATATTAATATTTTTTACATTAATATTAATTTTATTTTAAAAGGGACATTATGTATGATATCATACTCATCACATAACAATGTGTTCCTCTGAAATCTAATCTTGCACGCAATATTGAGTGATACCAAAAAATAATAAAATAATAATATTATTATTTTAAAGGGTAGTCAATGCATAATAGTTTTGTAGGTTGGAATAAATATAAATATAAATATTATTATTTATATATTTTTTAATTATTTTTAACATTATTTTAGAGGATTAAAATGAGAATGAATCCAATTTTCACAATGAAATACTCTAATATTTTTAAAATTTCATTTTACCACCTTTTAATGTAGATCCATCTTAAAAAAATTATTTTTGTAACCTTTATATTTTCTATTTGATAAAATAAATATCTTCTTTAGAATCAGAACATAAAAATTTTCTTCAGTTGAAATTTTGATATTTTTATGACAAAATCTATATTTATATTAACTGGGAAACATACTGCATTTTAATTAAAATATTTATTTTTAAAAAACTTATTAATATAGTTAGATTATATTTTTAATTGTTTTAAAAGTGTAAATGTATTAATTGTTTTTTTATTTAAACCAATTTTGGTCATTTGATGTAATTTTACATTTATATTGGGTATAAACACATGTTAATTTCGGATAGCTATTACATCTTAAAGAATCCGTTTCTTGTTTTGACAAAAAGAATTAATTTTAAACTATTTACTATAAAATTTATGTTTTGAATTTTTAAAAATGGATTCCATATTTTTAATTAAAGGGTAAAAATATTATAAATTGGTACCATTTATTTTTCGACATTATGAATATTAACCTTTAGTAATTGCATTCAATAACCATGTTAAAAGGGTAAATCGGGTAATAAAGTGTTAAAAAAATTATTATACTGATATAAAACTACCATAACACATATATTAATCCTATTGGATGAGATATTAATGATAATGGACTTCATTGGGTAGATTTTAGAACCCCATAGAGCCACGTAGGTTTTATAATGAAATTTCATAGTATTTACTTTAATGAAAAAGGAATTATAACATAAGCATGTATCTCCTAATAATACAATTTTAATTTAGTTTACATAAATGTTATATTAAGGAAATAAATAGTAATTACAAATCAGTATATATTTCATAAATCCTGGGATTTTATTTAAAATTTTTAGACATTATATAAAATATGTATTGATGAAAGAATAATGATGTATTGATTTCATTATTAATTAATGATTCAAATAAATGATATTATAAATATGAAAATAAATGTAAATTTAATATTATTATACCATAAATGAATTTTTTTTAGGAAATTAACATGTTAAAGTTGCATTAATTCCTTTTTTATAAGTAATCAATTTGTTTTTCCTAACAAGATTAAATTTCTAAATATTGTCAAAATTGAGAAAATTGAGTTTTCAAAATAAACATTATTTTATGAAATGATATAATTATCATTGAATATATGATTCTACCAACTAACTTATATAATTTTTAAAATTTCAATTATTATCCACTTGGGGTTCTATTGGATTTTTATTGTACATATAGTAACCATATATTTATAAAATACAAGAAGACATGATAAGAGTTAATATTTTTAAAATGGTGTTAATGGTAAAAGATAAGGTTAATTTTGGGTCATAAACATGTCTAAAACTGATTGGTTGAGAGGAATTAGACCCATCATCTATTTATTCTCAAAATATTACATTTTGGAACTATTATAATTATAAAATAAATTTATAATAAAATAATATTTCAATACATTCCAAATGTGCCCCTCCAACCTCTAATAAAAGTCCACCACTTTTACCCACTTACTAAAAACTATCGTGCCTCATGGATTTCCCAAAATCTTCTCAAATAATCTACCAAAATAAATAATTTCTTTATACATGATTTAACATTGGAATAAGTCAATTCAAATAAATCCTTTTGGTTTATATTAAAAAGAGAACCTGATTTACATGTAACATCTCCTCTCAATCTCAATTCTTTATTGTCCTTCTCCACCCCTAAACTCTTTTTATTCCATTATTTTACAAAAAATACAATATAATAAATATACTAATATGTTTTATGCTATAGATATGTCCTAAAATTACACACACCTCGTGGTAATGGATATAGAACATACTGTTTTTGTCCATCACGAACTACATCCTCACAAAACAATGATTGTTCAAATTATCCAACCACCTCTCATGGAAGCTGTTATGATGGAACTGTATATAAATATATATGTGAAATATATTATATTTATTTTTTCCCTATACTTATTTAATTTTTATTTTCTTCATATCTTTATTCTTTATAAAATGTGTAAATACGAAAATTTCATTTGTTGGACTGTGGAATATCATCCCCTCTAAGTGATACGACCCGTTAATGCAATACATGGAACATATACTAGATGGAGTTAATGAAATTATGAAACATATATAAAAAATATTTAATAATGGAACTATTATATACATATGTATGTTTTATTTTTTATTCTGTTAACATGACAATGAAATGAATGTTTCATTCATGCTTACGTACGACCTTATGTCTCCATTAAACGTGCATTTCATTTCATATATCCAAATATTATGGGATATTCAAATTATTCATATACTAGATATATATTATATTTAAATCGTGAATAATTTTCAAGATATAATGAGCATATTACCATAAAGATAATTTTCATCCAAACAAGTTCATTTTATACTCTAATACAAAACATCGACAATAAGTCCGATATGAACTCATAAAATTAACAAATTTCTATGTCATGGTAATAAGTGATATAAAAAAAATAAAAATTTAAAAGGATCTATTGATAGTATAAATTATCCGACGTTTAATATTCATTACATTAAAGAATGAACGAGACAATTCAGACTCAAGGTAAGGGACTTTGTCTATATCCCCTTTTATTGAGTAATTTCTTCGATAATATGCACATTTAATATTTTATAAGGTGTAAATAAAACTGAAATGAAATTTAAAATTCATATATTTTTTATACTAATATTATTTATTAAATCATGGATATTAAAAAAAATGTTAAATATTGTATGGAAGACCTTTATTATTTAAATATTTAAATAGAAAATATTCTTCGTTTTGATATTAAATTATATATTAATTAAAATAGGTAGAAAATTCATATATAGAAAATTCTATTTTTATATTTAATTAAATTAAATTTTTTAATAAGGAATATATTTATATGAAAAATTTTACACTCATTAAAAAATTATAAATGAATTTTTTTAGTTATACGACGATAGGATCTTCTCCGCCATTGTAACTGTTATTTGATATTTTTCTTCTAGTATAAGAATTAATGTCTATTGAAATGAAAATAAATCCCTTATTTAACTATTTAGGTATCATGATATAGAAAATGTGTTATTAAATTAAAATTGTATTTTTATAAGGATTTTTTTCATATGGTATTAGATGAAACATTCTCAAAAATGGGGTTTCTGATGAATGTGTTTAATTCTTGAAAATGTGCATGATAATTATTAGAAATAGGTGAGCATTATTTAGTTTTTAAAGATGTTTTATCCACCTTATAACCCACTAGTGAGCCAGATATATCTTTTAACAAGGGTTGAGCACCATTATAGGAAACTAGTGAGCCCATCATAGCTTATATAAAGGGTTAGGCCCTATTATTGCTCACAGGTTTGCCTAATATAGCTTATTCAAAGTGTGATCCCCATTATAGATATCCAATTTGGAAGTCAAAAATATGGTTATTCTAATTGAAATATTTTTGAAATGGTTTTATGTATATGAGAATTATATTCACCAATAGGAGTTTAAATTTCTTGCTATTGGATTTAGTGATTCTCATTGAGAATAAAGTATGAGTGTTATTCACGTTTTTTTCATCCTCTCAAAGAGTATTGATTGGGTTATCATGTTTTAACTAGACTAATGGATTTTAATTATTTATATCTCACTTGGTTGTCATTCTATGTTTATACCTAGTTTTTAAATGTTCTCACTAGTTATAAGGGAGAATATAGTCATGGATGGAATCAAGGAAATGTTATGATGGATAAACATGAAAATAGACTATGTTTATATTTTAAAATTTTTTTATTATAGAAGAAAAAAATATTATTGGACATTTTTGCTTTGTATTTATGGGATTTTTATGTAATAGTTATGTCCATATTATCTACATCAGAAATCCTCAAAAGATCCACTATATGAATTCATGAGTTATCTAAAGATTATGTAATGTTTATGGTTGGGGGCCTAATATAGTTATCACCATAGTAGAAAAAAATCTGATAATAAATTTATTATATACTGAGAATTTACACAACCAAGTCGGAGATATAGCACCAAACCAAGTGATCAAAAAGAGGATAAGAAAAAAAAATATCCATAAAGGATACCTAGGGAACTATAGAAAATAACACTTCCAAATAAAACAATTATTTAAAATAATTAAGAAATAACAACATTACGAGCATGACCGTTTTATAGAGTACAAAAAGGATTTAAGTGTAATCTCCCAAAAACACATGCACACAAATAATATGCCTCTTTTAGTCAATTAATACTGAGTAGTATTTTTTATTAAAATATTCGATTTATGGGATAAAATTTTTTATGATTCATTTTATTTTCATGTCTTCTTCCATGGGTCCCACATAAACCATTAATTAGGCATTTAAAACGTTATTGATCTGAACAAGAAGTAAATATACCATGACCTATAGAATATCACATAAAAGACCTAATGAACCATAAAACCCAATGTACAAAATTTCAATAAAAAAATAATATACATTTTTATCCATGATGTTATTTCTGTAATGATAAGTTTTTCATGATGATAAAACTAATAGAAATTTATTAATGTCAGATTATGATTTTTCTAGTCTTGAGGGAAGGAGTTGGGAATTTATTTAATGAATATATGTGACTTTGATCATTAGATTTTAGGTGAAGAATCATTTTAGTAGGATCTATATTGTGAATACTAAATACATTATTCGTTTAATTGGTTAGAATGTGGAAAAAAATTCTTGAGGGGTGAAAAACATTATTTGTTGTTTTCTATTATCTATGGTTAGTTGACCGTGCCTTCACAGTTTTCTGAAAAAAAGATAAATCTTAGTGATGTGGGATTATCCAAATTTTATGGAAGATATAGTCTATATATAACATGATATAAGTTATTTTTTGACCAAAAATATATTGGTGGTTCTTAGTATATAATAACATGGTTGACAGTGTGTGATATTATCTGAAGGAGGATAAGACTCTATTATATGTTAGGGCCAATGGGATAGAAATATCGAAGTGTGGGTATTACCATGCCATCGAATATTTGTGCTACTGAATATATAAAAGTCAAAAAATCTGAATCTATAGGGATATGAGAGATTTATTTGGGAAGTTACATTGAGTATATTTGTAGAATTGATGTTGTTATTCATAAAATATAAGATGGTTTTGTGTGTGGTATGTTATGATGATTATAAGGGGAATCTTTATTGTATATAAATTTATTGAAGAAAAATGGATATTTGAATATGAATATGAATCGATGATTTTTTCTACTCTAGCATTGGTAGAGGTAGGTAAATGATCAGTTGGGGATATTGATAACATGGAGTGTGGGTTTTGATAAATGAATTGGATGTGATTTATATATGTTTTCTCATATCAATATATATGTATGTAGGTATATTCATTATTTTATTGTTGGTTTCCTACTATGTTCACACACACACACCACAAAAAGGGAATTATAGATGTGTTCAGACAATATTTTTTGAGTATAAGAAATTTGGTATGCTCGAGGATAGAATCATACCTATAAGGGATGTGTAGAAGAGGTGTGAGATTTATTAAATAGTATTTTATAAAGAAATAGGAAGTTACTCATCATTTTTTTGATATATTGGTTTGTTTTGAGTTTTTTACAAATATGATCATGATAATATAAATCCATTTTACATTACTATTATTTTAATGACATGCTGATATTAATGTGTGTATATATAGATAGTGTACTTTTTGATAATTAATGATGTTTTTTTATTTCATAATTAATGTTTTCTTATTTCTTCATTAAATATAATGTTATTACTCATATGATTACTACTAGATGATATAGTCTACAAAATATCAACTAGTATAACCTCACTACTATATTATATCTATATCTATATATGTATAAAACCTTATGGTATATTGGCTTTATAGAAAGAATCCATAGTTTATTTAATCACAGGGTGTGTAATTACAATGTTTTATTAGATTACTATTGGTGTTACCTTATATTATCCAATAGATTTTTCATTACATAGTAATATCAAATAAGGTTGATTAAAATGTGGTAAAAATGATCATCTGATTATTAGTCTATATCAAAAGTTGTTATTTTGAAACATTGTTTTTATTGGAGCTATGCTAGACTATAGGCTATGAATGTTTTGGAAAATTGGTCGGAGGTTATGACGCTTATCATGAAAAATATTTCAAGAACTGAATTCCCTTTTGTGAGGAAAAAATATATTGAACAACATTATTATTATTTCAATTTATTTATTTATTTGTATTAAATTTTATTTAATTTTACCGCATTTTTTTGATAATTGATTCAGGATTCAAAAGGGGTGTACTCATGCATCATTATTGTCACATATGGATCACATAGAATATGGGTGTTATTTTAGTTGTATTTCAGAAATTGTAATGAAATAAATGGATTATGCATTGAAAGATTTAACAAAATATTAAATATTATTCTCTTATATAGTATTTTGGTAAAATTATTTCTAGATTCTATATAGAATTTTGTTTTTACTACAATAGTATGCAGTTTGGTGGTATAATGAGTCATACATAGTATATAAATCATTTTTTTATGTTAAATATTTTTTTAATTTTTAGCAGACATCTTATGCATGTGATTCAAGGTGTCTTTTGCATGAAATAACATAAGTATATGTTGTGTGGAGTGTCTGACTCAGATATGATAGTAAGAGGGTTAGATGAATGATTCTATATTATATTATAGAAACCTATGCCTCATAGAAATGGATATTACATCATCATAGATGAATATTTATCAAAATTAAAAAAAATAATTATTGATTATGGTAATAGATTAGTGTCTTTGGAAACATGGACAAAAAACATCCAAACTCGGTGAAAGATTATCAATGTCTCCTAGAAAGATAATCCCATTTACTACACATATATAAATTTATTTTTTATGATATCATGAAATGAAATATATTATGGGGTGAACTAAGATTCTTGGTAAACATGAATAATGTAGATAACTAAGCATAACTGGAAAAAGGGTCTGAGAACATAAGAATAATATTTCAAGATCATAACCTACTTATAAAATATCAATGGTATCCATCAATACATTATAAATAAATATCATGGTCATTATTATTGGAGATTCTTATTCAATGGTATCCTTCAATACATTATATAGATATCTCTTGGTCGTTATGATTACCATACTAGTTTAAAAGACATTCAGTGGGGCACTTGAGGTTAATTTTCATTCATAAGTACATGGATTATTTTAGAGTTGGGATCATACCTGCAGATGGGATACCTACGCTTCCTTGTTAGAAAATGAATCGTAACCCACATAGATCGGGAAATAAGATATAGTTTAATGTCATATGGGACGGATGAGAATTAATGGGGTACGGGCATGAACCTTATAAAGGCTTCTGACGTACTCTGTTTTTAAGGCAGAGAACAATGTCCATGTAGTTCTATTAAGATATGTGGGGCTTATGTATGATTAATGGACCAAAGAGATGTGTTGTGGTTACTTTTACACTCTATGCTCACGTGAGTCATGCTTGGTGTGTTAAACAAGAGGTATCAGTAAACATGATGATTTTTGCCACGAAACATGTGGTCACAAGGAATTATATTGGGATTAAGTATGTGTGATGGCCTATGTAGGTGAAGACTAGGATTTACTTCTAGAAAGAAACCTAGGAACATGGTCCATAAATATATTTGTGCATTATGGAGATTTGGATACTCTAACTTGGGGCTTACTCCTAAGATGGAGGCCCAAATTTAGTTGGACTTATGATTGGGGATTACTCCTAAGGAAGGATTCCCAGTTTAAAGGAAATTAAGACTTTGACTTACTCATAAGGAGGATGCCCAGGTTAAGGGGACTTGATAGGGAACTTAAGGAATACTCTTAAATAGGATGCCCAGAGTTAAAGGGAACTTGGGGATTACTTCCTTAGGATGTCGCCCAAATTATGGAGGGATTAATGATTGGGTTTTAATCCTGATAAGGAAACCCATGTAAAAAGTAATTAAGCCTGGGGCTTACTCCTAAATAGGAGGCCCAGGATAAGGGGGCTTGACATGGAACTTGGGGCATACTCCAAAAGAGGATTCCAAGAGTTAAATGGAACTTGGGGCTTACATCCTAAGGAGGATACCCAAAGGTAAAGATAACTTCTCATTTTATAGGATGAGGTTGAATGAAGGAAATATCCAACCATAGTGACATAAATTTATATAAATCTTAAGGTTTTCAGAGATATTCTATAGGAAACCTCTAAGATAAGGAATCCAACAAAGATATCATGCCATAAGGGGAAATGAAGAAGGTTTTGAAGGCTGGATTAGGAAAAGGAAATGTTAATTGGAAGAAAGAAAGTGAATAGTCAGGAGGGGAACCCAAAAAAAGGTAGGCATGCATGTCCTGTTTGGTCACGAAAGTCCTCGTCGTGGAAGTATACTTGTGCGACATGAGTTCACATGGGTGATAAAGAACCTATAGGGTAATACTTATGAAATAATTGGCTCATGCCCTTTGTATTATCCCTAGATGCTTTCATATGGGTGGCACACAAGTTTTCATGAGAGGGAAAAGGCGTCGCGCAAGTGTATCCATTTTCCTTAGGGGCTGGACACTTAGTCGTGAAATTGTTGATGAGTTCTAACACTTAGGCCTCATACGAACTATTTAGATCTTTCATTCTAGGTAAGAAATTACCTTATATGTGTTTGGAAGACGTCAAGCAGAGACCAGGGTGAACAGATCAAAAATCTGAGTTTTGGATTTTTTCCGTCCACGAAATGGGGGGACCACATGGGGTATTTATAGGCCATTGAGAACCTTGTTTGAAAAAATAATTGGTCATGCATGTGACTTGCACAACCCATATGTGGTGCGCAAGTATATTTTCATGACAATAAGTAAACTTGTGTGGTCCATACGTAAAGGTTTCCTTGTTCATGCCTTCGTCAATTTTTTATGTTCTTCAAAGAATGACTCTCTTTTTGTTTAAGTTATTCCCCTTTTCCATTCATCAAACTCTATGATGGAATGGAACGTCAACAAAATTCCACCCTTAGAGTTGGATCTGAAAAAAGGAAAGACGATTTGACTCTGAGGAAAATTAGAAATAAGGTATTTCGGAGCGCAAGTACTAGGAACGCATGTATACTTCTAGTGCACAGGGTCTGGTGTGTAGGCGTATGACCTTGCCTATAAATATGGGGGACACTCTCATGCAAAGAACCCGACATTCAAGGAATCTTTCTCTCATCGCGCAAGTGGACTCTCGTTCCCACATGTGACTCATCATTCTTATCTTCCACACTTATTTTTTGTGTCACGCTTCTTTAGTGACTTTCTGACTTGCGCGCCAGTACTAGTGCGGTAAAACTTGAACGACCGACTTGGACTTGCACAAAAACATTATACTTGAACGACTTAATGAATAATCCATTTTCCCAAAATAAATTCACAAATTTAATGAATAAACCACCTTACATTAAAGTTAATTATCTGATCTTTGTGTAGATTCAATGGCTCCCAAAATAATTGGATCGGACGATTAAATGGAAAGCAACAGAATTAATGACATGCTGAACATCATTGGCCACGATTACTATGATTTATGTGACAACACTATCTTGGATTTGGAAAATTACTTGATGAAGTATCATCTTAAGTTTCCATAGAGCATTTACATTCCATTATATGGCCATGGTCATCTACAAGGTTTCAATGTTCCAGAGCCCAGGAACTATACGCCCGAGATGTGACTGCATTTTTATCCATATATTTTTGTTATGTTGTGAATTAAGAGTAGAAACAATGGTGTTAACATTCAAATTCTTTCCTCAATGCCATTTCCTTGTAAATATTAAAATGACAACCCCATGGGATGATATGTTTTCGATTTTCGGTTGGTGGAGACAAGAATATCATGACATAAGAACAATATCTGAAAATAGTACTCTCTCCAAATGGATCTTTACATCCAATGCTCTATTCTCAAATCCATGTATCCATCATCCAAGTCACTTGGACCGAATCAAAGTCATTGTTTGATCAGCATAAAATTTTCTCAAACCGCAGTCAAGAAAATTCTTTTACAATTGTTCCAAGAAGAGTGGGTATCACTGCGTCTATTATTGTATCCAGTTGAATGAATGAATTGTAGGTGGTATATGATGATTCTCAAGATACCGTAAGTCAAATGAAGGCTTATGTTGAAATCCTCTTGTAATTCTTGAAAAACAAGAAGATACTCCAATATGTGAATGTCTTTCTATCAAATTTGAATCAATGAAAAACACTTTCATCTTCAATCATTTGTGCATGGATTCTCTTTCTACTTGCATTAATTAATTTTACCTAAGCCAATGGGCCTAGTCAGCATAGTTTGATTTTTTCTAGGGTGATACAAACAACCCCACAAAATTTTCATCTTTTCTTGCTCAATATTGCCTAAATCATACAAAATGTACGTTAAGCAAGCTGGGACTCAACTTTTGTTCAAAGTTCCCTTGTCTTTTGTTGGAAGTTTAAAGTCATGCACTTCGGACATAAAAAAGCTATTGTTTATGGTCGAATAGCATTGAACGAATGAATTAAAATCGTCTCAATTCCTTGATAATTTGTTTGAAAACATATAAAAACATGCATCTATGGGGGAAAACATTTAAACTAATTTTGAATATGTGGAATGATATGAAAAAAGGGATAAAAGGCATTAGAGGACGTATTTCTTAAGAGTGAATTTACCACCATTTAATAAACCCATTAGGGGGTTGAATTATGCAGGGCCACTTAAGGGAATTGGCTGTATAGTTAAATAATATCATCTTTTGGCTGACAGGTCCGTTATGTATACTACGTATGCAAGGCCACCTAGGGGCGTGTGCTGCAATATTAGACAAAATAACTCTCATAAATTTTACATTTTTATTGCTAAAAATCCTGTGAATGTTTATGGAGGCTCAAATTTTCCAAAGCATAGAGTCTTCTATATGGAGAGAGGTACTTGAATATGGAGAGGATATTTCCAATCAAGATTTTCAAAAAATTGTATGAATGTCACTCCTATGATAGTATAACCCAAACATAGGTAAGGGAAATATAAACAGTAGAGTTGAATACTTTCAGATCATGAAAAAGAGTATGGGCCAAATATGTTAAGGATGTCTATTTTTTACGGATCCCTACATATTTTCGTTAAGACCTATAAGGACAAGAGATGTTTTTCTCCCAAGAATGAAGTTAACACTATTTGAAAAACCCATTATGGGGTTTAATTATACAGGGAAATTTAAGGTAATTTGCTACATAGTCAAATAATAGTATCATTTGGATGACTGGTCCGTTATATATACTACTTATGCAAGCCCACCAAAGGGCACGTGGTGCATAGTCAGGAAAACGAATTCCGGAGTTTCATAAAATTTGTGACCAGAAGTCAAGAAAATGGTTATGGTGATCTAGAAGTATTTAAGGATAGGAGTATGACACATCAAAATGGGAATTGTCCAATTCATTAAGGAGATACACATACCAATGCTAACCATAATCATGTTGTGGTTGGGTCCTATGTTGAGTTGGTGGACTTTACTACGTATCTCATAACGATGAGAATTGAGCCTTACATAGTTCTTGAAATAAAGTTTAACGTCATGTGGTATGAGAATGTAGTAGATCTTAGTTTAGAGTCATAGAGCTTGGACCATAATGGGGAATACACTTTGTGTGTTTTATAAACCTGATGTGAATGAAGACGTGGTTTTTGCATACCAAATTCATGTTTTCACAAAGGGATATTCAGTCAAGGGACTGAAAGTGGAATTTGGGGTTAGGCCCAAAGATTTGAGGCTAGATTCGAGGGACACTCGAATGTTCCTACGTATCCCATAAAGATGTTAATCAAGCCATACATTGTTCTTAATATACCCCCTGTATAGATTTGGTTCGTACAAGTGAAGTGTGAAAGGGAACTTTTGTGCAATGATGGTTTAACCCATGAATAACTGTTCAAGAATTACCATGGATGTATGTAGACATTGAAATATGATATGGTTGGAGATCAATGGAAATGACAATTCTCTCTCAGGTGAGGGACAATGGGGGACTGTACAGTTTAACATCATATAGCGAGGATGATGTAGCATCGAAATAACAATGTAGATGCTCAATATACAAGAGGGGGTGAATTGTATACATTAAAAATTCATTTGGAACCTTTAAACTCGGTTACGAATAACTATGATTTCCTTAGAAAAGGAATGATATATGTTTAACAAAGATAAAATAAACAAATTCACAACACCTCTAATCACAAATTAGAGAATTGTAAAGTAATGTTTACAAAATGAGATTCTACCTTAATGCGTATAGAATCTCAACTATTCAGAGTACAAGTGTAAGGAAATATAAGAAGATTATACTTTCCTTATAATACAAAAGTGTAGTGGAAAAATCATGTAGTAAAACTATAAGTAACAAGATATAAGTCTTTTAACACAAAGAGAAGGGTATCCAACAACCTTGGATAAAGGTCCATTGATTTATACATTCAAGAAAGTATGTCTTACCCACACCAGGGTAAGCCCTCGATACAAAGATCTGAATCTCTGTCTTGATATCCCTGCAAGCCCTCATCATCAAGGTAGTTGGTACCTCTGTCTTCCTCATAATGGAAGTCCTCAGCTTCAAGGTAGTCGGCACATCTGTCTTCCTATCCCCGGAATTCCTCGAATGTAATCACCAACATTTGGAGTCGCACGAATCAATCTGAACCTGCAGTTTTGTACGCACAATGCACGAAAAGCATCTCTCTCTAGAAATAACCTTAAAAATGGTCTCTAGATTGATCAATTTGTTGTTGAGAGCTTTTAAATGAGCTCCTATTTATTGGAAAATTTCCAACGGTCGGCTCCCTCCTCTAACGGTCACATTTTTCCATTAAATTCGGAGGGACATGTACACAGGAAACTCAACCAACGGTTAATTTGAAACAGAATGGATGACATCGTTTTATAACAATCCATGTATAACTGAATACACGACATCATTTTGAAATGGAGCATATGTAATTAAAATACATACAAAAATTCCAGAGTGTAAGCAAATTAAAAGTCTGGATTCTATCCAAAATGAAATTCGGAATCTATGTTATGAAATGTTCGGATTCTGTTTTATAGGAATTCGGTGTCTGGTTTCACCGGAGATTGAAATCTGAACTTTTACAGTTTGAAGTCATACTAGTAAAAGTTCGGAGTTTGACTTCATAAGAGTTCGGAGTCGAACTCATGAAATTTCACAGTATAACTTCATAAGAGTTCGAAGTCAAACTCATGACAGTTCGGCGTCGAACTTCACAAGAGTTCGGAGTCGAGCGCATGAATGTTCAGAGTCGAACTTCACAAGAGTTTGGAGTCAAACTCATGAAAGTTCGGAGTCGAACTTCATAATTGTTCGGAGTCGAACTTCCTAAGAGTTCGGAGTCGAACTTCATAACAGTTCGGAGTTGAACTCATGAGAGTTCGGAGTAGAACTTCATTAGAGTTCGGAGTCGAACTCATGGAAGTTTGGAGTCAAACATCATGATAGTTGGGAGTCGAACTCATGAATGTTTGGAGTCGAACTTCATGAGAGTTCGGAGTCAAACTCATGAAAGTTCAGAGTCCAAAATTCGGATTGGAACTTCATTACAGTTCACATCCAGAATTCGGATCCTAAAAACAGAATGATCCAAATCTTTACCTTATATGACTTCTGGGATTTTTGGTATGAATCTGATTTTTGTACTTATGAAAAAAAAATATTTCTATGTATAAGAAATTATATGTTAGGGTAAATTTCCTTAAAGAAGAAAATTTTCCTTAAGGAGGTAAAATTTTTATTTTCTTAAGTATAAGGTGTTTGTGATTTTCAAAACAAGAAGGAATGGAAATGTCATAAGGAAAACCTTATTGACTCAACAATCTCCCCCCTTTTGGAAAGCACAAACATCCTTTCAAAAAAGCTTATAAGGATTTTGAAAAATTTCATTAGACTTTGAAATTAAAACTTATCTCCTTTTGTTCATTAATGAAAGTGAATACAACTAACTCCCCCATAGGCATTGAAACACTAATAATTGTATTCTGAATTTCCAGAGTGGAGTTTTCATTAATTTAAGAATGAAAAACGTCATAGTAGGAGACTCCCCCTTTCTTTAAGGATATTTCACTTAGAATTTTATCTTTCTTCTCCTTAGGAGTAGTTATTTTTCCTTCTCCCACTTTTTTATTTTCATAAATAATTGAAGGGAATGAAAAAGAAAATATGGTACCTAAAACATTAGTAAATAGAAAGATATATGCACCCAAATAACATTTCATCAGAGTTGGGAAAATTTTACAAAGAAAGACAATTACAACAAAAGACTGGAGTGAGTTCATTTGTCTTCCTTTTCCTTTGGGATGAGCTTCTTTAACAAGGTTTTGAGTTTCTTAAAGTCTCTTTGGTATTCCTAAACTTTCCTCTCCAAGGATTTTAATTTTTCTTCTTGGACTTTTAAAGAATCTGTCGGAGCCTCCTTGGCTTCATTCTGCATCTTTATTATCTCATCTTTCTTTTCCAACTTCTCCTTAAACTCTATCCAGAAATCTCAATCAGTTTTCCAATTCTGAGATACTGAGTTAAGCTTCCCATTGAGGTCCCTAACCTATTGATTCTGTGAATTTTTCTCTTGGAATAGCTTCTCATAAATCTCGTTATCCTTTATATCCTCCATTTCAAAATCATTTTGAACCTGAGCCTGAAAACTCTCAAACTGAACTAAATCTTCATCAGCTTTCTTAGACCACTTTGTGACCTTAATGCAGTACTTTCTATGCCCATCATAATCGATAAGAAAACATTTTTGTTCAGCTTCGAGCATCAAAAACTTATCCATGTCCATGGATAAGGAATCTGATTTCTGATTCATACTTTGTTGCATCATCGGACATCTGGAATATATTGTTGAATAAATAGGAATGGTGTCCACCAATTTCATCAGAGATTCAACCAAAAAATCATGCCCACGCGATGAAGATTCCAAATCAGAATCATTGCATGGAGACAGATGTTCTTCATCTTGCACCAACTTTCTTCTAGAGGTGCCACCAACCTCTTTCATCCTGATAACATCTTTTATAGGTGTCTCCATGAGAGTTTCCTTCCCCTTATCAGCTCTCGGAATAGGTTCCTTATTAGGGGATACTTCCTCGAATTTAGACACTTGAATGATCTGGTCTTCTTCTGTTTTTTGTTTTCATTGTCCTTCTTTAAGAAAATTCTTCTCACAAGATTCTTCCTTATCATACAAGACATTTTCTTCTTCTTCTTCTTGCAGTTCCTTATCATAATTATTACTAGCTTCCTCATCTCCCTTTCCTAGAGTTACTAAATTTTCGGATTCTGCCTTATCTTTAAAGTCTTGTACTTTCTTGATCAGGGTATCCAAATATTCACTTTCCTCTTCTCCTTCTTCTTCTTCAACTTCTTCCTCTACTTCTTCAGAACCTTCTTCTTCTAAATTTTCAGAAACTTCAACTACTTCATTGCCCTTGATTTTTTCCGGAGTGACATAGTACATGGCTGGAGTATCTGGTAAAGAAGGTTTATCACTAAACATTTTCGTAACAGGAATCATTTCTGAAGCTAACTATGTAGCTTTCAACAACAATTGAACCACATCAGCTTCAGACACATTCTTTTTCATTTTCTTCTCCTTTGCATGTTTCTCTAGCTCCTCTATGGCTTTTTCCTTTAAGGCCTTAGCCTCTGTAGGGTCCAATCATAATTGTGGATCCCCTTCTTTCCTCTTCTCTTTATCATTCCTCCACTTGGTTTCCACTTCATCTGTATATGTTTTCTGCTTCTTTGTCTTGGGAGGAGCAGACTGAGTTTCTTTATCTTGGGGATTTTCTTCATCAGCAACCACTTCCTTAACCTTCCTATTTTTCCTTTGCTTTCTGGATGGTTCCAGATTATGTGTTTCTTTTTGAGCTGCTTCAAACTCTTCCACAGATAGAGGGTAAAATTCTCCGGATTCACTGGAAAAACCCATCTTCATCCTCTTGATGGTATCATCACTATCCAGCATAATCTTGCAATTCCAGATCATTGATTTGCATTCAACCTTGAAGGATTCTAAGCACCGAACTATCAGCCTCGATAGTAAAGTAGAGAACATGATAATATGAGCTCTCAAATTTCATTATTTGATGTTCTTGATCATAATCAAGACATGCCTCATCAAATTTATCTTTCTTATATTCACCAAGAAATCTAAAACATAGATATCACTTTTCTTATAATTATCTTTGTCCCCGCTTCATGGAACTAGAAAGCCTTGTTCCCAAAGCTAAAGAATCCTATTGTTCTGAGTGAGATGACCAATCTTAATGGTTGAAGAATCCATAAGACCAAGACATTTCAGTGCCTTCTCCTTGTTGAATATTCCTTGCTTATCCGTAAGTTTTTGTGAGCAGAACTCAGCTTCTCCTTCGTATGATAAACCATCCAAGTTCACGGACATAGTGTAAGAAAGCTTATAAGTCTTCCCATAAGGCTTCAATGAAAACCATTCTCTGCCATCTTCCATCTGGAAGGAAACAGACTCATAGAACTCGATCAGCATATCAGTATAAACCGGACCCTATTTATCTGACTTTGCTACGCATACATCATCCCATCCGTTCAGTATGATATTCATTGAAATAAGAGAATCAAACTTATAGAAATCCTGATTTACCAACCTTTCCCTAAAGACTAACCATTTTGATATTGGCTATGAAGTTGAAATATCTTGATATGTGGCTTTAACAGACATTCAAAGTGAAGATATTTGAAAGATTTAGAATGGATTTGCAAAGTTCGGAACCGGGCTTAAGAAGAGAATCATGGCTTCGAGACGCGAAATCTTTCAAAACAAATGTGGGATAAGTCATGGGGTCTCCATAATATAGGTGATGGATGTGACTGTTGGTCTTCCAAAATCTATCTAATGGTTGAAAACACTCCTGCATGGAAAAACATGACTCCGATGTTTTGAGGTTTTAAGAAAAACATCCGGATTTGACGAAAACAAGAATCTGAACTTTTATAAACATAGGAAAATATCAGCAAGAAAAATATGATTACAAAACTATAAGTAAGGAGATCATAACTATTTTATTGGCTAGAAAGACTGTTCGTAATTGGTAATATTCTTCTTGAATATATGAAATTTAAAAACAAACTCATTACGAAAGTTCATGTACGAAAATCTCCTTACGTATACTCTAGTACTAAAATCTCCATTCCGGAAGTTCCAGGTCAAAATACCTCAATTCCGGAAGTTCTCATTCCGAGAATTTTAATCCTGAAAATTTTAGTTCCGGAAATTCCCATTCTGGAAATTTTTGTTTCAGAAATTTCCATTCCAGAAACATCAGTTATGAAAGGTTTCAAAAACTAACTACAAAAAATTTTAGTTACACTATGTTTGAAAAATAGATTCCGATAATTTTAGTTACACTAAAAATCAAATGTACTCCCCCTATAAAAAGGTGTTTATTATTATTTGGAGAATTTTTCAACAAGAAGTTAATGAAGAATGATTACCTTACGGTTATCATTCAAAACTTTTGTTTAATTTATTAAAATCTATCGTAGGGTAATGATTTTGTGAGTATATCAGCAAGTTGATCTTGCATTCTGATAAACTGAAGAATGATATTTTCTTTTAAATGGGTGATCCCTAAGAAAGTGATGCCTAATATCTATGTGTTTTTCATGAGAGTGATGTGAAAGGTTCTTACTTAGGGAAATGTAACTTGTGTTATTACACAAAATGTGAGTCTTAGTATAACTAATGCCATAATATGTGACTGTGTATTGCATCCACAACACTTGATCACAACAACTTCCAGCTGCAACATATTCAGCTTCAGTAGTGGAAAGTGCTACAAAATGTTGCTTCTTGTAGGACCAAGAAACTAATGAATCTCCTAAGAAATGACAAGTTCCGGACGTACACATTCTATCCATTCTACATCCACCAATGTCAGCATCCGAAAATCTTTTTAGAATAAAATCATTTCCAGAAGTATAAAATAATCCTAGATCCATGGTTCCCTTTAGGTAGAGAAAAATTACTTTTACCGCCATTAAGTGATATTCCTTAAGATGAGATTGATATCTTGCACATAGGCATACTGAAAACATCAATTCTGGTCGACTAGCTATTAAGTAATGTAAAATTCCAATCATACCTCTAAAATATGTTTGATCTACTGGTTTCCCATCTTCATCGATAACTAAAGAGTTTGAGGTACCGATGGGAGTACTTATACTCTTAGTGTTGTCATAAAAAAACTTTATGAGAAGTTCTTTAATATACTTATGTTAAGATATACAGGTTCCTTCTGGTTTTTGAGAAATTTGAAAACCAAGGAAAAAGGTTAACTCACCCATCATACTCATTTCAAACTCAGATTTCATTAGACTTGCAAAAGAATCAATTAATGATTGCTGAGTTGAACCAAATATGATGTCATCAACAATTATTTGAACAATCAAAACATTTTTGTTATTTGTCTTTATAAAAAGGGTAGGATCTGCATTTCCTTTAACATAGTTATTTGAAAGAAAAAATCATGTGAGTCTATCTTACCATTATTTTGGGGCTTGTTTAAGACCATAAAAATCATTGGTAAGTCTAAAAACATGATCATGATATTTTGTATCCTCAAAGCAAGGATTTTGTTCAACAAAAACATCCTATTTAATATAACCGTTAAGAAAAGCACATTTCATATCCATTTGAAAATGTGTAAAATTGAATAATGCTGCAAAGGCAAGTTGAATATGAATAGATTCATGTCTAGATACTGGAGGGTAGTTTTCTTCATTGACTATTCCCTCTTGCTGGGTATACCTTTTAGCAACTAATCAATCTTTATTTCATACTATGACTCCAATCTCATCAAATTGTTTCTGAAGACCCATTTTACTCCAATGACAGAATTTTCCATAGGTCTTTCAACCAAAGTCCAGACTTTGTTCCTCTCAAATTCATTTATTTCATCTTTTATGGATTTGATCCAATCATCATCCCCTAAAGCTTCATCATTTCTTTTTGGTTCTAATTGGGAATGAAATTCTAAATGTTCTATTTCATTTCTTAAGAAGCATCTAGTACTTACTGGTTGATTTACATCACCAATGATACTATCAATAGTATGATTCTTAAGAAACACTTGACTTGGGTTTTGTAAAAATTGTTCATCAACATTGGGTTGAAAATCTTCTGGGGTAAATGATTCAGAAGTATCATCTTGAACATTTTCCTTATCAGAAGGATCTTTTATAAATGTATGACAATCAGTTTTTGAAAAAACATCTGAGGATGTAGGTTGGGGTGGTTTAAAAATAAAAGGATCAGACTCATCAAATTTTATAGGCACTATTTCTTCAACAGTGAAAGTATTTTTACTGAAAACTCTGTACGCCTTAGAAGTTGTGGAGTAGCCTAAAAAATTCCTTCTTCAGATTTAAGTGTGAATTTATGTAAACTATCTTTAGTATTTAGAATGAATACTTTTCAACCAAAAACCTTGAAGAAGTAAAGTCATGGTTTTCTACCATTCCATGACTCATAATGTGTTTTATTAAGAAAATGTCTAATTAAAACTTGATTTATAGTATAACAAGAAGTACCTACAGCTTTAGCCCTAAAATTTCTAGCTATATAATATTCACTCAACGTGGTTCTAGTTATCTCTTTAAGAATTCTATTTCTTCTTTCAACTACACCATGTTTTTGAAGAGTTCTGGAGATGAAAAATTGTGAGTAATACCTTTTCTACAAAAAAAAGTTTCAAAATCAGAATTTTGAAATTCTCCTCGATGATCACTATGAACAGTTTTCAGTTGAAGATTTTTCTCATTTTTAACTTGTGCACTAAAACTCTTGAAATATGAAAAAGATTCAGACTTCTTTGCTAGAAAATAGACCCAATTAAATCTAGTATAATCATCAACTAAAACTAACACATAGTGTTTGCCTCCAATATTTCCAGTTTGTGTTGGACCAAAAAGATCCATGTGCACTAACTGTAATGCATCAGTCGTTGAGACTTATCTGATTGATTGAAAACTATATTTATGTTTCCTTCAATATTGACAAGGATCACAAACTTCCGAAGAATCAAATCTAAGCTCTGGTAGATCTTTATCTAGTTTCTTATTAGAAATTTTACATATGTTTCTAAGGTTACAGTGAACTAGTCTTCTATACCATAACCAGGAATGATCTTTAATTGCACATAATAATGGTAGGTCATGGGTCCTGAGGTCTTCTACGTTCAATGTGTAAACATTCTCTTACCTATTGGGTGAGAGAATAAATTATTCCTTGTAATTGTGTATTATGCACTTATCATTCCTAAAATTCACAAGGTACCCATCATCACATAACTTATTTATTCCAATGAGATTGTCCTTAAGACCCTTAGCAAATAAAACATTTGAAATCAATGTTTTACCAAGAAGAACAATATTACATATACCAACAATTTCTCACTGAGCATTATCTCTGAATGTTACCTTTCCTCCTTTCGTTTTGATAATAATTTCAAAATAGATTTTTTTACCAGTCATGTTCTGGGAACATCCAATATCCATGTACCACATATTTTTGTTGGTACTTCCTCTATTTTCCTAAAAACAAGAAAAGAATTAGACTTTCGGTATCCAAACTTGTTTGGATCCGAGATTTCCAGACAACAAAATTTTAGGAACCCACACATTCATAGAAAAATAGGCATTATGAAAACCTAGAGATTGGGTTTTATTTAAAGAAAAATTATTTCACCAGTGACCACCACATTAACACTTGCTACAAAATGGGGCACTTTGTGGAACAATGTAGTTGTTACTAAAAGTTGGTTTTGCATGGGTATAACCAAATCCGGATTTGTTTCTTAATGGTCGTATTTGAGAATAAATTTTATCAAAATTTTCTTTACCATGGGTAAAGTTTGATAAACACCTCTTTAAGGAAAAAATTTCAGACTTCTGTTTTATAAACAAGTATTTATCTACAAAATAATTAGTTTTAGAACAAGAGCTAGGCTCGAAAACACTTTTCTAAGAAACTAATTATTCTATCTCTTTAAAAAGTTTGTTCTTCTCAGAACATACTTCCGCATGATTTTTTGAAAAACTTATAAAATCATCATTTTTCATATCAAGATATTTAGAAAGATCTGATATTTCTTTTGTATGAATAGAATTCCTAGAGTATTCCTTATCAAGTTTCTTATTGAGTTTAGAATTCTCAATCTCAATAAGTTCAGCAAACCTAGAAACTTCTTCATAGATAGGTGAAGTATATTCTTCATTAGAAGAGGATTCATCATCTGAAGAGTAATAATAATTACTATCATTATAATTTAAAGATACATTGTTCAATGATTCAGCATTCCGTACCTTATCCATAAAGCAATGATTGTTAATGTGTAATCTAGCTATAAGACCAAGATTCTTCTGTCTTGAAGATTCATAATCAGAAGACTCATCGGAGAAATCAACACCGCTGGCACTCCAGGTGTCATTTGCTTTCAAAAAATTATTAGCTTTGGTTTTGTAATACTTTTTTCTATTCCTTTCAGAATGCCTTTATTTTCTTTTTTTCTTTTTGAGAAAAGGGCAATCTGGTCAAATATGTCTAGATTTCTTGCATTAATAACAAGTAACTTCTCCATCATTCATGTCTTTCAATTCCTTTTTTTATACTTGGATTGTAAATATCTTTGGCTGGCTATCTTGTTCATCCTTCGAGCAAGATTTTCTAACTCATTTTCTGATATTTCACTTTCACTAGAATCTGATTGAATAACCACTTTCTTAATCTTGGATCTGGTTACTCTCTCAAGAGTCTTATCTTTCAAATGATTTGATGTTGTTGTAAAAGAAACAGTACCATTCCCATTCATCCTTTTCATGTTGTCAGCATCTCTCTTCATTCTTGTTTCATGTTCGATAAGTGTTCCAAATAGGTCATCAAGTGAAATTTGAGTGACCTTACTATTCTCATCAACAATTATTCTTTTTAATTCCCACTCATTGGGAATATTATCAATTATCTTATACAGAACAGCTCCATCATCTTTCACTTTTTCTCCTATAGACTGTAAACTGATGACTATAGTCATAAATCTCTATTGAACCTTACAGATTGGTTCGCCATAAGGAAAAATGAATCCATGGTATTCACCTCTAAGCATATCTCTCCTTGTTTCAATCACTTTAGAAGTGCCAAAGTGTGTAACTTCTAAGTTCTTCCATATACAATTAGTTGCTTCACAAGAAAAAATTTGGCTATATATATTTCTAGTCATTGAACATAGTAAAGTATTGTGTACCTTATAATTTAGTTGATATTCTTTCTTTTCCTGGTTAGTGAATGTTCTAACTTCTATATTAGGAATTTTATAATCACCAGTAAGCATAATGAAATTATCTACACCAGTATTGATAACAAAAGAATTCATTCAATCTCTCCAGTACTCATAGTCATTAACATTAAATATTGGTGGTCTTGTAGGATTTAGATTATCAATAGAACCAACATTGACTACTGCCATTCTTAAAAAAAACATGGAAGCCAAACATGTTAGTAGAGAAAGGTCATAACCACATTGTTCGGAATGAAAATTATGAAGGAAAATTCAGAATGAAAATGTTTGGAACAACAATGTTCATAATGACAATTCGGAATGAAAAAAAAACATTCTAAGAATGGATGAAGAACAATGAGAAAAATTAGCAAAAAAAACTTATATGTGAGTATAAGTATTTCTGACACCTTCTCTGATACCAATTGTAGGATCAAAATAACAATATAGATGCTCAATATAAAAGAGGGGGGTTAATTTTATACTTTAAAAATTCCATTGGAACCTTTAATGTTTGTTACGGATAACTATGTTTTCCTTAGACAAAGAAAGATATAAGTTTAACAAAGTTAAGCTAAATAAATTCACAACACCTCTAATCAGCAGTTGGAGAATTGGAAACTAAAGTTTAAAAAATGAGATTCTACTTTAAAGCATATAGAATCTAAAATATTCAGAGAAAAAGTGTATGGAAATATAAGAAGATTATACTTTCCATACAATAAAAAAGAGCAGTGGAAAAAACATGTAGTAAAACTACAAGTACCAAGATATAAGTCTTTTAACGAAAAGAGAAAGGTATCCAACATCCTTGGATAATGGTCCCTGGAATTATACTTTCAAGAAAGTATGTCTTACCCACACTAGGGTAATCCCTTGAATTGAAGATCATAATATTTGTCTTTATATTCCCGCAAGCCCTCAACTTTAAGGTTGTTGGTACCTCTGTCTTCCTCAGCAAGGATACCCTCAAACATCAAGGTAGTCGGCACCTCTGTCTTCCTATTCCCGGAAGCCCTCGAATGTAATCACAAACATTCGGAGTCACACGAAGCAATCTGAATGAGTAGTTCAGTACACAGAAGGCATGAAAAGCTTCTCTCTCCAGAAATCACCTTAACAGCGTGTGGTCTCTAGATCGATCAACATCATCATTCTTTTTGAGCTCTTTCAAATGAGCTCCTATTTATAAGAAAACTTCCAACTGTCGGCTCCCTCCCCCAACGGTCATATTTTCAATGAAATTCGGAGGGACCTGTACACGTGTACCTAAAACAATGGTTAATTTGAAATAGAATGGATGCCATCATTCAATAATAAATCATGTATAACTGAATGCATGACATTGTTTTGAAATGGAGCATATGTATGAAAAATCTATATTAAAATTCCGGAGTGTAAGCAAATTAAAAGTTAAGATTCTAACCAAAATGAAATTCGGAGTCTATGTTAATAGATGTTCGGATTCTTTTTTATAGGAATTCAGAGTCTGGTTTTACCAGAGATCGGAATCTGAACTTGCAGAGTTCGAAGTCGAACTAGTAAATGTTTGAAGTTGAACATCATAAGAGTTCAGAGTCAAACTCATGAATGTTTGGAGTCAAACTCAAGAATGCTCGAAGTCAAACTTCATAAGAGTTCGGAGTCGAACTCATGAATGTTCAGAGTCGAACTTCATAAGAGTTCGGAGTAGAACTCATGAATGTTTGGAGTTGAAATTCATATGAGTTCAGATTCAAACTCATGAATGTTCGGAGTTGAACTTCATAAGAGTTCGGAGTCGAACTCATGAATGTTCAGAGTCGAACATCATAAGAGTTCAGAGTTGAACTCTTGAAAGTTCGGAGTTTAACTTCATCAGAGTTCAGAATCAAACTCATGAATGTTCGGAGTCCAGAATTCGGATTGGAACATCATTACAGTTCTCATTTAGAATACAGATCCTAAAAACAGAATGGTCCAAATCATTAGATTATATTACTCCGGGATTTTGGGTATGAATCCGATTTTTGTACATAAGAAAAGTGTTGATATGTATAAGAAAGTCTAGGTTAGGGTAAATTTTCTTTAAAGAAGATAATTTTCCTTAAGGAGGTAAAATTTTTATTTGCTTAAGTATATGGTTTTTGTGATTTTCAAAACAAGAAGGAATGGAGAAGTCATAAGGAAAACCTTCTTGACTAAACAGATGATGGTAATGCACAGTTTAGTGTCATGTAGTAGGGACAAAAGGGATGTATACACTTTAACGTCATGTGGGACAAAAGTGAACCAATGTAACGATATGGGTTTTGGGATGCTTCATGGATCAATATCATATGAAAAAGAAGTGAAACAACGTGAAGAGATTTGTTTTGGGAATGAACCTCGGGAGGTTTCCTTTGTACCCAGCCTAGAAGGCAATGATCCAAGTTCGTCTAGTTCGATTGAAGAGTGAATTGATGATCAAGTTGTACTTTTGTACAACCCAAAGAATGGTATTGGGACTTACGCAGGGTTAGTGGCCCAGAGAGGGTGTTGTGGTTGAAACTTACTCAATCCTCGCATGAGTCATGCTCGGTGTGAGAAATAAGAGGTAGTAACAACTCTAAAGATGAATATTTTAACATCATGTAGGACGTAAAAGGGACTGTTTCACAGTTTAAATGACATGTGTCATTGACATGGTGTGTTTGGATGTTTAACATCTGGCAACTCGGATGAATAGTTTAACGTCATGTTGGGCAAAAAAAGGTAACACTATTTAAAATCATGAAGGATGAATGAGTGGACTATACAGTTTAATGTCTTGCAGTTAAGACTATTAGTGCTGCACAGTATAGTGTCATGTAGTAGGGACATAATGGACATTTTTTTATTCAAAATACTTCTTCAAGAATCTTTCATTTTTTGGGGTTGTAATGAGTTCTACATCCACTGAGATTAATGAATAAGCTCCTTTGGATAAGACCTTATGTATTGAGTAAGGTCCTTCACACATTGGCTCAAGAAATAGAGGTTCTTCCCTAGTATCATTAGAGTTCTGAGAACCAATACCAATTATCCCTGAATGAATGAACTAAGATGAGCTTTTTTATTGAAATCTCATGATATTCAATATTGATAGACCACCAAGTGGTACAGGGTGGACAATATTTTTTAATATAATATTTCCAATTCATCCAATTTCTTTTGATATTGTTTATCTGTAGATTAATGATCACAAATGGATACTCTGATCACAGGTAATTTAACATCAATGGGAAAGACTGCTTCTGTTCCATATTCCCATGAATATGGAGTTGACTGCGTAACAGTGCGGGTGGTGGTTTGATAAGACCATAAAGCATGCAAATGTTTATCAGGACATGACTTCTTATCTTTATCCACCATATTTTTCAGGGTGTTTGAAATAGTTTTATAGAAGAATTTTATTTGGACATTGGTCGCTGCATGATAACGAGATGAATGGTTTGATTTGATGTTGTATTCTTGATACAACATCCTTACCTTGGATGAACATAAGTTGGTGCCATTTTCTATCAATATGGTATGATGGACACCAAATTCGGTAATGAGATTAGACATGATGAAGCTAACAATGATTTTAGAACTAACTTCGTTGAGAGGTATTGCCTCTGCCCATTTGGAAAAGAATTCAGTAGTAGTAAGAATATACTTAAACTTCTTGTATATAGCTGAAGGGTATGGTCCTACTACATCCATTACCCATTTGGAAAATGGACATGAGTATTTAGCTGTATGAGGAAAATTAGGGGGCTGATGAATGAAGTTGGAATATACATGTTATGAATGACACTTCATAGTGAAATAAACACAATCTTGTATCATTGAATGCTAGAATTATCGAAGTCTTCAGATTTGATAGGACAATATTTGTCCAAACTGGTGGGCACCATAGACTCCGACATGTAATTTTTTCATGATAGCCATTGTCTCTTCACCATCAATACATATGCATATAATTCCATCAAAACCTCGTCTATAGAGAATTTTTTTCATAGTGACCATGGCTATAATAATGAGTAAAATTGACCACATGTCACCGGATTTGTTCTTTTCTGGCTCTATCAGGTGGGAGTGTTCCATTTTGAAGGTACTCCCTGATAGGTGTCATCCATCCTATAGTATAACTATATTAATCAGAAATGGGATTGATTTCATTGATTTCCCTTATTCTGATTTTAACAAAAGGTGAAACTACACAACAGTGGGCAATACTAATGATTTTTCCGTCCCAATTTGGATATTCCGGAGCTATGGCTACATTATCAAGTGCATCATCTTAGGAATTTTAAGATCGCAGGACATATGAAAATGTCGATTCTGAAGGAAATTACACCATTAACTCTTCGACGTAATCACATAAAGGGATTGACACTTCTTTTCTGATGACATAATCCCAATTGACTTGATTGATTTCCAAGTCTGAATAACATTTTACATTTAACTGATTCACCTATGCTTGAAGCGCGAATTCCAAGCCTACAATTAGAGCTTGATATTATGATTCATTATTTGTACCGCCTTCCAATAATAAGAATGAATAGGGTAACACTGCCTTTTCTAGGGAAATAGGCACAATTTCTAACACAACTTTGTTGAATTTAGGACCTTACATTTTATTCCCTGTTGAACTTCTAGAAGCACCATCAAATTAAATTTCCCATGTTTGAAGATTATCATGAATATAGAAAACTTCCTCATCAGGAAGTTCAATATCTAAAGATATATCTTCTACTAAATGGTTTTTAGCACGAAAATCAGCCAGAGTTGGGCCATTTATTTCCTTTTGAGACACGTACTAGATATCAAACTGCTGCAAAATAACTGCCCACCTTGCGAGAAGTCCTGTAAACATTGGATGACTATGGATAAATTTGAGCGGGTTATTGAGAGATACAAATTGTACCCCATGATGTTGCAGGTAGTTTCTTAATTTCTAAACTGAAAATATTAATTCAAGGAAGAAATTTTTAATACTTGAATATCTAGTTTCTTCCACAATCATAGTCTGACTAATATAGTGAAGACTTTTTTCATTCCCAACATCATTATTTTGGTCAAGGAAGGCACCCAATGATATCTTTAAAGCTATCTCGTAGAGGATAAGTGGTCTTTCTTAATCAAGTGGCATTAATACCGGTGGACTGAAGACATATTTTTTTAGAATATCGAATGATTCTTGAAATTCTTTAGTCCACTATTAGGTGACTCCCTTCTTCATTAATTTGGTGAAGGGTAAACATTTTCCTACCAGATTGGGGATGAAATTCCGAATATAGGCCATGTTACCTTGATGTCCTCTTAATTATTTCAAATATCTAGGAGGTGACATACCAAGGATTGATTTTGTCTTCTAAGGAAAAACTTTGACACCACGATGACGTACAACAAAGCTGAAAAATTTCCCTTAGGTTACCCCAAAAGCACATTTCAAGGGGTTTATCTTCAAATTGTGTTGTAGAAGTTTGTAGAATATGATTTCCAAATCAGCCAAGTGATTAGGACTATATATGGATTTAACCACCAAATAATACACATAAAATTCAATAAATTTCCCTAAAAAGGGATTGAAGATACGGTGCATGGCATATTGATACGTTGCATGGCATATTGATACATTGCACCTACATTATTCTAGCCAAAGGGCATTACCCGATAGAAAAAAACACCTTGAGGGGCTATGAAAGCTGTAGACTCTTCATCCTCTTAGGCCATTCAGATTGGATTATACCCAAAATATCCATCCATGAAGGAATGTACTTCATAGCCAGTAATTGCATCATTTATGTGTTTTGTGATCGGAACAGGAAAATAATCTTTGGGACAATGCCGATTAAGATCTCTGAAGCCAATTAAAACTCTAATTTTTCCATTATTCTCTTTTACAGGGACAATATTAGCTAGCCATTTGGGATATTGAACTTCTCCGATGATGTTATCTTTGATAAGCTTATCCACTTCAGATTCAATTTTGGAAGCATAAGTTGGGTGTGTTCTTCTTGTGGCTTGTTTGATTCCTGAATTTTCTTCTGGCAAACCCAATTGATGAGTGGAATCATCGGGATCAAGACCTAGAATTCTGTATAATTCCAAGAAAATACATCTCGATTTTTCTTTAGAAAAGAAATATACATTTCTTTTTCTTCAAGAGTCATGGATGCACTAATTAAAGTGGAGTTTGGATATTCTTTTGTACCTAAATTTTTTTCTTTGAGTTCATCCACAGTGGTAGAGATACATTCTTCAAATGTTGTAGGAGAATATCTGATATCTTCTTCTTCTTGTTCAATATGTGTCACTTATATTGTTTCTACTTGCAGAGAATATGATGAAGCATAATTTCCATGATCATGAGAGAAGTTAAAATTTGAACGTCTTGAAGAATTGACTACCATTTCTGACCCTAATGATGATTAAGGGTCTTCCATGGGTAACAAAGAGGAGATGATGAAATGATAATCGACATCATTTTTCACCTCTTAAATTGATATATCATATTCTGGCCTGGATGATGAAGTATAGAATTGCTGTATTTCAGTGGATGAAATGAATACATCTCAATTTGAGCTTTCATCATTCCCTGGTGAATCAGAAATTTCTCCCATGCTTTCTGGCTCAAATTCCATAATTGAAATTATAGAAGTTTACATAAGAGTATTTAGATTTGGGTTTATCATAACAATTTGTCTGATGGGCAATACATAATCTATAATCTTATGTATGAATGTGTTCACTAGAATCTTTTCCAAACCATATGGAGCATTAATTTTTGAAACATCCTTTGTCATGGATTTCTCCTAACCTTCCATATAGTATAATTTTGCCTCAATGTATTGATATTCACATGATTTGAATGGGGATTTATAACTATTCAATGTCCTGATTTTTAATCTGAAACAATATTTGAGACACTGATAAGATGATGAAGTTACGAGTGCATGTTGATGTAGCCAAGGTCATCAAAGAAAAATGTTGATGTTTGTATCGTGACGAACAACCAGGAAATCTGAATTGGATACAAGGTCTCCAAGCTATGTTCTGTGTGTAATCTCACCTAGAGGTTCTTGTTCATTTTTATCATATCCTTGCAACATCAATGTAGAATGAGATAAATCAGATTCGGTGAGGCCCATCAATGATGTTTATGAATAGGGGTGAGGTTGACTCCTGAACCACTATCAATGATAGATCGTCAGATGTATAAATCATTGACCTTGACAGATAAATACAAAGGTCTATTATGTCCATGTACAACATCATCTTCATCCTCATCTGTAAAAGAAATCATTGCATGAAATTTTGCATGATCTTTCTATATATGGTAGACTTCAGTCACTACAATTTCAGTTTCAAATTTTTTAGGACTTGTAAAAGCCTCAATAAGTGCCTCTAGAAGATCCTTTGATAGATTTATTGCATTATGAATTAATAATTTGGACAGCACTTGGGCCAGATATTTCAATACATCATACTTTTGATCCAAAGGTCTATGTTTCCCAATAGAAACATTTGGTTTTTCAGTTTCCTTAGAATTTGATGATTTGGAACTAGATGCATCTTGTATCAGGGTAGGAGTTGGAAATACTCCACGATTTGGAAAATTAGATGGACTAGGTCTATTGTTTTCTGAGAGGAAGAAGGTGTGACCTCTAACCGATCCTCCAAAATAACTATTCCAGGACTGATTCTCCCATTTATGGAAGAACGTTCCAATTCTTATTGAGCCTATCGAAGGGCCTTGCCACGAGTTTCGACAGCATATACAGTTCGGGAAGCGGTAATATTGAAATAGTGGCTTCTGGAATGACCATGAATTCCTCTATATCCTAGACCTATGTTTCTTCCTATAATTACTCTGTTGGATAAAGGCAACTCTGGATCATCATGATTGACATTGTGATTGGAATATGGATACGTTAAATGGATCATATAAACAGAAGCAATGATCAATTATTCATCTGAAAAATATTTCACCTGATTAGCCATTTCAAGTTGTGCCATTAGGTGGGGTGGTTCCCGTACTTTTTAAGTATATGGAATAAATTCTGCTAGAGTAAAAGGCAATTTAGGATTTGACACGAACTCATATTCTTATGACTGTTCTTATTTCTTCTAATTATGCCGCCTCTTTGAGGATTTTCCTCCTGGTGAAGGGGGTTTTTCTGTGGAATTCATATCAGAAGACACAATTAGTTGAATCAATTGTGTTCATAAAATGTCATGAGTTCAGTTTATCGTTTTCCTGACCATCCAATCATAATATTTTTGCGCATTTTCGCTTTTCACTTCCTTCCATTCGACTTATTTATCTGGATCTGTAGTAGTAACACATGCTACCTGGGCTGAAAAACGTTTCAGTATTACTCTTCCAGAGTCCACCATCTTTTGTAGGAGGACTTTGAAGACAAAATAGTTCTGAATGGGATGCCCAAAAATCTAATGAAGTGTGAAATAGTTAGTGAGATCTTCATCTCCTTCCATGTTTGGCCTTTTGGGCCTTGGAAACTGAACCAGGTTTATTTCCAGAGCTGAGATGAAGTAGCAAGGAACATATTCATTCCATAAAGAATAATATTTGTTCTTCAAAATCTTAAAACTATTTCTGCCTTTGATCTATTTGATCATTTTGACAAGGCATCCATTATTGTTGATGCTCAAGTGGTGGATCCCATCGATATGATTAAGGTTATGAAGTGGATGTAGGTACGTGTTCTTGTTTAAGCGTAACTGTAGTAGTATCTTTTTTCCCCATTTTCTTTCCGGGAACTGATAGAATTACATGAGTTTTAGCTTTAGTCTTTGTAAGAGAGTCTTCAATCTTCTGAGCGATTGAAGTAAGGTCTCTAAACCCTCCACTATATTATATAGGGATCGACTGTGAGAGTAATTCATCATGAAAAATTTCCACGCATATTGGGAAAAAAAATCTTTAGGGAGTGCTAAACTTAAGGAATATGTTAATCCCTTCCATCAAGAAATGGAATATGAGACTCTTTCATTTTAACTTTTCTTACAATTTTTAAGACAAAAAACTGTCGTCTTTGGAAATGTTGATCTGAATTGAAGAAGGAATTTTTGATAGAGATCCTCCCACCTTGTAATTGATCAGTATTACAAGCTTGTATACTAGACAAAAGTAGTTCCTTGTAATGACTGTACAAAACACCTAAGCATAACTACTTCTTCTTGTTGAGGAGTTCCCATAATAGGGTCACAACGAGAAACAAAATGTGTTTAGTGTTCTTTTGGATCTCCGGAACCATTAAAAAATGGGAATGTGGTAATTGCAAAATTTGATGGGGGGAATTGAATCTACCCATTCAGGGTAATATCTATTCCTCATTTGAAACGGTGAGTTATTTCCTTCCATATATTCCCAATGAGCCGTTAATGAATCAATTGTAGTCATTAATTTTTGATAAACATCATGTTGAGCATAAACATGTGCATGTTTATGAACCGGAGATTGGACGGGTGTGGCGACCGGTACTGTCAGTGATGGTAGTACTACCGGTTTCTGTCGTGTATGACCCATTGGATTAGACCTGTGAGGGTGTACTTGTAATGGAGGATATTTTTTATCCATCCCATTAGCTGAAAAAAATTCTCTTGATTGACTGACATCAACACGCTTAGGAGGAAGACTACCTTAATGTAGTTCTGCTTTTAACCTCTATAACTCCTTCATTTTCACCTCTTGTTGTGCGATCATTTCCTCTAATGAGAGTGATTGGCCTTCTCCAGAGTTAGGGTTAACCTGAATTTTTCATTTCCCCTTGTTGGGCGCCTTTCAGAGAAGGGTAATTTTGTAATTTGAAGGAATTCTTAAATTCTGGGTAAGCCTTTGATTCCGGGTACACACAACTTCTTTATTTGCCTCTGTGTGTACATCCTTTTGAATAATAACATCCTCATCTGATTCCTCTGAGTGAGCCTCATGTTCTGGGGGATCATTGACAATGGAATTGATGGCATTTATCGATGCATAATGCCGTACATCCATTTTGTTGGAATTTCGGCGATATCATCTTCTTTTATGATCTTTCTGAGACATTTCCCTTGGTTGAGTTGATCCCTTAGGAATGTCTGGATGAACAGTAATTTGGAGGGAATCCCCTGATAATTTGGCACTTCATTCCTCTTATGGCTTGTTCCCTAATTTAGAGAAGACAGAATTTCTTTGAGGAATAGATTGAGGATTTCAAAAAGTTCCCAGTCCAGTGGACTGGGGTTGTTCCTGCTCAACTCCTCGAATCCTACCAGTTGATCTCAGGGGGTTGGATTAAAAGATTCCCTAGTCTAGAAAGCTTAGGTGTCTCTTGAGCTACTATAGCTCAGACTTTCTTAAAGTATGTCCTAATTTTGCGGAATTTAGTCCAGAAATTGTCCAGATGCATCAGCCGACATCCACTCAAATCACCTGGCTCAGATGACCACTGGATGATTTCTGACACTTCTCTCACTTGCTGATGTGCACGCTCTAAATGTAAAGAATGTTCAATATTCTCATTTTCTTGATGATATATTAATTTGACAACTTGTTCTTTGTATTCCGGACTTTGGGAAGAACTAGTTAAGCCATGTTCCTGAACAAGCCATTTAATACACACAAAACCAATTGGTTGTGGCTGGCCATGTGCAATAAAATTGCAGGAGAGGAATTTTGGAGGGAATTGCTGACTAGAGAGTACTGTGAAATGTATTTCTCCATGAACACCTCATCGCCTAATATGAATACCAGATGGGGAAATAGTGATTAACTAGTGCAACCTTTTTAACGCACCAAGGCATGAACGCTGAAGGTCTCTTTGCTGCTTTTCAACCTTTGGATGTCGAGAAACTAAGAGATATACCAAGTAAATTTGGAGTTGAAACCGTTCTATTATCATGACATGATATTCATATTCATCATAATATAAAATTTTCTCTTTTAGATGACAATTATTTTTCCACATGTTGAGATGAATATCATGAATACAATCTTCAGTCATCATTTCCTGAATGTCATAATGAGATTCAGCCAAAGGCTAAATCATGTCTGGTACTTCACCTTTCACCAGTTGTTTTCTCATATTCAGCACTTCTTCCTTATCATTCTATGAAGTTTCTTCTACCTAATTAGACCAAACCTGGTGCTTCTTTGTTTCTTTAAAAGATTCAACAAGATTGGTAGAGAATTAATTTAACAAATTTGAAGATGAATGACACAGGGGTGGTTCGGAGAATGACCTACACCCATGGATAACTTCTTATTGAGAAACTATTTTACTGCTAGGGATAAAGCATCAGACATGACTGGAATCGCATTTGCAAGTGCCTCCTGATAATAGGGCTTTCTCGTCACTGCTTTGAGCATTGGAGATTTTTTCAGGCAATTAAAATTAATACTACAGAGAAGAATTTGGAAAATAAATTCATCATCATGTGGAGGACCACCATGGTGGGTTACAAGAAAATGATGAAACCTATTTCTCATTAGTCTTCTGGCCACGCAGAGGGTTATCATGGCTCTCATCTGAAGATGATACATCAAGATTGATTGAACTATCACGAAGAAAGACTTCATGAGGAAATTTTTTATGAAGATATTCTGAATTATTGTTCCCACTATTGGGAAATGATAGTGTAGAATCTTGAGCTGTAATGGAAAATTATCTTAGGGCTTCAAGAACTCTAGCATCGAGAAAGGCCTTAATGTAGATTGGCTCTTGATTTCTCGACTCTGCTGGATGGGTCTTTTTCTTAGACACCTTCTTACTAACTTTGGAAACCACTTGTTGATGATCGTGGTTATTATGGGTATGTGTATGTTCCTAATTGGGAGAAATGTTCAGGTTAGGCTGATTATCTCTATTTAAATCGGGTGTATGTGCCTGACTTGATAGTCCATATGACATGGGGGAGTATTCCCCACGACCCTCCTAGAATGGTGCAGAGGTGTCTATCTGTTCCGTAGTGACTTGTTGATGAGTAACTTAACTGATAGGGATAGATTCATGCTTTTTTCCTTGTGATGCAACTGATGTTGTTATAATATTCTGACAGGCATCCATAATATGGATAGAGATTTGCTTCTTCTCTTTCACCATTGTCAGTATGTTCTTGGTGATGTCAGTTGTTGGAATGCAATACACGTCCATTCCATGTCTGGTGTAGGTGTTTGTGCCTACTCATGTACTCCATTTCCAGTCAACGGATATTGACATTAATTATGCATGGGTGTAGAGAGTTGAATCTCCCCCAAATTTTTTATCGGAGCTTTCTGACTGACTTCTCCGGGTGCTACCAAATGAGACTGTTGAAGGACTTGATGAACATTGGAAGGTGTATGTACCTTCTGGATAGTAACCTTGATGTATGACTGAGGTATTTCCTTCAATACAAGAAAATGAGACTGATGAGATAATTGGTTATTGTAAGTAGGTGTATGGTCATGTTTACAGGTGTTCTCGGTATTTTGTTGGTGAACTCCTTTGGATGCAGTCACATGAGAATGTTTTCTAGCTTATTAATTATAAACATGTGTATGTTCCTGCCTATAGTACTCTGCCAGAATTTCCTGACTGTATTGGTGGGTTTCTACTAGAAGAGTCTACTGGACAGCAGGATTAGAATGGATGGGTGTATGTGCCTGCTCGTTTTCTACCATCAAGATAGGTTGATGGACTTATTCGGAGGGGTAATATGTAAGAACCTACTCCCTATTGGCTGAATTTCTCCTCTTGTAGTTCGTCTAGCATGCTTGTGTCTGAGGAACCTGTGTTGAACCCCTAATGGAGATAACCTTATCATGTTGAGGGTGCACTACCGCATGGGTCTGGTATCGATTATTGATGGGAGCCCTCGGGAAGGACTCTTATATTCTTGAACTGATTCCATGAGTGACCTTTTCAATTACCTCCCTGTAATATGGGAGGGACTAGTTTATGCGTTCCAGGGATAACAGCCTGAAATGGTTGGAGCTGGGGGTTTGCACTGCCTGCTTCTTGATCACTGGTCGTCGCTGTCTGGAAAACCAGGGTAAATTGTTAACCTAGAGGGCTTGTCGAGTGGCCTCCAGAGTCGAAATGGTACTGTGATGATGTTATTATTTAACAAAGGCATTTGAGACCCAATGATGCATACGCTGAGTAGGTGATGTCGTCCCCAGAGCGGACGAGGATCCAACAGGAGTAGCAACTAAAGTATTCACAAGTGTAAACGTTAGAGCAGCCATTTCTGTATTGCAGAGAGATCATGGAGGTCCCTGGATGCAGGCAAAGGCTGGGCGGAGAGGGAGGAATCCACGTGGCGGGGGTTCTCAGACATCTCATCACAGTATGAACACTCGCTCGTGAGTGCGCTGATTAAATTTTTATGCATTTTCATTGTTGTGTTTTCTACTTTGTCTTCACTTGTATGACATTATTTTTAATAATAGGGGAATGTGCGCCTCAAACCATTTAAAAAAAATTAAAACATAATTTTAACTTGTTTAAGGATTCACATCGGTGTCAACATTTTTTGTTTTTTCTTAGAAATGAGGATGACCTTGTTTGTTTTAGGTTCAAACTTTTCCAATCAGTTTATACCAGATTTATTCGTAGAACTAGAAACATCCAATGATTCTATTTCCATTCAGTCCTACATTCCAAAGGTAGGTTATCATTAGTTGTAAACTAAAGAGATTTATGAATTTTCATTGGCCGAGAGGATGGGAGGTCAGGCTCATCACACCTTTTTGGGGGGAATTATTTCCTACTTCGGGACTCTCTCATAGATTTAGGTTATGTTCACAAATCCTTATTAATTTACCAATAATGAAAATGAGATTTTCTTCTAGCCTTTTCAATCAATTATTGATTTGTATGGGATTTATAGAATATTTTATTTTTATTTCAGGTTATTCATTGATGGAGAATCGTCCATCTGTATTGGGGATTTTTAGTCAATGCTATCCTTATATACATTATATTGAAATCTCTTGGTCAATATGATGACCATACTCGTTTTAATGAAAATCAGTTGGGAACATGAAGTTTATTGTCATTTAGAAGCACATGGATTATTTAAGAGTTGGGATCGTACCCGCAGTTGTCCTTCCAACATATACTTGTTAGAAAAGGAATTATAACCGACATAGTTCCGTAATTAAGTTATAGTTTAATGTCATATGGTACAGATGAGAATTAATGGGTGACAAGCTTGAACCTTAGAAAGGCTTCCTACGTACACTATCTTTAAGGCAGAGATAAAGGTCCACATAGTTCGATTAAGAATTGTGAGGCTTATGTATGATTAACGGCCCAAAGTTATGTGTCATGGTTACTTTTAAACTGTAATCTCACTTGATTTATGCTCGGTGTGAGAAACAAGAGGTATCAGTAAACCTGACAATTTTTTCCACGAAAGATTTGGTCACAATGAATGATACGGGGCTTATTTATGGGTGATGGCCCATGTAGGTGAAGACTAGGATTTACTTCTAGAAAGAAACCTAGTTACATGGGCTATAAATATATTTCTCCTTTATAGAGATTTGTATACACAAACATGGGGCTTATTCTAGAGAATGAGGCCCAAATTTAAAGGGACTTATGGTTGGGGATTACTCCTAAAGAGGATTCCCAGGTTAAGGGAAATTAAGACTCGATATTACTCTTAAAGAGGATGCACAGGTTAAGGGGACTTGACAGGTAACATGGGGATTACTCCTAAAGAGGATTCCCATAGTTAAAAGGGAACATGGGGAATACTTCCTAAGGAGGATTCCAAAATTTTAGAGGGACAAATGATTGGGTTTTATTCCTAATAAGGAAGCCCATGTCAAAAGAAATTAAGCCCCGGGAATACTCCGGTAAAGGAGGCCCAGGTTAGGGGGACTTGACAGAGAACATGGGGCTTAATCCTAAGGTGGATGCCTATAGTTAAAGGGAACTTGGGGATTGCATCCTAAAGGGGATGACCAAAGCTAAAGGGAACTTCTAATTTTAAAGGATGAGGTATAATTAAGGAAATATTTAACCGTAGTGACATAATGTTATATAAATCATAAGGTTTTGGGAGATATTCCACATGAATCCTCTCAGATAAGGAAGCCAACAATGAAACCATGCCATAAGTGGCTTTACAGAAGGGTTTGAATGCTAGATTTTGGAAAGGAAAGGTGATTTTGAAGAAAGAAAGTGAATAGGTAGGAGGGGCACCCAAAAAGAGGCTGGCGTGAAACTCCTATTTGGGCATGCAAGTCCTGGTCTCACAAGTATACTTGCGCGACATGAGATAACAAGGGTGTTGATGAACCTGTTGGGTAATACATGGGCTAGAATTAGCATAATCCATTATTATTATCCCTAGATTCTTTCAGATGGGTGACACAAAAGTTTCTTTGAGAGGAAAAGGGTGGCATGCAAGTGTATCCAATTCCATTATGGGATGGACACTTAGGCACGCAAGTGTTGATTAGTTCAAACACTTGTGCCTTATTCATCTTCATTATGTAATACATTCTACGTATGAAATTACCTTATAAGTGTTTGGAAGACTTCAAGCATAGATTAGGATGACCATAGCTTAAATTTGAGTTTTGGATTTTTTCCATCCTCCAAATGGGGGGCCCATAGAGGGTATTTATAGGCCATTTAGGACCTTGGATGAAAAATGAATAGGGCGCACAATTGACTTGCACGACCCGTATTTGGCGTGAAATTGTACTTTCACGACCATAAGAAATATTGTGCAACCCATGATTAAAGGTTTCCGTGTTCTTTCCCTTGTCAATTATTGATGTTCTTCAAAGGATGACTCTCTTTGTGTTTTAGGTATTCCCCTTCTCCATTCATTAAACTCTATGATGAAAAGGAGCGTAAACTCCAACCCATCCTGGTAATAATTTTTTTACTATAATGACCATTTATGTAGTCATGATTCACTACCAATGCCATGTTAGTCGATATATTGCTTTGGCAAACCAAGATAACTCCATTATCCAGATATGTCTATCTCAAAGATATAAGTCATTTCCCAATGCATTGGAAGGAGATATCGTTCCCACCCATATCATACATTAATCATACATATGTTTTCAAAATGATCTAAAATAATCATAACAAAACCTATTAAATGATATACGTATTAGAAATATATCATCATATCCTAACTATTGAAAATATACATGTTACATATCAATTTCATACATTCATAAAAAATCATAACAAAAGTGCTTCATAAGTATATAACCCATGAATTAAAAATGGGTTTCATAAACTTATATTTTAGGATGGATTAATTATTCTCATAAAAATATAACTCATAATGTATAACTAGATTTCATAAAAATATTACCAAATAATGATAAAATGGATTTATAAATATATAACCTGGGAAACTGAAACTAGTTTTATAAACTTATAACTTATAAATAAATCGGTTTCATACACCTAATGACATCAAAACATTGTCCATTCAGGGTAATAAAATTAATTTTACCATTGGATCGTATCCCCAGTAAGGTATGAGTAACACAAAAGGATGTCATCTTATATGGGACATAGTTTTATGAGAAATCTTTAAAAATAATTTCATGAGGATTAAAATTTTGTTTTATTTATAAAAAATTAATTTTTAAAATGGAATATATTTGGGAATCAATTTCAATAAAAAAATTGAATACATTCAATTGAGTCTTAGAAACATTTTGATAACCCTTATCTTTGAAAATATATAAAATAATCATGAAATATTTTTAATTTTTTTCCTTGAAAAGTTATAATATAATATTATAAATTTTCTTAAAACCATTATTATTGAAAAATTATAATAGGTGTATGAAAAAACATTTATTTATTATTCCTTTAATAATTAAAAACGAAGCATGGAAAAAATTTGAAATCATTTTTCTTGTAAAAATTATAAAATAACATGGATATTTTTTAATAACTTTTTTGTTGATCACATATGAAATAATATGAAATATATTATAATAATTATAAAAAATAAATCCATTTTCAAAAAAAATTATTTTAAATGTGCATAAAATACATTTATATTTTTCATTCAAATTTTGATTTAAATAACTTATTTAATCATAATTCTTTTATACATTTTCTTTGAGAAAAATAATATATTTGAATTTAAATTATATTTTGGGAAAATTTTTACTAAAGGAGCTTCTACAAACATTATATTTAATATTAAATGAAAATAATTTTATGGGAGTGGATAAGACCATATAGGATGATCATTACCATTCTGACATAAAATGGATAGAAAAGTGCCTTGACTGTAAAATGAAAGGAATATTAGTGGACAAAAACATTTAAAAAAGTTTAAAACATGGATGAATATAAATTTTAAATATATTTATAAAATAGTATACCATTTTTTAATGATATTTAGAAAATAATATAATGAACATATAATTATGACCGAAGAGAGAGATAGTGTCATATTTTCTTAAAAATCATTTTAAATTTTCTTAAATAACATAGAGTATAAAAATTGTACCATAACATGAATATATAATCATTATCTAGTGAATATGAAAGTTAATTTGTTTTTTTAGATTTAAATAATCCAGAAAAATTATGAGATTGTTGTTATATACCCTTTCCACTTGGTTACCATGAATCACATTCCCCACGTAAGAAAATAAAATTTCATTAAGAAAAAAATATCTTTAAAATAATTATGTTCATTATAAAACCCTAAAAAGGGAATTACATACACCTCATAAATGAATATAGTTTCACAATAAATCATTTTCCTTAAAGAATATAAGTTGATATGAAACTACATAACTAATTTTTCATATTTTGAACGATTAAACCCCAGGAAATTGATATATAATATTTTAAAATACAAATAATTTTAATTATTAAAATCTTATAATAACATCCTAGTATGTATATAAATTACAAAAATGAAATGAGTTGTAAATTATGAAATGTATCATAGAAATAAAAGTGAGACGATAAAACTATTACCTTATGTCATAAATGACATCATACTAATTGAATATTCATATATTATAAGTATAGGTTTATTATATACACACCCAAAACCCATATTCATATATATAATAAAAATATGATTTACATATGATTTTATATTATGTATTCAAAATCAATTTTCTGTTGAAATTACGTTCCAGCTAACAACTAATTTCTTTTTTGCATAAAGTGTGAGTTTTTATTATTAATTCCCTCTATAGTTGATTATTCACTTAATTATAGAATTTAAACCATTATTTAAATTTCATATATATATTTAGTTTATAAATTTACATAATATTCAATTAAATATAAATATATGAAATGGAATACACCATTCATGGTGATTGTAGGATGTACGTACACATGAACACTGTTTCCATTTTATTTTGATAATGAATAAAAGTATGTAAATGAACAATATATTGTTATAAATATTATAATAATAGTATACTGATTATCTCATATATTTCATACAAATTTACTAAATACATCGTCAATATATTCCCTGTAGAGTGTGAATGAATCACAACACTTTAAGGAGGAGTTAGTCCACAGGTCCATAAATGATGTTATCGTATTTTAAAACATTGTTACCTAGAATATATGTTTTATATAGTAATTATACATGTATAAAAACTTAATTAATATCATATATATCGTATAAAAATTTTATATGTATCATAATGACAAACCATGAGTTGTTTTATATGAAATATAAACTACATTATTTTGTGACGGAGTAGTCTATCATACCCACAAATGATAAGTTCATATCCATTTTGATGGAAATGTGGGTATATTGTGGTTGAACCCTTAGAATAAAACCACATGATTATGTTAATATATTTTTTTATTTATATACATAATTAATATTATGATTTTATATTTTAGTAACATTAAATAAAACAAAACATCTTCTAGAAGTATGGTACCTCTTATTTGTGTAACTCCTCTTTAAACTAATTGGATTGAATGGCTGGTTGAAATAAAAAAATAATGATTATAGGATAAATATATAGAAATTAATATGAAATTATGGGATTTTTTGGTGGATACGATGATTAATTAGAGTTGTGAGGAAGTGAGGGGTTGAGTACCCTTTTTTAGTGGAGGATTGACATTCAAGAATGTTTTTTAATGATAAAATTACACCAACATCTCATCCATTTCAACTAGATAAAATACATATAAATACTAGTTAAAATGTTTTATATATTTTAAATATGTAAATTTAATGTATTTTATTCGTGTTTCTAGGTCGTTTTGGCCCTTATTATTATGGGTTTGTATCAAATTATGTTAATTTTTATCATCATCACTTTAATTAATATTACTTAACTACAAAAATATTTCTCAAAAAACTAATTTTACTATTTTAACAATTATAAATTATTGTTATTCGAATTATAGAATCCATTTCCCATGTTATAATTAATGATCTAGTATATATTAAATTAAAACTAATCTAACAAACATGACGAGACAACGTCTTTTTAAAGTAAAAATGGCCCAATGTTTGAAATGTTTTAATATCCAATTTCAATGGTAATTTGGTTCTAATGACATAAATTTTATTATTCTATGAAAAATTTGTCTAATTGTAATTCAATAAAAAAACAAAATAATATATATCTATTCTTATAATTTAGATGTAAAAGTTTTTTTTAAATAAAATTCATTGTTTTCACTATTTATCAAAAAAATGAAGCTTCATGGAAAAATACCTATAGAAGGTAATGAAAATATATAATAATATTTCAATAATGATGTTTTTTTCAAATAAAAGTTATATTTTTTAAAAATTATATTTAGAATAGATTCTCCATTAAATAGTGTTAAAATTACCTTTTAGAAAAATGCATATTCTTATTCATATAATCGATTTTTTCTTAACTTATAACTATTTTAACCATTGTATAAGTGTAAAAAAATAAATTGAATGTTTAATATTTAATAATGATAAAAAAATTACCCAATTTGGTTAATTTAATTTATTGAGAAAATTTATTATTGTACACATAGAATTTCTTATCTTATAAATCAAATTTCATTATTTTAAAATAGTTCCAAATTTCATTTTTTTACTTAATGATATCCAAAAGTCTCATCTTATTTGTCTTAAAATGATATTTTAAAATTTTATTTATTCATATTTTTAATTTCCAAACCCACATCCTGGTGGTATCTATAATAATATTTTAATTGAAACAATAATATTATATTAAAGATTAGTAAAACTCGGTCATGTGTGTATCACTAGCTATCGAAATAATATGTATTTTTCAGTATCACCGGGCAAATATAGTTTTTCATTAACCCAGCTATTTATAAATACTTAATGTATTATAATATTGATAGGTTTTTTCATATAATGTATTCCAATCATAGTTCATTCATAAAATCTGTATATTCAGTGTTGTATGAAATGAAAAAAATCTAAAAAATAAATTAACAGGAAAAATAATTCAAAAAATCTTAGGATATTACATTATATCGTGCATAAAATGAATTTATTTTTCTAAATTCATCTATGTTAAAAATTATTTAATTTTCAAATATTGTTTCTTTGAATCCCATATTATAAAAGTAATACCAACTTTACTATTAAAAATGTAATGTTTGAACTATAACAGTTACCCAAGGGAACTCATAACTGTCTCCATGTTAGAAAACATAGATTTAAAGTGGTAACATTGACAATAAAGAGAAATCTAATAACCAAGTTCTTATATAGAGTGGTATATATAATAGTCTAGATAAATTAAACTATCACAAATAAATATTCTATGGACTCTTGAAAAAACTCATTGATATCATCAAAAATGATGGGAACACGACAAAATTTTAGTTGAAGACCCATTTTCAAAAAATTTTGAAATATCATGAAAATATAATCTTACATGATTTTAGGATACACATTCCATTTTTTCCCTTAATAAATTTCCAATTCATATCTCATTCTAATTAATAAGGGTAAATATTTCATTCTTGATACATTAGTAGATCATGAGATCCATAAATATAATGATATGGCAATCCATCAATATTTATCAAAAAAATAGTTTTATAAAATGTTGTCCAGTATTCTTAGAACCTCATATAGAAATGTTTTAATTTAATATCTAGAACAACATCTAATGTTTAATGTAAAGAATTTTATATATAATTAAACTTATAATCCTTCGGAAATATGAAAGCCTATAAAATATGGATGAAGTTTTCATTGGTTCCCCCATATATCATAAGGTGTCTCTTATTTTTCATATAACAAACATATGAATACCATCATCAAGTATTCTCTTGAAACATGGTTATAACCTAAATTACAATAGATACTTATTGAAATCATGAATGTTTAATAATTACATTCTTATTTGATAAATTAACTAAAAATAAAAAATATCTGAACCACATAAATGATAGAAATAAATATTTTCATAAAATCCTTAATTTGTTCCAATGTATTTATTATCATCCAATTTACTTATCCATATAAAATATATCATTATCCCAACATAACTATCCAAACATTATGAACATGTTAAGGTATATTATTATCGTAATAAAAATATCATAATGCCACTATATCACATTTCATGTCCATCAGAACCATTCATCTTATTCAAGTAAATCTATTGGGATAAAACATAAAATGAACAATCCATAAATTTTTCATAACTATTTAATCCAAATACATAACCACATAAATGCCTAATCATCATTGATTTCAATGTTATAGTCCATTCTATCATATAGATGAAAATTATTAGGTTTGGTCATTGGTTTGGGTAATGCCCATGTTCCCCATATATAAGACATTGAACTCCATGAAAATTAATCACTCTAATCATGTTTTCCCATAATGAAAACATATTCCAATCCATGTTTGGTATTTCTTCTGGTTCATCTCTCCTTATTCATAACATGTATGATGCCACCTTATATTGTTTCTATTTATCTTACCATGTGAACACTTATAAAAGTACATATTCTTCTTATTAAGCATGTTAAAAATATTATCAATTCTCATATTGTTTCCATATGTCATGATATCTAATTAGGAATAATCATATTTTTATTCCCTCTACTAATATTCAGATTTTTAATTATCATAGTCTTCTAATTGTCCATCAGATTAAACATTAACCCAATTCATTTTAGTTACCTCCATTAACTAAAACAAAAAAATCATATTGTGTGAAACACTTATTGTAATGGAAAACACCATAATCATTAATAATTATATATATTATTTCTAAATAATGAAACTTAATTATTAAAATATGAAAAAATAGGCTTAACCAAGGTTATTTATATTCATACTCTATTTAAATAATTCATTAATGTTCATAAAGTACTTTTCAAATTCTAATGCATATCTGACAAGACTTTCAAACAAGGTGTGAAGTAAGACCCATTCTTGTGCACCAATTCATGAGTGATTCTACTTCAATATGGTGTTTTAGGGGATGTTACCAAAATTTAAATTGGTTCTAATGTCACATCCACATATTTTATCTAGATAGGGATATAATTTACTAGAAACCACTATATCAATACTATATCAAAAATCAAGGAAATTTTCATAAATAATTATTCATATTTATAATTATACATAGAATCATCCCTGAAAATATCTTTATAAATAAACCTACGGATATCCCTAGTGTTTTCTTATCATATATTACAAAGGCAGACTAAATATTTTCATTGATTCCAACTATAGAGACCTTGTCTTAACATATATGGATATTACAACAGTTTAAAAAATCATTCATCACATTTAAAAATACGTTCTAGAGGGTTGTAATAGTTTAATGCCTTTGTAAATATATAACAAAATATTTTAACTGGGTGAAAGATATTACAAATTATTTTGAAATAACATCCCATTTAGTACTAATTCTTGATCCCTTTCTTCATAACATTGGTAATGAAAACATAAGAATGTGTGAGATCGAATTCACAGTATGGGTATATAAATGATATATGTAATCATAACATGTGAATAAGGGTATTATAACATAAAAATTATACATTAATATCATAAATTTCATATAAATGATCATATCCTTGAGTCATGGAATAAATATTTGTAGTTCATTAGAAATGAAACATAAGGGAATCAAAATTATAATCCATGGGATCATAATAGAGGAATAGTACATATAATTGTGGAAAACACATAAGAATATAAAATAATTTCAATCGTAGTTAAATCATCATTTCCAAGGCCATATTAGTTGTATGGGTTAACTCCACAAACCATCTTTTCAGTCACGGTTCACACTTATGGCCATATTATAGGCCATGGATGACTCCAAAGACCCTTATTGTGTAGCAGTACATAACTAAGAGGATTTCACTCCCCATTACATCAATTTTTTTTATCATTAGATATAAATTTTTACCAAATTAAATGTTGGGATATATATTTCCTACCCTTTAACTTAATGAAATAGTACATATGACTACCATAAGATCAGGAAAAATAATATAACTCAAGAAATAATACATGTATCATAAACACTAGACAATATCATTTCCTTTAGAAAAGAGATATGTTTTGTAACCTTTTTATTAAATCATTACACATGATAAGAAGTAGTAAGCATATAACCAATGAAAGGAAAAATATTCATAAATATATAACCAGTGAATGATAAAATGGGTTTATTAACATATAACCAATGAATGAGAAACATGTTTAATGAATATATTACATGGGTAAGAGAAACTAATTTCATTAATATATAACTCATGGAAGATAAGAAAGTTTCATAATAATATAACCAATGAATGAGAAATATATTTAATAAGATAGATTTCATAAAAAAATAAATTTAGAGTAATAAAATTATTAGAAAACATATTTTGTTTCCCTATTAAGGAAAGAGTAACTTCAATAGATTTAATCTTAGATAGAACCTAATTTATTAGAAATCATTTTTTGAGGATTGAATAATCTTTCATCCTTAAGAAATCCATTTTCAAATGTATGATTGTTTGAAAAATACTTTATTTTTAAATAACCATGAAATTATATAATGGAATCTTTAAAACCAATTAAACAAATTCTTAAATAATTATAAAATATGATTTGAAATGTTTTGAATGTTTTTTCGTTAAAAAAATTAATAATATGTTTTAAAACATTTTAATATACTTTTTGCATGAAATCGTATAAATGAATCTTGAAAACATAATGAAAACATTTTTCCATAAAAAATTATAGAATACAATTCCAATCATTTTGAAAAAAATTTCATTAAAAATATTTAAAATATCTTGAGAAAATATAAAACACTTTTTAAACATAAAAAATAATTGAGAAACATTTTATTTTAAATGATCTTTAAAATATTTAAAGGATGCTCTAAAAATCATTCAAAACATAAATTGAATGATAAATTATTTTAAAAAAATATCTATGGAAACAGCCATAAAAACAATGAATGTCCATAATATTTGAGAAATATTTTACATAAAAAATGTTACACATCGAATCATACATAGAATTATTCAATTAATTAAAGGTCCTAACAGGGAACAAATCTATACTTGTCAAGCATTCCATTTGTACTATAATAATTTAATATTAGTTCCTTGATTAGAAAACCTAGTGTATAAACATTAACAAATACATTATTTTTTTAAAACTAAAAAAATAATTTAAAATGTTTTTTAAATATCATATTATAATAGAAGATAATTTTCAAAAACAATTTTTGGTAGCATTAATGATTGTTGATTTCTGACCAAGGATATGGTTGATGTTGAATTTTCATAAAAAAAATTCACAATTTAAATTTGTACCAAATAGTGGAAAATGGTACAATAAATTTAATTTTTCTTGATTAAATAGAGGAGATGAAAAATATTTAATGGTATTAAGAGATGGATCAAAATATATCCTCAACAGATGTGTAATCATAAAAAATAACGATAAATGATGTCATTGTTGTAATAAACTTCCACTATTTGTTATCATTTAATAATTCTCCCCTCGTAAGTAAATAAAATTATGTAAACTATAAAAGATCATGAAACTAATGAGAATAATTATATTTATTTAAAATAAAATTATATACACCTTATAAAATAATATAGTTGCATAACAATACATGTGTCTCAAAGAAGGACAATTGAGACAATACCATCTAACCGAATTAGTAACATCTAAATCATAAAACCCTATGAAATAGAGATCATAAAATGGATATTTAAATACCAATAAAGTTAATTAAATTTATCGAATAATATATTCACATTAAATTATATACACCGTATAATAAAATTTCTGCTAAATAATGCACAAGTCTCCAAGAAACAAAAGTGAGATGAGAAAAGCATTACCTTATGTATTGAATCTCAATGTACTCATTAAATAATTCTTCATATTAAGTCTAAATTTAAAATAAATCTATCAAAAAATAATATGATGATATATAATAAAATATATGAATTAAGTTTGACATTATATTACTCATTCATTAGAAATTCATAGTTAAATACATGTTTTTTGTAATAATTGCTTTGTTTCTATAATATGTTTGGAATTTTAATTATTGATCCTATTACATAGAACATTATATACTAATTTCTATAATTTAAATCATTATTTAGATATGATATATACTTAGTAATTAAATATTCATAATAATATAATAAATATAGATTTATGAAATGTAAAATATTATTTATTGAGATAGAAGGTCATACATTTGCTTAAACATTATTTCCATTTTATTATCATATTGAAAGATAGACTTTAGAGATAATATATATATATATATATATATATATATTACTATTCTAGTATGATTTTTATTTCATTCATATTATTCGAAATTACCAAGCATATACTTAATACATTCTGTGTAATATTTGAATGAATCATTATGCTTTGAGGAGACGGATGTCCACATGTCCATAAAAAAGTTATTATATTTTAAAAAAATGTAAATCCAGATGGTATGTATTATATAAAATTTCATGAAGAATTTAAACATCATAAATATCATAGATAATGCATAAAAATCATTTCCGTCATAATTTCCAACAATAATTGGTGGTGAAGGAAAAATGAACGACATCATTTCATGAGGTGGTAGTCCACTGTAAACATGAATAGCATTTTTTTTACCCATTTGATAGAGGTGTTTATAATAAAAGGTGAAACCATTATAATAAAAAAATATAAAAATATTTTTGATAGGAATGTCATTATATAATTACTGAATAATAATCGAATAGTGGATGGAACATGGATAATAAACCAATGTTCATGTCGAATTATGTTATCTCTTCTTTGCGTAACTGCACTTGGTTTGCAATAAATGGATATGTTGGTTAGATTTATTATGAACTATATGATTCTAATATAAAGATAGATTTGTTAGTAGTAAAATTGATCAGGTTTTGGGATTGAAAATGTATATTTATTGGTGTGGTGATGTCATGAGTGTGAGTTTCTTTATATTTTGGAGGAGGAGTTCCATTTATGATAATTTTTATAAGATAGAATTCCACTCAAATTTTTCCTCATAATGTTGCTCCAATAATGACCCAAAATATATGAAAGTTATGAAACAATATAAATAATTTTTTCAAATTATATTTGGACATTTTTATAGGTCATTTTGGCCATAAATTTTATGGGTTAGTCCCCTATTTTTTATTTATTCACTTCATCGCATTAATTAATTTCTACTAATTTCAGTAATATTTTTTTTCATAAAAAAGTATAAAAGATTAAAAATTATTTTTTTTACTTTTTATATTATGTAATCCAATTTTAAACAATAATGTTAAAAAAATTAGGAAATCAATATAAAACTAATCTCGCATACTATGAAAGACATGAGATTGAATTGAAAAACAGTCTAAATGATTGAAAAGTTTTAATATCATATTTTAATTTTTATTTTTTTCAATTAACATTAATTAGATTAATTTTTTTATAAGTGATCATCTTATACTTTAAAACCAAATTAAAAAATATAATTTTACTATTTAATAAAATAAATGAAAAATAATGTTGTAATTAAAATAAAATGTTATTAACTATTCTCCAAAAAAAGAATATCTTCTCAATAAAATATCAAATATTCAACCAATATGAATTCATAAATTCGTATTAAAAAACTATAAGTATATTTTTTGAAATAAAAATTTAAAAAGTTTGAAAAATTATTTTTAAAATCTATGTGATATTAAAAGGAGTTAAAATATCCTTTTATAAAAATATATCTCTTCATTCATATAATTATTTTAATTATTATCTTATAACTCTAAAATCTATTGGATTTCATTAAAAAAATTATTTAATATATAATATATAAAAATTATTAAAAACTATAAAAAGTGTTATTTTAAATTTATTTGGATAGAATTGTTTTTTTATTTAGGGAAATAGTTTTCCTAGAAAAATAAAAAAATTTACATTAAAATAGATCTTACATTAATTTATACTAATTTAAAACCAAATTATTAAAATTATATATCATTAAATAATATTATAAAATATTTTCTATTCTTAATTTTAATTTATATTCTAATGTTTATGTGGAAACTCTAATAATATTTAATTATAATATTAATATTATATTCTAGTTCGGTAAAAATCATTCATTGGTGTTAGGAAAGAAATCGCTTAAAATAAACATTTTGTGTAACAAAATCCAAATAGAGTGTGTTATTTACTTCATGAAAATATAATAATGCATGAATTCATGTATTGACATGGTTTTTTATATAACATAATCCATACATAGTTATTTTTTATAACAAAATATATATTCAATGATGTATGAAATGAAAAATAATTAAAATAATTAAAGAATTTAAAAAAATATATTTCATAAAATATCGATGTGTTACTGTTATTGGTGGGGTCGGGAAGTTTAAGTGTTGTAATATGTAGAACCTATTATGGTTATTCATACTTTTTTATGTAGACAATAATAATAATTTTTATTATTGAAATTGATTCATAATGTGATGCCACCACGCCGACATCCATTAGAGAATTAGATGGGTGAATATGTGGGTACACTAGGGGGCTCCTGAAAAAAGGAATGTATTGGTGTTGGTTTGAATGATCTAATGGCGTAGAGATCAATATATTTAGGATATCAAAAATAGTTAGATAATGTCGGTCTATAGTGGGATATATTATTTTTTTAGTGAGTGGAAGAAAAAATAAAACAATATTAGTGTGAATATTATTGATAATTGACTAGGGTGCCTAGTGAGCTATGTATTTAATGACATGTCAAACATGATAGATTCATTCCCAACATCTATACCGGTTAACAATCCACACATTCTATTCTGGTGCTAGAATCATCAACATTAAATTCCGTAATCTGATACTAAAAAATTTGACCCAAATTTATTCAATAAATTACACTATGTTGAGATGAAATATTGGATTACAAACATACCCATGAACCCCTTGCAATTTGAGTTTTATAAAATTATGAAATACCATTAAAATTTTGTTCTCTTAAAATCCTAGCTATCTACAATAAACTTTATATCCGACTATAAAAAACTTTTACAATATGTCCGTAATAATATTCATTTATAATGATTCAATGAAAAATTAATTTAAAATTATTCCTCTTATCCTCAGGAAAATAATATATAATAATGGTGATCTCAAATTAAATGTACAGTCAAACATAAAATTAGTAAATCTTTGATCATATGAAATCATGTTATGTGAATAACAGAATCTGATCATGAACGTTACAATTTAAAATATTACATATCATATTTAAATTTAAAATATTGAGACGTGAAATTAAAAATGATTTTTCATAATAAATTCATTATAAAATTATCAATGGAAAAATTCAATGAGAGTATAACCTAAAACTTGTAATTATGGAAATAATATATTACATGAGGTCAACATGATTCAAAGATAACATCCAATATTGTATAACATGGTGTAAAAACATATACAAAAGGAATTAAGTTTACTATCTATCCCTATTTGATTTATCAAGAGACTAATAAATACCAAAATCATTGGAAAAATATCTCAGAACACGCATAATTACATGTTCATGCATATGTGAGGCACATAATGAACCAAACATAAACATAAGGGTCACCCATAGAATGAAATGAAATTAAAAAAAAATTAAGCTATCAAGAAAATAAAACATTAATATAAACATTAAAAAATTTATCCTTGGTTCATATCCCCCGTAACTATGAGAACCCAGATCTTCTTTTCTTGTTTATTTTTCCTTTTTCTCGAGTTTTTTAAAAAATAAGAGTTTCTAGATATTTTTGGAACTACATGTTGTGTTCTTTATGAGTACACACCGTGTACTTCGTTGTCATAGGAGGCCATGTGCTAGCCATGTCACGACCACACACACGATCGTATGGGGTGACGTGGATGCATCCTAATGTGGAGTACGGAATAGGAGGGTACACACAGTGTACTCCAAAATTACATGCTGTGCACATTCATTTTATTTATTAAACACACTGGGGTAACATATAGTGGACCGAACACCCTCCATCTCAACCAAGTTCATCTGAGAGTTCTGAGAATCTGTGGATCTTCGACGATCCCTCGACCCTCCTTCTGTTCAACGAATCGACCACCATTGAATGTGTTAGAACAGTATTGGTATTCTCTTCCTTCTTCTTTAGTTTCATTCCATTATGTTTTCAACTTTCTCAAGTTATCGTGGGTTGATCATTATATATTTTTTTGTATATATTTGATGTTATAAGGTGATTCAAGTCCTGTGGTTCAAGTATATCAGTCTCCTAAAATCATGTTTGGTGGTTGGTGCCTTTCTGTAGAATATCTTTGAGTATTATGAGAAAATTAGACCAATACCATTGAGCGGGGTGTTGCGTGTTTCCTGTTTTTCCGCCTTTGTTTGCATGCTTTTCATGTTTGACTTTGTAGAGGTTAATGTTTATGAATATGGTAATTTACTATGCTTTGGGTGTTTTTCCCATGCATGTTTCTCCTGTTTATGACTGTTTCATCTAGATTTTTCTGTTATGCGATTTGCTTGATCCATGCCTTGTATGTAGGATGGTGTGACTATTGTTTTTCCATCCTTAGATGATGTACAATTCTAGAAAAGTAGTTATTGCGGTTACTTTGGCCTTTACGCGATGTGATACTTGGGGACATTTCACAGGGCTGTGAGACCGTTGTGTAGTAGACCATAGGGAGAATAAGAGTAAGGGCTTCTCCAGATTGTCTTTATAATACGATGTGAGACCATAGCGGGAATTTTCATTGAGTTCTTCCTCAGAGTGTATATAGTTCTTAAATGCGGTCTATATGGGTAATGAGACATTCAGTGCTACCCCATAGTGTATTTAGTACGATACGAGACTATATGGGGAATTGGCAATGAGTACTTCCACAGAGAGTCAATACTTTAGTTGAACCAGAGGGTGTGAGACTATGTGTGCCTCCCATAGGGTTTCTAGAGCTTGTAGTTTGAACTAGAGGGGTTAGCCTAGGATAACTACCCAGAGGGTTACCTGTTTATTCATTCTTTCTTGATTATCTATTTTACTTGTTTGTAGATTAGATTCTTGAAATTGTGGATTGTTTTCTGTTGTGTACTTTCTTTGTTTACTACTTCCTGTACACTTAGCTGCAATATATTCACTGACTATTAGGCATAGATCTTGTAGTGGTTGCCTACTGGGATTTAGTATCACACCCAGTCTGGGCTATGCTTTTGGGTCCAAAAAGATTATATTTCTGCAGGTATAGATAATAGAAAGCGCCCTTCGACTTTTGGTACGAGATTTGATATAGACCTGGAGAGAATGGTACCAATCTATGTCTTGTGATGCGGAAGAGTTTATCTATTTTCCTTTCATAATTTGGTTGAGTATTGTTTTCAGAATTGTGACTTTTGGGGATGTTTTCCAATACATATATGTATCGTACATCATTTATATATGTGTTCTTTTTGTTTACACATTCAGTCTTCCATTGTTTACTCTTTTATGGATGTTTACTACATCCACTTTTGTTTATTTGGTTTTATTCTGCTTTGTACTATGACGGCGAGGGAAAAATTTCCCCACTATCACACCCAAGGATCTTGCTGCTAGTCGGAAGCCTCTGGGGTTTGGAAAAATGCGCTTGAGTCCATGTGACCAACCAGGTGCAGGGCGCCTCTGGGTGGCTTCTGAAACCTGGACATTACAAAGTTGTATCAGAGGATTTCTTTTCTCTTGAATTATTGTTTGGAGCCAATACTCAGGGATATGATGGAATATGTACTTGGTAATAATATGTTCTCGAGAGTAGCTAACCCGTATACATGGAAAATCCATAGTACCTTGTTTATTTCAATTTTATTGGTTTGAAATTTTACAGTTGATTTGATTTCACTATTGGGTGATTCACATGTTTTGTGTTATTACCGTTGTTGTTATTGTGGATCTATTTATGTCGCAACACGATGATATGAGGGTATGCCATCTCATTCGTCATATAGGAACTTGTTAGAAACCACATTTCATGCATTCTTTCCCTGCCATCTACGATGCATTAGTTATTTCATGTTGTTGTGATAAACGTTATGTAGACTATGCATGCTATTTTGATAGATGGTTGATAGAATGCATGCATATTGATAAGGATTTTTTTTGAGTAGTGATTTTATAGGATGAATGCCAAAAATTGGTTCTTGAGGTATTATGGGCCCTAATGGATCGGAATTTGGTGGATCATCGCATTGTTTCCTTGTCATAACTATTATAAGATTCCAAACATTGATACGCGCGGAGTATGGGCCCTCATGAATCAGAATTTGGCATCTTCAATGTTCACATCTGTTTTTTTCTGGGATCCGGAGTAGTTTCTGCGGAAACTTTCTAGAAGAATCCAGAATACACTGAATGTACTTTATGAATACACACCGTCTAGTTTTGAAACTGTTTCACTGACTGTGTTGGCAGGGACACATGGTTGTGAAAAATCATGAAAATACACACCCTGTACATTATGTACACACTGTGTGGTAGTCACTGTGTGTCTACCCATGTGACTAATGACACAGATAGATGAAACATTGTTTTTACAGACAGTTTTCTGATCTCACACACCATGCAGCGTAACCTAGTTACATGATCATGTCACAAACAACACAAGTCGATGATATCTTTTCTTAGTATACGTCGTGTTTGTTTAGACCATGTCGTGTAGTGTAACATGGGTCCACAGGTCGGGTCACGAACAACATAATCCAGGTGAAGCATATCCCGTACACACCGTGTCTACCTTGAACACACCATGTAGTTTTGTATTTGGAGAGCCTTGTGGCTTAGTCGTGTAGAAGGACTCGGGTAGGGGAAGAGGTTTCACATACACACCGTGTGTTTTGAGAACACACCACATGTTTGGGGTGATAAACGACTTTTTTATGAAAAGGAACATGCCCAAGTGAATGATATCAGGGTTCACACCGTGTAGGTAGTGTACACGCAGTGTATTCATGTTTTGTAAGACATGAATTTTATCTTCCCCTTTTCCCACTCTTACACTTCATGTTTCAGTCCTTGAAATTTCTGATCTAAGGTTTGCATTTGTCCTTGTATATTCATGCCACCAAGATGTCCTCCCGTTGTACACCAGTTTCTAGGCCGTGATCAGGCATCACACATGGCTGATCAGGGACTTCATGTATATCCTCATTTTGTGGTAGTCTTGGCACCATCAGTGATACTAGGTACAGGTGTTGATGTGCAGTTTAATGAATGATTTTAGAGGATGATGGAGACCTTCAAGGGGAACCGCCTCCTACCTTGTCTATGGCATACTTGACACCGATTTTCCAGTAGTATCATCCTCCCACCATCTCTGGGGAAGGAGAACCTCAGGATATAGAGTCATGTCTAGAATCAATGATGATGATCCTTGAGAATCTAGAGATGCCTCAAGAGAGGAGAGTCATGCTCGCTAACTATATGCTATGAGATTCTTCCAAGAGATGGTGGGATGTGATCCCATAGGCAGGTCATCAGCAGGTCATGTCTTGGGAGGAGTTCTCACGCATCTTCTAGGACTAATTCTATCCGGATAACTTGAGGGCCGATCGAGCTCATATGTTCATGAGTCTCGAGTAGGTTAATCTTTCATTTATGGATTATTCCTCTCATTTTAGCTAGCATCATTGTTTCACAGCCTTCTAGGGCGGAGATGGGTTGTTCAAGGAATTGAAGTTCGAGGATGGTCTCAGACGAGAGAACATCTCAGAAGTGAATATCATCAGGTCGATTCCATCACATCCATCATCAACCAGGAACCAATTTCAGAGCACAATCTAAGAGATTTCGGAGCTGAGCGCCAAGACGGTTCCACTTCCAAAGCTAGTTCCTTGCCTGTTGATAGCAGGAAGAACTATAGAGAGTCTACGTGTGTGGATCTGAGGTAGTGAGACACATCTTAAGGTAAAACTGTGTTTGCCTACCAGTGTGGAAGGGCTGAGAATAAGAATCCATAGTGCCAGAGAGATCTAGTGGAGTGCCGATCTGGCAATAAGATGGGTCACCTTCAACACATATGTTAGGTTTTCTCACCAGGAACTGGTAACATGGTTTCATCCATGACTCCTCGTTCATGAGCAGTGACACCAGTTTCTCACTACTATGGGAACTGGAATTTCTCTGGCAATTTGTGATGAGGTGGAGGTCAAGGCCGTGGTGGTCAGTCACCAGTCATTCAGTGACAACAGGGTGGATCAGCTCAGAGCAGTCAGGTAGGGTCATAGTGTTGTGGTAGAGGGCAGGCTTTTGCAGTGGAGCAGACCCAGCATGATCAGGATCCCAGACCCTCTAATGTTCAATGTACAATCTTAGTAGCCTGAGTTTTATCTTCATCTCTTTTCTATACAGGGGATACCAATAGCATTATCTCTGAGGATTTTGTGGAGATCCCTGAGCATTGAATATTTTACTCTACCGATATCTTGACACTAGACACACAATTGGGGGCTAGGAAGTCTAGTGTACGTTATTGTAGGGAGTGACCTCTAGAGGTTGCGGGTCGTCATTTATTATGGGACCTGTATGTCTTAGAGATGACATGCTATGATGTCATCCTCGAGATGGACTTGTTAGTTACATTATGGGTATTCATAGATTGTTATCATCTACGAGTGAGCTTCATATCACTAGAGGGTGAATATTTTCTTCCTAGAGGTGAGTGGGACTTCTAGGTGAGTAGAGTAGGACCTGAGCATCACTAGCTAGGAGAAGTTACAACTCAGATTTCCAGTTTATATCTGGATGAACAAGGGACATTGCAGTTATACTTTCCTCCAGTGGTGGATCGTTTTAGAGATTTCATTCCAGATGAATTTTCAATATTACCTCTAGAGAATGAGGTAGACTTTTTTTTTGAGCTCGCACCAGGAGCGGAACCGGTGTCCATTCCTCCTTATAGGATGTCTACACCAGAGTTACAGGATCTCAAGAAGAAGTTGGAGGAGTTGTGGGAAAATGGTTTCATCAATCCCTATACTTATCCTTGGGGTTCACCTTTCATGTTTGCGAATATGGTAGATGGTATCCTTAGGCTTTGTGTGGATTCTCATAATCTAAACCTGTTAATGGTCAAGAACCGATATCATTTTCTAAGGACCAAGGATCTATTTGATCAACATAGAAGAGACCAATTTTTCTTAAAAATTAAACTAAGGTATGGTTATCATCATTTTCTTATTAGAACATCAAATATACCTCTTATAGCCTTCAGGACAAGGTATGTTCTATAAGAGTATACAGTTATTCCGTTCAGTCTCGCGAACACACCATCTGTCTGCATGGAAATGAGGAACAGAGTGTTCCATCCATATTTTGATTCGTTCATTGTGGTCTTCGAGGATGATATCTTGATGTACTCTCACACGTGAAATGACAATGCCGTATATCTTGACATTATTTTATATACACTGAGGGAGCATCAGTTATATGCTAATCTACCAAAATGAAACTTTTGGATGTACCAAATTCACTTATTGGGTCACATTATCTTTGAGACAAGAGTATCAGTAGACCATGAGAAAGGGAGAGAAGTTGTTTCTTGGTAGAAGACAATGAACATCTTTGAGGTGCATAGGGTTCTTGGGATAGCTGGAAACTACAGTCATTTTATACAGGACTTTTCATTTATTATAGAACTATTGTCGGGTCTGTAGAAGAAGGGTGAAAAGTTACTGTGGTCAGATTCTTGTGGGACAGTTTCCTATCGGTTGTAGTTACCTCAGAGTTACGATGCTATGCATGACATCTTCCACCTTTCTTATCTCAGACGTTACTTTTCAGACTCGTCACATTCTTTTCAACACGAGGAATCGAGTTGGAGGTGGATGCATCTTTCGAAAAGCATCCTATCCAGATTTTTGAGTGTAGTACAAAGGTTCTCTATGGAAGGTCTGTTCCTCTGGTACGAGTGCTATGGAAGCACAAGAGGGTATAAGACAAGACTTATGAGGGGGAGCCCAATGTATGAGCACAGTGGCCTGTGCTCTTTAGGGTTTCTTCTACTACTCCACACTAAGGAAATTCAGGGATGAATTTCGTTAAGGGGTAATGTTTATAAGAACATGGATCTTCTTTTTTGGTATGTTTTTCCTTTTTCTGGAGTTTTTTAGAAAAGTGGAGTTTCTTGAAATTTTTTGATTTACACGTCGTGTACTATAAGAGTACATGCCATGTACATTGTTATTGTAATGGGTCGTGTGCTGGCCGTGTCACGGCCACACACATGGTTGTGTGGGGTGACGTGGAGTCCACCTAAAGAGGACTACAGAAAAGGCGAGTACACCTTGTGTACTTCAAAAGTACACGCCATGTACATTATTTTTTTCATTAAACGCACCAGGGTCGCGTCTGACAGACAGAACACCCTCTTTTTCAACCTACTTCGTCCAAGAGCACTGAGAAGCCATGGATCTTAGATGAGCCCCAAAACCTCCTTATGTTCACCAAAATGACCATCTTCGACTGCATTTGAACTACATCGGTAAGCTCTTCCTTCTTCTCAATTTTTATTACATGATATTTCCCTCTTTCTCAAGTTATCGTGGGTTGAATATTATTCACATTTTGGTAGATCTATTACATTCTAATGTGATTCAATCCCCATGGTTCATGTATATTGATCTAATAACATCATGGTAGGTGGTCTCTTCCTTCCTGTAGAATGACTTTGGGTATTGTGTGAAAATTCTACCTATATCCTTGAGCGGGGTATTGCGTGTTTCTTGTTTTTCCCCTGTTGTTTTCTTTCTTTGCTTTTATGCCTGAGTAGAGGTTAATGTTTGTGAATATGGTAATTTAATATTCTTTGAATGTTTTTCCAATGCATGTTTTTCCGGTTTATGACCGTTTGGTCTAATTTTTCCTGTTAGGATTTTTTCCAGTTCCATGCCTAGCTTGTAGGATAGTGTGATTGTTGTTCATCCATGCTGAGATACTGTAAAATGATATACAAGTAGATCATGAGGGAACTTTGGCTATTACACGATGTGATACTTGTTGACTTTACACGGGGCTGTGAGAAACTAATGTAGTAGACCATAGGGAGAATAGACGTAAGGTCTTCCGTAGATTGTATTTATAATATTATGCGAGACCACATGGGGAATTCACATTGAGTGCTTCCTCAGAGTTTTTGTAGTTCCTCGACATGGGACACATGGGGGATGAGATGTTGAGTGATTCCCCAGGGTGCCTTTAGTATGATATGAGACAATAGGGGATATTTATGGAGAGTTATTCCCCAGAGAGTCTATAATTTAGCTGAACCAGAGGGGAGAGACTGTGTGCGCCTCCCATAGGGTTTCTAGTTCATGTTGGTTAAAACCAAGGGGTTAGTCTATGAGATATACCCATAGGGTTACCTGTTTGTTCTTTCTTTCTTGAGTGGATATTTCACTTGTTTGTATATTTGATGCTTGAAACTGTGGATTATTTGATGTTGAGTACTTTCTTTGTTCACTGCTTCCTGTACACTTAGTTGCTCTATATTCACTTACTGTTAGGCACATATCATTTAGTGATTTCCTATTGGGATTTAGTCTCACACCCTGTTTTGAAAATGATTTTTTCCCAAAAAAATATTATATTTCTGCAAGTATAGATAAGGGAAAGCGCTCTTCTACTACGGGTAATTGATTTTCTATGGAGCTTGATAGAATGGGACCACGATATTGTTAGATGGTATGTCTGAGTATGATATACTCTATAATACCAAATATAGGATTGAAAAAATAGAGATACTGTATGGAGTATCTAATTATGCTCAAAATACAAGAGGGGTGAATTGTATTATTTAAAAATTTCAAAAGGAAATTTTGAATAACCAAAATACATAAAACTTTTATGTTATAATAACATGCATGATTCAAGAAAAGTGTTTCTGGAAATGAAACTTAACAAAATTTTACAACAAAATAAGATTCTACATTAAATCGTATATAATATAAATAAATCAGATTACAAGTATGAGGATGTACAAGGATGTTATACATTCCCAACAATACAAATGTAGCTGAAAACAAGTAACAAAACAATTAACAAGGATAATCTTTTAACCCCAAAGAGAAGGGTATCCATCAACCTTAGATAAAGGTCCCATGATTTATACATTCAAGAATGTATGTGTTACCCACTCCAGGGTAAGACCTCGATACGGATATTAGAGTCTGACTTTCTATCCCCAAAATCCCTTAACATCAAGGTATTTGGACCCTTTGTCTTCATATCCTCAAAATCCCGCGATTTTACACTGCAACAATTGGAGTTGCATGAAGATAATCTGCAGGAAGGAAAGTTTGAACAAACCGTTCAAGACTTATGCACAAATCCCAAGAGTTTATAAGAGCCTCTCTATCTAGAAATCACTTCTAAAAGTTCTGAGCTTTAAAAATTCCAAAAGTCTTGAGCTCCATCAAATGAGATCCTATTTGTAGACATGGCTTCAACAGTCAGCTCCCTCATCCAACTGTCATATTTTCCCATGATTTTTGGAGGGAACTACATAGGTGTCACTCAAACAACGGTTAGTGAGTAACTGAAAGAATGACATCATTTTAAAACTAAACAGGTGTAATAAAAACCAAAAACTGATATTCAGAATGAAAGTAAATGAAAGTTTGGTGTGTAACCAAAAATGAAATCTAATTCTATAATTCAAGGATATTCAGATTCTATTTCGTAGGAATTCATAGCCTGAATTATATAAACATCTGTAGACTGAATTTCAAGGAAATTTGGAGTATGGATTAACAAGAATTCGGAACCTAAAATTACAATGTTCGGAGTGAGGGTTCATGGGAATTCAGAGTCCAAACTAATAAGAGTTTGGAGTCGGTATTCAGAGAACTCGGAGTCAGAACTTCGAGAAGTTCGTAACTAGAATTCATTATCAGAATTTAGAGTCAGAGTTCAGAAGAGTTCGTTTCTAGAATTCATAATCAGAATTCATAACCAAAATTCATAGTGAAACTTTACTTAAGATCATAATCAGAATTCAGATTCAAGATTCATGAATGTTCATATCTTTAGTTCGGAAGAGAACTTTATAACGTTCGTATCCAGAATTCAGAGTTGAACTTCATGAGTGTTCATAACCAGAATTTGGAGTCTTAAATAAAATGATTCAAATCTAAGTATTATATGATTCCAGGGATTTATATTTGACACCGAATTTTATACTTAGACATGATAATGAAGTAAGTAAAACATGGTAAGGACAAATTTCCTTGGGTATGGAAAATTTCCTTAGAGAAGTAAAACAGGGGTTAAAAAAACTTCCTTGAGATAAGGTGTTTGTGATTTTCAAAACAAAAGGAATAGTGATGTCATAAGGAATAGGTTAATTACATAAAAATCTCCCCCATGTATGAAGGAATGGAAAAGTCTTATGGAAATACCTATTAACTCTACAATCTCCCCCTTTCTAGAAAGAAAAATTATCCTTATGAAAAATAATATAAGGTCTGAGCAAAATATTTTCTATACAATGAAAATAAAACGTATCTCCCTTTATATATGAACAATGGTGAATACAACTAACTCCCCCTTTGGCTTTGGAACAGTAACGATCATATTCTAGATTTCTGTAATGAGAATTTTCATTTGAATGTAGAAATCTTCAAAATGATAAATCCCCCTTAGATAAACTCCCCCTTACATAGGGATAATTCTTCATTACAAAGAAATATTTTTGTTTCTCCCCTTTAGAAATATTTTTCCTTCACCCCCTTTGTGATTTTCAAAAAGAGTTTGAGGGAATGGATAAAATGGTACCTGAAATATAAGTAATCACATCCAAACCAAACAAGAATCCAAAATTTCATTAAGGATGGAATAATTTTTACGAGGAATAATAGATACAACAAAAGATCAGAGTGGGATTTATTTTTCATATATTTATTTGGGATTTAGATTCTTCACAATGGTATTTATCATTTTTAGCTCTTTGTGATCCTCCTCTACTTTCATTTCTAATGCTTTAATCCTATCTTCCTGAGATTTCATGGCCTCTTCGTAAACCTTCATCAATTAATCTAGTTTCACTAGCTTTTCTTGGATCTCAATCGAGAGATCATTTTCTATTTTCCGGCTTTGGACATTATAACTCTGCTTCCCATTAAGATCTTTCACCTCTTGAATCTAAGTATTTTATTCTAGAGTCATCTTTTCCTTAAATCTATTTGTAAGATCCTTGATCTTGGTATCTTCAGTATCAAATGCTTCGTTGACATCTTCATGAAATTGATCAATGTCACTCATTTATTGTACTATCTTCATTGACCAGCTGGCTATATTCTAACATGACATTCTATGAGATTCATATACTATGGGGAATGTATTGAAATATGATTCTATCTTGACACACTTCTCCATCATCAAGGACACCGAATCTGATTTTTGATTATAAGAATGTTGAAGCATCTGGTATCTAGAATCTATGATTGAAAAAGTCGGAATGAAGTCGACAAGGTTCTTCATGGATTGTTCAACAAAATCATGACCAAGTGAAGTTGATTCAGAATATGAGACATTACTTTGTGAGGATTGTTTCTCTAACTCAGAAATTTTCCTCTTTGATGTTCTTCCAACTTCCTTCTTCATTAATACAATTTTTCATTACAAAAACATTAGGTCTGATAATTTTCATAACGATTTTTTTTTGAAAAACTATAATATGAAAATTGTGAAAAACTTCTTTATGAAAAACATGAAAAACTTCATTATGGAAAATATGAAACACTTCACAGAAGATGAACTCCCCCAATGGAAATAATATTATTACAGTAAAGGGATTGGTTTAACAAGAATTTAATCGAGGAGTATTACCTTACGGTTATAATTCCTAACTTCTATTTAATGTATTCAAATCTATTGGAAGGTAAATATTTTCTGAAAATATCAGCGAGTTGATCTTTCGTTCCAATAAATTGAATAATGATATCTTCTTTTTTAGTGTGATCCCTAAGAATGTGATTCCTAATATCTATGTGATTTGCACCAGAGTGATGTGTAGGGTTTTTAATAAGGGAAATGGCACTTGTATTATCACACAAAATTAGTGTTTTGGTAAAAAATCATACCATAATCTATGATTGTGTGTTACATCCACAATACATGAGAATAGAATCTTCCAGCTGCTACATATTCTGCTTCAGTAGTGGAAAGTGCTACTGAGTGTTGCTTCATGAAAGTCAATGAAACTAATGAATCTCTTAAGAAATGACAAGATCTGGATGTTCTCTATCTATCCATTCTACATCAACCAAAGTCATCATCCAAAAAACATTTCAAAATAACATCATTTCCATAAGTATAAAAGACTCCTAAATACAAATTCCCTTTAAGTAGTGAAAAATTCTCTTCACTGGATTTAAAAAAGAATCTTTAGGATTGGATTGATATTTTGCACATAATCATACTGAAAACATTACGTATGGATAAATAGTTGTTAGGTAAAGTAAACTTCTTATCAAACCTCTAAAAGTTGTTTGATCTTCCAGTTTCTAAGCTTCATCAAAATCAAGAGTGTTTGAGGTACCAATGGGAGTAATTATACTTTTATTGTTGTCATATCCATACTTTTTAAGTAGATCATTAATATACTTATGTTGGTATATATATATTCCTTCTAGATTTTGACAAAATTGAAAACCAAGGAAAAATGCTAACTCACCCATCATAATCATTTCAAACTCAAATTTCATTAGATCTGAAAAGGAATTAATTAAATATTTCTTAGTTAAACTAAATAAAATGTCAGCAAAATAAATTTGAACAATCAAAACATTTTTCATATATTTCATTATAAAAAGGGTTGGATCTGCATTTCCCTTAACATAATTATGTTCAAGAAAAAATCTATTAATTCTATCATACAATGCTCTAGGTACTTTTTATGGCCATGTAAAGATTTGGTATGTCTTAAAACATGATCAGGGTGTTATGTACCTTCAAAGCCAAGAGTTTTTCAAAAAAAAATCCTATTGAACATAAATATTAATGAAAGAAAATTTCACATCCATTTAAAAGTGTTTGAAATTGAAGAATGCTGAAAAGCCACGTAAAATACAAATAGATTCAAGTCTAGATAATGGAGCATAGGTTTCTTCATATTCTATTCCTTCTTGTTGATTATTTTCTTTAGAAACCAATCAAGATTTATTTATAACAATGATTCCATTTTCATCATACTTATTTCTGAACACCCATTTTACTCAAATTCTAGAAGTTTCCTTAGGTCATTCAACCATGGTCCAGACAATATTCCTTTCAAATTCATTTAGTTTATCATGGATGGATTTAATCCAATCGTCATCACCTAAAGCTTCATTAGTGTATTGTTGTTCTAATTGAGAAAGTAATGCTAGATGTTATACATCATTTATTAAGTAACTTCCAGTACTTAAATGTGGATTCACATCACTAATGTTGCTATCACAGGGATGATTATTTAGAAACGGCTGATTTGGGATTTTTAGAACCTATTCATCAATATAAGGTAGGAAATTTTCTGGGGTAAATGTTTCAGTAGTATCTTCTTTAACAATTTCCTTATCATAAGGATATTATCTCAATGTTTGATAATCTATTTTTGAAAACACATCTGAGGATTTATGTTAAGGTTGTTTAAAAACAAAAGGATCAGTTTCAACAAATTTAACATGTACTGTCTCTTCAACAGTACAAGTGTTTTTATAGAAAACTCTATAAGCCTTAGAAGTTGTGGAGTAGCCTATGAAAATTCCTTAATCAGATTTTGGTGTGAATTTTTGTAGATTATATTTAGTATTCATAATGAATATCTTGCAACCAAAAACCTTAAAGTAGGTATGTCTAATATTTCTACCATTATATAACTCAAAGGGATTTTTGTTAAGGAATGGTCTAATCAAAACTCGATTTATAGTATAATAAGAAATACTTACAGATTCAGTCCAAAAATGTTTGGCTACATAATATTCACTCAACATGGTTCTACTTTTCTATTGAATAATTCTATTTCATAATTCAACAACACCATTTTGATGTGGTGTTCTAGGTTCTGAGAAGTTGTGAGTAATGTATTTTCTTCTAAAAAAAGTATCAAAATAATAATTTTGAAATTATCTTCCATGATCACTAAGAATAGTTTTAAATGGAATATTTTTCTCATTTTTTACTTGGTCTCTAAAACTATTGAAATAAGATAAGGCATCAGACATCTTTTTTATAAAATAGACCAACATAAATATAGTCTAATCATCAAATAGAACAAATACATAATGCATTCTCCCAATGCATCCAGTTAGTGTAGCACCAAAAAGATCTATATGCACTAACTGTAATGACTCAATCATTGATACTTCACCGACTAATTTAAAACTTGATTTATGTTGTATACCATATTGAAAAGGGTCACAAACATTTGAAGAATCAAATATAATCCCATGTAGATCCTCAACTAATCCTTTCTTAGAACGTTTCCATAAGTTCCTATGGTTATCGTGTCCTAACATTCTATGACATAACCATGAATGATCATTCATTTCACTAAGGCAAGGAATATCTTGGCTCCTAAGGTCTTCTACGTTTAGAGTGTAAACATTCTCTTTCCTCTGGGTAGAAAGAATAATCACTTCCTTGGAATTGTCTACTAAGCACTTGTCATTACTAAAATTCAAGAGGTAACCTTCATCACATTATTGGATTATGCTAATGAGGTTCTGCTAAAGACCCTTAACAAATAAAACATTTAAAATCAATGTTTTTCTGAGAGGAACAATGTTACCTAAACCAATAATTTATCAATGAGAATTATCTCCGAAAGTTACTTTTCCTCCTTTCGTCTGGATAATCATTTTAAAATAGGTTTTGTTACCAGTCATATTTCGGGAACATCCAGTATCCATGTACCACGTATTGTTGTTGGTACCATCCATTTTTCTCAGAAAATAAGAAAATGTTATATTTTGGAATAATAACATTCCTGGATCTAGATTTCTTATAATGCAATAATTTCGGCACTCACATCTTCTTTGAAAATAGGATTTATGAAATCATAAAGAGAGGGTTTTGTTTAGAGACCAATTCTTTTCCCAATGTCAACCACAATAACACTTATTACAGAATAGACCAGTTTGTGGAAAAAAATAATTATTACTAAAAATAGGTTTTGAACTAGTATAACAAAAACTCGAACTATTATTTAGAGGTCGGATTTGAGAATAAATTTTATTAAAATATTCATTACCTAAGGTAATGTTTGAAAAAAACTTCCTCAATCAAACGATTTTGGATATGTGTTTGATAACCTAGTTCTTGTCTTCAAAAACATTTGATTTTGAACTAGATCTAGGCTCGAAAACATTTTTCTTAGAAGTTACGTTTTCTAGATCTTTAAAAATTTTATTCTTCTCAGAATTTACTTACTCAAGATTTTTTGAAATACATTCAAAATAAGAATTTTTATTATCAAAATCTTTATAATGATATGATATTTCCTTAGTAAAAATAGTATTCCTGGAATTTTCCTTATCGAGTTTTTTCCTGAGTTTTGAGTTCTCAATCATAAGAGTTCTGGAAAACCTATAAACTTCATCATAGGTAGGTAGAGTATTATCTTCACCAGAAGGAGATTATTCATCCGAAGAGTTATAATATTTACTATCATTAGCATTTAAGGAAACATTGATAAATGATTCAGCATTGTGTACCTTAGCCATTAAACAATTATTTTCAATAGTTAGTCTGGCTATTAGACCATGATTCTTCTATCCAAAAGATTCATAATCTGAAGATTCATTGGACGAATCTCCACATATAGCACTCTAGGTGTCATTAGCTTTCATAAATTTCTTAGCATTATCCTTGAAATACTTCTTTCTATTTCTCTCTAAATGCCTTTCCTTTATTTCCTTTTTTTAAGAATAGGACAATCAGGTCTTATGTTTCCAACTCTCTTGCATTCATAACATGTGACTTATGAATCTTTCTTATCTTTCCTTCCCTTTTTCTTATATCTATATTGAAAGTTCCTCTGTCCGGCTATCTTGTTCATCCTTAGAGAAAGATTTGCTAATTCATTTTATGAGGATTCACTTCCACTAGATTAGGATTGGGTAACAAATTTCTTAGATTTGGATCAGGTAACTCTCTCAGGAGTCTTAGCTTTCATATGATTATAAGTTGTAGTAAACGAAAAAATACCATTTTTATTCTTCTTCTTTGCATTATCAGCATCTGTCTTCATTCTAGTATCATGCTGAAGAAGAGTTACAAAAAGTTAATTATGAGTAATCTGAGTAACCTTTCTATCTTTATCAATAGCAGTACTCTTTGATTCCCACTATTTAGGAATGATGTGTAGGATCTTATCAACAATAGCTTCATCATCTAATCCTTTCTCGTCCATTTATTATAAAATATTCACAATAGTCATGAATATTTGTTGTACCGTACACATGGGTTCTCCATAAGGAAAATTAAAACCCTGATATTCAGCTCTGAGCATGGCTCTTCTTGTTTCAATAACTTTTGAAGATCAAAGTGAGTAACTTCAAGTTTCTTCCATATATAATTTGTAGCTTTACAAGATGAAATTTTGCAATATATATATCTTGTCATAGAACAATGTAATGTATTTCATACCTTATAATTCAATTGATATTCATGCTTTTATTGATTAGTAAAGGAACTAACTTCCTTTTCATGGATTTTATATCCTCCAATAAACATAAAAAAATTATATACACCAGTATTGATAATGAATGTATTAATACGATATCTATAATACTCATATTCATTTCCATCAAAGATATGTGGTCTAGCTGGATTGATACTGTCTATCAAACCAACATTTATTACTACCATCTTAATGAAATTTATTTCCACACAAAATCTTTTTAATAGAAAAAATATGTAATTAAGGAAAATATACCAAATCAAGGAAAATATAGAACAAGAATATCTCTAAGGAAAACTAAATCTGAACTATACAAGTCCAAAAAATAGATTCCAAAAAATTATGAATCTGGAAAATTTGACTCCAGAAAATAAATTATGAAAAGTAAATCTTCTAAATCTAATCATGAGATTAATTCAGTGGTAACCTTTCTCTGATACTAATTTTTAGATAGTATGTCTGAGTATGATATACTCTATAATACCAAATGTTGGATCGAAATAATAGAGATATTGTATGGAGTATCTAATGATTATCAAAATACAAGAGGGGGTTAATTGTATTCCATAAAAAAAATTCCTAAGGATATTTTGAATAACCAATTTTCACAACACATGTACATTCTACTAATTTTCTTGATTCTGGAAAAGAGATTCTGGAAATGAATCTTAAAATTTTTTTACAAAAAATAACATTTTACCTTAAAGCATATAGAATCTAAATAAATCAGAGTACAAGTGTGAGGAAGAATAAGAAAGTTATACTTTCCTCAAAAAAACAAATGCAGCGGAAAACATGTTACAAAACAAGTAACAAGGTAAATATTTAACCCCAATATAAGGGTATCCATCAACCTTGGATAACGGTCCCTTGATTTATACATTCAAGAAAGTATGTCTTACCCACACCAAGGTAAGCCCTCAATATGATGATCAGAGTCTATCATGCTATCCCCATAGGCCCTCATCTTCAAAGTAGTTGGCGCCTCTTTCTTCCTATCCTCTGAAGCCCTCGATTATACATAACAACAATCTGATTTGTACGAATAAAATCTGCATGATGAAAAGTTTAAAAAATCCGTTCAAACATTCTGCGCGAATCCTGAGAGTTTATAAGAGCTTGTCTCTCTAGAAATCACATCAGAAAGATATGATATTCTGAAATTCCAAAATTCTCGAGCTCTTTAAAATGAGATCTTATTTATTGACATGGATTCAACGTTCGGCTCCATCCTCCAAAGGTCATATTTTTCCTTGAATTTCAGAGGGACCAATACATGTGTCCCTCAAACGATAGTTAGTGAGTAACTGAATGTAACACCCCAGGTAAATAAAGAATATGACATTTTTATATTTATCCATATTTGTGAATAAAATGTTAATATTAATTTAAAGGTAATGTTATGCCCGATGACATACTCAATACGCAATAACGAGTTTTTTTTGAAATCTTACATTGCACACTAATAATATAATAATATTATAATAGTTGACGTCTAGTCGTTGTAATGGCAGGAATGAACAGAAATAACTATAAAATGATTAAATATATTTTTAAAATATTTTAACATTTGTCCAATAAATTTTAGAGGCTTAAAATCGAAATGAATCCATTTTTAAGAATAAATACTGTTATATTTTTAAAAGATTGTTTTACTGCCATTTGATGGAAAACCTATCTTAAATATGACTTTTGACAATTTTATAATCTCTATTTTTCAAAATATACTTATTCATTATGATTGGGATATTTAAATTTACTTTGGTTAAATTTCCGGTATGTTTCTGACAATGCTCATTTTTTAATGAATAGTGAAAAATATTACATTTTAAATCAAAACAACTTTTTCATCTAATTTAAATATATTGATAGATTATCATTTTAATTGGTTTTAATGTTTTATTATAATATATTTTTACAATTTAATTAAATGGTGGTCATTATAATTAATTTCACCTTGAAAATGGAGATAAAGAAGTGCCAAACTTTTCACAGACATTGCTTCAAAAAAACCTGGTATTTGTTATCAAAGTGGGAATTAACTATATGATTTATTAATGAAACATCTATGTTTCGAATTTGGTAAAATGAACATCATTTCTGAATTTGAAATTTCAAATATAGCTTAGGGTTCATTTTTTGTATTTTTCTGATAATTTTTTTAATGAATAGTGAAAAATATTGTTTTCAATTCAAAACTGCCATTTCATTGAATTTATTTATATATTTAGATTGCCATTTTAATTGTTTTTAAACTATAATTGAATTCTGTTTTTATCAATTAATACAATTTTGTTCATTGGAAGTAATTTCACTTTTTAAATGGATGTAAAAACAAGTCAATCTTTTGATAAATTTTACTTCTTAAAAACTCGTCTTTTGTTTTGGCATCGATATTTACTTTTAAATTAATTACTACAATATATTTGTTTTGAATTTGATAAAATGGATTCCATATTTGGAATCATAAGATCCAAATTATGTAATTAAGACTCTTTTGTTTTTTGGACATTATGAATAGTTACGACGGTAATTATCATTAATTATCGTGTTTAATTAGTAATCGGGTAATTAATGGTAAGAAAATAATATCAAAAAAATTTAAATGGACCCCAAAATGTGTCCTAATTCTATTTGTGGTTTCATGGCCGACCATGGGATGCCTTTTTCCAACCTTTGGACACCATGGAATCACTTTAGTGTGATAGTGACCTTTTATCATATTTTTTTAAGAAGGGAAAATGTAACCAATGTTTGTAACAACTAAGTAAAATAATTTTAAATTTGTCTACATAAATGATCTCTTAGACTATAAATAGTAATTGGAAAGATAAAAATATTTCCAACATCATGATATTTTTTTATATTTTTTAGACCTTAATTAAATTAATTTATTTATGACACTGTGATGATGCAGTGATTATCTCATAAATGAATGATTTAAATACAATGAGATGATAGGGTAAAATATAAGTCGTAAACTTGTCACAAACCTATTGGATGGGTGTATTTCGAAACCATATAACCTTACACTCGAAATATTTCCTTTTGGGACCTTTCAAATCCAAAAATCATTTTATAATAAAGTAATAGTTTATAACCTTCCAAGTGTACCCCTCCTCTTCTCTTATAAAAGGCACCCACCTCTACCACCATACCCACACCTATAAAGCCTTTGTCTCAGAAAAACCCTGACCATTTCATCTCTCCACATCCCTATATTCATCATTGAAGCCTCACTTTTGGCAGACTTCTCTTCAAGAAACCACTTTGGTTCAAACCAAGAAGAGTTACCCGATTTAAAGGTAATGTCTTCACTTGTATTCTTTTGTTTTACTTTCCTTATCCAAACCCAAAAAATCTTTTTATTACTTAATTTTGTAAAAACACCAGTATATTAAATATACTAGTATGTTATTATGTTAATTATTCTAGCTACACTTACACACACCTCTACCTAATGGTTAAGGAACATACTGTTTCAGTGGATGCCGAGGTACTTCCTCATGAAATGATGACTGTTCAGTCTTCTCTTAAAACATTTCATGGTGGACATTATGAGGTCACTGTATTTTATATATGATATATATGGTATTTATGTTTCCCATATTCTTCTGTATTTTATATTTAATACATACCATTATGCTTTTCTTGTTGTGCAATTTTGATAATTTCATACGAGGAAGTGTGGACTACCGCCCCCTCATGTGATGTGACTCTTTCATGCAATACATGGAATGTATAAAGAATGAAATTAATGAACTTATGTGACCTATAAAACATATATATTATACTGGAATTATAATATATATATCTCTCAATTTTTTTCAATTCCATTAATATGACAAAGAAATGAAAGTAGCGTTCTTGCGTACGTACGGCCTACCGTCTCCATGAACGGTGAATTTCATTTATTTTTATCTCCAAATGATATGGAATAGTATAAAATGAATATTTAATGGATATATATGATATTTAAATCATTAATATTATTATGGAGATGATTTACTTATAACTACATGGACAATCATTTTCAAACAAGTTAATTGTTTACTCATGTACCAAACATCGACAAAAAATCTGATATGAACTGACATTATTAACCAATTATTATAACATTATAATATGTGATACGAACATAATAATATTCTATAAAGGATGAACATAAGAATTTATAAATTTACATTGATTTATTATTCAATAATTTAAAGAAACGAACAAGACATGTTGGACTTGTCGTAAGGGATCCAACCTCTCTCGTTCTTTTTAAGTACTCTCTTTTATGCCATTTCTTTTAAACTCTTCTTTATTATGTTTTGGATTGTTATTTTATATTAATAAATCTGTAATTTTTATGTTTATATTATGAGATACCATATTATATATCATAAATCCATTCTTGGATGTTTTAACTGGCGTTGTTAGGCTGCCGAGTTTTCGTAAGGGATTTATCATCTCACTTGTTATTCCCGTGAGATTCAGGCTACATTCGCCACTATTTATTATTATGTGGTGTAAATACTTCCTATTTTTTTCTATTTTAATAATATAATCCAAATTATGGGTATTTACATCTTCATTTTATAACCCTTCTTTCATGCGGTGTATGTTTCAAAAGTTGCCCAAATCGGTAAAGGAACCTTTCACACTCTTCTTTTTAAAATACTTATTTTGTTATGTATTTTAATTTACATATTTTTATGATGGGATATATTCTTCCATATCATTATTGATGTAAATTTTATGTAAAAGTGATGAGATAAAATTTTATCTCTCATCAAATAATTTTACGAATTTTAAAGTGATGCCATTAGGATGTCGAATTTTACCAAGGGAACTTCTTAACACAATTTCAATTTCTTTGGGTTCAGTAGGTTGTTACTAAATATTTCATCCTTTGAATATTTGTGAATGAACTTTGATTGTTTTACACTTAATATCCACTTATATTGGGTGTATTTATATTTGTCACACAAAATTATGAGATTGATTTGTCCTTAATTTAAGGACACCTTTTTTATAATGGATTTCATCAAATTTTATATTTCTATTGAGACTTCATGGTTGTTATGCATCAGTTCACTCTTATATGGTGTATATACTATCCTTTGGAATATTATATCATGAATCCCTTTATTATCATGATATTATAAAGTTCTGATTAAATTTTATTCCTCAAATATTGTATTCAAGTGTCTCTCATTTTGTTAAAATCCCTTTAACTAAAATATTGTTTTAAATGTTTTAATGATTTATTCATATAAATATTTCTCATGAATTTCCATATTTCCAAAAAAAAATTAGAAATTTATTTATTTGGATATTAATGGTTTAAAATGCTAAAATCTTCAAGGTGGTATATGACACTTTGTTTCAAAAATATCATTATTAAATGTCTTAAATGGTTTTTTGAATGGATTCATTATTTCAATATCTTAAAATGATATATTGTTATTGAAATGTGGGAATGTTATCTTTCCTTTATTCTTAAGTTATGTTCTATGATTATGTTATTTTTCCTGGGAATTATTTATGAAAACGGGTGGTTCCATGAAAAACTAAGGGTGGGTGAGCCCTATATAGCTCTCCAATGAATTAGGTAACGCGAAGGGGTTAAACATTATTGTTTCTCCAAATATATTTAGGAAATATACTATGATGGGTATTCTAAATGTAACCATGAGGGTTAATCCCTATGTAAGAATGTTATGAATGCCTCAAGTTACCTATATGTCTTATGATTTTTATGATTTATTCATAAATCATATGATTTCATGAGGAATGTTAACTTCCTTATGTTTTATGAGTAATGTATGATTTCATTAGTTCTTATGTATACATGTACTAATGTTTCCTTTTCTAATTTTTATATCCCTTATTGAGCATTTTATTCTCATCCCAGGTTTTTGAAATGATATTCACAGGTCAAGGGAAAGGTACATGATATGATGATACTGTCAAGGAAGTGTCAAGGAAGAATCCATGTTTTATTTTAAATATGTTTCCGTTTATGGAAAAAAATTAATACTATATTTTATGTAGCCACATTGTTTAAAGGTGGAATGTAATGCATGATTTATGATCTAACTATCTAATACTCTAATCCTGAAAAGATAATCAATGTGTATTCTTAAAATAACTCAAGATTAAGTAATTTTTAAGACCAGGTCCTTATAGTTGGTATCAGAGTTCGGTTAAGATAACTTTACAGGTTAGAATGTTGTTTATGAAAAAGTGACAAGTTGTGTATAACCACAATGGTTAGTATATTAGATGGAGTCATTTTTATTTTTGAATGTTGGAATGATTTTGAGATAACTTGGATAAGTATATCTAAGTGTTTATCTTCCTCATTAGTACATGATAATTTTTTTAATATACTCACACTGACATTTTTGGTTTTAGTAAATGGATAGATCAAGCAGGCACCAAAGTGACAATGGGTTTGAAGGAAACTATGGTGGTCCTCTGATTAAGAGACTGGAAGAAATGGGGGATTCAATGAGGAATCTCATGGTTGTTCTAAACAAACTATCAAGGTGTCATGATTAACCAATTGAATATTGGTGAGTTCTATGATGCATCATGTACGAGAGAACCAACTCGATGTGGAAGTTCATGTAAAAATTATAATTGTAACAATTAGGTTTTATATGATCCTTACTTTTGAGGTAATTATGGGTTACTATATGAACGAAGATGAAAGGCATGAGGTAAAATTGAGGTTAAATTATGTTATGGTTGTTTTGAACATTTTATCTCTTTTTGGGGAATGTTTTAAGAATTATATAGTTTTGGAAAAAGGACAACACACAGACTGTGTGACAACCCGTCACGTCGGACAAAGCTACGAGAATCGAACCCACAACCAAAGTGCGACTGGTATTTATCGATTTCCACTGGACTACGTGAATACCCTGGTTAGTTTGACTAATTATTTTTTTATTTAGATTATTTTTTTGAATCAAGAGTATTTTGATTTTAGGTTTTCTATGGAAATTATTATCCTATCATGGAGTATATGTGATTAGGGTATTTAATTTTCAGTATGAGACTTTAAGAGTAACTGATGTTCTTTAGAGATAAATGTTATGATTTACCTTGGATAACTATGCGATTAAATCCTTAAGAGATTTGGGTTTCAATATTAGTTTGGTTTACATTGAATAATTTTATGGATAGATGTTTATTGAATGGTCATTGTTTAACTATGTGTTTTTTTTTGACAAATTTTGGAGATTAAGGGTAGTTTTTTTGTAAAATAAATTATCCTTTTTGGGTATTATCTAATCTTGTGCTAAAGTATGTGGGTCAGTTTTGGTTAAGGTATAAATAAATGGGAAATATATAGTTCTCTTTTGTAGAATAGGTGATTCTCAATATGTTTATTATAGTACTCTTAATGCAACCAGGTCTTCCTAAATACTCATCTTTTGGAGAAAATATTAGTTTGAGTAAGGAATCTAGTAAAAGTTGAAAGACTATATGACAAGTAAGTATGTTTCCTTATTATTTAGTTAAGATAAAAATTGAATTCCTCAATGAAAAGTAACTTAAAACAAAAATGGTGTCTGCTAACTTTTCTTTCTAGGGAATCAAATACCGTTTAACCCATCACAAGTTTGTGATTTTCATGTGGTAAACTTTCTCCTAGACATGTTTACTATCACTCTCCATCAGAACATGACCCATTTTTCTTCCATATCCATGTTTTCATGGAATCCTAGAATGGGTTAACTTGTGTGACCTTTATGCTTCACTTTATTTATATTAATGTGATAGTATTACTGACTCTTGTTCCAATGTGGGACTTTCAATGATTTTTCAGAGCCCAAATTTTAAATTGTGAGGATGCAATTACCAAAAGGGGGGAAGGATGTAACACCCCAGGTAAATAAATAAGATGAAATTGTTTTATTTATCCATATTTTTGAATAAAATGTTAATATTAATTTAAGAGGAATGCTATGCTTGATGGCGTACTCATTACGGAACAACGAGTTTCTTTAACATCTTACATTGCACACTAATAATATAATAATATTATAATATGTAACGTTATGCCGTTGTAATTGAGAGAATGAACAGAAATATCTAAAACATGATTACATATTTTTGTTAAATATTTTTACAATTATCCAATAAATTTTACAAGCTTAAATTCTAAATGAATCCAATTTTAAGAATAAATACTCTAATATTTTTTAAAGACTGTTTTACCGCCTTTTGATGGAAAACCTTTTTTAAATATGACTATTGACAATTATAGAAGATATATTTGTCAAAATAAACTTATTCATTATGATTGGGATATTTACATTTACTTTGGTTAAATTTTTGTTATGTTTCTGACAATGTTCATTTTTTAATGAATAGTGAAAAATATTCCATTTTACATCAAAACTGTTTTTTCATGTAATTTAAATATATGGTTAGATTATCTTTTTAATTTGTGTTAAAGTATTATTAAAATATATTTTTACAATTTAATTCAATTTTGGTAATTATAATTAATTTCTCTTTGAAAACGGACACAAACAAGTGCCAAACTTTTCATAGATATTTCTTCTTAAAAACCCGCTATTTGTTTTGACAGCGGGAATTAACTATATGATTTATTAATGAAAATTCTATGTTTTGAATTTGGTAAAATGGAAATTATTTCTGAATTTGAAATATCAAATATAGCTTAAGGTTAATTTTTTTTATTTTCTGATAATGTTTTTTTATATGAATAGTGATAAATATAGTTTTTAATTCAAAATTGCCTTTTTCATCCAATTTATTTATATATTTAGATTGTCATTTTAATAGTTTTAAATGTATAATTAAATTATTTGTTTTATCACTTAATAAAAAAAATTTCATTGGAAGTAATTTCACTTTTCAATTGGATTTAAAAACAAGTCAACCATTAGATAACTTTTACATCTTAAAAACTCGTCTTTTGTTTTGACAACGAGATTTAATTTTAAATTAATTTCCAAAATTTATGTGTTTTGAATTTGGTAAAATTGATTCCATATTTGTAATCAGAAGGTCCAAGTTATGTAATTAAGATTATTTTTTTTATGGACATTATAAATAGTAACGACGGTAATTGTCTTTAATTATCGTGTTTAATTAGTAATCGGGTAATTATGTGTAAGAAAATAATATCATAAAAATATAAAATGACCCCAAAATGTGTCATAATTTTATTGGTGGTGTCATTTCCGACCATGGGATGCCTTCTCCCAACCTTGGGACCCAATGGAATCACTTTAGTGTGATAGTGACCTTTTATCATACTTGTTTTTAAGAATGGAAAATGTAACCAAAGTACGTAACAACTATGTAAAATAATTTTAATTTTGTCTACATAAAATATCTCTTATACTATAAATAGTCATTGTAAATATAATAATATTTCATACATCATGATATTTGTTTTATAATTTTTAGACATTAATTAAATTAATTTATTTATGACACTGTGGTGATGCAGTGATTTCCTCATAAATGAACAATTTAAAAAAAATGAAAAGATAGGGTGAAATATAAGTCATAAAATTGTCACAAACCCATTGGGTGGGTGGATTTAGAAACCATATAACCTTATCCTCTAAATATATCCTTTTGGGACCTTTGAAATACGAAAATCATTTTATAATAATGTAATATTTTATAACCTTCCAAGACTGCCCCTCCTCTTCTCTTATAAAAGGCCCCCACCTCTACCACTTTACCAAAACCACTCAAACCTTTGGCTCAGCCAAACCCTACCAATTTATTCTCTCCACATCCCTATCTTCATCATTGAAGCCTCACGTTTGACAGAATTCTCTTCAAGAATCCCTTTTGGTTCAAACCAAGAGGAGTTACCCGATATAATGGTAATGTCTTCAATTGTGTTCTTTTGTTTTGTTTTGCTTCTCCAAACCCCTAAACTATTTTTATTCTTTTCTTTTGTAACAAAACCATTATAATAAATATACTAGATGTTTTTTATGTTAATGATTCTAGCTACAATTACACACACCTCGGTCTAATGTTTAACGAACATACTGTTTCTGTGGATGGCGAATTAATGCCTCACTAAACGATGATTCTTCAATCTTCCCTTAACACCTTTAATGGTAGCCATTATGATGTACTAGTATTTTATATATGATATTTATGATATTTATGTTTCCCATATGATTCTGTTTTTTATATTTAAAACATGCCTTTATTCTTTTCAGGTTGTGTAATTGCAATAATTTCATACGGGGAAGTGTGGACTACCGCCCCCTCAAGTGAAGTGACTCATTCATGCAATACATGGAATGTATAAAGAATGAAATTAATGAACTTATGTGACCTATAAAACATATATATTATAATGTAATTATAATATATATAACTCTCAATTATTTTTAATTCCATTAATATGACAAAGAAATGAAACTAGCGTTCATGCGTACGTACGGCCTACCGTCTCCATGAACGGTGCATTTCATTTCATTTTATCATCAAATGTTATGGAAAAGTATAAGATTAATATTAAATGGATATATATGATATTTAAATCATTAATACTATTCTAGAGATGATTTACTTATAACTACATGGACAATAATTTTAAAACAAGTTCATTTTTGACTCATGTACCAAACATCGACAAAAAAGTCTGATATGAACTCACATTATTAACAAATTATTATAACATTATAATATGTGATATGAACTGAATAGTACACTTTAAAGGAAAAACATAAGCAATTATAAATTGACCAACATTTATTATTCAGTAATATAATGAAACGAACAAGACAAGTCGGACTTGAGGTAAGGGATCCAACCTCTCTCATTTTTTAAGTACTCTCTTTTATGTCGTATATTTTAATCTCAACATTATTATGTTTGGGGATGTTATTTTATATTAATAATTCTGTAATTTTTATGTTAATATTATTAGAGACCCTATTTGATCTCATAAATCCATTTATGGAAATTTTAAGTTGCGCCCTTAGGCTGTCGAGTTTTCGTAAGGTATTTTTCATCTCACTTGTTATTCCCGTGAGATTCATGCTAAATTTGCCACTAATTCATTTTGTGTGGTGTATGTAATGCCCATTATTTTAATATTTTTATAATATACTCTCAATTATGGGTATTTAATTTTTCATTGTATGATCGTTCTTTCATGTGGTGTATGTTTCGATGGTTTCCCAAATCGGTAAGGGATCCTTTCACACTCCTCTTTTTAAAAGACTTATTTTGTTATGTATTTTTATATTAATTCCTTTTGTGTTGGGATATATTCTTATATTTTCTTATTGATGTAAATTTTTTGTAAAAGTGATGAGATACCAATTTCTCTGTCATCAACTAATTTTTTGAATTTTAATGTGACACCATTATTCTATCAAATTTTACAAAGGGAACATCTTAACTCAATTTCGATTTCATTGAGTTCAACATGTAGTTATTGAATATGTCATCCTTTGAAAATGTGTGAATGAACATTGATTGTTTTACACATAATATCCACTTATATTGGGTGTATTTAAATTTTTCATACATAATTATGAGATTGATTTATCCTTAATTTAAGGATACCTTCTTTATAATGGATTTAATCTCATTTTACATTTCAATTCAGAATTCATTGTTGTTATGAATAAGTTAACTCTTATATGGTTTATATACTTTCCTTTGAAATATTATATCTGGAATCCCATTATTCTCATGATATTATAATGTTCTGATTAAAAGATATTCATCAATTATTGTATTCAAGTGTCTCTCTTTTTTGTAAAAACCCTTTAACAGAAATATCATTTTAAATGTTTTAATGATTTATACTTACAAATACTTCTCATCAATATACATGTTTCCAAAATTGTTTTAGGGATTTATTTATATCAATATTAATGGTTTAAAATGTTAAAAGCATCAAGGTGGTATGTGACACTTTGATTCAAAAATCTCTTTATTATATGTTTTAAATGTTTTTTTGAATGGATTCATTATTTCAATATCTTAAAATGTTATATTGTTATTGGAATGTGGGAATGTAATCTTTCCTTTATAACTAAGTTATGTACTATGATTATGTTATGTTTATAGGGCATTGTTTATGAAAACGGGTGGTTCCGTGATAAACTAAGGGTGGGTGAGCCCGATATAACTCTCTAAAGCATTGGGTAACGCGAAGGGGTTAAACGTTATAGTTTCTCAGAAGAGATTTAGGAAATATACTATTATGGGTATTCCAAACATAACCATTAGGGTTACTCCCTAGGTAAGAATGTTATGAATGCCTCAAGTTACCTTTATGTCTTACAATTTGTATGATTTATTCATAAGTCTTATGATTTCATGAGGTATGTTAACATTCTTATGTATTATGAGTAAAGTATGATTTCATTGGTTCTTAGGTATTCATGTACTAATGTTTCCTTCCCGAATTTTAATATCCCCTACTATGCTTTTTATGCTCATCCCAAGTTTTTGAAAGGTTTTCCACAGGTCAAGGGAAAGGTACATGGTATGATGATAGTGTCAAGGAAGTGTTAATAAAGAATCTATGATTTATTTTAAATATGTTTCCATTGATGGTAAAAGATTAATACTATCTTTTATGTTACCACATTGTTTAAATGTGGAATGTAATTCATGATTATGATCTAATTCTCTAAATCTCTAAACCTGAAAAGATCCTCAATGTGTATCTTGAAATAACTCAAGATTAAGTAAGGTTTAAGGCCGAGTCCTTATACTGGAATCATGGAATCGTTTTATAACTAAACAGATGTAATAACAACCAAAAAATGATATTCGGAAAGAAAATAAATGAATGTTCGGAGTCTAACCAGAAATTAATTCATAGTCTATAGTTCAAGGATATTCAGATTCTATTTTGTAGGAATTTGGAACCTGAATTCTATAGAATTCCGGAGTCTGAATTTCAAGGAAATTCGTAGTCTGGATTCCTAGGAATTTGGATCCTAAACTTATAATGTTCAGAGTCATAGTTTATGAGAATTCAGAGTCAGAACATTTAAGATTTCAGAGATTGTATTTAGTGAACTCGAAGTCAGAACTTAGAGAAGTTTGTATCAATAATAGGTAATCAGAATTTGGAGTCAGAAATCAGAAGTGTTCGTATCTAGAATTCGTAATCAGAATTCATATCCAAAATTCATAGTTGAAAGTTACATAAGTTTTAATCAGAATTCTGATACGAACATCATTAATGTTCGTATCTATAATTCGGACTTGAACTTCATAACGTTCGAATCCAGAATTCGGAGTAAAAATTCATGATAGTTAATAACCAGAATTAAAAGTCTTAATAGAATGCTTCAAATATAAGTATAATATGATTCTGAGGATTTATATATGACACTAAATTTTATACTTAGAAATGATAAATAACTATGTAAAACATGATAAGGATAAATTTCTTTGGGGAATGAATTTTTTTTGTAATGAAGTTAAAAAAGGGGTAAAATAAGTTTTTCCTTGAGATAAAGTGTTTGTGATTTTCAAAACAAGAAGGCATCGTGAAGTCATAAGGAAAGAATTAGTGACTTAAAAATATCCCCCATCTATGAAGGAATGGAAAAGTCCTAATGAAAGCCTTATTGACTCAACAGCTATGGCTTCTGATGCTGAGGAGTTTATCTGTATTCCTTTTGTACTTTGGTTTAGTAATGTTTTCAACATTTTGACTTGTTTGGCTATTTTTCTAGACATATATATATATCAGGAATAATTTATATATGTGATACTTTTTTTTAAACTTTAAGTCCTCCATTTTTAATCTTGTATGAATTTTTACTACTTCCACTTTTGTTTATTTTTTCTCTTCTGTTGTGTACTCTTCTAATGAGGGTATAGTTTCCCCACTATCTCACCCAAGGCCCTCACTGCTAGTCAGTAGCCTCTGTCATCTGGGAAAATGTGCTTAAGGACATGTGACCAACTGGGTCTGGGATGCCTCTGGGTGGCTTCTGGAATCAGGGAGTTACAATAAGTAAATTGAAACACTAATAAAATTTATCTTATATAGAAAATAATTTTGAACTGTCTTTTTAAATAATTTCATAAAGAAAATGTCCATCCCTGATTGGAAAAATCTTATTAAATCATAAAAAAATTGCAAAACATTTTACATTGAAAATAACCTTGTAAAAATAAAAATCAATCATTTTTAAACTAGTTTAAACATATTTTAAATCCCTTTTGTATTCTTAAATGATCAATTAAAAACATTTTTAGATAACATGTTTTATTGAGCTAAAAATTTTATAAAACAATAAAAAATATTATTACAGGAAACATATAATAAAATTAAAATATGGATATTAATTATAACAAATGTAAATGTGTATTACATTCACCTTGCACAACAATATAGGTGTATAACATAACATGTGTTTTAATGAAAGAAAATTGATACAAAATCACTATACGGATTTGGTAACATGTGAACTCTAAGCCACGTGAAAAATATATACTGAAATTGATATGTAAATTATAATAAATATGGGGTTAAGGATCATATATTACATCCATAGTATTTATATACAACAATTAAAAATAAAATAGTGGTGAATATTGAATGGTCTTGTTAAAATATAAGTTAGACTAGTAATCCCGTAATAATTATGATATCTCAAAAATGAGCATTAATCAATTTATTAAATTATGTGTATTAATTGTAAATTAAAAAAATATAAAGTGTAAATAAAAAATAAGATAATAAAAATTTATTTTACTCATTTTAGTTGAATTATATAATCAATTAAATGTTATTTCAATCATATGAATGGATATTGAGTTAATAATTTCCTTACCACTTGTAATCAATCATATCGTATGGCCGATAATAGAAATAATTATAAAATAAAACATTTGATAACATATATATTTATATATATTAATAATATTTGATATCAAATTTTAGTATATAAATACCACATTAAACAAATCTATGGCGAATAATGAATATATATCACAGAAGTAAAAATGTTATATGTGAAACCCATTCATAATGATTCCCTATAGTGGTTCATAAATTAACATGATTTATAGAGATTAAATATGTTATAAAATCATTATATATCTTTATTAATATCTGTAACACTTTATGGGATTATTTTATAACATCTTATTACAAAATCATTGAAAATACATCATTTTTAATGGTTTTTGGTGTGTTTATTTCATGGATTCATGATCACATGATTTGTGTAAAATAATGGATGTTCCTAAAAATTTAAATAAAACAATATAAGTTAAATGAAATGGAATTAATGACTTTATATAGCTTTTAATGGTCACATACACCATTTTTTATTACCACAGGATAATTCAGTTGATAAAATGATAATTTTAAATGCTTGGCTTATTTTAACTGATTTTTCGGAATACCACGGAGTAGTATTGTTTTATATAATATAATGGTCATATAGTAGTTTCGAATCATTAAATAGGTTAATATATACCAATTAGATTCATATTTAACCATAATAATATTTTAATGACAATAAATGATTTTATTAATGGAAAATGAATAAAATCATTATTCACAAAGGTAACTGACATACATAATTTGGACATTAGTTTTGATTTTTGTAATAAAATGATTTAATAAGATGTATAGAGATATTATTTTCCATTACAAACATTACAATATAATATATATATATATATATATATGATTTAGGATTTCTTATGTGTTTAGGGATGAAGGAGGAAAGAGTAATGAAGATTGTGTAATGAAATTAAGATATGTTATTTGAGAAAGATACATCATAAATATCACCTCATTGAAAGTCCCCATGAGGACCTTCGATTTGATCTTTTGGTGAGAAAATATGTAATTTTACATGGGGAGGGTAATTATGGTAGTATTTTATATATATATTCCGAGCTCCTATGGTTTTTTGTAATAATGATGTGTTGAGTGGTGGTATTTATACTTGAGGAGGAGTGTGTTTAAGAGATTAAATAATGATTATTTTATAATTAAATCCATCCACATTGGGGTGGAATTATATTCAAGGAATTATACTATTAAATATTGTTTTTGATTATTTATAGGGTATATAATTTCCTCAACCACCAATTTAATTATTATCTTTTTAAATAATGACCTTCTATCTTTAACATGTTTCATATTTTTTACTTATCTTGTTACAATTATTTTTTCTACCAAAATATATTTTTAATTAGTAAAAAATAAAATTTACTCTAATACCTAATATTTACTATATGATTCAATATATGAAATCTATTTTACTAATTTAATTTCATATAATTTGGAAAACTGTATTTCAAATTATTCTAGTTGACACAACGAGAATGTTGGTTTCAAAAATGAAATGTTGAGAAGTGTGAAATGTTTTGAATTAAATATTCAATCTAAAATTGGTTAAAATGAAATAAATTGGAATTTTTAATTTTTAATTTATTAAATTAAATTTTAAACACAATTTTAAATATTATTTTATTATATATATAATGCAGATGAAAATTCATTTTCAGTTAAAATGCATTATTTTTCACTATTCCTCGAAAACGAATCATTTTTTAAAAATACTAAAACTAAACCTAAGATAATTTTGATATGAATGAATAAAATATAATATTTATTTTAAATAATGTTTTTTGTAGAATTATAAAATTTTATTTTTTAAATGTATTCTCTATCAAAGTTATGAAAACTATCTTTATAAAAAATATATGTTTTTATAAATAAAATTTGTTTTCTTCTAATATTAAGTATATCAAGCATATAAAATGAATTTTAAAATGATTGAATAGATATATAATATTTAAATTTCATCATATTATTTCATTTACAGTGGTGAATTTAATTACGTTCAGTAAAATTATTTAATATAAATAATTTTTTTTATTAAAACACAATCTTTAGGATCAATTGGTTTTTATTTGTATTTCTAATTAATATGTAACCACAAAATTTACTATATGAACAAGAGTAAAATATATTTTCCAAAATTATGTAATCTCATTTGTTCCCACCATTAAAAAGGCATGGTGATAACTGTTGTGTTATGATAATAATATTATAGAATTTTTTTCGGCACGGTGTTTTGAGAAATGTAATCCACAGAAGAGATTACATTTATTTAAAAAAATGATATACCCTAAAATATTTATGTTTAATAATATAACCCCCTTAAAATTTAATTCTACCTCGGAAATCATCTCATGGATATAAATAATTGGGGATACCATTTCCTCATTATGTCTTTATTTTCCCATTTTCCCCCTCCTCATATTAATATTGTGTATATTTTAATCCACCTTCAATGGTTGAGTGTGAACCCATAAAGAAAACCATATTACCAGAAAAATTTAGACATTATATAAAATAATCAATCTATTCTATAATAGTTTTATCCAATTAGAGTCATGAATCCCATAAAATTTCAATTCTATGGAGAGGACGATCTCTAGATCATCATAAATAGTCTTCTCGATGTAATAATCCATATTTTTACAGGTCATGATGAACTTATCATAGCTAATCATACCTTTATTGTACCCATTGTAACAGCCTTGGTATATAAATAATATGAAATTTTTATATTTATCCCTATTTGTGAATGAAATATTAATATTAATTTAAAGGGAACGCTATGCTTGATGGCTTGCCCAATACGTAACAACAAGTTCCTTTGAAATCATACGCTGTACTCAAATAATAAAATAATTTTATGTTAAAACCTAGTCATTTTAATGATGGGAACTAACTACAAAATGATTATATGTTTTTGTCAAATATTTTTACTTTTTACAATAAAAGTTAGAGGATTAAAAATGTGAATGACTCCAATTTTAAGCATAAACATTCTAATATTCATTAAAAGGCCGATTAACCGCCTTTTGATGGCGAACCTCTTTTAAATAAACTTTTTTAAAATTTTATGTTTTATATTTGATTAAATAAAATTCTTCTTTAGGGTCTGGTCATCAAAATTTACTTTGTGTAAATTTTTATTATTTTTCCGATAAAGTTCATTTTTTTAATGAATAGTGAAACATGTTGTATTTTAATTCAAAACCACATTTTAATATAATTTATTTATAATATTATATTATCATTTGAATTTGTTTTAACATGAAGTTAGAATATATTTTTACCATTTAATCAAATAGTGGTCATTGAAATTAATTTCTCTTTGAAATTTGACTTAAACTAGTGTCAATCTTTTAATAGATATTATTTCTTAAAAACACGCTCTTTGTTTTGACAGCGGGATTTAATTAATAAATTAATTAATATAACTTATATGCTTTTTATTTTTTAAAATAGACATCAATTTTTAATTCAGAATATCATATATATCTTAGGTTGAATTTTTGGTATTTTTCTGAAAAAAATCAATTTTGATGAATAGTGAAACCACTAAGTGGTAGTTTAAAATATGATTTTTCGATTAAATGAAACTTTACCTCTTCTGTGATTTGAATTTCAAAAATCTGACATACATGGTTTTCATTAGGATGTAAAATTTTGTTCATTGGGATTAAAATAAATTTTTGGTAAGTAGTAACTTTTAAGTTTTTAATCGCAATTAGAGACAATTAGTGTAATTTAAGGTAAAAATAATGTTTTAATAATATGAAATGACCTTGCCACATGTACTACCATTATTGGATGAGTCATGTCCGACCATGAAAATCCATGGGTAAACTTGGGGACCCCATGGAGCCACTTTGGTTGGAAAATGACATTAATACCTTTTTATTTAAAGTTAAAATTAAATTGTCACAAACATGTGTTGTTTTACGAAAACAATTTTTAGATGGAGATATACAAGTCATATTTTTTACTATAAATATTCATTAGAAATATAAATATATTTCCTACATCATGATATTTTGTTTACAATTTTTATATATTAAATAAATTAATTTATTTATGACATCGTGATGATGCAGTGATTACCTCATAAATGAACGATTTAAATAAAATGAGAAGATAGGGTGAAATATAAGTCATAAACTTGTCACAAACTATTGTATGGGTGTATCTCAAAACCTTATCACATTTTCCTAGAAATATATATTTTAGGGTCCTTTTAAATCTGAAAATCACATTATAATAATTTAATATTTTATAACTTTCCAAGAGTACCCCTCCTCTCCTCTTATAAAAGGGACCCACCACTACCACCTTACCCACACCTCTCAAACCTTTGGATCGGCCAAACCCTGCCCATTTCATCACTAAACATCCCTATCTTCATCATTGAAGCCTCACTTTGGGCAGAATTCTTTCCAAGGAAGCCTTTGAGCTCAAATCAAATAGAGTTACATGCTTTAAAGGTAATGTATCCCCTTGTGTTCTTTTGTGTTATTTTTCTTCTCCAACCCTTTAAAATATTTTTATTCCTTTATTTTGTAACAACACCAGTATCTTAAATATACTAGGATGTTTTTATGTGATGAATTCAAGCTACAATTACACACACCTTCGTCTAATGGTTAAAGAACATACTGTTTCTGTGGATGGCGAATTTCTGCCACATGAAAGGATGATTGTTCAATCTTCTCCTAACACCTTTCCTGGTGGCCATTATGACATCACTATATTTTATATATGATATATATGGTATTTATTTTTTCTATATTATTCTTAATTTAATTTTTAAAACATGTCTTTATGCTTTCAATGTTGTGAAATGCGATAATTTCATACGAGGAAGTGTGGACTACCACCCCGTCAAGTGATGTGACTCGTTCATGGAATACATGGAATGTATAAAGAATGAAATTAATGATAATATGTGATGTATATATCATTTATATTATTATTTAATTATAATATATATATCTCTCAATTTATTTTAATTCCATTTAAATGACAAAGAAATAAAAGTAGCGTTCATGCGTACGTACGACTTACCGTCTCCATGAACTGTGCATTTCATTTATTTTTTATCTCATAATGTTATGGAGTAGTATAAAATGAATATTTACTTGATATATATGATATTAAAATCATTAATACTATTCTGGAGATGATTTACTTATAACTACATGGAAAATCATTTTCAAAAAAAGTCCATTTTTGACTCATGTACCAAACATCGACAAAAACGTCTGATATGAACTCACATTATGAACCAATTATTATAACATTATAATATGTGATATTAACTGAATAATAATCTTTAAAAGGGGTCCTTAAGAAATTATAAGTTTACCAATGTTTATTATTCAGGAATATAAAGAAACAAACAAGAAAATTCGTACTTGAGGTAAGGGATCCTATCTATCTCTTTCTTTTTAAGTACACTCATTTATGTAATTTCTTTTAAGAACATCTTTATTATGTTTGGGGATGTTATTTTATATTCCTCATTATGTAATTTGTTTGTTCATATTTTTATATACCCTATTTTTTCTCATAAATCCATTTTTGGAAGTATTAAGTGGTGTTGTTAGGCTGCCGAGTTTTCGTAAGGGATATTTCATCTCACTTTTATTCCCGTGAGATTTATGCTACATTTTCCTCCATTTACTTTGAGTGGTGTATGTATTGCCCATTATTATAATCTTTTTGTAATATAATTTCTTTAATGAGTATTTACATCAATGATTTGTAGTCCTTCTTTCATGGGGTGTATGTTTAAAAAATTACCCATGTCGGTAAGGGAACCTTTCACCCTCATATTTTTAAAAGTCATATTTTTGTTACGTCTTTTAATTAATATATTATTATGTTGGGATATGTTCTAATAATTAATTATTGATTTAATATATATTTCTATTTGATTAGATATCCTTTTTGTCTCATCAACTAATTTTCTGAATTTTAAAGTGATGTCGTTAGGCTGTCGAATTTTTAGAAGGGAACGTCTTAACCCAATTTCGATTTCTTTGGTTTCAACATGTACTTCAAAAACATGTCATCCAGTTAATATGTGTGAATGACCTATGATTGTTTCACACATGATATCCACTTATATTGGGTGTATTTATATTTCTCACACATAATTATGTGATAGATTTATCCTTAATTTAAGGATACCATCTTTATAATGGATTTCATATCAATTTACTTTTCCATTGAGACTTCATTGTTGTTATACCTCAATTCACTCTTATATGGTGTATATACTGTCCTTCAACATATTATATCATGAATTCCGTTATTTTCCTGATATTAAATTTTTTTGATTAAATGTTATTCCACAATTATTTGTATTCAAGAGTCTCTCATTTTGTTAAAAACACTTTAACAAAAAATATCATTTTAAATGTTTAAAAGATTTATTATTATAAATCTTTATCTTTAATGTCCATGTTTTCAAAATGGTTTTCAGTATTTATTTATATGGACATTAATTAATTAAAATTATAATTCCATTAAAAGATTTAAAGTGGTTTGGGACAATTTTATTAAAAAATCTTTTTTTAAATGGTTTTTTGAAAATGGATTGATTAATTTAATATCTTGGAATTACTTATTGTGATTGCAAATGAAATTTTGTTATTGAAGTTTTTATATTTGCAAATTTTTATGTGTAATTTGGTACTTGGACATTTTACGGGAGGTTACGTGATTAACCATATGATGGGTGGTGCCGTGAATACCAGGATGGATGGTTATGTTATAACCTCCAATGCATTAGGTATGGGAGTTGGCCGTATGGCTATTCCATTAAGTATGTGTGGAAGTCGACCGTATGGTTATTCCATTTAAGTATGTTTATTTCCAAGTTACCTTTATATGTTATGTGATATTTATATGGGTTTTATGGTAATCTTTTGGTTACAAAAGGGTAAGTAATGGTCTTATATTCAGTGAAGAGTTTTTACTACTTTATAAAGGTGAAAAGTATTACTTTGGTAAAGTATTCATGGTTTACTTGTTGTTTTGAAAAACTAACATATTTATAGATTTGTGTATCCTTTACTGGGCTTTTTTATGCTCATCCCATGTTTTTGAAATTTTTTCCACAAGAATTAAAGATGAGTAGGGTCAAGGATGGGATCATGGAAAGACTTGATTTCTAAAACATGAAACTAAACATGTTTCTTTTTAAGGGTTTTTTTTACTTTACGGAATCTTAGTAGAAGTGTCTACTATGTAATCTTTTGAGATGTAATAGCTATGACCTCATTATCTAATTCTCTAAACCAGAAAAGATCCTCAATGTGAATTATTTATTTAATTCAATATTAAGTAAGGTTTAAGGCCGGGGCCTTATAATTGGTATCAGAGGTCGGTTTAGATAACTATAGAGGTTAGGGTATTCTCTAAGCATAAGGGACATTACCCGAATGGTTAGGATTTCAGAAATAGCCCTATTTTTATTTCAAGTGATTGAGTAAGTATATCGTAGTTTTTATCTTCCTCATTAGTACAAGATGGTTTTGTTGATATACTCACACTGACCTTTTTGGTTTTAGTAAATAGATGGATCTAGCAGGCACCAAAGTAACAGTTGATGTGAAAGAAACTGTGACAATTTTTTTAGCGAGCAACGGAATGATATTGGAGCTTCAATGAGAACTCTAGTCTTTATCCTCAACCAACTATCTGGAGTCATGATTGACCACCTAAAACTTGGTGATTTCTATAAGGCATCATATATGCGAGAAACAAATCCCTATAGAACTATAGGTAATAATCATAATGGTAAGTGTGTTCAAAAACCAATGTGTCAAAGATGTGGAAAGATAAACCTAGGAAAATGTTTCCAAGGGTCAGAAATATGTTATAGATGTGGAAATTAAGGTCATAAATCAAGAACCTTCCATGGAAAAAGGAAGCATCCAGTTGACTCGGGGAAAGGGAATAAGTTCTTTCTGAGGGATCAATTGAATGTTTTAAATGTTGTGTGCATGGTCATTATGAAAACACATGTCCTATGACGATGTTTCGGGAATGGGATCACCAAGATCGTACAAATATTCATTTACTAATACCTAATTCCATTCAGATTGAGGATGATGAAACTGACAATGACCAATCAAAGGTATGGTTTATTTCGTAATTTTTTTTTCCTATTTTGGAATCATAGGATATGATTCATGATTTTGTTTGTTGGAAAGAAGTATTTCAGAATATGTTGGAAAGGAATGGTGAATGGATCATGAAGAATGTTGAATGGGTGAGAAGTCATCATATAAGGGCTTCAAGAGTTATGGTGAAATTCATAAGAGTATTAAGTATCTTTATATGATGGGGTTACATTAGAAGAGTTTTTATAGTATGTGTAACCCTGATGATTGATTTAGGAAAATTTTATTCAAGGAATAGTTATCTGTTCTTTTGTGGACATAGTTATAAAGAACCATTTGGGTTTATATGATCCTTACATTTGAGGTAATTATGGGTTACTACATGTTATCATGGAAAGTGAAGGGCATGAGATAAAATTGATGTTAAATTATTTTATGGTTATTTTTTATGATTTTATCTATTTTTGGGGAATTATTTGAGAAATATATTGTTTGGAAAAAAGGACAACCCACAGACCATGTGACAACCCGTCACGTCGGACAACGCTTCGGGAATCGAACCCACAACCAAAGTGCGACTAACATTTATCGCCTACCACTGGACTACGTGATGTCCCTAGTTAGTTTGACTAATTATTTTTAGTTAGATGACTTTATGAATTAAGAGTATGTTTATTTTGGGTTATCTATGGATATTATTAACCTATCATGGAAGATATATGATTAGGTTAATTACTTTTCAATACGAGACATTAATAGCAACTGATGTTGTTTGGAGATAAATGATACGATATAACCTGGAAGACTATGTGATTAAATCCTTCAAATATTTGGGTTTCAATCATAGTTTGGTTTACTTGTGGTCTTGGTTGATCTTTGGGTTTTGTTGGACAAGTTTTTGAGATTAAGAATATGTTATCTTTTTTATAATGGGGTATCATTTTCTGGATTATCTGATCTTGTACTAACCTTTGTGGTTTTGGTTTAGGTTTAAGTCTAAAGACATGGGAAGTATATAGTTCTCTTTTGTGGATTAGGAGATTCTCTATATGTTGATTATATTACTCTAAATTTGAACAAGTCATCCTAAATTCTCATCAGTTGGGGAAAGTATGAGTATGTGTAAGAAATCTAGTAAAAGTTAAAAGTCAACATGACATGTAAGTATGTTTCCCTAAGATCAAAAATAAATTCTTCAATGAAAAGTAACTTAAAACAAAAAAAACTGTTAACTTTTCCTACTGGGGAATTAAATACCGTTTAACCCATCACAAGTTTGTGATTTTCTTATGGTTAACTTTCTCTTAGACATGTTTACTATTGCTCTCCCACAGAACATGACCCTTTGAGTTTTATTCCATATCCATGTTTTCCTACATGGAATCCTAGTATGTGTTAACTCGAGTGACCTATGTACTTCTCTTTATTTCTTTTAATGGGATTGTTTTACTAACTCTTGTTCCGATGTGGGACATTCAATGATGTTTCCGAGCCCAATTTTAAAATTACGAGGACGTAATTCCTAAAAGGGGGGAAGGATGTAACACCCCATGTAAATAAAGAATACGAAATTTTTATATTTATCCCTATTTGTGAATAAAATTTTAATGTTATTTTAAAGGGAACACTATGATCGATGGCTTACCCAATACGCAACAATATGTTCCATTGTTATCCTACGTTGCACTCCAAAAATAAAATAATTTTTTGTTTACACCTAGCCGTTGTAATGACGACACCTAACTACAAAATGATTATATATGTTTTTCAAATATTTGTACTTTTTGTAATAAATTTAAGAGGATTAAAAATGCGAATGAATCCAATTTTAAACGTAAACATTATAATATACTTTAAAAGGTCGATTAACTGCCATTTGATGGCGAACCTCTTTTAAATACACTTTTTGAAAATTTCATGTGTTATATTTGACAAAATATAATTCTTCTTTTGGATCAGGGCATCGAAATTTACTTTGTGTAAATTTTTGGTATTTTTCTGATAAAGTTCATTTTTTTAATGAATAGTGAAAAATGTTTTATTTTAATTCAAAAACGCTTTTTAATATAATTCTTTTATATGATTAGATTATCTTTTGAATTGTTTTTAAAGTGAAATTAGATTATATTTTTACCAATTAATCCAATATTGATCATTGGAATTAATTTCTCATTGAAATTGGACTTAAACTATTGTCAATCTTTTAGTAGATATTATTTCCTAAAAACCCGCTCTTTGTTTCGACAACGGGATTTAATTATTAAATTAATTAATGAAACTTATATGATTTGGATTTTGTAAAATAGACATCATTTTTGAATTCAGAATATCAAATATATCTTAGAGTGAATTTGTGGTATTTTTCTGAATAACTTCAATTTTTGATTTATAGTGAAACCTCTAAGTGGTAGTTTAAAAAACGATTTTTCATTTAAATGAAACTTTACCACTTCTGTGATTTGAATTTCAAAAATCCGACATATATGGTTATCATTAGGATGTAAAATGTGGTTCAATGGGATTAAAATAATTTTTTTGAGGAATAGTAACTTTTAAGTTTTTAATCACTATTAGAGGAAATTAGTGTAATTTAAGGTAAAAATAATGATATAATAATATGAAATGACCATACCACATGTCCTACCCATATTGGATGAGTCATGGCAGACCATGACAATCCATGGGTCAACTTGGGGACCCCATGGAGCCACGTTGGATGGAAGGTGACGTTAATAGCTTTTTATTTAAAGTTAAAATTAAAATGTCACAAACATGTGTTGTTTTACTAAAAAACAATTTAGATGGGGTTATAAAAGTCATATTTTTTACTATAAATATTAATTATAAATCTAAAACGATTTCCTCCATCATGATAGTTTTTATATAATTTTTAGATTTTATATAAATAAATTTATTTATGACACCGTGATGATGCAATGATTACCTCATAAATGAATGATTTAAATAAAATGAGATGATAGGGTGAAATATACGTCTTAAACATGTCAAAAACCTATTTTATGGGTGGATTTCGAAACTTTATCACCTTATCCTAGAAATATATCATTTTGGGAACTTTTAAATCCGAAAATCATTTTATAATAAAGTAATTTTTTATAACTTTCCAAGAGTGCCCCTCCTCTCCTCTTATAAAAGTCCCCCACCTCTACCACCTTACACACACCTCTCAAGACTTTGGATCAGCCAACCCCTACCCTGTTCATCTCTCCACATCCATATCTTCATCATTGTTTCCTCACTTGGGCATAATCCTTTCCAAGGATACCTTTGAGCTCAAATCAGAGAGAGCTACCCGATTTAAATGTAATGTCTTCCCTTGTGTTCTTTTGTTTTATTTTTCATCTACAACCATCTAAAATCGTTCTATTCCTTTCTTTTTTAACAACAAAAGTATCATAAATATACTAGGATTTTGTTATGTGAATTATTCTAGGTACACTTACACACACCTTCTTCTAATGGTTAAAGAACATACTGTTTCTGGGGATGGCGAATTTCTGCCTCACGAATCGATGATTGTCAATATTCTCTTAACACCTTTCAGGGTGGACATTATGATGTCACTATATTTTATATATGATATATATGATTTCTATATGCCTCTGAATTTTATATTTAAAACATGCCTTTATGCTTTCCATGTTGTGCAAATGCGATAATTTCATACGAGGAAGTGTGGACTACCGCCCCCTCAAGTGATGGTACTCGTTCATGAAATATATGGAATGTATAAAGAATGAAATTAATGAAAATATGTGTCATATATAACATGTATATTATAATGGAATTATAATATATATATCTCTCAATAGTTTTTAATTTCATTAATGTGACAAAGAAAGAGCGTTCATGCGTACGTACGGCCTACCGTCTCCATGAATGGTGTATTTCATTTATTTTTTATCTCCAAATGTTACGGAGTAGTATAAAATGAATATATACTCTATATATATGATATTTAAATCATTAATACTATTCTGGAGATGATATAGTTATAACTACATGGACAATCATTTTCAAACAAGTTAATTTTTGACTCATGTACCAAACATCGACAAAAACGTCTGATATGAACTCACATTATTAACCAATTATTATAACATTATAATATGTGATTTTAACTGAAAATTAATCTTTAAAAGATGTCCATAAGAATTTATAAATTGACCAATGTTTATTATTCAAGAATATAAAGAACCAAACAAGACAAGTCGGACTTGATCTAAGGGATCCTACCTATCTCTTTCTTTTTAAGTACACTCTTTTATGTAATTTATTTTAAGGTCATAATTATTATGTTTTTGGATGTTATTATATATTACTCATTATGAAATTTTTATGATCATATTACGAGAGACCCTATTTGATCTCATAAATCAATTTTTGGAAGTTTTAAGTGGCGTTGTTAGGCTGCCGTGTTTTCGTAAGGGATTTTTCATCTCACTTTTCTTCTCATGAGATTTATGCCACATTTTCCACCATTTCCTTTGTGTGGTGTATTTAATTCCCATTATTATAATATTTTTGTAATATAAATTCTTTTATGAGTATTTATATCAATGTTTGATAGTCTTTCTTTCATGGGGTGTACGTTTCGAAAGTTACCCAAGTCGGTAAGGGAACCTTTCACCCTCCTTTTTTTAAAAGAATTATTTTTGTTATGTCTTTTAATTTACATTTTATTATGTTGGGATATGATCATATATATATCCATATTGATGTAAAATTTATTTCCAAGTGATTAGATACCCTTCTTTTATCATCAACTCATTTTCTGAATTTTAATGTGACGTCGTTAGGCTGTCGAATTTTTAGAAGGGAACGTCTTAACCCAATTTCGATATCTTTGGGTTCAACTTGTAATTCATGAACATGTCATCCAATGAATATGTTTGAATGAACTCTGATTGTTTCACACTTTATATCCACTTATATTGGGTGTATTTATATTTCTCACACATAATTATGTGAAATAATTATCCTTAATTTAAGGATACCATCTTTATAATGAATTTCATCTCAATTTACTTTTCCATTGAGACTTCATTGTTGTTATGCACAAATTCACTCTTATATGGTGTATATACTGTCCATTGAGATATTATATCATGAATTACTTTATTCTCATGATATTATAAAGTTCTGATTAAATGTTATTCCACAATTATTTGTATTCAAGAGTCTCTCATTTTTTTAAAAACGCTTTAACAAAGAATATCGTTTTAAATGTTTTAAAGATTTATTATTCTAAATCATTATATTTAATGTCCATTTTTTCAAAATGGTTTTCAGTATTTATTTATATGGACATTAAGGTTTTATAATTTTAATTCCATTAAAAGATGCAAAGTGGTATGGGACAATTTGATTGAGAAATCTCTTTTAAATGGTTTTTTGAAAATGGAATGATTAATTCAATATCATGGAATTACTTATTGTGATTTCAAATGAAATTTTGTTATTGAAATTTTTATATTATAAATATTTTATGTGTAATGTGGTACTTGGACATTTTATGGCTGGTTACGTGATAAACCATATGACGGGTGGTGCCGCGAATACCAAGATAGGTGGTTATGTTATAACCTCCAATGCATTGGGTATGAAAGTCGGTCTTATAGATATTCCATTATGTATGTGTGGAAGTTGACAGTATGCTTATTCCATTTAAGAATGTTTATGTCCCAAGTTACCTTTATATGTTATGTGTTATTTATATGGGATTTATGGTAATATTTTGGCTACAAAAGGGTATGTAATGGTCTTTTATTCAGTGAAGAGTTTTTACTACTTCATAAAGGTGAAAAGTTTTACATTGGTAAAGTATTCATGGTTTACTTGTTGTTTTGAAAAACTAACAATTTTCCTTCTTTGTGTATCCTTTACTAGGATTTTTTATGCTCATCCCAAGTTTTTTAAATGTTTTCCACATGACTTAAAGATGAATAGGGTCAAGGATGGGATCAAGGAAAGACATGCTTTCTAAAACATGGAACTAGACATGTTTCATTTTAGGTGATTTTTTATTTTATGGAAATTAGTAGAAGTGTCTACTATGTACTCTTTTGAGATGTAATAGCTATGGCCTAATTTTCTAAAACTATAAACCTGAAATGAACCTCAATGTTAATTATTCATTTGAGTCAATATTATGTAAGGTTTAATGCTGGGGCCTTATACCCATGAACTAGGTTTGGGGTTGATTTTTGATCCGAATTGTTTTTCTGATAGGTATATAATTGTACGATTTTTTAATGATTTTTTTAAAAACATATATAGGTTCATTGATCTTCCCCATACCATAATTCTATTCTACGATGGGGTAAATTATGATGTCCTAATAATAGTATGATATAAAGTCATGTGACTCAACTATAGTATAAAAATATATAATCTCTTCTATCATCACAGTCATTTTAGAATTAGGACAAGTGTTATCAACTCTATCAAACCCTAACTACCTCATTAATGCCATTCATTACAAATGGGATTGAAAAAGGAATAGGATGAGGGTCCCCCTGAACACTCCTATTTGATTCCACCATTTTATCTAAGGAACTTGGCAGCATGAGATTAGGTAAAAAAGAATAAAATTTACACCTTTTTCCCTTCACACTACATTCCTTTATTTTTCCTACATGGTTGACTAAGTTCATCATCAGAGAATTCTCTTCAAAATAATATTATTTAGGATGAATTACAAGAAATGAATTTTTAATCATAATGAGTTATGAAAACCTCTTCATTCAAACCCAGAAGATCTTGCTCATTCACGTCAATTTCATTAATAATGGTACTTTTTCTTTCCTTTTTCACCTTCCTACATCCTCCCATATCCTCATCTAAAACAATCTACTCCCGACATTCAAAATGAATATTTTCTATCAAGATAATAGGATAAATAATCATCAAAATTGGAAATCCCTATTGGGAACCCATGTGACTTCCTCAAATTGGTGGTTTATATTCAAAACATTAACAATTGAATGGTATTATTTCTTATAATTGTATCTCTATGTTACCAAATCCAAAAAAATTATTCATTAGATGAATGTTCATTCTATTTCAATATGAATTTTGACTCAAGTGAATGTGAGTTATCAGTTGTGTAATTCCTCAAGAGAGATATAGAATACATGTCATGATCTTGATTGAGATTTTGTGGATGAGTTAATTGATGTTCTACCATCTCTATATGATCATTAATTTCAAAAAAAAAAATATTATACCCTACCAAATTTGAAATATCACATTCAAAATAAAAGTATGTTATCATAAAACATTTTTTAGGAAACCCCCAATATAAAAATGGCCAACCAAACATCCTCATTCAAAATATAGAATGTAGAAAAGCAATGATCACCACAAAAATAGGGTTCAAAGTAATAGAATGTTAAAATATGTACATATATGAATATTTTAACTATCATGATATTTGGTAGAATGATAGAGAAAATTTTCATTATTAAGTCAACAATCCCAGAACCATAAATCGATTCATGGTTCAGAGGAAAATTATTTCTATGTATGAAAATTTAAAGGATATGTTTATTATTGCAAGATATTTTTCAATGATTTTAATAATTTTATTTCTGATAAAATGTCTAAATATTCATACTTGAAATTAATATTATCATCCTTTTTTAAATTTCCTCCATAAACTCATATTTTTATCAAAACGTTAAGTATTTTTTAAACAAATTATGCAAAAAGATCATATTATATTGATCAATAAATATAATAAGTATAATAATATATTACTCATATATTTAGGAATTAACAAAAAAATATATGGATAGTACAAATATAATCTTCTAGAATGAATAGACCTTTACACGATGAAAGAATATGTTGATCTTCAAAATTTTGCAGTAATACTAATAGATCATTCAATAAATAAGAAATCAAAAAGTTCCATAGAAAACTAAGACTGTAACACAAAAAATTAACGGATTTGATCTTATATTATTATAGGATAAATATTTTTATTTTTTTCATAAAAAATCAATCACTATTAATGTATCATAAAAAATATAATTTCAAAAATCACATACACACCCATATATTCTGACCATATTCATAAAACGAATCACCATAAATACACAATAATGTAATGTATTATTAAAAAATATAAATCAAAATTTATTCATCAACTAAAAATATATAGTATTCTCTTTACCTTCTTCATATAAGGTACCAATGTTGTGAACATATTAGGAAATAATATTAATGACATAATCACCAAATCATTGAAAATGTCACAGTTATATAAAAATAATAATTTCAAAAAATTTCTCTAATTTAATTAGTAAGATATTTTCAAAAAATTAAAATAATTTTATACAATCCATGAAATTAAATATGTATGTGGTAGGTGATCAACCATTATCACCATTTGAATGTGGGTTCAATTCCCACATCATTGAAGGATGTGATGGGTTTTGCCTATTTTTTGGGTTTTTATTTTCCAAGACGATATTATAATAAACCATTTTAAATTGCATAAAAGTATGAACATAATTAAATATATCCATAATTTGTTTCAACCTTGAATGTCCTAATACTAAGTGCATGTGTGTGATCATTTATGTACTTCCACATAAGAGAATCATTGAACACATCATGAACTTCATAGAGATATGATTGATGAGTTAATAGATTATCTACCTTCTCAATATGATCAATAATATCAACAAAATTTAGTCCCTTACAAATTAAAAATTTGATATACAAAATAAAAGGTTGGTATCCAAAATTTTCATAGTGGGAAACACACATCAGAAAAACAATCAATAAATGAACCTCCTTCAAAAGGAGAGAAGTAAAAAATAATGGATCACCACAAAATATGATTTTATTTATCTCTAAGTAAAAAATGTGTACATATAAGATATTTATAACAATCATGTTCTAATATTGAAAGATAGATAACATGGTCAATATTAATTTAGCTATCACAAAACCAAAAATAGATTCATTGTTCAGAGGCCATTTATCTCTCTATAAGAAAATTATAATGATATATTTTTTGTTTCAAGATTCGTTTCATATATTTAAATAATTCTGTTACTCCATATTTTAAGAAAATGTGTAATTAATCATAAATAATAATTATATTTTCATACTTTTGTAAATTTCTTCCAAGAAATCATATTTCACTATAAATGATGAGTGTTTTTTATGTATAAATAACTACAGTAATATTCTATAGATTATTGAAATCAAAAAATTGAATAATATATTACTCCCATCATTATTTATTAACATAAAATATATGGTTATTTAATTATATAATCTCCCAAATAGAATAAACTATTTTACGATAGAAAACTACTTTAATCTGAAAAACTCAGAAGTTATTCCAATAGATCACTTGATAAATAATAATATTTAATATTTCTGAAAAACTACAACATAAAATGACTAAAACTAAAAAAATATAAAGATTCATTAATATATTATTCTAAGATAAATATTTAGATTTTTCACTAAAAACATCAATCAATATTAATGTAACATAACAAAATGTAATTTCAATTATCACATAATCTCCAAGATATTTAACAATTTTCATAAATAAACTGACTCACTATAAAGACACAATAAAATATTAAATTCTTAAAAAATTAAAATAAAAAACTATTCATCAAATAAAATCATATATAATTCTCTTTACAATCGACATATAGGGTTCCCAAAATAGTGAACATATTTTGAAATAACATTAATCACTTAATCATTGAATCATTTATAATGTAATTGTTTTCTATAAAAAATATTTTCCAAAAATTAACTCATATTTAATTATTAGGATATTATAAATAAAGGAAAATAATATTATACTAATGATGAAAACACATAGGATTTTTTTAAGTGATTAACAATTATCTCCCATTGGGTATGGGTTCAATTCCTCTATCCTTACAGAATGTGACATGTTTTCACCTATCTTTTAGGTTTTTATTTTCATAAAATTATATTATTAAAATCATAATAATATTATATAAATGTTTGAATGTAATTAAATATAAGGACAATGTGTTTTAACCTAAAATGTTAAAATCTAGAGTGTATGAGATTAATCAGTTATTTACTTCTTCAAAATAGATTCATATAACACATAAATTTCTTGAGAGGTATTTGTTGGATGATTTAATTGACGATCTACCTTCTCAATATAAAGAATAATTAAAAAAATTATTCTATCCTAAATTATTAGTTTCACGTATAAAATAATAGGTCAGTATTAGATGCTTTCTTTATAGAAACCCCACATCACAAAAATGGCTGAAAAAACATTATTCTTTCAAAAGCAAAAAAAATCACCATAGGAATATTATTTTGATTAGTAGAAAGCGAAAATAGTTATATTGAAGTGAATTATAGCTATAATATTTGGATGTATAATTATAGAGAACATGGTTTTTATTATGTTAGCTATCACCAAACCATTAATCAAATCACTTTTATGAGGCCGTTTATTGTTTAGTATAAAAATGAAAGGGGTAATATTTTTATTTCAATAACCTTTTCAGATATTTGAATAATTAAATTACGTTCCTATATAAGAACATGTGTAATAATTTTTACTTTAAAATTAAATTTTATTTCTTTTGAAAATTTCCCCCACAAACTCATATTTCATTTTCAATGATTAGTATTTTTAAATTGATAAAAACTATAATAAACAACTAGGGAACACTAAATCCAAAAAAGAAAGAAATATATCACTCCTATATTTAGTTATTAACCAAAAAAATATGATTTTTACATGATATAATCTCTGAAAAATAATAAACCATTATACAATGAAAAAATATATTAATTTCCAAAATTCAGTAGTAAAATAGATTGGTCGTTCTATAAATAATAATGCTTAAAATTCCTAGAAAACTACAAAAATCTACGATTGAAACCAATGAATTGCAATTATTTGATAATATATTATTCTATGATAAATATCTACATTTTTTATAAATAGATAAATCACCCTCCATATATAATAAAAAATTTAATTTCCTAAATAATATCATCTCCATGGTATTTTAAAATTTTACTTAAAAAACTAGAATAACCATAAAGACACAAGAAAATAATATATTAATCAAAAATATAAATCAACATTTATTCCTCAAATAAAACCATATATTATTATCCTTCCCTTCATCGTATAGGGTTCCTAAAATTGTGAAGGTCTTATTAAATAAAATAAACCACATATTTACTATATCAATCACAATTTCATAGTTATATATAAAACATATTTTCCAAAAATGAACACATATTTAATTAGTGAGATATTTTAAATAAAATAAAATAAATTTCTACTAACTAGGAAATCACATGGCCTTGTGGTAGGTGAAGCCCATTATCTCACTTCCGTTGGGGTTTATTTCTCACGGCCTTAGAAAATGAAATGTGGTTTCACCCATTTAGTGGGTTGTTATTTTCCATAAATTATATTATTATAATCCCTACAAAAATACGTAAATGTGTGGACATAATTAATTATAAATACAATATTTTTCAACATTAAATTATTTATCGTACGTTATTTTTTGTTAAAAAAATGTAATAATTCAAATTGGTCAATAAATTATTTGTATTCAATGTAAATCCACATAAATCAAGTGTAAATCAAAAATAAGATTATAAAATGTAATTTCACTCGTTATCAGAGAATGAAATAATCAGCAAAATCTTAGTTTAATTTAATGAATGGATAATGAGTTTATAATTCTCTTACCACTTGTAATCTATCAAATTGAATGAAAAATAATATTAATAATTATCAAATGATAATTTTAATACCAAATATATAAGGATATTAATCATATTTAATATCAAATTTTAGTAAATAAATAAAAAAAATTAATGGTGAATAACGAATACATCACACCAAAGTAAAAAGTGAGACGAGAATCCCATACCTCACAATTCTCTCTTGTGGTTTATACATTAACATGATTTATATGGGATAAAAAATATCATTAAATAATTATATAACTATGTTAATACTTATAAATCCTAAATGATTATTTTATAACATCCTATTATGATTTATTTAATAATATTTCATTATTTTCATGGTTCTAGGTTTGATCATTTCATTTTTTCATGATTCGTTCATTTCTGTGATGTTGTGGATTTTAAAAATATGGTAATAAAAGAATAGAATTGTAATTCAATGGTATTAATGAACATATTGATTATTGTATGGTATTATATATAGTTTTTATTTATTACATGAGGATTATTCATTTTTACTTAAGGAGGATTGTCTTTATGTTATTAAATAATGATTATTTTATAATTAATTCTATCTACATTGATGTGGAATTTTTTTGAAAGAGTTATACTATTACTTTATGTTTTGTATGATTTTTAATGTATATAAATTTGATAACCATAGACTTATTTTTTAAGTATTTTAAACCATAACCTTCTATGATTCACATGTTTAATTGTTTACATATACCGTGATAAATAAATATTTTACAACATTACCATTTTTATAAACAAAAAATGAAAATAATAATAACAAAAAAAAATTAATTATGATTAAAAATATTAAATCTGTTTTACCAAGTTAAATTTAAGGTATTTAAAATGTTATATTTCAAATAAGTCTCATATATACAATGGGAATGTGGGTTTTTAAAGTGAAAAGTTCAAAAGTGTTAAATTTTTTAAAATCAACATTCAATGTGAAATGGATTAAAATAAAATATTTGTGAATTATTGATGTATAATATAACAAATTAAAGTTTAAAGTCAATTTAAAATATAATATTAATATATTAATAAATTAGATGAAAATTAATTATGAAGTTAAATGTAATTTTTTACACTATTCTGAAAAAAATGAATCTTGGTTGAAAAATTAAAAAATCACCGTAAAATAATTTTGATTTACCGATTTCAATAAAATGTTAATTAAAATATATATTAATTATAAAATATTAATAATGTAGTTTTAAAATATTATCTCCATCTAATGAGGAGAAACTTCCTTTCAAAAAATATTGCCTTTTATGATTAAACCTTGTTTATTATTATCTTAATTCAATCAAGAATATTTTATAAATTTAAAAACAATTTAATGAATATATAACCTTTAAATTTCATCATCATATTTCACTAATAGGGATTAATTAAATTTGTTTTGATTAAATGATTTTATGGCTATAGAAATTATTTTTTATGAACAATTCATAAAGTTCAATAGTTTTCAATTTTTATTTATAATTAATTAGTAACCAATAAATTAATCATATGCACATTTTAAAACCCTTGTATCTTATTTTAGATAATCTCATTTTTTCCACCATTATAATGGAATGGTGATGATGGATGTGTTATAATAATAATATTATGTAGATTGTTCAAGCTCTATGTTTGTACAATGTAATCTATCGAAATGATTAAATTTATTTTAAAAAAATTCATAATGTATAATATTCTTATATAACGTTATACCCCCCGCTACTTAAAATGAAATTCATCCTTAAAATTCATCACTTTTATATAAAAATATGAAGATTACTCTTCCTCATCACATACTCATGTTCCCACATGTCCTCCTCCTCCTCAAATTAATTTTTTTAATATTCAAATAAACATTAAAGGCGTGATTTGGGACCCAAACAGACAACCATATTCCCCAAATAAGTTAAACATCAGATGAAATTATCAAGCCATTCCATAATAGTTTTAAACTATTAGAGTAATTCTCACTTTGAAATTTCCATTCTATTGAGAGGACCATCTATGGAAAATCTCTAACATTCACCTTGATGTAATAATCCATCATGTCGCATGTCATGATGAACTCTTCTGAGATAATATTACCTTCATTGAACATGTGTACTAATGTTTATTTCCAAGGGGAATTTATCTTCCCCATCTCAACTATTTATTTTTCCATGTGGTACACTAATATATCTTATGAATAATATGATGTAGAGTCATGTGATTCTACTAAATTAGAAAAATGAAAAAGTCCATACATCCTTATATCCTTTTAAACAGAAGGAAAAGTGTTATCTACTTCATCAAACCTCACAAAAAAATATTGTTGTTTATCAGTATCCTCATAAGTTTCCTTGGACCGCTAAAAAATTTTTGTCATTCCAAATGCGATTGGAAAATGCCTAGTCTGAGGGGCTTTCTGGATGTTGTTCTTTAATTCCACAATTTTACCAAAAGTTTCTCTCTATATGAGGTTAGGTAAAAAATAATAATCTTCACACATCTTTCCCTTTATCCCTAAATTCATTCCTTTGTCCTCGATGTGAAACTGTTTTTTTTAAGAAACAATTCCTCTTCAAAAGTGGATGATTTGCTGAATGAATAATATTCACTCAATTCAATCATAGAAGGAGATGCATACTTCTTCTTTGGACCCTGATAGATCATGATCATTCACATAAGTTTCATCAGTATTGGTATTTTTTTTAATTTGACCTTATAATATCATACCTTATCCTCATCTCTCCAATCTTCTCTAGACCATCAAAATGATAATTATGATTTAGGATAGGAGGAGAGATCATCATAGAACATGGAATTCCCTATTGGGAACCCATGTGGATTCCCCATATTGGTTATATCATTAAAAAATATTAACCAAGAGATTCATATTATTTCATATAACATTATCTCAATTATCATGAATATATTCTAGTTATTATCATTAATAATGATAACTCTATTGATGTAAAACTATTCAGTCTAGTGAATTTGGATGATTAGTTATGTACTTCTACCAGAGCGATGTATAGAATACATCATGATACTAAGAAATAATTTTTTGAGTAGTTAATATATTATATACCATTTACATATGATTCCACATTATAAAAAAAATTACTTCCCCACAAATTTGAAAATTCACATAAAAAAGAAATTTTTGGAATTAGAAGACACCCTTGTGGGATACCGACTTCACAAAAACGGAAAATAAAACATCCTATTTTAAAAGACGAAATTTATAAAAATGTAAAGATCACAAAAAAATGGATATTGATTAGTTGAAAGTTAAGATAATTAAATGGAAGGGAAATATAAATTTCTTGTCCTGATGTAGAATGACAGATAACATGGTTATTATTAGGTTATCTATCACATAACTATAAATTGATTCGTGTTTTAGTGGCCACTTATTTCTCCGTATGAAAATTAAAAGGATTTGAATTTCTTTTAGAAATCTATTTTCATATATTTGAAAAATTACATTACTTACCTATGTAAGAACATGTGGAATATATACTTACTTGAAATGTGAATTATTTCCTCTTTGTCAATTTCATACACAAAATTTTATTTATCTTTAAATGATGAGTATTTTTTATTGAATGAATCTCTACAATCAGCATCTATGGATCAATAAATAAATATAATAATAATATTTCCATAATACCATTAATAATTATCCAAATAACATATTGTCAGTAAAAGTTATAATCTCACAAAAATAATATACAATTATACGATAAAATATAAATTTAATCCCAAAAAGTCAGCAGTAATACCAATAAACCATTCAATATATAATTATCCATAAATATCATCAAAAACTAAAACTGACTAAGAATAAAACCATAAAATTATATGTATTTGATTATATATTATTCAAAGTTAAATATTTACATTTTTAACTAAAAACATAAATCACTCTTAATGTATCACAACTATTAATAATTTCAAAAAACTCATAATATCTAAATATTTTCACAATTTCCATTAATAAATTAACTCACCATAAATATATAATAAAATAATATATTCTTTGAAAAAATAAGTCAAAATTTTATCATAAATTTATATCATTTAGTATTATAGTTTCCTTCATTATATAGGACTCCCAAAAATGTGAACATATTCTAAAATAACATTAATAAATTTATCACTAAATCATTTAAAATTTTACATTTATCTATAAAACATAATTTACAAAAATGTAGTCATATTTAATTTATAATATATTTTATATAAAATAAAATAAATTTATTATATCTAGGAAATCACAAGGTCATGTGGTAGGTGATGCACTATTTTTTCCTTTCAATTGTAAGTTCAATTCCCACGACCATGCTAGATACCACAGGTTATCACCTAACTTATGGGTAGAAATAATATATAAATTATATAATTATTAAAAATATAAAATTGAATAAATTTTTGAACATAAATAAAAATAACCATAATTTGATTCAAACTCAACGGTAATCTCATAGGATTCATTTTTCTTCTCAAAATGTAATAAACGATAATTACATAATAAATGAATGTCTTAAAAAATAACCTTAGTCATGGTAAAATTTCATAACTTAAATTCTAGAAAATTGTTTTGAGGACAAATAAATTATGATCAACCCAAAAAATTAAAATCGTGATTATATCCATAAATCATATTCATACAACAAAAGAGACCCCCATAATGTTCAAATTATTCAACACACTACTCTGATACCTACTATAATAGTCCAAAGTACTCACTTCTATATATTGATCTGAAAATATTGAAAATACGTTCCTAATGGTGATACTAATAAATGTGACCCAATTATTTTCCAAAAAACATACATTCTCTAAAAAAAATATTGGATCACTTATATAACCACGAACCTTTTAGCCAAAGAGATAATGATAATTAAGAAAACCCATAACAACATGGATTCATAAACATCTTTCTATTTATGACAATCATTATCTCGCTTCTCTACCCAAAATTCAAAATACGTCATCAACATAATCCCTTGAAACCCTTCAATTCACTTTTCATTTATTATCTCTCCTCATAACATGAGGAAAAGATAAGATAAGAAGGGTGATCCCAAATGATTAGTATTCATAAACATAAGATTATTCAATCCAAGATCACTGTAAATCAGAAGATAAGAATAAGGGTATTTTAAAGTGAAGATAACATATGAAAATTTTATCTAGTTTATTGAAGTTAAAAATCATCTATCATGAAATAAAGCACATGTGATCGTATGACATGATTTATAAAATTATCAAAAAAATGATATATGTGATAATAACATAAAACATCGATGTATTGTAATAACGTTTTACATGAAATAAACAAAATTCCATCCTAACTAACAAGATTATATCACAAGGTGGAAAATATCTATAATGGAATTAGGTTTAATGTATTTCCCAATATAAAATCCCATGTGACTAAACAATTATAATATAATTGGAGAGAAATATTTGGGAACCCATTATAACATTATCATGAATATTTGTACCACATATAAAATCATACATAAACATATGGCTTATCCATGTAAATATATTTAATTCATAAACATCAGGCAGTAATAAACCTAATCATTAAAATTGAATAATAATAGTTTTATCATATCCTTGGTGTGAAATGAGAAACAATAAGGGAAGTCATATTAGATAGAAAATAATTTTGAAATGTCTTTTTGAAAAATTTCATGATGAAAAAATCCATTAAACTTTGACAAAACCTTTCTAAATCATAAATATTATATAAAAGTTTCGAATTATACATATCCTTGAAAAAAATTGATTAAATATTTTAAATCGATTTTAATAATTTTTGAAATCTATTTTTTAAATAATAATTATTTTTTAGAAACATCATTTGATTTTTTAGAATACATTGTTTCATTAAAATACAATTATGACCTATGAGAAAATTACATTACATGAAATATATAATATAAAAAATTTATATTAATTATAAAACATGAAAAAATTTAGTTTATAGTCTTTTAAAAAGAATATAGTATCATTACATAACATGGGATTCAAAAAAAGAATGTTGAGGAAAAATTGAAATAATTATTTAGTAACATTTGAACAGTAACACAATGAAATGGAGATAATATAATGGATATATATAAAAACCCAATAATTGAATATTAAGGTCCATATATCAAATTCATGGAAACTATATACACAAAATCACAAAATTGTGTAATGAATATGGAATATTTCTCAAAAAAATAAAAGTGAAACTTCATATCCTCTTACAGTTATCATATATTTGATGTGAGAATATAAAAAATGAATATATTACGTGAATTTTTTTAAATATTATGAAATATTATGGAAATAAAAAATATAATAATTAAAATTTATTTCACACATAATCATAGAGTTAGATAATCAATGTAGTGGTAGTTTAAGAGAATGAATGGAAATTGAGTTATAAATTGTTGCACCACTTGTTATCTATCAAATTATATGACGCATAAACATAATAATTAGAAATTTAAACATTTAAAACAAATGATATTTCAATATTCATGCTATAAAATTTCAATTATCACTATATATACACCATGAACAATAACGTTGTGGTGAATAAGGCATATATCTCACACAAATAAAATGTTAGACGATAAACCCTTACCTCATGATTGTCATTAGTGTTATCTACTAGAACATCGTGATTAATGGTTAAAAATTGTTATTAAATCATTAAAAAATATATTATATATTATATATTATTTTTTATTTTGTTACATTTTATGAATCATTCATCAATAATGTTTCATTGTTTTTATGGTTTTATATCTATTCATTTTATGGTTTCATGATCATTTCATTTTTTTGTTATAGATGTACATGTAAAAAGGAAATAAAACACCATATGTGATATGAAATGATAATTATTAATATTCATATGTTTAATTGGTCTCATATAACATTTTATTCTTATATGAGGGTGAATCTTTTTTTTAAATTATAATGATAAATGTTTCTTTTTTTGGCGGTTTTTTTCAAATACCAATGACTAGTTTCATTTAATTTAATATAATGATTATATATTTTTTACAAAAAATTAAATGGGGTAATAAATAATGATAAAATATTATTTAATGAGAAGAATTATTTTTGGAGCACCTATGATGTGGAAATGAAAATTGAACAATGTCATTATTCACAGAGGTGATTAATTAACATAATTTGGAGAACAGTTTCATTTTATTTAATATGAGGAGGAAATAAATGTGATTGTTATTTGATGTTACATTATAAAAAATAAATCTATATTAAATTCATGACACTAAAGTTATCATTTCATAATGTGTGAAGGAGGAGATATTAGTTATTAAGAAGGAAAGAAATTAAGTGGCAGTTATTGGAAAATTACCTCTTCAATATCAAACCCTATGGGACATCTTGAGGAACATTTTTTTTCTATTTTGGTGATAGCATCAGAAAATGGATGTTTTTAAAGTTACTATTTGATTTTTTAATGATATTTTATAATATTAATGGATTTTTATTCAAAATATGGGGATAATGTCAAGACCCTTCCTTGGGGCCCGTGTCGTGACTACCGGAAGCCCACATTCCATAGGCCAGGGGCTGGAAACTAGCACCAAAGGCATAAATCCCTAAGTTGGGAAGGCATTGCCTTTATGAAAGTATGGTAACACAATAGAGTATGAAATAGGAAGTAAACACTAATTGAAAAAATGTATACAAAAAGTAGTGCTGAATGTAAAGGGTCCGGAAATAAAAGCCCAACAATAAAGTATAGGTACAACGGAAATTAAGTACAACTGAAAAAGGGACAACAACTAAAAATGGAAGCACATGGAACATCTGTCGAGTATCCTACCTGAAGGGTATGTACATATTTCCAACTCATAACTCCATGTCTATCGGTCCACTCCGTCTACCATCCTGCCATGTGGTCTACCTCCGGGTATTGTCTGGTCCTGGATCGCTCTCTGCCTCCGTCAACACTGTCTATCATCTGAATCCAACACAACGAGGTGCGAGCATAGTGCATGCAGGGGTGAGTATGATGATACTCAGTAGGGACCCCGAGACCCCTGAAGGTCTCCCAGAATCGATAAAGGATAAATGATAGAAGAATGATACAACCACGAGGTATCATCCAATCATACTTAGGTATACGCTCATACATATACCTAAGTTATCAATCTCAGTTCAGCTCCAACTCCCAAGCCCAAGCACAACCCAATCCACATAGGATGTAAGTCAATAAAATCGATGATATTTCTTGAATGTCAGGACTCATCTCACACAGGTATACATATTTTGAATAACTATAGAGATGATCAGATGTAGTCACTGATTCATCATAGTTTTCGGAACCACATAGGATACAAGACCAGTTAAGCTATCAGATCCACACAAGAATACAAGACCAGTTATTCCATCATCTCCACATAGGATACAAGTACAGAGGTTAATACTACTGGACCAAGAAAGGATACAAGAATAGTATCCATTGCCATCGAACCCACAAAGGATCCCAGTATGGTAGTCGTCGCTGTACAGCCCATACAGGATTCCAGTACCATAGTCGACGCAGCCGCATCCAGCTCTAGGGTTTCCGCACACAACATGCTCGATTCCAGGAGGTTCCACTCCTCGAGCCAAGGTTTGATACATCAACTATCCTGAACTCCTGATATGTTGTAACCCGATGTTCTGTCTCGTCAAAAGAATCCCAACGCGACAGATGGCGCGTCAATCAGACGCCTGGTTTGAGAGTTATTGGTTTTTCCGTTCCTAGAGCCCGGTTATAATTACGCTAGTTCCAAACGTAGCCTTTTTCCAAAGTTTTCCAAAACTCACATAGAGTATCCCAAATGGACAGCCTCGTCGTAAGGTTCCTAGTGTCATAGACAGTGCATCGATCAGATGAACAGTCACGATGTTATTCACATTTAAGAGAAACGGGCATGGCCCGTCAAGCCCAGTGGGATGGCGGGTCGGCCTGTCTTGGCTAGGTGGGTCTGACCCAGCTAAGGGGTCGGACCATCTTGGATCGACGGGTCCGACCTTGCTAAGGGGTCAGCCTGGCCCGATGGGGCGCGGCCCGAAACTGCTGGCGCAACCCCTGATTTTCCGAAACGGTTGCGCCGAGTGGCGCTACACCACCGGTTCGGTCGGCCGATGCCGTCCAGACTTCTCCGGCGTGAGAGGCCCACACGGGCGAGCTAATGTTCCTCCACACGTGGAACCAGAGGGTGTCGCTGCCTTATTCAACCCTGTCAGCTGCTTACCGGCTGGGTCACCCGCCGAAGAGGCCCTCGGAGCGCGGGGCGTGGTTCCTCCGCAACGTGGTGCCAAGAGGTGATGTGGTTCATCCAGCCTGGATGGATTTTTTTAGCTAGTTCTTCATTAGCTGAGAGGCCCACGATTGTGGGCCATTGTCTCCCTTCAGCACAGAACCTAGTGCCACGGTCCACTTCGGGTTGGCGCACGACCACTGCTGATGCCACCGCCACCCCCGATCGTCGCCAACTCCAGTTGCCGCCACCTCTTACAATACCGTCTCCATCGCAAATAAAAACAAGAAACAATGGAGGGTCCTTGGGACAAGTTCGTTCAGCCTGCACCCTCCGCATTAGGTGGTAACAGGTGCCCACATATGTTCACTTGCATTCAACAAGAACGAAGGTATATTTTATTCAATTTAAATTATACAAACCCCCTACCTCGATTTCAAGAATAGTGTACGTCAACGAGATGGGGAAGACAAGTATCGCGAATGTCGTGCATCATGGAATACTGACGCCGATTTAGCTGATGTCGGGGTGCATCCGTATATGGTTCATCATTTGAGAAGTTCTTATTATTCTTCATTGGATATCTTTTTCGTTGAGGAATGGTATTCTTCGTTGTAGAATGAACACTATTCTTCTATTTCTCAAGAGCCTCCCCAATGTCATATTTCCCAACGCAAATGAAATAATACGGCTCCAAATATTATAAATTTCCATGCATTTCAAATTAATTCAAAACTAGAATAATTAAGTGGAATTAATTAATCTCATAAGTTGTCACATTTATGAGAGGAGGGAGGTGGAGAGGATCCTCCATTAATGAGGGGAGGTGTCAAAACTTAAGAAGAGTTAATGGGAGTTGAGGGGAGGTGAAAGGGTTAGGGTTCGTGTGGGTGCCACCATACTAAATCTTCTCATGGGAGGTTATGTGGGGTGTGGGCCCCACCCCAACTCCCCTTCAGAGGAAATAACTACCTCTTAAATAAAATTGTACAATACAACAATTTTATTTAGTTTTCTACGAATCCCCAAATTATAACATTCAACCGGCATAAAATGAAACTACAATAAACTCCCCCTTAAGAGAATATCGGCGCTACAAGTTCATTGTTACCTTCAGATATGAATTCTGAGCACCAGATTAAAAGATTTAAAACCCTGTAGGTACATTTAATGAACGTACCTGATCAAAACTTCATAAATTGATTCAGGGGAAACCGTGACTCAGAATCTGGTGCCGTCAGAAACCACAGACTTGTAATATTCCAAATAATTTGAGCAAAAAAATTCCTTGAATTATCTTTGTCTTTACAGGTAAGGGGTGAGGTTAAGTTACTAAATAATTATTATTTTATAATTTAATGCAACAAAATTGAGGTCCCATAAATTTAAAGAAACTATAATTTTAATTAATGGTTTTTATTATGTATATGGTCTATAATTACCTAAAAATCATATTAAATTGTTTATTTTTTAAGTATTTTCTATTTTTACATTTAAATTATCAAATGATTAATATTTTATGTATACCATATTTTATAATTATTCTATCATGGTATCTTTTTTATCACTAATAATTTAAATTATCTAAGTAATTAATTTTGAAAATATTATTAAAAATATAAAATTCACTTTATCCAATTGAAATCAAATAAATATTTAAAATATATTTAATATTAATCCCACAAATGCATTGATAAAATAAGGTTTTTATAGTTTAATGTTCAAAATATTGAAAAGTATATATTTCTAATTTCAAATTAAAATTCATTAAAATGACCTAAATTGGATTTATTTATGTGTAATTCAACTAATTATACATTAAAAAAATTAACATATAATTTAGCTAAATTAATAAATTATATGAAAATGATGTCTTCAATTAAAATATAGTAATTTTTATTATTCATAAAAAGTGAGACTTATCATAAAAAAAAATCACACCATGATAAGTTTTATATCCACATTAATAAAAATAATATTATTTTTTAAAAAATAAATTAATAAATATCTAAATTATTATTTTTAAAATATTTTTTATATTAAAATGATTCAAAACTTCCTTTAATGAAATATATTTTTTTGGATTAATGTTGTATTTATTCGTATCATAAGCCTAAAAACGTATTTTATGAATTTAAAAATAGTTTATTTAGTATGTACCATATTAATTTCATAATTATTTATCACTAAAATTTATTAGTTTTATTTATTTAGGTAATATGTAATTTTGGGAATAAAATAGTATATTATTCTAACACTCCCATTCAGTTATGGTTTATAATTTTAATTTTTAATTAATAATTAGTGAATAAGATCATATTATAAATATGTGAAAAGTATATATTCATAATTTATGAAATCTTTTTGGTTCCCATGATTACAATGGCTATGTGATAACGGTTTGGTTAAAATAATAATATTTCGATGTACGTTTTAGCTCGGTGTTTTGTACAGTGTATGATATTGAAGAGATTATTTTTTAAAATGGACATAACGTAAAATAATGGGGTTTAATAATACCCAAAAAATTTCCTGTAGAATATGGAGGAAATATAAAATTTTAATGAAGTTATATTGCGTATAATATGTTTAATCATATTGAGACAACCCGAGTGAGGATGTTGAATTTATCAATACACATTCTCCGGGTAATGTCAAATCACTATTGACATGTATAAAAACATCTAGGAAGGAATGTGGAATAGATGGGTAAGGACTTCAAGAATACATTCATCTATCACATCATTCCTAGGACCCTAAGGGTTTATTATTTCTATTAATTTATTCTCTAATTAAATGTAGAGACCTTAGTCATTAATTATTATGGGTGGTTAAAAAAATTATCTTGTTTTTCTCTACCATTAACAAGAGATGATTTCACTATAGTGAGACGTATCAAGGATGGTTATTATATTTAAATCAGGGAATAGGTCAACATATTTTTATATATTAAATATAAAGGTGAGTGAATTATGAATTGATATCTATGGTAAATATTATAGGTTATATTATATCGAGTTAGAAAGTTGTAAAATTTGAGACTGGAAATGGATCCTTTAGTATCTAGAAGTGTGGTCCTGAATAGACCTGGCTTGGTATATAGACCAAATACCTGAATATTCAGCCATGGAGTCGGTTTTCAGTAGAATATTTTCTTTATTTACTAATAGGAAATTTTTTGTTAATGAGTTATTATCCTCTAAATTATTTTTGGTTCTATAGCTAGATTGATAATTTGGAGAAGTTTTAAAAACAAAAAATGTGAACATATTAATTAATGGGACCAATTCAGACTGTAGGATTTTATGTATGACTAAAATATGTATGAATTGTTGTTATGAGTGTTAAATATTTATTTTTAGGATGAGTTAGTGAGAGAGATTCCCAAAATTGGGGGTAGTAAACCATAATGAGTACAAAATTGAAAGGAGATTATGAATTTATATGTTAAAGAACATGCCTTCATTACATGGTTGATCTCATAGGGTCAGAACATGAATGATAGGAAAACATATTTATATTTCATCCTTTATGGTGATGTGATTTTGTATTTTAATGATTGAAATATCTATATTAGGTTAATGTTTGGAAAATAATGGAATAGATTTGTGTAGAATTAAATGTGATAATCGAATTTGATGCTTGAAAATGAGAATATATATTTGCATAAAATATCATTTATTGGAATTTTGTGTGATTCAGGACTTCTGTGGGAATTATTTTTCATTTTTATATATAGGGAGAATCAATTTTTATACATTCCATTATAGATAAAATTTAGGATACAGATTATAGTTGATTATCTTATAGGATTTTCAATTGATAGTGTTTAATGATTAGTGAATATAGGTTATGTGTGTATGGTCTATAAAGAACTATTAAAATATCAGTCAATATATTAGGTTGGGGCCAAGTATTTGATTCCCATGGGAGTGATTACTAAGGAAGTAATCATCATGTTGAGTGATTATTAATGGGATCCCAAGATGTTTTTATATAAATATAGTTTTTCGGTATCATCTCTACTATTTAGAATGTGGATAGTGGGATAATCAATTTGGGTGACGTTTAGGGTTAGTTCCTGGTCGGATAGACTGATATTTTTTATATGGAGGGTATATTTTAACACAAATGGTTATTCTAGAGGAACTTTCCAATATTTTTTTATAAAATACATTAATTTTAATTTATTTTGTCTCCTATATGTTTTGGGAGTGGCCCACAAAATGTTTTGGGTGAAATGGTATTCTCTATAGATGAAATAGTTTCAAGATGTATCCATTAATATAGCTATATATATTATAAGATCATGTTATTTAGTAGATTAAAATATTATTGCATCGACAAATACATAAATTAACCTAGTACATGATTATACTCTAACATAATGTATTTTGAAAAATAATAGATTCATCTTGTAATCTAATAGTACCGAAGAGGGAGAGTGAAAAATGTAACTAATTAGTATCATTCCTATTGTCCTCCTCTTAAGTGATACAAGTGCGAGATGTACCATGTTTCAAGATGATTTTTTTTAATAGATGATATTGCCCATGTTAGGTCTTATAATCCTCATCCATCATTATATAATCTCTTTAACATTATTGAGGTGTTTCACTATTTATGACCGCAATGATAAAATATAAATATATCATCTTCATTTATAATTATAGTTATTTGAGATCAAATTACGTGCCAATATTTGAATCTCTTTTATTTATAATTAAAATAATTAGTATTTCTAAATTTCCCCAAATTATATGTGTTCTATGTAATATTTGAAAACTATGAGTGAGTGGGGTTGTTTGATTGAGGGTAATTGTATAAAATTTAGTTTGATGTTTTTTCTTACTATTGATACTAGATGATATTTTTATGTGTTAAATGGTAAAATTGATATAGTAATGGAATGCAGGGTGTGAAATTGGTTTCTGTGGTCTATTTGGATGGACGATATCATTTATGGAAATACGATAATGTGAACTTGTATTTGTGATATTTCAATGGGAAAAAGTATGAAGTGACACATATAGTAATATTTAATCTCAATCACATTAATGGAGGAGAAATGGGTTCCCATTAGGAGGATGATAGTTATTATAAATTCCATTGTAAGGTTTTCTAATTAATAGATTCAACTGAAGGTTCACCGTTGACGTGGCTTTCAAATTTTGGGTGTTTCCACACACTTCATTTGGATGATTGATCCATCGAGGATGCATTCACATTGGAAAAGGCCTAATTATATGGTGGTCGCCACACATTATAGGTTGAGACCATTGTAGATCTTCATGAATTGGGTGTTGTGTAGACTATCAATATGGATTTAGTTATCACAATAAGACACCATCACCGATTTTTTTTGTGACTATCATTAGAGGTTGAAGGTATCTTCAATGTTAAGGAATATGGGTTAGAAAAATAGAACGATAATCATTTCCTTTCAAAGATATTTCTTTCATGATTCATTATTTTTATTATAAAATTACGTATAGTGGAATTTTTACATGCATTATGGAAGTTTATTTAGTGCCTCAGGTTGATTCAAAGTAATTATTTTTTAATGAATGCATATTTTTTATTATATATGTAGATCATTTATAAAGAAATCATACTGGTTTTGATTTTTATGGATGATCGAAGTATTTTATGGTACGAATGATAGTGGACTCTTAACTCTACTTTGACATTTGTAAGGAATGTTTCCAAACGTTTGTGGCTGTTGAGTATAATAGAAACATGTTATGTTATATGTGTTTGTTTATATTTTCATATGTTTTTCTGTAAGGTAATACATGTATAGATGTATGATATGTAAATCATTGGTTGAATAATATTTTGATCATATTAAACCTTACACAATCCCTTTAAGAAGGGTCCATATATTCTATTCATAATTTCATGAAAGGGGGTAAGATTGAGTCCATGATAATAGATATGAGGTTTGTTCCAAGGGTACATGAAATTGATTTTTATGTATTTTTACAGATGTACCAAAAGCTTCCATGGTTTAGAGTTGGTGATATATTGGTTAATATTATCATTGTAGATATATGTTCACCCCATAATAAATCTTTTTCAATTTAGTATGGTTTGCATAATATGTATATATTGTCTTGTATATAGTGAAGGGGTATTTTGGGAATGTTTCTACTGTTAAATGTTTTTCTTTCGAAATATTTTTTTAATTATTCCATTGTTTTATTATTATTACTAATATGATTAAGTAGAGGGTAAAATCACCCAATAATCACCCTATATAGCATTTATTCTATTCAAAATACTTTGGTGTACAGGGAGGTTCACCAATGTACCATTATATTTGTATCCTTGATTACTTGTATATTGAATCCAGTGTCAGTCAGTTACGTAGATTTCAATACCCAATAATCATAAAATTTGAGGTCATAATTCATGATAAATGGGATCATTCACAAATAAGGAACCCCTCATATCAACAACAAAAATACGATTAGATTTCATTTTATGATCATTTTGACTATGAACATAATTATATGTTCCACCTTATCTATCCCAAATTGTAAAAATAGTATCCAACAACAACTAAAACTCAATGGAGGAAACACCTATAAAATGTACTATTATATATTTATGAGCATTAAATAATTGACGAAAACAATAAATTATCAAGTATTAATTCCACTAATTATTATAAATTCCATTAATGTCTTATCCCATCCAATATTATATATCTTCTATAAATAATCCATGTTTGAAAAAAAAGTCTCTTAAGAGGAATACTCAATCCTCTAAATATAATATACATTAAGTTAAAAATAATAACCCAAATTTCTATAATGGTTGTATCCACTTTTAAATCATCCATGTTAATTAAATAATATGTCACGACCTGTCCCAATGGGGCCCATGTCGTGACTCCCCAAGCCCACCTCGAATAGGCTAGGGGATGGTGACTAGCACCGAGTGGGCATATTATTAACCTGGGAGGAATTCCCTACATACCTGTACACACACACACATCTCTAAGCCCACAAATGCTGAAATGTAAAAACTACTAAGGAAAAATAATGCATGCATACAAATAAACCCATCCAACAGAGTATAACGAATGGTAGAGTACTGTAAAATTAAACTGGGCCAAAAATACAAGACCACCAAAAAAAGAAAGCAAACAAGAGTCTGAAAACTACAAAGTCCAACCTGTAAGTACAAAACATACTAGGACTGCTGCTCGTAGCCGTAGGGACTCCTCAGCCTTTAAGGAACTCAGAATGCTCAGTCCTATACTGGTTTTCCCTTTACTATCTCAAAAGGATGCTTGTCTGCGCAAGACACCAGACTTGCAGTTAAAGCCCATGCATGGGTTAGTATAACAATACTTAGTAGAGGACCCTGAAAACCATAACTAGTACACAAAGTAAAGGTATAGTCAGCTATGCATAGTATATGTCTATGGATCATATAGAACAACCCATATATACTCAAACCTAGCCCTGTAGTCAAGGGAAAATTCACACAACCACATACCCTAGGTAGGGATTCTGTGCGATGATTCCACGATGCACTCGTTCTGATAGAATACACTCTACGAGTCTTATAGCTCTACTGAAGTTCGTCCGAGAATTGATCTCCGTCGGGAATCGTCACGAGAGATAACTACACTCATTACGGGGGACACACTCTTGAGTGGAAAGGTAACGTTAGATAGAAGAACTCATTATGGGAGACACACTCTTGAGTGGGAAAGATTACAATACACAGATGAGGATCACTGCCCTTCCATGGTGGATACCGTGACCCATCTTGATTCACCAGTTAGGTGATACACCAGCTAGGTATTGGATCAACACCCGGTAAGGTTTGTCACGTCGATGCCAGACTCTACCTAGGGTCAAGAATGGATAGAGGATCTCGATCCGGGCCTCTTGGATGGATGCCTGACTCTATCACAGAATGTCCTGATGAAGGTATCATACTCTTGAGTGGGAAATGTCGCCTTACCTTCAGGGGAATGATAAGAATGGGCACTAACACAAACAAAAGATGTCCAAGGCACGATGACCAAGAGGACCACACCGTTTTCCAAAAAAGTACACGGTGTGTAGAAAATATACACAATGTGTTGTCTGACCTAGTATACTGCCTATGTACAGTGGCCCGTGTCTTTGGCTAGTCATGTACGAAAATATAAGTACACGAAATGTAGTATGGTGTACACACCGTGTCTAGGTAATTGGGGTTGGCTCCATGTACTCTAGACATGTGCTCGTACACGAACATAAACCCGTGAACACCAACCCGTGTAATCGCCACACGGGGTGACCCGCATTACTAGCCTCGCCTGGACGTGTGATGGAGTACACGGTCATGTACTCCATCCCGTGTCAGCGTATCCGCGAGATACACGCCGAGCTCCGCGTAGCCGCTTTTACCGCACTATACACGCCATGCCACCTGAAGCCGTGTAGCTCATCTCGTGTCTATGTACAACACAAAGTACACGTTTAGTTTCGGCGGAAGTCCAACACGCTGTGTGACCCAAGTCACATGCCATATTATTCCTCTCTGACCCCAAAACCCTAGCCGCCATCGCCTGTACTACACAACTTGTTCTTCGAAAGTGCACACTATGTATTATGGAAATTTCCAGAAACGACGCACTTCATCGGCACGCCTCCCGTGGTGCTCTGTTCATCGATCCGACCGTCCGATCACTGCAAAACATCCAGGTTTTGGTCACCTTGACACCACGAAGATGCTTCTGTCATTTTCGAGCCTCGGATCGGCTCTGAAAACATGTTCCAATCATCCCGCACGAAGAATGCTCGAAGAATTCTCTTTCTTCTCCGGTCCGATTTGTCATCCCCTATCATTGTCGCGCCTCCAAAAAGTCATTGCGGTGTCGAACATTTGATTTGGCATCGTTGCGTCGCAGAACGGATGCACAACGATCCGTTGTTCGTTGCCCTGTGAAGAACGCAGAGAACGTGCGAGGAAACAAGTGGGAAGAAATCCAAATAGACAAAATTGAGGAACGAAATTCCACCGTCGTTCTTCATGGCGTTGATCCTCTCCTGTTAATAGGCTTAAAAAAATCAAGATTCCACAACAACATAAAGCATGGTTTAATTCCCCAAAATCTTCCCTAACAGATCCCTCCTACAATATAGCACGAATCCGCGGATCAACTTGTTCGTGGTTGATCCGCGTTCGTTGTTTAAACACAAAAATGGGGAAAAGGAAATGAAATAAAAAAACCCTACCTTATGAAAGGATCGATCGTTGATGAAGGCGACGCGCTGCCATTGTCATCAAGATCCTTCAACGGCATTGGTGTAGCAATTCTCGACTTCGACCCGTCGTCGTTCGTCGCTGAGAGTTTGCTCCAACGCGTCGCATATTCAACATAGGTTCCTCTCAAATGTTTCCAACGATCAAAAATTGCTTAACCCATTAAAAAGGGAAAGCTGTTGGAATTTAATTATGTGGCAGTATTAATGACGTTGACTCTCCATTTTGATGATATTATGACTCACCATTTAATTTAGGAAACAGATGCACCATTTCCACGGTGCAATAGATGTTTCCATAAATGAAATAAAATAAACTTGTTAATTTATTTTATATTATTATACTTAAGACGTCTGAAAATTAACTTTTTCCCTTGACCCGCGCCAGTTGAGGGTAGCCTCATTCATAGGTAAAGTCATCGTCTCGGACGCAATAGTGTGCTCAGATTTTTAATCAGGGCATCCGTTTAGGAACTTCCACAACCGCGCACAAGCGCCGACTCACTTAACATAAAAAAAGTTAAACCACCATTCAGGGATCACTAGACCTTCAAATGATATGTCATCTTTGCACCTGGTATCGTATTAAATTCCATATAATATTTAAAAATTATAAACGGAAAATCTGAGACATTACATTTTCCCTAACATGGGGATTCATGTCCCCAAAAAGTCAAAACAAGGGCTACTCAAAAAGATGTGGGTACTGAGCATGAATCTGAGCATCCATCTCCCACGTTCTCTAATAAAGATTCTCATGCTGCAACCAGACACGCACCAAGGGAATCGATTGCCCACAGAGGATCCTCTACTGCCGATCCTCAATCTCCACGGGGTACTCGGCAAAGGTCCCTCCATCCTCGATGTCCAGCTCACCCCAGTCGATGACATGCGATGGGTCAGGCACGTACCTCCTCATTTGTGACACGTGGAAGACATCATGTACCAGATGCAACTGTGGTTGTAGAGATCGGCGGCACGCCACCTCGCAAACTCTCCACAGAATCTGGAAGGGTCTGATGAACCTTAGATATTACTTGCCGCCTCGTCCAAATATCAACATCACTTGTCAAGGTTAGACCTGAAGAAATATGTGGTCTCCCTCTTCAAACTCCAAAGGTCTCCGACGTCTGTCATCATAATAATTCTACCAGTTCCGGGAAGTCTTCATCTGCTCCCAGATGATCTGCACCTTCTCTGTGGTAACTTGCACAAACTCTGTACCCATTAGTGCGGACTCTCCGGGGTTGGTCCAACAAAGCGGTGACCGACAGGGTCTGCCGTACAAATCTTCGAACGATGTCATACCAATGGGGGAGTGGTAGATGTTGCTGTATGAAAACTCTACCAGTGGCAGGTGGTCCTACCAACTGTGACCAAAGTCCAAAATACTGGGTCGCAACATATCCTCCATAACCTGAATGGTCCTCTCAATCTGACCATATGTCTGTGGAAGAAATGTTGTACTCAAGAGTAGCTGAGTCCCAAAAGATTCTTGTAATCCCTTCCACAAGTCAGATGTGAATCAGGAATCTCGGTCTGAAACTATAGTTGAGGGGACGCCATGAAGCCGAACTATCTCCTGTACATAGAGGTGTTCCATGCTCTCTATGGAACACAGCTCCCTCATGGCTAGGAAGTGGGGAGAATTGGTGAGTCGGTCAATGATAACCCAGATGGAATCATGCCCCTTGGACGTCTGTGGTAATACTTTCATACAGTCCATTGATATTCCATCGCACATCCACTCTAAAACATCCAGGGTTGAGCTAACCCTGCTAGAACCTGGTGCTCAGCATTCACCTACTGGCATGTGACGCATCGAGAAACGAACACTGCTACTGACTTCTTCAATCCTAACCACCAGAACTGTCGTTAGAGATCCTGGTACATCTTTTCCACTCTGGGATTTACCGCCAATGGGGATGTATGAAACTCCCTCCGGACCTCCTCCTGGAATTACATTTGTACAACAATGCGTCCTCTGAAAATAATTATGTGCTCCACACCTTGTGAATATCCATCAGGAGCATGTCCTGTGGATAACTGAGCACGTAAATCCACATAGTCGACATCCCCAAGTTGTGCCTCCCTAACTCACTGTAAGAGTGGAGGGGTGAAAACCATTGACTGTAGATAAGTTGTATCCTCTCCATCCACGAAGGATAACTGTAGCACGTCCAACTACTGTGTCACCTCACCCTACAGCTGTGAGCTCGACCTTCTATGAAGGGAATCTTCCACCTTGTTCCCCTTTCCAGGAGTATATATGATCTCAAAATCAGAGTACTGGAGGAACTCTAGCCAATTCCTCTTCCTCAGATTCAGATCCTTCTGTGAGAAGATGAACATTAGGCTCTTGTGGTCAGAGTAGACAATAAACCGCTCTCCCATGAGGTAGTGTCACCACATCTTCAATACGAAGTCTACCGCTGCTAACTCGAGATCATGGGCCGCATAGTTCTACTCATATGGTCTAAGCTAACATGAATCATAAGCAATCATTGGATGCTGCTGCATCTGGACATAGTCGAGCCCGGTCCCTAACGCGTTGCATAAAACTACATATTCGACACCCTACTTCGGAAATCTCAAGAATGGGGTTCTCGTAAAACTCTGGCTCAAATTCTCAAAGGCATGCTGGAACTTCTCCGTCCACCCGAAGGGTTGCCGCTTGCTAGTCAAGGCTTTCATTGGTGCTGATATCCCAGAGAAATCAGTAATGAATCTCCGGTAATATCTTACAACCCAAGGAACCTCTACACCTCCGTTACGAACCACAGTGGCTCCCATGCGAACACAACCTCCACCATGGCTGGGTCCACAACTACTCCATATTATGAGATGGCATGTCCCAGAAAGTGGACCTCCTGAATCAAGAACTGAAACTTTGAGATCATTCCATAAAGCTGGTGCTCCCAGAGTACATCCAAAACCATCCTCATGAGTCTCACATGCTCCTCCTATGACACCGAGTACAAAAGGATGTTGTTGATGAAGACCACCACGAACCGATCCATGTACGGCTAGAAGATCCAGTCCAGCAGTCCCATAAAAACTGCGGGGGCATTCGCCACACCGAAAGGCATCACCACGTACTCATAGTGACCGTAGCAGCATCTGAAATCCGTCTTCGGTATATCCTTATCCTGCAATCGTAGCTAGTGATAGAATGATCGAAGGTCAAACTTCGAGAACCACCGTTCCCCTCTTAGCTGATCGAAGAGGACTATGATCCTTGGTAGTTGATATTTATTCTTCCCTGTCACCTGGTTCAGGCGTCATTAATCCAAGCACAACCTCATACTTCCATCTGCCTTCTTGGAAAACAATACTGGGTCCGCCCAGGGTGAAACACTGGGTCTCACGAAACCCTTTTTATGGAAATCCTCCAAATATACCTTCAAATAAAGAAGCTATGAGGGAGACATCCGATATGCCGATGAAGAAATATGTGTCATCCTAGTGTGTAAGTCGATGCAGAAGTCAATTTCCTGGTGAGGAGGTAATCCTGGAACATCTTCGGGAAAAACGTCCTCATACTCCACCACCACTGTTGGGAACTGAGAGCTCACAACATCTAATCCTTTGAGGGTAAGGCTAGCCAACTCAAGAGTGATTTTATGTACCCTCTTATTCATGAGACCATTTTGTGCTTCTTGGGTCTCCTTTTCTCTGGAAAAGGAAAACCTCATTCCATCACGGTGGACACACCACACTATTCGCCTAAAATAGTCAATTTGAGCATGGACCGAAGATAACCAATCCATATAGAGAATGACGTCGTAAGGACTCGACTCTACCACCAGGTGGTTCCAACCAAAACTCTCACCTACATGTGTAAGATCACACTGTCTTCAATGGTGTGTGATCATCGAGTCTTCTTTCGTAAGTGTCTGCAAGCGTAAGGATCGAGTCAACAGTTCTATCGGAATCTCGAGGTTTTGTAGATGACATGTGGATATAACAGAATGACTGGAACCTGTGTCTATAAGTATAGAAGATAATGTAGAAATTACACAGATCGTACCTCAAATCATCCCTAGAGCCCCTAGATTGTATGCCTTGACCACATATAGTTGTCCCCATCCCTATCCCCAAGCTCCCTGAGCCTGGTTCAGACCTCCTTGGGGTGGTGGTGGATGTAAGTCAAAGCATCTGCCACCACCTGTAGCTCTCCCTTCTCCTCTACCACATCTGCCGCCTGGCGAGTCTTCCTGCTCAATTCTCTACCTCTAACTCGGTGGTCCATCCACCGCTTCCCTTCCAGTAGCTCGACGGGTCAAGAATTCTCTAGAGAGATGTCCCCTACCATCGCATGTGTAGCATCGCTTCTCCCTAGGCTGACTGGATCTAGCCTGGGAGCCCTGGACTGTCGATCCCCTGTCCTAGGTCCTCCTATGATGTTTCCCACGTCCAGATCCATGTGCCTGATGTCGGCTCCCTGATGTCGGGGTCTCTGCACCTTTCTTCCTATTATCGACTGCCGGCAGTTGTCTCTGCTCTTCCAAGATGCTCTCAATCACCATGGTCCACTCGAGCACTCCAGTATAAGTGTAAATGCATAGAGGCATGACACTAGCTCGAATGTCACGCCATAGACCTCGTTCATAGGTATGAGCTCTAATGTACTGATCCCTGACCATATCAATCATGTACCTGGAGAGGTTAGTGAACCTCGATGAATATTCAGCTACAGTCATACTGCCATGCTGAAGCTGAAGAAGCTCCTGGATGCGTAATGCACTCAGCGTAACCAGAGAAAACTCCTCCCGGAAGAGTCGTTCAAACTCCATCCACAAAAGAGTCTCCTTGTCATGAGTCTTTGTGGTCAGACTCCACCATCGTCCTGCCAAACCCTGAAGAATGATCACTCCTAGGATCACCATCTGGACTGCTGGTGTCCTCACTAGACGGAAAAAACTGATCCACGCCTCAGGCCTGTCCTTAGCCGCCTAAGGGTCAGACTCGCCTCGGAAGATGAGGGGTCTATGTCTTCGGAACTCATGGAGCATGCTATGCCTGCACTCCTCGACGGTCAGTACTGCATGTACCACTGGATACTCAACTGGTGGTGGTATATCAGGAGAACCACCCAGTGGAAACGCCTGAGGAACTGGTCCTTGTATGGAAGCCTCATCACTGAGGGGGTCATCCTCATGATGGTACTGCTGAATCCTAGTGGGTATGCATTGCAGAGGAATCCTGTAAAGAAACAAGATGCACCATGGTCAAAGAGTATATCTGTATAGCTGGCACAAGGGACATGGAAACCACAAACCATTCATATATAATGCATGTATCTTTTTCCCCCTCAACCAGTGTTTTCGTGTACAGAGTTGGAAAGCAGGTTATCAGAGTCCTGGTGTATGGATACATTGGCCGCCACACCAACACTGGGGTCCCTGGCCAAAAATCTGAACCCGAAACACTTAAAACTATTGTGCCAAACCAAACTCACATACTCTTGGTCTTATGGTAGGACCGACCACCTCTGATACCACTCTTTCATGACCCGTCCTAGTGGGGCCTGTACCGTGACTCCCCATTCCCGCATCCAATAGGCCTGGGGCTGGTGACTAGCACTAAGTAGGCATATTACTAACAAGGGAGGCATTTACTAAGTACTTGTACACATGCACACATCTCTAATCCCACAAATGTTGAAATGTAAAAACCACTAAGGAAAAAGAAATCATGCATACAACTAAACCCAACCAACAAAGTGCGATGAAAGGTAGAGTAATGTAAAAGTATACTGGGCCAAAAATACAAGGCCACTAATAAGAAAACAAACAAGAGTATGAAAACTACAAAGTCCAACCTGTAAGCACAAAAGGTACTGGGACTGTTTCTCGTAGCCATAGGGACACCTCGGCCTGTAAGGGACACAGAAAGCTCGGTCCTGTCCTGGTCTGCCCTGGAATATGTCAAAAGGCTTCTCGTCTGCACAAGAAACCAGACTTGCGGGAAAAGCCCATACAGGGGTGAGTATAACAATACTCAGTAGAGGACCCCGAAAACCACAAGCCGTACACAATGTAAAGGTATAGTTATCTATGCACAGTATATGTCTATGGAATATATAGAACAAACTAGATATACTCAAATTTGTCCTCGTAGTCACGGGAAAAGTAACACAACCGCATACCCCCGTTAGGGATTCTGTTCGAAGATTCTGTGATGCACTCGTTCCGGGAGAACACACTCCACAAGTCTTATAGCTCTGATGACGTCCATCCGAGAAGTTCTGTTCATTGGTAATCGTCACAGGAGATATATACACTCATTACCGGAGACACACACCTGAGTTGAAAGGATACGATAGATAGAAGCACTCATTACGGGAGAAACACTCTTGAGTGGGAAAGATCATGCTACACAGATGAGGATCACTGCCATGGCCATTGCGGATACCGAAACTCATCTGGATTCACCAGTTAGGTGATACACCAGCTAGGTAGAGGATCAACGCCCGGTAAGGTTGGTCACGTCGATGCATGACTCTACCTAGGGTCATGAATGGATAGAGGATCTGGATCCGGGCCTCTCGGATGGATGCCTGACAATATCACCAAAAGTCCTGCTAAAGAGACCATACTCCTAAGAGGGAAATGAAGCTTGAACATTAGGGGAACAAGAATAAGGGCACTAAACCAAACTAAAGACATCCAAGGCACGGTGAACAAGGGGACCACATTGTTTTCCAAAAAGTACATATCGTGTAGAAAATATACATGTCGTGTTGTCTGACCCTGGGTTCTGCCCGTGTACAACGACCCGTGTATTAGGCTGGTCATATAGTAAAAACTATGTACACGGCGTGTAGTATGGTGTACAATCCGTGTTTGGGTAAATGGGGTTGGATCAGCATACTCTGGACATGTGCCCGTATACGGTCATCAACCCGTGTACACCAACCTATGTAATCGCCACACGGGGTGACCCGCATTACTGGCCTCGCCTGGCCGTGGGATGGAGTTCACGGTTGTGTACTCTATCCCGTTTCCACATATCCATGAGACACATGTCACGCTCTGCATTGCCGCTCCTGTTGCGCTGTACACGCTGTGCCGCCTGAAGCCGTGTAGCTCATCCCGTGTCTGTGTGCAACCCAAAGTACATGCTGAGGTTTGGGGGAAGTCCAACACACCATGTGACCAAGGTCACATGCCGTGTTATTCCTATCTGACCCCAAAACCCTAGCCACCATCGTAGTACTACATGGCATGTTCTTCAAAAGTACACACCGTGTATTCTGGAAATTTCCAGAAACGACGCCCTTCGTCGGCGTGCTTCCCGTGGTGCTCTGATCATCGACCCGGCAAACCGATTGCCCCAAAACATTGTGGTTTTGGTCGCCCTGACACCAAGCAGCTGCTTCCATCGTTTTCGGGCCACCGATCGGCTCCAAAAACGTGCTCAGGTCTTCCTGCACAAAGAACGTTTAAAGAATGCTCTTTCTTCCCCTATCTGATTCGTCGTCCACCATCGTTGTCGCGCCTCCATAAAGTCGTTTTGTGTTCGAACCTTCGATTTGGGATCGTTGCATTGAAGAATGGATGAGCAACGATTCGTTGTTCATCGCCCCGCAAAGAACATGAAGAACGCACGAGGAACGAAGGGGGAAGAAATCCAAATAGAAAATATTGAGGAACAAACCTCTGCCATCTTTCGTCACGGCGTTGATCTGCAACCGTTAATAGGTTTAAACAGAGAAAGAATCAACAACAACATAATGCATGGTTTAATTCCCCAAAATCAACCCAAAGAAATCCCTCCCACATGAACGCAAGAATCTGCGGATCAACATGTTCGTGGTTGATCTGCGTTCGTCGTTTAAACTAAAAAACAGAGAAATGGAAATGAAATAACAAACACCGTGATTTTTAAAGGATCGATCATTGACGAAGGTGTCGCACATCCATTTTCGTCGAGATCCTTCAACGTCATTAGCATAGTGATTCTTGACATCGATCTGTCAGCATTTGTCCCCGAGAGTTTGCTCCAACGCGTCGCATATTCGGAAGAGGTTCTTCTCAAACGTTGTCAAAGATCAATAATTGCTTAACTCATTAAAAAGAGAAACATGTTGGTATTTAATAGTATGGATGCATTAATGATGTTGAATCGCCATTTTAAGCTATTATGATGTGCCATTTAATTTAGGAAATAGTTGTGATGTTTCCACGCTGCATCAGATGTTTCCTTAGATGAAATAAAATAAACTTGTTAATTTAATTTATTTTATTTTACTTAAGATGTCTGAAAAATTAACTATTTCCCTCAACTCGCGCCGGTCGAGGTTAGCCTCATTCATAGGTAAAGTCTCCATCTCGGATGCAACGGTGCGCTAAAATTTTTAAACCGGGCATCCATTTTGGAACTACCACAACCGCGCACAAGTACCGACTCACATAACATAAAAATGTTAAACCACCATTCCGGGCTCAGTGGACCTCGGAATGATGTGTCGTCTTTGCGCCCTGTCTCGTAAGAAATGACATATAATATTTAAAAATTATAAACGGAAAATCTGATACATTACATAATATATTTCATACATTACTTATCCGATGAAAAATTCAAATGATTAAAATTTTTTATATGGTATAAATTTAGGGAACTCTAAAATTAAATCTAGATAACTAAAACAATCCATTGTAAAATATTTTCTGAACGATGATTGATCCAAATTACATTGTTGTAGAATATAACAATTCACTTGCTACAAATAATTTAAAAGGATGATGTGATCATTATTAGCACACTCAAATGGATTAAAATTGATATCAATGAAATATTTATTTTAAAATTCTGATGCTACTAATAAAATATTATTATGAAACCTGATATGTCATATGCTACGCAATGTTCATCCCCAAAAGCATTTTTTTTCTTTTTGATAATTACAATAATAAGATCATTATTATAATCCTCTATAAAGATCTTTATATTGATGAAATTTAATGGATTCCTAATCAACACAATTACAGATAGTCTCTATTAATGAAAATTTATACCCAAATGCACTTTTATAATTCAATAAATTTAATTAATCATGTAATATAATGTCAATATGGATCATTCTATCTACCCATCTATCTATGTATGAAAGAAAATCTCCTCTTCAAATTAGTACATATTGGTCATTAAAACTCTCTGGAAATTATATATATATATTGAGGATATATATCTTTTGTTATATATAATTTTATTTCACTATATCTAACCTCCTCATCAATGAAATTCTTTCCTTGACCCAAAATTTGGAGCATCTCTCTCATAAGAATAAATATGGATAAAAATTTGTGCATGTTAATAATAACACGTATCACATAGTACATCCAAGTTATCTAAGTAATCATATTATTAAATATATAATAAAATTTTCACCCATTAATATTTGTAATGTAGAAGTACGAACAAATTCTAGAGGTTATTGATACATGAACTTTATTAGCTGATAAATCATGAACCAAGAGACAGAATCATTAGCTTCCCTCATCATTCCATTCTAGTAGTACCATAATATGACACAAAGATACATATAATAAAATATTGGATAAAAATAACCTACTACTATTATGAAAGGAAGCTATAACATAATTTTAGAAACACGATGAAAAATTATTTATCTATCTTGAAAGTAGAGTATTCAGATATCCACTAGAAACCGCCATTAAATTGTTGACCTACAATTTATATAGTTCCTAAATATAATAAATCTAAAATAAGTCACTTTTTCACCCGTTAATCAGTCTACATGAATATATTATGAATTGAAACAAGTGAGAAACGTTTTTATTTTTCTTAAATTCAATAATATAATCACTAATTATAACAAAATAATCTCACAACCATGACGATAATGTTTGGTGACATTAAGGAATGGAACCTATGAAATTCATTTTAAAATACATGTGAACATTTATTCCTAATTTAGATACCCTATACTAAATTTTGTCTTCTAAAAATTTAAAATGGTCTTCATAACCTGAGGAAATTAGACCCTAATAATGTGGTCATATTAGATGCCTACTAAGATTAAAAAAATGAAATAATAATATAATATCACTATGGCGAAAAAAATTCATATAGAGACAAAATCAATATTCAAAAGAAAATTATTCCCATCAAATAATGTATCATTTATCATGGCATAAAACTGGGAATTATATAAAAGATGAATCTAAATAATAAGGAAAAATATTTCAGTAAACTAGATCCATGATGTAATATCATAATAATAATAAGAACAAAATTATGACATCATTCAAATATGGAACAAACATTAGTAAATTAATTAATAACATATACCAATGACACTATTTGTTACACCACATACAAAAAAATGTAATTTTGAATACATATCTAATTTGAAAAAAACATTTAACCACTGCATTGGATGACGATATATCACTCACACAATATTTTCCAAACTTATGACTTCCACTATAAAATCATTCACTTACCTGATCAGAAATAACCCATGAAAATAATATGGGTTTCATAAAATGATCAAATTAAAATCATTAACATTTTATAACACAAGGTGAACATGGATTAAAAATGGGTTCATGTCCTTTATATAATGTATAATACAATGATACTATTCCCAATCATAAATAGAATTACTCATTGAAATTAAATGGTTAAATAATGATATTGTGTAACAACCAAGGAAAAAATTATTGAAATAAAATATTAATAAATAACCTATATACACCAAAACGATTAATGGTTTACTATAAATTCAATATTATTTTTATCAATCGATGTGTGGAATCAAGGTGAACACTATACATTTTTCGGATGGAAATATTTTTTTTTAATATAGGTATATCAATGGATGGATTCTCATATTTATACATAGTGGTTGATTCATAAAGATAGAGGTAGTGGGGGATGATTCATCTAATAGAAAATTACAGTAAATAATACAAACATTGTTATTAGTTTGATGGTGTCATTTTAAGAATTTTCATTATCACGTATAATATATTTCAATGAATTGTTACTAATTAAAGAAAAACTTTTTAAAATATTTATAAAAATTATTTTGGGAATAATACATATTTTTAGAATTTTAAAAACACTTTTAATGAAAGAATTAATATATATTAGAGACAATTAGGTAGTTTTAAAACTACTGAAAACATATAAAGAAACATTTATATAAATTGAAAAATATAATTTAATGACGTGTACACTTGTAAAATGTTAAAAATATATTCTCCTCACTCATTGATGAAAGAAACTGATACATATAATGGTTAAAAAATATGTAATACCATAATATAAGGGTTTATAGTAGAAAATTCCTTAAATAAGTTAATTATTAATAGATATTTAAATTCATATATTAATCTAATGAATTTTGATATAGAAAATGGGGAGCTTCTTGAACAAAATATAGGCTAAGACATGGTTTCACATAATGGGTAAATAATGAACCACATGGAAAATTGAATTAGGGACAAGAAAAAAATCAAGTGAATTACTAAAGAAGAATTCAATGATTGTTTTTGTATAGTAAAAATTATAAATATCTCTTATTTGGATCCTCATTTGATAGAAGTATCTATTTGGAATGGGATGGTTTGGGAAACCCACCAGAAAATTTTAATATATGAATGAAAGGAGCTTGAGATGAATACGAATAAATGGAAATATAAATATAAAAAAGATAAATATATTTTAATACATTAATTTATTAATGTATCGAATAAAACATATAATTTTTTTTGATATTGATATAAAATTATAAAGGGATGGTAGATACACTATTTCATTGATGTCAGGGTGTATAATAATAAATATATCCATGGTGTGAAAATTTGAGACCCCACAACCATAAATTAATTTGGGACATGGAATAATGAACATTAATCTTATTCATAACTAAGATAAATAAATTAATAATTTAAATTACAATTTTATTATACTCTATATATTTCTGTAAAATTTATTTTTAATCTCTTCATAAATGTTTATTAGTTAGTAATTTTTTCAAATAAATATAATTTCAATTCATTATTATTTTGAAGTAGTTATATAATATAATCATTTCACATAATTTTTCAACCCAAAATTACCATTTTTAAATATTAAATGGAACTATAATTTATATATTATAATTATATTTAATTTTTTAATTTCAGTTATGGATGTTTTTCTTATGGTTCAAAAAGATGAAGTTGGTGAAAACCTTATTTTAGTTATTTTTGAAACATGAAATATACTATCTCTATTAAATATTTTTATATTAATTTCAATATGTTGTAATATAATTTAAAAAAAAAATATTATTGTTTATTTCATATATTTTACTTATTTTATTTCTTATAATAATCTATGATATTATTGTATAAAATTATTCAAGTAGGATATTATCATGAACCAAATCCTAATAGAAAAATGATTATTATTATTATTATGGATGATTAATTTAGATGAATAAAAATATCAAATAATATTAAGATATATTTTTTATAAACTTTAATATGTTAATTATTATTTATGTGGTTTTAACAAATAATAAGTAATCTATTTATAAAAGATATGATACTCTATGTAAGATGTCTTCTACACATCGGAAAAGTAACATTTACATTATTGGAAGAATGATAATGAAATATTGTGTATTATAATTTAAATCCTGATAATAATAATTATATTACTAATATCACATTTCATATTCAATTTCACAATTATAAATAGATAATAGTGTTCATTTTAAAAATGAAATTCATCGCTTTCAAGTGGTGGTAGTCTAAAAAAACTAATATGATTATCTTATTTCTTCATAAAAAAGGTGAAATTATGATACGAATTTTTCTATTAGAATTATAAAATTATGTATAAAATTAATAATTATTTCATTATATTGGAAATATAAAATTATTTTTTAAAAAAAATTAAGCAAAATTCAAAGATATTTTGACAAAAGTACGTATGCTGAGGACTCAAGAATTACCTTAATGTAATCCTTGTTCATTTTGGTATTAAAAAATATAGTGATACTTGAGTGTCAATTAAAAATAAATGGACTCTATGTTATTTAAAATGTGTAATCTTTTAAAAGAAAAAGAATATTCTAAAGTCCACATTTAAGGGGTAGTTCGAGGATTAATTTATAAACTATTATAAGAGAATTTCTGCTAATATTTTATCTTAATATAAATATAGAAATGTTAAACATGTCAGGAGGACAATAAAATGGATAAAAATTACCTATATGGTGATATTTTTTCGATCAAACAATGTTAAATTTTTATTAAAAAGGTTTATAACATATTTTTTACATCCATTTTTCATGTAACATAAAATTTTATAATTTTCAGTTTCACCTTCATAATTAATTATTTCCAAATTATTTTAATTCAATGAAAAAAATAAAATAAAATTTATTAAAATATTTTAATATACTAATTAAAAATTTAATTTATATTTAAATTTATACATGATGGAAAAATAAATCATAATATTTGTCTCTGAATTGAGTAAAAATGAATTTTTTAAATGTTTATTTTTATGATTTAAATTAATGTATTTGATAAAATTATCATTTTCATACAATTTATTTATATAATTAATTTATTTTGAGATAAATAAATTTTATGTGAATTTGAATTCAAAAAATTAAATATTTTACCAAAATAATAGTAAATTGAAACATAATATTGAAGAAAATTAATTTAAAAATATTAGGTTTTCCATAATATGTTCTTTATAGGAATTGTAAATTCAAAATAATTATTTGATTTAAATTATATTTATTCCTCCAAAAATATAAATTTTTATTAATTTTTAATTCAATATCATCATATGATTCTATAAAAATAATTAGGGGTCATGTATAAACTATATTTTTTTCCATTTCACCTTAAAATATGAATGTTCCACAAAAATCACAAAATAAGATTTCCTTAGTTTATATTAATATATAATACCATTTTACCATTTTTTAATATTCAAATTAAAATATTTATGTATATATATTCTCTAGAAAATTGAACATATAATTAATGACTATTTTTATGGAAATATGTTGTTTTATATATTTAATTTTATTAATTTTATTTCATTTAAATTAACATTTAAAATTATATAAATATATTCATTTATTTATAATAAAAATGTAAAATTGGTTAATTTAATTTTTTGGGATAATATTTAAGTAACATAATAAAACAAATCTTTGAAAAAAATCTTACTTTATTACTAAATACCCTTTAATAGTACATGATTATAAAAAAATTATTTATATTCTAAAAATTATTTATAATAGTAACAGATATTAAAGTAATTGTTTTAGTTTTATAAGAACGTTATATCATATTATATTAATATTAGTATTTATATTTAAAATATAAATATTTATACTTATGATATTATAACACTATATTATTATTTTATTGTGACTTATTTTCTTATAACTATACACTACTTCTGCAGTCCAATTGAATAGTTGAATATCCAATTGTCGAATTCTGATTGAACATATTTTTGTCCACAATATTTTAATTAAAAAATTACAATGGATAATATTTTTCATAATACAGATATACTAGAAATTGGATTTCCATTCCCACTTCTTAAGTCACTAATATTAAATTAACAACGTTCATTTATATGTCATATATTTCGTTATTACATTCATGATGATCTTTCTCAATGTAAATTATATTTGGATATTGAATGTCCTCAAGGGTGATGAATGTTTAATACATTCAATAGTATTGGAGAGGTTACATCCCTTTTTTCAACATTTAATTTATATACATTTAGTGTATTTTCTATTTTGTGCTCAATAATTCACCGATTCACCTGATTTTGATGTAATGTTTTACTAAGATTTATTAAATGTTTTTCATTTAACATTCAATATTATTTAAATTAATACATTATAAATTTAAATTTTGTAAAATTAATATAATATAATAATAAAAATATAGTCTATATAAAATATGATGCATTAAAACTAGTGGTATTCAATTATAATCCACTTATTTAAATTTCACCCCCAAATTTTAATTACAACTTATACAAATTTTATGGATATCATTATGATTGGCATAAATTCATATTTTATTTCAAAATATGTACCAAACATTCTAACTTCAATATTTCAAGGAATATAATCTATTATATTATAATAGACATATCTTACTAAGGGGTTCCTTCCACACTATTTATGTTATATTTTCTATATTATTGGTATTAAGGCCAATATAAGAGAATAAATTTTTATACCTAGATCATCAACATAATTATAGTAATATGTGTTCATAATTTGAATTGGGATATGAAATATGATTAATATAATTCATTATTGTCATTTATGTAATAAGATATCTAATGAATTTCCCAAACAACAACAATTTCATCTAAAGGCAATATAATAAGATTTTCTGAAGAGAATTTCCTTAAACATAAAATGGGATTCCATAATCATACAACATGTCCTTTGATTAAAATTAACCATTTAGTCATCTAGGTGATGCTTTAATGTTAAAATTCAATTGGGGGAAGCTGTTTATTGTATTTGTTGATGGCCCCTATGAGGATTGTAGAGACCCATGAATGACATACTAGGACATTACATTACTGTGGCGCAATAATTCATACATAACAAAAATAGAAACCGAAGGACCATAATTGTTTAGTGTCTTTGGATACTCGAAACATAATCTTCTGATAATGGTGAAAGACCTTCAACATCTCCCATAATGATATTAATCTTTTGTTACCTAACCTAAAACCTTTATTTATATCCTGGGGAAATGAAAACATATAAATGGTGAGCTCAAATACTCAATATGTGAAAGCATGGAGAAAATAAAACAAACAATATATATTTGAACTCAAAAACATGAATATAATGTTTAAACATCAAAATCAAGAGTTGTGAAATAAATCATGGGTGTACGTAAGGCATAGATCATAAAGGAACATCAATCATGATAAAATATCATGGGAATAAAACATGTAATTATGGAAAACTATTAGCTACATGATTTGATTTCCATAGTATCCAAGCCATTGCATCCAAGACCATCATAGTGGAAAACTTGAAGTACTGAACTGGGTTTACTTATCGTTCCAACCCAATATTACTAAGATGAATTTAATTTCCATTCCATTAATTTTATCTCATGAGATATAATTCTTTACCCAATGCATTGGAGTGAGATATAGGTACCAACCATCTCATAATGAAATCATTCATTCATGTGCCACAAAATAAACATAAATCATTCATCATTACCCAATTAATAAATTGGGTTTCATATACATCATTACATGATAACATAATCCATATAAAACAATGGTTATAATTTCATCACAAAAAAATAAAAACATATAAATAATTGAGATATTATACTTAAAAAATTATGATATTAAATTATTTCATCATAGATGGAAAATATTTTCGATAAAACACATGAAATGAATTCTTGAGGAAAATATACATTCTTCTAAAAATAATTTTCTTTTTTCCAAATGACATGCAATATTCAAAGAAAGTTATTTTTTTGAAACTAATCATGCAATATATTATAATAATATTCATTTAAATAAGGCATTATGAAACTTTAAAACTCCGTTCATGCCGTTGAAGTTTAAAAAAACACTATCTTCTTACTTTTTCCAGAAAAGTCCGAATGTACCTTGTATAGTAAACAAATGAAAGATTCGTTCTATAAAATATGGTAAAAGTCAAAAAAGGGTAAAAATGACCTTAAAAATACTAGTTATAATAGTAAATACTTTATGAAAACATTTTTATCAAACATGTACACGGATGATAAATATAACCCCAATAAATACTTCTGTAAAAGAAATCTTAGTTAAAAATGAGATTACACAATTATCCTTTACCATAGATCCAATTTCTTCTAACCATGTCTGAACATACTATATAATGATTTAAATAATTTCAATGACTTATTAAAGAATCTTAGTCATTTTTATGATATCATTTATGATTCACTTTTTTCTTTATATTACACGTTCATTTTTCAATTCAATGTTAAAGAAACTTTTTGGTTAATATTCGTTTTATTTATTATATGTGTTTGGACATTTTTTTCATTATATTATTAATTATATCCTTATTTAGATAATTATATAATTTAAAAAATAATTATTTATCATACATTTATATAATATATAGATTAAATAAATGAAATACATCGTTCATGGAGACGGTATGTCGTACGTACACAGGAACGCTGTTTTCCTTTCCTTATTGACTTGAATGGATGAAAGTATATAACATAGATATATATATAGATCTAGTATCATTATTATGTCATATATTTCAGTATTATTCATTATATATACATTATAATCAGTCTTGAATGGATAACATCGAGAATGAATCTAATCGCATCGGGGAGACGGTAATTCGCACGTACGCATTAGCGGTGATATCATTCCCATAATTATTGAAATTAATTAGAGTGGAAGATATAATATATCATAATTAGTATCATTTTATAATAATCATATAATGTTATTATTTATTCCATTATACCCATCCAGGTAAGGTGGTGGTGGAAAAACAGATTACACAACAGCGTGGAGACGGTATTGCATTCCTATGCACACGTGATGATTTCATTTTTCATATGATGGATAGAAGGTTAAATATGGTTGTTTCAAATTTATAATAAAATATATGTATATGAGTGATACTGATGTTATTAATTTATAACAAAACAATTAATAAATAATATGTAAAAGATGAAATAAATTTGAAAGGATCGGTAGAAGATATTACCTCTTCCTCGAAGTGCCTGCTTTAAACTTATTATTAGGGAACTAGAGTTGGTATTTTGAAAAGATCAGATCCTCTATAATTTAACTAGATAGGTTTAGAATAGTAATTTTTAGGGTTTGGAAAAGCATGAAGGCTCAAAATTGAGATAATAGGAAAGAGAAAGAGGTACCCTTATATAGGAGAGGTGATGTAACGCCCTGACCCTAGTTACCTAGAGTCTGTGCATTATTACATTACATTGGCATGATCACAAGAAAGAACAAATCTCGAAAGACCGATTGGTTTAGTAGCCTTAGAAACAACAGATATATTAATAAGTTTTACATTACATCATAAAGTGAAAAACTACTACAACAAAATAATGTCTCCATAGTCCACACTATTATCTCCTCATAATATCCCTGCAGGTCATTCATAACTTACTTCTTCACATCCTGGGAAAAATAAAACATAGAAAAGGGGTGAGATAAAATTCCCAGTAAGGATAAAAATATAGCAGAACATTCAAAAATAAGCACAAACATTTAAGGCAATGCATTACTAAAACAAAAGCCTTTTAAACTTGAACTTCAACATAGTATGGAAAAAGTGAAATGAAATAATGCCATTTACTTATTCACATGGATATTATACTAATTTAATAATCAAATGCAATATCAATAACCACTTTCATAATGTTGTAATTCATAATTCTGAACTTTAATTTCTTTGTCAAGGCCTCGTCCCAAGACCTAGGGGCTAACTCTAACCGGAACCCAACCCGGAGTGCCTCTAATAACTGGACACCAACCCGGAGTGCCTCTAATAACCAAACACCAACCTGGAGATCCTCTAATAACCGGAGACCAAACCGGAGTTCCTCTAATAACCGGAGACCAAACCGGAGGGCTTACTTTTACCGGTCCCCAACCCGGATCATACATGTCTAACACATTCATCTGAATGAAAGGTTGAAATATAACATAAACATTCGGATTACAAATAACTTATGAAATGTCAATACTCTAAACAAAAACCATGAGTGACATAATAATAACTTATCCACAGTCAAAAATAATGCAAAACCTTCAATAAAATGTGTATGTTTTGTATCATAATAAATCAACTTCAAATAAGCTTAAAATCCATCAAAGGATGTTGACATAGATGAAATAAAAACTATTTTAGAAAAATATCTCTTTTTATTTTGAAATCATTTAAGAGTCATATATTTATGAAATTTTTTTTTTAAATATTCGTATAAGCTTGTAAGGGAAGCTTCGACGATTTTATAACGGAGGAAAATAGCCACACCCACCATATAAAAAAACATTCTTACCATAATTTTGTCGAAAAGGTTAAAAAGCACCTTGTTTGGAAAACGACGGAATGATTCCTTTATAAACCTCTTATAAAAAGTCAAACAGGGGTATAAATGACTTTAACCCATATTCTAGTAAATAGTAAAAATGTTTTGGAAGTCATTTTTAAGAAACATGGATGTGGATGATAAAGAGATCCCAGTAGAATATTACGTATAAACAACCTCGGATAATGAATAGATTGTGAAATAACCCTTTACAATTTGGTAAATTATGAAACATACAACCCATGAATGAGGTATCATATAATGAATATGTAAATACACATAAATAAGAGTGTATTGCACAAATAATATAATTATGGGAAGTACATACACCACACAAAAGGTGATGGTGGCAATATGGCATGAATCTCACGGAAATAAGGAGTGAGATGAAAAACACTTACCAATTTGGTAACTTATGAAACATACAACCCATGAATGAGGTATCATACAATGAATATGTAAATACACATAAATTAGAGTGTATTACACAAAGAATATAATTATGGGCAGTACATACACCACATAAAAGGTGACGGTGGCAATATTGCATGAATCTCACGGAAATAAGGAGTGAGATTAAAACCACTAACCTTGTACTTTTCCTTGGTTGGGGTTGGTTAACCTCCTGTATAATGGTGAAATAATTGTTATTAAATTATACAAGAATCATATACATTAATATGATATCATATATGATCTTTTAATATTGATTTGATAATAATATCTTAGTATTATCGTAGTTTCGGGTGTTATCTAACTTGTTTTCTTTTATATTTTTTGTTACGTAAACCATGTTTGTAATGGATAGTTTGTATATTATTCATATCCAGAATGGTATCAGGTCCTTAAACATCATTTTTAAATCATCAAATTATAATTATACTTGAATGGATACGATGGAGAATGAATCTCATCGCGTTCGTGGAGACGGTAGTTCATACGTACGTACGAGCGACAATATCATTTTTTTGATATTAAAATAATATATAAATGGATGGTAAATAATATATACAGAATCATTAACATGTTATATTTATTATTTAAATAAGTTACACATCATTATTATACCCATCCAAATAATAATATATTGAATAACAATTACACCACGACGTGGAGACGGTAAGCCGTACGTACGCACGTATGATGCCATGTTATTCAAAGGGTGGATAGAATACTGAATATGGTTGTACCATATTTATAATAACATCACATTATATATAATATACTGGAGTTATTATTTTATAATTGTAATAACAAAGAAAGAAGTAGTGGAAAAATAAATGAACTTGAAAAGGGGTGGTGAAAACATTACCTCTTCTTCAGGTTCTTCCTTTTGATTTGATCAAAAGGGCCCCTTAGGATGGCTTTCTGATCAAACTAAGGCCTCTAGGTTGTAGTGAGGGATGTTGGGAGAGTATTTGGGAAGAGTTTTGCCGATCCAAAAAGCTTTTATGGTGTGAAGAAATAGGAAGGAAGAGTGCCCTTTTATAAGAGGGGTGAGGGGAACCTTTGGAAAAGCTAGACATATTAGTTTATATTAAATTCATATTCAGTTTTTAAAGGCTCCAAAGTTGATTATTCAAAGGTTAATGTGGGGATAGGTCGAACAATACTCAGCCAATAGAATTTAGACAGGTTTGGGTACTTATATTAACCTTATCATTAAGTATTAACTCAAAGTTAATTAGTTTCACTTTTACAATGTCTCTTTGTATTTTTATATTATATGGTTTATAAACTTACCATATACATCCAAGAGTCCCCCAAGTGGTCCATTAATGATACCCCTATCATGATATATGTCTCTTGGACGATCCTTAGATTTTTAGGAATTTAATATAAATTTATAATATAATATTTGTTTTAAAAACTCTTTTATGTCAATTTTGAAACTATTAAATAGTTGATTTTTGTGAAACTCATAACAGAATGATTACTTCGAAAAAAGTTAATTAAATCAATCCTAATATGTCTTAGTATCCTATAAAATTAGTGTAATTCATTAAAAGTTTAATATTATATTTATTTGGATATTTATAATGTCAATTATTTTGATTTTTCACTATTATATTAATTACTGCATCATAATTGTGTCATAAATAAATTAAATTATTTAATGTCTAAAAATTATAAATAAAATATCATTCTGTAGGAAATATTTTTATCTTCCTAATGAATATTTATAATCTAAATTCCAACATATATAACCCTATTTAAAAATTGTTTTTCTAAAAAATATATGCTTGTGTCATTTTTGTATTCATTTTAACTTAATTAAAATAAAGTGTCCCTATCACCTACAACTGGCACCATGGGGTCCCAAAATCGACCCAAATATGCCTATGTCAAAACATGTATCAACCGATAAGTCTAGGACACGTTTTACGGTAATTTAGTATTATTATAATATTATTTTTTAACCCTTATTTACCGGATTTACCCTTAATCATGGTAAATAAAATATTTACCGCAGTAATTATTCAAAACGTCTAAAAATACAAGTTACCTATATACACAATTTTAACATCCTGATTCCAAATATGGAATCCATTTTTATAAATTCAAAACACAGAAGTGGCAGAAATTAATTTAAAATTAATTCCCGCTGTCAAAACAAAAAGCGTGTTTTTAAGAGATAATAACTATCAAAAGATTGACACTTGTTTATGTTCGGTTTAATTGTAAAATTATGTACAATGACCAAAATTATATTAAATGGTAAAAATATATTCTAAATATACTTTATAACCACTCAAATTCATAATTTATCACTATTAATTATTTTGATTAAAAAAGTTGTTTTTGATTAATATTTAGTAATTTTCACTATTCATCAAAATATTAATGTTATCCGAAAAGTACCAAAATTTCACCTTAGGCTAAATTCGATAATCTGAATCCAAAAATTAAGTCCATTTTGAAATATAAAATATATATAATTTCAAAAAGTAGGTATTACTATTTATAACGGCTAGTTTGATTGGTTGTGGTGTGTGTTAGAACTCAATGTTGCGTACAACACACGCTACTGTATTATTCAAAGGAAAGCGTACCGTGGAAGCCTGGGATGTTTCATTTTAAATTTTTTTTGATGTCCCCATTTAGTCAAAAAGTTTAAAATATTTTATTTAAAAAGGGTTCACCATTAAAAGTTGGTAAAAGTGCAATACTGAAAATGAATTTGTTCTTACATTATGTCTAAGAAACTCATAATATGGATTCTAAAATTATAAGGATTATATAAAGTTTAAAATTTAGTTAATATTATTCATAAACTCTTTTGAACGGATTGTTTGGTAATTCATGGTGTAATTGAACTCGGTGTTGCGTGTAGTGCAAGTTATTTAATTATTTTGATGAAATAACACACTATGAATTCTTGGGGTGTTACATTCTCCCCTCCATCAATAAATTGCGTCCTCGCAATTTGAAATTGTTCTTCGAAAATAAAAGGTTGAAAATAGAAAATATATTTGTGGGAAAACCCACATCGGAAATTGGGTTACTAAAATTTAGTCTTAATATGAGGAAAAGAGAAATCAAAGGGTCACCACCAAATTATGATCTTGATTAGGAGAACATTGGTGGTAATAAGAGACATATAATTAGGGGAAAAACGTAAATATTTATAGGTAGTGATTGAGGTCATCAATCACAAACAAGTGTAAAATTGAGGTCCTTAAATTCATCAATCTATGATGATTTGAAATACCATCGGTTCAACAAAACATAGGGTATTATGATAACACATTTTTGACATTTTAAAATATATTAGTTGAAATTCCATATGAAAAATGAATTAATGAGGCCTCAATTTAAAATAAAGATTGGAAAGTATGAAGATTACCGAAAATAACACATACTAGGGTTCCATGTAGGAAAATATGGATATGGAAGAAAAATCTAACCATCAATTATCTGATGGAGAGTGGTAGAGAACATCGCTATAGAAAGGCCAACAATCCCAAAGCCATAACTTAGTGATGATTTAATGTACCATATAGGACAACATTTTTGTTCTAAGTTCCTTTTATTAATGTTGAGGAATTTATTTATGAGATTGGATAAGATCATAAGGAGATATACTTACTTTATAATTATAGTTTTATCCATTAATAAATTTCTACCAAAAACTCATCTTTCATTCTAAAAGATAATAGGACGTAAAAAAATTTCTATTTCTACTATTCGTACAGGGTCCCAAAATAAAATAATTTATAATTCATCTACGAGATCTTTTATGAAAAACTACATTATTTAATCCAGGACATACCGTGGGCCAATGGTAGGTGATACACCCTTGTCTCCCTTCGGTTGCGGGTTCATGTCTCGCAGCCTTGCCGGACGCGACGGGTTGTCGCCCGACCTCCGGGTTGTCCTTTTATGGTAATCCAAAATAATCCAAACTAGAACTATCCAAAATACTTCTGTCCAAACTCACAGTCCAACATTTATAAGGAAGGTAAACATAATGTAGATCCTTTTTACCCCGTAATAGCATATGAATACCTTCATCATATATTCTTTTAATACATTGAAACATCCTGAATTACGATATTCCTTATTGATTACATTCATGCTCCCTTATTCCATAAAAAATTATGGATATACTTCATCAATCCAAAAAAATTTTAAACCCCAACAATGATGGAATATACAAATCATTAATTAGTTCCATGGTAGTCAAGAATATCCAATATAATTTATCCAGAACAATAATGTATTATTCCAAAATCACTACCTCGGTATCAGAACTATATTATGGTCTATAATTCTCTCAACCATATATTTTCCAAAAATTTATCCTGCTATTGAGTCACTTGTCTTTGTTCCACACAATCTCAATTCCTTAATGAAATAGTACTGCAGTGCAATCCTTATAATTATTATAACAAGTACATTGTTGATACAACACTCAATTGACATAATCAACATAAAAACTCTAATAATTCCTCTTCATCTGTGGTAGTATCATAACTTGATTATTATCCAATAGCATCATTTGCGGTATAGTCTGATGACTAGGACATAGGTTCGCGTACTGTCCAAACACCTTGTAAATGAAGCATTGTACATTTGAGACCATTTTCTTACCCTTGCAGTCAGGTAAGTTGTGCCCTTTTCCTCCACACTTATAACAAACTCTCATTCCTTTCAGGCAACTTCCAGGGTGTTTCTTTCCACAGTTATCACATATGGTAAAATTCATCTTTTTTCCTCTTCCCTTTATCCATATTTCTCTCTTCCATCCTTTTCATCTCTTTCTTCCCTTCAAATCCATAGGACTCAGGAAACTCTTTACTTATTTTATCAACACATGATATTATTTCTTCATATGATTATAATACATGCGAGACTATTTCTCTTATAAATTTTGGCTTAAGACCATGAAATATATGATCCTTCTTTCTCTTTGTATCAGGTGCATTGCTAGAGTTCACATTCCTTCTACTAGGCGCCATTTCTAAACAATGGCATACACTAGATTAGTTTATGAATAACAATACCTAATCCCAAACTTGTGAAACATGTAACATAAATTAAATAGTTTATGGATATAATCCATAATCATAAAAATGTCTCTTTTGAAGAAGTATATACTCATAAAACCTTCATAATGATTTCTAAAGAAAATTAGAGTTATCCTAAGCATATCCCCCAGGAGTGTCGTAACCAAGAGTGCAGCAAAGCCCGTTGTCGTGCACCAGTTCCCGTTCGAGTCTAGCTCAAAGCGGTGTTTTCGAGTTTTACCCCTAGGTACATCTGTGCCAGAGCCGCCTCTACCTGCTCGTATCCAGACAGGGATGTATTGCTCGGAAATCTCACAAAATCACTACAATACCAAAATTCTAGTAAGTTCTTCTATACTAATCTTCTAAATTAATCTTAAATCTATGTGCACTAATCAGAGTTTATCTAAATCTAGCTTCCAAGGTTTGTACTAAACTTCCTCTGAGACCAACTGTAACGCCCCAAACCTAGTTACCCAGAGTCGGTGCATTATTACATTACATTGGAATGATCACAAGAAAGATCAAATCTTGAAAGACTGATTGGTTTAGTAGCCTTGAAAAAACTAGATATATTCATAAGTTTTACATTACATCATAAAGTGAAAAACTACTACAACCACATAATGTCTCCATAGTCCACACTATTATCCCCTCATAATATCCTTGCAGGTCATTCATAACTTACTTCTTTACATCCTGGGAAAAATAAAACATAGAAAAGGGGTGAGCTAAAATGACCAGTAAGGATAACAATATAGCGGAACATTCAAATATAAGCATAAACATTTAAGGCAATGAATTACTAAAACAGAAGCCTTTTAAACATGAACATCAACATAGTATGGAAAAAGTAAAATGAAATAATGCTATTTACTTATTCACATGTATATTCTATTAATCGAATAATCACATGAAATATCAATAACCACTTTCATAATGTTGGAATGCATAATGCTGAACTTTAATTTCATTGTCAATGCATCGTCCCAAGACCTAGGGGATAACTGTAACCGGAACCCAACCCGGAGTGCCTCTAATAACCAGACACCAACCCGGAGTGCCTCTAATAACCGGACACCAACCCGGAGTTCCTATAATAACCGGATACCAAAACGGAGTTCCTGTAATAACCGGAGACCAAACCGGAGGGCTTACTTTTACCGGTCCCCAACCCAGAACATACTTGTCTAACACATTCATCTGAATGAAAGGTTGAAATATAACATAAAAATTCGGATTACAAATAATTTATTAAATGTCAATACTCTAACCAAAAACCATGAGTGACATAAGAATAACGAATCCACATTCAAAAATATCGCAAAACCTTCAATAAAATATGGATGTTTTTTTCCTAATAAATCAACTTCAAATAAGCTTAAAATCAATCAACGGATGTTGACATAGATGAAATAAAGACTATTTTAGAAAAATATATCTTTCTATTTTGAAATAATTTAAGAGTCTTATATTTATGAAATAAAACATTTTTTTTGAAAATATTCTTATAAGCTTGTAATGGAAGCTTCCGCTATTTTATAACGGCGGAAAATAGCCACACCCCCCGTATAAGTTAAAAAAAACATTCTGACCTTAATTTTGTCGAAAAGGTTAAAAAGAACCTTGATTGGAAAACGACGGAAAGATTCCTTTATAAACCTCTTTTAAAAAGTCAATCAGGGTATAAATGACTTTAACACATATTATAGTAAATAGTAAAAAGGTTTTGGAATTAATTTTTTAGAAACATGGATGTGGATGATAAAGAGATCCCAGTAGAATATTATGTATAAACAACCTCGGATAATGAAGAGATTGTGAAATAACCCTTACCAATTTGGTAACTTATGAAATATACAACCCATGAATGAGGAATCATATAATGAATATGTAAATACACATAAATTAGAGAGTATTACACAATGAATATAATTATGGGCAGTACATACACCACACAAAAGGCGATGGTGGCAATATGGCATGAATCTCACGGAAATATGGAGTGAGATGAAAACCCCTTACCAATTTGGTAACTTTTGAAGCATACAACCCATGAATGAGGTATCATATAATGAATATGTAAATACACATAAATTAGAGTTTATTACACAATGAATATTATTATGGGCAGTACATACACCACACAAAAGGTGATGGTGGCAATATGTCATGAATCTCACTAAAATAAGGAGTGAGATGAAAACCCCTTACCTTGTACTTTTCCTTGGTTGGGTTGGTTAACCTCCTTTATAATGGTGAAATAATTGTTATTAAATTATACATGAATCATATACATTAATATGATATCATATATGATCTTTTAATATTGATTTGATAATAATATCTTAGTATTATCGTAGTTTCGGGTGTTAACTTACTTGTTTTCTTTTATATGTTTTGTTACGTAAGACATGGTTTTAATGGATAGGTTGTATATTATTCATATCCAGAATGATATCAAGTCCTTAAACATAATTTTTAAATCATCAAATGATAATTATACTTGAATGGATACGATGGAGAATGAATCTCATCGCGTTCGTGGAGACGGTAGTCCGTACGTATGCACGAGCGACAATATCATTCTTTTGATATTAAAATAATATATAAATAGATTGTATATCATATATACAGAATCATTAACATGTTATATTTATTATTTACATGATTTACACAACATTATTATACCCATCCAAATAATAATATATTGAATAACAATTACACCACGACGTGGAGACGGTAAGCCGTACGTACGCACGTATGGTGACATGTTATTCAAAGGGTGGATAGAATACTGAATATGGTTGTACCATATTTATAATAACATCACAGTATATATAAGATACTGGAGTCTTTATTTTAGAATGGTAATAACAAATAAAGAAGAAGTGGAAGAAAAAATGAATTTGAAAAGGGGTGGTGAAAACATTACCTCTTCTTCAGGTTCTTCCTTTTGATTTGATCAAAAGGGCTCTATAGGGTGGCTTTTTGATCAAACTAAGGCCACTAAGTTGTATTAAGGGATTATGGAAGAGTATTTGGGCAGAGTTTGGCTGAACCAAAAAGCTTTGAAGGTGTGAAGAAATGGGAAGGAAGAGTGCCCTTTTATAAGAGGGGTGAGGGGCATCTTTGGAAAAGCTAGAAATATTAGTTTATATTAAATTCATATTCGGTTTATAATGGCTCCAAAGTTTATTATTAAAACTTTAATGTTGGTATAGGTCGAAAACAACTCAACCAATAGAATTTAGACAGGTTTGGGTACTTGTATTAACCTTATCATTGAGTATTAACTCTAAGTTAATTAGTTTAACTTTTACAATGTCTCATTGTATTTTTAAATTATATGGTTAATAAACATACCATATACATCCAAGATACCCCCAAGTGGTCCATTAATGATACACATATCATTATATAAGTCTCTTTTCCGAACCTTAGATTTTTAGGAATTTAATATCAATTAATAATATAATATTTGTTTTAAAAACTCTTTTATGTCAATTTTGACACTATTCAATAGTTGATTTTTGTGAAACTCATAACAGAACTATTACTTCGAAAAACGTTAATTAAATCAATACTAATATGTCATATTATCCTAGAAATTTAGTGTAATTCATTAAATGTTTCATATTATATTTATTTGGGTATTTATTATATCAATTATTTTGATTTTTCACTATTATAGTAATTACTGCATCATCATTGTGTCGTAAATAAATTAAATTATTTAATGTCTAAAAATTAAAAATAAAATATAATTATGTAGGAATTCGTTTTATCTTTCTAATGAATATTTATAATCTAAAATCCAACATATATAACCCTATGTACAAGTTGTTTTGCTAAAAAATATATTCTTGGGTCATTTTTTTATTCATTTTAACATAATTAAAATAAAGTGTCCCTATCACCAACAAGAGGCACCATGGGGTCCCAAAATCCACCCAAATATGCCTATGTCCGAACATGTATCAACCAATAATGCAGGGACACGTTTTAGGGTAATTTATTATTATTATAATATTATTTTTTAACCCTTATTTACCGGATTTACCCTTAACCATGGTAAATAAAATATTTACCGCAGTAATTATTCAAAATGTCTAAAAATAAAAGTTAAACATATACACAATTTGATCTTCCTGATTCCAAATATGGAATCCATTTTTCTAAATTCAAAACACATAAGTGGCAGAAATTAATTTAAAATTAATTCCCGCTGTCAAAACAAAAAGTGTGTTTTTAAGAGATAATTACTATCAAAAGATTGACACTTGTTTATGTTCGGTTTAATGGTAAAATTATGTCCAACGACCAAAATTATATTAAATGGTAAAAATATATTCTAAATATACTTTAAAACCACTCAAATTCATAATTTATCTCTATTAATTATTTTGATTAAAAAAGTTGTTTTTAATTAAAATTTTGTAATTTTCACTATTCATCAAAATATTAAACTTATCCGAAAAGTACCCAAATTTCACCTTAGGCTAAATTCGATAATCAGAATCCAAAAATGAAGTCCATTTTGAAATATAAAATATATATAATTTCAAAAAGTAGGTATTACTATTCATAACGGCTAGTTTGATTGGTTGTGGTGTGTGTTAGAACTCGAAGTTGCGTACAACACACGCTACTGTATTATTCAAAGGAAAGCGTACTGTGGATGCCTGGGATGTTTCATTTTAAATTTTTTTTGATGTCCACATTTTGTCAAAAAGTTTAAAATATATTATTTAAAATGGTTTAACCATTAAATGTTGGTAAAAGTGCAATACTGAAAATGAATTTGTTCTTACATTATGTCTAAGAAACTCATAATATGGATTCTAAAATTATAAGGATTATATAAAGCTTAAAATTTAGTTAATACTATTCATAACCTCTTTTGAACGGCTTGTTTGGTAATTCATGGTGTAATTGAACTCGGTGTTGCGTGTATTGCAAGTTATTGAATTATTTTGAAGAAATAACAGACTATGAATTCTTGGGGTGTTACAGGTAAGGGGCAGTTTTGGATTCCTCAAAAATATTAATTTATAAAAAACTCAAAACCCACATTAAACCATAAAAAGTGACTAAAATATGGATATGAGAAATGATATGGTTGTAATCTCGTCAATTAATCAAATTTTTACATGATTTTTTTATAACCCTTATCATGTTGATTTATCCTTATTTAATTTATTTAATTTTATTTGTGGGAATAATTTTATAAATTTAAAATGGTTATAAATACATAATTATGTGTTGTTAAATGTATATAAATTGATACTCTCTGAGATGTTAGAAAATATAAATATAAATTTGTAATTTCTAATTATTTTTGTGAATATTAATCAATTTAATAATATGTAATTTTAATAAAGTATCAATAGAGTCAATTTTGACACAATTGATTTATTTTATTTTAAATAAAATCTACAGACAACATATTATTGAAAAATAATTATTTAATATATTCTTAACAAGTCATATTAATCAATAAAATTATTGGAACACATTAATTTGCTCATATAATATTTATTTAATACTTCTAAAATCATTTATTTTATATTTCTCTTAATAAAATAATTACTAAATCATTTTTGTATAATTATTTAATATTAATATTTTTTTCAAAAAAAATGAAAAATAGAGTAATATGATGGATATAAATAAAATATATTTCTTAAAAATACATTTAGTCTTATTTATCTTCTAAAACAATTAACTCTTAAAATGATATGTTTATTAAATTATGAAGGTGAAAACTTTGACATCATTTAAAATAAATTAATATAAATGTGTGAATATATTGTATTAGACTCAAAATGGAACACAGATCTACCAATGGATGATTATGGGTTATATATACTCGACCAATAATGTTTGGTCAAGTGTTTGGTCTTTATATGGGTAATATTATTTTAATAAAAACTATATTATTGATTTTTCACAAAATAAATAATTTGTGCATCATTTATGTATAATTTATTAATATAATTATATATTTCTTAAAAATTATAAATAAATAACCATGATAATGAAAAAAATAATTCTTTAAAATTAGTAATTATAATACAATTTATATTCAATATAATCTTATAAGAAAAATAATTTAATTATTAGAGTTTGAGTGAGACATATTTCACATTCCATTAAATAAAATAAATTAAAGAAATTAATCTCATCCAAGTGAGTTCCAAAAGATAAAATTTCAACCCACGTATATTTTAGGATCAAAAATAATCATCCAATTATATTAAGACAAGTGTTAGTGAAATTTTATAATAATAATTTTACCATTAATTACCTAATATACCCTTAGCTGTGTTAAATAAAATTTAACATTGTTACTATTCATAATGACCTAAAATAAAAGTATCATTTTAACATAATTTGGAACTTTTTATTCAAAATATGTAATCCATTTTTACAACTTCAATACACAGATGTTGTAGTAATTAATTTGAAATTAATCTTGTTGTCCAAAAAAGTGGGTTTTTGTTAAAAACATTGCAAAAGATTGAAATGTTTTTATCTATTAATTCAATGTAAAATTAATGGTAATTACATAAATTATATTATATAGTAATAATATATTATATTTATAATTTAAAACCATTAAATATTATTATTTATCTAGATAAATTATCTTGATGAAAAAGGTTGTTTTTAATCAAAATTTAGCGTATTTTTACTATTCATCAAAATATGAATGTTATCAGAATAATGTCAAAATTTTATCCAACGTAACTTTTTATATCCTAATTCAAAAGAAGAAATTTAATCTTTCAAATTTAACTTATAATGTTGTAAATAATTATATTTAATATGGGTGCGCCATCAAATGGTGACAAAACTGCATTTTTTTAAAAATACTTCTTTTATCCGAAAAATTAATTTTTTTCTCATACCATGTTCTAGAATATTTTTAAGATGACTGATAATATTATAAAATTCAAAATGTGGATAATATTATTCATAATGGCTAGTTCAAAATAATATTATAACAATATATTGATGTTTAGTGAAACTCTGTATAGCGTACAACACACGCTATTGAGAAAGGTTGCTCTTGTGTGCAACACAAGCTATGAATAGTGTTTCATATACTAAAAGCTAATACAATATTGTGTATAATGAAAGATAATAATGGTTTATAGTACAACATAAGACATCAATAAAATTAAAAAATATATTTCTCATAAAATATCGGGGTGTTACATTCTACAACCCTTAAAATGAATTTCGCCTCCAAATTCGTCGGTGTTATAAATGGTTTATTACTTGAAATTTTATTTCAAAAAAACCAACATCGTAAAAAAATACTAAAACTTAATTTCAAAAAATAACGTTTACTACGTAATGGTTACCCAAATTAACTCATCACTATGTTTCCACAATGGAGAACATAGGTGAAAATTTGGATATGAATGTGAAATCTTGACATCAAGTTTTGATGGAGAGTGGAAGAAAACATGGCTATGAAAAAGCCAAAAATCAAAAGGCTATAAATTTGTGATGATCTAAGGTACCATCAGATTCATCAGATATGAGGGTACTAGGACAACATTTTGGTTTTCAATATCATTTCTCTAAAGTTAATAAAATTTTTCACATGGGGAAATACTTACATGATCTCATTGTAATATCATCGTTGGTCATTCAATGAAAAATTTCCATTTCTTCTCTTATTTAAGGAAATAGTGTTGAATTTTTCATTCTTGAAGTGTTAGCAGATCATGTGAGAGAATGTTGGGTCATTCCATCTATCTAAAACAAAAGGTTAGAAATTTTTTTCAAATATACATAAGTACATATATGGTGATATTAATCATATATGGTTCCAAAAATGGACTTATAATTCATCTATCATACCAATTAATAAAATAAAATTAATTTATACTATCCTGGGACATCGTGTAGGCCTGTGGTAGGTGATAAATGCATATCAAACATCGTTTGTGGTTTAAATTATCGTAGCCTTGCCTGACGTGATGGGTTGTCGCCTATTCTACATGCTATCCTTTTCTCTAAAACTACACTATTATAACATTTTATAAAGAAATTTTCATTAAAAAATACAATCTAATGTCCATATTAATCCATTCAATCCATTATGATTATCTATAATACTTCTGTCCAATATCATAGTATAAAGAAAACGATTTCTAGAAAGGTCATCTACCGAGCATGTGAATACCATCATTTACCCCCATATATCATAAGATATATATTTTTTTGTGGTATTCTAAACTTGTGAATACCATAATCATGTATTCAAGAAACATGAACTACCATAGAACCATAGTAAAAACATGAATGTTGTAAAAATTTAATACTTTCCACATAAAAATTCCCAAAAAAATATATATACATAAAAAATTATATCACATTGCCCCTATACTAGTCCTAAGCTTATTAATACTATCAAACATCTCATCATCTCCATATCCCTTCATTATGCTCATAGCATCTACATTCCAAAAATATATTTATAACCATTCGTGGATATCAGTACCATTCAACATATACATTCAAATACATTAGAAAAAACAATATTGTAACAATCATTAGAATATTATTTATTCCATAGTACCATTAAATTACATATACATCATTACTCTTAATAAACATAAAATAATTCCACTACCTTCTAAAAAAATCCAAAAATATGAATTATTTTATTCCTCAAAACTTCTTTCATATCATATATGATTTGTAGTATCTTCATCATAAACAACATAAATACTACCCATACAACCATGATGATTCTTTTCATGAGATTTTCCCTTCGGGAATTGGTTTTCATAATGACTAAATATTAGAAATTTAAAACTTCTAACCATTATTGATGTATTAGTAATACCATTATCCTTGTATATGGGGATAACTAAACTTTTTTACTTGGAAATTACTGGCTTTGTGCCCTTCATTTCTACACCCAATGGATCTTACAGTTACATTGAAACATTCTCTATAATGCCTCTTCCCCCATGATTTACATGAGGGGAATTGAAATTTCTTTCCTCTGTGATCTTCATGGAACATCATCTTTCTCTTATTAGATGAGTCAATATACATAGCAATGATGAGATTATTGATAATATTTTGAAATTGATGATTATGCATAATAATAATTTTTGGATTTCCAAATACCATTTCATTTGGTTGCACATGAATAATATCACTCCGTTGTCGACCACATTCCCCATTAACATGAATCTTCCCGTTTCCAGCCATTTTCTAAAACCCCAAATCAATAGTGCGAGAGGAAAAAATAATACTAGGGAAACAAAATTATCAAGGGGGAGTAAATTCAATATCTACAATATTAGGTTTAATCCTAGGTTATTCATGATCGTTATCATAATTATAGGATTGTAACCTCTATTTATACTAAACCTTAGGGACATCCCTAGACATACCTTAGAAATATTTTTTGGGATCTGACTAAAGTTTTCACATCATAGTTTCAATACGTTAACTAAACCATTCCTTTGATTCCAACTATAGAGATCCAAGCTTGACTTATATGGATATTGCATTACTTTTGCGAAATACTTCATACATAACAAAAACAGACACCCTAGGACCGTAATAGTTTAGTGCCTTTGAAAACTCGGAACATAATCCTCTAATCATTGTGAAAGATCTTCAATATCTCCCATAAAGATGTTCCCCTTTTCTCCTTACCTAAAACCATTATTTATATCCTGGGGAAAAGAAAACATATAAAGGGTGAGCTCAAATTCTCAGTAGTGTAATCATGTAGAAAATAAAACAAGCCATATATATTTGAACTTGAAAACATGAAAATAATGTTAGAAACTCAAAATCAGGAGTTGTAAAATAATTATTGACATTGCGTAAGGCATAGATCATACAGGAACTCCAATCATGATAAAATAACATGGGAATAAATCATGTTATTGTGGAGAACAATTATTTACAAGATATTATTCCCATAGTATCCAAGGTATTGATGCCAAGACCATCATAGCATAAAAATTACATTACTGAACCGGGATTACTTATCGTTGCAACCATGTATTACTGAGCCAAATTAACTTTCCATTCCAGCCATGATTATCTCATGAGATATAAATCAGTACCCAAAGAATTGGGGGGAGATATAACTCCCACCCATCTCATAATGAAATCATTATTTTGTGTGCCAAAAAATAAACATAAATCAATCATCATAACCCAATGAATAAATTGGGATTCATATACATCATTCCATCATTACATAATCCTTAGAAGAAATGGATATAATATCATCATAAAAAATAAAAATATTAATATAATTGAGAAATTATACATGAAACATTACCACATTAATGAATGTCCTCTTAGATAGAAAATAATATTGATAAAACACTTGAAATGAATTGTTGAGGAAAATATCCTTTCTTCTTCAAAATGATTTTCGTTTCTCCAAATGACGTGAAATTTTAAATGAAAATAATTTTGTAGAAAATAATCATGAAATAATTTAGTGTATTATTCATGTAAATAAGGTATTATGTGTAACATCCCAAGTAAGTAATGAATAATATATATTTTTATCTATGTCTATTAATGAATTAGATAGTGTTTTAGAGGCTTAAAATGAAAATAAATCCAATCTTAAGCATGTAGTACACTAATATTTTTCTAAAAGATTGTTTTACTACCTTTTGATGGAAAACCATTTTAAATATATCTTTTGATAAATTTATAAGCTATGTTTGTCAAAATAAACTTATTATTTATGATTTGGACATCAAAATTTACTTTGTGTGAATTTTTGGTATTTTTCAGACAATGTTCATTTTTTAATGAATAGTAGAAAATACTGCATTTTACATCAAAACTGATTTTTAATCTCATTTATTTATATGATTAGATTATATTTTTGATTTGTTTTGAAGTGAAATTAGAATATATTTTTATCATTTAATCTAATGGTGGTCATTGGAATCAATTTCACTTTGAAATTGGACTTAAACTGGTATCAATCTTTTGATACTTATTGTTTCATAAAAACACGCTATTTGTAATGACAGTGGGAATTAATTATTAAATTAATTAATGTGACTTATATGTTTTTAGTTTTTTAAAATATACTTCATTTTTGAATTCGGAATATCAAATATATCTTAGGGTGAATTTTTGGTAATTTTATGAAAAACTTCAATTTTTGATTAATAGTGAAACCACTAAGTGGTACTTATAAAAACTGATTTTTCCATTTAAATTAAATTCTTCCATCATTGTGTTTTTAATTTCAAAAATCTGACATACATGGTTGTCATTAATAAGTAAAATGTGGTTCAATGGGATTAAAATTATTTTTTGGTGAATAGTAACTTATTAAGTTTTTAATCGCGATTAGAGGTAATTAGTGTAGTTTAAGGTAAAAATAATTTTTTAATAATATGAGATGAGCTTGAAACATGTCTTACCCTTATTGTATGTGTCATGGAAGACCAAGAAAAGCCATGGGTCAACTTGGGGACCCCATGGAGCCACATTGGTTGGGAAATGACATAAATAACTGTTTATTTAATGTTAAAGTAAAAAATGACACACACATGAAATGTTTTAATAAAACAATTTTTACATGGGGTTATACAAGTCGGATTTTTGATTATAAATATTCATTGGAAATATAAAAATATTTCCTACATCATAGTATTTTTTTTAGACTTTATATAAATAAAATTATTTATGACATCATAATGATGCAGTGATGACCTCATTATTTGACGATTTAAATAAAATGGAAGGATAATGTAAAATCTAAGTCCTACACATGTAAAAAACCTATTGGGTGGGTATAGGTCTAACTATTATCTCTTTATCCTAGAAATATATCAATTTGGGATCTTTAAAATCCGAAACCCATTTAAAAATAAAGTAACATTTCTAAGCTTTCCAAGAGTGCCCCTCATCTCCTCTTATAAAAGGCCCCCACCTATACCTCCTTACCCACACTCCCAAAGCGTTTGGCTCGGCCAACCCCTGCCCATTTTGGCTCTCCAAATCCCTTTATTACTCCTTGAAGCCTCACTTTGGGCAGAAGTATTCCCAAGGAAGCCTTTGAGCTCAAATCTAAGAGAGTTACCCGATTTTATGGTAATGTCTTCTTTTGAGTCCTTTTGCTTGATTTTGATTCTCCGACCCCCTAAACACTTTTTATTTTTTTCTTTTGTAACAACTCAAGTATCCTAAATATACTAGGATGTTGTTATAAGAAGGATTATAGCTACTATTTCACACACCGACATCTAATAGTTAAAGGACATACTGTTTCCGTGGATGGTGAATTTATGCCTCCCGAAACGATGATTGTTCAAAATTATTTTTACACCTTCAAAGGTGGAAATTAAGATGTCACTATATTTATATATGATATATAATATTTTTATTTTTTCCTTAAGCTTCTTTATTTTTCATATCTGGAATACCTTTATGGTTTCCATTATGGTTAAACGCGATATCTTCATTTAAGGAAGTGAAGACTACCGACACCTCAATGTGATTTGATTCGTTAAATTCTATATGTGGGATGTATAAAGGATGGAACTATGCTATTATATATGATATTATACTGGAATTATAATATACCTTTATATCATTATGATTCCATTCTATAAAAATATGAAATATAAATGAAAGTAGCGTTCATGCGTACGTACGGCTTACCGTCTCCATGAACGGTGCATTTCATTTCTTACCTCTAAATGGTATATAATATTATAAATGCATGCATGTACTGGATATATATGATATATATTATAACTACATCATTTATACCATTCTGGATATAATGGATACATGAACAACTTGTAATTATAAATGGTTTATTTTTCACTCAAGTACCAATGATCGTTAAAACGACCATTATTAACTTAAATAATTACAGTGTTAATGACATGGAAATAAGTGATATAAAAGGAATAATGAACTTGAAAAAGGTTCTTAAGAAAGTATAAATTAACTCAAGTTTATTATTCAGGACATTAAAGAACGATCGAGTCAAGTCGGACCCTAGGTATGGGACTTCGTCTCAATCTCCTTTCAATGAGGCATATTTTGTTTTATACTCAACCTTCATTTATATGGTGTATAAACCCCTTTGACATTTACGTTTATCCAAAAGGAATCATTTTTATATGAAGCGTTTTACTAAACGACAAAAGGGAATGTTTTTTGTCGTACGTATGCGGCGACAACGACTTCTCTGCCACCGTGACCGTTATTTGAGTTTCAGCCTCCTCTACAAGTCATACCTTCTTTTTAAAAGAAAAATAAATACCATGTTTAAATTTTCTTTTATTTTTTTATTGAAAATGATTTTCATAATGTTTTTATATCAATGTGTTGTATTGATATCTTGTGATTGAAATGTGGAAATGTCATGATTCCTTTATGCATGTTTTATGTGATACGATTATGTTGATGTTTTTGGGAATAGTATGAAGCTGGGTGGTTCCGTGATAAACTATGGGCGGGTGAGCCCGATATAGCTCTCCAATGCATTGGGTAACATGAAGGAGTGAAACGTTAAGGTTTCTCCAAAGAGATTTAGGGAATATACTGTGATGGGTATTCCAAACGTAACCATGAGGGTTACTCCCTATGTAAGAATTTTATGAATGCCTCAAGTTACCTTTATATCTTATGATTTCTATGATTTATTCATGATTTGATAAGGTATGTTAAAGTGCTTATGTTTTATGGGTAAAGTATGATTTAATTCTTATGTATATATGTACCCATGTTTCCTTTCCATATGTTTATATCCCTTACTGAGCTTTTTATGCTCATCCCATGTTTTTTGAAATGTTTTTCACAGGTCAAGGAAAAGGTACATGATATGATGATAGTTTCAAGGAAGTGTCAAGAAAGAATCCTTGTTTTATTTTAAATATGTTTCCATTGATGGGAAGGAAGAATACTATCTTTATGTAACAACATTGTTTATATTTGGAATGTAATGCATGTTTTATGATCTAATTCTCTAAAACTCTAAACCCGAATAGATCCTCAATGTGTAATCTTGTAATAACTCAAGATTAAGTATGGTTTAAGGCTCGGGCCTTATAGTTGGAATTAGAGGTCAGTTTAGATAACTTTAGGAGTTAGAATTATATTAAATGATTACCCAAAAATATATTTTTATGGTCAAATTGATGTGATATAGTATTTGAAGATTACCATGTTGCTTCATCTAAGACATGTTTTTTCAGAATGGTTTTCCACAGAGGAAATAGGGAAGCAGTGATAGGAAAGCATACTGAAGGAAATAACCTTCTGAATCAGCATCCTGAGATGGTCGGAATTTGAACTGAACAGTTTGTTGCAGTAATGGCGCAGTTGAATCAAGAGATAAATAGCGGTGGTATCCATACACGAGATCAGCCAGATCAACCGCAGAGGAACATGTCAGTGGAGGAACATTTCTTGAGGCAACATCCCCCATCATTCAGAGGATCATCCGACCCTGTTCTAGTTGAAGGGTATATTAATGAACTAGAGAATATTTTTGATGTCATAGGGTGTTCAGAAAATCATGAGGTTAGTCTTGCTATTTACCGTTTGGAGGGTGAAGTAGATCAGTGGTGGTCGATGGTTAAAAATATCAGGGACGCAGATGAGAATGATGCTCTCGACTGGGATGAATTCAAAGGTATGTTTCTTGAGAAGTATTTTCCTAAGGCTGTTCGACTTAGGATGGAAAAGCAATTCTTGGAATTGAGGCAATAGGAAGACTCATTGGCTACCTATGAAGAATGGTTCACTCGATTGGCAAGGTGTGCTCCAAATTTTATCCGAGACATTGATAGTAAAATCAATCTTTTTTACTCAGGATTAAAGTCAAATTATTGAAGGGCAATAGCTTCTCCTGATTTTAAAAGTTATGAAAAGCTTGTTCAATGTTCTGAGAAGGTGGAAATGGAGTTTTCCGATGATCAAGTGTTCTATAACAACCAATAGAAGAAGAGACGAAGGTGGCAGGATAAAGGTAAGAATTCTTCAAAAATTCTAATGGTAAGAAAACTAAGTTTCCATTTTTTGATAAATGTGAAAAAAGGCATGCTCGGGAATGTCTTCTGAATTCTGGAAAGTGCTACCAATGTGGTAAGATGGGACATAAGGCTCGTGATTACACTGAAAAGGATCAAGGTGAAGGTAAGACCAAATTTGATTTATAGTTAGTGAAATGTTATAAGTGCAATGAGATGAGTCACTATGCAAACGAGTGTCCGACAAAGAGCTGGAGTGATGGGAAGCAGTTAGACTACAAGCAGAAAGGGGTGGTGAAATCCTTTGCAACTACTTCAGCAGATGTCAGGCCATCAAATGAAGTTGTATCAGGTACATTGTTTGTTTTTTCAGATTATGCCAGTGTGTTGTTTGATTCGGGGTCTACACATTCATTCATCCCTGAAACCTTTTCTAGTAAAATGGGAATACCATCTCAAGAAATGACTCCTGAACTTTTGGTAAAAACAGCTGGGGGAAATGTTGAGGCAAAAAGAATTCATAAGAATCTTCCTATCCTTATCTGTGGAAAGAACCTACTTGCAAACCTTATTGTTCTACCTCTATTAGAGTTTGATGTTATCCTGGGTATGGATTGGCTCTCTATTTAACATGCTAAGATTGAATGTAGAGCTAAGGACGTTTATTTTTAGAAAGACTTTCAGTTTGTGTACAAGAATGAACCCTTACTATTGATAACTTATCAAGAGGCCAAAAAACTTGTAAAAGATGGAAATGAATGTTACCTTGCACACATCGTTGAAAATAAAGGAACTGTTCAGATTAATGATTTGCCAGTGGTAAATGAGTATCCGGATGTTTTTTCTGATGATTTGCCTGGAATAATACCAGATCGAGAAGTTGAGTTTACTATTGACTTAGTTCATGATGCTAAGCCAATTTGAAAACCCCCTTATCGAATGGCTCAAATTGAACTTTTAGAGTTGAAGGAGCAATTGCAATATTTATTAGAGAAAGGTTTCATTCGACCTAGCACATCACCATGGGGTGCTCCTATTTTATTTGTTAAAAAGAAAGATGGTTCAATGAGACTTTGCATTGATTATAGAGCATTGAATAACATCACTGTTAAGAACAAATATCATTTGCCTCATATCGATGATTTGTTTGATCAGCTCCACGGAGATAGGTATTTTTCAAAGATTGACTTGAGATCGGGGTACCATCAGCTGAAGGTAATGGAAAAAGACATTCCGAAGACTGAGTTTCGTACAAGATATGGCCATTATGAATTTGTAGTAATGCCTTGTGGGCTAACCAATGCACCTGCTGTATTCATGGACTTAATAAATAGAATTTTCCATGAGTTCATCGATAAGTTTGTGGTGGTTTTCATTGATGATATTTTGGTGTTTTCTAAAAGTAAAGAGGAGAATAAAAGAAATTTAAGGGTTATCTTGCAAACCTTAAATGAAAAGAAATTGTATGGGAAATTCAGCAAGTGTGAGTTTTGGTTTCAAAAAATTTCTTTCCTTGGTCACATTGTTTCTAATGATGGGATAACTGTTGATCCTGCAAAAACAAAAGTTGTGGAAGACTATCCAAGACTAACAAATGTAACTGATATTCGTAGCTTCCTTGGTTTGCCAGGCTATTACCGAAGGTTTGTTAGAAATTTTTTACAGTTATCTAGTCCAATGACTAAGATAACTCGGAATGGTGTTAAGTTTATCGGGACAAAAGAATGTGATGATTGTTTTCAAGAATTAAAAAGATGATTGGTGAATTCTCCAGTTTTGGAACTACCTTCTAGGAATGGTGAGTTTGTTATCTACAATGATTCTTCATTGAAAGGACTTGGTTGCGTCCTAATGCGGAATGATCAGGTAATTGCTTATGCATCATGACCGTTGAAAACTCATGAGGTAAATTACCCTACACATGATTTGGAATTAGCTGCTGTTGTTTTTGCTTTAAAAATTTGGAGGCATCATTTTTATGGAGTAAAGTGTGAAATATATACCGATCAAAACATTTTAAAGTATATATTCACTCAGAAAGAATTGAACATGAGACAAAGGAGATGGCTAGAATTAATCCAGGATTATGATTGTACAATTCATTACCATACGGGAAAAGAAAATAATGTGGCTGATGCTTTGAGTCGAAAAAGTAATGCTTCATTAGAAATGTTGCATTTGGAACGTGATCCTTTGGTTAAGGATTTGATGAACTTTGGCATAGAAGTTGTTTGTGCAGGAAGTTCTTCTGTTTTGTTTTAGGTATCAGTGAAATCTTCTCTATCAGACAGAATCAAGCAAGCACAGAATCAAGACAGTGAGTTGCAGAAAAAGGTAGAGCTGGTTCAGAAGTGTAAGTTGCATGAATTCAACATTGATAATGATTGTGTTTTGATATTTGGGAAGAGATGGTGTGTGCCTTCTGATTCACAGTTGAAGAGAGAGTTGTTATGTGAAGCTCATAGTTCTCCTTTTTCAGTTCATCATGGCAGTACTAATATGTATAGAGATCATCGGGAGTATTACTGGTGGGATGGAATGAAAGGAGATATTACTTATTTTACTGTGAAGTGTTTGACTTGTCAGCAGGTTAAAGCAGAGCGGAAGTTACCAAAAGGGATGCTTCAGCCATTACCAGTGCCAGAGTGGAAATTGGATAATATATCCATGGACGTTTTTGTGGGATTACCGAAGACATCTCGAGGTAATAATGCAATCTGGGTTATTGTTGATCGCTTGACCAAATCTGCTCATTTCCTTACTATACGAGATACTTTTTCCCTAGATCAACTTTCCCATTTGTATCTTAATGAAATAGTTAGGTGACATGGATTTTCTATCTCCATTGTATCCGATTGTGATCACAGGTTCACTTCTAACTTTTGGAATGGCCTTCAGAAGTCGTTGGGTACTGAATGAAATTTTAGTACAACTTTTCATCCTCAATCAGATGATCATTCAGAACGAAAAATTCAGACATTGGAGGATATGCTATGATCTTGTTCGATGGATTATCAGGGAAGTTGGGACCAACATCTTTCTTTGGTTGAATTTTCATATAATAACAGTTTTCATTCCAGTATACAGATGGCACCATTTTAAGAATTATATGGGAAGTGGTGTCGAACTCATGCTTTCTAGGATGAAGTGGTAAAAAGGAGGTTGATTGGACCAGAATTGGTAGAAGAGATGGAAGAACATGTTCGGTTGATTCAGAAGAACATGAGAGCAGAACAGAGTAGGCAGAAGAGTTATGCAGACAACATGAGGAAGGATCTAACTTTTGAGGTAGGTGATCATGTTTTTCTCAAAATCTCACCATGGAAAAGTGCGATGCGATTTGGTAATAAAGGAAAGCCGAGTCCAAGGTTCATTGGACCATATGAAATTATGGAGAGAGTTGTATCAGTTGCATACCATGTGGCTTTACCTCCGAGTTTATCTCAGGTACACAATGTTTTTCACGTTTTGATGTTGAGAAAGTATATTCCAGATCCATCTCATGTTTTGAGTCCAGAGGTCGCTCAGCTAGAAAAGAACCTATCATATGAGGAACAACCGGTCCAGATTCTTGACCACATTGAGAAAGTGTTACGAAATAAGGTGATTAATCAGGTAAAGGTTTTGTGGAAAAACCACATGATGGAAGATGCAACCTGGGAATCTGAAAATGCAATGAGGGATAATTACCCCCATTTATTCGATAAGTAAATAAATTACGGGGACGCAATTTTCTAAAGGGGGTAAGGATGTTACATCCCAAGTAAATAATGAATAATAGATATTTTTATCTATGTCTATTAATGAATTAAATAGTGTTTTAGAGGCTTAAAATTAAAATAAATCTAATCTTAAGCATGGAGTACACTAATATTTTTTTGAAAGATTGTTTTACTGCCTTTTGATGGAAAACCATTTTTAAATCTATCTTTTGACAATTTTATAAGATATTTTTTTCAAAATAAACTTATTCTTTATGATTGGGACCTCACAATTTACATTGCGTGATTTTTTGGTACTTTTCAGACAATGTTCATTTTTTAATGAATCGTGGAAAATACTGCATTTTACATCAAAAATACTTTTTAATCTAATTTATTTATATGATTAGATTATCTTTTGAATTGGTTTTGAGGTGTAATTATAGTATATTTTTACCATTTATTCCAATGGTGGTCATTGGAATCAATTTCACTTTGAAATTGGACTTAAACTGGTGTCAATCTTTTAAAACTTATTGTTTCATAAAAACACGCTATTTTTTCATGACAACGTGAATTAATTATTAAATTAATTAATGTGACTTATATGTTTTGAATTTTGTAAAATAGACTTCATTTTTGAATTCGTAATATCAAATATTGCATAGGGTGAATTTTTGGTAATTTTCTGAAAAACATCATTTTTTGATTAAAAGTGAAACCACTAAGTGGTACTTATAAAAACTGATTTTTCCGTTTAAATGAGATTATTCCATCATTGTGTTTTTAATTTCAAAAATCCAACATACATGGTTGTCATTAAGAAGTAAAATGTTGTTCAATGGGATTAAAATAATTTTTTGGTGAATAGTATCTTATTGAGTTTTTAATCACGATTAGAAGTAATTAGTGTAGTTTAAGGTAAAAATAATGTTTTAATAATATGAGATGAGGTTGAAACATGTCTTACCCTTATTGGATGTGTCATGGCAGACCAATACAAGCCATGGGTAAAATTGGGGACCCCATAAAGCCACATTGGTTGGGAAATGGCATAAATAACTTTTTATTTAATGTTAAAGTAAAAATGACACACACATGAGATGTTTTACTAAAACAATTTTTACATGGGGTTATACAAGTCAGATTTTTGATTATAAATAGTCATTGGAAAGATAAAAATATTTACTACATCATAGTATTTTTTTTAATAATTTTTAGACTTTAAATAAACAAAATTATTTATGACATCATAATGATGCAGTGATGACCTCAATATTTGACGATTTAAATAAAATGGAAAGATAATGTATACTCTAAGACCTAAACATGTCCAAAACTGATTGGGTGGGTATATTTAGAACCCTTATCTCCTTATACTCGAATTATATCAATGTGGTACTTTTAAAATCGGATACCCATTTGAAAATAAAGTAACATTTCTTTAGATTCCAATAGTGCCCCTCCTCTCCTCTTATAAAAGGCCCCAACCTCTACCTTCTTACCCACACTCCCAAAGCCTTTGTCTCGACCAACCCCTTCCAATTTTGTCTCTCCACATCCCTCTCTTACTCCTTGAATCCTCACATTGGGATGAAGTCTTCCCAAGGAAGCCTTTGAGCTCAAATCTAAGAGAGTTACCCGATTTTAAGGTAATGTCTTCTTTTGAGTCCTTTTGTATGATTTTTCTTCTCCAACCCCCTAAACTCTTTTTATTCATTTCTTTTGTAACACCTACAGTATTCTCAATATACTAGGATGTTGTAATAAAAAAAATTCTAGCTACACTTACACACACCTACATCTAATGGTTAAAGGACATATTGTTTCCGTGGATGGTGAATTTATGCCTCCCGAAACGATGATTGTTCAACATTATTTTAACACCTTCAAAGGTGGCCATTAAGATGTCACTATATTTATATATGATATATAATATGTTTATTTTTTCCTTAATCTTCTGTATTTTTTATATTGGGCATACCTTTATGGTTTCCATTATGGGTAAACGCGATAACTTCTATTAAGGAAGTGCGTACTACCGCCCCCTCAAAGTGATTTGATTTGTTAAATACCATATGTGGGACGTATAAAGGATGGAAATATGATATTAAATATGATATTATACTGGAATTATAATATACCTTTATATCATTATGATTCCATTCTATAAAAATACGAATTATAAATGAATGTAGCGTTCATCCGTACGTACGGCTTACCATCTCCATGAACGGTGCATTTCATTTCTTACCTCTAAATGTTATATAATATTATAAATACATGTATGTACTTGATATATATGATATATATGATAACTACATCATGAATAACATTCTGGATATAATGGATACATGAACAACTTGTAATTATAAAGGGTTTTTTTTCACTCAAGTACCAATGATCGTTAAAACGACTGTTATTTACATAAATAATTACATAGTGTTCATGACATGGAAATAAGTGATATAAAAGGAATAATGAACTTGAAAAAGGTTCTTCAGCAAGTAGAAATTAACTTATGTTTATTATTTAGGAAATTAAAGAACGATCGAGTCAAGTCGGACCAGAGGTATGGGACTTCGTCTAAATCTCCTTTTATTGAGGCATATTTTGTTTTATACACAACCATTATTTATACGGTGTATAAACCCCTTTGACTTTTACGTTCATCCCAAAGGAATATTTTTTATATGAAGCGTTTTACTAAACAACAAAAGGGAATGTTTTTGTCGTACGTATGCGGCGACAACGACTTCTCCGCCGCCATGACCGTTATTTGAGTTTCGTCTTCCTCTACAAGCCATAACTTCTTTTTAAAATAAAAATAAATACCATTTTTTAATTTTCTGTTATTTTGGTATTGAAAATGTTTTTCATAATGTTTTTATATCAATGTGTTGTATTGATATCTTGTAATTGAAAGGTCAAAATGATATCATTCCTTTATGCATGTTTTATGTGATAAGATTATGTTGAGGTTCTTGGGCACTATTCGGAAGACGGGTGGTTCCGTGACAAACTAATGGCAGGTGAGCCCGATATAGCTCTCCAATGCATTGGGGAATGCGAAGGAGTGAAATTTTAAGGTTTCTCCAAAGAGATTTAGGGAATATACTGTGATGGGTATTCCAAACGTAACCATGAGGGTTACTCCCTATGTAAGAATTTTATGAATGCCTCAAGTTACCTTTATATCTTATGATTTCAATGATTTATTCATGATTTGATAAGGTATGTTAAAGTGCTTATGTTTTATGGGTAAAGTATGATTTAATTCTTATGTATATATGTACCCATGTTTCCTTTCCATATGTTTATATCCCTTACTGAGCTTTTTATGCTCATCCCATGTTTTTTGAAATGTTTTTCACAGGTCAAGGGAAAGGTACATGATATGATGATAGTTTCAAGGAAGTGTCAAGAAAGAATCCTTGTTTTATTTTAAATATGTTTCCATTGATGGGAAGGAAGAATACTATCTTTATGTAACAACATTGTTTATATTTGGAATGTAATGCAAGTTTTATGATCTAATTCTCTAAAACTCTAAACCCGAATAGATCCTCAATGTGTAATCTTGTAATAACTCAAGATTAAGTATGGTTTAAGGCTCGGGCCTTATAGTTGGAATTAGAGGTCAGTTTAGATAACTTTAGGAGTTAGAATTATATTAAATGATTACCCAAAAATATATTTTTATGGTCAAATTGATGTGATATAGTATTTGAAGATTACCATGTTGCTTTATCTAAGACATGTTTTTTCAGAATGGGTTTCCACAGAGGAAATAGGGAAGCAGTGATAGGAAAGCATACTGAAGGAAATAACCTTCTGAATCAGCATCCTGAGATGGTCGGAATTTGAACTGAACAGTTTGTTGCAGTAATGGCGCAGTTGAATCAAGCGATAAATAGCGGTGGTATCCATACACGAGATCAGCCAGATCAACCGCAGAGGAACATGTCAGTGGAGGAACATTTCATGAGGCAACATCCCCCATCATTCAGAGGATCATCCGACCCTGTTCTAGTTGAAGGGTATATTAATGAACTAGAGAAGATTTTTTATGTCATAGGGTGTTCAGAAAATCATGAGGTTAGTCTTGCTATTTACCGTTTGGAGGGTGAAGTAGATCAGTGGTGGTCGATGGTTAAAAATATCAGGGACGCAGATGAGAATGATGCTCTCGACTGGGATGAATTCAAAGGTATGTTTCTTGAGAAGTATTTTCCTAAGGCTGTTCGACTTAGGATGGAAAAGCAATTCTTGGAATTGAGGCAAGAGGAAGACTCATTGGCTACCTATGAAGAATGGTTCACTCGATTGGCAAGGTGTGCTCCAAATTTTATCCGAGACCTTGATAGTAAAATCAATCTTTTTTACTCAGGATTAAAGCCAAATTATTGAAGGGCAATAGCTTCTCCTGATTTTAAAAGTTATGAAAAGCTTGTTCAATGTTCTGAGAAGGTGGAAATGGAGTTTTCTGATGATCAAGTGTTCTATAACAACCAATAGAAGAAGAGACGAAGGTGGCAGGAGAAAGGTAAGAATTCTTCAAAAATTCTAATGGTAAGAAAACTAAGTTTCAATTTTGTGATAAATGTGAAAAAATTCATGCTCGGGAATGTCTTCTAAATTCTGGAAAGTGCTACCGATGTGGTAAGATGGGACATAAGGCTCGTGATTACACTGAAAAGGATCAAGGTGAAGGTAAGACCAAATTTGATTTATAGTTAGTGAAATGTTATAAGTGCAATGAGATGAGTAACTATGCAAACGAGTGTCCGACAAAGAGCTGGAGTGATGGGAAGTAGTTAGACTACAAGCAGAAAGGGGTGGTGAAATCCTTTGCAACTACTTCAGCAGATGTCAGGCCATCAAATGAAGTTGTATCAGGTACTTTGTTTGTTTTTTCAGATTATGCCAGTGTGTTGTTTGATTCGGGGTCTACACATTCATTCATCCCTGAAACCTTTTCTAGTAAAATGGGAATACCATCTCAAGAAATGACTCCTGAACTTTTGGTAAATACAGCTGGGGGAAATGTTGAGGCAAAAAGAATTCATAAGAATCTTCCTATCTTTATCTGTGGAAAGAACCTACTTGCAAACCTTATTGTTCTACCTCTATTAGAGTTTGATGTTATCCTAGGAATGGATTGGCTCTCTATTTAACATGCTAAGATTGAATGTAGAGCTAAGGACGTTTATCTTTAGAAAGACTTTCAGTTTGTGTACAAGAATGAACCCTTACTATTGATAACTTATCAAGAGGCCAAAAAACTTGTAAAAGATGGAATTGAATATTACCTTGCACACATCGTTGAAAATAAAGGAACTGTTCAGATTAATGATTTGCCAGTGGTAAATGAGTATCCGGATGTTTTTTCTGATGATTTTCCTGGAATAATACCAGATCGAGAAGTTGAGTTTACTATTGACTTAGTTCATGATGCTAAGCCAATTTGAAAACCCCTTTATCGAATGGCTCAAATTGAACTTTTAGAGTTGAAGGAGCAATTGCAATATTTATTAGAGAAAGGTTTCATTCGACCTAGCACATCACCATGGGGTGCTCCTATTTTATTTGTTAAAAAGAAAGATGGTTCAATGAGACTTTGCATTGATTATAGAGCATTGAATAACATCACTGTTAAGAACAAATATCCTTTGCCTCATATCGATGATTTGATTGATCAGCTCCAGGGAGATAGGTATTTTTCAAAGATTGACTTGAGATCGGGGTACCATCAGCTGAAGGTAATGGAAAAAGACATTCCGAAGACTGCGTTTCGTACAAGATATGGCCATTATGAATTTGTAGTAATGCCTTGTGGGCTAACCAATGCACCTGTTGTATTCATGGACTTAATAAATAGAATTTTCCATGAGTTCATCGATAAGTTTGTGGTGGTTTTCATTGATGATATTTTGGTGTTTTCTAAAAGTAAAGAGGAGAATAAAAGAAATTTAAGGGTTATCTTGCAAACCTTAAATGAAAAGAAATTGTATGGGAAATTTAGCAAGTGTGAGTTTTGGTTTCAACAAATTTCTTTCCTTGGTCACATTGTTTCTAATGATGGGATAACTGTTGATCCTGCAAAAACAAAAGTTGTGGAAGACTATCCAAGACTCACAAATGTAACTGATATTCGTAGCTTCCTTGGTTTGGCAGGCTATTACCGAAGGTTTGTTAGAAATTTTTCACAGTTATCTAGTCCAATGACTAAGATAACTCGGAAGGGTGTTAAGTTTATTGGGACAAAAGAATGTGATGATTGTTTTCAAGAATTAAAAAGATGATTGGTGAATTCTCCAGTTTTGGAACTACCTTCTAGGAATGGTGAGTTTGTTATCTACAATGATTCTTCATTGAATGGACTTGGTTGCGTCCTAATGCGGAATGATCAGGTAATTGCTTATGCATCACAACAGTTGAAAACTCATGAGGTAAATTACCCTACACATGATTTGGAATTAGCTGCTGTTGTTTTTGCTTTAAAAATTTGGAGGCATCATTTTTATGGAGTAAAGTGTGAAATATATACCGATCAAAACATTTTAAAGTATATATTCACTCAGAAAGAATTGAACATGAGACAAAGGAGATGGCTAGAATTAATCCAGGATTATGATTGTACAATTCATTACCATACGGGAAAAGAAAATAATGTGGCTGATGATTTGAGTCAAAAAAGTAATGCTTCATTAGAAATGTTTCATTTGGAACGTGATCCTTTGGTTAAGGATTTGATGAACTTTGGCATAGAAGTTGTTTGTGCAGGAAGTTCTTCTGTTTTGTTTCAGGTATCAGTGAAATCTTCTCTATCAGACAGAATCAAGCAAGCACAGAATCAAGACAGTGAGTTGCAGAAAAAGGTAGAGCTGGTTCAGAAGTGTAAGTTGCATGAATTCAACATTGATAATGATTGTGTTTTGAGATTTGGGAAGAGATGGTGTGTGCCTTCTGATTCATAGTTGAAGAGAGAGTTGTTATGTGAAGCTCATAGTTCTCCTTTTTCAGTTCATCATGGTAGTACTAATATGTATAGAGATCATCGGGAGTATTACTGGTGGGATGGAATTAAAGGAGATATTACTGATTTTACTGTGAAGTGTTTGACTTGTCAGCAGGTTAAAGCAGAGCGGAAGTTACCAAAAGGGATGCTTCAGCCATTACCTGTGCCAGAGTGGAAATTGGAGAATATATCCATGGACGTTTTTGTGGGATTACTGAAGACATCTCGAGGTAATAATGCAATCTGGGTTATTGTTGATCGCTTGACCAAATCTGCTCATTTCCTTGCTATACGAGATACTTTTTCCCTAGATCAACTTTACCATTTGTATCTTAAAGAAATAGTTAGGTTACATGGATTTTCTATCTCCATTGTATCCGATTGTGATCACAGGTTCACTTCTATCTTTTGGAATGGCCTTCAGAAGTCGTTGGGTACTGAATGAAATTTTAGTACAGCTTTTCATCCTCAATCAGATGATCATTCAGAACGAAAAATTCAGACATTGGAGGATATGATATGATCTTGTTCGATGGATTATCAGGGAAGTTGGGACCAACATCTTTCTTTGGTTGAATTTTCATATAATAACAGTTTTCATTCCAGTATACAGATGTTACCATTTTAGGAATTATATGGGAAGTGGTGTCGAACTCATGATTTCTAGGATGAAGTGGTAAAAAGGAGGTTGATTGGACCAGAATTGGTAGAAGAGATGGCAGAACATGTTCGGTTGATTCAGAAGAACATGAGAGCAGCACAGAGTAGGCAGAAGAGTTATGCAGACAACATGAGGAAGGATCTAACTTTTGAGGTAGGTGATCATGTTTTTCTCAAAATCTCACCATGGAAAAGTGCGATGCGATTTGGTAATAAAGGAAAGCCGAGTCCAAGGTTCATTGGACCATATGAAATTATGGAGAGAGTTGTATCAGTTGCATACCATGTGGCTTTACCTCCGAGTTTATCTCAGGTACACAATGTTTTTCACGTTTTGATGTTGAGAAAGTATATGCCAGATCCATCTCATGTTTTGAGTCCAGAGGTCGCTCAGCTAGAAAAGAACCTATCATATGAGGAACAACCGGTCCAGATTCTTGACCACATTGAGAAAGTGTTACGAAATAAGGTGATTAATCAGGTAAAGGTTTTGTGGAAAAACCACATGATGGAAGATGCAACCTGGGAATCTGAAAATGCAATGAGGGATAATTACCCCCATTTATTCGATAAGTAAATAAATTACGGGGACGCAATTTTCTAAAGGGGGTAAGGATGTTACATCCCAAGTAAATAATGAATAATAGATATTTTTATCTATGTCTATTAATGAATTAAATAGTGTTTTAGAGGCTTAAAATTAAAATAAATCCAATCTTAAGCATGGAGTACACTAATATTTTTTTGAAAGATTGTTTTACTGCCTTTTGATGGAAAACCATTTTTAAATCTATCTTTTGACAATTTTATAAGATATTTTTTTCAAAATAAACTTATTCTTTATGATTGGGACCTCACAATTTACATTGAGTGAATTTTTGGTACTTTTCAGACAATGTTCATTTTTTAATGAATCGTGGAAAATACTGCATTTTACATCAAAACTACTTTTTAATCTAATTTATTTATATGATTAGATTATCTTTTGAATTGGTTTTGAGGTGAAATTAGAGTGTATTTTTACCATTTAATCCAATGGTGGTCATTGGAATCAATTTCACTTTGAAATTGGACTTAAACTGGTGTCAATCTTTTAAAACTTATTGTTTCATAAAAACACGCTATTTGTCATGACAACGGGAATTAATTATTAAATTAATTAATGTGACTTATATGTTTTGAATTTTGTAAAATATACTTCAATTTTGAATTCGTAATATCAAATATTGCATAGGGTGAATTTTTGGTAATTTTCTGAAAAACATCATTTTTTGATTAATAGTGAAACCACTAAGTGGTACTTATAAAAACTGATTTTTCCGTTTAAATGAGATTATTCCATCATTGTGTTTTTAATTTCAAAAATCCAACATACATGGTTGTCATTAAGAAGTAAAATGTTGTTCAATGGGATTAAAATAATTTTTTGGTGAATAGTAACTTATTGAGTTTTTAATCACGATTAGAAGTAATTAGTGTAGTTTAAGGTAAAAATAATGTTTTAATAATATGAGATGAGGTTGAAACATGTCTTAACCTTATTGGATGTGTCATGGCCGACCAATACAAGCCATGGGTCAAATTGGGGACCCCATAAAGCCACATTGGTTGGGAAATGGCATAAATAACTTTTTATTTAATGTTAAAGTAAAAATGACACACACATGAGATGTTTTACTAAAACAATTTTTACATGGGGTTATACAAGTCAGATTTTTGATTATAAATAGTCATTGGAAAGATAAAAAAATTTACTACATCATAGTATTTTTTTTAATAATTTTGAGACTTTAAATAAACAAAATTATTTATGACATCATAATGATGCAGTGATGACCTCAATATTTGACGATTTAAATAAAATGGAAATATAATGTATACTCTAAGACCTACACATGTCCAAAACTGATTGGGTGGGTATATTTAGAACCCTTATCTCCTTATACTCGAATTATATCAATGTGGTACTTTTAAAATCTGATACCCATTTGAAAATAAAGTAACATTTCTTTAGATTCCAATAGTGCCCCTCCTCTCCTCTTATAAAAGGCCCCCACCTCTACCTTCTTACCCACACTCCCAAAGCCTTTGTCTCGACCAACCCCTTCCTATTTTGTCTCTCCACATCCCTCTCTTACTCCTTGAATCCTCACATTGGGATGAAGTCTTCCCAAGGAAGCCTTTGAGCTCAAATCTAAGAGAGTTACCCGATTTTATGGTAATGTCTTCTTTTGAGTCCTTTTGTATGATTTTTCTTCTCCAACCCCCTAAACTCTTTTTATTCATTTCTTTTGTAACACCTACAGTATTCTCAATATACTAGGATGTTTTAATAAAAAGGATTCTAGCTACACATACACACACCTACATCTAATGGTTAAAGGACATACTGTTTCCGTGGATGGTGAATTTATGCCTCCCGAAACGATGATTGTTCAACATTATTTTAACACCTTCAAAGGTGGCCATTAAGATGTCACTATATTTATATATGATATATAATATGTTTATTTTTTCCTTAATCTTCTGTATATTTTATATTGGGCATACCTTTATGGTTTCCATTATGGGTAAACGCGATAACTTCTATTAAGGAAGTGCGGACTACCGCCCCCTCAAAGTGATTTGATTTGTTAAATACCATATGTGGGACTTATAAAGGATGGAACTATGATATTAAATATGATATTATACTGGAATTATAATATACCTTTATATCATTATGATTCCATTCTATAAAAATACGAATTATAAATGAATGTAGCGTTCATCCGTACGTACAGCTTAACATCTCCATGAACGGTGCATTTCGTTTCTTACCTCTAAATGTTATATAATATTATAAATACATGTATGTACTTGATATATATGATATATATGATAACTACATCATGAATAACATTCTGGATATAATGGATACATGAACAACTTGTAATTATAAAGGGTTTTTTTTTCACTCAAGTACCAATGATCGTTAAAACGGCCGTTATTTACATAAATAATTACATAGTGTTCATGACATGGAAATAAGTGATATAAAAGGAATAATGAACTTGAAAAAGGTTCTTCAGAAAGTAGAAATTAACTTATGTTTATTATTTAGGAAATTAAAGAACGATCGAGTCAAGTCGGACCAGAGGTATGGGACTTCGTCTAAATCTCCTTTTATTGAGGCATATTTTGTTTTATACACAACCATTATTTATACGGTGTATAAACCCCTTTGACTTTTACGTTTATCCAAAAGGAATATTTTTTATATGAAGCGTTTTACTAAACAACAAAAGGGAATGTTTTTGTTGTACGTATGCGGCGACAACGACTTCTCCGCCGCCATGACCGTTATTTGAGTTTCGTCTTCCTCTACAAGCCATAACTTCTTTTTAAAATAAAAATAAATACCATTTTTTAATTTTCTGTTATTTTGGTATTGAAAATGTTTTTCATAATGTTTTTATATCAATGTGTTGTATTGATATCTTGTGATTGAAAGGTCAAAATGATATCTTTCCTTTATGCATGTTTTATGTGATAAGATTATGTTGAGGTTCTTGGGCACTATTCTGAAGACGGGTGGTTCCGTGACAAACTAAGGGCAGGTGAGCCCGATATAGCTCTCCAATGCATTGGGGAATGCAATGGAGTGAAATTTTAAGGTTTCTACGAAGAGATTTAGGGAATATACTGTGATGGGTATTCCAAACGTAACCAAGAGGGTTACTCCCTACGTAAGAATGTTATGAATGCCTCAAGTTACCTTTATGTCTTATAATTTCTATGATTTATTCATGATTTGATGAGGTATGTTAAAGTGCTTATGTTTTATGGGTAAAGTATGATTTCATTTTTATGTATATATGTACCCATGTTTCCTTTCCATATTTTTATATCCCTTACTGATCTTTTTATGCTCATCCCAAGTTTATTTGAAATGTTTTTCATAGGTAAAGGGAAATGTACATGATATGATGATAGTGTCAAGGAATATTCAAGAATGAATCCATGTTTTATTTTAAATATGTTTCCATTTATGGGAAAGAAGAATACTATCTTTATGTAACCACTTCGTTTATATGTGGAATGTAATGCAAGTTTTATGATCTAATTCTCTAAAACTCTAAACCTGAAAAGATCTTAAATGTGTAATCTTGTAATAACTCAAGATTATGTAAGGTTTAAGGTTGCGGCCTTATATTATGAAACCATAAATATGAATTCACGCCGTATATGATAAAAAAATTCTCTTCGTAATTTTGCTGGAAATGTCAAAAAGTACCTTAGATGGTGAAAAAAAGAATGATTCTTTCCGTACAATGTGGATAAAGTCAAAAAAGGGTAAAAATGAATTTAAACATAAATTGAATAATTGTAAACATTTTATGAAAACATTTATATAAGTCATGGACAAGTATGACAAATATAACCCTAGTAAATACTTATGTATAAACAATCTATGATAAAAATTAGAAGACAAAATTATCCCTTACCTTAAGTCCAATTTCTTCTGTTCATGTTTGATCCTACTATATAATGATTTAAATAATATAATTTACTTATTAAGGAATCATATTCATTTTTATGATATCATATATGATTTACTTTCTACTTTATATTACCCGTTCATTTGACAATTCTATATTAAAGCCATGTTTTGGGTAAGATTCGTTTCATTTATTGTATGTGTTTGGACTTGTTGTTCTTGATATTATTATTTAGAACGTGATTTACTAAATTCCACACTATAAAGATATATTTATATGTCATAAATATATTCACATTATATATAATATATATATATATTGATTAAATGAAATACATCGTTCATGGAGACGTTATGTCGTAAATATGCATGAATGTTGTTTTCCTTTCCTTATTGACATGAATGAATGTAAGTAGATGATATATATATATAAATTAGCATTATTATAAAATATATCTTAGTATTATTCATTACATATACTTAATAATCATTCTTGAGTGGTTATCATGTAGACTGAATCTCATCACGTCATGGACACTGTAATCGGTAAGTACGCATGAGCGATGATATCATTCTCATAATTATTGAATGTAATTGGAGTGGACAGTATAATATCTCAAAATTAGTATCATGTTATAATAATCATACATAGTTATTATTTCCACCATTATACCAAACCAAGTATGGTGGTGGTGGAAAAACAAATTACACAACATCGTGGAGACAATATTCTGTACGTACACCCACGTGGTGATTTCATTTTTCGTAGGATGGATAAAAGGTGAAATAGGATTGTTTAATATTTATAATGACATATCAGTATAATATTTATACTTATGTTATTACTTTATAATGAAACATCTAATGAAGAGGATGTAGAATAAGAAATAAATTTTAAAGGATCAGTGGAAGATATTACCTCTTCCTCGAAGTGCCTCCTTTAAACATCCTATTAGGGCACTAGAGTTAGTCTTTGAGAATACCATAACCACTATAATGTAACTAGAGTAATTGAGAAGTGTAATTGGTAGGTTTTGGACGATAATGAGTGCTCAAAATTGAGATAATAGGATAGGGAAGGAGGTTCCCATATATAGGAGAGGAGTGGGGATCTTTTGGAATCCTCAAAAATATTAATTTATAATAAACACTAACCCACATAAAAAATCAAAAGTGACTCAAATTCGGATATGATATAACATAGGGTTGTAATATCATAAAAAAAATATTTAGATTTTTTTTATTTTCTTTTAAACCTTATCATTTTGATTTATCTTTATTTAATTTATTTAATTTTATTTGTGCTAATAATGTTATAAATTTTAAATTGTTATAAATACTAACTTATGTATTGTTAATTGTACTAAATTAGATAATTAAATATATGGTATACCATATATATTTTAATTTATAATTTTTTTATATTGTTTTTTATTTTTAACGAATTTAATAATATGTTATTTTCATAAAATATATATTCTATGAATTTTGACACAATTAATTTATTTGAATTTAAATAAAATCCAAATAGAATATATTTTCAATTAAACGCTATCTGATAGATTCATAAAAAGTCATGGTCATCTAGAAACATCGTGGAGCACATTAATTAGTTTATATATTATTTATTTTAATACTTTTAAAATCATTTTTTGATATATCTCTCAACAAAATAATTACTAAAACATTTTTGTATAATTATTTAATATTCATATTTTTCAAAATAAATTAAAAATAAAATACTATGATGAAGATAAATATAATATGTTTCATAATAATAATTTTAGTTGAATTTATCTTCTAAAACAAAGATCTTTTAAAATGTTATATTTATTGAATTATGAAGGTGACAACTTGGACATCATTTTAAATAAAATAATATAAATTTCCTAATTTGTTTTATAAGGCTTTAAATGGTCTGAAACCCAACACATGTATTCTTATTGGTTATATATACTCGACAAATAAGTTTTTGTTAAATTGTTTATCTTTTTAATTGGTATTATTATTTTAATAAAAACTATATTATTGATTTTTCACAAAATAAATAATCTGCGCATCATTAATGTAAAAGATATTAAGGTAATTTTATATTTCTTAAAAATTATTAATAAATAACCATGATAAATAAAAAAAAATTTGCTTTAATTTTAGTATTCATAATATTATTTATTTTCATTATACCCTTATATTAAAAATAATTTAATTTTTAGAGTTTGAGTGAGACATATTTCAGTTTCCATTAAATAATATAAATTGAAGGTCTTAATCTCATCAAAGTGAGTTCAAGAAGATATAATTTCAACCCAAGTATAATTTATAAGGAAATATAATCATCCAATTATATTAAGACATGTTTTAGGGGAATTTTATAATATAATTTTTACCCATAATTACCTAATTTACCTTTAACTCTGGTAAATAAAATTTATCATAATTACTATTCATAATGACCAAAAATAAAGGTAGAATATTAACATAATTTGGAAATATTGATTCCAAATATGGAATCCATTTTTCCAAATTCAATACACATTAGTTGCAGTAATTAATTTCAAATAAATCTTAATGTTGAAAAATACGGGTTTTTGTTTAAAACATTGCAAAAGATTGAATTGTTTTTACCTATGAATTCAATGTAAAATTAATGGTAATTGTATAAATTATATTAAATGGTTAAAATATATTCTATTTATACTTAAAACCCATTAAATATTATAATTTATCCTTATAAATTATCATTTTGAACAAATTTGTTTTAAATTAAACTTTAGCATATTTTTATTATTCATCAAAATATGAATGTTATCAGAATAATGTCAAAAATTTATCCAAATAATTTTTTTTATATGGATTAATAATAAGGGTACATTGTCATATTGAACTTATAAACTTGCAAAAAATTATATTTGAAACTGGTGTGCCATCAAAAGGTGACAAAACTAATTTTTATGAAAAACACAACTTTTATCCGAAAAAATAATTTTGATCCCATACCATGATCTAGAATATGTGTAAGATTAAAGATAATGATATAAAATTAAAAATTTTGTTAATACTATTCATAACGGCGAGTTCACAATAATATTATAATAATATATTGTTGATTAGTGAAACTCGGTATTGCGTGTAACACACGCTATTGAGGAAGGTCGCTATTGCGGGTAACACAAGCCAAGAATAGTTGTCTGTATACGAAGAGAAAATAAATTGATACAGATAACCCATGATAATATTGTTTTACCATAAAAAACAAGACATAAATAAAAATAAAAAGAATCTTTCTCAAAAAAAATCGGGGTGTTACATGGAAAAATAGAAAACAACTGTATGAATGCTTGGAGTGTGGTGGGGCTCAAATTCATTCAACTACTAAAGAGATAATTTTTTTAGCTAAATGAATATAGTAAATTTTTAAGAGGAATAAGCACTAGAAATATTAATCAACATTAAAAATGTATAGAATGGCCCAAGTCGTAGGAATGAATATTTTCTCTCATGAACTCGATCATTTTGATAAGGTTTTTGTATTATTTCTACCTAAATATTTATCCTACAAGACACGTAATGAAGTTACAAGTAATGACTATGAATTTTATATAGATCGGATTCATACATGAGAGGAAACTGATTACCGCTACCAAGAAGTATTTCAACAAGCCTGTTAATATGGGGGTTTATGGAATCAAAGACTTTAAAATACTCAATAATAGATTAATTTCAATGTTGACCAGGAATTATATTACTAATAAATGATATTTAATGTAATATTAAGATAGTAGGATCAATTGAAATTTATGGATGGATATCCACAGTATCTCAGATCATTGGTATAGCCTTCAAATAATCTATCCTTAAAAGAATACTACAAATAAAAAAAATTATTGTGATAAATAACCCTATCTGAAACTATTATAACACATGATGGAATGATCAACCCCACCTGAATATGATTTGGGTAATTTATAACCACATAATGATGGGGATTTCTATTTATATCACACATGAGGTCATCCTTGTGGAGGTAGTACATGAGGCCCAAAGAACTAACTTTATGGATGTTGACACCTAGTTATGGAGACATGGTAACATCGGTATATTCACTCAAAAGAACTATAATAAAATAAATATTGGGTACTCAAACTGAATTCTAATATTTCATGCTCAATTTAAAGTCAATTTCGTACATCTTTATTCGCTTGTTCTCATATGGATGGTTTTTGGAAATAATCTACCCACATGTGATCAGAAGAGGAGAGTTGGGAAAAATAATGACTTGATAAGCCATATTATCATTCGGTTGGAGAGGATAGAGATCACATGTTCTTTGAATTCATGTTTACCAGATCAATTTGAAAAAATTCAGGGAACATCTACTCACTCAATCTATATGATGGGTGATCCACAGAAGAGAAAGTGGAATTTATACACAGTAACAGGTAGAAAAAATCAGATTATCTCCCATTATGTGTTGTTTCACCATATATTATTTTTATCATATATAATGAAAAATTATGAGTTTTTTTGATGAACATGAACCCTCTAATACTACTGAAATTATGCTAATATATATGGCCTTTTCCAACTGATAAAATCTATATGAGAGTAAGGATTAATGAAAAGGATGATATAAATATTCCAACTCCTTTTGGAGTAGTAGGTAATCTATGAAAAAAAATTAATATAAATTATATGATATTGATACACCCAAATGTAAATTTTATCAAAGAAAATGTTCATATTATAGCCTTGGTCACACCAGGTCCATCATGATATGGAGGCATTCACTAAAAACCATGTGGATATATAAAACGTATATTTCACTAGTATATTGGAATATGGACTTCATATGAATGTAAGTTGTTGAAAATGATGCAGTCCATTAAATATTACTTCCATTATAATTGGAATTACATATATATTTAATAAGATGATGAAAATATTTTCATTGATATGAATTAAAGAATGAGGAGTGTCCCACAAAATCTGTAACCCTAATAAATTGACTGTATAAATCATGTCACTCAGCTTAACTAGCTTGTCTTGAATGTGTACAGATAATGTCAAAAAGGATATGATAATTTGTGAAAAAGTGATTTCCTTGAAGAAAGAACACAGATGGTATTCAGAGCACTTGATTATTAGACCACTTTAGTGAGTAATGTCATTTCTGGGGAGGTCAAATCTGAGGTGAGTGAAACCCCTTATATTACCTAATCTTATGTTTTTATACTCTATTTCATTAATAAATATTTTGTATGACCATACAGTCATAGATCCTAGAATTTTTATGGTAAATTTATGAGAATATGAATTAATTAAAAAGATATTTGGCTCTACAAAACCAAACAAAAAATATTAATTTCATGATTGAATGATTTATGTCTTTCGCTCCATATAAATATTAGAGCATATTCCAGTAGTTAGAGTTTCATATGTTTTCCCTTTATTCCTTCGTCTTAAAAATTTATGATTGATATCATCATTGATAAAAATTGGAGTAGGGTATTGAATTTTTAAATTCATAAGTTAACTATATTTTAGAAATTCACTAATTTGTGGTACATCAATATTAAATGATTTTTCATTTACAATAACTATTTTTTGATTCATTTTTAATTTATAGGTATGTTCTATATTCCCTTTATTTCCCACAAATAAACATCGTATAGTCCTTGTAATACATTACCCATATTATATACATGAGTGACATTATATTATTCCCATAATATTATTTATCTCACATATATCAATAAGACTCCACCCTTTTAATCATTCTTGTGTATGAAAACCGAAATAAGTCATGTTATTTATCATAATTCATGAAATATAGTTTCTATAGTAAAAACTTATTTTACTCCAACACCTAACCTGATATACTAACCATGCATAAAATCTTTTTATTTTCCATGATATCCAAGGTAAACTTATATCCTTATGTATATAAAAATTTAGAAAACCCAAAACTGGTTAATCATTCTTGGTGAACACCATATTATTTTTATTGTTACATAATTATATGAAAATTAATCCTCAAAATGTATTACACGTAAAATTATTATATTATCTTCTATTTAAACTTAAATCACTCTAGTTTTGATCATGGTTTATTTAGATTGTATTATTTGGTATTCCATTACAAATTTCCATAACATTTTAAATATTATATTATTACATATAAATAGAATAATATTTACCAATGAATAATCTAATAGTGTGTCGAGCCGTGATTCCATTCGTAGGTCTAGTGATCATGTACGATAGTTACTATTGATTTTATACCCAAGAAACCATTTCTATTGTTGGTACCCATATGTGAGTCTTTTCCATGACCAAATGAATATTTATATATAATAATGGGGTAAAATTTCAAGGAAACCCATACAATCCATACATTAATTAAAATTCAAAATAATAGACTACAAAGAGTCTCGTACACGGGGTTTTCACTAAAGTTATATAATCCTTATCCCAAAAACATCAATAAACTAATCTTAAAAAATAAATATACAATATTCTAATACCAATAATAGTATCAAAATAAAATCATGACATTATTTTAGTTCATTAACATAATTTTTCACTATATATAGAAAAATGAAATTAAAATCACATTAATGGAAGGATTACTTTAATTGAAAACTAGATACATAAGAAAAATATTTTTATAATACATGTATAATATTTCCAAAATATAGCCCCAATATAATCCTTTTAGACTTCTCATATGCTATACTCATCATCATAACATGGTTAAATACAAACCTAAAAAATGGACTAACATAGTTGACCAATAATGGTAAATTTAAATCATAATTTTTCAATGTCAACTTTGAGAATAATATGATAACATTGGTAAAGTCTAGATACATTATAATTTCATATAGAAGAAAAAAAATTCACACTTCGTGGTATTATTCTTTTAATAACACCATTAATGAATAAAATTAGCATAAATCAATAGTAAATAAAAATATCCATGATATAATAACATAATAATGATAATAAGAATCGTAAAAATATATTTACTAAAAAGTTAAAATAATTACTAATAGAAAAAAAAATTCATCATCCCCATCAAAATTTCCTTTTCTAACAAGAAAATTTTATATAATCAGGAGTATATTTTTTACGATATATAAACCTTCTAACTAAGGAATTTTAGATTGATATTAGACATCAATTTTCATCATATATACTTCTGAGTGTCACTTTAAAATCATTTAGTTATCTCACAATAAATAACCCAAATTAAATAAAATGCGTTTTATAAATATTTTAAAAATAATTCAAATTTGATTTATAGAATAATGAATCCATGAAATGAAAAATTGTTTTGAATCCTTTTTAAATGGAATCACAATATTAAATAAATCATAATCATAATAAGATAATCTTATGGAAAATAAATGCTAATCATAAGATATTAAGTAACATATTTGGTAAATACCATTCAATTATGATTAAAAATTATATGGTATTTACACTATATAAATAATGGGTATATATTTGTGTAAATAATTTCCCCAAACATTTTATGTATGGAATATAGGTGAATACCCTTCTGTTATAAGAACGAAATATAGACTATTTAATGATAAAAAATAAGACATAAATCATATTTATTCAATTTTGATTTTTATGAAAGACAACGATGGTCATGTATCTTTTCTCTAAATGGGACGGAAATTAACATAGAGTTGTATATGATGAATGTTAATGGTTTCATTTAAATTATTTCCTTGATTTGTTATAAAATTTGTCAAATGACAATGATGTATATGAACAAAACTATTTATAGAAATTTATAAAAATAATATTCAAAAAATGAAATATCCATGATCATTTGAAAACATATTAAAATAAATATTTTTAAATTAATGTGGAAGATTTTTTATTTAATATATTTAAAAATTGATGGAATTCCTAATATAAAATAACAATGGTGATAGGAAGATGGGTTTACACATTAAAAAATATAATTCTATGCTTTTCAAAAATTAATAAAAATAAATAATCTGAAAAACATAAATATTTCAATTAAAACATTAAATGGTGGCCAAGTAGTACAAATGAACAATATTATATTATTTAATAATATATATGCATATTAAAAAATTAATGTATATAATAATGTTATGTAAAATGTTTATGTTCTTGACTAAATGCAATGGAATGATAAATTCTCAAATGATAAGTAAACCCTATAATAATATGAAAAATGAAATAAGAAGAAGAAAAGTAATATCCCAAAAATTACCAGATGAGAAAAAATATTTGTGATTTTATATTGAAATGTTTATTACATATTTAAATGGTTAATATTTCAAAATAATAATTTATTCTAAAATTATATTGGTGATAAAACCCTCAAACTATTGGTTACAAAAGAATCAATGCATCTGGAGAGGATATTAATTATATTGACGGAAAATGAAATTAAATTATAGATGGTTTTCTTAAATAAAGTAATATGGTAGATAATACACAATAAAAAATAAATTATTGTTTCTAATTAAGAACATGTATATATAAATTTTTATTTTTGGAAAATAAATCCTAAAAACCATAGATATTTTAATATTACAACTCATTAAAGAATATGATATAAAAAGTAACATTAAATAAGAGGAATTATTATAAAATCTGGAATAAAATATTTAATGTGAAATTGATTACCCCTCATAATTTTTACATGGTCAATAAAAAAATAAGTCTACATGATCTAAAATTTTAGATAGATACCCTTATTATAATTATTAATATCCACTAGAGCAATTTATTATCATGTATAAAAAAATTATATAATAACAATTTGTTTGAGATCATACTCAATATCAAAAAACTTTTGTAAATGTAATTAATAATTAATTTCAACATTTTTTATTCATTATTTGCTTTCAATATCAAGTGTCTGCATTATAGATTATTTTTATCTCGAGAAAAAATAATTGTGATGTTATTTCATTATTCCTTAAAATGAAATCATTCATATTAAATTAAAATCACTTTGATAGATATTTTTAAGAATAAATAATCTTATAATTTATTTATAATTAATTTTTGGTAATAGTTACTATAGAAGAAAATGTTGGAAAATATGATTCAATTATTCTTTAAAAATAGATATTCATATCATTAGTAATAAGTTAGACATTAATGATAACATTAAATAATAAAAATAAAATATTTATGATAACGTTAATGTAATATAATATCATAAACTATGTTTTTGTTATATTATATGTTATTTTTTCACATCATTGATCAATAATGTTGATAGAGAGGCACAAACATTAACATACTTTTATTGATTAGTGATTAAGATAAGATAAGAGATTATTTCTAATAATATAAATATTTGAAATTAATAACGATATAATATATATATTTATTATTTAGAGAAATATATTATAAAATATTTAATAAAATATAAACATGATCAAAAATTAGACATGTAACATCATAGAGGATATTATCTCGACAACTCACGATTAACTTATTCAATTCAAAATAAATGGGAGGGATATAAGATTGATAAAAAGGATTTTATTTACAAACATTATTATATTAGTAAGGTATTATTATATCATACAACCATTATAATTAGTTATGAGAGATGATGGTGAAAATTGAAGTTACCACATCATTGATGTGGTAGTTTGAATGAAGCATGAATTATGACTACATTTTTCATAAAATAAACGGTGGTAATTTGAAAATAATTATTACAATATCATAATAAATTTATGTATAAAAACAATATTAATGTAATTATAGATTTCATAAAAATTTTATATGGTATGTAATTATGAAATTGGATATTGTAATTTAAAAAGTACTCACATCTAGGTCCAGGGATTCCCTTTGGATGACCTCATGGAATTAGTGGTCCAATGAAATTGTATTTTAATCATATGATTAATGAAAATGTATTAAATTTTAAAAAATTAAAATTTAACCATACAAATTTGATAACTACGTATAATTCTTGCCTTTATGGGGTGGTGAGGGGTTCCTTTTATAAGTGGATAAAATGGAATTTTTTAAATATTTCATATCAATATAAATAATTCACAAGTTTCACACTTCTTGAAGAATATATAATGGATAATTATATTGTGATTGATGATATATTTTCAATATTATGTGATCTATTTTATTGAAAAAAATTTATTTGAAAATTCATTATAACCATTACTCATGGAATTTTCAATTTTAGAATTTTTATATATACCATTGTAACTTGTTTTTTTATTTTCATTTACATTGTATGAAAAAAATTAAAAGGTAACCTACTAAATAATTCTTAACTACTGATTAAATATATTAAATCCATATTATTATATTAAATTATTATTTATAGGAAAAATCAACTTTATCATTTCTACAAATAACATGTAAATATCAATTTTTAACGTGATTTTTTATCTTAACATTTATGTGTATGAAAAAATCAGTAATGTATTTTAATTTCATGATGTAAATTTTATTAATAATAATAATTAAATCCTACGATTTAATCAAAACCCCACTTTTTAAAATATAATAAATAAATAAATAATACCAAAATACATTTAATTAGGAATTATTAATTAAATCCATAATTTTTATCATAGGATTTATGAAATAATATTTTAATAATAAATAAATACTATTATTAAATTGCCTATTAATCTTTTCATGAATTTTTAAATCAATTTTATCTTGTAAAAATGATATAATAATTATTTTTAGTTATAATTGTATTTTTTCACCATTACCACTAAAAATCAACTATTTTTAAAAATTCCCAAAAAATAATCCTAAGATAATATGTTATTGAATGTAAAAAATATAAATTTAATTATGATAAATTCATATTCCACAATATATAAATTTATTGTTTAACTGAAAATCAAAAATATAAATAAAAACAATTTAATAAAAAAAAATTTAAAAGAGTTTTATTACTAGTTTTTCATATAAATCAATAATATAACAAATATATATATTTTTATCATATATAATTATATTTTCAATGTTTTAAATTTAATTTTAATGGATAAAATATATGAATTTTAATAAAAATCATATTGAAAAAAATATAACATTTTCATTAATACACATAAAAACGTCAAATTAAAATAAATTTTTTATATTATAAAATTTTAATTTACTAAAACATTTTTGTTAAAAAATTAATTTAGTTTTATATGTACATAATATTTTTTTAATATTAATATTAATAAGTTACTCATAAATAAATATATATAATGTTTAATGATTTTTTCTATTTCAATTTAAATTATATTATAAAAAATTTATTGGTAAAAGTGTACAAGGTCATTATATCAATTAAAAACAAGTATATACAGTGACCATACTCTCAAGGACCCGATTTCTAATCACTAGACTTACCATGACCATATTTATTATTTAATGATTTTCTACCAATTAAATTACAATTTATAATCAAGTGTTGCATTCTTAATTTTAAATTCACATTTTACATTTTCGTAGTTTTCTTTTATATGTTTCATATTTATTTTTATAATTTTTTTATTTATTAATTAAGTTTTATTTTATAAATTTTTATCTTATATCAATTATTTAATAATATTTTCTCCATTCTTTTTTTAAATTTTAGAATTATAAACAAATTTTTCTATTGAAATAATATTCTACAAAAAATTGGGTTTATAAAAAGATATGAAAATTTAATATAGCATCCTAACATGTACCTCATCATAAAAACACTGGTAATAATTTTCCATCATTCATATCAATTAAAACTAATAATCTAGTTCTCTGGTGAAATTATTCTTCAAACACAATGCATCCTCTACAAGATGAAAATCAAATAATGACTTGGATATATATATATATAATAATAATTTGTAATGAGAATCAACCACCATTCATTACATCATGTTATTATATTTATAATAACATTTCTTGCACAAATATTATAAAAAAAATTAAAAGTGAACATTTTTGTAAAAAAATAGTATCTCACTCATTCCAATGATTAGATAATTTTATAAATCATCTGATCATGTGATTGATAATTAATCTATAGTTATTATAAATTTATTTATCTATACATCACAATATTATCCCTCTTCATTATACAACAACCTATATTGGAACGAAATTATTCATAGTACATTAATTCATTTATTGAATTGATAAATGATCAGAAAAGGAATAAATGTTAGTTTATTCTTAATCTCATCAAGAGATCCTTCTAATTTATCATCATGGTAAAACATCACTCCTTTTAGTGATATTAACATCATTAAGGAAACTAACATCAAAAAATAATGATTTGTGTAGTTGTAGTAACAATCCTTAATAAGATCACATTGAATCATCAAAATATTATTATTCTTCCCCGAGGATATCACATATTTTATTTTTTCATGATCCATCGAGTATCTATTTTTAGAAATCACATTCCCATTATATATGACATCCCACTTAAAAAATTTATATTTGGATAATTTTTTTTGTAAATTTTTGTTCCATAATATTCCATATACAATCATAAAATGATATCATTAATCCTCCTCTAATCCTAAAAAATAATAAAAATATCTATGAAATTCATTTAATGTGATTCAATGTTTTCATAAGATACATGATACTTTTATGAAATAAATATACAGTGACCATTAGATTCCCAAAATTGAATTATAAAAAACTCATGATTCATATCCTATATCATTAAATCAGTAATTCCATTATAAAACTTCTACCTCACATGTGAATATGTTGACTAAAGTTTGATTTTTAAAATTTAACAATATATCGGAAGAAATTCTTACAAATAATTAATGAAATTTAATGTGTTGTTTTTTCATACTTACAAAGAACCATATTTCCCTGGGCCATCGCTTTGTGAACAACTATAGTCTAGGTGGTTCTGGGAGTCATCAGTTAATCATTTTAAGAGTTTTCCATATTCCCAGTTTTCCATCGGCATGTTAGTTAGTCAACAAGACAATGCATCTGTGAGTTAGAGGCGTCAACATATATAGGTCAAGGCGTTAGTGAGTAAGGGTGTCGATACGTTGAGGCGGCATTAGTTTGAGGCGTTGGATGGTCATCCTGTCGGTATCTCAACATTGGTAGGTCATATTGGTATCTCACCCATCGATGGCTCCACATCAGTGACTCAACCATTGGCAACTCATTTGTAGTTTTCCTAGTTTTTCCATGTTTTCTAGTTTCACCCGTCTTACTTATTATATCATATAAACCAATATTAAATCCTACTTAGTGCATTTTTAGGGAGTTTATAAGGGTATTAATTATATATTAAATCTTCCTAGAATACCTGGTGATTTGAGATACCCATACCATGTGATATTAACCACGATCCCACTATAATGACTTCTGCAAATTATTTTTCCATTAAATTAGGATCTAGATCATCATTTCCGGGATCTTCCCTTCTTTTGGTGTTTTTCATTTCCCCTTTCTGTACCTACATCATTATTCCCCAGTATAGTCATGTGCATGTGTTGGATCTCTGCTACTCAGTTTCCCTATAGTTCTTCCCAAGTGCTTGTGCGACCCCTATTCATGGCATTAGGAGGATCTTCGATCCTTTGATCATCCCATAGAAATTTCTTATATAACTCATTATTTTTGCGTCATGTGGGGTGGGTGTTCTAATTATTCATCATTAGCAATATCTAAATACTTTTCTAAAAATAATTAACAAACACGGAGTAAATCAGATCAATACATAACAAGGGTAAGTAAAATAATGTACAAGTATTTGTTTATTGTTGATCACCTATTTTATTTATAATATTTAATTCTTTTATGGATTTTTGTAACTTTATGTATTTTGAAAATCAGGACTGTTGGTGGCCTTTTCTGGTGCACAATTGATTTTTTGTTTTTGTTACAATGCTTTAATAAAAGGTGGTAACAAGAATTTTTTTTAAAACATATACTTGGATAAATAAAATGATGCCCTTGGATGAAAAAAAATTATGTGATCACCTAGTTTATAATTAAAAGGAATTAAAGAACCTATTATCGTTAAATTTTAATATATATATATATATACACACTTCATGTTTATAGGTGTGGATGATTTCTGTGTTTAGTTGAGTTTTGTAACATTGTGTGAGTTTTTTTTTCTACAGTTGGGAGCATTGTTGTGGTTAAAAGGGTAGATAAAGGAGTTGGTTCCATGAGATGGGTGTGGTATGTGTGTACAATAGGTTTGTAGGTTAATTTTAGTTTTTGGGGGATAATTGTATGGGGAAGTACATGGGGTGTGTTGGAATCCTAGTTTGAGAGACTTATTGATTACAAAATGGATGGAATTTTAAGTAGCTAAACATCATTTATTTGTGTCAAGGTTGTCAAATAATGTTGGTTAGTGGGACTGTAGTGTGGTTATGAACATCTATTAAGTGGGACTAAATCTAAGAAGTGAAGGGAAAGAAGGCTATAGGGGTGGGTTGTGAGATATGTATTGTGTGATATAGTTTTGAATAACGATTATTGGAAAAAAATGAACATGTTTCAATGATGTTTGTTTTTTTATTTCAAACTACTGTAAATCTGCTATTGTACTATTGTGCAGTGGGATTCCAGTTTGGTTATTATTGTTATTTTGGTATGGTGGTAGTTGGTAGATTCATTATGGTCCAGTAGTAAATTACAATTAATCCCTTAAATAAATAAATGGTCTATGGTTAAATGAAAATTGGTTTGGTTTGAATGGTTGTGAAAATAGTTGTAGCGGAAAATGTGTTTTTTAATGGTCAAGTTGATTGTTCAAGAGCCCATAGGTTGGTCTATGTTTTTTCTTAATTGTAAGTATAAAATTCTATTCCTTGTGATTTTTATATGCACCCCACCCTAGTTGATCACCATGTTCCAAACACTACCATTTTGTGGAGGAGGGTGTTTTTTCAAACATCTTAGTGGAGGATGGATGGATGGTTACTGATTTTCTTCCATGCATCCTCTTCAGGTTTCTTACTAGTTAAGCATATCAAGGTAGGCTGTAATGTATTAAGGATTATCATAGTCCATGATTCTATGGGAAGGTTATTGTAGATGAGATGCCTAGGTGTTTCTAGGAATGTATTGTTTTCCCATGTGTCTTTAGGATAAAACCCATTTGTTATTAAGTGATATGCGTGGTTGTTGTGGCCCAAGTCTCATTGGGTGGGATTGTGTGTGGATTGATGCCCATGTGTGTATGGAAGGGATGTGGTAGTGGGAATTCATATGGAGAGAGTCTTAGCATCAAGACGTTAGACAATAGGGGTGTATGCTTAACCAGTGGGAATGTTGTGCGAGGTACCCAAATATCAATGTTACTATACTATTACTTCACTTGAATTGAGTTATTTAGTGATTACGCCATGGCGAGGATGAACTGTTTAGTATTACATGGTATGCGATTTTATTTTCTTATATTTTATCATAGAGACGATAGTATGTTACCTCACTTATGTATGGGTGGATATAGTTCTCCTTATCTGTATACATGTATACTCACCCTATGTATATGAAACTGTTTTTAGTTTTCTAGGAGGACATTGAAAATTGTTTTGGAAATTACTGGCTTGGGCATCAGGAAATGTTCTTGTTGCTTCTTAGTCTCTTTATTTTAGTAAAATACTTATGAGTTTTACTGTACCATGTTGCATCATTACATTTGAATATTCACGTGTGAATGGATTTTGATTTTATTCTTAGTTTTTGAATTTATAGTTTCATGTGATTTATTATCATATCTCTAGATATTGTTATATAAAAGTGGTAATGCTTTTCTTATATAGTGAGATTTTATACAATTGTTACTATTCACCGCACTAAGGCCTATTGAAGGTGGAAATTGAGGGTCATTATCTATCTTTCAACTAGAGTAAGGAACAACCTGCCACATTGTTATCCCTTCCCTCATCATGAAGAATGAAGGTGATGAAAAAATGGAATTGGATGAATGGATTTGGTGTTTTACATGTTAGATAGAGTTAGAGTTGGGAGTAGTGATTATTGCATGGGATGGTAGAAATATGGTGTTAGGTAGTCATTGTGTGTGAGATTGGACATGGAAACTAGCTAGGACATAGGATTTTATAGCCCCCTGATCCGATGCAAGGACTGTAGAACTATAAATGACCATTTGACTCTATACCGATTTCAGGGTAGAGAACCTAGGATATGTACATAATTCATAATAAATTTTTTTCTTGTTTGAGTTGGGTGTTTCTGGAAATTTAATAAATAATTAGTAAAAAAGAATATAAATGAATATTTTTGCACAACCAAAGCATAAGAGTTCATTGTTTCCTTTTTTTAGATGTGGAACCTGAACATCGCACATGTGTCGTACGAGAAGTAGAGGCCCAACAATTTGAACATGTTTACTAGTGGAGGACCAATAATGAGCTAAAAATTGTTCAATGGAAAAAGTTTCTTCAATGACATCCATCGGTAGACTCTGGGGTTGTACAAGGGCAGAATCATAGACATGGGGATAGGCAGTTGGCATGAGGAGCTGGTGATCACATTTATCTTGATCCAGGATTTGATAGAGTACTAGGTTCCTCTAGAAGTGATCTAGATATGATAATTATTGAATCTGTGGTGGATGTTGTACCTCAGAGAAAGTGCAGAAAAATGAGGTTTTCTGGGCTGACATTGAGAATGGATTATAGGAGGAATTTCTTTCTTCCACAGTGAATGCTGATAATAGTTTATATATACTCTTAGTTAAGTAGGGTAGTTGTTGGTATGGTAAATGTGGATTAATTTCAATGCCCTCATGCACTTCACCCTGTATATCATTTCAGATGAGGAGCCCTAAGTGAGACACATTGAGGCGGAACTCTGACTGTCCCATCAGTTTGTTGTTACTCTTTTCACTATAATGACATACATAGTGTTTTTGAAGAAGGATGAGGTAATGGAAAGGATGAACTATATAGGAGGTGGGACGAGAGTGGTTATCAAACAATGTTTTTCAATAGGGAAAGCGGTCACCAGCAGGTCTGTTTTGTTATGCCGTCTAGGATTCAGATATCAATAAAGAGACTCCAACAGTTCCAGTATCGATCTTATAGTCCTCACCCATTCCTCATGGGTCATGGACTGTGGTTATTTGTCTGTGGAGGCTATTAACATCATCAAATCCAATCACCATAGAGTGGGGTTGGGCTGGTTCCATACCCACCTCAATACTAACACTTGTCGGTCAGGCCCTTCCAACAACAGGGGCAATGAGCTCCCACTCAAGCATGGGTAGATAGTGTTGGGGGATTATAACATTAGGGTGCCCCTCATGGACCTATACCATGTCTTTTTCAATTATATAGTCGATCGTAGATAGGTAGAGTAGCTGGGAATGGGTAGATGCACACCGTATAGGTTACACTTCCATCAAGGTCAGAGGTTGTTCGAGGTATGATCATTCTCATTAGTACTCTTTAGTGTTATTTGTTTGATTCAGGATCCTCAGACTCTTTTAATTTTTCACATTTTAACATGTTCTATGGGCCTAGAAGTAGAGAGGCTTTCGTTGGCCATAGTAATTAGTATTCTATTTAGAGGTCATACCAATATGTTTGATGTTTTTCGGGGGTGTATACTAATGATGGGGCCATATCAGTATAGTGGCGATCTTCTTCTACTATAGATGAAGACATAAGATGTCATCTGATACATAGACAAGTTGTTTTCTGTGGACACTGTTGTAAAATTTTTCTAGATTAGCGTCATGTTCTTATATGTGGGCATCCAACACGTAGCATTCATTGACGGCCAAAGTTTCTAGGAGGGAAGCCGGTGTATGGAGCTTCATAATTATTTTTTAGGCGAGGAGTCTGTGGAATTAGTAAATACAAAGATAGATGACGTTTTAGGGGGTTGTCAGTGTGTTCAGGGATGTCTTCCGTGAAGTGACCGACATATTTTTTATTATTATTTCCAAAATACTTTTGAGGAGAAAGTCATAAACCAAGAGTACACGAACCATTAAATATCATAGTAGCCATACCCATCAACAATTCCACTATAAGGTTCATCACCAAAGTGGTTGTTACTCTTCCACTACGAATTGATGTAGAGTTTAGAATATACTTGACAACCAGTGCCCATCCAATTTTGATGGTACCCAAGCAGATGAAATATTCTAATTTTCTAGAGTTATAGATTCAGGTTGAAGACCTAATGAATACGGTTTTTATCCATCAAAGTATGTTGTTATAGGGTGCTTTAGTTTTTTACACGAAGCAATTGGACGATGTTATAAGAATATTCATAGACTACCTGAGACTAACTCAGGTGACGGTAAAGAACCATTAACCCCTTCCGAGGATAAAAAAATATTTTAAACCAGTGGAAGGGGGGAGGATGGTTTTATATGAATGACATGTGTTTAGGATACCACTATTTGAGTTTAATGGAGGATGAAATCATAATGACTACATTCAGGAGAATTTGTTGGAACATCGAGTTCGTGTCCATGCCATTCAGTGTCACGAATGCACTAATGGTGTTTGTGGGGCTCATGAACTCTGATTTCTATGAGTTTCTGGACCATTTCATCTTTTTTGTTGATCGAAAAATCCTGGTCTACTCAAGTTATGTAGAGGAGCATGAAATTCTTTTGAGGAATGTCATGGAGGTCCTCTAACCGAACAAGCTATATGGGATGATTATCACGTGGAATTTCAGGACATGAATGGTTATCTTCCTAGGACACGGGGTGTCCTGGCAAGGGAATGTAGTGGAGCTTTCAATGTTCTAAGTGGTTTTTTCTTTTCTAGCACCCAGGAAAGATGTATGGGGTTGTACATTTTTGGGACTAGCATGATATTATCGGATGTTCATAAGTTAATTATCTTGAGTTTCATCTCTATTGACGTCTTTGAACTAAAAATATGGGGCCTTCATGTATATCATGCTATTTCAGGCATTTTTTTCTATCTAATGGGGAAGCTCGTCATTTCCCTAGTGCATTGGTTACTAGATGAAGGGGATATATTTGAGGTGTTATGTAACAATCGTGGGCTAGTATTTCGATGTGTGTCGATGAAGCATTGAGGAGTAATATCTTATGGGTCTTGGATGTAATGTCCTCACAAAATTAATTATGCCACCCATGATATAGATCATGTAATGTTCATGTTTGTGCTAATGTTTTGGTGGTATTTCCACATGGGGGAGTGAATTTTTGTCTTTATGTTCACAGGAGAATGAGGTTTATCATTTCCCAATGAGACATAAACATGTGGCAGTAAAGTTTGATGGTGTTCCTACAGGATTATGACATTGAAATCTCTTACAACCCAATGACGTGAAATGTGGTAGCCGATTAATTTGGGATGAAAGTATCAAAAGGAAGTACATCTAGAATCCACGAATACGTGGAAGTAATGGTGGAGTTGACCACATTTCACATGGATTTTGGGGAAGATAGTTTCAAAGTTAATTTATATCTGATGATAGTATAGTCTTCCTTTGTGTGATTGGTAAAATAGTCTCAGTGGGGAGACGTAGAAGATGAAGTAATTCGTGATTGCATTGTCCAGTGTGATTCTCTAGAAGGATGGTTAGAGGATATCCATAATGAGATTTTTTTTCTATCAGAATCTATTTTTCTGAGTGGAAATGCATGAGGGACTTATCTTTGAGTTCTATATATCACCCCTAATATATAATCCACCTGTATATAAGATATTACAAGGATCAAGGGACCATTTTTTGGTCTAGGGTAATGCAGGTAGTGGAAGACTTTGTGGAATGATTCCTAGTGTGTCAGTAGGTGAAGGCCAACCGTAATGTTTTTGGTAGTCTATTGCAGCAAATGGATAATCTCGAGTGGATTTGGATTAAAATATCGATGGAGTTTGTCACAATATCACTAGGGGATCAGGGAGGATGTGATGTTATTTTTCTATTGGTGGACCAGTTGACGAATTCAGCTCACATAATGGTAATCAAGGAGACGAGCGTAGTGGGTGCCTCTTCATGGAGATATGCGGTTGAGGTGGTATGACAACATGGTGTTCCAAGATCCATTAGTTAGTATTGGGATATATGATTTACATCATGAGTCTAGAGGGTATTTCAGCATTCCATTGGCACCTAGTTATGTATTTTCACTTCCATCCACCCTTAGATGGATGGGAAAACATATGAAATTGTCCATGCATTGGAGGAAATGCTTTGAGTGTGTGTCCTGGACTCTATAGAATTTGGCGTGCGATGCTCTCATTGGGTATATTTTTCAAATGATGATATCTATCACTCTACAATTGTAATGGAACCATTCAAATCCTTGTACTGAATATTTTTTTTCTCTCCTATTTGTCGGACATAGGAAGGGGAAGCTTGCTTTCTTAGACCACAGAGAAGGTTCAACTGGTGTCTGAGAGGATGAGTTTATCTTCGGACCAAATTTAGTCGTATTCTGATCACTTAAGGAGGCACTGGATTTCGGGGTTGGGGACCATGTTTTCTTAAAGATCTCCCCTGGGCATGGATAGAGATGTTTTGTCCAAGGAAACATTTATTCTCCCAGGTACATCAGACATTTGAAGGTGTTTTCGAATGTTGGTGAAATAGAATATCATCTTTAATTTCAACTAATGAAGTAAAGGATCCAAGATGTATTTCCTATTTATTAACTATTTTGGTATTAACAAGATTATTCCCACATCCTAGACTGGGTAGAGTTGGATGTCGACGCTGACACAACATCCATGGATTGGCCAATAAGAATTGAGTATCTTAAGGAGAGGGAGCTCCAATGAATGTCCATTACTTTAATTATTGTGTTTTGTACGAAATGTGGTTTCAAAGAGAAGACCTAGGGGAGAGAATAACATATGTGATCCCATAACCTAGAGATGTTTTGAGTTTTCTCTTTTGTTTTTCCTTCTAACATGTTTATGATGATATTTTTTAACTCTATTGATGTATGATAAGTAGATTACATGTTCCCTAATTTTTAGTGTAATTTTCTTACTAAGGGTTGGGGATAACATGATCCCTATTCAAGACACATTAATGAGGATGTGATGAGAACTCTGTAGGTGAGATATTGTCACCCAAATATAATAGTAACATAACATGGGGATAGTGTTCCCTAATCCACGCATCATAAAAATGTGACCTTTGGTTGTTGTGTGGTTGATTGGGGAAGATTGGGGCCTTAGTGATTGCACCATTTTTTATAATATAGATTATAAGTACCTGTTCTAGGATATTGATGTATTAACACAAAACTTATAATAAGACAAGGTAGTTTGATCCTAAGCGGTATCTTAAGTTGTTGTTGTCTAGAACCTCTCTCTATTATGGATTGTATTTTTAATTCTCTAAGATGGGAATACCTTTAGTGGTAATTGATGTGATGACCCAGAATTCCTCAGGCCCTCCCTATGTGAAAAATCATGTTTATCGTGTTCTGGGAGGCAATATTGGCTCACATCAAGAGTTTTCCAAATTTTCAGTTTTCCATCAGCATCTTACTGCATTATCATGTCAGTGTGTCTTCATGATAGTGTTTCTGTGGGTTAGTTTTTTCTTATGTCTGTTCATCATTGAGCTAGAGGCATTAAAATCAATAGGTTAAGGCATCAATGAGTATGTGTGTCAGTAGGTCTAGGCGTCGAAAGGTCGAGGCATATGTAGGTCTTTCTGCCTATAGCTCTATGTTGGTGGACCATCATTGGATGGTATTTTTATTAGATCACTCGTCGGTGGGTTAATTTCAGTGACTCACCCACAACTGACTCACCCATCAATGACACATTTGCAGTTTTTCAAATTTTTCCCAATTTTTCAGTTTCACCCCTCTTACATCATATTTGACGTAAAATGAGTTTATAGCCTTCCATATAAATTTTATGGTCATTTCAAAGGTTATTAATTATATCTTTAATCATCCTAACATACTGTGAATTTTGAGATACCCAAACTGCATCATCCTGCCCATAATCCCACATTATTGTCATTTGAAAACTATTCTTCCTTTAAAATATGATTTGGCTCATCATGGCTAGGATCTTCCACTCCTTTTGTGTTTTATTTTTCCCCTAAGTTAGAATTGAGACTCACTCCCCAGTAGTGTCCTGCTTCTGGTCTAGAGCTCTGCTATTCAATTTCCTTAATGATATTCCCTTTTGCTCGTGGGACACATGTTCCTGGTGCAAGGAGGAACTATGATCCATTGATCATACAATAGGGATTTATTTGGTCTCAAATTATTTTTTTCATCATTCTAGGTGGGTGTGATAATGATTCCATTCGACTATTGGCAGAATAATTTTTTAAAATTGAGAATAAAACATGGAGTAAATATGGACAAAATATAATTGGGTAAAATAAAATAAAGGGTAGGGAGGGGTTTGGTGTTGATCACGTATTTTGTATGTTAGGATAGATTCTTTTATTGATGTTTTGGCTTTGTGCCTCTTGAAAATTATTACTATTGGTGGTATTTTATTTACGACAAAATATGTTTTGTTTTGTTTACATGTTTTGAGAAATGGCCACTACAGGAAAAACTGTTAAACATCATATACATGGTTATATAATTGGATTCCTTGGGATCAAATATATTGTGTGATCACACCAGTTATAAATATGAATAAATAAAGAGCCTCTACATGATAAATATGAATATATATACACATCCTATTGATAGGAGTGTATAATTACTCTGTTCTATTGAGTGTTGTAACATTGTGTTAGTTGTGTGGTGCTAATATTTGGAGCATGGTTGTGGGTAAAAGGGTGGATATATGATTTGCTTCTATGAGATGTGTGTGTTATGGGTGTAGAGCGAGTTTTGGGATAATGGTAGTTATTGTGGGATTTGTGTGTGGTGAATTACAAGGTGTGTGTTAGTATCCCAATTTGAGATACTAATTAATTTTAGATTAGATTGATGTATGGATAGCTGAACTGCCTTTTTTAGTGTCATGACCGTCGAACATTGTTCTGTAGTGGGACTATGGTGTGCTTATGAACTGGTATGTAGTGGGACTATATTTGGGAGTTATTGGTCATCATGGATATCGGGCTGTGTTATGTGAGAAAGATTTTGAGGTATAATTTTTATGAATGATTATTGGAGATAGCTGTAAAGGAGTCTAATAAGATTAGTGCATTATATATTTGATTGTAAATCTAGTTTTCTACTATTGTGCAGTGGGACTACAGTTTTGTATTTCTTATTATTTTGTTGTGGTTTTACATAGTACATTCTAGGTGGAGCTCTAATATATTACAGAAAATCCCTTTACTAAATAAATAAATGGTATATGGTTAAATGAAAAGGGGTTGGGTTTATGTGGTTGTGCATATAGGGGTAGCAACGAAACTGGTTCTGAGTAGGCTTGTTTTTTGTTTGGTATCCCATAGGTTGTGTGGAGTGTTTCCTAAAATATATGTATAAATTTTAGTTCTTTCTAATATTTATAAAAACCCCACCCTGATTGAGAACCTTGTTTTGAACACCCCAATTAAATGGTAGAGGGTTTCTTTACTAATATCCTAGTGGGGGATTGATTGGCTGTTATTAACATTCTTCCACGCACCCTCTTCTGGTTTCTTACCACTTGAGTGTATCTTGGTAGGATGTAACAAAATTAGGATTACAATAGACTCATATTCTTCACAAAGTATATTTGTGGATTAGATTCCTAGGTGTTTTCCAATCATGGATTGTTCCCCTAAGTGTATTTGGGATAAGGCCCTGGTGTGTAACACCCCGAGATTCCACGGTACGCATCTCTTTGAATAATACAGTAGCGTGTGTTTTATGCAACTTCGAGTTCTAACACACACCACGACCAATCAAAGTACCCGTTATGAATAGTAATACTTAATTTTTAAAAATTTAAGAATTTTATCTCTCAAAATGGACTTCATTTTTGGATTAGGAGAATCGAATTTAGCTGAAGGTGAAATTTTGGTACTTTTCGAATAACTTTAATATTTTGATGAATAGTTAAAATTACTAAATTTTAATTAAAAACAACTTTTTTAATCAAAATAATTATTAGTTATAAATTATGAATTTGAGTGGTTTTAAATTATATTTAGAATATATTTTTACCATTTAATACAATGTTGGTCATTGTACATAATTATACAATTAAACCGGACTTATACAATTGTCAATCTTTTGATAGATATTATCTCTTAAAAACACGCTTTTTGTTTTAACAACAGAAATTAATATTAAATTAATTTCTGCCACTTTTGTGTTTTAAATTTAGAAAAATGGATTATATATTTGGAATCAGTATGTTCAAATTGTGTAAATATGTAAATTTTATTTTCAGACATTTTGAATAATTACTTCGATAAATATTTTAGTTACCATGGTTAAAGGGTAAATCCGGTAAATAAGTGTTAAAAAATAATATTATAATAATACTAAATTACAATAAAACGTGTCCTAACCTTATTGGTTGATACATGTCCGACCATGGTCATCTATGGGTCGATTTTTGGACCCCATGTAGCCACTTGTAAGTGATAATGAAACTTTATATTAATTAAGTTAAAATAAATAAAAAAAGACATCAGCATATATCTTTTAGAAAAACAGTTTTAACATAGTGATATATATGCTTTATTTTCGATTATTAATATTAATTAGAAAGATAAAAATATTTCCTAAATAATGACATTTTATTTATAATTTTTAGACATTATATAATTTAATTTATTAATGACACAATGATGATGCAGTAATTACCATAATAGTGAAAAATTAAAATAATTGATATTATAAATACCCAAATTAATATAATTTGAGACTTTTAATGAATTAAATTAATTTTCTAGGATAATATGACTTATTAGGATTGATTTAATTATCTTTCTTCGAAGTAATCATTCTGTTATGATTTTTACAAAAGTCAATTATCGAATAGTGTCAAAATTGACAGAAAAGAGTTTTTAAAACAAATATTATATTATTAATTGATATTAAATTCCTAAAAATCAAAGGATCGGTCAATAGACTTATGTCATGATATTTTTATTATTAACGGACCACTTGGGGGGTCTATTGGATGTATATAGTATGTTTATTAACTATATGATATAAAAATACAAAGTGACATGGTAAGTGTAAAACTAATTAACTAAGAGTTAAAACTAAAAGATAAGGTTAATATAATGACCCAAACCTATATAAATTCTATTGTTTGAGTGGTTTTAAAACCATCCCCAACTTATCCTATAAATATTCCACTTCGGTTCCATTATAAACTGAATATGATTTTATTATAAAATAATATTTCTAGTTTTTCCAAAGGTGCCCCTCACCCCTCTTATAAATGGACACTCACCCTTCTCATTAATTCACACCTTCAAATCCTTTTGGTTTGGCCAACCCCTTTCCAAATACTCTCTCAACGTTCCTGAATTCATCCTAGAATCCTTCCTTTAGTCAGAAAGCCATCCTAGGGAGCCCTTTTGATCAAATAAAAAGGAAGAACCCGAAAAAGAGGTAATGATTTCACCACCCTTTTTCATGTTCATTTCTTCATCCACTTCTTCATTATTTGTTATTACCATTATAAAATAATTAATCTAGTATCTCCTATATAATATAATATTATTATAAATATTGTACAATCATATTCTTTATTCTATCCATCCTTTGAATGACATGTGACCATACTAGCGTACATACGACTTACCGTCTCCACGTCGTGGTGTAATTGTTATTCAATATATTATTATTTGGATGGATATAATAATGGTTTTTAATTCATGTAAATAATAAATATAACATGATAATTATTCTTTATATATGATATAATATCCAATTATATAAAATTTTAATATCAAATGAATGATATTTTCACTCGTGCGTATGTACGGATTACCATCTCAATGACGCGATGCGATTCATTTTCAAGTTCACCATTCATCGACGATTATAAACATATATATTACTAATAAGTATGTAATATATGAAATAATAATGATACTAGATATATATATATATATATAAGGATTTATGTACTTACATATATCTTATTCACTTACATCCGTTCAATACTATATGAAAACAGAAACAACGTTTATGCGTATGTACGGACTACTGTCTCCATAAACGGTGTTTTCCATTTAATTTATATGTCTATTATACATATTTATATTCTAAATATATATGATATATTTATCATTTTTTATATTCTGTAAGTGTTTAAATGATGATCTAAGGGATACAACCAAGAGAGACAAGTTAAAACACGTACGATAAAGAATGTGATTATTACATGAAATGTTAACTTAACATGGAAATTATTATTAAATGGGTAATATAATGTCATAAATGAATCATGTTTGATAACATAAATATTAATATGGTTCTGTTTTAATTTAATAACATACTACGATCTTCGTATAGGAGGTTAAATGTACCCTCGAGTAAAGGAATGTGTAAGGTAAGGAGTTTTCATCTCACTCCTTATTCCTGTGAGATTCATGCCATATTGCCACTATTACCTTTTGTGTGGTGTATGTACTAGAAATAATTGTATTCTTTGTGTAATACACTTTAATTTATTTGTATTTACATATTCATTGTATTATACCCCTTTCATGGGTTGTATGTTCCAGAAGATACCAAATTGGTAAGGGTTTATTTGGCAATGTCTTCATTATCTGAGGTTGTTTATACGTAATAATCTACTGGGATCTCTTTATCATCCACATCCATGTTTCTTAAAAATGTTTTTTCAAAAAATTATTAATATTTTACAGAATATGGGTTAAAGTCATTTATACCCTTGTTTGACTTTTTATAATAATTTCATAAAGGAATCATTCTGTCATTTTCCAAACAAGGTCCTTTTTAACCTTTTCGACAAAATTAAGGTAAGAATGTCTTTTTTTAACTTATACGACAGGTAAGGTTATTCTCCACCGTTATTACACCTTTTAAGCTTCCCTTACATGATTATAAGGATATTTTCAAAATAATCGTTTTCTTTTATAATTATGTTATTTTTAAATGATTTAAAAAATTGATATTTCTATCAAATATATGAAAATCCAGTGCAAATGTATTCATATTTAAAGCAAGATTAAAATTGTTTTTAGAAAACCCGACTCTCGAGTGTGGTAGACAGGAAAGGATTGGGCGTGGACCCATCATGTCATGTAATTACTCGAGCAGTATCAGAATTAGTTATTTTGTTTTCAGAAGCTTGCATAATGTTTTCAGAAAAACACTGGAGTATATTTTAAAATTTTTAAACATAAGTATCTTCTAAAAAAATTGCATTGGTAGGTCTCATGTGACAAAATAGTGTCTTGGCACAAGGCCTTGACAAAATGTAATTTGTATTCTTGGCATGTGCCCTTGGCTTTGTGGTTATGATAGTCTGGCATTATGCATTCCATCGTTATGAAAGTGGTTACTGATATTGCAGGGGATTATTCGACTAGTAGAATATCCATGTGAATAAGTAAATGGCGTTATTTTATTTCATCCATGCCATATTATGCTAAAGTTCATGTTTAAAAGGATTTTGTTTTAGTTATACATTGCCTTAAATGCTTATGCTTATTTATGAATGTTTCCGATGTATTTCTTACCCTTGCTGAGCATTTGAGCTCTTCTCTTTCTATGTTTTATTTTTTCCCAGGATTCCAATAAGGGTATTCTGATTGATATGCAGGGTTAATCTAATGGAATAATGGAATTCATAAAGATTATTTACTTTGTTTTGTACGTCTTAAAGTGAAAATGTAACATTCATGTATGTGATCTATTTTTCCAAGACTGCTAAACTGATCGGTCCTTCGGGACTTGATTCCTTGTAATCAAACCAATGTATTAAAATAATGCACCTACTCTTGGTAACTAGGGTCGGGGCATTACAGTTGGTATCAGAGGAAGTTTAGAAATAACATTGGATACTAGATTTAGATGAACTCTTATTCGAGCACAAAGCCCTAAGATAGACTTTGAGGATTAGTATATAAAAACATCCTAAAATTTTGGTATTGTAGAGATTTGGTGAGTTTTCTGAGCAATACATCCATGTCTGGACATGAGTAGGTAGAGGCGGCTATGGAATATATGTACCTAGGGGTAAAACCCGAAAACACCACTTTGAGCTAGACATGAACGGGAACTAGTGCACGACAATGAGTCTTTCTACACTCTTGGTTATGACACTCCCGGGGGATATTCCTAGGATAATTCTCATTTTCGTTGCAAACCATTATTAAGGGATTATGAGTATACACTTACTCAAAGAAAACATTTTTATGATTATTGATTATATCCATAAACTATTCAAATTGTGTTAGGTATTTTACAGGTTTGGTAATTATTCATTGTAATTCATAAACTGAACTAGTTTATGCTATTGTATAGAAATGGCGCCCAGTAGAAGGAATGTAAACTCCCGTAATACATAAGATCCATAGAGTAAGAAGGATCATTTCTTTCATGTTCCTACACCAAAATTTAGAAGGGAAATAGTTTCCCACGTATTATCATCATATGAAGAAATAGAATCATGTTTTGATAAGATGATTAAAGAATTATTGGAGTCCTATGGATTTGAAGGGAAGAAAGAGAAGAAAATGATGGAAGAGAGAATGATGGATAAAGGGAAGAGGGAAAAGAAGAATTTTCCCATATGTGATAACTGTTGGAAGAAACACCCGTGAACTTTCTTGAAAGGAATGGGAGTTTTTTTATAAGTGTGGAGGAAAAGGGCACAAAGTACATGACTACAAGGGTAAAAAAATGGTTTCAAATTTACAATGCTTCATTTCCAAGGAGTTTGGACACTACGCGAACCAATGTCTCAGTCATCAGACTACGCTAAAAATGATGCTATTGGATAATAATGAAGTTATCATACTACCACAGATGAAGAGTAATGACTAGTGTTCTTATGTTGTTATTTTTGAATTATTTCATTTAAGTGTTGTATCAATGATGTTCTAGAAATAAATAAGTATTGTACTGTAGTACTATTTAATTAAGGATTTGAGATTTTATGGTACTATGAAAAGTGACTCCACAGCGAGTTAATTTTTTTTGGAAATCACATGGTTGAAGGAAAGATAAACCTTAATATGGTCTTAATATTGAGGTAGTGATTTTGGAATAAGAGATGGTTGATTTTGGTAATTCAGGATGTTGCGGTATTGTAAAAGAATAAATGAGGAAAGAGTTCAATTGTTATTACCTAGAAAAAAGGATCCACATTATGCTTAACTTCCTTCTAAATTTTGGAATGTGAGTTTGGATAATAGTATTTTGGATAAGTATAATGGTTGGAATGGATTATGTTTTAAAGGTTATTTTTTTGGATTTTTATAAAAGGAAAACACACAGACCATGTGATGACCCATTGTGTTAGACAATGTTGCGGGAATCGAACCCACAACCATAGAGCAATTGGGATTTATCACCAACCATTGTGCTACATGAAGTTCCAGGATGGTATAATGTAGTTTCTTTACACAAAGGGTCTGATATGTGAATTTTAAATTCATTATATTTTGAACCCTATACAATTTGGATAAATAGAGAATTTTTGAGTTGTATTATGTTTTGGGGTGATCGATGAGTTTGTGGTAGAAATTTATTAATGGATAAAATGCTAATTATAAAGTAAGTATATATCTTTATGATATTATCCAATCTCATAAATAAATTCCTCAACATTAAGAAAAGGAACATAGAACAAAAATGATGTCCTAGATGGTACCTTACATCATCACTAATTTATGGTTTTGGGATTTTTGTCCATTTCATAGCCATGTTCTCTACCACTCTCCATCAGATAATTGATGGTCAGATTTCTCTTCCATATCCATATTTTCCTACATGGAACCCTAGTACGTGTTATTTTCGGTAATATTCATACTTTCCACTCATTATTTTAAATAGAGGCCTCATTAATTAATTTTTCGATGTCGGATTAAAACTAAGATATTTTGAAACGTCAAAAATGTGTTATCCTAATACCTTAAGTTTTGATGAACCGATGGTATATTAAATCATCATAGATTGATGAATTTAAGGACCTTAATTTTAAACTTGTTTGTAATTGATGACCTCAATCACTACCTATAAATATTTACATTTTTCCTCCAATTATATGTCTATAATTGCAACCAATTTTTTCCTAATCGAGATCATAATTTGGGGGTGACCCTTTCAATTATCTTTTCATCTTGTTAAGATTAAATTTTATTAACCAAATTTCTGATGTGGGTTTTCCACAATGATATTTTCTATTTTCAACCTTTATTTTCATATAACAATATCAAATAGCGAGGACAAAATTTATTAATGGAGGGGAGAATGTAACACCCCGAGCCTCCATGGTACTCTTCTCTTTGAATAATACAGTAGCGTGTGTTGTGCGCAACGTCGAGTTCTAACACACACCACGACCAATCAAAGTAGCCATTATGAATAGTAGTACCTAATTTCTAAAATTTTAGAAATTTTTTCTCCCAAAATGGACTTAATTTTTGGATTCTGAGTATCTAATTTAGCCTGAGGTTAAATTTTGGTACTTTTCGGATAACTTTAATATTTTGATTAATAATGAAAATTACTAAATTTTAATTAAAAAAAACATTTTTAATCAAAATAATTATTAGTGATAAATTATGAATATGAGTGGTTTTAAAGTATATTTAGAATATATTTTTACCATTCAATATAATTTTGGTCATTGTAAATAATTTTACAATTAAACCGGACATAAACAAGTGTCAATATTTTGATAGCTATTATCTCTTAAAAACACGCTTTTTGTTTTAACGACGGGAATTAATTTTAAATTAATTTCTGCCACTTATGTGTTTTAAATTTGGAAAAATGGATTCCATATTTGGAACCAGGATGTTCAAATTGTGTAAATAGGTAACTTTCATTTTTAGACATTTTGAATAATTACTTCGATAAATATTTTATTTACAATGGTTAAAGGGTAAATCCGGTAAATAATGGTTAAAAAATAATATTATAATAATACTAAATTACCCTAAAATGTGTCCTAACATTATTGGTTGATATATTTACGACCATGTGAATCTTTGGTTCGATTTTTGGACCCCATGGAGCCACTTGTAAGTGATAATGACACTTTATATTAATTAAGTTAAAATAAATACAAAAAAGACATTAGCATATATCTTTTAGAAAAACAATTTTTACATATGGTTATATAAGTTTGATTTTAGACTATGTATATTAATTAGAAGGATAAAATGATTTCCTACATAATTATAATTTATTTATAAGTTTTAGACTTTAAATAATTTAATTTAATCATGACACAATGATGATGTAGTAATTACCATAATAGTGAAAAAATAAAATTAATGATATTATAAATACCAAAATAAATATAATTTGAGACTTTAAATGAAATAAACTAATTTTATAAGATAATATGACATATTAGGATTGATTTAATTAAATGTTTTTGAAGTAATAATTCTGTTATGTTTTTTACAGAGGTCAATTATTGAATAGTGTCAAAATTTACATAAAAGAGTTTTTAAAATAAAATATTATATTATTAATTGATATTAAATTCCTAAAAAAATAAGGTTCATAAAAAAGACTTATATCATGATTTTTGTATTGTTAATGGACCACTTGGGGGTTGGTTGTATGTATATAGTAAATTTATTAACTATATAATATAAAAATACAAAGTGACATGGTAAGTGTCAAACAAATTAACTAAGAGTTATAACTAAAATATTAGGTTAATATAATGACCCAAACCTGTCTAAATTATATTTGATGAGTGGCTTTAGACCCATCCCCACCTTAAACATTTAATAGTCCACTTTGGAGCCATTAGAATCTGAATATGAATTTATTATAAAATAATATTTCTATCTTTTCCAAAGGTGCCCCTCAACCCTCGTATAAAAGGACACTCACCCTTCTCATTAATTCACACCTTCAAAGCCTTTTGGTTCGGCCAATCCCTTCACAACTACTCTATAAACATCCCTCAATTCATCCTATATTCCTTACATTAGTCATGAAGCCATCCTAAAGAGCCCTTTTGTTCAAATCCAAAAGAAGAACTCGAAAAAGAGGTAATGATTTCACCACCCTTTTTCAAGTTACTTTCTTCTTCCACTTCTTCATTCTTTGTTATTACAATTATAAATTAATTAATCCAGTATCTAATATATTCTGTAATATTATTATAAATATGGTACAACCATATTCAGTATTCTATCCATCCTTTGAATGAAATGTCACCATACGTGCGTACGTACGGCTTATCATCTCCACGTAGTGGTGTAATTGTTATTCAATATATTATTATTTGGATGGGTATAATAATTATTTTTAATTCAAGTAAATAATAAATATAATATGATAATGATTCTGTATATATGATATACCATCCAATTATATATTATTTTAATATCAAAAGAATGATATTTTCTCTTGTGCGTACGTACGGATTACCGTCTCCACGATGCGATGAGATTTATTTCCAAGTTCATCATTCATCGAAGATTATAAAAATATATATTACTAATAATTATGTCATATATGACATAATAATGATACTGTATATATATATATATATAAGGATTTATGTACTTACATATATCTTATTCACTTACTTCCGTTCAATACTATATGAAAACATAAACAACATTTATGCGTACGTACAGACTACCGTCTCTATAAACGGTGTTTTCCATTTCTTATATATGTATATTATACATATTTATATTCTAAATATATATGATATATTTATCATGTTTTATATTCTGGATGTATTTAAATCATGATCTAATTTATACAACCATGAGTGACAAGTTAAAACACGTACGATAAAGAAAGTGATTATTACCCGAAATGCCATCTTAACATGGAAATTAATATTAAATGGGTAATATAACGTCATAAATGAATCATGTAAGATATCATAAATATTAATATGGTTCTGTTATAATTAAATAACATACTACGATCTTCGTACAGGAGGTTAAACGTACCCTCGACTAAAGGAATGTGTAAGGTTAGGTGTTTTCATCTCACTCCGTATTCCCATGAGATTCATGCCATATTGCCACTATGACCTTTTGTATGGTGTGTGTACATCCGATAATTGTATTCCTTGTGTAATACACATTAATTTATGTGTATTTACATATTCGTTGTATGATACCCCTTTCATGGGTTGTATGTTTCGTAAGATACCAAATTTGTAAGGGTTTATTTCGCAATATCATCATTATCCGAGGTTGTCTATACGTAATAATCTACTGGCATCTCTTTATCTTCCACATCCATGATTCTAAAAAAAAATTCAAAACATTATTAATATTTTACAGAACATGGGTTAAAGTCATTTATACCCTTGTTTGACTTTTTATAAGAATTTTACAAATAAATCATTATATCATCATCCAAACAAGTTCCCTTTTAAACTTTTAGACAAAATTAAGGTAAGAATGTCTTTTTTTAACTTATACGATAGGTACAGTTATTCTCCGCTATTATTACACATTTTCAGCTTCTTTTACATGATTATAAGAACATTTTCAAAATAAAGTTTTTCTTTTATAATTATGTGATTTTTAAATGATTTATAAAAAGATATATTTCTGTCAAATATATGAATATCCAGTGCAAATGTATTCTTATTTAACACAAGCATAAAAATGTTTTCATAAAACCCGACTCTCGAGTGTGGTAGACATGAAGGGATTAGGTGTTGACCAATCATGGCCTGTAATTAGTCGAGCAGTCTCAGAATTAGTTATTTTGTTTTCAGAATCATGCATAATGATTTTAGAAAAACACTGGAGTATATTTTAAAATTTTTAAACATAAGTATCTTCTAAAAAAATTTCATCGGTAGGTATCATGAGACAAAATAGTGTCTTGTCACAAGGCATTGACAAAATATTATTTGTATTCTTGACACAAGGCCTTGGCTATGTGGTTATGATAGTCTGGCATTATGCATTCCATCGTTATAAAAGTGGTTATTGATATTGCATGTGATTATTTGACTAGTAGAATGTCCATGTAAATAAGTAAATGGAGTTATTTCTTTTTATCCATTCCATATTATGATGAAGTTCTTGTTTAAAATACTTTTGTTTTAGTTATACAATTCCTTAAATCTATATACTTATTTATGAATGTTTCTGTTGTATTGATTACCCTTACTGAGCATTTGAGCTCACCTCTTTCTATGTTTTATTTTTTCTTAGGATTTCAAGAAGTGTATTGTGATTGATATGCAGGGTTATGATAAAGGAATAATGGCGTTCATAAAGATTATTTATGTTTTTTTGTATGTCATAAAGTAAAAATGTATCAATCATATATGTGATCTATTTTCCTTAGACTGCTAAATGGATCGATCCTTCGGGACTCGATTCCTTGTAATCATGTCAATGTATTAAAATAATGCACCAAATCTGGGTAACTGGGGTCGGGGTGTTACAGTTGGTATCATAGGATGTTTAGAAATAACATTGGAAACAAGATTTAGATCAAATATGATTTGAGCACATAGCCTTAAGATAGACATTGATGATTAGTATAGAAGAACTTCCTATAATTTTGGTATTGTAGAGATTTTGTGAGTTTTCCGAGAAATACGTCCCTGTCTAGATACGAGCAGGTAGAGGCAGATCTAGTACATATGTACCAAGGGGTAAAACCCGAATACACTACTTTGAGCTAGACTCTAACGAGAACTAGTGCACGACAATGGGTCTGGCTGCATTCTTGGTTACAACACTCCCGGGGGATATGTTTAAGACAATTCTCATTTTTGTTACAAACCATTATTAAGGGCTTATGGGTATATAATAAATCAAAGAAAACATTTTTATGATTATTGATTATATCCATATACTGTTCAATTTGTGTTAGGTACTTTAAATGTTTGGTAATTATTCATTACAATTCATAAACTGAACTAGTTTATGCTATTGTATAGAAATGGTGCCCAGTAGAAGGAATGTAAACTCCTGTAATATGTAAGATCCAAAGAGTAAGAAGTATCATAACATTCATGGTCCTAAGCCAGAATTTAGAAGGGAAATAGTTTCCCACGTAGTATCATCATATGATGAAATAGTATCATGTGTTGATAAGATGATTAAAGAATTCTCAGAGTCCTATGGATTTGAAGGGAAGCAAGAGAAAAAATGGATGGAAGAGAGAAAGATGGATAAAGGGAAGAGGAAAAAGAAGAATTTTCTGAAATGTGATAACTGTGGGAAGGAACACCCTGGACCCTTCCTGAAAGGAATGTGAGTTTTTTATAAGTGTGGAGGAAAAGGGCTCAAAGTACATGACTACAAGGGTAAGAAAATGGTTTCAAATGTACAATGCTTCATTTGTATGTAGTTTGGACACTACGTGAACCAATGTCCCAGTCATCAGACTATGCCGCAATTGATGCTATTGGATAATAATCAAGTTATAATACTACCATAGATGAAGAGGAATGACTAGTGTTCTAATGTTGTTATTTTATAATTATTTCATTTAAGTGTTGTATCAATGATGTTCTGGAAATAAATAAGGATTGTACTACAGAACTATTTAATTAAGGATTTGAGATTTTATGGTACTAAGAAAAGTGACTCTACAACGAGTTAATTTTTTTTGGAAATTATACAGTTGAAGGAAAGATAAACCTTAATATGGTCCTAATATTGAGGTAGAGATTTTGGAATAAGAGATGGTTGATTTTGGTAATTAAGGATGTTGCGGTGTTGTATAAGAATATACGAGTAAGGTGTTCACATGTTATTACCTGAAAAAAAGGATCGTCATTATGTTTAACTTCCTTGTAAATTTTGGTCTGTGAGTATGGATAATAGTATTTTGGATAAGTCTAATTGTTGGAATGGATTATGTTTGGAAGGTTATTTTTTTGGATTTTTATAAAAGGACAACACACGGACCGTGTGACGACCCGTCGTGTCAGACAAAGCTGCGGGAATCGAACCCACAACCATAGGGAAATTGGGATTTATCGCCTACCATTGTGCTACATGAAGTTCCTAGAAGGTATAATGTAGTTTCTTTAAATAAAGGGTCTGATATGTGAATTATAAATTCATTATATTTGAAACCCTATGGGATTAGGATAAATAGAGTATTTTTGAGTTGTATTATGTTTTGGGGTGAAAGATGAGTTTGTGGTAGAAATTTATTAAAGGATAAAACACTAATTATAAAGTAAGTATATATTTTTATGATATTATCCAATCTCATAAATAAATTCATCAGCATTATGAAAAGGAACATAGAACAAAAATATTGTCCTAGATGGGACCTTAGATCATCACTAATTTAGGGCTTTAGGATTGTTGTCCTTTTCATAGACATGTTCTCTAACACTCTCCATTAGATAATTGATGGTCATATTTCTCTTCCATATCCATGTTTTCCTACATGGAACCCTAATATGTGTTATTTTCGGTAATCCTCATACTTTCCACTCTTTATTTTAAATACAGGCCTCATTAATTAATTTTTCTATGTGGGATTTCAACAAAGATATTTCGAAACGCCAAAAATGTGTTATCCTAATACCTTATGTTTTGTTGAACCGATGGTATTTAAATCATCATAGATTGATGAATTTACGAACCTCAATTTTAAACTTGTTTTTGATTGATGACCTCAATCACTACATATAAATATTTACATTTTTACTCTAGTTATATTTCTATAATTTCCACCAATTTTCTCCTAACCGAGATCATAATTTTGTGGTGACCCTTTCATTTATCTTTTTATCTTGTTAAGATTAAAATTTATTAACCAAATTTCTGATGTGGGTTTTTCCACAAAGATATTTTCTATTTTAAACCTTTATTTTCTTATAAAAATATCATATTTAGAGGACACAATTTATTGAAGGAGGAGAGAATGTAACACCCCAAGATTCCACGGTACTCTTCTCTTTTAATAAAACAGTACCGTGTGTTGTACACAACTTCAAGTTCTAACACACACCATGACAAATCAAAGTAGCTGTTATGAATAATAATACCTAATATTTAAAATTTTAGAAATTTTATCTCTCAAAATGGACTTCCTTTGTCATTCGTAGTATCGAATTTACACTAAGGTGAAATTTTGGTACTTTTCAGGTAACTTTATTAATTTGATGAATAGTGAAAATTTCTAAATTTTAATTAAAAAAATATTTTTTAATCAAAATATTTATTAGTGATAAATTATGAATTTGAGTGGTTTTAAAGTATATTTTGAATATATTTTTACCATTTAATACAATTTTGGTCATTTTACATAATTTTACAATTATACTGGACATAAACACGTGTCAATCTTTTGATAGTTATTATCTCTTAAAAACATGCTTTTTTGTTTTAACAATGGGAATTAATTTTAAATTAATTTATGCCATTTCTATGTTTTAAATTTGGAAAAATGGATTCCATATTTGGAATCATGATGTTCAAATTGTTTAAATAGGTATCTTTTATTTTTAGACATTTTTAATAATTACTTCGGTAAATTTTTTATTTACCATGGTTAAAGGGTAAATCTGGTAAATAAGGGTTAAAAAATAAAATTATAATAATACGAAATTACCCTAAAACGTGTCCTAATATTATTGGTTGATACATATCTGACCATGGTAATCTTTGGGTCGATTTTTGGACCCCATGGATTCACTTGTAAGTGATAATGACACTTTATATTAATTATGATAAAATAAATACAAAAAAGACATAAGAATATATCTTTTAGAAAAACAATTTTTACATAGGGTTATATATGTTGGATTTTCTACTATGAATATTAATTATAAAGATAAAACGATTTCCTACATAATTATATTCTATTTATAATTTTTATACATTAAATAATTAAATTTATTTATGACATAATGATGATGCAGTAATTATCATAATTGTGAAAAATTAAATTAAATGATATTATAAATACCCAAATAAATATAATTTTAGACTTTTAATTAATTAAACTAATTTTCTAGTATAATATGACATATTAGAATTTATTTAATTTACTTTTTTCGATGTAATCATTCTGTTATGATTTTTACAAAAGTCAATTATTGAATAGTGTCAAAATTGACAAAAAAGAGTTTTTAAAACAAATATTATATTATTAATTGATATTAAATTACTAAAAATCTAAGGTTCGGTAAAAAGACTTATATCATGATATTTATATCATTAATTTACAACATGGTGGTCTCTTGTATGTATATAGTAATTCTATTAACTATATCATATAAAAATACAAAGTGACATGCTATGTGTAAAACTAATTAACTAAGAGTTAAGACAAAAAGATAAGGTTAATATAATGACCCATGCCTGTCTAAATTCTATTGGTTGAGTGGTTTTAGACCCATCCCCTCCTTAAACTATAAATAGTCCACTTTGGAGCCGTTAGAAAATGAATATGAATTTATTATAAAATAAGATTTCTAGCTTTTCCAAAGGTGCCCCTCACCCCTCTTATAAAATGACAATCACCCTTATCATTAATTCACACCTTCAAAGCCTTTAGGATCGGAAAAAACCTGCCCAAATAATCTATAAATTACCCTCAATTCATCCTAGAGTTCTTCTTTTAGTCAGAAAGACATCCTACGGAGCCCTTTTGATCAAATCATAAGGAAGAACCAGAAGAAGATGTAATGATTTCACCACCCTTTTTCAAGTTCTTTTCTTCTTCCACTTCTTCTTTATAAGTTATTACCATTCCAAAATAATTAATCTAGTATCTCCTATATACTATAATATTATTATAAATAAGGTTAAACCATATTTAGAATTCTATCCATATTTTGAATGACATGTCAGCATACGTGTGTACGTACGGCGAACCATCTCCACATCGTGGTGTAATTGTTATTCAATATATTAATATTTGGATGGGTATAATAATGATATTTAATTCATGTAAATAATAAATATAACATGATAATGATTCTTTATATATTATATAACATCCAATTATTTATTGTTTTAATATCAAAAGAATGATATTTTCGCTCGTGCGTACGTATGGATTACCGTCTCCACGACGCGATGAGATTCATTTCCAAGTTCACCATTCCATGACGATTATAAAAATATATATTACTAATAATAATGTAATATATGACATAATAATGATACTATAGATATATATATATAAGGATTTATGTACTTACATATATCTTATTTACTTACTTTCTTTCAATACTATATGAAAACCGAAATAACGTTTATGCATACGGACGGACTACCGTCTCCATAAACAGTGTTTTCCATTTCATTTATATGTCTATTATATATATTTATATTATAAATATATATATTATATTTATCATGTTTTATATTCTGGATGTATTTAAATCTTGATCTATGTGATACAACCAAGAGTGACAAGTTAAAACACGTACGATAAAGAAAGTGATTATTACCAGAAATGTTAAATTAACATGGAAATTATTACTAAATCGGTAATATAAATTCATAAATGAATCATGTATGATATCATAAATATTAATATGATTCTGTTATAATTTAATAACATAATATGATCTTTGTACAGGAGGTTAAACATAACCTCAACTAATGGAAAGTCTAAGGTAAGGGGTTTTCATCTCACTCCTTATTCCCATGAGATTCATTAAATATTCCTACTATTACCTTTTGTGTGGTGTATGTACTACCCATAATTGTATTCTTCGTGTAATACACTTTAAATTATGTTTATTTACATATTCATTGTATGATACCCCTTTCATGGGTTGTATGTTTCGTAAGATACAAAATTGGTAAGGGTTTATTTCACAATCTCTTCATTATCTGAGGTTGTTTATACGTAATAATCTACTGGGATCTCTTTATCATCCACATCCATGTTTAATAAAAATGTTTTTCAAAACATTATTAATATTTTATAGAATATGGGTTAATTCCATTTATACCCATTTTTGACTTTTTATAAGAATTTTATAAAGGAATCATTCTGTCATTTTCCAAACAAGGTCCTTTTAAACCTTTTCGACAAAATTAAGGTAAGAATGTATTTTTTTAACTTATATGACAGGTACGGTTATTCTCCGCCATTATTACACCTTTTAAGATTCCCTTACATTCTTATAAGGATATTTTCAAAATAAAGGTTTTCTTTTATAATTATGTGATTTTTAAATGATTTTAAAAAAGAGATATTTCTCTCAAATATATGAAAATACAGTGGAAATGTATACGTATTTAACGAAAGCTTAAAAATGTTTTCTGAAAACCCGACTCTTTAGAGTGGTAGACAGGAAGGGATTGGTCGTGGACCCATCATAGCCTATAATTAGTCATGCAGTCTTAGACTTAGTTTTTTTTGTTTTCAGAAGCTTGCATAATGTTTTCAGAAAAACACTGGAGTATATTTTAGAAATTTTAAACATAAGTATCATCTAAACAAATTGCATCGGTAGGTCTGATGAGACAAACTAGTGTCTTGGCACAAGTCCTTGACAAAATCTTATTTGTATTCATTGCACGAGGCCTTGGCTATGTGGTTATGATAGTCTGGCATTATGCATTCCATCATTATGAAAGTGGTTATTGATATTGCATGTGATTATTCGAATAGTAGAATATCCATGTGAATATGAAAATGGCGTTATTTCATTTTATCCTGGACATATTATGCGGAAGTTCAAGTTTTAAAATCTTTTGTTTTAGTTATACATTGCCATAAATGATTATTCTTATTTATGAAAGTTTCCGCTGTATTTCTTACCCTTACTATGCATTTGAGCTCACCTCATTCTATGTTTTATTTTTTTCCTAGGATTCTAAGATGTGTATTGTGATTGATATTCTGGGTTATGCTAAAAGAATAATGGCGTTCATAACAATTATTTATGTTGTTTTGTACATCATAAAGCGAAAATTTAACATTCATGTATGTGATCTATTTTTCCAAGACTGCTAATCGGATTGGTCCTTCGGGACTTGATTCCTCGTAATCATGCCAATTTATTAAAATAATGCACCGACTCTGGGTAACTGGGGTCGGGGCATTACAGTTTGTATCAGAGGAAGTTTAGAAATAACCTTGGAAACTAGATTTAGATAAACTCTGATTAGAGCACATGCCCTAATATAGACTTTGAGGATTAGTATAGAATAATTTCCTAAAATTTTGGCATTGTAGAGATTTTGTGAGTTTTCTGAGAAATACATCCTAGTATGGATATGAGCAGGTAGAGGAGGCTCTAGCACAGATGTACCTTGGGGTAAAACCCAAAAACACCGCATTGAGCTAGACTCGAATGGGAACTACTGAACGACAACGGGCCTTGCTGCAATTTTGGTTACGACACTCCCAGGGGATATTCTTAGGATAATTCTCATTTTCTTTACAAACCATTATTAAGGGATTATGAGTATAAACTTACTCAAAGAATAAATTTTTATGATTATGGATTATATCCATAAACTGTTCAATTTATGATAGGTATTTTACATGTTTGGTAATTATTCATTGCAATTCATAAACTGAACTAGTTTATGCTATTGTATAGAAATGGCGCCCAATAGAAGGAATGTGAACTCCCGTAATACGTATGATCCAAGGAGTAAGAAGGATCATATCGTTCATGGTCCTAAGCTAGAATTTAGAAGGGATATAGTTTCCCACGTATTATAATCATGTGAATAAATTGTATCACGTGTTGATAATAGGAGTAATGAATTATCAGAGTCGTATGGATTTGAAAGGAAGAAAAAGTAGAATAGGATGGAAGAGAGAAAGATGGATAAAGGGAAGAGGGAGAAGAATGATTTTCCCATATGTGATAACTGTGTGAAGAAGCACCCTAGATCTTTCCTGAAAGGAATGTGAGTTTTTTATAAGTATGGTGGAAAAGGACACATAGTACGTGACTACAAGTGTAAGAAAATGGTTTCAAATGTACAATGCTTCAGTTGCAAGGAGTTTGGACACTACGTGAACCAATGTCACAGTCATCAGACTCTGCAGCAAATGATGCTATTGGATAATAATCACATTATGATACTACCACAGATGAAGTGGAATGACTAGTGTTCTTATGTTGTTATTTTAGAATTTTTTCATTTTAGTGTTGTATAAATGTTGTTCTAGAAATAAATAAGGAATGTACTACCGTACTATTTAATTAATTATTTGAGATTTTATGGTACTAAGAAATTTGACTCTACAGCGAGTTAAATTTTTTTTGGAAATTACATGGTTGAAGGAAAGATAAACCTTAATATGGTCCTAATATTTGAGGTACTAATTTTGGAATAAGAGGTGGTTGGTTTGGGTAATTCAGGATGATTCGGTGTTGTAAAATAATATATGAGGAAGGCGTTCACATGTTATTTCCTGGAAAAAAGGATCCTCATTATGTTTTACATCCTTGTAAATTTTGGACTGTGAGTTTGGATATTAGTATTTTGGATAAGTCTAATGTTTGGAATGGACTATGTTTGAAAGGTTGTTTTTTGGATTTTTATAAAAGAAAAACTCACAGACCGTGTGACGACCCATCGTGTCAGACAATGCTACGGGAATCGAACCCACAACCATAGTGCAATTGGGATTTATTGCCTACCATTGTGCTACATGAAGTTCCTGGATGGTATAATGTAGTTTCTTTACATAAAGGGGCAGATATGTTAATTATAAATTCATTATATTTGGAACCCTATATGATTAGAATAAATAGAGTATTTTTGAGTTGTATTGTGTTTTGGGTTGAATGATGAGATTGTGGTATAAATTTATTAATGGATAAAACTCTAATTATAAAGTAAGTATATCTCTTTATTATATTATCCAATCTCATAAATAAATTCCTCACCATTATGAAAAGGAACATAGAACATTAAATTTTGTCCTAGATGGTACCTTAGATCATCACTAATTTATGGCTTTGGGATTTTTGGCCTTTTATAGCCATGTTCTCTACCACTCTCCATCAAATAATTGATGGTCAGATTTCTATTCCATATCCATATTTCCCTACATGGAACCCTAGTATGTGTTATTTTCTGTAATATTCATACTTTCCACTCTTTATTTTAAATAGAGGCCCCATTAATTCATTTTTCGATGTCGGATATCAAATAAGATATTTTGAAACGTCAAAAATATGTTATCTTAATACCTTATGTTTTGTTGAACCGATGGTATTTTAAATCACCATATATTGATGAATTTAAGGACCTAAATTTTACAATTTTTTGTGATTGATGACCTCAATCACAACCTAACAATATTTATGTTTTCCCTCCAATTACATGTCTATAATTTCTACCAATTTCCTCCTAATCGAGATCATAATTTTTTTTTGACCATTTCATTTATCTTTTCATCTTGTTAAGATTAAATTTTATTAACCAAATTTACGATGTGGGTTTTTCCACATAGATATTTTCTATTTTCAACCTTTATTTTCATCGAACAATATCAAATTGCGAGGATGCAATTTATTGAAGGATGGGATAATGTAGCACCCCATGCTTCCATGGTATGCTTCTTTTTGAATAATATAGTAGCGTGTGTTGTACGAAACTTCGAGTTCACACACACCACGACCAATCAAAGTAGCCGTTATGAATAGTAATACCTAATTTTTAAAATTTTATAAATTTTATCTCTCAAAATGGACCTCATTTTTGGATTCGGAGTATCGAATTTATGCTAAGGTAAAATTTTGGTACTTTTCAGATAACTTTAATATTTTGATGAATGGTGAAAATTACTAAATTATAATTAAAAACAACTTTTCTAATCAAAATAATTATTAGTGATAAACTATGAATTTGAGTGGTTTTAAAGTATATTTAGAATATATTTTTACCATTTAATACAATTTTGGTCATTTTAAATAATTTTACAATTAAACCAGACATAAACAAGTGTCAATCTTTTGATAGTTATTATCTCTTAAAAACACGCTTTTTGTATTAACAACGGGAATTAATTTTAAATTAATTTTTGACACTTATGTGTTTTAAATTTGGAAAAAATGGATTTCATATTTGGAATCAGGATTTTCAAATTGTTTAAATAGGTAAATTTTATTTTTAGACATTTTGAATAATTACTTTGGTAAAAATATTTTATTTACCATGGTTAAAGGGTGAATCCGGTAAATAAGGGTTAAAAAATAATATTATAATAATTCTAAATTACCCTAAAACGTGTCCTAACCTTATGAGTTGATACATGTCCAACCATGGACATCTTTGGGTCTATTTTTGGACCCCATGGAGCCACTTGTAAGTGATAATGACACTTTATATTAATTAAGTTAAAATAAATACAAAAAAGACATAAGCATATATCTTTTAGAAAAGCAATTTTTAAATAGGGTTATATATGCTGGATTTTCCATTATGAATATTAATTAGAAAGATAAAAACATTTAATACATAATTATATTTTATTTATAATTTTTAGAAATTATATATGTTAATTTATTTATGACACAATGATGATGGAGTAATTACCATAATAGAGAAAAATTATAATAATTGATATTATAAATACCAAAATAAATATAATTTGATACATTTAATTAATTAAACTAATTTTCTAGGATAATATGAAATATTAGGATTGATTTAATTAACTTTTTTTGAAGTAATCATTCTGTTATGATTTTAAAAAAAAGTCAATTATTGAATAGTGTCAAAATTGACAAAAAAGAGTTTTTAAAACAAATAATATATTATTAATTGACATTAAATTCTTAAAAATCTAAGGCTCGGCCAAGAGACTTATATCATGATAGTTTTATCATTATTTGACCACATGGGGTTCTCTTGGATGTATATACTAATTTTATTAACTATATAATATAAAAATACAATGTGACATGGTAAGTGTCAAACTAATTAACTAAGAGTTAAAACTATAAGATAAGGTTAATATAATGTCCCAAACCTGTCTAAATTCACTCGGTTGAGTGGTTTTCGACCCATCCCCACCTAAAACATTAAATATTCCACTTTTGAGTCATTATAAACAGAATATGAATTTATTATAAAATAATATTTCTATCTTTTCCAAAGGTTCCCATCACCCCTCTTATAAAAGGACACCCACCCTTCTCATTAATTCACACCTTCAAAGCCTTTTGGTTCGGCCAACCCCTTCCCAAATACTCTCTCAACTTCCCTAAATTAATCCTAGAGTCCATCCTTTAGTCAGAAAGCCATCTTAAGGAGAAATTTTGATCAAATCAAAAGAAAGAACCCGACGAAGAGGTAAGGATTTCACCACCCTTTTTCAAGTTCCTTTCTTCTTCCACTTCTTCTTTCTTTGTTATTACTATTCTAAAATAATTAATCCAGTATATCCTATATAATGTAATATTATTATAAATACGGTACAACCATATTCAATATTCTATCCATCCTTTGAATGACATGTCACCATACGTGCGTACGTACGGCTTACCCTCTCCATGTCATGGTGTAATTGTTATTCAATATATTATTATTTGGATGGGTATAATAATGATTTTTAATTCATGTAAATAATTAATATAACATTATAATAATTCTGTATATTTGATATACCATCCAATTATTTATTATTTTAATATCAAAATAATGATATTTTCACTCGTGCATATGTACAGATTACCGTCTCCACGACACGATGAGATTCATTTCCAAGTTCACCATTCATCGACGATTATAAAAATATATATTACTAATATGTATGTAATATATGACATAATAATGATACTAGATACATATATATATATATATACAAGGATTTATGTACTTACATATATCTTATTCACTTAATTCCGTTCAATACTATATGAAAACAGAAACAACGTTTATGCGTACGGACGGACTACCGTCTCCATAAACGGTGTTTTCCATTTCATATATGTGTCTATTATATATATTTATATTGTAAATATATATGATATATTTATCATGTTTTATATTATGGATGTATTTAAATCATGATCTAATTGATACAACCAATAGTGACAAGTTAAAACACGTACGATAAAAAAAGTGATTATTAACCGAAATGTTTACTTAACATGGAAATTATTATTAAATGGATAATATAATGTCCTAAATGAATCATGTATGATTTCATAAATATTAATATGGTTCTTTTATAATTTAATAACATACTATGATCTTATTATAGGAGGTTTAACGTACCCTCGACTAAAGGAAAGTGTAAGGTAAGCGGTTTTCATCTCACTCCTTATACTCGTGAGATTCATGCCATATTTCCACTATTACCTTTTGTGTGGTGTATATACTGCCCATAAATGTATTCATTGTGTAATACCCTATATTTTTTTTGTATTTACATATTCATTGTATGATACCCTTTTCATGGGTTGTATGTTTCGTAAGATACTAAATTGGTAAAGGTTTATTTCGCAATCTCTTCATTATCCGAGGTTGTTTATACGTAATAATCTACTGGGATCTCTTTATCATCCACATCGAGGTTTCTTAAAAATGTTTTTCAAAATATTATTAATATTTTACATAATATGGGTTAAAGTAATTTATAACCTTGTTTGACTTTTTATAATAACTTTACAATGGAATAATTCGGTAGTTTTCCAAACAAGGTCCTTTTTAACCTTTTCAACAAAATTAAGGTAATAAAGTATTTTTTTAACATATACGACAGGTACGGTTATTCTCCACCATTATTAAACCTTTTAAGCTTCCCTTACATGCTTATAAAGATATTTTCAAAGTAAAAGTTTTCTTTTATAATTATGTGATTTTTAAAGGATTTAAAAAAAGAGATATTTCTCTCAAATATATGAAAATCCAGCGCAAATGTATACGTATTTAACGCAAGATTAAAAATGTTTTCAGAAAACCCGACACTCAAGTGTGGTAGACAAAAAGGGATTGGGAGTGGACCCATCATGGCCTGTAATTAGTCGAGAAGTCTTAGAATTAGTTATTTTGTTTTTAGAAGCTTGCATAATGTTTTCAGAAAAACACTAGAGTACATTTTAGCAATTTTAAACATAAGTATCTTCTAAAAAAAGTGCATCGGTAGGTATCATGAGACAAACTAGTGTCTTGGCACAAGGCCTTGACAAAATCTTATTTGTAGTCTTGGAACGAGGCCTTGGATTTGTGGTTATGATAGTCTGGCATTATGCATTCCATCGTTATGAAAGTGGTTATTGATATTTAATGTGATTATTCGACTAGTAGAACATCCATGTGAATAAGTAAATGGTGTTATTTCATTTTATCATTGCCATATTATGCTGAAGTTCATGTTTAAAAGGATTTTGATTTAGTTATACATTGCCTTAAATGATTATTCTTATATTTGAATGTTTCCGCTTTATTTCTTACCCTTACTGACCATTTCAGCTCACCTCTTTCTATGTTTTATTTTTTCCCAGGATTCCAAGAAGTGTATTGTTATTGATATGCAGGGTTATGCTAAAGGAATACTGGCATTCATAATGATTATTTATTTTGTTTTGTACATCTTAAAGTGAAATTGTAACATTCATGTTTGTGATCTATTTTTCGAAGACTGCTAAACTGATCGGTCCTTCAGGACTTCATTCCTTGTAGTCAAACAATGTATTAAAATAATGCACTGACTCTGGGTAACTGGTGTCAGGGCGTTACACGGTGTCTTCGGGCAAGAGGCATGGTTGTTGTGTGGCAGGTGTCTGTGGGCAGGATTATCTGTGGATTGAGGACCAGGTGTGTACAGGTGGATTTTGTTAGAGGAGAGTGTATGGGAATAGTGGTAGTATCAATACATTGTCTGTTAGGTATGTGATGTTTACCAGTGGGATAGTCGTGCGGGGTACCCAAATGTCAACATGCTTATACTACTACATTTCTTGAAATGCATTTTTTGGTTAGTGTACATTAGTGAGGCTGGGCAAGTTAGTATTCCTTGGTAGGTGTTTTGAGCATCTGTAGATTTCTCATAGAGACATTATTATGTTCCCTCACATATTCATCGGTGGATTTATTTTTATTATTTTGTATAATTGTATACCCAACCTATGAATATAAAATGTCTTTCAGGTTTCTCAGAAGAAATTAAAGATTGTGCTAGACTTTATAGATCAAGCATCAGTATTATTTATCATTCATTATTAGTATCCTTTTATGGTACTTTACATTAGAGTTTTGTGGTAACGTGTATCATATTTACATTTGAACATTCTTGTGGGAATGGATTTTTGGATTTAATTTTACTTTTTCTATCATGATTTTCTTCGTATTTACTCTCTTTTCTACCAATAATTCTCTATAAAAATGTTTCTTCCATCCATTATATGTGATATTATATACCCTTGGTGCTAGTATCCACTCTGAGGACTATTGAAATTGGGACTCTATGGTCATTATATCTTCTTCATCGTGAAGAAGGAAGGGCTTGGAACATTGATGTCATTTCCCTCATCTTGAATAAGGCAGGTCCTAAAATTTCTATTATATAATTCATAATTTTATAGGCAATAAATAACTATAAGTTATTCTTTTTTATTAAATAGATCTTTCACATACCATGGTAATATTCCTGATGAAATAAATCCATTGACCCATATATTGTGTAAATGAATCATTGGAAATCATAAATATTTAATAGATATGTCATTAAATTTAAAAATATGAAAAATATAAAATAAAATAAATCAATTAGGGACAGTAAATATCACATAAGTTGTCTTATAATGATGTTTACTGATGATTCATCCAAAAAGTCATTCATCACCACATTTAACTAAGGTTAATTCAATTTTTTTTACAATATAATATAAAACCATGAATCCCACTCCATTAATTCATTATGAGATATAACTATAAATCCTTCTACATTTTCCAGAATATTCGAATTACATTTAATAATATGACAAAATATTTAGGCGATTTATTCGAAACATTATATAAAAAAATTTACATAGTCTATAAACATCACAATGATAATGATTTTATCCACGAAATTATGTGTGGTTATATTTAGAATAATGAATTTTGATTAGATTTATTATCTTTTCACCTTGATTGAATTATATGGGTTTTTTGATCAATAATTTTCATTTTAATCCTATAAAAATATTGTTATTTCATTAATATCCCAAAAACTATAAATGTATATTAATACTAATTTAAATTAACAAAGTTGTAATTGAATGTGAATAACTAGTATAAAACAACGTTGAATTAATTTTATATTTAATTATAACAACATATAAAAATATCACAGGTCCCACATAAAATTCCTATGATGTATGGTCTATAAGAAACAATTATCCTTGAAACATTTGAGCATACCAAAATTTTGAATTGCCACCAGTCCTAACCTATGATTACACTGAATTGTTTTTTGATTTTTAATCATAAATCATTGATACTGGGGTATTAGGGATCTGGTAACACTAAATACCAATGTTTATGAATACAAAATCTTTACATATACTTAATAATTTAATTCTTATGAAATTTATATGGTTCTTTGGAAAAATAGCATGAAATGGATTTCACGATGGCATACACATAACACCTTACTAGTATCCTCTCCAGATATGGACCCGATCTCACAAATTCACTTTAGATTATATCTATGATTTCCTATATCCATGAATCTATTCAACCCTTCAATAAATTCAATCATACCATTATTATGCATTCAATGTAATTTTCAATTTTCACATCCTTTATATCATCCCCATTAAAAAACTTTAACACCAAATATCTAGTGGTCAGGTAATTATTTATAATCTATTTTGGTTATATATAAATTTTATGAGTTACGTATAAAATTAATTCCATTCAAATGTAATTATAGAATCAATACAACCTGAAATTAGTTAATTCAATGAAGTGGGTCATATAAAAAACATTATCATATTCATAAACACTAAATCTTTGAACATTTAATAACTCATCCTCATCTACATTTCCAGATTGAAATACTTTTAAAAAATTCCCACTCTGAAAAAAATTTGATCCTTATGAAATATCACACCACAACCATATCAAAAAATTAATAATCTTCATTGGTGAAAATTTATGTAAAGAATAAAACATTTTATGTTTTGTTTTTATGAAGTATAAAGAATATTTTGTTGATCATATTATAATATTACTCACTGTTATTTACTTTATCATAAATAATTTATTTGGGGATTATACTTCTAGAACATTGACTCATAGTCCACTTCATTATTATTCCCTTCGTCTGGCCCATTAACATCTGCATAGATATATTATAATAGGTTTTATATATGGTTAGGACCACATTATATATTTATCTTTTCTCCCCCCTAAACTACTTCACATTCCCATTTGCATACAATTTCCTAAATAATTGAATTTCTATTTAGAGGCATCTAAATATAATCTATAATGAATAAGAAAATATATTAAGAATAAATCCTAAAATTAAGTCTTCCTAAATCAAAATCATAGAAACATGTGAAACTAAATTTTTTCCTATGCCCAAACAATCAAATTATAGTTTTTTATTATATGATATCAATATTAAAACATATTTAATGAGATTTATTTGTAACAAAATTCATTTGAATTAAATTGTTATTTTAAATCAAAACACATCAATTTCAATTTTAGAAATTGTAGAAGGATATTTTTACGAATTTAGTGTATATTTATGACATATAGCATAACCCAAATATAATTAATGAACACAATACCCATCCAATTCTATATTATTATAGAAGCCTATAGTGATAATTATGAATATATCCCACTAATGAATGTTTTTATCAATTATCTATCTTAATCTTCCTAGAAAAACATTTTTCACAATTATGATCAATGATAATCCTATTATTTCTTGTTTATTGAATGTTGAACATCATCATATTAAAGCACATCACATTGCTAAACAATTTCATTTAAAAATATGATCTGATAAATATTTATGACCAAACTAACATTAGATCCTAAATAATCTTTATTATTTATAGATATTCACTAGTTCTTAGAAATTTTGATTGATTTTTTAAAAACCTATGACATAGGATAATAATTGTTTTGGGGAATGTGTTTCACCAAAATTAAAAACATTCTTTTTAAAAACTATATAAGGGATATATTTATATTTAATATAAAAATAAAATCCAATAATACTATTAATATTAACCACCAACAAATATAGAGTAATAAGAAATCATTATATAAACATTGTGTGACATAAAATGTTGTATAGATGATTATAATACAATAATTATTGATCAAATCCTCCTTTGACGGATTAAGAAATTCAACATTATCCACTATGAACATTACATTAGAGATAAATTTATAATCAATATTCAATCTTTATCCTTCCTACATCATGGTAAATTATTTATATATTAAATCGAATATAAGAAATTATGGTTTATTATTAATTAAAAATAAGATATCCCAAGTTAACACTAATTCAATAAATTGCAAGAACATTAAAAAATTTTGTAACCATTACCAATGTCAATAGGATAACAAAATATAAAATTAATATTTTTATAACAAAAATAAAGAAAACCCATCTCAATATTATAATAAAACTACTTTTATTTATATAATAAAAATAAATTATTCGAAGTTCCACCACAAGTAAATAAATTATAGAAATATTTTTAAATATCAATACATGATTTTTTTAAAAATTTAACCCAAATTATTACGCTTAGTTATATCATATACTCACTCTGAATTCTAACACATAAAAATAATTAAAAAATTAAAATACAATCATTTATTTCATTTTAATATTATGAAACATTCGATATATCCTTGTTTCCCATAACATCCATCCGTAAAAAAACACATCACCATCATTTATCACAAATATATAATTTAACAGATTAACCATAATACTTCCAAAAATAATTTTTCCCAATTCATAAAATTATTACATTAGACTAAGATACCATATTAGTTTTTCAATTTCAATAAAATCCTATTTTAAAAACAAATAAAACCTGTTAAATTATATAATATCAAAAAAATATTTTTAACCACTACCAAAAAACATTTATCATATAATTTGACAACACATATTTAATTATCACATAATTCATAAAATTTCCTAGATCAATATCAATCAAATAAAAAGGATTCATCATTTTACAACAACATAAAAAATAACTATATTAAATGATGATAAATCAAGATAATTAAAAACTTATATCATAGAGATATAATTTTCTTATTATCATATTTAACATTACAATAAGAATATGTTGTCAATATTTTTTAATTCAAAATAGTTATAGAAAAATCAATTAATCTAAATATAACCTAATATGATGAATTTATCATAATAAGAAATAAAAAATAAAGAGAAATTCGAAAAATCATAAGAATCATGAAATAACTAATATCAAACCATTTATTTAATGAAATTTCAATCAAACTGTTAGAATATGGCATCACTTATATTTTAAAAATAAAAATATTTATCTCAAGAAGGAATTTATCTATTAATGGTTGATTTAATCAATATTATGGTGTGTATAGGATACCCAAAATCTCAACCAAAGACAACGTCTCGGACCATTTATTATAATAAATGAAAAGTACAACAAGAAAGCCTCACAAATAACACCTACATATTATAAAACCCATACCCATCATCATTTCCATAAACAGGTTCTCCATCTGCAATGGTCGACAACCTGTCTATGATTTCACACTAGTTCATAGAATTAACATAAATTATTCTAAAATTTAACTTTTAAAGATAAAAAAACTCATCAGATGGTTGCATACCATTTCCTTTGCTAACATAGGACCTAGTGGGAATTAAATTTGACATGGATGAGTAATCCTTCATATGACTTCTTCTTATTGGATTGGTCATAGCTTCTTCCTTCTCTGAAGTAATTTTTTTCCAACCTGAACAATATCACTATATGAAGTCCTTAATGTCCTTCCCACATTCTTCTTTTCACTTCCAGATATATCCTCCCAATTTGAAGAAATAGTCACCCTATGGAAACCATCATTCACATCTTCCTTTTTTACAATGAGATTGTTAGCATCGACCATTTCTATGAATTTATGATGTTCCACAATATCAATATTATCATGTGTATAAGATACTAATTTAGAAAAATAATATGTACCAAAGTTTAAAATAATAATTATTTAATTATCCTCTCTCGTACATAATACAATCCACCCATGACAACCCTAATAAAAAGACATGTATAGTCTGACTACATAAAAATTGTAACAAAACAATTGGCCATTTACACCTCAATAAATATCCAAAATCAATAATTTTACATCATAAGGTAACTTAATATCAAATGGGTACATACCCCTAAATCTAATGATACCACATATTAAATATCATTATAGTTATTGTATCATATATCATGAACTAAATTTAAAGGAATAGAATTAAATATATTAATTATGTGACTTTTTTAAAGAATATACTATTATAGAAATAATAAATCTATTGGTTGTTTCAAATATATCTCCCTCAATTACCTTTTATGGTTACTATCATTATTTTTCATTAAATTTTATCTGGTATGTTCACATATTATCATCATTATTTCTAATTTTAAATTTAAATGATTATTTATTAATTTGGAAGGTTGTGTAATTATTATTATTATTTTATACATAAGCATGTATTGTCAAACTAAACCACTATATTTTTAATTTATGTTGGAATAATTTATGTTTTAGGGAATCATGATGAATTTATATTTATTACATAGTAATTTTATTGAATTATATTTAATTAAAAATAATAATTGGTACAATTTCCCTTAACTATAGTATCCATGTAATGCATTATTTAATTTTAATAAAATTTTTACATGTATATTTATTTATCCTAATGTTGATTATTATTTATAAAAATGTATAATATATTACATTTATTAAAACAATTATTAAATTATTTTCGATAATTCTATTTTATAGGCATTACATCATGTTTAATAAATACTTCACGTTTATATAATTATATCAATAAATAACCCAAAGGAAAATAATGATATTTCAAGAACCAAGTTTAATTTTAGAGTTCCAATTTTCCTGTTTTTTTGTTAGAAAATGATTCACTGTCAATTATTAGATGATGAATCATATCTAAGATATTAACTTATTAATACAACCAATGGAATACACGAGATGAAATATGTTTTTCATTAATTCAATTGGGTGTCCCTGAAATAAAATATTCAAAAAATTTATAGAAACATTATAATTTATATTGATTTATTTAATTATTTTCTATTCTCATATATTTTATTTTATTCAAATCATTACATTTTGTTCTCATGGAAAAAATAGTACTGAATATTTCATTTGAATATATAAAATTATTAACCCACTCATGTACAATTGTGAAATTAGATCTTCTTATAATTCATTTAGATTTGATAAATGATTATTTTATAACATATTGTTTTATTAAAAAATGTGATGTTTTATTTATTACCTTATGTTTCATGAATCATTTCATAAAACATTCCATGATTTTTTATTTTATATATAGTTCTTTATAAAATCTGGTTGCCTACAAATTTTTTTACTAATATTTTTATGTATTACAAATATATATCAATATTACTGAATCCCAAATGACACAATATTTTATAATATGAAGAAAACCATAACATTACAATAACAAAGTCAATTTTGATAGTTGGGAACCATTTTTTAACTATAAAACATCAAAAATAAAACATGGGTCACTTACATTCCAGAGGACTATTTATGTTTTTAGTTCTAGATAATTAGTATTTACACCTACATTAATAATTGATATGATTTTAAATTCATATTTCTCCTACATAACCATAATTTTCATTTTCACATTAATCCATAATAATTATCAATTTGAATTTCACAGTAGACATAAAACATTCAAAAATATTCTCTATAATCTAAGGAATTTGAAACATAATAAGTGTTAGATCGGATGCATAGTATGGGTAAAAATGATCATTATCAATTGAATTTCATCAATGAGAATAACGGTTCATAATGTAATAGAGACATAATCAATGTGAATTAGTGAATCATAAATGAAACCATACTCATCAATACATGTATTAGTTCATAAAAAAATTTCTACATCAGGTTTTTATAATTTCAAACATTGGTTATAAGAAGAAGTTATACATTACAATGTTGTAAATAATTTTTTAATTTCAATTAAATAAAATTATAAATGTGTGTGTGTATATATATATATATTGGGGGGTTTTAAGTCAGGTATCCAATAACTGACATATAAACCCCATCTATATCTATTTTTGACACCGTTTATTTTATAACCTAGATGTGAAATCAACTACCTCATCTCTCTCACATTTTTTACACAATAACTAATGTGGAAAAAAATTTATCTCGTGGGTGTTTTTAGAAAACAGACTTAATAAAAAAATTCAAGGTGGTTATGTCATAAACAACATGAAAAAACATAGATAATATTTTTCATGTCATATATCTTTTAATTGTGATTAAAAATCCATTTTCTGTTTTAATAATTTCAGTTTTATTATTCCTATACATATTAGACATCACTAGAAAATAAAAATAAAAATATATAAAATTTCAAAACATCAAATAAAAATATATTTAAAAGATTAACATTAAAATTTACTATAATTATATAAAAAATAAATCAAAAAAATAAATTAGTCAGTCAAAATGATTTTTCCATTCAACTTGTGAGTGAACCAAATACATATAACTATGTGGGCATGGTTTAAAAAAACCTACATATAATAAAGAAATAATATAACATTGAATTTGAATTAAATAAATTAAATATTAAAGTAATCCATAAAAATAAATGTATGATTCTAAAACATATTAACTATCCCAATTAATATTATATCATTCATAAATCATAAAACAAAATATCCACATTATTTTACACCAAGATTATAATGAGATTAGTATTCCAAATAATTATTAATTCCAGATAACATTTTTAAGTAATATATCAAGAATGTAGAAATTGTAAATGAAAATTCTCCTTAGTTTGTACATATTTTATATTGGGACTCTTCTTTCTATTTGTTTATCTAAATAACTTCCATGAACTATAAGAAATATGAATAAAACAAATTTATTATTATTATATAAATACAACTATATTATGATATTCTATCTTATGTGTTCAATATATTCTTTTAATTTTCTCTAACTTCATCATGTATAGAGAAACACTAGTACAATGGATACTCTATATGAAAACTCTCATAATTCATTGAATATTGATATATAAGATAATTTAATGTTTTTTTATTATGATAATAATTATATATATTTTTTAGAAACATGTTTAATACTCTCGAATATATTGAAACATCCAGTGATGAATAATTTCATTCATCTGAAATTGTTCATAAATATAATATATTCTTTCTGCATCAGTTATTTTCCAAATAATAGGTGAAATAAATTCTGGGTCCATAAAACCATATACATCCATCTTGTAAAATAGTATACATGTTTAATAATGATTCATAATAAAAGATAACAAAATTATATATTTTCAATAAATTAAATGAATGTTAAATCAAATTAATAGAATTACATGGAAAAATTTCATCCTGTTGATTAACTACAAATATCTAGAAATATGCACCATGGTATTTTTGTTCAAATTCCCCAAAATCATTTCACATAAAAAAATAACATCGTTTACTGGAATCTCATATAAACATAATACAAAATTTGAAAACATTGTAAATCTATATAGACTATAATACACTTTATCTGAAGTCATGACCCATCTTACTTTTTATATAATATATTTATTTTTCCATTAATGTATTCCTATAATTAAATATACAAATATATAATCATTAAATTTAAAAAATAAAAATTAAATAAATGTTCGAATAAATACAGACCTCAATGGTGATATATATAAAAAAGTAAATGGGAAAAATATAATAATGGCTTATACCATGTCCAACTGTACTCATCTAGTCTGTAGAAAATGATATTATTTCTGATCTATCGATAATATAATCTTTTGTTTCTCTAAGATGTTGTATCACTATTTGTTGATGATGAATGCTATCACCGATATAAAATATCATCCCACCTGAAAAAACATGTCGGGTAATAGCAACATATATATTATAATAACTAAGATACTATGGAGGAGGGTGTGTATGGGTAAGATAATGAGTTGGTTATATATGTAGATTTTATTGGTTAGGAAAATTATACAGAGTAGGATCTGTAGGAAGAGGTGTAGGATTTATATCAGCAGTCTAAAACATGCATGGAATGATTGCAACCATTGATTGTTCCAATGGACTGATCACGTCCTCCATCCATAAATGAATATCCTTAACATCAGATTCCAAATATTCTATTTACTTATAAAAATCCACTAATAATGATTATTCAGAACATGGATCCCTTTTTTAACTACTAAACCTATCATGTTTCCTTATACATGACCTATGTGTTTGAGAATTCCTAAATATGTTTCTAAATTATCTTTTATACCCTCAGCTATAAAGATCATTTATATCTTTCTCTCATATATAGAATCCTATAAACAATATTTGAATAAATATGTAATGAATCACAATATATAAAGAGTTTATGTAACAAAAATAAATAAATAATTTAAATATCTTAAAATCCTCTCAGATACAACACTTTACTATTCTATATGATATTTTCATACTTTTATCATCTGAGTCATCTTATATTTTTCTGGTCTAGTGGGGGAGTAGGGGAAAATATAGCAGATCTTGAAGACTTATCTCAAAATATTTTTAACATCATATTCTAGCATTTTTTCAACCAATAACATATACCCTCCCTTGGATAACATAAGAGGAAATTATATTATAGTTTGGTTGTCCTGATGAAATCTCCCCATTTAATATAAATTATGAAATAATAATAAATAAATAATTAACATGGTATTTAATATAAAAACATCAAAAAAGTATTCTTTCACTTATAAAAAACACTTTTAATCATCTACATTCAAAAAATTAATTACATGTATCATGAACTATAAATGGATATATATATCATATATTATGATGTTTCATATCTAACAAAATGTGATGTGATGTGAGGTATGATTTAATATACTTCCATCTCATAGCATCTAATTATAATCATTTCTCATAAATTTTCTTATATCAGAGATATATTATATCATATGATAATAAGGATAAAAAATATATTACAATAAACATTTCAAGATATTTAAAATAACAAATAAACAAGTTTACTAAAATGGTCCCCACATACGTGATTAAATGTCACTTTTTCGAAACTACTCCATTCATCAAATAAAATAGTAATTTTTCTATAATCTTGAATTTTTACAAAGGTCATGGATTGATTTTTATTTTTGAACTATTTTAATACAATCATCATCAAAGTGTACTGGTATCCTCTGGCACATGCTATGGAAAACTGGTAATTTTCGTAAATATGTGGTGCCACATTTAACAATGCTCAAAATATTATTTTCCCTCAAGGAAGTATATTTCTCATGTAAATAATGATGACAAGTCTTATTAATAGTAGCATGTGTACATTCCTCCCATAAGGTACGAGTGGGATCATCTTCAGAAGAATGAGGTGGATCAAATGATTGATACGTCTTTATCCTAAAAATCAAACCTATTAAACAATACAAAAATATAAAAATATAACTATTTCATTAAAATGAGAATTAAAAATTAAAAATTGTCAAACAAAAAAGAATGTATAATAAATATAACACAATTTTAATCATATTTTTTATAGTTAACTAAAATACTAATAATATTAAAGAGATATTAAATGATAGTAGTTAATGAATACTAATTCAAAAATAAGATTTATATATTAAACATTATCCATTTGTATAAATAATTTTAAGACAAATTTTTTAATATACTTTTATACTCTACTTTTTCAATTATATAACATAATTAATATAAAATAATTAGTTTATGAAAAATCAATATATCAAATATTTACAAAATAGTGAGCATGGTGCATATGAGAACTAAACAAATATAAACATATATTTCATCATATTAGTTATGAAACATGTTTTTATAATGAAAATAAAATAAATAAAATAACAAAATTTGAACTTTTAAAAAGAAAACAAAAAATAAACATCTGTTACTTGTAATAATTTAAATGTACATAATTATTTTCCCCAGAATCCCATCATCATGATTGTTTCATATTGCACACACCATATATATGATGTGATTTTCAATGTTATATGATTATCATTCCATGGAAGTTAGTATCTCACATAAATGATAATTTTGTCAATTTTATCATCAACAACATTCTATTTTTACCTCATAATACAATAGGGTATAGAATACCATATATATAAGGAACATAGATTTCATTCATGAGATCCCTATATAAAAGGATCAGCTACGTCTTCTAATTTAATTTGATTAACTATAGTAATTAAAAATTTATCATGTCTGAAATTATTTTCATTGATGAATCATTTTGAATTAAACACTGTAGCATAAAACATAATGTAATCCGCCTCTCCTATTTCTACAATGACCCTATAATATGTATTTTAAACATAGATTTTCTATTTGTCTGATCCGGATGAAAAATTCACCACTTCAGTGAACCCAACAGTATTCTATTCTTAAATGATTTTCAGTTTTCCTCATCTTTCCAATTAAATTTGTAGCCATTACTCTCACATACATACCATTTTATCAAATTTAAATTTAGACCACCCACTAACCATCTCAATGTTTTAATAAATTTTATCTACCAAGAATGGTCTCTTTAAACCATGTAAAAAAATTATGCTCATTCAAAATCCAAATAGTGTTCTTCATTAGATAATATTGTTTCAATACATTTATATTCTAGGTTATATAATATTGAGGATCATATATATTATTCAAGATATAAAAATATACCCCAATTATTTGTTCACATGTCAATCATTTGAATTACAAGCCCCAGATCCCCTTTCTACATAATTAACTCATTGACGACAAGATGTAGGAATAATGATGTGATCAACTATAGACTGATATCTTATACAAAACTATAAACTTCCATAGATATATACTTGTCAACAATGGAGGCTTTAGGTCTTTTGGATTATTAGAATAACACTTTAATACATTCATATAATTTTCAAAATTATATATCCAATGAAGATATAATTTTAGAAATTCTTCATTTCTTCCACCAAGAGAACTATTAAATGCACTATGATATAAAAAACGGAGAAAATATATTTCCAATTGAAATAATATAGAACTAACTTCTTCCACCAGCACATTCAATGTATTAGAATCAAAAACCTTATTTCAAATTGAATTTAGAACATAAAACACCTTAATGGTAGTCATTCTAACATGGATGATGTATATTCAACTCAATGCAACTTGTAGGAGCTCTTGCATCATGACAAAACAATCATGAGATTTAATAGATGTAAAATTTAAAACTGTGGAAGAAGATTTTTTTACAATATATTAATAAACATGAGACACTTTGATATCGTGCATACATTGGTAGAAGAATATTTTACCCCTCTTGGAAAATGTATTACATACCATCTGTAGTGATGTTTTCATTACATCAATAGTGGGAGCCCAATCCAAACATATTCCCATTGACAATAAGTATAATCATTTATTGAACACATCTTTATTCATTCATTTTATTACTAAAAATTTTATAATCATGGTCTCAAATATATTCTTATACACATTATTGACCTCAATGTCATTTTTATCTCATTATATCTCCAAAATTGAAGATCAAAAAATATTTACCATTTCTTCTAAAAATTTATGCCAATACAATATTTCCGTGTCTTTCTGAATGTCACATAGATGTTTCAGCCTCTCAAAATTATAATCAATATATAATGTTTTAGGGGTAATATTAAATTCAAGTGAGCCCTTTAATTACTTTTTAAATATTCAATACGATTAATCCATAGAAAAATACATTTTATGACCCATGCATACTAGTTTTCTCCAATTATGAAACATATAACAGGATGACAATTATTCACAAATTGGACATGTTTTATTCCCCTTAATAATATATAAAAACAATTCTACATTTGATGTGATATCATTTACAGTGAACATAATGATTTCATTTAGTTGAACATATTCCATATTATAAGAAGAATGAAACCTTATACATTCCTCCCATAAAATATTACAATCATCAATTAATATAGATATGAAAGTGTTAATATCATTTCTTGGATGTTTTGGTACATGTATTATTAAACTCACAAAGACTAGTTTTCTCTTGAACCGAAATTTTGGTAATAGGTTGTAAATTACCAATAAAATATGTCAATAATAAGGTTTTATAATTAGTCATTGATATGGATTTATTCCAAGAACTAATAACCCATGTCTTAAAAATCTAATATAATTTCTAAATAATGGAAACATATTATCAATTTTCATCTAATGTGGACAAGTCGCAAGATGCTAAATTTTTCCATTAAATATTCACTAATCTGCATTTCATATTAACATTTTTTTGTCATGTGAGTTTTAATTAAACGTTTCAAATAGGGAAATATGTGAAGATACCAAAATTATTAATAATTAGACTTGGTAACTGAAAAATCAAAAAATGATTTTTTTCAACATATATTATGACATATAATATTTAGGACAACCGGTGAGAAATTTCAATTCTAGAAAATACTACACAAATCTATTCTGCAATAAATATTGTTTTTTAAATAATGATATTAGTAATTTTATATTATTTACTTTATAATGTGATTATTATAGATTGTTATCATTAGAGATAATATCATCCAAAAATATAAATCCTATGGAATAATCACATCACTTAATCCTTGTATAACATTCATTTTAATAAATCATTCTATCATTGATAAAACTATAAATTTGGTACAACACGAATACAATACTGTTTGAAAATATGGATATAGATGCACAATTTTTGATTCCTCCTCTATTTCCTCTACCCCAATATCATGAATCATTTCTTTAATTCGATCATAATTCATAGCACGCAATGAATTATCATCAAGAGATTCAAAATTCATCCTAGTTTCATGATGCCAAATACAAGGGCATTAACTCAAATTTAAAATATTGAAATATAATATGATCATTGATCAACCTAATTTTCAACTTCTGCATGTTTAAAAATATTAGCCATTGATCGAAAAACATGTCATTGTTTTGAATATTTTGTATTGAAAATTATAATGATGAATAAACACATTCTTAATATTCATCTCTTAAACCAAAGTTATATAATCCAACGTTGAATAATTATAATCTATATATATTTAAAAAATATAAATATATAAAATATATATGATTCTTTAATTTATATCAAATATTCCTTGATTTGAATGTATCAAAATTTGGAAATATAAAACAAAAATATTCATAATTTTAATGTATAATTTTAAATTCATGATAAAAATTGAATTATAGATTAAATATAATTTTTAAATCATTTAAATAAATTCATATATGTATTTTAGAAACTAAAATATAGTTAAACCATTCCCTCAATTATCATATTCTTATGAATTAATTTATATGAAACATATAATTGAATATTATATAACTAATTCTATTTAAATTAAGAATTTTCCATTTTTTTACAATAATTATCAATGAATTTGAGAAAAATTATGAAATCCCCAAAAATTATTAGTGGAAATAGTAATTCATACTATATAATAATCTCATAGCAATGTTTAAAAAATAGAATGATGTATTTTTAATGCAACACACAAACACACTCATATATATATATATTTAATAATTTTTTTATCTATTATCTTATAATAATTATGCACCCAACATTTCATACTATGTATTATATGAGAACATGTTTTATTTTAACGCGACACAATAATAAACCACATTATAAATATTAGTCTTTTTATTTTGATATGATAATACTATAATTTTTTAGATAAAATTAATTTCACTATGAATACCATGTTATTCATTTGTATTAACATGAAAATTTATCTATAATAATTTAAAAAATATATGTAAATGAAAATATTGATAGGTCATATTTTGTATTCACCAAAAATTTCATCATTATATTGAATGTAACACGTAATATGATGACTAGATATTTAATATATGATATTTCATTGTAATAATATGCTCATATAAAATTAAATGTGTTCATATCCCTATACATTATTTATGTGATATATTATTTAAAATTAATGAAAATTAGAATATATGTATATATTACATTTTATTATTACTATGTCACTAATAATTCATAACACTTATTTAAATTTTTTCATATGTGAGGTTTTGTAAGCATAAAAAATGTGTCATTCACAAATATCATCCAAATAATCAATATTTTGATATTCAATATAGGAATTTATTATGAGATATAGTAAAAATATCTATTAAATAGTTACAAGAAAATTTCTTTTCATATAATAGAAACAACAACTAATTTAAATATAATGAAATCGACACATTTTTCACTTAAATCAAAACATAACTATGTTATATGTTGGTGGTGATGTATTATTTTAGATAAGATGATCTATAACTTAATTTGGATCATGGAGAGAGAAAAATATGAGTATTTAATAAAATGATAATGTGATATTTCTGAAAAATGGATAGAATGAAATGAAATTTAGGTCTTGTGTTCTACTGAATGGCTAATGTGACAAAGAAGTTTTATCATGTTGGTTACATACTAACTGATTTGATAATGTAGCTTTATCATGTAGCTTATAATAAAAACGATGTTATAAAAAACATACCTAGATTTATCAGGTAGTTTAAATAACAACTGAAGTGAAAATTATAGTTCTCCATAATATCATGTCAGTTATATCATATCTAACAACAATAATAATGATAAATGTAGTTTACACATTGATAATAAATAACCAATGGGAAAAAGATAATGTGGTAAATTATTAGGACCCGACCTTATAACATTACATAATCATGAATTAAATGAATAATTCACATAGAAGATCTTTTCAGGTTTATATTTTCAGAGAATTAGGTCATAAATATTACATCTCAAAATATTACAAAGTAGACACTTCTATAAAATAAAAACACTTAAAAAGAAACATGTCTAGTTCCATGTTTTAGATAGCATGTCATTCCATGATCCCTACCTTGACCCTATTCATCTTTAAGCTCTGTGGAAAACATTTCAAAAACATTGGATGAGCATAAAAATCCCAGTAAAGGATACAAAAAGAAGGAAAACTATTAGTTTTTAAAAACAACAAGTAAACAAAGAATACTTAATGAAATTAATACTTTTCACCTTTATGATGTAGTAAAAAAAAGTCTTCACTGAATAAACATCATTACATACCCTTTTGTAACCAAAATATTACCATAAAACCCATATAAAGAACACATAACATATAAAGGTAACTTGGGACATAACCATACATAAATGTAATAACCATACAGTTGACTTCCACACATATCACTTAATGGAATATCCATACAGACGACTTCCATACCCGATGCATTAGAGGTTATAACGTAACCACCCGTCCTGGTATTCATGAAACCACCTGTCATATGGTTTATCATGTAACCACATGTAAAATGACCAAGTACCATCATTACACATAAAATTTTGAAAATATAAACATTTCCATAACAAAATTTCATTTTCAATCACAATAAATAATTCCAAGATATTGAATTAATCAATCCATTTTGAAAACCCATTTAAAAGATATTTTTGAATCAAAGTGTCCCATACCACTTTGAAGATTTTAATGGAATTATAATTTTAAAACATTAATGTCCATATAAATAAATACTGAAAACCATTTCTAAAACATGTACATTAAAGATAAATATTTACAATAATAAATATTTAAAACATTTGAAACTATATTTTTGTTAAAGAGTTTTAAACAAAATTGGAGATTCTTAAATACAAATAATTGTGAAATAACATTTACTAATAACTTTATAATAACATTATAATAAATTTAATTATGATATAATATGTCAAATGATGGTATACATACCATATAAGAGTGAATTGGTGCATAACAATAATGAAGTCTCAATGGAAATGTAAATTGAGATGAAATCCATTATAAAGATGGTATCCTTGAATTACGGATAAATATATCACATAATTATATGTGAGAAATATAAATACACCCAATATAAGTGGATATTAAGTGTGAAACAATCAGAGTTCATTCACACATATTCATAGGATGACATTTTCAATAAGTACTTGTTGAACCCAAAGAAATCGAAATTGGGTTAAGACGTTCCCTTGTAAAAATTCGACAGCCTAACGACATCACAAAAAAATTCTGAAAATTAGTCGATGAGAGAGTGAATGGTATATAATCAATTGGAAATAAATTTTAAATCAATAAAGATATATAAGAACATATCCCAACATAATAAGATGTAAATTAAAAGACAAAACAAATGAAGTCTTTTAAAAAGAAGAGGGTGAAAGGTTCCCTTACCAACTTGGGTAACATTCGAAACACACACTCCATGGAAGAAGGGTTATTCAATGAAGATTTAAATTACCATGAATGAAATTATACTACACAAATAGTATAATAATGGGCAGTAAATACACCAATCAATGGAAATTGTGGAAAACGTAGCATAAATGTCACGAGAATAAAAGTGAGATGAAAAATCCCTTATGAAAACTCGACAGCCTAACAGCGCCACTTAGAACTTCAAAAAATTGATTTATGAGATCAAATAGGGTCTCTCATAATATTAACATAAAAATTAAAGTATGAGTAATATAAAATAACATCCCAATAATAAGAAAGATTATCTTAAAAGGAATGTCATAAAAGAGTGTACTTAAAAAGAAAGAGATAGGTAGGATCCCTTACCTCAAGTCCGACTTGTCTTGTTTGTTTATTTATATTCCTGAATAATAAACATTGGTCAATTTATAATTGAATAAATACCTCTTTAAAATATTATTTTTCAGTTCATATCACATATTATAATATTATAGTAATTGGTTAATAATGTGAGTTCATATCAGATGTTTTTTTCGATGTTTGGTACATGAGTCAAAAATGAACTTGTTTGAAAATGATTGTCCATGTTGTTATAAAAAAATCCTCTAAATAATAGTATTAATGATTTAAATATCATATATATCCATTAAATATTCATTTTATACTACTTCATAACATTTGGAGATAAAAAAATGAAATGCACCATTCATTGAGACGGTAGGCTGTACGTACACATGAACGCTACATTCATTTCTTTGTCATATGAATGGAATTAAATCTAAATGAGAGAGATATATATTATAATTACAGAATTATATACATCATTTAGATGTAATATATTACATATATATCCATTATATATATGTACTTATAATAGTACATAACATTTGGAGATAAGAAATGAAATGTTCTGTTCATGGAGACGGTAAGTCGTACGTACGCTTGAACGCTACATTCATTTTTTTGTATTCAATGTAATGAAGTAATAAATATATAAAGGTATATTATAATTAAATTAATATATCATATGTAATACCATTAATTCCATCCTTTATACATCCCACATATGGCATTAACGATTCAAATCGCTTTGAGGGGGCGGTAGTCCGCACTTTCTAAAATGAAGATATCGCGTTTACCCATAATGGAAACCATAAAGGTATTACATAAGTGAAAAATACAGAAGCTTAAGGAAAACATAAAAATATTATATATCATATATAAATATATTGACATCTTAATGTCCACCTTTGAAGGTGTTTAAAGAACATTGAACAATCATCATTTCGTGAGGCAGTAATTCACAATCCACAAAAACAATATATTCTATATCCATTTGACGGATGTTTGTGTAAGTGTAC